>OX465094.1:5379198-6836698 GCA_949987625.1 Chalcis sispes | reverse complement strand
ACGCGCGTACGTTTCCTGCGTACTTTCTTAGCGAGTAAATTTTCACTCTGCTTGAATTTAGTTGCAAAAACTTCTTTGTACATTTCCTAGAGTACGCGTATGCACAAGAAAATTGAAATACAGAATAAGGAAATTTCTCATATTGTATAACTCAGCTGTTCTCTCACGTTATTCTCAATATTGTGCGAAAATTAATAATTATATTATTCATCTGTGGCTTTCTCATAAAGTATACATAAAGTATAATAAACGCACCCGACGTATACAACAATTAACGCGCCGTTTTACTTTGTTGCATTACAAACAATTTTTTGATAATACTTTTATGTGTATGAAATAATACATTTGAATAATCGAACATTCATTAAAATAACTTTGAACGTTAATATGCTTGAAACATATATATATATATATATATTAGTTTTTTTCGTTTTTCATTTCTACAAACTACATTATTTTAAAATAACGGGTTTTCAATTGTAAAAATATTATTGCGCAATGAATTTTTACAAGACTACTTTTGAACAGGCTACTCAGAGCGACATAAATTTTCAAAATAGTTTAAAATCAATAGTAAAGAATTGCTCAACATTTAAATGCTCGATACATAATTCTGCTCGATAAGCATAAATTTTTATTAAAATCGAATAGAAAGCGGTGCTTTTGCATTTATCGCAGCGCATGAAACAATCGTTTAAACTCGCTCGGTACACAAGCGCGCGCCCCGAGGCGCACCGGCAAATGGCTACGTAACTTTTATTAAATTCAGGGAGTACCTCTCGACGTCGAGCAGTACCACGTGGAGACCTCGCCGCGTCGACCGGCCCATCAGCCGCAGCAGCAGCAGCAGCCGCAGCAGCCGCAGCAGCACCAGCTCTTCTACTCGGTCGAGGAAGCCCAGCCCCAGGTCCATCGGCAGCAGGCGCGCCCGAGCCCGGCGACACCGGTGATCCAGCACCGCCAGCCCGAGCCCCAGCCCCAGCAGCAGTACCGCTACCACGAGGCCGTCCCCATCCAGTACGGATACGAGGACGAGCAGCAAGTGCACCAGCAGCGACAGAATCCCCAGGACATCGTGCGAGCCCAGGCCCAGGCCGAGGCACAGGCGCTGGCATTCCAAAAGATCGCCCAAGCCTCCCACTACAAGCACCAGAACGAGGCCCTCGAGCAAATTCGCATCGCGAACGAGAAGCACCGTCAGCAGAGTGCCCTCGAGCAAATCAGACAGGGCGAGGCAGTCAGCGAGGCTGGACGACAGGAGCGGGTGAGTACTTCTTTCTCCATCCCATCCCTTATTCCATGACGCGCAACCGACGCGCGAGCAGCCAACGACGACGACGACGACGACGACGACGACGACGGGGCACTTGGCAGTGGAGTACCAAACGTGAAAGTGTCTACGGGAGGCCCTTTCGAGGCCAATTAGGGGAGACGCGCAAATTCACGGGGAATGTGTGTACGTACATTCGTGCTTTTTCGCGATTTTTCATTCTTTTTTTTTTTTTTTTTTTCTTTTTCTTTTTCGAGGGCTTTATTAAAATGAAAAAAATAAATAAACGGCCTTGGCTGCGTGTTGAATTTTCATTTAAATATTGGGTAGAGTTTATTATTTTTATTGGCGCCGACGTTAACTTTTTATCGATCGTTAACGAGTTGAAAAATTTTCAATATCATAAATTAATAGATAAAAATAATTATCGCATATGACTTGAATATCTTAAAATTTCGAAAGCGCGAAGCATCTAAATATTAAATATGCTTTTTTATTTTGTTTTTTAGAAACTTTAATATTTAAAAAAATTCCTTTACATAGATTTTATTATAAGCGAACTTTATAGCGTTAATTTAATCGTAAATTTTTCAAACTTAATAAGCATCAATAAAATTATATTAATATTAAAACAAACTTATTTTATAATATAAAATAAAAAATTCTAGTCGATTTATCGCTTGTTAATCTTCGATAAAGAAATCCATTATTTTAAAGTAAATTCATTTCATTCTCCATTATTATCTATTGTTATTCAACGGGATATTTTTATATTTATAATTATTATATTATTATATTTCCGTAAAATTTTTCGCGACCATAACCATCCCCATAAAATTATTTCCATTGTCGTGCGCGGACTTGAAACCAACATTGACCGCAATCGCCGTTATTGCCACGTGGAGAGTAGCTGTAAAATTTATCGCCTTTTCTCAAACGGCGATTATTTGTTCGTCGACTCGGTTATAACCAAATATTTAAAGATATTCGTCGAGTAAGCCGGGTTACATAAGATTCGACAACCTGTTTTTTTTTTTTTTTTTCTCTTTTTCTCTTCATCCTCGGTATAGATAATAAAATCGGGCAGCGCTCCGAGCGTAAATTAATAATGACACTAATATTACGTTTTTATGCGGTACCGCATAGTTTACGGAGAACTATTCGCAAGAAAGCGAACGTTATATTTTTAAGTAGATATACCGTGATATTAAAGTCGTGAATTTCTCTCAAGCAATGTTAAAACGTGTACCGACGATAAATAATATAATTTACGATTTTTTTTTTTTTTTTTTTTTTTTTTTTTTTTACAACGATTTTGAAAAATTCGCGCACACATACACACATACACAGTTGGGACACGTTAAAAAATGCTACTTGAATTCATTTTAATTCGTCTCGTTACGTAAAAAGCTTAGAACCAACGAGATTTTTATTTCCGATTTTATATATATGTACATGTACATATATATTATTTTTTTTCTTCATCTTCTTCGCAAATGTTTACTTGGTAAATTACGAGGGATTATAAAACGACTATTAAAATATATATATATATATACCGGGGTTCTAATTAAACGATTTAAAATATCGAGAGTTGAATTTAACGATACCGAATAACGCGATTAAGAATCGCTGACTCTTAAAATTTATTACGAGGAAGTGCACGCTCGAAGATTTCGTCAAATTTTCGTACTCTCGCGTAGATATCGAGATGTTTTCATCCGCGCGCGATCGGTATATAACGAGACATCGTTAAACGTTGCGATTTTCACGGTTACGTGGTTACTCGGGCTAGAATTAATTTATTTCGCGATATTTAACGTTACGCTACTGTAAACTCGAGAAACTTAATTAATATCGCAGTACGAGTTGGTAATTTTAATGGAGCGTATATACATACATACATGTGCACGCGCTTATGGTGAAACGAGCAAATAACAAATATTTGTTCGCTTTTAGTTTCCATTCTATATTTATATCGTTCGAGTTTACAAGTAAAAGTTTGAATTGAATTTTTTATCGATATTGCTTTCATTTATCAAAATGTAATTATTGTATATATGATTTTCAGCAATACTAAAATTATGAAGACGCATCGGCAGATCCGTTAAATACAACGACTTCCTGAGATAGATTAATAAATATGCACCTATTCTGAAAAATCTGTGCCTGTATAAATAAATATATTACCTTAATATATGAAAAAAAAAAAAAAAAAAAAAAAAAAAAAAAAAAAAAAAAAAAAAGTTTTTTTACCTTTTTTTTTCGACACGTTGTAAGCTTCGTTTTAATAATAATTAACTGATTAAGTGAAATAATTACTATTTACTATCAGTAATAATAGTTTTTTATCATTTTAAAAAAGATGAAAAACTTATGCAATATCTAGGATAATATAATATTACGTATGATAAAATAAAAAGAAAATGATATTGATTTACAAATTGAAAAACAAGACGATCCGTTATAAAACTTTAATTTAAAAATAAAGATAAAATTACATAACCGAACATATACTTGTAAATTTAGATTTTGTAAGGAACCCAATGATTGATATTGAAATTACAAAAGTAAATAATAATTATGCATTTATATAGCTTAAAGTCATTAACTTTCTCTTATTACCTTACATCTAACTGCCTGAGTCCCTCATCGAGCTACATGTGATGTTTTTAATACAATCTATTCTCTGTCGATGGTGTAGGCTGTAATCGCTTCGCTGTTAAATTGGAGTTATTAAATATTATGTAAAAATCGAAATTATTTATAATTATTTTTTTAAAATAAACTTTATGCCCATTAAATGTCAATCGGATAAAACTATAAAATTATTATTAATCGATTGAAAGCAAGATTGATTTATTTTTTATATTTATCGCGGGGCAGTTATTTTCCACGGCGTTAGGAAATAAATCATATTGCAAGACGATCGATTCCAAAGAGCTCAGATCGTACGAGACGATTAAGCCATAAAGTAACATTAAGTTAATAAAATACATCGAAAACCACGAAACCTTTTCGAACGCCCAAACCTTATCCGAAATAGTAAACGATCGTGCGAAGCAAATAAAAATTCGTCGTTAAAGTTGAAGTCTTGGGTACAAGCAGCGCTTTCTTTCTACCTTCGCAGTTCCATCCGAAGGATCCCGAGACCGTCTACAAAGCTCAATTGAAGGCTCACGCGTCGGCCCTCGTGGCCGAGCAGCGCCGAGCCCAGGAGGCCGCCGAGTACAAGGCCCACGCGGACGCGATCCTGAAACTCCAGGCGCAACAGCAGGCCCACCTCCGCGCCCAGGAAGAGGCCCACAAGTACGCCCTCAACTTTGAGAAGAACCAGCAGCGCGCCCAGGCTCAAGCCCAGGCGATCGCCAACGCTCAGGCGCTTGCCCTCTACAAGGCCCACCAGCAGGCCCGAGCCAAGGCCCAGACCGAGGCCAAACAGGCGGCCAAGGCCCAAGCCGACGCTCGCAAAGTCGACCCCGACAGCGCCCCCGTCGTGCAGTATCTGCTGCCCAACAACGTCAAGCTTCCAGCACTCGAGGTCTTTATCAATTTTATTATAAACGACGTAAAAGTGAAATATTAAAAGCAAAATGTTTTTAAAAAACATAAATACGAACAAAGCGTTAAATCGCAGAACGATTTTATCGTTACGATAGATAACGGAGTTATTTTTGTGCAGGAATATCTGCCGAAAGCCGCGGAAGCACTTCGGGCTCAGGCCGCGCAGGAGAAGCGGCTGAAAAAGCCGATCAAGCATCTCCTGGTCGAAGACATCGATCCTCAGCTATTGCGTCGGGGCTCGAAGTCGGAAGAGCAGCAGCAGCAGCAGCAGCTCGCGTACCTCGTCGACGCCGGCTACTACGGTAAACAGTCGCAGCGCCCGTTGATCAGGCAGAACGAGTATCAAGGACTGCAGGAAGTTAGAGCCTCGCCGCGTCCCGATTATCAACAGTACCATCAGCAGATCGACGCCGACAAATTGGCGCTTCTCGTTCCCCTCGAGTCCCATGCTTAACTCGATAAACTCGATATACATTGTATTGAAAGTAACTATTTTCATTATCGACATCGACGCTCCTAATCGCGTAACTTTTCTCTCCTTCCTATTTCCCTCCAGATTAGCACGAAATTTTCAGTATTTTTTTTCAATGCGTAAATATGGTCATTGGATTTACGCGGTCGATGAAAGATCGACGATGTACGATCGTCTCTGGAGGGGAAAAGGGATTGGGTATTTACCGATTATTTATGATGCATTTCAGCTTTTATATAATTTTTAAATTTGAATGCTATGTTTTTCCTTCCATCGCAACTATTCATTACTTTCCGTTTTGTATTTATGAAAATATTAATTTTCGACTTGCATAACTTAATAATTTTGTCAGTATATTAAGATGCTTTTATCATCGCAACGTTTATAATTTTACATGCTGCTTTACAATTATTTTTTTTTTTTTTTTTTTCCCTATAATATTACTCATTATTGACATAATGTCGAACTTTTTTTTCAAACTTTATAAAAAAAGAAAATCAATATTAATCGGATTCAATTAAATGGGATTTTATATAACACCGTATATGTTATTATGTTTACGCAATGTAACGTAAATCTTACAATGTTTTAGCATAATAATTATTACCGGAGGCGAAGGCTAAAATTATACTTGAATGAGCTACAAAGTAAAAATTATAAAACATTTAGCTATAGTTTTGTATTCAATTGTATTTAAATATATTTCAATTGAAAATATATTTAAGTACGCTTTCTTAAATACATTTATTTAAATAGATGCCCATCTATACGGATTTTTGCATTTTCTCGTAATAATTAAACGAGAAGAAGAAAAAAATTGAACGCACGGCAATACGCTTACATAGTCGCGAATATCCTTTTTTATTATTTTTTTTTTTTTTTATATATGTATATTTATGAACGCGTATAAGCTTTGTAATTTGTAAATATTAGATTCCTAAACTACTAACGTTTTTTTTTTCGAGATAAAATATATCGACAATAAAGTATACGCAAATGGTATCTTAACATGGGTACAGTTAGATCGTCTTGTTGAAACGATCATTGGGCTCGCGAGTTCCAGTGGAGAGTCGTCGGCGTTGAGCGGCGCTCTCGATTCTCTGTGTGTATGTATATACTAGAAAGTTTAAATAAATGTATAAATGCATTTTTTTTTTTTTCGAGGAAAATAAAGAGCAAAAATTTGTAAATTTATTAAAATTTGCTTGTTTCTTCTTTTTTTTTTGTTTTTTTTGTTTTCATGCGGAATAGCGTCTCAATTACGATTGTCACGACGACGACGACGACGACGACGACGACGACGTGCGCGACGATGGAAAAATTATTTTGTAAATTTTGTAACGAAAAAGAACAATAAAAATGATTATAATATAAAAGAGTAAAAAGAAAAAAGATAATAATAAACAATATAAATATAAATAATGGAAAGATTTCAAAACTCAGAATTTAGAATATAATAGGGAATCGCGTCCCCGAGGCGATTTTCGTTCGATCGAATTAAAATGATTCCGGGTCGAGAGAGCCGAGTAGTAGTAGTAGTAGTAGTAGTAGTAGTGGTAGTAGTGCATCAGTAGTAGTAATAGTAGTCGCGCGAGAGAAGTTGAGTGTTACGCAACGTGGAACGAAAGTTTATACGCGCGCGAGCGCGAGTGCGAGGCACACGGCGTCAGAATCGCAAGCTTCTAATACTTTCATCTTCTACCGGCGTATCGGAGCTCGAGGCTGTGCCTCGCTCTATACTCACGACCACTCCCTTTCCTCTCTTTCTCTCTCTCTCTCTCTCTCTACCTCCTCGACTCGTTTTCTTTCTCTCGTGCGAACGTCCTTGACTGGAAAGGTGAGTTTTTCCTTTTCCTTCGAAATAAAAAGCTATATTTATGTATGTACACGTACGGTCACGCTCGCTATCGAAATCACCGCAATCCTTATTTTTCTCTTCTATTATACGAGCTCTATGAATTATCGATAAGTAGTGGGAGAAAGAGAGAAACCGTTTCGAGTTCCGAGATTCTATATATATATATACATACGTGCATATAACGCCCTTTTACTCTAAAGCGTGATAGTGCCGATCGAGGATTACTCGTTATTATATACGCGTTTACGTCTCAGACGTATCATTAGCTCACGAAATACACGTATGTGTCTTATGCCGACGTCGAAAATGAGCCTTTTAAATTATGAAGGGGTTATTTAAAAAACGGGGGGGGGGGGGGAGCGGCTTTAAAAACTAAAGTTTATATACGGATTCTTTTTTTGATTCTCGGCGATACAATTTTAAATTTGCATTTTTCGTAAGCAATTATTAATGCTGATTGTTTATTACGCTTCTTTTCTTTCGTTTTTTTTTTTTTTTTTTTTTTTTTAAATTGCTATTTACGGTGTGTATTATTTAAAATGTCGAGAGGTTTATCGACTCAATAAAATATCAATTCCTATTATTTTTATACAATAGTTAGATTTTTTAATTTTCAGTTATAAATTATCTGTTTTGCTACTAAGCATATGCAATATTTTTATATAAAAATTATGAATTTATGGTACTCGTTTATCTATAAAATACGATTGAATATGAAATTATCAATTATTTTTCATAAATGACGATTAATATTCTTGGGAATGCATACATTACACTTTTTTGATGTACAGGTAATATTCTATAAAATGACTACTGCAGATTTAGATGTTTGATATATTTTATTTAATCAATTTTAAACATATATTTTATAAAGAAATATTCCATTATAAATTTTATAAAATAAAATCGTAGGAATAATCAATATATATATATATAAAATTTCTACGTTAAATATTATAAATAAACATAGCTTTATATATAATGATAAAGGGAATAAAATGATAAACATGATTATCATTACATTTTTATTTGTAACAAGTGCATCGTTCCACTTTCTTCTTATGGCATAATTGTAGGCGCTCTCAACCCCACACTCTGGAAACGGCTAATGGCATACGTGTCACTTTGTTTTAACTTGTAATGGAAAACTCGTATTACGATTGGTATAAAAAAAAAAAAAAAAAAAAAAAAAAAAAAAAAAAAAAAAAAAAAAAAAAAACAAAAAACAAAGGAAAAGTTAAAAAAAATATCAAGATTATTTACAAAGTCTTGTAGAAAAATGTTTTTTACGCAAGTACATTCAATACGTTCGCTCTTCGTATAGACTTAATTGGAAGTTTATTAACTGTTAATTGAGTTCATTTATTCGGCCTTTACAATAATTTACTGGCCGTATCTCTACTATATGTATAAGTATAGCAGTTATGGGTGACTAGAAAAAGAAAAAAAAAAAAAAAAAAAAAAAAAAAAAAAAAAAAAAAAAAAAATGAATAAGAATAAGAGAGAAGATATTATTTGTTGTTGGCCTTGCCAATTTCGTTTCACTCCGTGACAAAGAGATAAGGCGAAACAATCATAGCTCTGGAAGAGATTGCGTGGTAATTTAAGGCCTTTTTATATATAGCGTTCATTATAAATTTTCAACAATCACGTGGCTAGCATTTGATAAAAGTACCTTACAAGCTAAAATATGCAATACTTATACTCGACGAAGTCATACATTATGCATAAGTGTAAAATATACGCGGTATCTTACGATAATGCAAAATTAAGTCATTTTTCTTATTATCAAATATCGTTGCTTATTTAACGCGTTTGAATGCGAGCTTAAAATCTTTTGTCTCATATTATAAAAACCGTTTGTTCTTTTTCTCAAAACTTGCATTTTTTTTTTTTTTTATTTTATACGGTATAAAAATTATTTTTATCGACCATTGATTATACAGATCATTAAAAGTGTATATATTTATAAATCTATATATGTAAATTGTTGAGTATATTGAACCTGGACAAGTTCCGTAAACGGCAGTGCGCGCAAGCATGCGGTCTTGCGTATATATTGTGTGCGCGTATCGATAAAAATATTATATATGATCAGTCGATGTATTTTGATACACTGCTTTATATTCCCAGCAGTGCACGGAAGCTCATTGAATTCTTTTGAGGAAGAACTTGGCTTTTAAAATTTTGGCTAACTCGATGCTCCATCGGTATGTATTACGAATGAAACTCAAAATGAATGATAAATATGTCGGATTGCCTTTCTAAAGAATAATTTTGAGCAAAAGAACCGTTATATTCCTTCTCTTTGAAATTGCCTGTATTTTTTTATTTTCTTTATTCGCATAGGGGCGCGCGCGCGTTTCCACAAACATACACATCACATATAAACATACATACACCCACTACCGCTGAGCCTTGCTAAAGCTTTAATCAATGACTATGCGATGCTTATTTTGCTAATGGACGCGATGAAATACTGTGACGGCAACGGTCATTTAATTCGAAAGATTCGAACCTTGCACTTTCACGTGAAAACCGTCAGAGAAAAAAAAACGCGTGCATTCGCATACACAAAGACGGTGGGTCCTCGCCTATTTTTTCTTTTTTCTTCTTCTTTTTCTTTTTTTTTTTCTTTCTTTTTTTTTTTTTTTTTTTTTTTTTTTTTTTTTTTTTTTTTTTTTTACTTTCTGCTTACCTATAAGAGCAAAACATGCGCATAAATTCTGCACGCTGTCACAGCCTTTTCGCACATATAATAAAAAAAAAAAATCATGAGTTGGAAAAAATAAATAAGAGCGCTTAGGTACAAGTAACAATTTAAAAACTCATAATTAAAAACAGCTTTTCACAGCGTTCATACATATATGGGGAAATAAAAAAATTTCTATATTAAATTTTTGCATAATACTTAGAGAAATGAGATCATTTTCATATTTAGTTATTTACCTTTTTTTTTTAATACATAATTATTTGTCATAAAAAGAAAAAAAGATAAATAAGCAAATGAAATTATATTAAACTCTGTAAAACTAGCAATTTTTTGTTTTTCGAATTAATTTTAAAATTTCATTTTAAAAATACTGCATGAAAAGTTTTATACTTGTACTCTAATGGCATTAAAAAATAATGGCGTACTATGAGAAAGGATGTTATTACAATTTGAAATAATTGTATAGGGCAGTAAAAAATTGGACGTTTGGTGTCGGATTCATATTTTTCATTGTCCACGCATTGGACAAAAATATATGATAAAATGGAGCCTAACGAAAATTCGTAAGTACTTCGTCTCAAACCTGTGAGCAATCGACAACTATTTCTTGAAGTTTGGCAACAATTTGATCGAACGCGGGTCTTTCTCTTGGATCGTATGACCAACATTGTGTCTGTAATTCTTGAAGAGCAGGTGCTGCAGCTTTGTGCGGTGTCCAGCTGAGCGTTTGACTTTTTAGTTGATTAAGTACCGAGTCGTCGTTAAGTTTCTTGAATGGCAATTCACCTTGATGGAACATTTCCCAAACAAGACATGAATACGAATATACGTCACTTTTCGTGGAATACTCATCTTCAAAGACAGCTTCTTTGGGCATCCACCGCAAGGGAATTATTTGATTCCTGTGCTTGGTATACTCTTGTTGGTGAGGTTCTTTTGTCATGCATGCCATTGTTATTTTGATAGTTAGATTGCTGGAAATTAAACAGTTGCGTGCAGCGACATCCTTGTGAACAAATCGATGATCTGATAGATATTTTAAACCGCGTGCGGCCTGAAATTTAATATATGTATATATATATATATATATATATATATAATAAACATTTAAATTTTTCGATAAAATAAAAATACATTTAATAAAGATGAACTTTTTCAATTAAAAATAATGTTCATATTATGCAATTTTAAAATAAATGATTTTACTTTTATTATTGAACAATGTATAAGACGCACCTGGTTAGCTAGAGAAAGAATTTGGGCGACTGATAATTGTGGAGCTCGTGGTTTACTACCCTCCGTATTAGAAACGGTTTCTTTAGATCGAGAGGCAAGCAAGAACTGTTTCAAGTCACCCCAGTCTGTATATTCTATAATCATATAATCTGGCTCTTCGTCACGGCATAAGCCAATAAGCTTTGCGATGTTTTCATGATTCATTTTGTGCAAAAGATCAAGATGCCGCTTAAATTCTTGTAATACATTTTCGTCTTTAGAGTTACTCAATGTTTTGACCATAACGATGCTCTCCTTCACCGTGGTTGTTTCTTCTCCGTCTGTTGGTCGATATTTAGTTGAAAAAATTTCGCCAAATTCACCGCGGCCAAGTGGTTTCATTTCTTGTAAATGCGATCGATCAATCGCAAGTTTATCGTAGCTCGATTTTGATTTTTTAGAATGATTACTGTTTTGGCTATGGGCTGTGTCCGTTCCATCGCTCTTGTGCGACTCGCGATTTTCTTTCTTTTTACTGCCTGAACTGTTTGCCTTAACATTGGTTTCTCGAAGTTCGCATTGCTCTTCTTGAACTTCGCCGGCCTCTCCTTTTTCTAAATTTAATCAATTTACAAAGTAAACATAAATTAATAATATATTTATGTTAAGAATTATATTTTTATGAATACCCTAAAAAAAGGGCACAATACATTTTTTTAAAATCGATAATTTTTTTGTTGCTAAATGAAAATACCTTGTCCATCGGTTTGCTCTTGTAAATATCTCTGCTTCCTCCTACGACGACGATAACGGCAATAAAGCATTAATCCAACGACGAGGACCATGTAAGCCGCCGCTGCGCCTAACGTGATAACTACAGTTTTTGTCATCATGGAACCATCGTCGGCTGCGTCAAGTTCCATGTCCGAACGATATCCATCTCCACCTGTCACATTATATTAATCAATTAGTTGATTGATAAACAAAAATTCTCAAGAATAAACATTAAATAATAAGTATTTAATTACAAATTTTATTAATCAACTATTAATAAATTAAATTTAACAATTGCAGTAAAAATATTACATACTGTAATGATAAAAAAAAAAAAAAAAAAAAAAAAAAACATGAATTAAGACAAGTATTCAAAAAAAATTGAAAGAGTTTATAAACACAAACATAAATACAATAGTGTACAATTTAAAATACTTCGTCTGAAATAGAGGTATTGTAAAAACTGCCTACCTCTAACGCTAAGATAAACTTCTTCCCGTTTCAAGCCTCCGCTATTGCCCGCAGTGCAGCCGTATTTACCCTCGTCATTCAGATAGACCTCCTTGATGTAGAGGCTGCCATTAGTCATTACTTGAAATCGATCCTCGTTGAGGTTGTTCATTCGTGAATCCTTATCCCATTGAATGGTCGGCTTTGGATCGCCTTCCGCCGCGCAGTGCAGTAAAACCGAGGAGCCCTCGGTAGCCGTAACGTTTTCCGGCTTAACGGTGAACTTTGGTGTAACTGTGCGTGAAAGAAGAAAAAAAAAAAAAAAAAAAAAAAAAAAAAGAAAAAAAATGCAAAAAATAAAGAAAAGAAAATATAGAGATAATAATAAAGAGGAAAAGTTCGAGAGAAATTAAGAATCCATATGGATTGGCTTTTTCCACTCAAAAGAAACTTACTGACTACGTCGATCTTTATCGTATGGTTGATTTGGCCCTGGCTATTGATGGCAACGCATGTGTAATTGCCCTTATCCTCCTCGAGAACGCCGTTGAAGTGCAGAGTGCCATTCATCTCTTGCACGTGCTTGGGAAAATGCTCCGCGCCATTCTTGTACCATTTGAAAGTCGGCGGAGTCGAACCCTGAGCCTTGCACGAGACCTGCCCCCCACCCATACAAATTAATACCAATTGTTAAGATTTTCATTCAGACGTATGCCGCGCCATTGTTGAAAACGAAACTTTGCAGTTGAAAGAAAGCATCGAGAGAAGGGAAAGATTTTCAGGATATTTAAGATTTACTTCCTCTGCAAACTATTTGATGTTGGTAATGATTTTTAATATTTTTATTTGCGCGGGATAATTTCTTTTGTATTAAAAATGTCAATTTGAGTTTAACTTTATTCGCCAGTGCTACAATGAACTTTATAAGTCAATTGTCTTAATAATTAATGCAAAGCACCGTCAACTTATACTTTTAATTAGAAGAGTAAAAAAAAAGGGGGAGAACAAAAGTTTAAAGAGAAAAATTATCTTTTGGGATATTCTTATTTTTGTTAATAAAGGGAAGAGCCACTTGGATTCCCTTTCAAGCGAAGTCAATGCACGCAAAGCAATTAAGAAACAGTAGAGAGAAAAGAAGAAGCGAGAAAACAGGAGAGGGAGAGGAAGGGGGAAAGGGTAGGGGAGAGAGAGGGAGAAGAAGGAGCACAAGGAGAAAATGAAAGAAAAAAAAAAAAGAGAAGGCTAGTAGTAATTATCCGACCTTGGCAGTGGAATTGAGCTCGAAGCGCCTGTCGACGGGCTCGGGTGAGAACTTGAGCTTCTCGTTGACCGCGAGGGTAGCGGGCTCGGAGACGAGGGGCGGGAAACCCTTGGTCGCGACCTCGCAGACGTAGGTTCCCCTGTCGGAGAGCTGGACGTTCTTGAAGTGAAGGCTCGAGTTACCCGGGTGTTCGATTATCCGGTAGCGTATAGGTCCACCAGCGGACGAGGAGAAGCCCCCGCCATCCTTCAGCGGCTCGCCGTCCTTCAGCCAGCGGGTCTGGGTTATCGGCGGCTCCATGGCGCGGTACGTGCAGCTCAACGTCGCCGGCTCGTCCTCCATCGCGTTCACCGATTGCGGCGAGCTTTTCAGCTCCGCCGGCCCTGCGAGCACGGAATTATTTAGTCGCGCTCTCTCGCTTGCTGGAGGTAAATAGTCGCGCGTCTCTCTCTCTCTATGTATGCTTTTCGCTTTGTGCGACTATGCGTGGCTTCGCGACGATTGAAGGTACATGAATGTCGCGCGCGCGCGCGCGTATTCCGCGTCGCGAATGCGTACATACGCGCTTGAGTTTGTATCCGAGTGTGATGGAATTTTTAACGGATGACTGTTTGTAAATCGAGCTGTTTACTGCTCGAAAATGTTTTTCGTATTATCTTTGCGCGAGTAAACACGTTTGCGAGCGCTGAAAATACGAGCGTAAAGAAACGAAGCGAGTGAGATTATAAACAATTCAGCGACGGAAAAAGTATTCTTTTTATTGTACTCTCTGTGTGTATTGGCGTGCTTTGGGTTCAAAGTAACGAAATGCTTTGGGAGCTTGCAACATGAACGCTTAAAATACCAAGTTGGCCAATTTCGTTACATTATTTGAAAAACAAATCCGACTGTTTCCGCTCAATGGGCTGTACTTTCTATGTAAAGTACCAAGATAAACTTTACACGAATTTTAAATACCCGTTTCACGTACAATACGATATTTATTCCAAGTAATGAAAAAAAAAAAAAAAAAAAAATCTAACACTTTTGATAAAAAAAAATTTAATATTATTTTCAAGTTGATTAATTTACAATCTATACCTGTATTAATAACGATCAATCGGACTTACAAGAGACGACAACTCGAACGTTCATTTCCGTGGAACCGGCCATGTTTTCGGCGACGCAGGTATAGTTGCCTTCGTCGGCGTTCCTGCGTGCCTTGGCGACGATGAGGGTGTCGTCCTGGACGCGCACCGGTCCCGAGTCGCTGACTATGCGACCCTGGGGATCCCGCCAGTAGAGCTTAGGTGCTGGAAAACCACGGGGAGCGAGGCAGCTCACCTGCAACTCTTGGTTCTCGCCCACCACCGCGAGCTGATCGTTCAGCGATGGCTCGAACGAAGCGACGGACAGATTCTTTAGATCTGAAACGTAGATTTCGTCGTTTTTGATTATCGATGAAATTCCCCTTCGGCAATCGTACGCCGTGAATACAAGACTCACATGCGATTTCCAGCTCGGCGGCGTAAATCTGGACGGATTCGCCGCGTAAGCCTCGACAAGAGTAGAAACCTTTGTCGCGGTCTTCGGCGCGGTGAATGACGAGGGTGCCGTTGTCCATGACGGTGCGCTCGTCGTCGGACTCGATGGGTCCCTTCTCCTCGAAGTACCATTGGACGCGGTCGGCGTTGTCGAAGACGCAACCGAAGCTCGCGGACTCGCCTCTCCGGACTATCGCCTTCTGCGGCACCTCGCGAATCGTCGCCGTCTCGTTGTTCGGCACTATGAGGGGTAGGCTCCGGGCGATGGGCGATGAGCCCGCCGAGTTGTGACCGCGACAGCTGTAGACGCCGTTGTCCTCGGGGCTGGCCTCCTTGATCAAGAGAAGGTTGCGCTTCATCTCCAGTCGTTCGCTCGGCGCGATGCTTCCGGTATTTCTATTTCAATTGTTAAAACGTCGCGATAAATTTTTATTATTATTTATTATTTTATTTAAATAATATTAATTAAAAAAAGAAAAAAATAAAAAAATAAATAAAATTAATATGCGCACCAATGGTGATTTTAATTTCGTTTTATAATAATCCTTGTTATCAAATTATTTAATACTATTTAATTTTACGTTAGCAACGAAAAAACGATAAAAGAAATTTCCAACGAACTTTCTTGTTTTTTTATCAAAGCAAAATTCTTTTCCTCCAAGGAATCATAAAGTAGCTCGAAGGGGGAGAGAAACAGATGTTTCAAAGGTCAAAGTGCCCACGTGTCTGCAGATTGAATTTAAAAGATCCCGATTATTTATTTCTCAAACATTCTTATAATTCTGAAAGTATGCATTCAGAAAAAAGTTTTTATTGTTTTCAAAGAAACTCTCGCTCGCACCAAGAGTTAAACAGTAAGACTTTTGTCGAGAGCATAAGTTCGTTGTGTGAAATAAACATTGTTTCATAAAGGTATGCTTTTATTGTTAAAGAAATATAGCGCAATCTTAAATATTATTATGTCGTATTAAAATGCAGTTGCAAAGAATTGAATAAAGGTTTGAAGAAAAGAATGGAGAAATTTTTTTTAAGACAAGTTATAATGTAGGGTAAGGGAAGGTACGTTGAAAACTTTATTGGATATAATTAAAAAGTCTATAGGAAAAGTTGGCTCTTACGTAACTTTCATAACGTTTATTCTCAGTTCCGGCTTATTACGCAAGAGCTGTAAAATCACGGGGACCCGTAGTTATATTCTCTCACTCGAAGAAAGAGGTAGGTATAAGTATATACATAATCGAGAGGGCGAATCAATGGCGAAGGTACGCGAGAAATTGAGGGATAGAGGGAGATGGATAAATAATCCAACTCTTACCTGAACCACTGGTACTTGAGTTCGCCGGAGCCGTCGACGTGACAGCGGAGCTCGACCTTGCCTCCGGCTCGGATGAGCGGCGCCGGCTTCGGCTGCTGCAGCTGAACGCTCGCCTCGCTGATCCCTGTAATCGAGAGCAAAGTGTTTCCTTAAACGAACCTTTTTTCCCCCTCTCCTTCCAGCTTTAACCTTTTATTTTTTTTTTTTGTTTCTTTCTCTCTCTCTCTCTCTCTCTCTCTCTCTCTCTCTCTCTCTCTCTCTCTCTCCTTCGCGCGCTAGAGAGCAATTCCTTCCTTATACTTTCTCGCTTCTTCTTCGCGCTCTTCGACTCTAGCGAGCCGTACAATTTACGTTTATATTAGCGGACCCTATTCTCGATGGAGCTTCGATAGTCCATAAATGATCGTTACGTGTATTATTTAACCATTTAACCGCGATTTTCCGATGTCCTATTTAGATACTCGAGAAAGAATCATCGGAATTTTCGGCACGTGTTACGGCTTTTCTTTCATTTTTTTTTTTTTTTTTTTTTTTTTATTTTATTCTAACTTATCGATGAAGACGTTATTTAATTTATCGCGTCAACGTTGTAATTTTTCTAAATTGAAAATATTTCGTTAATTTGAAAATAAAAGTATCTCAATTAAGGGAGCTGTTTTATCTTATATACATATAAAAAAAAAAAAAAAAAAGAAAGAAAGAAAGAAAAAAAAAAAATCGATGGTTTTATTGGTTCATTTGCGCTTCTTTTCAATATCCTGCACACTCTTTTGCACTTTTTGTCGTAGGCAGACGGTAATGAAGGGCCGGAACGTGATCAGAAACAAGAACGAGAATTTTATCGTTATAATATTACTTCGAAATAGAAAGATAAAAGCAACGTATACAGTAGAGAGGAAAGGGTAAAGAATTTTTATGACATTTTCAATATCGTATTATTATTATAATAAAGAAAGATTTTTTTTTTTTTTTTTTTTTGCTTAACGCCATGGGAATATACACGAGATAGCGAATGTACGGAACGTGTAAGCCGCGCGGGCGCGTGTCCACGGGGACGCGAAGCGACGAACAACACACGGAACGAGCTCCGGAGAGACCTTCACCGTATCGACGATAAGGATCTTCCTTTTAATAACGTACGAAATTGAGCGGCTGAAGGTTCTACGTGTGTGCGCACATGTAGACGCGAGGGAAGAAATATAAATCAAAGGAAGGGATAGGAGCGATTGTAGATCGAAATCTCTCTCTCTCTTTTTTTTTTTTTCTTTTCTTTCTTTTCATTTCTTTTTTTTTTTTTGTTTTTCTTCTTCTTTTTTTGTATACCTTGTCTGCAATTATAACTCGAGATTACAAAAGTTATCTCAAACATTCGACTGCGCGTCTTTCTTTATCTCATCGAAGCGTTTTAACGCTTATTAGCTCCTTCAACGAGAGCGCATTCACGTTGAATTAATCGAAACGCGAGAGTTTGTCGAACTAATTAAACTTCCGCGTCACACAATACGCGCGCGATCGATTGTTTCTTTTAATTCTCCCTCTCTCGCACGTTCTCGGCTACGTATACTGATACACAATGCGGTTTTTATTACTTCGAGAACTGAACTCGCTCGCTGTAATGGTGTATATAACACGGGATTCGGGAAAAATATCCTTACAAGGGGAGAAGCCTCGATCTTTCAATATATATATATGTAGCCTTTCAAAACATTTCGATCCACGCTGAGTTATTTATACGTCTCATTCTCTACTCCCGTCGACATTTGGGAATTGATTCGTTTACCATAAAGACGTCACTTTTATGTGTCTAACACGTGTAAATCAGAAAAAATCAGAGAGATGATTATGCTAATTAAACAGTCGATTCATCTAATTTTCAATAATGCCTTTAATCTATTTTATTTTATATTTATGTCCTTTGTATTTTAAAACGACAAATTTTAAAAAATTTAAAAGAGGAAATTAAAAAAAAAAAAAAAAATAGAGAGAGAGAAAAATCTGAAATCTATGAATCTAGTTAAAAAACAATGCAAGGCTTGTGCGTACGTCTATTCATTAAAAAGGCATCCTCGTGAAAGTTTTTGATCAGCAGCGCGGAAGACCGCGCTCTTTCATGCTCGTCGCGCGCGGGTTATAGTCACAGCCAAGAGAGATTCGGCACAATCCGCGCCGTCTGTCGGCTTGAGTTTACAGCGTATCGCTCGTGGACAGAAGAGGGATGCATTATGCAAAGCGTAAAAGAGCGCGCGCATCATAAAGAAGGTTTTAGCATCAAGAGGTGGTCGGTGTATGGGATGCGTCAGAGTAAAAGAGAGAGAGAGAGAGAGAGAGAGAGAGAGAAAGAGACGGAGAAAGAGAGCGGCCGAGGGCGTCCAAGAGGGAAAAAAGCATCGGTAAGCGGGCGCACGCAAGTCCTTGCTTTGTAAAGACAAGAAATCGGGTCTTCCGGGGAGAAGCGGATCGCGGATACACCGACGTCAAGACCACGAGGCAAAAGACGCATTTTTCGAGGCGTATTTGTTTTCATTGTCGTGCGGGCACACGAGAGCGAGCCGGCTTGGGGAAGGCGCGAATATAAAGTGTCGTCGAGGACTGCTAAAAGGAGGAAGAAACAGAAAGTGAATGAGCGAGCGAGCGAGAAAGAGAGAGAGTCAAGGGGCTGATGGTAGGCGCGCGTTTGCAGTGGAGCGCGGCAAAGTCGCGATCACAAACGCGTGCTCCACTCTCAGCCGGTGCAGCAAACGTGCGCGCGCGCGCTCCGGGCTCTCTGAAAAGCTCTGGGCGCTTAAATTCACAAACGAAACGAAAGATCAAAGGCTGCGCGCCCGCGCGTCCAACCACTTTTCACTTGTCATTGTCATTGTTCTTATTATTCATACCTCATCATCGTCGGCTCCTTCTCGACGTCGCACGCAAGCTCTCGCGCCGCCTTTTTTCCCTCTGTCTTTTCTCCGCGTGCTTATGCACACCTTCTCCTCTCTTTCGCCTCTCTTTCTTTCCGTGATCTCTCTCTCTCTCTCTCTCTGACTCCCCCCCCCCACTATATATATCTCTCTCTTTCTCTCTCCGTCACTCGCGCGCGCTCTGGCCATTTTTGCCGCTTGTGAGTTCGCACTTGTGCACGCATTATCTCGTATCCCTCTACCGCGATGTACGTATCCGCGGTTTTTTCGCGGCTTTGCAATTCATTTTTAACTCGTTCAAAGGAGCGCCTACTCGAATCTTTCCTCGACAGCCAGGCACCTATGTGTACACGCGCGCATGCCTCCTCACAATGAGTCGCTTTACGCGATTATACGCGCGCGGCCCGGGGGGTCGCCGCGCGCTAAGTGCTTCGTATCAAAAGTACCGGCTCTCTCCTCCGTGCATCTATATATCTTCGCACTTATAAATACACCCGCCACGACTTCTTGCGTCTTTTGCGCCCTCCGTGGTACAAACATTACAAGGCATATAAATCAATCAATTTTTGCCGATCGAATCGGTGCCACGTATTGTGTATACACAAAGCCTCGGGCGAGGAGCGAGTAGTTTAACTCGAGCTTTTGCCCCCCTCCCTCCTCTCTCTCTCTCTCTCTTTCTCTTTCTCTCCGTTTCACCCCCCTTCCCCCACTGCGCGTATGACGAATCGCTGACGAGTCAGGAAACGAGCGGCGAGCGACTCATCCTTCTTTCCCTCTCGGTCGAAGCGAAGAAAGTCATCTTGACATTTTTATCAGCCAAGCGCGTAGCGACTCGTAGCTTCGGCTGATGAGACGAGTTTATACACTAGAATCGTCGACGCGTTCCGTCCCCTCCTCCCTCTAATATCTCCCGAAGAAGCGAGAGTGCTCGACGAGCGAGCTCTCGTTCCAAGGTGGAAAAATCAAAAGAGCGAGCGAGACCGAGCTAGAGAGATGCCGGCTATAAAACCGAAGAGAAAGAAGGAGTCGCACCGAGAGAGAAAGATAGAGAAAGAGCCTGGCGTACACTCGCGCTGAATCAGGGGTCGCGCGCAAGCGTTGCCATGGGAATGGAAGGGCTGACTGGCTGGCTTGCGGACAGCGCAGACGACTAGTGTGTAGAGGCATACAGAGCAAAGAGAGAGAGATAGAGAGAGAGAGAGAGTGAGAGAGAGAGAGAGAGAAAGTATAAGCGGGAGAGAAGCTCGGTCGATGCAAACGCACCATAAACTTTTATGGCTCTCCAGAACTATACGCGCTCAGCCTGCCAGGCTTATATATCCTCCCTTCTCCCCCGCGAACATTTCGCCTCGAACCTCGCCGCGATCTCGATCTCGAGAGCTCCCCCGGTGCTGCCTAGACCCCTGGTTCCAGTTCCAAAGTGCCCCGGCGCCAATACCCTAGCCCGTAAACGTAAATAAAGAAAAAAATAAAAACGAGAGAGATGGAGAGAGAGAGAGAGAGAGAGAGAGAGAGAGAGAGAGAGAGAGAGAGAGAGAGAGAGAGAGAAAGAAGAGGAAGAAAATATACAAGAAAGCTAGAGACGCGAAACGTAGAATAGATTCGCGGCGCGCTAACGGAAATGTATATTTTCGTTGATCGAGTAAACGCACCCCCGGCGACTTAAACGCTTATCGTCTCCGTGCGTGTCTCCACGACGATGTGAAACGCGCGAGTTACGGTGTATAGAGAAAAAAAAAAAAAAGAAATAAAGAGAGAGACAGAGAGAGAGAGAGAGAGAGAGAAAGAGAAGGGGCCAATTGCGCCCGGTATTCGCGCTCGTGTACACACAGGCCGGGGGCTGGCAGCTGCAGCCCCGCAGTCGGAGTTTTGCTTCTCTCGCCCCTCCCCCCGCGCGCCCTCCATCCATCGCCTCTTTTCGCTTTCAGTCAAATAGGTGCCGTAGACGTTGTGCGGTAACGGCGACAGCGTCCGAATCGGAGCATACCCCCCTTGCTCTTTCCCCTCCGAGGCCTCTTTTCAAGCCTCTCCGACGTGTCTGCAGTCGCGCATGCTTTTTTTTTCTTCTCTTTAAAGGGGGATAGCTCTCTCTCTCTCTCTCTCTCTCCCCCTCTCTCCCTTCCCTTTTTTCCTCTACACGCCTAATGATCACAATTGCGAAAAACAAGTCTACCCGCGGTGGCATTGAAAAAATTTTTCAGGCTCCGCGGTATTATACATTCAAACATATATGTATACATATATACATGTACTATATGCGAATATATGTACGTATATAAGCGGGGTAAAGGATAGGGGTTTTCGCGATCTTATTACTATTATTGTTATTGCCTGCATCGCGCACACACAACGCCCGAGGGGCCCAAGCCGGAGAACACTGCAGCACCGGCAGCAGCGGGAACGAGGGTCGCGAACATTTTCAAGCGCACTCTTCAAGAGGGATCAGGGGGCTATATACTCTTGCGTCTCGCTTTCTCTCTCTCTCTCTCTCTCTATCTCTATCTCTACCAATCCTTACAACCTCACGGATACTACTCAAGCGAGTAGGCAGTGAAGCCTTGCGTCTTTTCACCAGTGCACCGAACCGCTCAATTTCCCATCTCGCGCCTGCCTACGCACTTGCCTCGAGTGCTGCTGCTGCTGCTGCTGCTGCTGCTACTGCCGCTGTACCGTCATCCCTCCCTGTCTCGCGCTTCTTTTTCTCTCCTCCCGATCCCCCATTCTCCCTATATACGTATATACATAATGTACACGACCGATGCCGAATTTTTAACTTTCTTTTTATTTTCCCTAACTTTCTGCCCGTTGCTCCGCGCGCACTCGACAATGGCATATAACTTCTAATGTGTCTGACGTGCTCTCTTCGACCTGCGCGAGCTCACGGCCCATATACGTATAAGCACACGCGTGCGCCCATGTGCTCTCGCATAATACTTCCGGATGTATGAGAGAAGAAGAAAATATTCACCCTTTAAACGAGTACTTATTCACGTTCAGCGAAATATACCTCCGTTTCTCTCTCTCTCTCTGTCTCTCTCCGAGATTTTTTCTTTCTTCCTTTTTTTTTTCCTTTCCTTTCCTTTTTTTTTTTCCTTTTACTTTCACGTGCGCTCGTATACCTTGCTCTTTTCTTCTGCTTATTTTTCTTTCGATCGAGCAGCTGCGCAATAAAACACTTCAAGCTTTCTATAATAAGCTTAATTAGTAAACCGTTCTATTTAAAACTTCTTCCTTGCGCGTACCGTAAAATTTCAAGTTTATCGCTACTTTTAATGACATAAACGTTTTTCAAGTAAGCGCGGGCTCGTCGTCGCTTTCAAAAATTTCATTCCCATCGTTCTTGCGATGCGAAGCGGTCCAAGAAGAAGTCAAATAACTTAACCGTGAGTGGAAACGCGGTTATTTTTAATATTGCACCGTTCATAATTGCCTTTATAAAAAAAAAAAAAAAGTTTCATCACGCAAACGATAAACTCTTTAATTTTAATTAACGAAGCACAATGTTGAATAATTTTTCAAAAATCTACAGCTCATCTTTAATGTCTTAATAATATTAAAACATTTTACTTTATACATCTCGTGGCTTTAATTTATTCGCCGCATCTTTTACAGTGAGTATATATCATTAAATGCAATGATTTTATTCAAGTTACTTTATTAAATATAAAACTTTTTCATCGGTTTTTTCCTTGGTTTTTGAAATAAATAATTAGTACGTATTATGAATCAAAGGAAGATCTGGAAATTTAAGGGTACGTTTTATAAAAATTTCATGTTGGTAATTAAAAAAAAAAAAAAAAAAAAAAAAAAAAAAAAAAAAAAAATATATATATATATATATATTTTAATGTAAAAACATTAAGTTTAACGCAATAACATGTTAAATAATTCTCTAATAGACGGTACAAAGTTCCCCGAGTTTTCCGATTCCGATCCGATTAGAAGTGGGATCTCTAATACCGCTTAAATGCATGTACCGTAACTGGACACGCTGATTAGAGTTTATTCCTATGTTATCCCCATTTTGTAAAGCCAGTCTGGATTTGCAGACTGTATTCGCATCGGGGATAAGTTGATATTTAGCTCGTATAAACTCGACTGTTATTCCAAACAGGATTATTTATCTTTTCTACAAGTTAATAATTTCCGAAGCCAAAAAGGTTACTTTAACCCTAAACTATTTATTTTTCAACGCGCGACGCGCGTATTTTGATGCGTGATTTATTAAATTGTTGAGCGCCTCTTACACGAATAAGAAATTTCGTTCAAATGAGATGTTAAAATTTGTCTTAAAAATTTAGTTTCAAATGTAATTTTTTAGACTCCGGATAAAAAATTCATTTACTTGTGTTTGCTTGTGTGCATTTAATTTTCAGATAAAGAATTCATCTACTTGTGTTTACAATCGTCCAATAAATTACAAAATTTTGTATAACTAGATGTATCGTGTTAAATGGAGTAACGATAAACTTTTCGCATCGGGTGCTCCTGAATATTTATAAAAATATTTATTCATTAAACGAGTGATATATTCATAAATCCCACAATTGTATCACCATCTGTCAGCCAGTCATGTATAATGTATAATATATGGTATTAAAAAAACAACCCTCTTATTTCGAACTATACAAGATATTTTTCAATACGTTTACAAAATAATTTAATATTTATGATAAATTGTCGCAATCTTTTCTCTCTCTCTCACTCTCTCTTTTTTTTTTTTTTTTTTATAGATAAATTAATAATTATTCAAGGCGATAAGAGAATTTAAATCGAACAAAATAAGAGATTAAAGCTTATATAATCTTTCAATCCCGATACTTATGTATAAATGAAATTCGATTCAAAGTAAACTCGTGCCGAATGTATATGTATATATATATCTTTGGACATTGAAGGTGACACAATCAGCGAGACCCGATGCAACATCACAGTCGAGAGTACGGAGAAGGAGGATTAGGTAGGCAGAGGGGATGATTAAAAATTCATACGCGTATCGCAAATTTCTTTGAAGATATTATCAATAAAGTAATTAAAGAAATAATTAATAACAGAATTATGCAAGGAATAAGTAACAACTCGTTATTTCGTTTCAATCTAGTTAAAAGTTTTTAAAGACTCTTTTACATAACGCATACATTAACATGCAAAGTATGCGCGGAGCGGCCGTGGCTTCCGCGCGATCGCGACAATTCGCGCGCGAAAAAAGGAAGAAAAGATGAAAAAAAAAAAACCGGGAGAAGGAGAGCGAGGGGGAGCAGAGAAGAAGAGAAAAAATCCGAGCATCATCGCCAGACGACTTTCATCAGGCGGCGCGAGTCCGCACCCCGACACGCTCTCTCTCTCTCTGTCTTTCTCTATCTCTCTCTTACTCTCTCCCGTTCGTACATACACTCGGGCTGGAAAATTCCCGTTAAAAAATGTCTAAATAATCCCCTCATTTGTAAAGGTAAGAAGAGGGGGGAGGGGAGGGGAAGTTCGCGAAACATATTATAATAATTCGAAACATAAAAAAGCAAACATGTATCGCCGTAGGGGCGCGCTTGCTCCAACAGCTCGGAGGTGTGAAAAATCATTCAGTACAAGGATTCCGGTAAGAAAATAAAATGGGAAAAAGATAAAAGGAAAAAAAAAAAAAAAAAATACCGAAGAAAAAAAAAAAAAAAATACGTTTATTTACAGGTATAAGTATATTTATATAAGCGGATTGCAGGTGTTGGCGCGCGAGCGAGCGAGTTTATTGCAATTACGACAAGCTTTAGGGAGAATTGAAGCACGCGTTGTAAATGTGTACCCGTACCGCCACTTGAACGCGAACCTCGGCTTGCAGGTCCCTACCGCTATAATAATAATTATATCACGAGATCCTAAACATATAATGACGATGCTGGAAGGACCGAGTCCTCGCTAACGAACCTCGTGACGTTATTTCAATTTTTTTGCATTATATTCACACACGCACACACACACACACACACACACACATATATATATAAACATATAAATGTATACGTATACACGTGTACATGTATATAAACATATATGTATGCATACTTTCGTGGACTCGCGAGTAATTAATCGGTGCGCTTAATTAAAGTCTAGTGGGACGACTCAAGATGGAAAGAAAGCCGCGACTGTGCTAGTTGCTTCGATAAATTATTTTTTTTTTTTTTTTTTTTTTTTTTTTTCATTTTGTTTCTTTTTAATCTAATGCGCGAAATGAATTGTTATACCGATAAACTCGGAAATATGAGCTAGAATAATAATTGCGTTATTTACAGATTAATTGTACCTTTTGGAACGAGCAGATTTATCAAATGATCATTTCTCCTGTGATCATTTGCGCGTGTATAAACCGCGAATTGACAATTGCGTCTAACCAATTTATTCGTCTACCACAAAATCGATTAAACCACGGCATATACGAAAAAAAAAAAAAAAAAAAAAAAAAAAAAATTTAAAAAATCAATCGTCGCTAACCGCAAAATTATTTAATTTCGAAAATAAACACCGGGATCGCTGAACCGTTATAAAATGCGTTATAGTTTTATACGAAACGAGACGAGGAATTTTTATATTCAAAAGTGCGCCACGTTTGAATGGTTGGCATAAAAGAAAGATGTTTTTATGGCGTCGATGTTACTCTCTCGTCAAAAGAATCCTAACTCTTGGTTCAACTATTCATATGATAAACGCCAGCGCATTCAATGTTTACAGTGGCGTAAGATGTCTCGTGTCAATTCAAAAATAAGCTTACTTTTCTTTGTTCTTTAAATACAGAAAAATTCAATTCGAGACATAAAAATGTAGAATCATTCGTTTGAATAAGAAAATCGATATAATTAAGGAAGAAAAAAAAAGAAAAAAAAAAAAGAGCGTAACAGCTTATTGAATTCCACTGGTATAAACTGTAAATTGCATAAATTTTGTAGATATATCTATTAAATTGGCTGAGTACATAAGCGCTATCAAAGGTGAAAACGACTCTTAGCAAACGCGCTTATAGGGAGGCCAACGTCGTAGGTTTGATCGAGAAAACAAATATACTCACATCGTATGTCGATTTTGGCGGGTGAGCTCTCTATGCTCGCGGACGTCTTCCTATGGGTGGCGACGCACACGAAGCTCCCGCTGTCGAGCATCCTGTTGACCCTCGTAATTATCAAATTGCCATCCTTCAGATGCCTCCTCGGGCTCGGTGCGAGCGGCTGTCCGTCGATTTTCCAAGAGTAAAGGACCCAGCCGGCGGGCTCGGCCTCGCAGCGCAACGTCACCGGGAGGCCCTCGACGACGGTGTGGTCCATCGGATTGACCGAGAAGTAGATCTCGCTCGATTGTTGGAGCTTCTGCGGCTGCTCCTGCGTCCTTGAGCCTCGGCAGCCTGTGTCGGAGACAATGCTCAATGAGTAAAGAGGATAAACATCAAACGGAAATTGAGACTCTGTGAAAAACGAGCGGGCCCTTCTTCTCTCTTTATTCCTTTTCATTTACGAAATGTAACTGCACGGGAAAAACTTGAAATGACGAGCGTATTTCCCCCGAGGGCCGCGCGCGCCCGCGCGCGCAGATTATAATACACACGAGTGCAGCCGTTTTTTGCAGCTTCCGTCTCGCTGTGTTCGTTACGAGTACATTGAGCGGAGGATTCGGTAGAGAAGAGCAGGAGCAGAGACAGCGCGATAAACATTTCCTGCGAAGGGCTAAGAACTATGAGGAGGTAGAGAGAAAGAGAAAGAGAAAGAGAAAAAGAGAGAGAGAGCGAGCCCCGGGAGACGTAGGTGTATATATCTCTCGGCGGAAAAGCGTATACACAATGAAATGCGATGTGCTTCAATATGCAGAAGAGCGCACCGTCGAGCGCAGCCCAGGGGATTAACCTCGTTTCTTTTCTCCTCTTTCTCACTCTCACACTCTCATACTCTCTCTCTCTCTCTCTCTCTCTCGCTCTCTGTCTCTCGTCTGCTTCTGCATCGCGGGCGCCGGTAGAGCCGCGACAGCAGCGGCAACGGCGGCGATGCTTCCGAGTCGCGGCCTCCCGTTCTCGGAGCCTCGCCGAAGAGCTCAGCACCTCTCGAATCAACAAAAGAACTCGAGTAAGCCGTGCATTCTATTATTTTCCGTGCACTTGCACAGCGCCCAACCAACAGAAAAGAGAGAAGCGAATGAGCGGGAGCGGGAGCGGGAGAGGGAGGGAGGCAGGGAGAGAGAGAGAGAAAGAGAGACGAGGTGAAAAACAAAAACCCGTCCTAAACAGCTTCCTGCGATGTATTCATCGTCTAAGTACTAACGACGAGTACCCGAGTAGGATATGAATAGAAAAAAGAAGGGAAAAAAAAAGACTCTCCGTAGCCGGAGAGAAAGTCGTTTAAAGCCGGCGAGCGATTACCGCATATTTGCATTATCGATTTATACAAAAGCTCGCTAGCTCACGGAGCTCACCGCGACGGCAGCGTGTCGCCTATTAAAAACCGCGAGAAAGTGATTCCGCGCGCCCCGTAACGCGATATTACGATGTATCGGAGCGAGAGCGGTACCGGCCCGTGCTCGAGGGAGGACTTGCCGCGGCAATTTATCGCTTCGTCGTCTCTTCGGCTCGCTTCGCTTTCTCATTAAATTCTCATTAAAGCGGCCGACGGCTCGCGGAATCTTTATATCTGTATAGACGCGCATACAACATCCGACTGCTGCCGGGACAAGAGAAAGACAGAGAAAAAGAGAGAATGCGAGAAGCCGCGGAATCTCCAGACTTCCACCCAGTTATTTCTTTCGTTCTTGCTCGTTCCACCTTTTTTTTTCCTTTTCCTACTCCTGCTCCTCCTTCTCCTTCTACTCGTCTTTCTTTACTACAGCAGCCCCCTGCCCCTTTTCATTCTCTCCCTCGGTGTTGCGTCGCCGACGTCGCCGTCGTAGTCATCGTGTCTGGCCCCCGTGTTTTTCTCCTTTTTCTGTTTTTTATTTTTTTTTTTTTTTATTTTTACGACTTTTCGCTGTTAGTACACGAGAAGCATAATTACGAGCGCGCCCGAGTTCCGTTGAATTTTAGATGTTGCATTATTATTTCGTGCGTAAGCCGTGTTAAACCAGTGTGTGTATACATTACAGACAGCGGCGAGAGACACCGAGCTCCGTTCTCTCCCTCTCTTGGGCCGTCTTTTCAGGGGGAGAAAGAGAAAGAGAGGAAACTCTATCTCTTTGCACATGCGATAATGCGGGAGAGAAAGGGAATGAAACCGAAAGAACGAGAGAAAGAGAGAAGTTATGAGTACAACGCGTCCTGTACTCCCTTCAGCCCTTCACACGCGTCGCGTAATTAGCAAAGCAGGTATTTACAGCTCTATACTCTGATTTCAACGTGTTGCTATAAGAACGAACGCACACAGACATATTAATGCAGGGATTTTTACTCACCGAGAAGTGCCAAAAAGCCGACTGTCAATAAGAGTCGCATGTTTGGCAATCTACAGCAGCCCGGATGATGACGATGACCCATCCTCCGGAATATTATACTTTTTTTTATATATATTTTTTTGCGTCTTGTATGTTTCTTATACGCAAAGTTGAGAAGCCCCACCGAGCTCTGATCTTCCTTTTTATTCTTCTCGTTCACTCTTCCATTCGTAGGACTTTCGCCTCGTCTCTCTTGAGAAAGATAGAAGAGAGAAAGAAAAAAAGTCGTAAAAAAGAAACCGACACGTGAAAAAACCGAGGCAAAAGTTGTTGTCTCTGCCTTTTTCTCGGAACGTCTCGTGCACGTTATCGGAAGGAGTAAGTACACCGAGAGAGAGAGAGAGAAAAAAGACGAGCAGCGCGGACAATCAACTCACGACGAGCACGACTGCTTTGCTGTTCTCCTCACTTTTGCGTACTGTGTATATAACCGAGGAACTGAGCCGGATTCGCAGAAACGGCGCCGGCGCGTCCTAAAGCGACGCGAACTCATCGCCGCCGCCACCGCCGTTTACTCTTTGTGAAAGCGCGCGCAACTCCACCGGAGACGATCTACCTTACCACGTAACCAACTTTCTGAATTATCATCGGAGCTCCAAATTTTATAGTTTTTTTTTTCTGTTGGTAAGATATCAAAAATAACTTACCATTTCGCGGTAAGGATGAACGATGGATGATACTAATACCAGCCACCAGATCGACCGAAGTCGCAAGAAATCGGACTGCCAATAAAAAAGAAAGAGACTTGACCTGGAAGCCAGAGCTAGGCTCTTTTCTTTCTCTGACAATTGATATATGTTCGTAAAAGGAAAAAAAAAAAGAAAGGGCAAAGCGAAAAGAGAGAAAGAGAACGCGTCCCTGACAGATAAAAATTCAGAAGCGCAGGTATACGTAAGCGAGTTTTGTATGTGTGTATGCTGTATAGAGGCGGTGTGGGCCAGAGAGCAGCTATTCGGAATATTTTTAGCATCCTCCAAATCTTAATCACGTCACACCTCCGTGGAATACAGTAGCGGCATAACATTATCGCGCTCAGTGGAACCTGGAAGATTATTTTTTTAAGGAGCTATGAAATATTAAATTTTACCAGCGATATTTCAGGATCAGAGTCGTGCGCGTTATTGCACTGCTTCGATATTAATAAAACGTAACCGAAATATTCGCAGGAATGAAATTATTAAATTATTGTTAAATTTTTTTTTTGGCTTACTTTTTTCTGAATTAAGAATCAATTACTTTTACGGTAGGTATATAATATTATAATCATTTACAATGTTTTTTTTAATAATTTTAAAGAAAATTCGAAGTGAATATCATGAATTCCTAACCATTTTTTTTATACTTAAGGCTTATTTTTATGATAATCGGAATATAAGTAAATTTTTTAACTTATTAGAAAATTAATTACACGTTTGTATAAAAAATTTTTTGTATATTCTTTATATGATTTTTAGAAACCAATCAACTGATAAAATTTATTTAATAGAAACTATTGCACTGTCATAAATTTAAAGTTGCAAAGTATGCGAAAACTTTAATAATTTGTAATCGAAAAAATATTTTTATAAATATAATATAAATTTTAAAATATTGCAAATATTTTCTTTAGTAATCGTATATACATTACAAAGAAAAATGTTTGTCACAAAATTAACTCTTATTTATAGTTACATAATAATCTTATTTATACAAAAACTGTTTATAAAGAATTATCTGCTACTACAAACAAAAATACATTTAATGTGTAGAATATTTTTTTATACACACAAATGTATTCCATCATGGCCGCTAACGTTCGAATATTTTTCGTTAATATGAAATTCTCAAAATAAAAATTTCATTTTGACTTATTTATGATTCGAAAATTAAAACGCGATTTTTTCGTATGTTTTAATATAATTATATATTCATTCTTATGCATATTATAATTATTATAAGGAAAATATTCGTTCTAATTTGATGTTCAAAATAATCGTATCTTATATGTAATTAATTATTTATGTTTAATTAAAAATATTAATTATAAGAACATAAATAACTAAATTGAAAAGAATATTTGATTATAATTATTGAAATCCACCTACTTTCATAAAATAAACTTATTAATAATAGGCTCTTTTTGTAAGTTCAATCTTTATGCAACTAAAATATATTTTTTTAATAATAAATTTCTTTATTATGTTTAGAAAAGAGTTTTGCACACAAATTTGCCAATAAACTGATGAAAATTTAGAACAAAGGAATTACAAAATAATAAATTCAAGTCTTCAATTACAAGATTTGTTATGCACTCTGTAAGTATTTTTAAAAAATATAAAGTACAAAATTTTTACCAACAATTGCAATATATTTACTGTTTCAATATAATAGATTTTATGATTTTTCCCTTTTAAATAAGCAGTTAGATATATAACCTTTTTTCAAACCTTCTCACTGTAAAACATTATTTTTATTATTATAATATATATTTTATTTCTTATTTATGGAATTTATTCAGTGCAACAAAAGGTAATTATTCTTATATAGGTACGTAAAATACTGTACTTTATTGAGGTACGAGTGTACATTATTATACATATAGATTTTGTCTGTATGTAGACGCCATTTTGTGTCACACACCCTATTCAACTTTATTCATTTTCTGACTTTCATACTACATGATCGTATAAGTAATAGACATTATAATATAAAATTACTAATCTATACCTATTAAAATAGATCTTAAAAATTGATTTTGAGTTCTCTTAATTAAATGAAAATGATTAATATCAAAATTATCTATTATTTAGAAAACTTTTGAAGAAATAATGAAAAAAAATTTTATATTTAACTTTAACTCGTATCTTTTATTCTATTTATAAATCTATTTTTAAAAATAATTGATATATGAAAGAGTTGAAACGAATGAGGAATTGAAAAATAATTAGTTCATTAAACATAAATTTTTCATGTTCATTTACAATTTACTAACTTGTACTTTTGTTTACTATATCAAGTGCTATTACTATTCAAACACACTTTATTAAATGTCTTTATTGATAAGATTTAAATATAATAGTTCAAGGATTAGTTTAGTATCATAGAATATTTCAATTTTTATTATTATATACATTATTATTTATCATCAGTAAATAATAGTCAATTTTTATTAATTTATATTAGACATAAGGTAAAATTAAAGAGTTTTAATGATTTTTTGAATTAATAATGTTTAATTATTTATATGGAAATCATTAGTCTAAAATATTTTTTAAAATATTTTGAATATTTTAATTTTACTTTTAAGGTAATATAAAGAAGAGAAAACCAATTAATTTAATTATAAGCATTATTTTTATAATTTTTATAATCATATTAATCGACTATGTTTAATATAAGTTTACCAACTAATTTTTATTTTTTTATAAAGTAAATTACTTCTTTTCTGACATAAGATTATATCATCAAAAGTAACTTAAATGTTATAGCAGATTGTCAACATCATAAGCAAGGCTAATTATTGTATCTTTTGCAAATAACTAATTAATCAAAGTGCATGAAAATATTATATTTATATAAAAACAGCATTTTACCGAAAGCTTATTTTTAACTCGTAACATAAAGCTAAGGCATTTAAGAAAAAATCTTTTAACTGTTATGATTTGATAAAGAAATTTATTTTATTGTCAATATTTTATATTTTCAGTAAATTAAATTTATAAAGATGGGAAATAAAAATTAATTTATACATCAGAATTTATGTGACCACATGTTGACGGTTCTTCTACTTGATAATACTTGATAGTAGATCATGTTTCAGACTTACCTCGTGAAAAATTTTTTTCAAGCGAACAAGTTTTCCTTATCACAGCGAGTTGATTCTGGTGATGCAAGCGATTGGGCAGGATTTATGGGGATACACATAGTTTATTAAGAGAATAATTTTTGCACGGCTCAATCAATATTTCATATGTTTATTATGACACGTAATTCAATTCAGCTTCTTGCTCCATATCTTAAGGTAATGTTACTGATACTTTTTTTGTTTTTTAATAACAATCTAAACAGTCACGTACTTACACTTCTAAAATCTTATACTGATATTGTATGTATATGTATATATATATATATATATATATATATATATATATATATAATCACTTTCTCTCTTTCATATATATGCACATAGTTTCAATTTTATTTTCTTTTCTCATTCGCGTGTCGTTCGTGAGCGCAGAGCGACGGGACGCAGTTGGTTTTGAAAGCACGCAGAAGAAGCGCTGGCTATTTGGCTCCCTCGCGCGGCTTTGTTTTCCTATACAGCCACTTGGCGAAGAAGCTCCGGGCAGAAAAATCAGAACTCGATTCCCGGCAGTATGTGATACACATCGGGTCGAGCGAATCTGTGTACGCGGGCGCGTGTCCACGCGTCACCTAATTGCGCCGAAATTCGAAACTCCCTCTTAGCTCGTCGATTTTTCGTCTCGGTCGATATTGCGGCCGCGGCCTACGGCCTACCAACGCTAATCAACGGGATATGCATAACTCTCTGCGCGAGTTTTAAAATTTCGCCTGTACACCATAATCGTCAATCATAGTCTTTAACGGCAAGTAGTTATACGTTACAAGATTCGTTATTAATATTAATAATGATAATAATAATAATGATAATTATAATAATAATGATAATAATAATAATAATAATAATAATAAACTTTCGATTTTTTAGCTAAAATTTTAGATAAACACGCACTGGCGCACGATTTATAGTTGATTGCCAATCGTTAATTGATATGTAATCGAATGGTGATAATAACGGGTAAACGCGGAAAAGGCTCGCGGTCGTTCGCTCGTCGAAATTAAGGACGAGAATGATGACAACGTTGACGACGACGACGAGAACAAAATTTACCGGTACTAATTTATTTACAAATTGTCATTCGATGTTCTTTGCGATATATTCTTAGCGATACTTTATATATTTACACGCAATACAGCTGCTTTCTGACTTACGCCCTAAATTATTACATTATAATGTATCATATACTATTTACACGATCCGTCTTAATTTCTGACATCTCATGCTCGACGAACTTTGAGCACATACGCTCAAATTCTCTCTTTCTCTCTCTCTCTCTCTCTCTCTCTCTCTCTCTCTCTCTCTCTCTCGCTCGCTCTAATGCGCACGTATACACAAAAAGAGGACAATTCCTCTCGACAAAGACTCGCACACCACTAATAAATGCTGCTTAATTCGATGAAGAAAATCCTCAAGCTCCTCGGCACGAAACAACGTTGCGACGATACGAGCTCGTTATTACTCTTATATATACCTAACGAGTACGAGGATATACAACCGCGGCGCGGTATTGCATCGTCAAATATTACAATTTCCGATTTTTTTTTTTTTTTGTTTTACTTATAACGCGACGAATCCAAGCGTACCCGGAAAAAAAGAAGAAGGATCGAACGATTTACCGAACGCGCGTGAAATGACTAGTCAGCTGTTGCTGTTATCGATAGCTATTATACGTATATGTATATTGCAAAAAGGAAAAATAAGATCGCGCTCAAAGCTCTTCTTCGCTTCCGCGAGAAATACTTTGCGCGCCGTTGGTATAACGAGAACAATAATATGCATGCCGCCGGTGGCAACGCGATCCTCGCCGAAGAATCACTTCGATCGCTGTTCCAGTTGCCGGAGCGTCACCGGCGAGCAGAGTCGCCGTGTCCGCGACGATGACGATCCGCTCACTTACGCTCGCCCCAGCCAGCGCTGTTGTAGAACCACGAAGAGGCGCTCTCGTCCCTCGTCCTGGGCCAGGCGTTGTCTAGACCGTTGGCTCCTCCGCTCTCCTGCACGTGCGTTTTTTTTTTTTTTTTTTTTTTTTTTTTTTTTTTTTCATTTTAAAAGGACAAAAAATGAGTTGATATAAATTTTTTTTGTTTTTTTTTATCGCGATGCGGCTTTCTTTGTGTTTGCGAGGCTTATTGTTACGGATTGGTTGATTTATTTTGAATTAAAGTGCCTCGATAGATTCTTTAAGCATTCAAAAGTATTTATTATTACAAGTTACGTGTCTGATCCTCTTTTCTCCGAGCGAATTAAATCAAAGATTTACTTTTAACAATTCTTTAAAGTGGCGCGTATCGATTACTTATTTTTCAAAGATAGGTATACATATATCAGTTAATATTATAGTATTAAGAAAGGCTAAATTATATCGTACAAAGTTTGATGATACCTAAGTAAAATAATCTGCGTATATAAATAAGCCTTATCCCATTAAAAAGTACTAATATGCTTAATGTCAACAAGTATGTGTAATGTGAATTTCTTTTATAGCCGATGCTTACGGATTCTACTTTACAAAGAATCAAACCTAAACCAAAATTTTCGGTTCGCTGGAGTGCAAACACACGCGCGTACAGCCGCGTATAGGTAAACTCAACGCGTAAGTTTGGAAGCTTTATAAAGGGATGGTAATGTACATGGAGAATGAATTTGAATGAGTGATATCGAGAATTAAAACGCCCTTTGAAAATTGCTTCATAGCCCGTGAACACCTGAGACTTTGTTCGCCGTGCTCGGTAAATTCTCGAGCCGAGTTTAAGCATTGATATAAAAAAAAAAAAAAACAAAAAAACAAAAAAACAAAAAAACAAAAAAAAAAACCGTGTGCTCGAAGCAATTTTCCAAAAAAAACGTTTCATTCTCCAAGACGAGCAAGTTATACCGACCACGACGTTGAGCTGATGGCTCGTGGGCGAGAGGTAGTCCATGTTGCTGTAGTAAGAGGTGTAGTTCTGATAGCACTGCTGCTGGCTGCTCGTCGTCGCCCAGGCGGCTAGTCTTTGGTGTTCCGCGGGTCCGAAGCCCGGGCCGTTGCCGGTTCCGGGTGCCCCGGCACCGCCTCCGCCGCTCTCCGTGACCGCCGGGCTCCAGATGCTGCTGCTGCTCCCGCCGCTGCTGTAGACCGTGCCCCCCAGCTGCACGGGGAACGGTGGACAAAAAAAAAAAGCGGAGCGCGTCTAATTCGGATCAACACACACACACACGCATACTTTCTCTCTCTCTCTCTCTCTCTCTCTCTCTCTTTTTCTGTGTCTCTCTTTCTCTCGCTCTGTGTTTACTTTGAACACCTATTTCAATGCGTTCGTTGATGAGAATATATTACCGCGCGAAGGGCTTCTTCCCCGTGTGACGCTTTGTGCGTCTCTCTTCGCGCGTATGTGTACACATACGCGGTTCTGCCCTTTGGATTGTGTTTCCCTTGTGTATACAACGAGAGCCGAGATAGCCAAGTCGGAAGGAATTACGCTTTGCGGTTCTGCAATGTGTTACTTTTTTTTTCAATTTTAACGACGGAACCGATTTGTTTGTTAATTTGTCATTGTCTCGTAAAAATATTATCAACTTAATGGAAAATAATAAATTTTCAAACGAAAATTTTAAACTTTTTTAAGCAAAGTTAGAAAATCGCGTTGAAAAGAATCAAATTTTTTTTCTCGCTAAAAATGTTTGCGTTAAAAGATATTATAACGGCGTCTTGCAGAAAGCTTATTCTTCATCAATATAACACAAAGTTAACGTATTTAAGAAAAGTCTCCGTTAAACTGTTATGATTTTATAAAAAATTTTGCGATTTGAGAATATTATTTAAGAAATATATTAAAAATTTTTTTTTAATAATTCATATTTTCAGTAAGTTAAATTTATAAAAATGAGAGATAAATATTAATTTATATTAGAATTTATGTTATAACAAGTGAAAATTATTATCGTACATATTGTAAAATTTTACGATATATTTTAGTAAATTAATTCACGTCGTATTATAAAAATTCTTTACTTTTATGTAATAAAATTGAACTCTGGTCTCCGATTTTTATATTACCGGGAATAATTTCTTCTTCGTTTTGAATTTGCATAAATTTGTAATATTAAACGTAGCGGTTTTGGCGCGTAGATGAAATCGCCTAAGGCACACGCTACACTTTCTTGCGTAATAAGGTAGCAGCAAGCCAGTATATTTATGAAGTAAAATATATTTTCGATAAATATATATATATACATATATCGATTATAAACGAATCTATACGTGTCGAAATAAAGCGTACGAATAACTTTCCTCGCGTTTATCCCCCGTATTCGTGCGTTCTCCTCCTTCTCTCCTTTTTTATGATTAATTGGTTTTACGTAATTACATTAAAGATTCTGACGTAAGATTAGCAAAGTTAAAACGTCAACGATGTAAACAAATAGAATAAAAATAAAAAAAAAAAAAGTGAAAAAGTGAAAAAGTGAAGAAAAAAAAAAAAAAAAAAGCGCGAAGAAGCGGAGAAGGTGGAGATCGGCAGAAAAATGCAAAGAAGCGCGCATAAGTAAACGCGTGGCGTGTGGTCGAAAATGGATGAATAACAAGCGTGGCATCTCCGGGCGCGCGCGACAACGGCCTCGATTATGAAAATATTTTGGATATGTGTATATATATATATATATATATGAGCGGGCTCGCGGCGACATAATAGGCCAACATTTTGGGGAGAATTGCGTCGAATAACCGCGCGAATGTTTGCGCGTATATACAATATAGAATATGTATGTATACATATGTACAGGTATAGGTATGCGTGCGTGTGTGTGTGTGCGCGTGTACGCGCGTGTATACGAGGAACGTTATACATTCGATTACTTACGCTGGGTGGCGTCGTGCTAGCGGTGAGCAATAGACTGCTGGTAGCGGTGCCCGTGCTCGGCTTATACTGGGGGGAATCTCGCAGGAGAGCCGGTGAGCTCGCCGCCGATCCGGCCGTACCGCCGCTCCTAAACGTCGTCCGTCCAAAAACAGCCGAATTTAGTAGTAATAAGGCTTTATATACAGATATATATATATATATATATATATACATACAATATACATTATACGAGATAGAGAACCGCGCTCATCGAACAGCAAGAGAAATGCAAGCCCCACTGGCTACGCACAATACAATTATCTTTTACCTCCCCGGCTTACGTCTTTCTCTTTTGCTCTTTCTCTCGATCTATCTCCATCTCTATCTCTTTCTCTTTCTCTTTCTCCCTCTACTATTTTTTCACCAAATATTGCTTTCTCGTACGCTACGCCGCTTCGAGTGCGCGTCGGTGAAACGATATTTGTTAAACGCTTGCTTTCGCTTGTCTCTTATTGAGTGTTGTGTACAAGTGCTTTTCTTGTACGCACTCGTAACTTTTCGACACAAAGCGAGCCGATGTAACGACTTTGAATTTCACCAAAATATTTCGAACGTAACCTTTTCAAGGAATATCCTCATTTATATATATTTTTATCTTTTATTTATTTTTTCTTATTGTTGAACGGTAAAAAATTCTGCTTATTGCTTATAGTTTCCAATGTTGTTAAAAATTTAAAGAGCGTCAGTTTTATGACGGAATAAAAATTATTTCGGATGAGTAAATTTATATTTTTTTGGCCAACAGACGTGATTTATTTGGACAGTAATAGAACGTAAACTTTTAAGTTTAACTCCGGTTTAATATTGGCAGACTTGTTAGCCGATAATCGGCACGGCACGGCACGGCACAATTTTTTCGTTTTCGGCCGGTTCTCGATGGAACTTTAAACGCGCGCAGGTATTTAACGGTTTGGCATTGTGCGCGACGCATTCCGAAAATTTAAAAAAAAAAAAAAAAAAAAAAAAAAAAATTTTACGACTTGTAAGTCTCATTAAGTTATGAATATTTATTTTCTTATTTTGTACGAAACTCTTGATTAATCGAATTAAATCATAACAATAAAATGTAATATAACATGAGTTTCAAGTTTTATTATCATTATTACTGTTTTACCTTTATTTTTTCATTTATTTATTTATTATTATTTTTTTTTTTTTTTTTTTTTTTTTTTTTTTTAATAATGAAAGTATCGACAGTGATTTCGTGTAAAAAGTTTCGCATAAAAATATTATTTTTTTCTTAATACTTTACCATTCGGACTAAACTCGATTTTTCACGCAATATTTAGATTTGTTTTTCAAATTAAAGTATATTTCTAGTATTATTTTTATTCGAAATAACATTTTAACGAACGATGTAAAAAAAAAGCAGACCTTTATTTATTTCTAAAAATAACGCTTTTTTTTTTTAACGAGATATATGTGGTTTGGTATGGCGCGTTTAAAGCTTGAAAAGTAGATTCTTTTGGAGACTACTGTAATTCATAAAAATTTTATTCACTCGATGCGAAATCTAAATGTGCGGTTTCAAATGTTTGAAAAAATGTTTTTTTTTTTTTTTTTCATTTTTTTCATTTTTTTCATTTTTTTCATTTTTATGCACTAAATATTGTTTCGCACATTATCATTGTAATCCTGGATTTGGTATTAAATATTGAAAAGAAAAATTTTATTTTTTTGTACTTTTTCCTTTTTTCTATTCAACATTAATTGTTTTATATAACTTTACAAATTGAAAAATGTTTTTAAAAATGTTTTGGACTCGCAAGAGCGAATCCTTTTCGTAGAAGGTAATGTTAGTTTTGTAAAATAGCGTAAATTTATTTATATTCGATATCGCGACAAATTTTAACTTAGATTCTATCAAGATCAACTCGATGACATTAATTTTAACGCGACGCGAGTCATTTTCCAAAGATACAATTCGTCGCAATGTATGGAAAAATTTCACTTTGTTGTTTATAACATAATGTAAAAGTAAGTAATCGTTTATTGCACGTAGGCGTTGAATACTTGAGGCATTAAAAATGAACGCAGCCTCTGTCGCTTCTACGATAAGAAAATGAGGGAGTTTAACTTACAGAGGCGTAGTGGCGGGTACGGCGGCAGCGGTCGCAGCGGCCGTCGGCGTCGTGGCTATCGAGGGGCTCTTACCCGGAGGTGGATTGCCGCTCACCGCCGGGCTGTTGGCGTTGAGTTTTTTCGACCTCGGCGTCTTGTCCTGCTGCTGCTGCTGCTGCTGTTGCTGCTGTTGTTGCTGCTGCTGTTGCTTCTGCTGCTGTCTGCACTTGGCTCGTCGATTCTTGAACCACACCTGGAACGAGAATTCGCGAAAAATTTGAGCGGCTCGGGTGGGACTCTCTCGCGAGGCATATCGATTCTTGGATTTTACAACGCAACGGGGAGGTCGACAAGGAGAAGGGCGGCAGGGAGTACGACGAAGACTCGCCGGCGTAGACTCGAAGTATAGGCGCTTTCTCTCGTCCGAGCGTCGGAGCGAGCGCGCGGCGCATAGCCGGCGCGTAGGCGCGAGCGAAGCCCCGCTCGATCAATGTTAGGCGGCAGCCCGATATGCAAGCTTGGGTTTCTCTAAGGATTTTCTGGGGAACGCGACGTTACATACGATACGGCCGCTCGCGCTCGCGTTCTTTCACTCGAATTCTCGAGTTTCACTTATGCTCCGCACGCTCGCGCAGCCCGATTTTCGCGCGAGAGAACCTCCGCCGCGTACGGCTCCTCGCATCGCCGTCGGTATAACCTTTCCAACCGACGCCCCTCGGATGACCTTTTTTCTCTGTCTCTTTACCCTCTTTTCACTTCGTCTCTCTCTCTCTCACTCTCACTCTCTCACTTCTTTTCCTTTCTCTCGTCGCACTTTATCCGGAAGACGATGGAAATTACGCGACGGCGGCGGCGGCGGCCCGTTTATGCGAGAGTATACACGGTCGAAGAGAATGGGCCCGTCGCGAAAGGTACGTGCGGAAGACTATGGAGGTGCGCGGGCGCCCAGGTGCGCCCCGCCGCAAGCGACCGATGAGCCTCGAATATGCCTCGGCACGAGCCGACTTTTTCACTTCCGAAAGGAGCGCGAGCTCCGTGATTCCGAAGCGTGTCCGTGTTCTCGTCTCTTTCGGTCCTGCGCTTTTCTCGCTCTGAGCTAAAAAAAAAAAAATAAATAAATAAAAAAAAAAAAAAAAAAAAACGTGAACGACGGTGAATTTGTAACGTATACAATGAATTGCAAACTTTCTGACTTTTCTCAGAGAGTTTCGAAAGAGAAGAAAACGTGAAATTTTCAAAGAAAATTGTCAATTTTATTTATTGACTTTTCAATCGAGCTCCTTTTTTTAAAATATCCAATAAATTAAAAATACTTCGAATCGGTCTCTAATTTACAAACAATTTATCGTTTGGTATTCGCGCTAAATTTTTTTTTTTTTATTAAATGTCTGTATCGACTAGATAAAAGAACACGAGCGTAAAGTGTCACGTTAATAAGAAATGTTTGTGTCACCGTTAAAATCTGCATTTGTCACGAAATGTGTTTACCTAGAAAAATATATCGGTGAAACTATGTATCTGATTTCCCTTTTAAACTGTCGAAAATCTCTCCGTGATCCGAAACCCTCATAATGTGTCCATTTTCGAAGGGAGGCTATTTCAAAATGTAAAAGCAACCGAACGAGAAACTAGCAACACTCTAAATTCCAACGGTAAGGAAAAAGGTGTGTTGGATTTGTGACTTCAACGGTGTCAAAATACAACCACCACCTGATAAGATCGGCTATATAGCATCTAGCACCGTCCAACGGACTGACAAGTCATTCCCTTGGAGTTTTATTTCATATGCTAGTTTGCTTTGAGACTTGCTTCGCATTAGAAAGTGGGAGAACTAAATTAAATTTATCCTCTCCTCTAAAACTTATTATCATAGGTATGCATAATCGCATAAAAGAAATATTTCATCGATGATGCTTTCATCGGAGCAATCTTCTTGTATACGCGCGCAATCGGCTAATAGATTTTCGAGATACGTAATAATCTCTGCTCATAAAATTAAGATGAGCTAGTTTAAGAATAGCTATTGTTGCAATTACCACGAAAAGCCTTCGTTTAAATTTATACACAACTAGTTAAACAGAGTTTTTGTCGCTTTTGACATTTTTATCTACGGTCATAGAAATTATGTAACGTAATATTGATTTACTTTTTTATATAATGAAGAAGAAAAAACGACTTATGCTTGCAAAAAAAAAAATATATATATATATATACGTGAATAATATTTTTCGCGGTGTATTTATTATCGATACCAGATAGACTAACAAGAAGCCAAAGATTTGCGCGCGTAAGAATTTTTAGTGCGACACTAAAATTTTATTACTCGGTTTCGTTGTTCAATGCCGCATAAATATTAAGTGGTCGTAATAATGGCTGTCAATAAAAATTTTATATACTGCCTATCGATGATTTACACCGGATGATATATATATCGGTATTCAACTAGTGTCTTACGAACGTCTTTGAATGCTTCTTGTAAACTCTATTTCTTTATGAGCAAATCGAAGATGAGCCGATTATATCGCACACACATAGACACTCTTGCTTCTTGATCAAGAGCGCTATGATGCTAGTAATAATAACAACAACAACAACCACAACAACAACAACAACGAGTGTGATAATAACGACAAAGTCATTTATTATTCAACGTACACTGGGCTAATCCGTCAAGAAAAGCAGACACAAAAGTCCCAATTCGACGGTAATCTCTCTTTCTCTGTCTTGGTCATCGCGGAAGCGCACGCATGAGATGTAACTTGGTATAAAAATAAAAAAAAAAAAAAAAAAAAAAAAAAAAGAAAGAGAGAGAAGAAGGGAAGGGAGAGGGGTGAAAAGTGAAAAGTGAAAAAAATCAGCGCTAAAAGCATCGCAAAGTCATTGTTGACTTAGTAAAGTAAAGAAGCAAGGGTGTGAATATCGAAGGGGGCGTTGACGCGTGCGAATGTACACGCAGATATACAGCCGACATAACCGAGAAAAAGGTTCTCTCTCTCTCTCTCTCTCTCTCTCTCTCTCTTTCTCACTCACTCGCGTCATAATGGTAATTATGAGTGCGTCGTTTCGGAATGTTTATCCCCGGATCGTTTTATCCCCGGAAGGCAGAGGCTCGCTCGCTATAAGTATACACGCCCTATATGCCGCACGCAGAGAGACTATATACATTTGCGGACGCACATCGCTAATTCGTTTAAGGCGTTGCGGGGAAAGACGAGAAAGAAGAGTGAACGTAAAATAGAGAGAGAGAGAGAAAGAGAGGCAGATAGAGCAGAATAGATAGGGCGTAGGGCTAAGAGAGCCGCAGAAAAGTGAAGGGTCGATGACGCGGAATCGATGCTCGGTCGTCCCCATCTTCGTAGTACTCTGTGGCTGCGTGCAACGGCAGCAACGCTGGCTCTATATAAAGAAGGAGGTACGAGGAACGACGTGCCGCGTGCCTATGCAGCTCTCCCTCTCTTTCTCTTTCTCTCTCGCTGGCTCTCTTCTTCCTTTGTAGATCGCTGCTGGCTGTCCCTCGAGAGTTCCATCCTTAGGCCCCGTTAAATCCAAATCCCCCTTGTTATTTGTTCAAGATTTTATCGGACGCGCTGCTCGCTTCCTACTCTGTTTCTCTCCTTCTCTCTTTTTCCTCTTGCGCTCTATCTTTCTTTTACGCTCGCGCGCGCGCGCGCGCTCGCTGACAAATTGAAGCCCTAACAAGCGTCTAATTCGTCGATCCACACACACGGGCGGTAATAGAAATAAATGAAAAGCCCCTACTTCGCATGTAGGGTTTCGCTCTTCTTCTCTCTCTCTCTCTCTCTCTCTCTCTCTCTCTCTCTCTCTCTCTCTCTCTCTCTCTCTCGTTCTCTTTATCTTTCTCTCCTTCTTTAGCACAGCCTGCTTTCCTTCTTTTCTTGCTCGCTTTGCTCGACGCGCACGTGTTAGTACGGCACACTCGTCGCACTTACGCCTACGTAAGTATCTATCGCTTCTACACATATATAAATATAGAAATATACATATATACACATAAGTAATATGACTTTTCTTACCTGGACTCGCGACTCGGGAAGATTGATCTTCAAGGCCACCTCCTCGCGCATGAAGATGTCCGGATACCTCGTCTTGGAGAAGAGACCCTCGAGGATGTCAAGCTGAGCGCGGGTGAAGGTCGTCCGCTCACGGCGTTGCTTCCGCGGGTTACCTGTACACCCAACATGACGTACCACCCGTGCGTTCTCGTCATTCTCTTTCTCTTTCCTCCCTCTTTTTTCCCTTTTTCTCTCTCGCTCTATCTCTCTATCTTTCCCTCTCCTTTCCCCCCCCCCCTCTCCCTCTGTCTCTCTCTCTCTCTTTCTCTCTCAGTTCCTCTTTCTCCTCTATATACCCTTTCGCGAGCGCAAGCTGTCTCCTTCCCTCTTTCGCTTCACTCCGGCGCTCGTTAGCCGGATTAGCCAAAACAATCCGCTAGCCCGAACAATCCACAACTGTTTTCATCTCAAATTTTCTACTTTGCTTCGTTATACTTTAACCGTCATCCTTTTTCCCGAAATACAGATGCCGCCGACGTTTTCTTTTGAACTTACGCTGCGAGTAACCGAGCTCGTGTCCAAAGTGTCGACCGAAGGTATTTATCCGACGCTTTTCCGGCCATTGTTTTTCCAAAACTTTTGCTTGACCGCATTAAGATTATGTGCGCGATATTTAGAGTTTGACAAACAGCGATTATAGAGTGCGGGTTACTAAGAAAACTAAACCCTTAGAGTAGCTACAACGAATCTTTGAGTAATTGTTTTATAGTTTATTTTTTATTTCATAGGATTACACATTTTAAATTTATTTATTTACCCTTATATATACATACATACATGTATATTACAACAAAGATTTGTAACAAATTAACAAGCACAAACCAATTATATAAATTACTTGTTTACAAATAAATTATACGTTATTTTTTCTTTTATTCGCAATTATAATATCACTTTTCGTAAAGCGCGTGAAAACGTTAATGCGAATCAAACGGCACAAAGTTACTTTTATTTATTTATTTATTTATTTATTTATTTATTTATTTATTTATTTTTTTATTTACGAACAAATGGCAATAATAATGTAATTTGAGTTTTATCCTAACTCACTATTTAATATTTAACGTATAATACCTACATTTTGTTAATTTTGCAAAATAAAACTATTCGTGCAATTTCTTAATACGTCGAAAAAAAAAAAACAAAAAATAATAAATAAATATAAAAATCGTTAAGCGACATTTCATAAAAATGTATTTTTATAAAAAAAAATTTTAAACGCGATGACGAATTAATATTAGGTTTAATTTAATGATCTCAAAGAAGTCATTAAACTGGTTTAGATGATTCTAAATACGAATAAATTATTAATTATTATAAGTCAATAATTTATGGAACGTAATTTAATGATGGTTTATAATCAATTAGTTATATTTTTAAAACACGTACACTATACGTATCATGATATCATAAAAACTCATTACAAAATTATGGAAGTATTAATGGATGATTAACGAAGTGAAGAATAAAATAATTATTTCTCAAATAAATTTATAAACTGTATGTTTGATAATATAGCACACATTTATTACATTCAAGATAACATTTAAATAAAAAACTTATTGATAAAGACATTGTATATTTGAAATATTAACCTTTCTACAATTTTAGCTACAATATATATATTGTAGTCATTTAATTATCCAAACTGTTAAGCTTTTTTTTTAAAAAGAAAGAAAAATTTATAATTACTAAGATTATTTATTATAAAAATAACGGTGATGGTAGATACATTAATGAGGTTAATTTATTTTAAAATTGAAGCACTGAGTGTTCTACATTTTTTTTTGTATTTTATATCTTTATTTTTATTATATATTAAAAAAAAAAAAAACAAAAAACAAAAAAAAAAAAAAAAAACAAAAATCAAAGAAGTACCTACTTCAAGTCACGAAATTATATTTTTCAATATAATTTTCTTTTATCTGTATTTATATATTAAAATTTATATAGAAATACTAATTAAACGTAACATTTTTTTTTTTTTTTTTTTTTTCTTAAGAGAGATAAAATACTTATCTTTTTATTACACTCTAATTGATTGCATGCAAGTATAGATTAAATATAATCATCGATGGGCATCTTTTATCGCGCGTGTATGATTTATTTTACAAGAATGATTCATATGATGCTTTAAGATTTTACAATTTATGAATAGTATTTAATTTTTATTTGCATCGTTTTACCGAATATATAATATTAAAAAAAAACTAATTATTAATAAATTTTAGATAATATAAGTACTATTTTTATTCGAATCAAAGTATTTCTCATAATTATAATAAAAATCGGACGAGGATGAAATTTAAGAATTTTTTTTTTTTAATTTAATAAAAACTATAAAAAAGTTTGTACGCGTTTATTTTGAAATTTAATTTTTTATTGTTTTTATTATACGTTAAAAAGCAAGATAATTAAAATGTAATAAAAAAATGGCGAATAAATTTTTATTGTTTTTTAAATAAACGTGTTATTAAAATATGCATGAAAGCAACAAAATAGAAACATTTACCGTTTAATTTATCAAGTATTTCGCAATTTTATTTTTAAGTTAATTTACCGTATAATTTTATGCATCGTACTGTTGCAGTGAGGCATAAACTGTTAATAATCTTACAATTTAATTTCATTAAGCAGGTTATTCTATACTTAAACAAATAACATTAATGTATAAATCTTTCGTAATCCTGCGCAATTTAGATAAAATTGAAAAAAATAGCCCTCAAATTGCTTAAGGAAATGAAGCATAAGTTTGGAAATCAATTGTTTCACTTTCGTTTCGCTAATCGCGCGGTAGTCTTTAAAATATGTATATATAATGAAAAACAAAAATTAAATATAGGATGCCTTTTTTTTTTTTAATAGAGAATATTTGAGAAAATATCGATAAGTCGTGCTCGAGCTTTGGTTTAATTAACAATTGATAATTTTGACGATGCAGCAGCAATAGTCGGTGTATACGGTGTCGCGAGTAAAACGTCAGTGATTAAAACCGCAGGGTTTGTTTACTCTGATCTCGATACAGATGTTACCGTAATGAAACTTTTCGATGGTTTGGTGTGCATGTGTATGTATATATGTATGTATACAGGCGAGTACACGATGACATTAGTATTGCTTGCCCCGTAGAGCACGAGAAACAGAGAGTCAGAGAGAGAGAGAGAGAGAAAGAGAGAAAGCCAAGTTTATAGCTCGGGAAGGATTAAGCTCCCCAACTTTGTGGCACGCAACTTTTTCCAAAGCTCCCGACGATTATAACGCGCGAGCGCGAGCGAGCGCTCAACGTGATTTCAATAATCCTCGTACCAAAAAATGAACAGCCCGTAAGACGTGAGTAGAGTCGTTTCCGGCTCGCTACATCTAAATATTGCAAAAGCAATATAGCGCGCTCGCGATGACGCGGTCCTTCCAGCCACGAAGGGCATATATAGTAATCTAGCGCGTAAGGGGGATCGGCGCACTTTCACGCGCGGATTGTCTTTGTCGTCGCGGGGCCAAACATTCATTTGGGCTTACAGAGTCGAGGGTGGATTGCTCGTAGAGGCATGAATTATCGAGTGCCCGAGTTAAAGCTACCGGATCGCTAAATCTATACGGAGAGAGAGAGAGAGAGAGAGAGAGAGAGAGAGAGAGAGAGAGAGAGAGCGCGAGCTAGAGATTCGATAGAGAATATGTAAGAGAGAGAAAGGGGCTGCGTTGAGTTATATCGCGCGTATCGTAAAACGCGTAATATATGCATATATATATATATATAAATATGCGTGTAGGCGTAAATATAAATATGTGTGCATCTAATGATAAAATATAAAATTCAGTCACTCACAGTAGTAGGACTCACCGGCGGGCGCGCAGCCGGGGTAGCCGATGCTCGAGTGGAGGGCCTCGATGGGTGGCATCCCCAGGGCACCGACGTACGGGCTGGTTTTTAAGGGGCCGTAAGGCCCGGCCGCCGAAGGCCCGAAACCCGCGGGCCCGAAGAGGTCCGAGGCCGAGGTGCTGGAGGCTGCGGCCGCGGCCGCGGCAAGGCCCCCGAGTTCCGTCGCCGCCGCAGAGCCACCGCAGCCACCGCCGCCCCCGAGGCTGTTCGGCCACATGAGCTGCGCGCAGCTCAACCTGCAAGAAAACCATACGCTTTTGTTGTTTTTGTCGAAGTCTTCGTTGGCGAGAAACGTATTCCGATTACTTTCGCTGGCATCGCTTAAAAGTAATCTTATATGATATTGAAATCGTGTTTGATTCGATCGACAAAACTGTTGTAGATAATATTACAAAAATAATATTTTCATTTATTTAATTAAATTATTGAAATTTTAAATATTTATTAAAACTTAAATGTGATCGTAAAATAAAATGTAAAAATGTTTTCATCGTGATATTTTAACCTAAAATTATTTTGGTCTTCTATGTAACAAAAATTATTGTAAATTATTTTATCGAATCATAAAAAAGTTTTTTAAAATAAAATTACAACATTTTCTTTTACATGAACCTGTATTTTGTAAAATTTTACCGTAAAATTCAATAATTTTATTAAGTTTCGTTAATATATACTGCAAATTTATAAAATATATTTAAAAGATAAGTAACCCGACTTGTTCACAAGAGGTCCACTTCATTCAAGTAAAATATTATAAATTTATAATTATTTATTGTTAAAAATGTATTCCCAATAGTTTGAAATCGTTTAGCGGCAACGCGTAAAATACGAGAATGTATTCTTTTATTATTTCGAACGAAATAATCAAACCTCGAAGCAGGTGGCTCGAGTAATGCAATCCACCGAGAGGTTTTCGACATCCCCGGATCGCCAAAGCTTTCAAAATTGAAAGTTTCGCCAACCGCCGAGCACCATTTAAAAGCATTCGAGCGTATAACGTTACCGACCGAGGGTTTAGCACTTACTCGCTTTAGCAGCCGTCCCCGCGCGGCAAACAAGACGAAAGGGATGAGCCTACGCCACGGATGAGCGCGGATGAGCCGGAAGTCGCGCGCGGCCCGCGTCTCCTCGAATATCGCGTTACGACGGCGGACCGTCCGCACGGCTCCGCGAAACTCGGAGGAGCTCGCGGACGCACATGTCGCAAGTCGTCGGGGGAAAGAGCGAGAGCAAGTCGCGCGCTCGCGCGCGCGCGGCAATAACGCCGGACCGCCGGCTCCAGCGAAGCGCGAGATCGGGCTCTCGTGTTCTCTCTTCTTTCGAGCACTCGTCGAAACTTCGAGGGCCCTCGAGCGCTCGAGCTCGCGGAAACGGTGAAGGAGCGCGCGCCGACGGCGTAGCGCACCGCAAACACTTTGTCCCGCGCGCGCCCGAGCGCAATACCAGACGAAATAGCCGAGAGTCGCTCTCTCTCTCTCTAGTTCGTTACTCGACTCCCCCACTGCCTTTCTTTCTCTCTTAGCTACTCTCTTTTTCGTTCTCCGAGCTCTCGAGGACGCGACGGCAAATCCCCATTATATTGCGCGGCAAAGACCGCACCGACCGCTGCTAGGAATTCCATTTGCGATCGGTGAAAAACAACAAGTGGCCCGCCCCGTCGCGCACTCGTCGACTCGCTCGCGGTTCGCTCGACCGACCTCGAATTGGAGCGCGCATTGTCTTCGCGAGTGTTTGCACGCGCGAGAGCTCATTGTCCCTCGAGAGTCACCCGCCTGCCCGCGCACCCAAACTTCCAGTCGACTCTATTTCCCTCGAGCCGAGCGAGGCTCCGCACACACATACACACAGATACACACAAATAAGCAGTACACTTTGCGCTACTCACCCTGCAGACTACTCCTGGAGGAAGCTCTTCTCGGTCGTGTCATGTGCCGCCGACGCCGTCGCCGGCTGCGGAGAGTCCGCCGGGAGCGCGCGGGCGCGCGCCTCGCGTCGTCCACCGCTGATCCGGCGAGGCACGAGAGCGCGCAGCAGGTCAGAGGCGAATCGTCGACGTCGTCGTCGCCGCTGCCACCGCCGCTGCCACCGCCGCCACCGCCGCCGCCGCGGAAGGATATAGCGCGCGCGAACGTTGCACCCGGGAAGAACGAGAGCAGCGCGCCCGCGATAACACAGCAGCAGCCGTCGCGCGAGCTAGGCCGCCGCGCCGGATAGATAGAGAGAGCGAGTCACCGAGAGCTGGCTCGGTTACGTAGCGCGCGCGCGACCGCGAGCTCGTTCTTTGGCGCGCCGTCGTCTTCGCAGCCGCCGCCGCTGCTGCCGCGGGACGAGGGCGCGCGCGCGCGCGCGTCGATGGGCAGCCCCACGGGGGAAGCGCAAAGAGTGGGGCCGGCGAATCCGCGAGCGGAAGCAGGCGGTCCCGGGAGCGGTTCGCGCGCCCCTCGACTCGGAGTGGGGAGCCAATCGGCGCGGAGCGATGGCTCGCCAGCGCGCGCCGCCGCCTCGGCCACGGAGGGCCGCCGGGCTGCGCCCCGGAAACAAAGGGACCCGCCGAATTTATCGCCGCGCGAGAGAGCGGAGGACGCGCTCGGTTTTTCGCCAGCGGCTGCGGCGGTGGCAGCGGCGGCGGCGACGGCGGCAGCGACGGCGGCCGGACATCTTTGTCGCGGCTGGCGTCGCGACGTCGGCCGGAGCGCGCGCGCGAGAGACCGACGCGCTCTCCCGCAACATAGCAATTTAACTTGCTCACGTGCGAACGGCTAATGCTCTTACGGGATTCCGAAAAGATCAGCCAGCATTACTATGCTATTAGCCTGGCTAAAACCGGCTTGCTTCCATAAACCCAGTAACGCGCGGCAAGCGAGCTCGCGCTACTTTATTTCCATTCATAAACTCTTGGGCAATTTTGCTCATTGATCGGCCGGCGCTAGATGGGCGCGTACACGCGCGCTCCCGACCGCCGAATTACGATCCAGAGCGCGAAGTTCGTTTATATAATTAGAGCGAACGCGCGGCCTCGCGGTTCGACCGCAAACCGACTCCGAACAATAATCATCGTCATCGTTTGCGCGACCGATGCGATCCAAGCCTCGGCGAACGCCCGCGGCGACCCCGACACCGTACGGTTTTAATCACATCAAAGAGAAACAATGGGTACATTATGTGCAAGTTGCAGGATCGATCGCCGCAGCCGCCACCGCCGCGTTTTGCGCCCGCAAACGCGCGCGAATTCGTAATATCGCAATAAAGCCCGATTGTCGCACGCTTCGGTGTGTCCTCGCGGTCTTCGTCGTGACGCGTGGACGAAAGAGAAAGAGAGAGAGAGAGAGAGAGAGAGAGCCTCCGGGCGGGTAACGAGATGCGGTGCGTTAGTCGTGCGGAACCTCCGGCAGCCGGGATTATAATCACCCGCGAGTCGTTGCGCAAACTGTTCGATCGCACTCCGGGCTCGACGCATTGTACATTTACATGTCAGGAGCACCGAGTGCTCGCGTCTTTGTCTATCCGTCTCCCTCGCTATCCGTTACGAGCGTCAAATTTTCAAAGGGTGCTCGAGGAGCGTCGCGGACATCCCGCGGCGGTAGCCGATCGTATCGAGGCGCGATTCGATCCGGGCGCGATCTCGCTCGCGTCGTTCGGGCGCGCGATTTTGCCGCGTAATACTCGCGGGACCGAATGAAGACGCCGAAGAATAACGGAGTGTCATGCTTCTACCACGAATTTCTTTTGTGTCCCGCGGCAGCGATCGGCTGCACCGACTATACCCGGACGCGGACCGGAGCTCCGCGATAATCTTATCGAGCGCTCCCACCTTAGAGAGTCAAAACATTTTTCACCTCCGATACTCCCGATTATCAGGTGCGCGTCTACTGCCTAAAAAGAGAGAGAGAGAGAGAGAGAGAGAGAGAGAGTGAGTCTATTCTTACGAACGATTCCCTTGATCCCCAAACAGTTGATTTTAGAACGATCATGTCGAGGAGTTGGCCCACTACAACGGCATAACCTAAACCAAAGATCGATCCTGGTTATTTTATTCTATTTTACCTGCCTGCGATCGCTGCATAATAGCGAGTCCTTCTTTCTCGTAGACGCGCGAGACCTTCTTTTTTTCACTTTGATCGATACGTGGGTCGATAGAAAATGATATTTACTTCGGGTGCAGTCTTGTTTTATTATTATTTTCTTTTTTTTTTTTTTTCCTTTTTAGCTCATCTCTCGCGTGTACCGGCTTTTGACTCTCTGTAACAATGCCGCGCGCGTTCATTGTTTTTTTGCTATAGACAAACTGTGTAGTGCGTCTGGAAACAAAGTTGAAATTTTCGTACAAAGCTTGGTGGAAGTGAACATCCTTATACAGGTTCTGAAATTGGATGCTTCTTAATCCAGGCTTATAAAGTTTCGGTATTTTTTCTTTTCTTTTTTTTTTCTTTTTTTTTTTTTTTTTTCTTTTTTGTTTTTACCTTACCGACAACCTAAGGCGCAAATAAAAAAGTTTAACGCGAGTTTGCAGATGTTTCTGTGTTAAACTCCTTCATTTATTCATGAAATTTACGGAGTAAAGTTAGAGACAAGATGATACTCGTTCGATAAACCGAATATCCAATGTCACGTTTTGACATTATAGATTTAAATTTTATAATTCTTATATTATGTTTACAATCGCGCGGAAAAAAAAATCGTATTAAACGTTTGCGTCTTGAAAAATATCGTTGTTAAACGCCCATAAATTTACGTCCAAATCGTAAAAAAACTTTTTGTAAATGTGTAAAATTTTTATACAATAATGAATTTTTTAAATCTCATCTTGAAAAAAGTCTCTTATATTGAAGATAATCATTCAAATTGATACTGATTTATAACAGGCGAAAATACGCGCACGCGCGCGCGCGCGACTCGATCCCGGCGCGATAAAACGTATTTTCGGAAAATGTTTATATTTCTTTAAAAATAGATTTTAAAATTTTATGTCGATGCTTTATTACGTTAAATAATAAAACAAATGAACAAGATTGTATACAATATTTAGTATTTAATTTAAAGATACATATTTTTTTTAAATACCGCATGCGAAACTCGTTATTTCTTTACTATTTTCCGTGCGCAAAATTCATTTTAGCATTTTTTTTTTTCCATTTATATATGCATTTGCATTGACGTAGATGTAAAAATAAACAATTCGTTGCGTAATGTACTATTGTTCTTTGACAGTTGTGCACATAATTTTATAAAATCATTAATTTTTATTACTAAAGTTTCGTCGTTAAAATAGTCAAGGTTACGAATTCATGCGTAAATGTTATTTCAATGGTTAATTACTTACATCATCGATAAAATTCCAAGCTCAATTTACATGAAGCTTACTGTAAATACGATACAACGTTTCAAATATAAACGATAAAAGATTAGCAAAAGTTATCGAATTAGATATATTGATATAAATATATGTATGCACATAATTATCTATAGTTTTCATGTTAAATATTTTTCTTTAACAACATTTTCATCGCCATTTGAATACAGTACTTAATTATTAATTATTCGGAATTTTTTGTGAAAAAATGTCTTACGGTAATAAAGGAAAAAAATATTATTTTCAAATTTTGCTATTTTTTGAAAACATTTTTAATTCTTTTTCTCACCTCGATTAAAAAATATTTATTTAATTTTTTAAGATAACATTGATTTTATTCGGACAGATATAAAACTTCCACTTGGCCATTTTGTCGACGTTGAGACAATTTTAACGACCTGTAATATAATCATAACTTTACGAACAAAATCTATATATGTAATTAATTTAAAAATTTATTTAAAACCTTTTTGTAAATAAAATTAAAAAAATATTATACTTTATACAAGTCACAAATAAAACAAAGAATCTGTCGATATTTCTTAGATGTGTATTTGTAAAAATTTTAACGACAACTTTATTATTAATCATTGCATTGATTTATACGTCGAATTTGAGTGGTCTTATTTGACCTTAAAAATTAAATAAATAAATTTGAAAATATTGATAGGCATGAATTTATATTTTTGAGTATATTCGTTACGTATAAATTATGGTATTTTTTTTTTTTTTTTTTTTTTTACTAGCGAAAAATATTCTAAAGTACCGCTAAAATTAAAAGTAAAACTCTTCATATTTACAGTACAGCTTAAATTTTTTAATCCTGAAAAAAAAGATTCGTTAAAATAACTACAAAAATGACCGCTATAGAAATTTTTTATTTAACCATCGAATAAATTTATAAATGATAAAAATAGAGCAGCAATAGAAATAAACAAAAATTTAGTTACTAACGGTGAAAATTTATATTAACGATTACTTTTCTTTAGCGATATTCTTTAATTTATATAAATTTAAAATTGAAATTAATTCATTATTTATGATTTGAAATTTTAAAGAATTTTCTTGAGCATTTATTTTCAAATTTCACGTAACGAAAATACCTTTCTTTTACGTACACGTTTGATAACGTTTTTTTTTTCCTCAAATAAAAAAAAAAAAACAAAAAATCGTATCTAGTTTATATAGCAAAGTTAATCTAGCATGTATGCGAAAACGTAACTTTACTCGACTTTTATTGGCACAAATTTTTTTTACTTTTATTAATGCATTTTTTATTACATATACATATTTTGAAATGCTCTTTTTAACTCTTGGCTGTTAGAAAGTTTAAAAAAACCGCTTTGAGAAATTGTTACGAATAATTTGATACACAAAAACATGATTGTCGTTGTTTTAAGATAGAACATCTTAAAACACAAGCGAATACATTTAATTAATACATTAATTATAAATTTTAATATTTTTTACTTCATCAGATGTTCCTTTCAGGATTATATGCTCTAAGGACCCTGTCGACTACTCTTTGGATGTCGAAGAGAGAGAGAGAGAGAGAGAGCCTGAGAGAGCTCGCTCGGGACGGAACAGAATCAACGTTAAATGTAGTAGAGGGTAATATTCCCCATGGCAATAATCCCTTCTTCCACAGCTGGCCCTATTGACAGCAACGGTACAAAGTAACGTGAAAAAAAAAAAAAAAGCAAAAAAGAAAAAAAAAAGGCAAAAAAAATACATTAATGATTTTACAAAAAGAGAAAAGAAAAGATTAAAAAAGCCAAGTTAAAATAACTATACCGCCTTGTCGATAATTGAACTTACAAAGCTATTTTAAAACCTACCTTTTAAGTTACATGTACTTTAACGAAAAAAAACAAGGATGAATACACACATAAACAATAGAATTTATATGCACCAATCAACATTATTTTTTTTTTTCTTTCTTTCTTTTTTTTTTTTTTTTTTTTTTTGGCAACATAAAATACAACCCAAACGTTTTAAAGTTGCGATATCGCGATATTATTTCCATTGCTCTTGTTTGCATCTATCGGTGTAAGTTCATTAAAATTTATCGGCAATTATTAAATTTAGATGCTTTGATAAGCTGCTTATTGAACGCGCGTTAAAAGGAAACATTGCATCGGTACAAACAAAATAGTGATTACTTTTTCAGCAGATGTAAATTGTAAAATGGTTATATTTGGCGACGAATAAAGTACGATATTTAAAAATATATTTACGTATTCGATATTAAACAATATGGGATATATAATATTTTTCGCACTTTTATGAATACTCGTATGAGATATGAAGGATTAAAAGCAATCGGGTCAGCGCACTTGAAGAATTTTATTTAACTTCGTACTTCTTAAGGTATTTATAGTTACTGAAAATTAAAAAAAAAAAAAAAAAAATATATATATATATATATATATTGTATTAATTTACCATTTACATTGAACAATAAAAACATTGCGAAATATTTTAAAAACGTATAAGGAAAAAGTATCACTTTAAAATCCAATGTTTACTCCCAAAGAAATACGATTCCATATTCTGCGAAGTTAGACTTGCCCCTGCAGTATTGATTTACTTTAGCTTTTCTGTAAGAGAGCTACAGCATCAGCTAGAATTCTCTAAAATATTCTCGACTTTACGTTTTAAAATATTTGAATGAAATTTTTGCATATACGTATACATAATCTATACACGTATATTTTTTAAAAATTTTCGTTTTATCAATTTCAACGAACATTTTTTATTTTAAACGCACATTATTATTGCGCAAATTATTGTGAAAATATATTGTCCTTTTTTTAAAGTATGATACTTTTGATAATTATTTTAAAAAATTTGAGATATTATATTTAAAAGCATACGTCGTGATACTTTGACAGAATGTAAAAAAATGTTATAATTTAACGTTAAAATTATAGGCATGTAATTTTATAAAAGAAAAATTTTCTCTTTTGAATCAAAAAAAAAAAAAAAAAAAAAAAACTTCTAGTATTTGCTTTAAAACAATAAAGCGCGTTTAAACGCATTAATCGAATTTCACGCTTACTTTATGGCCGATAATTAGTTGTGTAATCCACATAGTTATAACCCTAATATTTCCAATGCGTCATTTTAAAAAACGCCGTTACTCGCGCGCGATACGGCTTAAGACGGCATCGTAATACGTCAGGGAGACATTTTCATCCGTGGGGCACTTATTTAACGATAAATTTAGAGGCTTATGCAGGAGCCGACGAGGATGCAGCCATCCTTTCCGGTATACGTAAGTAAAATTATTGATTAGACATTTTCTCGAGCCGCGTTGCTGTCTTATAGCCTCGGCGTTTCGGCTCTCTTGTTCGCTTTCTTCTTTTTTTTTTCTTTTTTTTTTATTTTCTCACAAGCCTTGGGCGCGCTCGCGCACGCCTCGCACAAAGAAAGAAGCGGAAGGAGAATTTTCTCAGCCATTAGAGGACAAGTAGTATATATACAGGCAGAATCCCTCCCTCGTACATAAATACGTAAGAAATAAAAAGAGAGAGAAAGAGAGAGAAAGAGAGAGAGAGAGAGACGCACGGCAAGTGCGACTTATGGATGACACCGTATAAGAAATGAAGCGTGCACTCGGTGTGCGCGCGGTTATAAACGCTATGATCGGAGGCAAGTTTTAAGAGGGGCTGATGCGAGGGGACGCTCACCTATTGGGCAATAATAACGCGGCATATACATATACATATATGTTGGAAAACCCGAGAAGATTCGAGCGTCGCGTAGGTGTCGCGCGATGGGACAGGTGAACACGAGGTGCACTTACGTACAACGGCGCACGGTAGCCCCTCGCTCCGAGATTTATATCGACGGGTGTATAAGGAAGTCGAGCGAGCAATAAGAGAGATAGAGATAGAGAGCGAGAAAAAGAGAAAAAAGAAGCTTACTGACTTGGGGGAGGAGAAGAATTTTCCCAGTGGCGCGTCTTCCCACATGAATTATATGGCCTCTCGGTCGGTCAGTAGTCTCTCGCAGGCTGCGAGACTAACGAGTTTTTGATCGTCCGGTGATGCGTGTAAACGAGCGCTCACGTAAAGGCGGAGCTGCAGGTCCCCGTTACCTGTGCGAGCCATTGTGGGACCTTCCGGTGCGCCGGACGTGAGACTTTCTCGTGCCGCGGCGAGTCAAGTCTTACGAGACGCTGCGATGAAACGAGAGAAAGAGAAAGAGAGGCATGGGAGGAGAAGGAGGAGGGGGGTGGGGGGGGGGTTGAGAAGCAGCGAGCTCCGCTTTCCTTCTCTCTTTGGCTTTGTGCCGGACGAGCCGCGTTCCCCTTGTGTATACATACACGTACGCGGCGGAGGTCGACGGCGCTCGGGCGAGATTTCCCGAGGGAAGGCGCTTTGCTATTAGCGATGGCAAATAGGCTATTATGTGGCCATTAACAAGGCTGCGGAAGAGCGAGAGAGCGAGAGAGAGAAAGAGAGAGAGAGCGAGAAGAACTACGCGGAGAAAAGAGAGAGCGAGAGCGGGCGAAGTAGCCGCGGCAGCGTTCGCGCAAATCGAGACGGGTATAGCGAGCGCGCGAAGCCAGCAGCGCGCGGCGACCGCCGTGTGCCGGTGTAGGGTTTCCCGCGTGCCTAGGGAAGGAGCCGCCAGGGGAGTAAGAGGAAGGGAGGCTGGAACACCCCCCGAGAGACCGGTAATCCGAGATTCACTTTGTGTCTCGCGAGTAAACTGCATATACACACCGAGCACCGGCTATCTCTCGACCGACTAAACGACAAAGTCTCCTTCTTTTTCTCCGCGCGTACACGCAACATACACACACACACACACACACGCGCGCGCACACACACGCGCGCGCGCACACACACACACACACACATAACGCGACACTCGTGCTCTTTCGCTTGTCTCACAAATTATACGTTTCTTCTCGCTGTCTCCTTGTTCCATTTACCATCTCATTGTCTTTTAATTAGGCCAACGTTTGTGTAAGCCGTGTCGCGTTTTTCGTTCGCGATCGCGTTTAATTCATATGGAAAGACGATTTACGCGAAATTTTTTGCCTTTGAAACGTTTTTGATAACCCTTAATCAACCCCGAATACACAGCTTGAGGCGACCCAATTATTAAATGTGGGGTCACTTATTCCACAAAAGGATTTAAAAAGTTTCTCGAGGCCTAAACTTGCATATCGGAGTTTTAAATTGGCATGTGTACATGCGAGACAAGTAGAACATAGCGAGAGAGTGTGCGTTAGAATCCAAAATCATAAATCGCCCCATTCAACGTAGGACTTGAGGTACAATTGACCTTTGAGTCGGTTTACAGCGGCGGGGCAATAGAGCGCGCGCCGGGCCTATAGAAGGCTTTTCTCGTTTTCATTTTTGGCAAGCCAACTGTACACGCACTAATTGGCCCACGTGCGCCTCGTTAGAGACTGCACAAAGCACCTAGAAGATGTATCGATAACCCGAGCCATCCGATGAGCTCCGAGGGCTTTCTCTCTCTCTCTCTCGCTCGCTCGTTTGCTCGCTCGCTCACTCGCTCTCTTTCAACCACGTCGACGGCGATGCGATGGCTGCGATAAGCAGCTGGATTCGGAAGAGCAATCGATCGTCCGCGCACTAGTTCGCTTCCTCTCTCTCCCTTTTACCCTCAGCTCTCTCTCTCTCTCTCTCTTCTAGCGCTATCTTTGCGGAGCACGCGAAAGCATATACCTATATACCCGTCCATCCATCTATTTGCGGAGGTTGGCGCGCCGGGAGCCCTTGACTACGACAGCCGTAGAGAGAAACGAAAACCGTCGGCAGCGGCGGCGGTGGCGGCGGTGCCAAGGGAAGGCAGCGCTGGAACCAAGAGCGAAACGGAGGCAACGACGGCAACGGCGGCAGCGGCAGCAGCTCGGGGGTCGTAAGCGGCTTACGCCCGCCGCTCCGAGCGAAAGAGCGACTCCTCGCTAATTATTTATAGGACCCTCTCTGCTACCGGCGATGCCTCCGCGCTACCCCCGCTCGGGCCTCCCCCTTGCTGAATACGTGTGTATATATATATATGTATGGATGTATATACCATTCCTCCATCTCCGCGCATCCTCTGCACGCTCCTACGGTCTCTTTCCTTTGCAGCTTTTTTTCGCCTCGACGAATCGATGTCGCTCGCCCTCTCTCGTTCGCTCGGCCGTGTCGCGTTGCGTACGCGTATTCATACATCCATATATATGTATTTGTATGTATATATGTATATATACATATAAGTCAACGTATTATCGAGTCTTTCCCGCCGCAAAAGCAGCGGCAGCCTCGTTTTCAGCTCGGTTTTACAATCGAATTTGTGCGTCGCTAATACGTCGATTAAATTTCACGAGTCGCTCGTTGCCTTCAGAAGCGCTCGCGCCGCCCGAAACGCAATTACGCGCTCCTTTGATCTCGCGCGTGCGTGAGATGCGCGCGCGCGGTCAATCGGCGATAAATCGCAGATCCGCGACTTTTCCACGATCGCCGCGGAAAGTTCGCCGCGCGGAACAACGAGCAAAGGGAAGGAGAGAAAGTCAGGTGGCGGCGCCAGCTGAAGAAGAAGGGGGAACGGCACAGGGAAGAAGAGAGGGAGGAAGAGGATTGGGAATAATCGTCGCTCAACTGGCCCGCTGACACAGTCTGCTCGCCGTGCGGCACGCGCGCGCGGGGCCGTGAACCGACTACTCGCGGAAGCTTACGCCGGCTCCGAGTTGTTATAATGGGATCCGGCTAAACGCAAGCCGATTTTAACTCTTCGCCGACGCCCGAGCTGCTCATGGCGTGTGTATACACCGCTGTGTCGCACGCACACGCTCTCGCACCCACGACCCCAACGCGTCTGGCTTAATCGCGAACCAGTACAGCGAGTGTCACTCGGTCAAGTTCAAGGGTGCCCCTGTGACATCGCCGACGACGTCGTCGTCGTCGTCGTCGTCGTCGTCGTCGCGTCACCCGGTGAACCGCGAGCGATACATCCGGCCAATCAGCCTCCTTCGGCGCACCTGTTCGCTTCCCCGCGGATACCGTGTATACGCGCGCGTATAAATTAACGATCGCGACTAATCGAGCGTCCTCGACTCGTTACTCCTATGCCTCTCTCTCTCTCTCTCTCTCTCTCTCTCTCTCTCTCTCTCTCTCTCTCTCTCTCTCTCTCTCTCTCTCTCTCTCTCTCTCTCGTGCACGCATCCCCTTTTGTTTGTGGTGGCCGCTTACGAGCGCGGGGGGTCCGCTCCCACGCGCGCATCCAAGTACCATACACATGTATACGTATACCAGTTACCGGCAAATAACGCGCTCGAGCACATATTTTTGCCGAGAGAAAGAGAGAAAGAGAGAGAGAGAGAGACAGAGAGAGAGAGAGAGAGAGAGAGAGAGAGTCACGCACGCGCGGGCTACTCGCGTCGACGATCTGCCCCAAATCCGTTTAACTTTAATCGCATTCCTCTGTTGCTCTTCCTCGAGCTCGGCGCTCCGTTAACGTTAGCGCTTATAGCCCGCGATGACTTTATGCCAAGGACGAAGCTTCGAGCAAAGGGGAAGGGAAGAACGCGGCAGAATTATGTGCGAACGAGAAACGTGAAACGCTCGACGGACGGCTATTGTCTAGCCGCGTATAACGCCCTCGATCGCCGAGTAATTGAATTCGTTTACTTAATTATGCTCGTATTACCGGGAATCATAAGCGAGAGTCCGATAGCGAAAATAAATCTTTGAATCGAGCTTGTTACGTTTTTTGCTATTATTTTGAAGAGAGAAAAATAGCAAAAGCAACGCATTGTGCGTAGATACTAAAAAAGCCAAGTAAAATAAAAGTCGACGTATAAAATTAGTTGAATATATTTTTTAATATTCTATCTAAATATATCACACGTGGAAAAGATGTAAAAAAAAGTAATATTATTATACGTCCGATGGAGATAAATATATATATATATGTATGTATGTATATTTCTCGCAAGAAAAATCTTTCATTTTTTGAGAGAAAAAAAAAAAAAAAAAAAAAAGAGCTGCGCAATAAAATATTTGCTACTTCTTCGAATATAGAAATTCGATTGGAAATCGGCGAAGCGAGACGAAAGGATGACGTCATGAGGTCTATTTAAGAGCTCTCTCAAATTCTCTATCTCTGTCTCTGTTTCTTTCTCTCGTTCTCTCTCTCTCTCTCTCTCTCTCTCTCTCTCTCTCTCTCTTTCTCGGCAAGCCGCACTCGTCGTGTCCTCTCGTCCTCTGAATGTCGCGGACTCGAAACGACGCTAAGAAGAATTCACCTTTTCGCTACGAATATATCGTGAAGCCTGTGCACGGACTCGGAGATTTCAGAAGCAGGTTACAATGACAATTGGGAGCTGCTGCTGCTGCTGCACTTTACCGCGTTATATCCGACCTTTCGAGTATCTCGACGAGTCGAAAGGAGCTATTGTCGAAAAGACGCGATTCAAAAATCAGCCTCGACGCGAATTATTTCAAAATGTCGTCGAAACCCTTTTTAACTTTTATCGATTTAATTTTTTTAATAATTAAAACGTAAAAATTAAAGGTTTATAAAAGTAACTCGTTCAACGTTTTATTAGCGTAAAAAAGTTATAAACGAATGAGCATAAAGTATGATAGAAGTAAGATTTTGATTGCGTAATTCTTAAAACTATCTGTAGTAAATTTAAAAGTTCAACAAAGTCATTGTTCGACCGATAAATAACTTATTAAACTGACTAAAGGTCAAATAAATTTTTAAGGCTCGTTACGCTATGAGAAAAAGAAAAATCTTCGTCGTAGTTATTCCCACGGCGACGGTATAACGCACGGTAGCAAAATTTTCGACCTCCGAGAGCGATTTTTCACGAAGGTATATATAGTATACAGGGTCGTGGATGGTGCCAAAACGATGCCAAGGAAGAAAATGTTTGCTTTCTTACGTGAGAGAGAACGGATACGCGTGTCAAGATTCATCGATCCGAATGAATTTTCTCTCTCTCTCTCTATTTTTACAAAAGATATTTTGTAACAATTAACGTGCGCTTAAAAATTTTTCAATATTTCGCGACGCTTACTTGTGAAATTTTACACTTCCGATTTCGGGCTCGCGATCTTTCGTTAAAAATAAGCGACCGCTTATTTATTTTTTAAACAAACGTACGATTACGTACGTGGGTATGGCGTTACGACTTTATAATTTAACAAAAATATCGCCTCCAATTTATCCAGATTAAAAATTTTCATACGGATATATTTAGATGTTTGTTCGTTCGTTTTGGTAGGCTTGAATAATAGTGTCCTCATTTTTATATGCATAATATTATACAATACCGAATAAAAATTGGCTACTGGATGATTTTAACAATTAATAAACGGGCAACTATCGTCGCAATGGGTTTACAGGAATAACGAAAATTTTGTCAGAAATTAATTGCAATACCTTATTAGCCGTGTGAAAATATTTTAAAAAATCAAGATAAATTTTTAATAAAAATTATTTCAATTTTTATACCACCACGCATTTTTGGATTATGTGATGTTTATATACATATGTTATGACGTCATGACCCCATTGTTTTTATTTGCTAATCGGTCGTTTATCGATTTATTATTGTTATTTATGCAACATTGTTTAAGGCGATGATATTTTATATACTTAAAATAGCATAATCTTACATTAATTTTATTAAATTATAAAAGTTTGTAATTACCGAAAATATGACAATTTTACGGCTTATTATAATATGTTAGATCCTATAAAGTGATATATAATGACTTTTATTATTTTAATAAATAACATTATTTTCAAGTGAAATAATTGAGATAACAACTGGTTATGCTAAAGATAAAATGCTGTTTTGGTAAAGAATTGATTTTTATCGCAATTTTAAGTAATTAGTTGCAAATTTTTTTTTTTTTTTTTTTTTTTAATGAATTCTATTAAACATTTAAATAATTAATTTTTTTTAGTGAATTGTTTATTAATGATATTTTTTATTTTACATTAAATTATTACTCGACGTACAAATTTTTTTAATCGGCTTTACATAAGACATCAACTAGAATATGTTTCATTTGACATTACGCGAACTAACCGTGCATATATATTTTTGATTTTGTACGGGTCAATGCATGCAATGATTTTTATAATTATCGAACGACGTTATGAAATAAATTATAAAAGTAATAATTCTTTATTAATTAAAGATACAAAATTAAAGAAAAAGAAAAAAAAAAAAAACTAGTTTATTTCAAAGTATCACTTTATCTTTTGACAATAAATTTTATATTTTAATGTGACGAAATTTAAAACTGTTTTATTATACCAGTATAGATTACTCGAAATATCATGTCATAAAGAAAACGCAAAGTAATTATACCTCATAAAGATACAATCGTCTTTATACATATATAAGCATAAATTAGGGCATAAATACTCATTGCGTCTTTGTTTTCTACCGAACCTTTTCACGCCCTCTTAACGATGGCACAACAGACGTTTAAGAACACGTTTAATCTATAACAGATCGTATATAAATAGCAAATGACGTTAAATTAATCTAAAATCAAAGTTAAATTGTTTAAAAAATTTTTCCCGAATAACGCGTTATTAAAACGTTTCGTTAAATCATTAATCGAGCTGTTTACGCTTATTAAAATATACAAAGAGTTATTTTAAATTTTATTGTCGCTGGGGAATCAAATTTCATGACATTTATCGAAGAAATGACCAAGCGTTAATCTGGCTTTGAAATATTCAAAAGCGGTAACATTGGAGATGGAATCGAGCGACGAGGCAAGCATTAAAAATTGAAAGGTCTAATAGCGTGCTACGGCATATGATGGTGATTTGATGAGAGAGAAAGAGAAAGAACTGGTAGCTCGGTTGCTTACACACAGAGCCGCCGCCCCCGGCTTCCCTTTTTGCCGTTTTCTCCTCGATGAATTCATCTCCCTTTCTCTCTCTCTCTCTCTCTCTCACTCTCGACCGCACGAGACGGAGACGAGAATATAGAGAGCGAGAGAGAGAGAGAGAGAGAGAGAGAGAGAGAGAGAGAGAGAGAGAGAAAAGGAGATGAACGGCACTCGACGTTCGCAGCTTCTTTTTCAATCGGGGTGCTGCTGTTGGGATGTGCGTATTACTGTGGACGGAGGGAAAGATGAGAAATAAAAAGGCAGTCGATCATTACAATATAATATACGATACTTTATTCTTACGTAGGAAGATCTTTTTCTCGTACAATGGCGAACAGTCGTCTTCGGTATTTTACAGAGAGTTACATAATTATGTATAATCATTACGTACGGACTTCTTTTTTTTTTCTTTTTTTTACTGTTGCTGATTTATCTTTATTATTATTATTATTTTATTTATTTATTTATTTATTTATTTATTTATTTATTTATTTATTTATTTATTTATTTATTTATTTATTTATTCATTTATTTACTTATTCGCTTATAATTTTTTTTTATATTTTATTATCATCATCATCATCATCATCATCGTGATTTTTTTATTTTTAATAAGGAACAAATAAAAGCGTAATATAAAAGTAACAATAAAGAATAAGGAAATAATATAGATTAGATTATTTACACCTTAAATTTTTTTTACTTACAACACTCTTATGTACAACGGCGTTCGATCGCAATAACATATTACAAAGGACATCGGGCTAGGTGTGTCCGTGTGTATCTATGCGCACACGGCTAGCTTGATATGACTTAGCTTAGGCTTAGCTTCCTAGATTAAAACTCGCGCGTCTCTCTATAACCTTTTTTTTTTATTGTTTATCATCGTCTTTCTCTTTGTATCGCTCGGCGCTCGCTTTTCTCTACGTGTATTTGTCCTCTGTGCGTATTCGTAGTTTTTTTGATTCCTTCTTTTTTTTGTGTTTTTTTTTTTTTTTTTTTTGTTTTTTTCTTTTTCTGTTTTGTTATATAGTGTGTACATACGCATATGTATAAGATCGCGGGCAAAGCGAGGCGCGTCGGGCGCGCGTAACACCCGTCGGAGGGACGCGCGATCGCAGCTGCGATGAGACGAAACGGCGCGCGGAATCCGCGGCGCAAGGATCCCGACGACAACCTTCGTCTATCCAAGCCGCATCGGCGTCGAGTCATCCGGCGAGAGTCAGACGCGCGCGGGGCTCGCTCCCGCGAAGATAATTGCGCGCCCGGCAATTGTCGCGGTCCGGGCGCGGCTAACCGACGACTACGAGTAATGAAGATTATCTATAATGAATAACTTTTTGATCATTCATATGTGTATATATATATATACATATACATATGTATATATATATATATATATTTATTTATATATATAATATTTATATATGTATGTATATATATATAATATTTATGTATAGTTCATTCGCGATGAAAAGCAATGGTGGGAGCGATCGACGCTTTGTCGCGTTTAGGTCGTCGCGCAGCGGTACTCGGTTCGTCCGCTCTTCTCGCGTCGCTGCATCTTAGGCGCACTGCCGGGAGCGGTGCTGCTGGTGCTAGACCATCGTCTGGTACTTGTGCTCGGGCAGGACGTACTCGGAGGCGTCCTCGGTCGCGACGGCGAGCGCGGGCCCGCTCGCGTTCAGATGATGATGCGAGACGCTCGAGGCGAGGCTCATGTTGTGATGGTGGTGGTGGTGATGGTACTGGCCGTGGTGGTAGTTCGCCGCCGCCTGGGAATGGACGTGCGAAATTTGGCTCTGGTAGTAGTCGCCCGAGGCGTAGGGATTCTGGTAGGCGTTGTACGCCTGGCCGGGATAGCACTGGCTGTTGACAGCGGCGCCGGGACTCGCCGAGGGCGTCCAGGCAAAGTGCCCGTACTCGACCTGGGCGGCGGCTGCCGCGGCGGCCGCGTGGTGATGGTGCAGCTGGTTCGCGTATCCGGACGCGGCGACGGCCGAGGGCAGGTGGTTGTTCGAGCCGGGCGTCAGAGGCGGCGAGGGCGTCGTCAGGGCGCTGCTGGCGTTGCTCATGGCTCCGGGGGTCGCGCCGAGGCGCGGATACGCCGCGGGGTTGATGTTCCCGGCGGGGGCAACACCGGTTCCCCCGGCGCCCCCGCCACCGCTCGTGGTTACGAGGGGCGAGTTGGATCCGGGGGCCTCCTTGCCGCGGGGCGGGGAGCACGGCGAGGATCTGCGAGCCGCGGCGAGGGAGCCGGTGCCGCTGGGTGCGTTGGACATCTTGCTGCCGGCGGTGTTTTGCGACGGATTCGACTGCGTCGTCCGGCCTGCGGATTTCTGATCGCCCGAGTTTTGAGCTTGCTGCTGCTGCTGGACCTGCTGCTGATGCTGTTGCTGGGCTTGTTGTCGGCACTTGGCGCGTCGATTTTTGAACCACACCTGCAACAGGAGACGAGCAATTTTCGAGTTAAAGAATAAGCAAAGAATATGGTTAATCGAGGGGGCAAAACGGGAAAAGCGATCGGCGGCCGGATGGGCGTAACGTTTCATTAAATCACGTCGACGTAGGTAGGTATGCGTGTACGCGTCGACGAGGGGAGGGAAGAGGGCGGGGAGAAGGTTGCAGAGCGCAGGGACAACAAACAAGCCGAGCGAGGACGATGATGGGCGCGCAACGGGAGCAATAATGGACAAAAAAAAAGCAAAGAAGAGCCCCCTTGCCGTGTGTGTGTGTGTGTGTGTGTGTTTGTGTGCCGCAAGCTCGCGCACACCCCTGTAATCCTTGGACAATGTGGCCAAGGGTGCGATCGCATGAATACATATATATACATACATTTGTACGTATATGTATATATCCATTCCCTCGTCCAAAAGCACAGAGCGCTTCGACTGCGAACCGTTCTTGTTATTGTTGGCATTGTCGTTATTCTTATTATTATCTTTATTATCGTGCCCGGGGCATCAATCGCCTCGACGTTTCGGCCTGCTTTTTTATTTTCTCTTCCGTGTACATAACTTTTTAGTTTTCGTGAACGTCGCCCGATCGCGTCTATCTCCGGTGACGAGGTGCGAATTGATCGCGCGGTGCATCTGCTGACAGCTGTGTGCGAGGGATACGTTTGTTGTTCGTGTTTTTGTGTGTTATGACTATTCCGGAGATGGAGGAGTTTTGTGGTGCGCTTTACCTTTACCGTACTGGCCCCACACGTCGCGGCGCTTTATTTTCAAACTACGTTTCGCGCGACTCGCGAGCAAGAATAAGACGAGCAGTACGCGACACGGAGATGGTCTCCGTGTGTACCGAGAAATGTACAAAGTAATACGAATGAGAGAGAGAGAGAGATACAGAGAAAAAGAGAGATAGATAGATAGAGAAAGAGAGAGAGAGAGAGAGAGAGAGAGAGCAGCCGCAAAAGAGAAACGCAGCTGCGACTTTCTCGTGGCGGCGGCCGACTACGATGACGACGACACGGGGGCTATAATCCAGGAACAAATCAACTATGTTGCACACGGAGAGACGACGCGCATATACGTTTCTCCCTTCGTTTGCTGTGTAGCGAGCGAACGAGAACGAGAGAGAGAAAGAAAGAGAGAGAGAAAGAGAGAGAAAGAGAGAGCAAGGAAGGGAAAGGAGAACCAGAGCGTTTTATTCACGTATAATACGCGAACGAGCGGCGCGCCTATCTGCCTCCATAACCGCGTTACACAGACGCTTTCCGGCGGCCGCGTGTGTACACTACACCCTTTCTAGTTGCGCGCTATTCACATCGGCTTAACTCGAGGCAGCGGATCCGAGGAGCCCTCTCTCTCTCTCTCTCTCTCTCTCTCTCTCTCTCTCTCTCTCTCTCTCTCTCTCTCTCTCTCTCTCTCTCTCTCACTCTCACTCCACTACCGCCGCGCTGTTGCGAACGCGCCCCGACAGATTTTCCTTGCTTTTGTCCTATTTTCACCAAGCCTCTCTTTCTCCTCTCCGTTATACATAAAGCTCGTACATATTCTCTCTCTTGAAACGCTTCCCTCCGGTATTGTATAGTGGGCGCGCGGGGGCACATAGGCCCACTTTATTTCTGAATTTTTCAAGAATAAAAAAAAAAAAAGGAAAAATTTTTCTTCTCTTTCTTGTAGCCGTGCTGCCTTCGTGCATAGACTCGTATAAGCGCGCGCGCGCGGTCGCGAGCGGGACACTTTTTCGGATGGATGCTTTTCAGTGGGCGAGCGACGATGGAAAAATTGGCCTCATACCGTGAGGATTGGCCATCTCGAGTTTCTTTCCCGACATTGAATGCACGACTCTCCTTCATTCTTCGCCAATTTGCCATTGTGCGCGCGAGGTTTTTTCACTTACCGAGCGTGAAAATACTTGAATGTCTCGACACATCAAAACACCTCGTCAACGTTCTGTCCGCGTTCAATACCCTTCTTCCCCCCCTCTCATTCTCATTCTCCTTCTCTCTCTCTCTCTCTCTCTTCTTGTTGTGGAATTCGTTGCGATTGCAATGTAATATTGTGAGCGGAATGTACCTCTCGTCAACTCACGTCAACGCGAGAGAATACGTGCGTGCAAACGGACGAAACGAGAGAGTGAGTTTTTCGGAAAATTTTCGACAACGACGGCGTGAGACGCGCGAGTTCGCTCTAAATGTAAATTAGCGCTATTGCTGGGGAAACAAAGAGAACGACGAAAGAAACGTCAGCGATCTGTGAGTTTATTTTCATTTGCTAATCCGCTTAGGATTTTCTAGGTTTGAAAGTATTCCGATGAAAGTTCGAGACTGCGCTAGATTTGCTTTTTATTTAGCGATCCCCTTTCGTCGACTGACCGGAAAAACGAAAACATTTAAGACTCCGTGCCGTATACTGTGCGTGACGTTTCTCGTTGTTACGTAATAATCCTTGATAAACAACGAGACTTTCAAACGTAAAACACAATATTTTTTTCACATCGTAACAATCGTCCCGTATATTAAACTTTACGCTTTCGATTATTATTATTATAATTATTATATTTTATTATCATCGAATTGCGCCTAAAGTGACGATTAATCGCCTTGCCATTTTTAACTGTATTATAATACAATTAAAATAAAAAAAAATAAAATAATAAAAAAAAAAAAAAAAAAAAACAAAATAAACTTCTTATCTCGTTGATATAAAAACAATCGTCCGTAAAATGTCGTTACCGTAAAATTCATTGAAAGATCAATTTGATATCGGAATAAGGGCAAAGGAGACCGATGACGTGATAATGTGACGATGCGACAGAATTATCCAAGTGGCTCCTCGCTTGCTCTCTCTTTTTATATATATACGTATATATGTATGTGCATGGGGTTGTTATGGAAGATTAGCGCGAACCCCGCTTTTAAATCACGTAAGCTTTGTTATACGTCTTTTAAAACTTTCAAATCCAACTTCACACGTTTGACCGAGCGAATATTTATGGTAATAAAATAATTGAGAAGCTTCTCATAATGCTTCGATAACGAAAATATTCCTTCAATTCGTAAATTTTTTTTGTTAATTTTTAATGAGGTATTTTGATAATTTTTAATCAACGACGCCTTTATCCAGCGTTATAAGTTTTTTTTTTATAATCCCTGATAATAACGCGTTAATATAGCCGTTATTTGTACAATATTTTTACCGTAACCATTTTAATTTCAATACATAATTGCAAGTAATTTAATTGTAGTTATAAAATAAATTGACGTTAAGTAAATTCACTATTATTTTAACATTTTTAAAGAATGCGCATCAATCGATATAACTATTACAAGTTGATTAACACTTAAACGGTGAATTTTGATAAATGTTGAAAAATTTTTAAAATTAGAAAAAAAAAAAAAAAAGAAAAAGAAAAAATACACATAAAAATTTAAAACAAATGAGTTAACAATTTACGAAGCCTTTTTAATTACCGTCGGCAAATAAAACGACAATGTGAAAACGTGGAAAACGGCGTTAAATTTTTATCTTGTGTATGCGACTCTCGACAATATTATAGTAAAAACAAAAACAAAAAAAATAATAATAATAATAATAATAATAATAAACGTTCAAGCGACGTATCATCGTAATAATTTCGACAATTTTAAGTAAAATAATAAAAGAAAGTATAAAGATTTAATATGGTCAATGGTTGAAAGCAAGCAGGCTTCTTAGTGCAATAAAATTGTAAAAATATTTTGTTCGGGATTATGAGCGTCGCGCGCCGTCCGACGGGACATTTACGTTCCCGTGCTATCCAAAAATTCATAACATTCATAAAAATTCACAAATAGCGCTGTATAATATCTTGCTTTTGGCAGACATCGACATAAAATTAACGCTAAATATGGTATTTTTAGTTTCCCAAAATTTTCGCGGTAAAATATAAAAAGTTCAGTTGCGGTTAAAATTCTTTTGAAAAATAAAAGCGCATAAATTTCTGTAAAAAGCTAACAATAAAAACGGCTTCTACAATTTTTTCATTACAAACTAGACAAAGTATTGCGTTTGAATTAATAATTGAACGTATAAAAGAAAAAAAAAAAAATAAAAAATAAACTTAATAACAAGGATTATTTACGGTGGTAAAAAAAATTTTTGAAAAACGCGTAATTTATCGATCGTGTGTCCAATAATCGCTCTTTTATTTAACCGCGAGTGCGGGAAACTCTCCATTTAAAATTAGCCCGAATGCGCGATATATTTTATTTCGTAAAATCAAAGAAGACATAATAGCAACGTCCAACGACACGATCGTATACATCTTCCGTGTGTATAGAAAGCGCGCGAGCGCGTTTGGAGCATAACAATCCTCAAAAATAATTTTTTACCCCAAATCAAGATAAATGATTTTACGGGGCGAGAAAGAAAAAAAAAATAAAAAAAAAAAAAAAAAAAGTCGGAGCTCATAAAAAATCATTCGAAGGCTTAATGTCCCCGGGCGCCGAGGAAGTGTAAACGACGCATAGCAAGACTCGCAGTCATCTCTTTAGAACGCACGCAAGCAAGCGTGCATGTGTCTCGTGTGTGTGTGTATGCGTGTTATTTTATTTTTTTTTTTTTCTCGCTCCTGTCCGATACGATATTATACGGGGAAAAGAACGGCTGGCTTTTTCTCTCTTTCTCTCGTCGGATTTGCAACGATATTATAGAGCGACATCTCACGCGTAGGAAGGGGGAGCAGCAGCGATACGATTCTGCGGTCGGGGGCGATGCGGCGACGGCGAGCGAAAATTTCTATTGAAACCCGGAGAGAGAACGAGAAGAGAGAAAGAGATAAAGAGAGAGAGAGAGAGAGAGAGAGAGAGAGAAAATACGAGGCGCTAGCGCGACGATGGAGCTGTTAGTTCTAAGCGCAATAAAAGCGTCATCGGGGGCTAGGAGGCGCGCACGCATCTATCAATGTTCCGGCTGGCCCGGAACAATGGCGGATCTTGAGACGAGCGAAGGGGAGGAGCACGCCGTGATTCCCGGCGCTTGTGCTACTCTCTTTCTCTCTTTCTCTCCCCCCTCCACTCTCTCTCTCTCTCTCTTTGTCTATCTATAAATATCGTAAATCCGGTAGCGAGTTGCGGGAGCACGAAGAGTCTCCTCGCTCTCGGGCATTCTTTCCCCTCCGCAGAATGACTTTAGTATCCGTAGGGCCAACAAGAGCGAATACGTGTAGGCCGCAAAAATTGGGCAAAACCGAGAGTAGACACCAAGAGAGGGTGGTAACTACTTTCCAGCTACTTGTCGTGTATAAATATTGATAGATGTGCGAGGAAGAGATACGAGACCGCGACGGCTTTTATTTTCCAAGGAAATTGACGCTAATTGCGATTTAGTCATAAATCATAAGTCGTTTATATATATATGTGTGTATATGGCTTTATCGCAGTTTATTTTAATTACGCGTAATCATCATTTCAAACGGATACTTTTTTTTTTTAATCAATTTGAAAAAGAACGTTGAAGCAAGATGAAACGAGGTACGCGATAGTGGATTTTTTTTTTTTTTTTTTTTTTTTTTTTTCTAGTACTTTATCCAAAGTACTTGTCGGCTCGAAAGAAAAAAAAAAAAATAAAATATTTCGAGAAAGAAGCAATTTCGTATGTAATATTTACCTGTACTCTGGACTCTGGTAGGCTGATCTTGAGGGCGACCTCCTCCCGCATGAAAATGTCGGGGTACCTCGTCTTGGAGAATAATCCCTCGAGGACGTCGAGCTGCGAACGGGTGAACGTCGTTCGTTCGCGACGCTGCTTTCGCTGGTTCATTCCTGTCCCCAACAGAAAAAAGCAAAAGACGTGAAAAAAGAGATTGTAAGAGCCGCGCTGGCTACGAGGCTTTAGAGAAAAAGGAGAGCGGAAAGAGGAGAGAGAGAGAGAGAGAGAGAGAAAGAGAGTCGGGCCACCGGCGGTCGATCGACGTCGACGAAAGAAGAGAGATAGAGAGAGAGAGAGAAAACGAGTGGTTGTGCGAGGCCGCGATAGCGTAATTTTCAACAGCCCCCTTTGGCCCCGCGAGAGAGAGAGCAAGAGAGAGAGAGAGAGAGAGAGAGAAAGAGAGACTGGTTCGCAGTTGCCTCGTTTTCGGGACCCACGTAATCCGCTTACGAGGGGGTCGTGGGGGTACACGTAGCCCGAAATAGAGGATGGAACGAGCGAGCGAGAGGACGAGTTCAATCCCAGCTGCCTCTGCGGTGTATCGAGCCGCCGCCACTGCCGCCGCCGCCACCGCCACCGTCGGCTTGCTGCACGACGGCCGCGCGCAAAAACACGACTCTTTTAGCGCGCGCAATAGTGGTATATACGTACATACATAGTATAAAAGTGTATAAATGCACGACTAGACGCGGAAAATTCGCAGCGAAAAATACGCCGAACCCTCGGCGCTTGTATTCTTCTTCCGTTCCCCTCTCGCTATATTCCAGAGATGCCATCTCGTGTAGGAAACACTTTTTGTCGGAGGGCCAATATTTCAGTTCGGTGTATCATTTTTTATTCGAGCGCGAATTCATCGATAAAACGTCCACGTGAAATTTTGACATTCTCGAATGTAACTATTTGAAATTTCGTAACAACGATGCCGATAGAGACTGAAAATTATTATTTTTATTTATTTATTTTATCATTTTTATTTTTTCTCGAGCGAAAATTTAAAAAAAAATGTCCCCTTTAAATTATCCGTCGCAAAAGCGTGTGTCGCGTTTATTTTGAACGGGGCTACGGGGCTCGTTAAAATTCGTAAACGTCAAAGACGAGAATGATTCAATTAGGCGTAATCGATGCAACTCTTCCCGTCTCTTCGAGCAGGCAAACATCTAAGGATATCATTCGATTTATCACATATCGCGCGTATGATACGTCGTACGAGGGGTCGTAGCAGCTACGCACGCTCCCGTCGGCGATCTGGCTCGTTGCCCCGAAACAAGATGAGACGCGGGGGCGAAAGAACCCGGGCCCCTTAATGGCCAAATTAGTTTTTCGGCCCTTTATTGGATTGGCTCCATCGGCGCGCTGTGCGAAATCTGCCGAGTCAATGAAGGCACTAACCGAATTTCACGCATCGCCCCGTGACTTTGACGCGCTTTCGAGAAGAACAAGAAGGAGAATAAGAGAAAGAGAGAGAGAGAGACAGAGAGAGAGAGAAAGAGAAGGAGAGAGAGAGAGAGAAGCACCGAGCAAGTATTAGCCCAGAGTCATCGCGATAATCTCGTATAGGTAACGGAACACCGAGGGCCCAGCCTTTAACCGAGAAAGAGGCGCATCCGGCCCCGAGCACGAGCGACTTGCCTCGGCTATAATCGGATGAGTTTCGTTTTTCAGGCCGCGACACACCTTGCTCTCTCGCCGCCTCCTTCCTTCTCCGGAATTCCGAGGCCGCGTTCTGCTGTGGGGCGCGCTGCTCGTTCGCCGCCTCGAGTGTTTACCCTGCAATTAGCGGCCCCGAGCCTCCCCGAGGCGTCAGCACGCGCCGCACGTGCTACGGGCTCTCGACTCCCCCGCTTTATCTAACTTTCTCTCTCTCTCTCTCTCTTTCTCTTTCCTGCCAACAGTCCCATGAATTCATCGCGCCTCATTGCTATCGATTCGAGAAGGGGGAAGAAAGAAATCGGAGTTAAGTGCGCCCCGTTAATGCCGACAACCGACTCGGAATTCCCACGATTTCGCCTAGTGGGCCGATGCGCGGGTGTCGCTGTTTGCGCCTCGTCGAAAGAGCAGCAAAGAGCCCCGCGGCATCCCTGCCCCCTTTCCTCTCTGCCTCTAACCCCCGATAAAATAAACAACGACACGCGGCCCGAGTTTGGATAGCCGTAGCCGCGACATCGAAACGATCTCTCGAACGAGCGACGAAGAAGCTCCAACAAGTGCACGCGCCCTCTCTCGCAGCGACGCACCAGCGCTCGCTTCGACGGTAGCCATGACGACGAGGAGAGGGCAGTTGCTTTCGCGGAGGCTGCCGGCAGCCTGATAAGCGGCTTACGCTCGCGCTCGTTCTCTCTCTCTCTCTCTCTCTCTCTCTTGCTCTCTCGCTTGCCCCGTCCCTCGGTGGAAGCCCCGACGAAGCTTCTCGCGGCTGTTTGGCTTCGCGACGCTTCGATCGCGCCTCGGGCGCTCGGTTTCCGCTTCTCCTTCACGGAGGAGAGAAAGACTCACCTTGAGGAAAGGCCGCGACCAGGCCGTGCGCATCGAGAGGGTGCGCGTGGGGATGTCCGTGGCCGGTGAGAAACGGCCCGGAGAGTCCCGGATGATGGCTGGGTCCGTGGTGCGGATGGCTCATGCCGATCTGGTGGGCGCCCGGATGGGCGTGCGGATGCGCTACCGCCTGGTGGTGGTACTGGGAGCCGACCACCGAGCTCGGGGCGCAGCCCGCACCCGCGGCCGCCGCCTTCAGGTACCCCGCCATGTAGCCCGCGAGGCAAGCCAGCTCACCCGCCACACTGGACGACGTAGCTTCGCTCTAGCCGCGTATCGTTTACTCGTCTATGTCGTTCTGTTCTTGCTGCTGCTGCTGCTGCTGCTACTGCTCTATTTGCGCTGCTCCGCGCGCGCTCGTCGATCCAGTCTTTTGCTTTTTATTAATCTCACCTCCGCCTGCAACACCTATTTGAACAGAAAAGAAACAAATTCATATTAATCTCTTGGGTTAAGACGAAGCTTGGTGAGCGCGTATTACGATAATCGTTTAGATAGTGTCGCTACGCCCGAATCGAATGTTAAATGCGAATCGGACGAGATTTAGTGTATTTAGTGCAGTAGTAGTTGTACGATCGATCAACGTTTGAACTACATTTGTCGATTTTTACATTAAAATATAAACTATAGCTATAAGCTATTAGCGCGTATAAAGGACTTTTTTAGGCGTAACTTTAAAAGCAAATCTATTACAGAGACAATGAAAGATTATTTCTTTTTTAAAAAATTACAAAGTTATATAAAATTGATTTAAATATAAATCAACAAAAGCTTACATTTAAGATTAAAAAATTGATTTTTGTTTTCTACATTGTTTATGATTTTTCAAACAATATAAACATTCGTAATAATAAAAAAAATGCTCGCCCTCCATCATCTCACATCATTTACGAATAATAAAACAGTTAACAGCAACATTTAGCTACGACTATAAAACCAAGAGCATTGCAAGTATTCTACTCGCGACCATTATTACAATCAAAATTTGTAACCAGCGCCGGGCCGTTGTCAATGTCCGAAAAATTTGTTTTGATATTTCAATAGCCCTCCTTTTCCACGAGTCATCATCCACTTCAGAAAATCAATTTTCTTCAGTTTAACACGCCGTGCAGACAGCCGCTTTCAACGCAGAAAATTGATATTTTAAAGTGGAATCCGGGCCTACTGTCAAAATAAACTATTTCGCCATTATTCTCTTTGACCCAAAACGAGCAACTTTACTTCCGATTTTGCTTACGGAAAAATCTCAGTTTTTCTCGTATACCTAACAATTTTAGACTTGAATTATTAATTGCATATTGATTCAAAGTTACGTAATAAAATATCGCTTTGTTTGAAAATTTTGAAACCTAAGAATATCACAAAGTAACGTGCTTTAAAATAAAAAAAAAAAAAAAAAAAAAAATAAAAAAGAATAAATAGAAAAGTAAAAGTAATAAAATACAGTGAGAAATAGTTAAATTAATCAATCCGTCGTGAATTTTAAAAAGTCTTTTTACGTCCAACAAATATAATTTATTAAATAATATCAAGAAATTAAATAATTCTTTTTTGCCATAACCGTAACGCGTAATGTTGATTTATTTTGAAAATTTTCAATCGATTCCAATAAAATTTGTGTAATATACATCATATTATGTAAATCGTTTTGCAATCGACGAACTGTATTTATTTTTCATAACTAAATTTTAAAAAAATATTTAAAATTCAGAGTTTTATTAAGCACGTAACACAATCAATTTTTTATTTGTTATAATTACATAATTTTCTTTATCTTTCAGATTGAAATATATATTCTCTCATAAGTATACATAATATTGAGAAAAAAAAAAAAAAAAAAAAAAAAAAAAAAAATGGTGTAATAAAAAATGATGCCAATCAATTTAAATACATTATCATTATTATTCCATACTTTATAAGCGACCGCACAAGAAGGAAAAGAGATTCTTTAACGAAAAGAAGAAGAAGAAGAAAAAAAAAAATTTCAATAAAGTTTGAATATAGTCCTTGAGTTGAAATTATATTTAAATATGCTCCATGATTATAAACGTTCCTAGAACTTGTGACAATTGAAAGGCTGCTGTTGGTGACTGGCTAATTTTAAGTTATGGTTGAGAAATATATGTTGAATCCCAGAATCACAATAATTTTACAAGATATATGGAAAATTTTTATAGCTTTTGATTTATAAAAATAATAAATTTTTTTTACCAACGATACACATGATATTATGATGAAAATTGTTACTTGTGTATTTATACTCTAGGAGCTACATTTTTTAACTCGTGAAACAAATCAAAGTATTTTAATTTTAAAAATAATTTATCGAAAACTGCTTTAAATTATGTTTATTTTTTAACATAACGTTAATAATTTTGTGCTAAATGATCGTTGAAAATAATTTTTATATTTCTAGAATTTTTAACATATTTAATGTGTATAAATATAGTTTTAATAATAATCTTTTTTTTTTGTTTTTTTTTTTTCTTTATAAAGAAGATTTAAGTTTCCTAATTGAAAAAAAAAAAAAAAAAAAAAAAACAAAACAAAAAAATTAACGCTATACATATATTTTTAAAATAAATTATAGAAATAAATTTGAATTAATTGACACGCTTTTCTATTACATTGATAAGTGGAAACTTTGTTTCCCCAACTTGTTATTTGTACTCTACGATGATTATAGGTAAACAAACCGTCGTGTATAAATATACCGACACGTGCACACAAACTTACAAGTCTTTCGTCGTGTAAAAATATTTTAAATATTTCATCCTTAAATCTTAACCCAGTCCTATTGGCACATATTAATTATTATTTTTTCTCTTTAACAGGAATTATAGATGTCGCGGTAAGTTGTATTTGAAAATCGAATGTATCGCTGTGATTATTTTAACGTATGTATTTTATTTATGAGATACAGGATTTCGTGACGTTGGCGCCCATAAATCACGCGATCGTAAATAGTTTTCGATTATTTTTATAAACTTTCGAAATGGCGATATATCAAATAATTTCTTTTGAATTTAATGGCGATTTGTGAAAATTAATCGGCAAAAACTTACGAACTTTACGACTTTTATCGAGGCGAAAAATTTCGAATAACGCAAATTAAGCTGTAAAAAATATCAAAATTAATTTTTTTCGTCAAATTAAAAGAAACAAAATTTATGGTATACAAGTCGAAAACGAACAAATTTTAAAGCTTTAACCTTGTTTATTCAAACTTTTTCGTAATCAATATACGTCTTATGGATAAGAATTTCACGATAATCTTTGACGCCGATAATTTAAGTAACAGGAGAAACTCAGTCGATGTTAAGCTACGATAACTTAGATTTTTGCGGCCATTTAAAGTAAAACAAAACTTACTAAATGCGACGTTTGGCTTGAACGTCGAACTATTCCAACTCTATCATAAGTTTGGCTTTTTCCTCGTATTATCCTTTGCCGCGTACGATGTCGTTGCTCCTTCGATCGTACCACACCGACGATCAAACTCGTCCTTTTCCGTATACTCGTTAAAGGCAGAGCTCCTTTCTCCGCAAAGCTCGGAGCTCGGGATGCGAATACAAACTCGAGCTTTTGTACCAAACAAAAAGTAACAACAACAACAACAACAACAATAATAATAACAAAATAATACTATCAATGAGCGAGTAAAAACGGCAAAAAAATGTGCGTTAACCGTGTACGAAGGGGCGCGCGGCACAAAGACGAGACACACTGGTTTTCACTCGCGTCGTGAGTACACCGCACTCTCGTGTCGAGCGTAAAAGAGAAAAAGACATAGAGGAGACTAAGAGCGACGGAGAGAGAGAGAGAGAGAGAGAGAGAGAAAGAGCGGGTGTCGTTGCCGAGCGGCTTGCGTGAGCTCGAACGACTGACTGGCAAGTGTAGAGGCAGCAGGGCCCCTAAATACCTTTTCCGGGCCCTCTGGTGTAGTTTTTCCTCTCTTTTATGTGGGGGTGGGGCCTCAAACCGTTCCTCACTGTGTATCCCGCGCTAGTTAACGGCAAAGCTACTCTCTCTCTCTCTCTCTCTCTCTCTCTCTCTTCACGTAGGTGTACTACCACTCGCGTTCCCTCTCTCTCTCTCTCTCTTGCCCTCCCACCCTTCGAACCTCGCTCGATCTCTCTCTCTCTCTCTCTCTCTTTCGGTGTTCGCGCGTTTGTCTCGAAGTCCTCGTTTCCCACAGAGCGCTAATCATCGGTCGCATTAAAGGGCCGGCATGTCTTTTGAGCGCGCGCTGCTGGGGGTCGCCGTCGCCACCACCGGCGGCGAGCGTCGAGACCCAGACTTGGGAAACCCGGGCTCCGTTCGAGAGTACACTCTCTCCTGCTCCCCGAGTTTCTTCCTCTATATGTATAAGCACTCTAATACACTTATATATATATATATATATATTGTGCGTATACTATATGTATGGCTGTGTGTGTGTGTGTATATATATACATGCAGAAACGGCACGGCGCGCCCGAAAAATCCATAAAATGAGGACGCAAGCGCGCGCGGCGTTGAGCGAGAGGGAGAGAAACGGGTAGCAGAGAGGCGTACCGGTAGCTTCCTTCCTTCCTGCGCACGTTCCTGCCTTCTCTTGACGCAAGCTCCGCCCTTGCTCTCTCTCTCTCTCCTCCGTTTCTCTGTCTCTCATTTCTCTCTCTCTCTCTCTCACTCTCTAGCTATCGTACACTCGCTCGCTCTCCGTTTTGCGATCCGCGAGTTCTCTCTCTTTCTTTCTCGGATTTTCCGATATGCCCTTGACTTCCCTCCGCTATATTACAACGATACTACGCTTGGAACTTCTTCTTTTTCTCTCTGTCTCTCACCCCCTCGCTGTGGCCCTCGCGCTTAACCGGACAGTATATTTAGAAGCTCTTTCTCAAGTCCGAGCTTCTCTCTTACGGAGCAAAAGAGAGAAAGAAAAAAGAGAGAGAAAGAGAGAGCGCTTTTTCTCTTCATTACTTTTTTCTCTCCACTACAGCTTCTTCTTCTGCTTCTTCTCTTCTCCCGTTTCTCTTATAAAATCTTTTTTCCTTTATTTTTTTTTTCTTTACTTTTTTTTTATTCTTTTTTTTTTTTTTTTTTCCATATCGTTTCATATATAGCATAAACTTCTTTTTTCGCTTTTTTCGGGCTCCCTTTTTCGCTCCGACTCGGACGAATTTATAGAGGAGAAATTAGGAGGTTTATAGAAGCTGTGCGCGGTAGCCGGCCGTAGATCATCATTAGAGCGAGTTGCTCGCGAGAGAGCTGGCCCCGAAAGAGAGAGAGAGAGAGAGAGAGAGAGAGAGAGAGCTGCAGCGCACGGCTAATAATATATGTGCGACCGCCTCTCTCGGCTCTTGCTCGCTACGGGCACACACATATACACTCGACGCACTCGAGTCGCGTTTATACGCGCGCATACATATATAGACGTATGCAAGCGCGAGGAGTCGACACGTGCTTGTGTACGTGAGCGCGCGCGGGCTAACGCGGGCCATATATTGACTTTCGAATGGCCGCGCGCCCAGCCTTTTCCCAACAAAGACGACAACTGGCTTCTCGCTCCTTCTCTCCTTCGCATAAAGTCTATATATGTAAACGCGTACGCATATATACATATGTGTATATATATGTGCATATATGTATATATATATATATATATATATATATATATATATATATATATATATATATATATATCCGTGCTTTGCCTTCTCTTCTTCTTTTCTTCTTCCTCTTTCGCATCGCAAAGTCTTTGGCACCGCTGTGTCCTTGCTGTTGCCGTTGCCGCTGCTGCTGTTGCTGCTGCTGCTGCTGGTGCTTGGGCGATGCGACGTCGACGAAGGGGAAAAGAATTGAGAAAAAAAAGCATCGTCGACCGCCTCGAAATGACCAATAACAATAATCGCGCCTCCGAGCAAAACAACCCGCATAAATTATCGCCCTCTATATCGGGGAGAATTCCTTTGCCGCGCGAGGCATATCGGGCGCTAACCAAAGAGGCACCGCACGGTCTTTTTCTATATTTTTTATGCTCCTCGCTCGGCCGAGCGCGCGATCTTCTTTATTTCGGCGGCCGTAGCCAAGAGCTGTGGCAAACGGGAGCGAGTCGAAAGGATTCCTGCGGCGCGTCAACTCCCGGAGATATCGAGAATATTACTTTCTCCTCTTCTCGTCGAAAAGTTCACGCGTGCTCGCTCGCTCGCTCGCTCGCTTGTTCGCTTGCTCGCGGCGCGCGCCCGAGCTACCTCTCGGAATGGAAATAAATAATGTAAACGTCGTTGACTGTGTGATGAGTACCGTTACGCTGTATCCGAAACGCTTCTCCCTGACATATATAGAAATGTTTGTGTATGTGTGTGTGTGTGTGTGTACGCGCGTGTACGTGTGTGTGCGTGTATGTCAATGTATATATGCAACAAAAAATAAAAAGAAAAAAATAAAATAAAATAAGCGTACGGAATTTTAACTTCGCGCGTACGCGTCGGCGCGAGTTTCCAAAGCTCTTTGTAAAATCGAGTAAAGCCAAAGAGACGCAGATTGCGAATCTTTTGTGCCTGCTATATTCCTCGATGCTGCTTACTTTTTAGAAACCGATCGTTTAAATTTAAGCAGTCAACTTTTTCCTAGAAACGATTATACAAATTTCGAACGATAAAAAAATTTGCGCAAGTCGTTAGGAATGGATTTTATTCTACCTTAGCGACGCAACAACATTGCGTTATCGAGAATATTTATAAAGTAATAATAAAATATACGCGAATAATCATGAAAAACAAGAGTTTACGTGCGTACGTTTCGTTACTTGACGAGACATTCAAACGATATCGAATATTTTATAAATGTAAATTATTAAAAATTTCACATCTCGTTAGGAATAAAGTAATAAAATAAATTATGATTTAAATTAACAGTTGTCTTTTTTTTTTCTCGCGCTCGTCAAAGTTGCATAGTATCGTTTTAAAACTAGATAAAAACTTTTAAAATAATCATTAATCGAACGACTGGATTCGATGTAATTAAAGCTGGACAATTAGCACAACACATCGGATTTTTTTTTTTTTTTTTTTTTTCATCTAATTCGTTAAATCCGTATATACGGCTAATGTAAGCGACAAATGATTCAATTTTTTAGTTTTAAATCTTTACTGAGATGTCGATCATAAAAACACTTGTATTCGGTATATTATTTTTATCCAAGATTGATCGGTTTAAATTTTGCAAAAGAAATTTATTCTTCTCATCGCGCATATTTATATAAATTGGTAATGTAAAATAACAAATCAACTATCAAAATGTGAGAAAGTAACAGGGGGCGAGTTTAAATATAGATTTAAATATATTATTATATCTGTTAACGTAATGTTTAATCCTTAAGTTTACCAGAGTAGAAGACCAAATATTATCACTCATTGCACTGTCTTTTATTAACGGAATGCAAAATATTCCCACGTGCGAATATACGTATGATTTTATCGTAATATTCAAAGGGAAATTCGTAGCTAGTAATAAATCGCAATGTTTCGAATAATACTATATGGATTAGGATAAACGTTTAACGAGAAAATCGAATAAATTCTATTATTCTAAACATATATTGTTAATTTTATAAAAATTTATCGAAAATTCTACGTTGAAAAAAGGCGCTTTTGAATAAGCGGCATATAAACATTTTAAATAAATAAATAAATAAGAAAAAATAGCAAAAAATTTCGACATCGAAGAAAATTGAAGAACGATGAAGAATAAACGCGTGATCGTTCTCGCGGTTAAAAACCCGTAAGCTCATCAATTTTACGAACGCAAAGCGTACAGTCAAAAATAACGCGTAGGTGCCAAGATGCCGTACAGGATTTGAGGGGAAAACCAAGCTCGAAATAGTTCCCAAAAGCTATTAACGTTCATAGAGAAACGATAGATAGACAGAGAGATAAACAGAGAGAGAGAGAGGAAGAAAGAGAAGAAGAGACATAATACAAATCCGTTCGCAAAACCTATTAGTGTAATTGTTAAACTTGAACGAAATAATCGCAATCGTTCATTGCGGCGTTCATGGGCGCGAACGTACATAAGAGAGCGAGCGGGCACAGCGGGTAAACGCACGCGAGCCCTGATTTATTATCCCACAAATAAGATTCTCCTTACATCGAATTGTCGAAATCTCAATGCGCGATCGAACGCTTTATTATTCGTCGAACGCGTTTTAACGTGATGCCGATCGGTTAGAAAAATTTATGCGCTCATGTTTGTATACGCGATGGAAAGTATAAAAAAATAACAACGAGAGCGACGCTTTACGAAGGAACAAGAGTCAAGCAAAATGGATATTCGTTAAAAGATAAACCGCGAGAAATCGCGTCGCATTAGCGCGAGCCGTTTATTTTTCTCGACGACGCGTCGCGTAATTCGATAAAAGCGCAATATCGTAAGAGCGCATAACACGTCATGTGTAATTACCTTTCAGCCGAGAAATCATCAAAGCGTATGCGCGTGCGAATATAAATTTACGTTAATTTTACAAGTGCATTTATACATTTAATCGATTTGCGTGTATGATTTACATCCTCACAAATATATTTCATACACAAACGCTTTTTTTCTTTCTTTCTTTCTTTCTTTCTATTTGATATTCAAAGTTTTTTTTTTTTTTTTTTTTTTCGTTTTATTAAAGATTTTTAAACTTCATAAGGCGATATTTCACTTGTTTTTAACGAAAACGTATTGCGGCGAATGGAAAAAAAAAAAAAAAAAAAAACGAAAACGTATCTACATAGTTAAAATACCAGTTTTTGACAACGTGCACCGCGCGGTTACTTTATCGCGTTTAGCGTGTAACTTTTAAAAAACTAATTTGTCAAATTCTTACGGATATCGATATGAAATTTTATACACAAAGGTGATGTTACAGATTACAAATACGATTGCTTGAATTTCCATTATTTTATCTTATTTTAATTTTAATTTATATGTTAATTCATCTCTTGCGCTGTATTATAAAAACTTAAACTCTTCGTAGGTGCTTTTTTTTTTTTTTATCCTCGCCGCGCGAACCCCGTCGCACGAGTCTCTTGCCGTTTGAATCATGACTTGAATTAATTGATTAGGAAATTAGTCATGTTGCACAGTAGCTGCATTAAAAATGTATACCATAAATTAATGTCATAAATTTCGTTGAAATTTTTCTTTGATAAAAACGTAAAAAATGAAAATTAAAATAATTAGCCCGTTTATAAATAAGCTTATCCGCGTCATATTATTAATGTGTGGAAAAATGATAAATAAAAAATTTTATTCAACGTTAAAAGCACTGCTATTATTGAGTACTGTAAATTCTTGTTTTTTTTTTTTTAATGGTTATAAATTATTTGTAATTATTAAAATTTTCGAAAGTTTAAAAATTGTGATCTAAACAAGTTTCAACGTGAAAATATGATCGAGTGCATAATGTGCACTATTATTACATTGTAGAATATTTACCAAATTAATATATTAGTCGAAATTTAATTGTCATTCATTAGTATATAGGATTCTTTTAATCGCTTCAATCTATTATTATGGAACAAAAAACTCGAAAAGTATTTGTAAACATTGATTAAAAATAATTCGATAAAAAAAAAAAAAGTAGTTACAGATTAGATATACATTTTTAATTTAAAATACACGTTGCAATTTTGTTGTTGTTGTTGTTGTTTTTATTTTTCATTTGTTTTTTTTTATTTCTTTCATTTTGTTTTGTTTTTCCACACGATGACACATGATATATTGTAGCTTCGCGAGTACAAAAGTCCGCGCGTGAATATTTCAAAAATCATGAGCGGAGACAGGTAGAGGAAAAAATCGAGAATGAAAGAGTCAGGATTAGCAAAAGAATCTTTACTCTCAACTTTAGAACGGATTAAAACACAAATCACTCAAATAAAATATTAACTATAGGACCTTTATCATGTTACTACAACTACGTGAAACCAGCGGCCAGTCATAAAAAATAATTTGTTCTAGTATTTCGATCTTTTATTTATTTTTTTTTTTTTTTTTTTTTTATTCTTTTTTTTATTTATCTCTTGAGAATGTGTTAAAATTTCAGTGTATTTAAGTGGCCATTTAGCTCTAAGCCGATGTGTTAATTAAATATTTCACTTGTAATAATAAATTAACATTTATTGTAATTAGCTTTATTAGCGTAATTATTACTAAGCCTGTTAATATACGTGCGATTTAATTCTATTTTTCTTTTTTTAATAAAGTTAAGAAAAATATAATTTAATTAATAAAAAAAAAAGAAAAAAAAAAAAAAAGTTTTTGAAACGAGCTTTGCGTGCGTAAAAAATAACTTTTAATGATACAATTCATACGAATCGGATGAAATTTGTAAAATTACGATATCATTTGCTAAAAAATTTAACAATTTTAGAGGTAACGCATAACCCCATTTACGATTATAAATTAAAATTAATGCCTTGGTCGTGCATTTTATATGAAATTTATAATAAAACAATAAAATCATAAAGTTGATTTATCTGTTTTAATTACTTTTTACAACGAAAAACGAATGCATTTAAATAAATGCTTACAATTACCAAAAAAAAAAAAAAAAAAAAAAAAAAAAATTAATCTATATATATACTTTTTCAACTAAAATAAAATGTGAATTTATTCGGATGAACGCGTACATATGTTTAACTTTTTATAGAAACATTAATGTTTACGAAAAGTGATTTTTTTTACATTCATTGCTCAATTTTTCATCGATATTTATTGAATAAATTTTGAAATTACTATATTTTGCAACCTCTATCGATTTTATAGTGAATGTATTTCAGAAAAATTTTAAATATTATTTCATCATAAATATTATTAAAAACTTTCTGTGAAGAAATTATCGCTAAATATTTGAAATGTTAACGCAAGAAATTGGAAAATTTTCATGACAATTATTTTTCACTTAAACAATAAATGTCAATATTTAAAACAATTAAATAAATATTTGAAAGAATGTAAAAAGAAATGAAAATAATTGAAATTAAATGCTGTAAATTTACCATTTTCAGTTCTTATGAATAATTCTGATTCGAACAATAAGTATCATCGAGTTTTTTTTTTTTTTTTTTCAAAAATGCGTAATGTTAAAACAGATTTTTTTTCCAGTGTAATAAGTGTAAGAAAGGAATCGATACGTGTAAAGAATATTAACGACCCTTTAAACTAAAATTGGCTTAAAAGTCCGCACGGAAGTCAAAACGTAACGCGGATGTTTTGAAAAAAAAATTTTTAAATTCGTTCTAAACCAGTATAAGACGAGCTTACTAGTAATAACACCGTCTTATTAATACAAAAAAAAAAAAAAATAATAAAAAAAATAAAAAAAAAAAAACCAAAAAAAAAAAATAAAAAAAAAAAAAGGTAAACAGACAATGTCTGTCGCGTCGTTTTCCGCAACAAACGACAAAACGATGGGTTTTCCCGCGATCAGTCCCGATAAAGTTTGCGCTCGAGCGGAAAGTGCGACGATCCGTCGGATTCCGTGTAACCGAGAGGATACGACATCCTCTCTAGCAGATAAGGCGTCAAAGATTGGAAAACCCAAAAAGCGTCGGAGCCCTTGTAAAGTAATTTGCTTGGTTAACGAGGGAGCGGAAGACAAAAGCGGCGCACAGTCGGACATCGCTCGAAGAAAAGAAGTAGAAAAAGGAAAAGAGAGAGATTGAGAGAGTGGGAGAGAAAGAAGAGGAAAAGAGGGGCCAGAAAATCGTCCCTTGCGCCAGTGCAACCGATTATCGAAAAGCACACCGAGCGACGCGCGTCGGATGATCGGGTCCTGCCGTCTCCTTCGTTACTTTAGCCGTTAAGCGCAGTTGTAAGGTGCGTGCGAGAAAACAGGTTGCACTTTTCGTCTTACAATGCACGCGTACACACATAAACTTACGCGTTACCGTACATACCTGAACGTCCTATCTATCTATCTGTAAATCGGCGTCCGCTCGCAGAAACAGTTAAACTCTCTCGCAGCGACGGTAGCAAACACCATCAGTGCTAAGCCACAAATCCGGGCTTAACCCAAGCTTATGAATTAAATTGGTCGAGCTGCCGGCAACGAGAAAGAGAGAGAGAAAGAGAGAGAGAGAGAGAGAGAGAGACTCGTTGCAAAGTCGAGTCGCTACCGCGGACGCGGCGCTAAAGTGCCGATCGCGAACTCGCGACCTTCTTCTCGACGATGGAGACACGGATAGAGGCGCGAGCGAGCAAAGTTTTTCAGCGTCGAGAAATCGGCCGCGCACGAAGGATGGTCCGCTCGAGTAAAGGAAGAATAATGTTCCGTCGTCGATATGGACGAACGTAAAAAAGGCGACCTAAGTAAACGGTAGTCGCGTCACAGTAGTTTACTCGTCGATCATCGGCGACGATGGCGGGTAAACACAGGATACACGGCTCGGGACAATCGGCCTCCCCGAATTTTAACAAACTGATCCATAACATAAAATTACACGCCGTTGGCGGGGTCCTTTGGCATGTGCTCTCTCGCGCAGCTATATAAACACGTCAGCGAGAGGCATTGTGTCCCGGGGCTCTCTTTCTTCTTTATTGTTACGTCGACTAGTATTTAGGAAAGCGAGACAGAGCATGAGCATTATTATCCTGCCGAGCGACGGGAAAGAGGAAACGCTCGGCATGCCTCCGAAAAATCTCCGGAGAAAGAGAGACGAGTTTTTTAAAGGCAAGAAGCTGGGCGCTCGCTCGGCTTTCCTTTTTTTTTTTTTTTTTTTTCTTTTTATTCTCGTTTCATTTTTTTTTTTTTTTTTTTCTTATTTTCTTTTTTTTTTTTTTACTTATTTTTTTCGAATAGATGACGAAATAATCGAAAATACGATGAGCGAGGGAGGAGAGGGGGGAAACGACGGTAGAAGCGACCGAAGCGAAGGAGCAAAAGCGGGAGGAAGAGGAGGCGGATGAGATTCTTTTGAAATATTTGGAAGAGAGAGAAAGAGAGCGATAGTGTGAGAAACCAGGCGCGCGAGAATACATCGCGCGTCGGGGCAGCTTTCAACCGTTTTGATATCTCCGGACGTGGACGCAGCGCGCTCGCTCGCGTGTCAAGCTGTCCGCGGCCGAGAGATGCGAGACCCGTCGTCTCCCGCATTCGAAAAGCCGCCCTGAATATTAATTCGTATATACTTTACATGTGTGTATCTGGTACATTTATGTATACACCGACCTCGTATATTTCTTACGAGGCTCATCAAAATGCTCGAGCGTGTTTTTAACTTGGCACGAGACGTAGGTGGCATCCCTCGAGTCGATTCGATTTTCCGACGTCGACTTCGAGAAAGACACGATGTCGTTTCGAAAGAAAAGCAGAAAGCGAGAGGGAAGGAAGACTCATAGGTAAGAAAACTGTACGGCGGAAGATTTTGGGAAAAGAATGGAAAGGGGATTAAGAGGGGCGCGATCGTAGGATCTTTGCTGCGGTGTCGGCGGTGAATGCGGCCGACTGCTCGGTGTGCACTGCGCGCGCACGCATACATAACGCGAGAAAGAGAGTCGACGAGCGAAAGATCCGTCCCATCGTTGACGCGCTTCGCCGAGCCTTTTCACGGCTAGAACCGCTCGAGTCGCCGCGCTTTTGTAAGCTCGTGAGCTAGAGCGCACAGAGATCGTGGAAGCGATTGCGCCTCGTAAAATATTTGCCGGAACGCTACAAGAGAGAGAGAGAGAGAGAGAAAGAGAGAGAGAGAGAGAAAGAGAGAGAAAGAGAGAATACATAAGGGCGCTTGCGGCTAGCCCAGCAAGAGAGAGAAAGAGAGAGAGAGAGAGAGAGAAACAGATCAAAAGAGCGAGTATGCTTTTAGGGCGCATTAGCTACGGCTCACGCCTCGTCGCTTCGGTGAGACGCGAGCGCGAGTCGTCGCGGTTGCGCGCACATACACATATATACCGGCCGAAACAAATTTTAATCGCGCAGCTCGCAACAACGAGAAAAGTTATACCGCTCTCTCGCGCTGTGCGGAGCTCTCCGCGCTAGCGCTCCTGATTAGCGTTCTCTTGAGCCGCGGTTATCGCCCCCGAGCGACCCTCGATTTCATCGAGGAGGCTACCGCTGCAGCTCCTCGGTGCCGATGCCGTGTATAGAACGATAGAAGGAGAAAGAGAGAGAAAGAAAGCGAGAGAGAAAGAGAGAGAGAGAGAGAGGGAGAGAGAGAGGAGAGAGAAAGAGAAAGAGAGAGGAGTAGAGCCAAAGAGGAGGCGTAAGAAAGAGAGAAAGAGAGCGATAAAGAGAAAGAAACGGAGAGATGACACATGGGCCGAGTCGTTTGGCCGGTTCGGCTGCGCGAGCGCTAACCGAGTACAGTAGCGGCAAACAACCATAAATATAAAATATGTCCCTCCTTTCAGACCAAGAGCTCGCTCGCTCGCTCGCTCTGCGGCAAGCGCGCGCTTGCTGCCGTGAAAAATAGAGAGAGAGAGAGAGAGCGAGAGAGAGAGCGAGAGAGAGAGGGGGGGGGAGAAGTCGATAGCTACCTTTAGATCGAGAATGCCGACTCACGAGAAATATAACCGAGAGAGAGAAACAGCTCAACACCTTTGTGCTCGCGCGACACATTCCTCGGCTCCTTCCATCTCTCTTTCTCTCTCTCTCTCTCTCTCTTTCTCTTTCTCACCTTCTCTTTACTTCTTTTCCTCTCTTTCTCTCTCTCTCTCTCTCTCTCTCTCTCTTTCTTTCTTTCTTTTTTCTACCTTTTACCACGAGACACACGGCGAATATAGTAGTTATGTACGCCTTTCGAGCTGCCGCATATACGATCGCTTCGTGCCTCCGTGTGCCGGCCAATTTCTGTAAATAAAAATAAGGACGCGCTCGCCGCGATATTATATATAGCAGATTCACGCGAGTGTGAACGTGCACGAGCGAGAGGAAAGGATAGAGAACGCGAGAAGGCACTTGGAAACCCGTTTGCTCACCAGGATCTCCACCTTATTATTATACTCATCTTGCTTTACGCATCCAAATACGCGTATACTCGCATAATATATATTTACGTTCACAATTGGAATACGCGCGCGCGCGCACCAACGCGCACAAAGGGGAAGGATTACGAGTAGAGCATAAGAAGGAACGGATCGTCGCGATTCTGCGCGCCCGAGATACTCGCACCCGAGAACCCGGAAAGTTCGATTCCAGGAGACGAAGTTTAGCGGGAGGCAACCTACGCGGAAAGGCGCCCCGCGGCGCAAACTTCGCCGAAAGCGCTAATTGAGCCGGCGGCGCGCTTCTGCCCCCGGAGAGCCTGTTTTTCCCGCACTACAATGGGACCGATTATCGAGCCGCCCGGGGGGTCGACCCCTACCCGAAACTCTCCTTGAGCGCGCAGGCTCGAGGAAGAGAGTCCCTCATCAAGTCCCACCGAAATAACCACAGCTGACCAAGACTAGACAAGACAAGAACAAGACTCACCTCGTTGCCGTCGCGTCGTCGCTGCTCGATCCCTCTGCTCCTCGACGTTGACGTTGTTGTCGTCGTCGTCGTCGTCGTCTTCGTCGCCGCCACCACCACCGCCGTTGCCCGTGCCTCGGCTCCCGTGGATCGAACGGCCCCGTAGGCCAAATGCTACTCGAGTCACTCGCGACTCGCGCCGGCTCGCGCGCTCCTCCGGAGCAACGCGTTCCTCGCACGCGCGCACCTCTCGTCACCGGCTTTCTCTCTCTCTCTCTCTCTCTCTCTCTATCTAGTCCTCTTCGGCTCGCGCTTTCGGCTGCTAACTCTGGACCACTCGGTCACGGGCTCGCGTGCGCGCGAGCGAGCTACTGCTGCGCCTCGAAAGATTGAGGATCGACTGGTCGATCGAGCCTGGGCGCTCGCTCGCTGCCTCCCTCCAATCCAACGTCGCGATCGGCCGGCGCTTCTCTCTCGCTCTCCCCTACGTACGTCGCGTCTCCGCGCGCGCGTGATCTAATCCAGCGCACGCTCCGAGCTAGCTGTGGCCCGCGTCTCTCTTTCTCTCTCTTCCTACGTCGCTGCTCCCCGTTACCCGGAGTTTCCTGGTAGCGCCGTATCGAGCGCTGGCTCCGCCGTCTCGTGCCCTCGCTCTCGCGCTGGCTGCGTGCACACACACTGTGCGTGTCGTCGGCGAGCGAACCCGCGCCGACCTCGAGGACCGATCGAACGCGGCGCAGCCTCCGCCGCTTCTCTGGACCGAGAGATGGCCGCCAGCCCGGAAGCCCATTGGTCCGCCGGAAGCGGCCGAGGCGTTACCTTAGCCGCGTACGCGCCGCCCCGCGTCGCTGCCTATCTCTCCCCCCTACCTACTCGCGCTCTCTTCCCCCTCTCGCGCCCTCTCCATCTCTCCCTCTGTCTTTGGAGCCCCGCGGGCCATTAGCATTTTTTTTCGAGAACGAGCGAGTGCCGCTCGCCAGGCGCAGGATTATAGAATAAGAGAGAGGGAGAGAGAGAGAGAGAGAGAGAAAGAGAGAAAGAGAGAAAGAGAAAAAGAGAGAGAGAGAGAGAGAAAAGGAAATGATGAGGAGAGTTCGTCTCTCTCGCTCTGGGCTTCACGAAACTGTCACTCGACACCCGACTGCCAGAGTCGGCCAAGATGTGTCAAAAAGCTGTCAGACCCGGGACTCCGTCGAGCCACGGTATTATCACGACGCAACAGGCAACCGAGCGAGTTGACTGGGGCGAGCGCGCTCGAACGCCAACTTTTTCTGTACGTAGGTGGGCTGCGCAACGCTAGTTTCTCCCTGTATGCATACATTTGACACTTCGATCTATCTCGTCGTTGTGCCTTGCGATCTTGGGGTCCGCTCTTGCGACCCTGGCGGCCTAATAAAATAAAATAGCCCGAAAGGTAAAGCGCGCGCGAGGAATGCGGCTCCGACGGGGATCAAAAGCCCCCATCAGGGACGAGACGCGACTTTTGCTTTCGATAAGCTCACCCGCTCTCTGTCTCTGTCTCTCTCTCTTTTTTGTCTCTTCTTTTTGCCTGCCATGCGCTGCCTCCTGCTTTTCTTCCTATTTTTATCTCTTTCGATCCCTCCTCTCTATTTTCTCTCATTCCTTCTCGCTTCGCGTGCTTTTTCTTCCTTTATTTTTTCTTTTTCCAAATCGACACACAACACGACTAGTTCATTCCGCGCCTGCACCACCACCGCCCTGGGGCCAACCAGCCAACCTCTTCGATTTTTTTTCCCTTCTTTTCTTTTACCGACTCTCGCGCCATTAGCCGAGCACGAGCGCACGCTTTCGTATATATATATATATGTATACACAGAGCGGCGCATTCGTCGACACAATGGCTAGAAAAGAAAGCGAACAAAGCCTTGTATATAGACAGTCAAGACTGCCCCGACTGCAATCCCCTGTCTTCGTTCAACCTCGTTGTATTATTTTTTTTTTTTATTTTTTTATTTTTTTTTTTGATTTCTTTTTTATAAAATTTTGCGCCCGTCTTCCTGCTCTTTATGTTCGCATACCCACTGCTCGCTCGACTTAACCGCATGCTCTTACGCTCGATTGCTGAAAGGAGAAAGAGCAAAAAAAAAAATACAAGAGAAAAGAAGAAAAAGAGATAGAGCGAGAGAGAGATAGAGAGAGAGAGTGAGAGTGAGTGCTGGCGCGTGCACCCGCGCAAACGAGACCAATCATCCCATTAAAAGTCTATAATAACGCCCGAGAGTCGTGTACCCTCTACGGATATACAAATACAGCCTAAGCGGATTAACTGCCCTCGCGATACTATAAAATATGCAAACAACCGCCCATAGATGATGCCTCGCTGATAAGAGACTCGAAGAAGAGGTGTCAAGCTTCGTGCTTTAACTTTTCACATAAAGACGATGATAAATGTAAATATCATCGTACACCTTCCCCTCATTTTACTTAAATGACCATCGTCGTAAAGAAAAATGACGAGACTTCAAACGGCCTATTTATGTATACTATATTATGTATATTATCGATAAAAAGTCATTAAGTTCTCTTTTTAATCGCTTTGGTATTTTAATCTTGTTAAATTAATACTTATAAACGATATAGATTTGGAGAATGGAGCGACATATAAATAAAAATGACAATCTTGTTGAATTTTAATCAACTTTATTTTTCAACTCATTTCATACAATAACCATTCAGTCAACTGTCTCATTTCCGCTTCTCGCTCGTAGTCCGTGCCGTTGCTGAACATCTTTTTTAACGAATCTTTCTGTTCCGTATCCAATGACTCTTCGGGATTTAATGCAGTCACCACTAAACTCGGAAGACTGACGTCGTAATAAAGAAAAATCTGAAAATGATATTAGATATCATTGCACGCGATGTTTTGTTCGAATTAAATCCAAGCAATTTTCATAAAAAGTAAATTCAAATAGTAAAAATATCCGAAAAAATTTCAATATAATTTTCGCAGTAACTATTTATTTATTCAAATTCGCAACAAACCCTTTCAAATACCTTTATATCGGAAATAAGTTTTTTTTTGTTAGTATTCTTCTAAATTATTATTATAAGTTATGTAAAATTATAAAATTACGAAATTTAAAAGTAATAAAATATAATAAAAAATTATTATTGACCTATTTTTATTCATTGTTGTCATAAAAATTATCTCTTTTAAAAATGGTTTTAAATATTGTAAAATACTGTAAATATAAAATTTGCGATACGCTAGAAACATTCTTATTTAAAGTCGCATCATATATCAATTTATCGTTCTCGATCTATTCAAACTATAAAAATCAGTTTGTTATTCTAATTGCCAAAAAAAAAAAACAAAAAAAAAATAACATTTTTTTTTATTTATAACAAAAATGTAGCATTTAATAAAATTATATATTTCAACGAATAACGACAATTTTGTAAATTTATGAAAAAAAAGTTATCAGAAATGTAAAAAAAGATTCATATTATAGAATTAAATTAACTTGAACTGAATTTAAGATCAAGATAACTTACTTAAAAAAAATTAAGATATCTTACATTATCTTTAAAACAACAATTCAATAGTTTAAAAATTTTAACAAACAAATTGTACAATTGAAATTGTACAATTGTAAAAATGTGATATTTGAAATAAAACAAAAAAATAATAAAATAAATGGCCTACGTAGCGTCTCATTAAAACAAACGGTAAACAAATAAAATAAATAAATAATAAACACCTTGTTATAAAAGTTATTGTACACTAGACAAGGACTGGTAGATCGCGGAAATACACTGTACATTCCGGCGCAAAAAGCTCTAACCGGTTCTTCAAATTGAAAACGAACGCTATTTCGCTGTTGATCAAGTATATAAGTTTGACCGTCCCATGTACATGCAATTATTTCATCCGCCCCATCTCCGGTAACGTCCAGCGGACACAAAGCCGATATATGATGATCTACTTGCATTGACCTGAAACAAAATATACTTTCATTTCTAAAACAGACAAGAAAAGAAACTAAATTATATGGACATAAGACAAAAGAAAAAATTAAAAATAACTTTATTATAATATGTTTGAAATTTCTTTTAAATTGATTATCTAATTTGTAATAATAATAATAATAAAAAAGAAATTGATAAAAAACAATTTTTTTCATCTTTTGCCCCACTACAGGGACATGAAATCTGTGCCGTAGAATATTATAAAAAAACTTTTTCTTCTATTTATACCGTTCTTCAAATTTACAGTTTTATCTATGGAAGACTTATTAACGATTACAATTGAACAAAATTATTTTTATAAAGTTTACTCATTTTTATTAATTATATTCTATAATGGCGGAAATAATATTTATAAATTCTTTGAAAAACGTAAATTATCAAATCTTAATCTGCTAAGTTATTTATGCTTTCAAAATAAAAATATTTTAAATAAAAAAAAATATTATTAGTACTTTGATATAACGAATATTATCAAGTAATTATCTTGCATATTTGAAAATCTCAAAAATCTTTTGTGAACGTAAGATTAATAAGTATTTAAAAATTTCAAAAAATAATTATTAAAACAAATTATTTTAATTTATAATCATCTAAAAATTTTAAATAATGTTTAAAAGCTATAATGCTTCAAAAATTGAATTCAATTAATAAAAATAGATAATACCATAATATTATCTCATCCTTTACTAGCATTATAGTGCCATCAAGAGTAGCCAATGCATATGACTTTCTATAAGGCCAAGTTTTATTTTCTTCTTTATTATTAGATTCAACATTAATTTGTTGCTTCAGGTTTTCAAACGCCATACGATTTTTCTCTACACTGCCTTTATCTTTATCACTGCAGTATTCCGGTGATAAACTAAAATTTGTATCATCTTTTTTAGATTCAAATTCTCCATAAACAATATTTCCTCCTATAAGATTACCATCGACTGTATCAACTCCCAACATATTATTTTTATTTACTTCTTCAAAAATTAAATCATCTTTTAAAAAATTAAGTTTATTGATGTCGTCAATTAATTTAGTATTGTCATCTGTGTAAGAATTGGCTATTTTAGGTTTTAAATTTCCTAAAATTTCAGTTGAAATGTTTGGATTTCTCATTCTTGAAATTCCCAAAGTTTGATAGTCAATGCAACTAGCTGCAGCTTCACTATTTGAATCATAACAATCATCTTCCAACTGATAGTCATCAGCATTGCATTTAATTCTCATGAAAGTTCCACCAGGTTGAGCAACTAATAATGTTGGTGTTCCATCAGAATCATCCTGTAAAGTTACTGTACCAATTTGATTTGCACATTCCCATTTATTCAAACCCACTAATTTTCCAGTTCCTAAGCCTTCGTTACTAGACCAGCGATATGATCTTACTACTCGATCCGTTAAGCCAATTATCATTTCATTAGCACCATCTTTATCTACATCTGCAATTAAAACTACTTTTGTATTTGTAGGTATTCTTTGTACATGAACACATTCCATTTTTCCAATTGATTCTTCCGAATAACTTAAATTAATTTTATGATCTAAAGTAGGAGGTTCTGTTATACTAATTGTATTTACATCTATAATTTAAGATATTAAACTATTTAATTCTTATCTATACAAAACAATTTTTCAAACAATAAGCTTATACATACCTATATCGAGTTTTAAAGTACTTTGTTTATTTAATTCTCGATTTTCAAATTTATTACTCTTAGAATTCAATATATTTACATTTGGGCATACGGATCGAGGACTATAATAAATATGCACCCATCCATCTCCACAAATTACAATTAATGCATTGAGGCCATAATTAAATACATCACCTACAGCAACACTTGTTATTAAACCAAGTCCTGTAATTTTTTGCCATAGCTCTGTACCCTAAAAAAATTATTTATTGTCATTAAGAATACAAGTCTATTTTTTAATAATATAATAGTTTTTTATATACTTTGAATATGTATAAATCACCCTCTGCTGTTCCAACTACCAATTCATTGTCTCCATCATTATCTACATCACCAATTGTTAAACCGTGTCTAAATAATGTGCCTGGTAAGTCCCATTGCAATCGTTTAACAAAACACACGGCTCTCATTTTATTAATTTTTTAATTATGCTGCTATTACATTTGAATGGTTTAAAGGTATACGATCATCGGGTACAGAATTATCCAAATTTTGCCATCGATTTGGAGGCCATACTATACAAGTTGCTTTTGCTGTTATAATTTCCAATGGTATTGGTCCAAAAGTATTCGAATCCATAGAATGTCCTGTATGATCACCTTCTACCCAACATTGTTCATCTGGAACCTTCGATTACAAAAAAAAAAACATTTAACACTGGGTTATAAGTATTTAAAAATTTGTGAGGTTGATTGTAATAACCTCAAGAATCTTTTTTCTATATCCTAAAGTATGTATAACATCACCAGATAAACCTATAACACGCTTGATTAGCTTTTGATTTGGATACTTTGGTGATTTAAAGGTAACAATATCACCTCTTTTAATGTTTTTATCTCTTACAACCCATCGATTTAAAAATACATAATCTTCTTGTTCTAAATCAGGGTTTAATGCTGGTTGCATTGAAACTCCTTCAACCCGAGCAACGTAACCCACTTGATTGAAAAATAGAAATCCAACAGGTACACCTATAAAGATACTACGAAACGTAGACAAGATTCCCATTAAATTTAAACACCAAATAAATGTTGCAATTTATTTAAAATTTAGAAACACCAAATTTTTTAAATGAAAATTTAACCTAGTTCAAAAATTACAACAAAATTTTTATACCGCATGCTAAAACCTAAAGAACCAATGACGATCACGTATTCGACTTGATCATATAATATACCAGTCGAAAAACTCTCCTGGTGGGTGGGGGGAGGGGATGTATTACGATTTTGTAACCCCGAGAAATGTTCGCCACAGGCTAGATGGAACTACTATCGAATAAGCCAACGCATGCCCAAGAGCGATTCGCCAATAAAAAAGTTAGCGGTGTATGCCAAAAGAAAGCCACTAGCATTATACGCCAAAAAAGTTGAGCGATGTTCGTCAAAGATTTACTATTTTAATATATATATATATATATATGAAATATTAAAATGATAAAAAGTAAAATAATCTAAATAGTTATTTTCTTATAAAAACTATTTTCTCATTAAATATATACAAAAATAAAATTATTAAATTAACTAATGATATATAAGTAAAATTAATCTAAAAATAAATTTACCTTTCTCAAGTATTTTTTAATGTGAAATTATAGGAAAGACATTGACAATTATTGTAATATACAATATTTAATAATTTTATTAGCTGTTGCCTTATTAAATTTAATTTAATATATACCTTATTTAAATTTTCTTTGTTATTTACTACAAAAAAAATTAATATTGTTTTTATTATGAAAAAAGAAGATAGAATAATTAAATTAAAAGGAATCACTTTATTCATGCACCTGACTTATAGTCCAGTCGAATAAGTCGAAAAAAAAGTTAAAAGCCAACTTCATGAAAAAAAATCATGATTATGCGAATGAATGATCTTATTCCGAATCAGCTGATATATAACATGCAAATTTTTGTCATACGTAAAATTTAGTCAGCACTCCAAATTTTATATGTTAAGTTTCCAAAATCGTTTTATGCTTATAATTGAAAGAGTATAAAAAAAAAGTTGAATTGAAAATTGTAAATCAGAAAAACCCGTGAAATTATTTTTCTTTTTGCCGCCTTTTATCGATAAAAAATTCTCAAGTTTAAAATTTTTTAAAAGATAGTTTAATTTGGATTAAATCTTAAAAATGTATGGATGAAGCCGATAACCCTCCATATTTTGATGGTTTTTATTTAATAATAAACATTATATACTTTTGCAGTGGAAAGACATTAAAAAGGATGTCGGTCTTTATTTATTAACAATACGTTTAAATCAAGATCCGTTAGAAAATTTATTTGCAGTTTTGCGAAGTCGATCTGGTTATAATCAAAATCCAAGGGCAATGCAGCTACGAAAAAATTTGCAATAGTCTATTTCTGCAAATTTAACGCCAGTTTCTGAATCAACAAATTGCAAATCTGATGTGTAGCTTGACTTTCTATCCCGTATAAAATAAATGATGATTTGCCAAAATCCATCGATGTGATAAAAAAAAAAAAAACTGAAGCTAAATCCATTAACTGCATTATTAATAATCTTAATACTTTTGAGTCAAATGCTGCTTCAACAGAGAACCAACAGACAACCATGAATGATATTTCATGCGCTGAACTTAAAGAATCTAAAATACATGAAAGTGATCATATTTCGTTTCAAAAATCTAGTAAATTTATTTTAATTAAATGTTTTGATGAAAAATGCACATCACTTCCAAACGTATATGATACTTTAGAAAGCAGATATAATGAAATATCATTAAAAGAGTTTCATGAGTCAAATAATTATTCAAAAATCAAAGATATTTCTGCAGATACGTTTACATTTAAAAGCATTTTGAGTATAATTCAAATGACTCATCTACTCCTTTACAAGGTGCAGTAAAATATGGATAGTTGGCTACGAAATGTACTATTAAAAAATTCAATTGCAACTCATGCGATTATTCAACTCAACTCATGCAAGATTATTTCATATGGAAAAATAAAAATTTTGAACAAAGTGATATGATTTATTAAACTTTTTTAAAGCTTTTAAAGTTATTGATAATAATAGTGAATTCGGTAATATTTCGGTTTCAACGGATTATTTTACAGATGTAATTAAAAACGCGATTCAAATTTTCGATAATAGTTTTTATAAAATTTGTCATTTGTTACGGAACGAGTGAATTATTAAAAAATAAAATAATATACCGCGAATGAAAAAAAAATGTATACAAATTTATTGACCACTGATAGATGCTGTGAATCTCATATTGCATATTTATTATTTCTTTTTTTTTTATAAGAATTCATATTCTTTATAAATTAATAAATGATTAATTTTTTTTCTTTGGTTTATTACTTTTTCTTTGAATGTATTGCATATTTGTAACGTTTAAAAAAGCTTTTATTTAATCGTTTTAATTTTAAATTTACTCTTTTTTTATCTATAATTTCATTTTTTTTTATGTATAATTTTGTCGATAAAGTTAATGGTCACAGCTTCTGTTTGCTACATGTTTGTTGCTACGTTGCTGCAATATGTTTGTTTTTTTTTTTTTTTTTTTTATTTTTTATGCATGAATTTTATCTTATTCCAACCCTTCTTTTCCTTTAAACTTTATCCCATTCTGATGGAAGATAGCTGCCATCTTCCCATTTGCTTTCCATCGAGTAATCTAACTTCGTACTCTTTTAAAATCTAAATTTTCATCTTATATTTAATTAATACGAAGTTATATTAGTTAAGAGCAGTTTCTCCTAAAGTATTATTTTCATTAAAATTAATATAATATAAAATAAAAATCTTTAACTGAAGGTAAAAATCTTTATCTGGTATTTTTTACTTTTAAGTACTTGTTATAATTTTTTGTCTACTCATATTTTTGCCAATAGTTTTTCTTATAGTAAAAATCCAAACTTAACATCAGTAGAAAAATGTACTCAAAAATTTTATAATTTCTAGTTCAAAGTTGAAAATTAATCATAAATCAAGCAAGTCTTAACTTTAAATAAAATATTGTTAATTTACACAGTTAGTTAGAAGGTATTATTAAAATTCAAAGTGTAAATGAAGTGCATTGTTTATTGTATTTAATTTTAACTCTTCAGTGGTATTTTTAAGTTTACTTTAACTATTCGTAAAAATTTATTTAATTACTTAAAAAGAAAAAACTATTGAGTTTTTTGGGAATTGTTTTTATGGTGAAATAAAATAATATATTTTTTTTTTAATTTATATGTTATTATTGCAATCTTAAATTATAGAAAAATATTTTTTTTAATCAATTATACATTTTGATAATGTTTTTTCGGCCACTGAAATATTTTATAAATTTAGTTAGAACAGCTCTAAGTAGCATATTTGAAAAGAATTAAAAAATCATTAATAATTAATAATATTCATATATGGTCGGGGTATAATCTTATGAAATAATAATTCATGCAATTTAATTAAATAATTAACAAAAATTTTATAAAATTTGACTACAACTAATTTTTTAAAATTTACGATTTTAAAAATAAAAAATAAAAAATTTAAACAATTTTATTTTATTTTGTGGTGAAATTAAATTTCTGATTTAAATTTTCCAGTCACCATAGAAACAATGAAAAATGCCTTGTCGCTTGTAAATTGATCAAGCTCGATGCAAAGAATATACTAAGAATACATTGTGAGGAGAGGGAAATGTGCGAGAAAGAGAGAGAGAGAGAGCTCGTTTAGCTCTGGTCTAGAGACTATAGTAGCGCTATCTCGCGTCCAAAACCACACTAATATTTCGACACCCATTTGCCCTATTAGAAGTATCCTTCTATAACTACTGTATATATTTTCTTTGGTTACATCAACGAATATAGACGCTCTATATTCGTTGGTTACATCTAGTTTACCAGACGTAAACGTTACATTAGTGCAACTAAGTTTATTATAAGCGTTGATATTTGTATTTTCATTATTACAATAGAGTAAATAGAAAAATAATGTCAATTTCTATGTCAAACCAATTATTATTGTTAGCTAAAAATTAAATATGTAATTAATAACTTTTTAGTTAAAAATGATGTACTGTTTTATGTAATGATAGAAATTATAATCATTTTATTCCTGTTTTAATCATAGTATACAAAAAATTCACAGGAATTGGCAAGCACTTCAACTAATAATTTCAGAAATTGTTCATGCATTATTATATGATAAATTTTAATTATAAAATTCATTTCATTTAATGTGATATTTGTCTAAGTATAATATTAAGGTTATGTTTAAAAAATTAATTCTCAAAATTTAATTCCTTAATTCTAAATTTAGTTACCTACAATTTGCAGCATAAAAAAAAAAAAAAAAAAAAAATACAAAACTAGCTTTCAAAATGATGGACTATTTTGTAGCAAATAGTTCCTTAGCACCAGCACCTATGGGAATTCAAAGTACAGCAGGTGCTGTTCCTGTAAAAAATGATAAAGGTAAAAGATTTTTCAGATAATTTTTTTTCTTACCGTTGTAATGAGATTTCAAATACATTTTGATCATAAATTTTAACAGGGGAAGTGTCTATGAAAAAAGTAAAAGTACATCGTTATGTATCGGGCAAAAGACCAGATTATGCACCAACTGCTAGTTCTGATGAAGAATCAGAAGAAGATGATTTTTTAGAAAAACGAGGCCGACCTTATGACGAAAGTGAAAGTATTACAGAAATTCGTGAAACTGAAGAACAAATTAAGACAAGAGAAGAAGATGATCCTAGACTACGTCGATTAACTAGAGTTGATCGTCAAAAGGATAATGATGATATTCGAGAAAGGCGAAGATATGTACAAGAACCAGAAGTATTAGTCGCTGAAATTAATGAAAAACCAAGAGAACGTATCAAACTTGATAGTTCAGAATCTTCTGAAGATGAAGAACTATCAGATGAAGAAATTGAAAGAAGAAGAGAAGCTCTCAAGCAAAGAGTGTTATCACGTAAAGAAGCAGAAGAAGAATTAATAAAAGAAGAGGATGAAGAAGAAAAATCAGGCGATAGTTCAGAATCAAGTTCAGAGTATGAAGAATATACAGATTCGGAAGAAGAAACTGGGCCTCGGTTAAAACCTGTATTTGTTCGAAAAAGAGATAGAATCACTGTTATGGAAAAAGAAAAAGAAGCTCAGAAACAAAAACAAGCAGAAATTGAAGCTAAAAAACTAGTGGAAGAACGGAAAAAGCAAACTTTACGAGTAAATAATTGAGAATTATTGTTAATAAAATTTTAAGCTATTTCTAACAATTACATTTTCACTCGCATTGTAGATGGTAGAGGATTCAATAAGAAAAGAAAGTCAAATTCGAGTAAGTATGTATGAGAACCAAGGAAATGTTAATGATGTGAATACTGATGACGAAAATGACGAATTAGAGTATGAAGCCTGGAAACTGCGAGAACTGAAACGTAATAAAAGGGATCGCGAAGAACGTGAAGCGTATGTATTATTTTAAGCGTGCACGAACATTATCTAGTGTATACTTTTATGCATATATGAAATATTTTGTCAAGAAGATCGTTTTTATGGAATTTAACAATATTTTAAATATCTATTCTTACAAATTTTATTATTTCAAGATATATTAAAAGCAATTGTTTTACATTTTTTTAGGGTTGAAAGAGAACGTTTGGAAATAGAGAGAATACGAAATATGACTGAAGAGGAACGGCGACAAGAAGCTCGGTTGAATCCGAAAACCGTTACTAACAAAGCAACCAAAGGAAAATATAAATTCTTACAAAAATATTATCATCGTGGAGCATTTTATTTGGAAAAAGACGATTCTATATTCAAACGAGATTTCTCTGGAGCCACTTTAGAGGATCATTTTGACAAAACCATTTTACCTAAAGTAATGCAAGTGAAAAACTTTGGACGTAGTGGAAGAACAAAATATACTCATTTGGTGGATCAAGATACAACGCAATTCGATTCACCTTGGATTTCTGAGACGGCTCAAAATTTAAAATTTCATAATAATCAAGCTGCTGGCGTAAAACAAGTTTTCGATCGACCATCATTGAAAAAGCGAAAAGCAGAAAACTAAATTTTTTTAATTAGTTGGTGGAATAAAAGTAAAACTAAAAAAAATATTTATGTAAATAAAAGTATATTAAGTATAAATATGAATAACAATAATTAATATTACAATACAAATCTGCGCAATATTTTTACATTATATACTAAGAAATATAATTATACAAATTGAATTTTTCATGTAAGGAAGAACTAGTAACATTAATGTATCTTGATTATTTGGTAATAAAATAAAAACAGTCTACAAACATAATTCATTGGCGCATATATATATATATATAAATTTTGTTCTTTTTAACTATTGTTTATGAGCTAAATATTTTAAAGCTTGTTTTGCAGCAGCACATTTAGCACATTTTTTATTTTTTCCAAATCCATGAAAATATTTCTCCTTTCCATTAACATGGATTGTTAAAGTGACCATGATAGTTTGACTTATTTCTATGATTTTGCCAGCCCTAAAAGTTTATTAAAAATTATTTTGATATTAAAAAATTATTTAAATTAAACTATTAGTTTGCTGCAGATGAAATGGCCGATTTAGCAATGACATAAAGTTGGCTGCAATTTTAGAGTATTATGTTGGCACAAGGCGGCGCAAATGATATGACATATTGAAGTATAAATACTGCTACCTTGGTTTATGGAGTCATTTCTGTTTTGCACTTCATAGTGATCGTAAAAACAAAAAGAGAAAGTGAACATGGAAGTGAATCAAAAACGGCTACTTTTACCATACGAATTTAAATTAGAGCACAACGCAACGGAAGCAACGAGGAATATCAACAGCGCATTTGGGCCTGATACAGTTAGCGAACGAACCACTCGGCGGTGGTTCGAAAAATTTCGATCCGGAGATATGGACCTTGGAAATGAGCCACGTGGACACCCAGGACCATCGATCGATAACGACGAGCTGCGTGCATTAGTGGAGTCTGACCCCCGCCAAACCATAAGGGATCTTGCCGAGAAATTAGGCGTTCACAATTCGACAGTTTGCCGCCACTTGCAACAACTTGGAAAAGTGAAAAAGCTTGAAAAATGGGTTCCGCATGATCTTACCGAGCAAAATATGACGTGTCGAATGGAGATTTCAAGTTCTCTTCTCTGCCGCAACAAAAAGGAACCGTTCTTGCACCGAATCTTGTGACCTGCGATGAAAAGTGGATTTTATACGATAATCGTCGCAATCGATCGGCCCAATGGCTAGATGCAGCGATGAAGCGCCAAGACACATGCCGAAACCAAGCCTTCATCCAAAGAAAATAATGGTAACTGTTTGGTGGTTTGTAGCTGGAGTTATCCACTATTCGTTCCTGCAACCTGGCGAAACCATCAATGCTGAGAAATACTATGATGAAATGCATCAGAAATTGATAGTCCAACGATCTAGGCTTGTCAACAGGGATGGAGTGATACTGCTTCATGATAACGCACGACCTCATGTATCGAGAACAACGGTCCAAAAATTAAACGAGTTGTGCTATGAGACTCTTCCTCACCCTCCATATTCACCAGACCTCTCACCAACAGATTACCATTTCTTTAAACATTTGAATCACTTTTTGACAGGAAAAAGATTTAATAATGAAGCTGCTGTCAAAAATGCCTTCGAGGAGTTTCTTCGAACCAGAAACTCGGACTTCTACAAAACTGGAATAAATGTACTTGTATCTCGTTGGGAAAAGTGTGTTGCATCTATTGGTACCTATTTTGATTAAATAAATTGTCTTTATAAAAAGTTACAGCTGTTTAAAAATTTATTACTAAATCGGCCATTTCATCTGCAGTAACCTAATACTTATACTTATTACTGCAATATAAAAGATATAAAAAAAAAATGATTTTTATCTCAATTGAGAATATTTGCATTTAACTTACGAAAATACTGGCATTGCTCCTTGTGTTTCATATATTAGTCGTATAGGCTGCTTAGGTACATTTTTACTAAATAAATCTATGAAAATAAATAAAATTTTTAATCATTACTTTATATTTATGGCTTTATTAAAAATATCTAATAAATTATTAAAAAAAAAAAAGTCAAAATTTACAAAAAAAAAAAAAAAAAATAATAAATTGGAGTTACATGAAAGTTTGAATGAATAAATCTTAAAAAAGGATCTAAATAAATTTAATTAATGACATATTAGTTTACCAAAAAAAAAAGCAATAGAATCTAAAAAAAATTGAAGTGACTGTATTTTTCAAATTTATTTTAAATGATATTAATTTAAAAGATTGTATTAATGTAAAAATTTAATAATATTTATATAAAAATGAAAAAACTAACCAATTTCATTTTTCATTAAGCAATAAATAACTTGCCACACTTTTTGTAGATTCTTTCCTGAATCTAAAAAGATAGCTCCAATTACAGATTCAAAAATATCTCCAAGAGCTTTAGGAACATCAACATATTCTGACATATTGCATTCTTCTTCTTCTAATAATAATATCATTATCTATTGAATAATTTTTTTTTTATTTTTAATTTAAGTAAAAGAGATATTTTAAAAATAAAAAAATTAAAACAACTTTAAATAATAATAAATTACTTCATCGTTAACTTCATGATTTCTATCCTCTTGAAATTTAACGAATCTTTCAATAGCATCAAATAATTTTGGAGAATATGCTAAGAGAGCAGTGTGTAAACTATATCGAACTGCTAAACAAGCAAACGTTATATTGTTGACTAATGCAGATCGTAAATCTGTAAGTTCTCCAGGATTAAGATTGCCACATGATTCATATATATAAACAGTTATTAAAAAATCTAAGCATAAAAAGATTCAAAATAAATATTTACTTATTTTTTAAATTTATTTTATACATTAAAAGTACACATAATTACCGAGTACGGCATCTCCTAAAAATTCTAATCTCTGATAAGAACTCGTTATTCTATTCGAATTGTAAGATGGATGTGTAAGAGCCTAAAAACAATATATATATATATATATATATATATATATATATATATATATATATGTATATATATATGTATATATTCATAACAAATATAAGTCTTAAACAAAATACAAATAAAATAAATGTATACTTGTAATAAAAATGCGCGATCGTGAAATTTATATCCCAATTTATCTTCTATCATACTAGCGCATGGCAAGTGCTTATCAATATCTTCTGTTTCTAATTTTATTATTTCTAATCGAGGATTCGGAACATTACAATTCAATAATTTTTTTATATCAAGATTTTTTGGTAATATTTCGAACCATTTTAAAATTTTAAATGCACCTGGTATTCCTAAATGCTATTTGTCAAACAATTTACATTATAAAATTATAATAAATGAAATAATGTTCATTGATAGAATTAAAAAATTAAATTATGTCATAAATGTTGAATTATTAAAACCTACCAGTAAGTAGGTCCCTATCAATGCCTCCACACAGTCTGATACGGTTTTATCTGAAATAATTTGCATTCCTAGAAAATGCTCCATGGATGTTTGCATCATAGGTTGCGGTGGCCATGAAAGTAATTTTTCTTTCATAATGTCCCTTGTAGCATTTGATATAATTCCACAAAATCTTTCTTCTTTTGGTATACGCCATTCATATAGTAAGTTTGCTGATACCTGTAAATAAAGATGATAGTTTTATTAAAATTTATTATAAATGCTAATTGTGTTTAATAAATTAACAAAAAAACTTTTTAATCTATAAGTAATTTGGAACAAAACAGCCGTCGGTAATTTGTTCAATTTTTTTTGTTTTTTTTTTTTGTTTTTTAAGTAAGTTCTTAGAAGTAAAAATGTTACTAACATTTTTTTTGTATTAGATCATTATAAACAATTTAAAGTCACCAATAGCGTAAGCATAGATCGGAACAGTTTCCGGTGACTCTAAAATTTTTATAACGATTTATTGCAAAATGAATTGCTCCGACAAAAAAATGTTTCTTCTAAAGATACAAAATAATCTTATTAAATTTTATAACATCTATATCTGTATAAATTTGTAATGAAATTTAGTAACTTACTGATATAGCGTATGAAATATTTATAAGAAAAGTATCAATTTTATATTTTACGTTTTTATTAAAGCATTAATTAAAAATTGTTAAACGATCGTTAAAAAAATTTCATTTATAGATTTCTTTCTTGTAATGCACTTTTTGTCGCACTTTTTAACGCAGTTGATCGCGAACGATCATTCAAATAAAATTTACTATGAATGTAAAATAAAACAGAAAGGTAAATTATGTTGACTATTAGTTATGTCAATAAATACGTTGCAAATATCTTAAATGAAAATTTTCATATAATCACGTTTAAAAGACTCTTTCTCCAAAAAAGACTCTATAAAAGTAACTTGAAATTCGCCTGGAGTCCACATAACATTTTCAATAACGGAGTGCACAGATTACCAAATATTAGCATACTTAAGAAATTAAATAAAAGTAATGTAGGATCGAAACTTAAGGGAGAAACCTTCATTAAAATTGAATTTTTTTTCCCTTAAATCGATAAATAATCTATTAAAAAAAAAAAAACTTTTTAAAGCTAAAGTAAGAAAAATCCATTCAACACTAAATAAGAATGTAGACATTTTTTAAACGTTTTTTTTTTTATTAAATTTGATTATAACAATTTTACCCAACTTCAACACACAATTAGAAAATACTACAATACTTAGAAACTAGGATAAAACGTATTCGTATTATTATTATAAAAGCACAAAATATTATCGTCAATTAGTAAATAAATATTCAAAAAATTTGTTCAACAAATAATTTTTTTTTTTTTTACGATAGAAAAAAATTAGTAACGACTTTCAATGCACTATTAAAAAAAATAGTATAACAATTTTTTTAAACAATGATAGTTGTTAATTAAGATAATTTATTATAAAAATTTTGAAAAAAATTTGTTTGACATACCTCTAAATCAATTAGTAAATTTCGCAATAAGCGATCAGTAATGTAAGATGGAGTAACAAAGTTAGATATTGGAGAAAAATCTTCAACGTTCATTCGTCCTGGAATATCTTTTTGCTTTGCGCAATAAAATAAATTTAAATTTCCTACCAACTTTCCTTTAAGAAAAGTCAATTGTCCTTCACTACATATTGGAAAAGATTGGTATAAAAATAAGGAAATCGCAAATTTAAGAAATGAGTCTCCTAAAGTTTCCTCGCGTTCGTTATTAAAAGCATCATTACTAATTTTCGACGTTAAACTCTAGAAAATATAAAAAACAAAAATAAATAATATTTTTACTAATAAAATAATGCATTATAACTAAAATTTCATTTACTTTCATAATATCCACAGGACTTGGTCCATATGAATCAGTTATTTGCAATATTTTTAATAAAGGCACGGAAATGTTCGTTGCTGGCATAAATACTTTTTTTGTCGAATATTGATATTTCTATAAAATAATTAATTATTGTAAATATAAATCAATTTTAACTTAAAAAAATAATTAATTAATTTTACAAGATTATCCATATCTTCTGCTGTAACATTGGACATAAATTGATGATAATATTCAATGTCAATTAACTGAATTTTATCAGCACATCTATCGAGATCTCGTGGTTCTTCTGCCTTTGTCCAAGAATATAGACTCTTTTCTTGACTAAGAACTATTTAATTTGAATTTATAATTATAAAATTTTTTTTAATTAAAAATAAATTATTTTATAAATTTATTAATAATTTAATTATATATATTTTAGCATAAATTAAAATTTACGACAAATTTTAATGCCGATAAAAACGAAAATTATTATCAAAAAATTATATTTTAAATAATATTTACATTTTACTAATCTAAAAATCTTAATATAAAAAATATTCAACATATTCAAAGATTAAACCAAGATAAATTAAATGTACAAATAAATAAATAATTGTTATTAAAAAATTATATAAGATATTAATATAAATTGACAGTTTACTAATTAGTCATTATAACTAACTGATCAGCATTTTATCAAATTTCAATTTTAAAATATTGAGAAATTTAAAAGATAAATATATAAGATAAAATTGTTATCTTACTATCTACTGGTACTTCATTTTCTTGAATAGGTAGTTTTTCAACGTCCAATTCTTCATCTTCTAAAAAGCTATCTTCACATGCACTGTCATTACCAAATTCAGTAATTTCGTTTAATTTTTCTTCAATTTTTAAAGGTTTCCAATTAACGGATTTTTCTAAAGTATTTGAACATAAATTTGCTTCGCTTTCAATTTTAATTCTCAAATCTTCTGCAACAAGAATTTGAGATACTCTGTGCAAAATAGATGGCAACGTTGTAGCTTTTAACCAATAAACAGCTGGAAAATCTATTCTGTCACATAATTCTGGTACTAAATGTTCCTCAAAATCTTCAATAAGATTAGCTCGCTTTCTTTTACTTAAACCAGCTTTTATATTTCTTTATAAATAAACAATTATTATAAAATGTAATATCATTATTATACTAAGATATTTGAAATATATAAATCAAACCTTGGTTTAATACAATTAATTTTTCCTGATATTGGTTTTACTTCAAGCATGGGCTGTGCTTCATTTTCAATTTCCACATTGTGTCGATCTTTAAAGTAATGTACATAAGAATAAAAATCTTGTGTAGGAAAATTTGATTCCGCCTTCAAATATTCACAAACATCTGTTACTATGTACACATTAGAAGATGCTCTATAATTTGGAGTTACAAGTTTAAATTCATAATCAATGTTTTTGACTTGTATTGGTTTTGTAGGTGGTATACATTTAATAATTTCATTTTCATGCACAACCTTCCAATCAATTTCTTCCTTATCATTGACTTTATTTATTTGTAAATAATATAAATATATTTTTATTTGTAAAATTATTATTTGTATACATATCTAGTTTTAATTTTTTACTTACTTGGAACAACTAGATAACAATTTTCCTCATTGTTTAAATCAAAAATTGTAAATTCTTTTATTGTTTTTAAAATTTGACTAAAGACTAATGTATGAAATATTTTAAGGGAATTTATTTCAGTATTTGTTAATGATAACATCTGATTATAAGTTTTAATGTCGATTTGTAAATCTCCAACGTTCATATATATAGGAAATGATGGTATTTTTGACATGGGTTTTGAACTCAAAATACCATAATTAAAATTGCTTGATAATAATTCATGAAAAACTAAATTTCGGTTATCACTTACTGGCTTAGGATAATTTGGTTTCATCTGAATTTTATGTAAATATAATCTCAAATTTTGTTTTGGATAAGCTGCATATAAACATTCTGGATACTGCAGTATAATAAAATATTTTTAACTCATAATGAAATTAACATTTGAAAATAAACTTTCAGAAATTAATAATATTTTAAAAAATTTTAATTTTATTTTTAAAAATAAAAAATTCTAGACTTAAAATATATCTACATGAAGAAATTTTATTATTAATACTATATATAGCACAATGTGAACAACTCTAAACATGATAAATTAGAGAATAATTATAACAATCAATTTTTCAAATTTTTCAAACATCTAAAATTTAATACTTTTAATTGCTATCTAAAAGTTGATAAGTCATAAGAGCAGGTGCATTCAACAACGCGGATTTAAGCAGCAATATTTCTACATAAATTCTACGGGATAATTCCTGTTTCCCAAGCAAATACTCATCAAAATTATAAATCAATAAAATATTTTTATATTTTCAAAGACATTTTAATTTTTGTTTAAATAAAAAGGTTTTTTGTAATGATGATTGTTCTTTGAACTAATATCTGTAACTATGCTTTTAATTTAAACACAAATTTGAAAATTTAAAATTATAACATATATTACAAATTAATAATCTAGTAAAGTTATGATTTCTGTTCTTAATATTAAAAATCATGTATTCACTAAGGATCACTAAGCAAAAAATTTAACTATGTTAAATTTGTACTGCTTTAAAATATCTTAAAAGACATTTCAAAAAAATTTATCTTAAACATATTACTCACAATTAACTTATGAGAACGCTTCTTAGATTTCGTTCCTGGAAATGCATTAGGAATTTTCTCTTCATTTTCCATATACGGAAATAAATATTTATAATCTTCATAGGAACTTTCCACAGATTTTGGTAACAAATTGTCATCTAATTCTCCGATTTTATGTAATGCAATGCAAGTTTTTAAAGCAGCTGATCTTTTAGCAATTACAACTGAAGGCATAACATCTCCAATAATAGTATCTTTTATTGGGCATATTTCTGGCAATGTTATATGTACCTGAAATTTTGTTTGATTCAGTTCAAACAAAATTTTTACTATTCTTACACAATAATTATTTCATACCTGATATTGCATTGAAGTTTTTGTTGGAATATCAATTTTAACCCATGTAGGTGATAATGTAAAAAATTTTGAAATCATAAGTCTTGCACAGTACATATTAAGTAGTGATATGGCAGAATGTTCAGTAATTGCACATTTTGATCCATCTTTTTGTATTACTTCATAAGGTTCTATATTAAAATTATACAATACTGTATCTACTTCTTCTGATGTGATATTTTGACGAAACTCTGTTTTTCCACACAATTGCTGATAAAAAAATAATCTATAGTTATAAATTTTATTACTATATGAACTATATAATGATAAATACCATTTTTAAGTTGGTTTCAATTTTTTGATAAAAATGATATCGTTCAACAAAATTATCTTCTTTGGATATTAACATTACATAATGGCTAGACGAATGTCTAGCTCTTCCTTTACTTTGTATGTAAGAACGAAAATCCATTGGAAATTGGTATCGAATAACTAAAGTACATGAAGGTATATCTATTCCTTCATCTATCACATCTGTAGCAACAAGACAATTACATACACCACTTCTAAAACTAAAAAAAATGCATCTATCTTAGAAAACAATAATAAAAAAAAAGTATATTATACTCATTGATTAGAGTTATTTCATATCATTACTTAGCTAAAGATTCTTTATTCCATTTTGATAAACACAACGTTTCTCTTGCATTTCTAAATGGATCATTATCATAACCAATAATAAATTCAGGTTTTAAAAATTCAAAGTCTTTATCAATTATAATATTCTAAACAAAATTGAATCATATGAATTAAAAAGACTGTTAACTAGTTTATTGCATTTTTTAACTAAAAACTTACTTTTAATATATGATATAAAACTTTTGCAGTAAATCTTCTTTTTACAAAAATAATACAACAAAATTTTTCATCATTTTTTAAAATATTATTATAAAAGTTTTTTAATGTATCAAGTAATTGTAATACCTTTGGTGACAAAAATCTAAAAACAAAGAATTTTTAATAAAATTTAAATAAATAAAAAAAATAATATATATTTAATTTAAAAATACTTGTAAATAAAATCTGGCATTAAGACATTTTCAACAAACGATAACTTTCCTATTTTCATTAATTGGGTTATTAAAAAATCTATAATAGCTATTAGTTCCTGAAAAAAATTTTAATTGAATATAATTTTATTACATTATTTTTATTCATTTTATTACAATGCATTCATATGTATTTCATATAATCAAACTAACCGAGTCATCTGCAGATTTTTTTATCATTTCTAGTTGAATCATATGTAAAAGTACACATCTACTACCTCCATACAAACCCATTTCTTCAAAGTGTATTTGAACATCATTTAGAATTCTTTTCAATTTAGAATTTTTCGAATCAGACATGAAACACTTACTACTTTTAGAATTTTCAAATTTATTAGGAATATCAACATGATCAAGAACTTTCAAAGCATTTTCAATTATTTGAAAAATATCATCAAATGCACTAAGATTTGATGGTGTTTCATAGAATACTAGAAATTCTTTTGGATTTGTTGAAAAATTACTTACCATAGATGAGTCAACTGTATTAATTTTTGACATAAAAGTTACTTCTAATTCCTAAAAATAATCTTTCAAATAAGTATATAAAAAAATAACGTATTATAAAATTTAAAATAATTTGCCTTTATAGTTTCTTCAATTTTGAATAACTTAACAGAAGAATTAAGTAAAGTAGCTGACATAGCCAATATTCGAGGTTGTTCATTTTGTGGGCAATTTTTCATTCTTTGCATTATAAGTCTCATTGGATGATCTTTTACTGCTCTATGACATTCATCAAATATTAATAAGTTTACTTTATTTAATACAATCTTTCCATGTAACAATAAGTCTAGAAATATTTGAGCTGTCATAATTAAGACCTAACAATAACAATGTTCTTATTTTTAATTATGTAAATAAAAATTATTTTCATTATATTAAAAAAAAATAATACTTGTTACATACTTGATTTGAATCTATTTCATTTCGCCATTGTTGTTCAGACCAATAATCTACTTGCATGTCTCCGCTATAACCTTTGCAAAGTAAACCTGTATGTCTATTTAAAAAAGCAGATTGTTGAATTACCAAAGAAACCGTATTTACTATAAATACTGTTCTTTTACCACCATCACTGTAAGGCCTAAAACAATAATATTTCTATAATAATTTTATTCTACATTAACCCATTCCACCACTAATAATATGACATAATTTGTTAATTAAATACACTATTTAATTATTACAACTTTTATTTCAAAGAAACCTTAACACTAAACTTCACATAAAATTAAAACGGTACAACATAAAACTATAATTTTTTATGCATAAAATGATTACGCAAAGACAGACCGACGTTTCGCGGGCTTAGTGCTTTAATACCATTATATAGTTGACCGGCGATTCGCCGGCTTCGTGTGTCAATGGGTTAATGAAAGTTTATTATGAAAATTAACTGTTGTATACCTTTGAACAGCATTGCTCAATTTTCTAATAAGTAAAACACATATATAAGTTTTTCCACTTCCAGTAGGCAAATAGATTATACTATTTTCTTTGATTGCTTTTTCATATAAAATTACTTGGTAAGGTCGAGGACGCAATTCTGATTCCATTGGTAATTGTTCCATTTTAAATAACTAACCTTCTAATATTGTAAGTGGCAAAAAATATTTAATTCTTTTATTTTAATGCATAATACTTCAAATGATGCTGTAATAGATAAAAATTATATTTATCAAAAAATACTATTTTCTAAACCATCCATAACATCCTATTGAAAAACTTACATAAAATCCTTTAAAAATCATAAAACATTCATATACTTATATCTAAAATCTAAGTGAGTTTCGAAAAAATATATATACATTTTAAATAACGGCAGTATAACTTATGATGCAAAAATAATTTTTTATTGTGACGTGGCACTTCTTTTAGGACATTCGGACATAAAAAAAAGACAATCAATGCAAAGCTGCAGCGAATACTAATTCAGTTGGAAGTTTCCGACACATACCTGTAAGAAATGTAAGAACGTGTAGAAAACGTCAGAAATATGAAAAAAAAAAACTACAAACCTCTTCGCATATTCTTGACGCCTTTAGCAAAGATCCATTTGATATATTGTTGTTTACATAAGAAAAATTCATACTTATAAACATTTATAAATATTTATACTTATAACGCCGAAAAAAAATATTAGCTTTACAGTATAAAGAGGCTGAAGGTATATTACTTTGCGGTTGTGTAACTTTGAAAGTATGCATACAACCTATTGAAGCATTGAGACCATCTTACAAAAAATGTAAGGTGATTTTAAAAATATTGTACATATTCTTTAATTTAACAGCATCGACACCTTACATTTGAAGTACTAATATCGACATTCTATCATTGCATACCTCGTTTTCTATGGCAGGATACGGATTTAGAACGAAATTTTAAGCCCCTCTCATCGACGCAATACAGTTGCGCATAAGTGAAATATATTTTGTTTTTGCACGAGTGTCGCCATAAACATGCTACAATTTGATTGCAAAGGCCGTCTCCTTCTGTGGAAGACGAGGTTTACAATTTCGGTAGAGTGATGTTCGTACTCTAAACGTACGATAGCGATACTATTAGGTTGCTGCAGATGAAATGGCCGATTTAGCAATGACATAAAGTTGGCTGCAATTTTAGTGTATTATGTTGGCACAAGGCGGCGCAAATGATATGACGTATTGAAGTATAAATACTGCTACCTTGGTTTATGGAGTCATTTCTGTTTTGCACTTCATAGTGATCGTAAAAACAAAAAGAGAAAGTGAACATGGAAGTGAATCAAAAACGGCTACTTTTACCATACGAATTTAAATTAGAGCACAACGCAACGGAAGCAACGAGGAATATCAACAGCGCATTTGGGCCTGATACAGTTAGCGAACGAACCACTCGGCGGTGGTTCGAAAAATTTCGATCCGGAGATATGGACCTTGGAAATGAGCCACGTGGACACCCAGGACCATCGATCGATAACGACGAGCTGCGTGCATTAGTGGAGTCTGACCCCCGCCAAACCATAAGGGATCTTGCCGAGAAATTAGGCGTTCACAATTCGACAGTTTGCCGCCACTTGCAACAACTTGGAAAAGTGAAAAAGCTTGAAAAATGGGTTCCGCATGATCTTACCGAGCAAAATATGACGTGTCGAATGGAGATTTCAAGTTCTCTTCTCTCCCGCAACAAAAAGGAACCGTTCTTGCACCGAATCTTGTGACCTGCGATGAAAAGTGGATTTTATACGATAATCGTCGCAATCGATCGGCCCAATGGCTAGATGCAGCGATGAAGCGCCAAGACACATGCCGAAACCAAGCCTTCATCCAAAGAAAATAATGGTAACTGTTTGGTGGTTTGTAGCTGGAGTTATCCACTATTCGTTCCTGCAACCTGGCGAAACCATCAATGCTGAGAAATACTATGATGAAATGCATCAGAAATTGATAGTCCAACGATCTAGGCTTGTCAACAGGGATGGAGTGATACTGCTTCATGATAACGCACGACCTCATGTATCGAGAACAACGGTCCAAAAATTAAACGAGTTGTGCTATGAGACTCTTCCTCACCCTCCATATTCACCAGACCTCTCACCAACAGATTACCATTTCTTTAAACATTTGAATCACTTTTTGACAGGAAAAAGATTTAATAATGAAGCTGCTGTCAAAAATGCCTTCGAGGAGTTTCTTCGAACCAGAAACTCGGACTTCTACAAAACTGGAATAAATGTACTTGTATCTCGTTGGGAAAAGTGTGTTGCATCTATAGGTACCTATTTTGATTAAATAAATTGTCTTTATAAAAAGTTACAGCTGTTTAAAAATTTATTACCAAATCGGCCATTTCATCTGCAGCAACCTAATATTACACAACAACACTTGTACAGAATTGAAAGAATGTATTTTAAGTAAACATTGTAAGAAATTCTAATTTAAAATAGTATAAGGCATTTGATACTATGAATGGAGGACGCTCTAACTCTGAGAGTTAGAAGTTTTTTTCCGTGAAGTTGTGCATAACTTAGACAGTTTCTTTTGAAGTTTCGGAAACTTAAATAACTATTATTTATTATGCAATTTACAGTCCGCTCCCTGAGTAATTCGGATCTTTCCCAGGCTGAGGTACCCCCACTACTCGCGAGCTTCGATGGCGCGGGTTTGTTTTAATATGTTTTGACAGGAGGAATTTCGTTTTACGTTAAGTAATTTACCTGCCTGCTTTTATATGTATACGAAAGCAGAATGATCATGCAATGTGACATTTTTTAATAATGATAATTATTAATATAGACAATGAATGTATGCATATAAAACATTGTAATGTCCCTCTCATATACACATTACTATATATATCTATGTTCATTTACGCATTGCTATATTCTTCATTTATGTATCGCTATAATGTACTTTTTGCTTACTATTATTGTATTTTACTTTAGTATTATCTTCCTTACAAATAAGAATATCGAGACGAACCGAAAACAATGCGAGTAAGCGCCTAATGTTATTTTAACGATGTTTGCACTTCCATTTCAACCGCCATAACCAACATATGTTTTGTCTTAAAAAAGGAAAAGAGCGTTTTTCCTACATCACACTCTATCTGATAACTAATCCATCCCTATCATAAACTAGTCCGCAAACATCTGTCCTTTTTCTTTTCCGTTTCCACTATCTCGGACCTCCACTAACGCATCTAATATACCACCTTTATTGCACTTTTCTTTCCACTCAAAATTGGGAGTTTCCACTCATTAGGAAATCGAAGTATCCTGCTTCGAAAAGGCTACTCTCCAGACAGATTCTTTCGCGACTCAATCGAGAGCACATCAAGCTCCAGCGCAACGTTCGAATTCTATTGTTTTGTTATACGTTTCTTTTGTATTTTATTTGTCATACAAGTAGAGAAAAATATACGTATTGTTTTTACATAAAATGCATGTGTTGTGTTTATTCAATTGAATCCTCGAAGTACATTACAACATTAACGACAAAAAACAATTAAAATGACTGCTTCGTGAACGAATAACTAATGCATAAAGAAATGTGTTTAAAATTAATTTTTAATGTTATTTTAATAAGACGGCGTGAACTAATTATAACTATTAACACATGCATTTATATCATATATACAGAGTCTCAAAATTTTAAGAAATTATATCATTTACAGATCATTATAGACATAGTTCTTTTTTAAAACTTAATTATTGAGGAATCAATGAGACTTTAATATTAATAATCAACATTATTAAAACATGTCATATTGCATGATCATTATGCTTTTGTTTATGTTTAAAAGCAGAAGCACGCGGACGAATTACTCAGAGCCCACACAGCACAAAAGGTTTCAAAGAAACTTTCTCGAAAAGATTTCACTGAAACCTTTCAAAAATGTTTTTATGAGAATTGTGAAACCTTTCAAAAACCTTTCACCAAAGAATTTTTCATAAGATTTTAAGAACCTTCCTAAAACATTTCTAAGAAACCAAAAAACGAAATATTTCAGAAACTTTACAGAAACCTTTCACAGAAAGTTTCTAAATCATTGTATGGAAAGCTTTATGAAAAGGATTTTGAAAAATTTATGTAATATTTTAATGGAACCTTTCTATAAATCTTTTAAAAACATTTCTAAAATGTTTTAAGAAAACTTTCAAAAAATGTTTCTAAAAGATTCGACGAAACATTTTTGAAAAGATTATGAGAATGTTCCTGAAAGGATTTTTTGAATTAATATTACAATAGAATAAGGCATTTTTTAAAAGGCAGCAGAAATCTTACACGAATTTTTTCTGAAACCTTTCACAGAAAGTTTCTAAATCATTGTATGGAAAGCTTTATGAAAAGGATTTTGAAAAATGTAATATTTTAATGATACCTTTTTATAAATCTTTTAAAAGCATTTCTAAAATGTTTTAATACAAATGTATATGGATTGCCATGCAACTTATCATTCAAATTCAAATCTAAGTTCTAGAAACGTTGCATAGCGTAATGGTTAGGGCGTCTGCTTTATAATGCGAAGGACCCGAGTTCAGATCCCACCGTAGGTCAAACATTTATCTGCGTTTTTTTCCGTAAAATAATGTGTAAAATAACAGGTGCGACAATGCAAATAAACAATTAAATATAATGCGGATGTTAAAAATATGTATAATCATAATAAAAAATAAAATTCTAAAATATATAAAATACTTAATAAAGGTTTTAAAAAAATATTTTAAAAGGTATCATCAGCTACTTTCAAAAATGTTTTTTTAAATATTTCTATAACTTTTATAAAAATGTTTTTAACACTTATATCGAAAGGTTTATAAAAGGATTTAGAAAATGTTGCTGTTGCTGAAGGGTTTAAAAATGGACATAAACTCATTTTAAAAACATTTTTTGAAAGCTTTTAAAAAGGTTTTTATCCTTTCATAAAACCTTTTAAAAACATTTTAAAAACCTTTGGTGCTATGTGGGAAAGCACGAAACGAAATTCCTCCTGTCAAAACATCAAAACAAACCCACGCCGTCGAAGCTCGCAGTCGAGTAGTGGGGGGTACCTTAACCTGGAGAATGTGCGAATTACTCAGGAAGCGGACTGTATTGTAAAAGGTAACTTAATATCAACAACAATAATAAAAACTCAAAAGATTAATTAATTTAAAGTAATCTCTTAAATTGTTACTTTTAAATCGTGAAAATGAAGAACTTGATCGATTGCTTGGAATGTTCTTCTTTAGTTTCAACATACTATTTGTTACAGTGGAATCTGTATATTTTAAAAATTTTATTAATTAATCGCACGACTCCAAGAAAAACAGCAAATAGTATTCTGGATACTTGCTATAATGAATTGCAGCAATCAATAGCTAATATTCAAAATAGAAATATACTTTTTATGATTCCCTTTCTTACTTTTCTGAAACCTAAGATGTAGGCTTCTAAATTAAATTTTAGAGGTCTTTGTCCTGATTTTTAATAATTTCATTTTGTGTTGATATATTGATTTTATTAGTATTCTATGAAATCAAGCATCTTTCCATATTCTGTAAATTTTTCTTTTTTTAGACTGCGTTTGTTTTTCCTTTCTATTTTAAGAGTTTTCGATTGTCATACCGTCATTGTTTACCGCCCATATAGAAACGGGGGTTTTTGCAAATAAAAGTCAATTTTAGTAAGGTTAGGATTAACCGACAAAGTTAAAATCTGACTCAGAGCGTGAACGAGATCCAGATTTTGAAAACAAACCCGAATCACCGTTAAATTTACCCTCTTGATATTTTTCAATCGCAATCCACGGTCTTAAAATTATAATAAAATTAATAATTTTTCCGATGCTTTTTTTATTCAAAATGCAAAACCAGCGCCCTCATAAAATAAATGTAATAAAATTATTACTAATAATACGTGCATTGCATAAATCTTCATATTTGCTTCGTATTTTACGTGGCACTTGACTATAGATAATTATTTATTTCTTTATCATTCATACATTTGAATGACGTGAAACGCACGATATGTATTATAGCTATTCAAGAATAATATTTTTGATTTTAACAATTTATTAGAGTTTAAAATTTTTACAAACTTATTTAATTATGTTACTAAAATTTAATAAAATTAATGCGCTTTGTCCTAAATTTTCAACAAGTAAATTTACACCAAAACATTTACAAAAAGTAAGATCTATAATAGATATTACTATACAATATAAATATTTATTTTTTTTACTAATTTATGTTTTTATACATTATTGATATACAATTTAATCTATTTATTTTATTTAAGTTGGAACAATTTAGAAAAAAATTAAAAGAAGATGTTAGTTCTTCCATACTTACAGATTCATTTGGTCGTTTTCATACATATCTTAGAATTTCTTTAACAGAGCGTTGCAATTTAAGATGTAAGCTGAAAATATGATACTTATTTGAAATTGCTGATTACTCACTTTATGTATATTTTAGGTACATATTGTATGCCTGCAAATGGAATTGAACTTACAAACAAAAACAATATATTAAAAACTAATGAAATTATTGAATTAGCTGATCTTTTTATTAAAGAAGGAGTAAATAAAATTCGTTTAACTGGAGGTGAACCAACAGTTAGAAAAGATATTGTCGACATTATTGGTAAATTTTAAAAATAAATTATTTAAATGTCATGTAAGATAATCTATTAAAATTATTAATACATTATTAATGGTTAGCTCAACTTAAAAGTATAAATGGTTTAAAAACTCTTGCTATGACATCAAATGGTATTGCATTAACTAGATATTTACCATCTCTTCAGAAAGCTGGCTTAGATTTATTGAACATTTCATTAGATACTTTAAAATCAGAGCGCTTTGAAAAAATTACACGTAGGAAAGGGTGGACAAAAGTTATGGCTTCAATTGATTTAGCTATTCAACTAGGGTATAACCCTGTAAAGGTAAATTGTATATAAATATTTTACAAGATTTTTTTAAATAAAACTAATTATTTCTCTAAAAAAAAAGTTTAATTTTTTTATATTTTAGATTAATACTGTGATAATGAGAAATTTCAATGATGATGAACTCATTGATTTTGTCAACTTAACAAAAGACAAACCAGTTGATGTTAGATTTATTGAATATATGCCTTTTTCTGGAAATGAATGGAATTCCAAAAAAATGGTATCGTTTTCAGAAATGAAACAAATTATAAGGAAAAAATATCCAGAATTTAGAAAGCTACCTGATAAACCCCATGAAACTTCAAAGGTATTAATCGTTATATAATAATAGATCAATATTATAATTACTAATTTATATTTGAATCATTTAATTATTTTAAATAATTTTTATATTTTTTAATTTTAATAAAAATATTTTCTTATTTAATATCTATTTTTTGTGCATATATACAGAGTTACCAAGTTCCCGGATTTTCAGGTCAAGTTGGTTTTATTACTTCCATGAGTGAAAATTTCTGTAGTTCTTGTAATCGTTTAAGAATTACAGCAGATGGAAATTTAAAAGTATGTCTGTTTGAAGGTAAAGGAGAAATATCTTTAAGAGATGCTTTAAGAAACAATATTTCTACTCAAGATTTAAGAAACTTAATACATAATGCAATACGTTCAAAAAAAAAGCAGCATGCAGGTATTTAAAATAAATAGAATAATTTTATTTCTTACTAATATTATATCGTGTATGATAGGTTAATGGTTTACTTTTGAATTTATATTATTTCAGGAATGTTGAATCTAAGCCATATGAAAAACAGACCTATGATCTTGATTGGCGGTTGATAATTTGTTATTAATGTACAAATATAATTAATAATTTATTCATATGGTGGTTGATAATTATTATATATGATTTATCTTTTTTTATAATACACGATGTAATATTATCTAATTTTAGATATTATTAATCATATTTGGTATGTTGATAAATTAATTTTTTTCAAAAATTTTTTCCAAGCAATTATAAATTATAATTAAATAATTTCTTTACAGGTATAATTAAAAGAAAAGTGAACACTACCAAGATACTAAAACATCAAATGTTATATCAAACAGTTTTATCTAATTCAATAAATTATTTTACACAAAATGTTTATTGTAATGTACGATTGTGTTCTTCACTAACACATGTAGATAAATATGGCAAAGCATCAATGGTGAACGTAGGATCAAAAAATTCAAGCACTCGAATTGCTTTAGCTAGAGGCTATATTTATATTGGACCTATTATTAGTAAACTACTTACAGAAAATAATTTAAAAAAAGGTGATGCATTGACAGTAGCTCAATTAGCTGGTATAATGGCTGCTAAAAAGACTTCTGAATTAATACCATTATGTCATCCTTTAATAATAAATTGTGCTAAAGTTAATTTAAAATTAAATGAGCAAGAGCATAAAGTTGAAATAGTTGCAGAAGTTCAATGTTTTGGAAGAACGGGTGTTGAAATGGAAGCATTAACAGCTGTGAGTGTTTCTGCTCTTACTGTTTACGATATGTGTAAATCAGTAGTTCCTCCTGATACTATGTATATTGCTGGTATAGAATTGATTTCAAAAAAAGGAGGTTCTAAAGGTGATTTTGATAAAAGTTAGATGAATTACCACTAGCCCCATTATTACCTTTATAATTTCGAGTATTTTGTTTTACACTTTTATTATTATGAAATTTATTTAAAGTATATTTTTTATGTTATCGTTTATATTAAAATGAATAAAAAAATAATCTATAAAACTTAAAATTATGTTAATTTTTTTCTTGAAGGTTCTTCATACACTCTCACTTGTAAGACTGAACGAGGTCCACATTTCCAAATATTTCCACTTTCATCTACTATATTAGCACTAGCTGTCACTTGATATTGTCCACCACCTCCTCCTCCACCTCCTCCTCCTCCTCCAGTACTGGTGCCAATGCCATTACCACAAACATTATTATTGCTTTGGGATCCCAAAGAGAGTAAAAATTCACAAGCGAAAAAGTCACGATGAGGCACTACAGTTTGCTCAAGTTCGCTAACATTAATTTCCTAAAAATATAATCAAAATATTTAAAAAATATTTTACTATACATAAAACAAAATATTATTAATGAAAGTTACAATTATCAATAAATTTAATTTGAAAATTATTGATAAGGTTATTAAATATTCATATCTATTCACATTTATTTATTAATTTTAGTTTTTTATATTTTTAAAATTTACCTTTCTTTCAAAATTGCTTTTTGAAGGTGGAGCAGTTGAAATAGTAATACAAATAGCAGTAACAGATCTGAAGAGTGAAGCTTTTTTACCATGTCTAAGCACACCCTCAACTTTGAGTGCTAATTGACTGCCTTGTGGCACCGATACTGGCTCACCCAGAACTCGCGGTTGCGGCCACACTGATAATTTTATGCTAGTTGTCTGCAAAGTTTGGAAGAAGTAGCGCGGAATTGGTAAACGTAGCTTACTACTGGCTAGTAGAGTCACTTGAGAAATTAAACTGCCTACGCGCAAATGGCTGATGCCACTAGTTTTACGGCTTGAAGTCTCATTATCATCACCGGTGGGTGCTAGTTCTTGTATTTGTGCACAACACTTGGCAAGTTGTTGCATTTCAATCGTTTCTCCAAAATGAAAATTTATATTTGTTGCATTAAAATTACTAGAAACAGATGGTCCACCGCAAACGCGTTGTACACTGTGTGCCATTAATAAACACAGTTTTTGTAGACTATTTAAATGATTTATTGTCAAGAAATAAATTATATAAAATATAAATATTTTTCAAAAGATATTCATTACTAACTTTTTAAATTTTTTCGACAAAAATTTAACATGATGCATTAAAAAATGTTTCAACTCGGTGAAGTCTTAAAATATTTCGTTTTTTATTATTAATAAAATTTATTCTTGAATTATTAATCAGCTATATTAAATAAGAAAAGGATACGCTTTTATGTTATTTAGAGATCCTGGATCTGCATCAAAAGCAGATTGGTATAATTTTTGATAATTATCAGCACATGTCTGCAATTCTAGAACTGATTTCCTTAACTGAAACAATTGAAAAACATAAATTTATTACAAAAAATTTTACAATATGATAGAATATTGAATTTTATTTTTAACTACCTGATTCGTTACGCGGCCATATCTCTGTAACTCATCTTTAGCTGTTTGAGCTACTTGAGCAGCAATAGCATGAGGAGGTGCTGTACATAATGATTTACACGAATGCAATAATTGAACAAGGGCCTGGAGAAATTCACAACGCAGTTTAGAATAATCACAAGCAAATTGTAAACTTCGCAAAGGTGTACTAGCAGCTTTAAAAGATGCACAAGCACTGGCATATTGTGCTATGGCGCCATTTAATTTTTTAACAATATTATCTTCATCTTTGGTATCGTCTCTTTAAAAAATTATTAATTATAAAAAACCATATGGTTGTGCATAAAATATATATATGTATATACATTAATTTTACTAATTTAAAATTTAATTTTACTCACAATAAGTAATTTTCAGCACTTGTTAATAATTCTAAACCTAATAACCAAAAATGTAACTGTTCTGAAGCAACAGTTTCTTTTAAAACTTTAAATAAATATGTTGCAATTTTGTGATGTCCATATCTTGTTGCTCCACGTGCAATTCTATATTTATTCCAATTATCAATAGTTTTAACTACTGATTCAATTGCTTCTAAACATTCAGTATTCCATTCATAACCACCAGCTACCATTTGGAAAAGTAATATACATAACATTACCTTTGTGTGGGTATCAGGTGTTTTTTTCAATTTTATTAAAATATCAGGAAGAAGAGAAAGTAAAATATTCTCCCCTAAACTACCAATTGCACCCAAAGCTTCACAAAGTGCAACAGCTTGATGATCATTTTGTTTGTTGCTTGTGTTTGTATTAATGAGTGTAGAACCAATTGCATCAACAAAAACATTGCAATGATTGCGTTGAACTTGGCAAAGTTTTACGGTTAATTGAAGACATACTTTAAGTTGGTACAAATATTTGTCATCTAGAGCTAAAAGCATTATTAAAGACTCTAAACAAGATACTACATCATCTATGTAATAAACAGGTAAACCTTCTTCATAACTATAAATATATAATGTTTTTATAATACTTATTTTTTTTTTTTTTTTTTTTTTTTTTTTTTACTTATTTATTTTAATTTCAAATCTCTTACCAATAACAAGCTATTCTTGCTAAGATTGTAACAGCTTTGACAGCAACAATTGGATTTGGAGAATAACAAGCCTTTGAGCATAAAATTATGAGAGGACTTCCTTCTTCCATATTTGCATCACAAGTTACAGGACTTTCACTTAATACCTATAGAATAAATTTAAATATATAAAAATACATCTTTAAGTTTGAATAAAGTTATTTTTTAAGAAGTGAATTTTATTTTATTCCCTTCTAAATAAAAATATTTACTTTATTTGACACGATTTAAATAAATGTTTTTTACAAAATAAATACCTCAATAACGTGTAAAGATCGAATAAGTAAATTTGTATTTCTTGTGTCTTGTGACAGGGTTGTGGTACTATCTAAAACGCAAATGTAATTATTAGAACAAATTATATCATAGTGCAGATATAATATTACTAAATTATTCAGTTGTAATTAAATATTTATAAATTTTTAATTAAAATTAAAATTGGAAAATTCAAAATTACTGTTGAATATAAAGATATAAAAAAAAACAAAAGAATATTATAGTTATACCAATTAATTGAGCTAGAGCTCCTTGTGGCCAAAGATGAGCTCCTTTTTTTGCTAATGCATGTAGAAGTTCCAGAGCATGCGTTTTTATGGATAATCTTGGATCTTCAAGTAAATACCTAAGAAGCAAGGTTACCTGAGCTGGTACATTTATTAAAGTTGCAGAGGCCAAAGTAGTTGAAGCACTCAATGTTACACGAACAAATTCTACAGCAGGATAACTTTCAAGCAATTCCATACATAATTCATTTGCCTATATTTAAAAAAATGTATAAGAAATTTTTAAGCATTGATATTTTTTAGAAACAATATTATTATTTACCATAGAAGCAGTTGAAATATCATGATGCATGTATTGTAAAATAGGTATAAGTTGCAATTTCATTGACACAGGAGTAGCTTGTCCTCTAATCATATCAGAAATTTTACTACACATAAAAATTGCAAATAATTTTGATTGAGCTGCAAACATCTGTGCGGCATAAATAGCTGCTTCAACTTGAACAAGATCATGACAGTCCAAGGATCTTCGAATGCTATGATGAACCTATAAAATTTCAAGACTACATATCACAATATATATTTAATTATTCAATTATTAATGTTTATATATAATTTTTACGTGTTTCCTCTCTGGTATAATTCTAGCAACACTGCCTAAAGTTCTTAAAGTCAATGCTTTAGCAACTGGATCATTAGAGTGCATTACACTATAAATTCTTCTTACAAATTCATCAACATTTAAAATTTTATCTAAATGCTTTTCACTTTGTTGACATACACGAAGAACCCATACTCTTAAAAAATTGCTACCTACACGAAAAACATCTGCTAATTTTAAAAGTGATGAATTTATTAGAATCGGAAAAGGATATTTCTCAAATAATCTGGGAAATCGAACAATAGCCTCACATTGTTCTCCAATTTTTGATGAACGTAACCCTGTAAAAATAAAAAAAACAATTTTTTTTAATTTTCATGAACTAAATATATATAAAAATTAATAAAATATTAATTTTTTAAATAAACCTTTATCAAGTTCAATAAGAGCTGAATTAGCATCTTGCTCTGGTTCTCCAACAGTTGAATCGTTAAGTGCATTCATTCTCATATTAATCATATCGATAATTAAAAATAAAGCATTATTTTATAACCATAATAATAAATATAAGGCATATTCATATAATAATCTGAGCTTTTAAATTTGTTATAAAAATTATTTATTATAAAAAAAATAGTTATTTTGGTTTCTTATAGAATAAATATCAGATTTCATAAATCGAATATATGTATTTTAGGTTAACTTTCATATTTTTTTTAATCAACTTCTTGGAGATTTATTAAATATTATAAAAAACATCAATGTAAACTGTGGTAATAGCACAATATATCTAATAAATCAGTTTTTTTTCTTAATTTTTCATAATGCATACTACAATGCGAGCGTTAAAACGCGTCCTCCATTTTCAGTTCTCAGTTGATAATATAGAAGTAGGAGGAGTGACGATCGAGTTCAACAGTACACGAGGGCAAAGATGAAAGAGGGCGAGTCTTTTCTGTCTCTTTTTCTCTTTACTGAGTTGAATCAGCAAGAAAGAAAAATAAAAAGAGAAATAAACGTTCAAAATGGCGAATGTACTGAGTGATGTGTGAAAACAGTCTTTCTATAACTCTTTTAATCTGAGAAAGAAAACTTGAAAAAAAATACTATTAGAATAAATCTGATGTTGTAAAGACGTGTTAAGACGCTCTAATTCACGATTTTCGATCTGAATGTTCATCCAAATGTCTGCAATCGCCCATTCTATGCCAGGTATAATATGACGCGAATTCTGATTATTCTCCGAATTCAATAAAAACTTAGTTTATTTATAGTTTTTTCTAATCATATAGTGTTTATTTCACATAATACTTTAATTTTTATCTATTTTAATTGATATTTTTTATCAAATAACTTGTAAAAATGCACCTTCTGAATGAACTCACAAAAAGCTATATACTAAAACAAAATTTACAAAAAATATAATTTGTAAGAAAATATATTAATTTTAGGTAGCAATCCAAGTAAATTGTCACAGAATCGAAACGCAGAAAGTATTGGGTAAGTTCGATAATATTTAAGTAAATTTAACATTATATGATTTGTAATCATTTTCAGTTTATACCTTTAATGTTTTACAAGATTAATGTTTATTTTAAATATTACAGTATACTGTAAAATATTTTATTTATAATACTTTTGACTAAGTTAGATTAGATATTTTGCATAAGTATTACAAAAACTTGAATATTTATTTTAGTTTCCCCTTAGATATATATTAAAAGAATGTTTTCTTAATATATGGACTATTTATTTTGAAAGCGCTACAAGATTATTTTTTTTTCCCAAACAATGAATTGAATCAAAAGCTTGCACTAAATTTATCACAAATTATATAATATTACATTTAAAAAAAAAAAATGATATTTTCAAAATAATTGGTCGATAATAAGTGATATACTACAAGAGAAAGGACATATTCTTTAGCTATTGTGAAATCGCTATTTAACGAAATATTTATTTCAAAATTACTGTCAGTTATAATATAAATTATAGTTTTTATTCGCTAAATAGTGTAGTACTTTAATACTAAAATTTTTTAAAGCGTTAAAAAAATGGATTCATATTACTATAAGCATTGCATGCATACATAGATGTTTTATGGAAACAAAATTAATAAATATATATTACTTAATTTTTCTATAATCATTAAAATAATAAAATAAAATGTTTTCAATATTAAATGTTAATAAATAAGATTAATTTTAATATTAATACCATTTATTGCTTCTAAATATACAATTTTAATTTTCATTTCAATAACAAGATTAGTTGATGTATAATAGGGAGATTGTATTCGTAAATATAGATAAATTTAAATAAAAAATTTATATTTTAAAAATATATTAAAACTTTCTAAAGAAAAACAGAAAATAAAGAAGTGTAAATGTTTCTTTAATTCATTGTCATTTGAAATCTAATTAATTTATAATGTTTTGTGAACAAAAATCCAGATAGACATTTTTTGAGATAAACTCAATGTTTACATAAATAAATTACAATTCATTTTAGTATCAATATTTAGTTATATATAACTAAAATGGTCACTTTTTGATAACATAATATAAAATATTTTGATCATCTCTGTTAAAAGGATGTTAGTAGAATTTAACAACATTAGAATTAAATTTAGAAAGTAATCGATGGTAAACAGTAATAAAATGATTTTAATATTGAATACTTTTCAAATTATTGTAGATTATTTTTGGTTAAATTATAGACATATAACAATTGGAAAAAGCTACAGATATTGCATACGAAATCGGTAAAAACCTATAAATCAAGTGATAATGTTACCGAATTCAAAGAATTTCAATATTATATAAACAAAAGAATGAAAAAAATGCGAGAAAAAGAATTCCAAAAAACATGCACAAATTAATTATTAGTTGAATACACGTATACAGAAATCAAACTTAGGATTAAAAAAAGTACACGTAGACCAGTGATGATCGTGATGGTACTTCGGGTGCCGAGTTAGACTCTTGGTTAGTGGGAGTGACAGAGAGAAAGAGAAAGAGAGAGAAAGAGAGAGAGAGAGAGAGAGCAATACTCTGTTAACCGCGCAGAGCGCGAGCTACGGCACATTATGCGCTAGTCTATATGCCGCGAAGAATCAGTCACTGGCAAGTGTCGCCGCTGACTGGTCGTGCGCGCCGGCGAGCCAAGCGAACGCGCTCTATTCCGCATCGCGGCGCACGGTGAAAGTCGTCGTTAAGGACGGTTACGCGCTATCGTCGCTCTTGCAGTGGTATTTCGAACGCGAATTTTTTGGCAATGGCCCGCGCGCTTCGAATATCCGCGGTCTTCGCGCGATAACCTGGACGACGCAGATCCGGCTCCAAAACGGAGACGCGCGCGCGCGCGCGTTCCGAGTTTAAACGCAAGTGCGAGAGAGGTATCGAAGGAATCGAAAAGCGGATAGATGATTAATAATAAATGTTGACGAGAAAAGGAAGAAGCAAAACGGGAGCAGAATACACGATCAGCTATAATGTACGGGGGTAATATGGGCAGCAGCGGGGCGAATTACGAGCCAGTCGGTTACGGGGGAGGAGCTCCCGATACGGTAGGTGCTCCGCCGACGGGTTCCTACCAGCTGGGCCCGGTTGCGTCCGCTGGGCTTGTCGGGCCCCCGGGGGGAGGCCCTCACTTGTTGTCCTATCCGGCCGATCTTTCGCCTCATCAGACGCACCAGTTGCCGGCCCAGCCAGCGGACGGTCCTCAGTCCAAGAGACGTAGGTAATACGATTGTAGCTCGTACGATCTTTATAACAGTCCATCTTTTTTTCTTTCACTCTCTTACTTTTTTTTTTTTTTTTTTTTTTTTCTCTCATTGTGTCTCTTTCTCTCGAATTGTACGTGTCCTCGGCCAAGTCGACGTCGACGATTGCTCGTTCGTTCTTTATTTTTTGTTTTACCGCGCACATGCCACGCGTCGAGACATCGCCGGCTCGTTAAACTCTCTCTCTCTCTTTTTTTTTTTTTTTTTTTTTTTTCAAGCAAAGTATTTGTATATGCGGAAGTTTTTCATTTTTCTTTTCTTACATGTACGTTGAATAAAGGCTGTTTGAACAAAAAATACGACGATAATAATAATCAATTTCGATTGGCACAACGATACTTTTGCTGGTTTCTTACAAAAAACTTGGAGTATTCGATTAAGTTTAATCTGTAAAATAGCAAAAATACCACTAAAATTTAACATTTGTTTGTCTTCTTTTATTTATTAAAAATCGTAAAAGCAAACATAAAATGATATATTATTTTATTATTTCGCGTGCAAGAGCCTCAGGCATAAGATCGTTAAATTTTGCTTTATCAATATCATCATAAAAAATTATTTTCCATAAAGCTCGGGAACTTGCAATAAACATTGTTTAAACGACCCATAAACATTTATTAAAAAAACTCACTTATCGAAATGATAAGAAACGCGTTATCTTCGAAAAAGAAAAGAGCGTCGAACGATTTCGATGAAAAAATGACGGACAATTTGCATCGACATAATAAAAAATTTCTTTAAACGCGCGGTATTCGAGAATGTATAAGAGTCAGAACGAAGTGCGTTAATAATACTACGCACGAGCGCATGAAGAAGCTGTTTGCGCGGGAACGCGAATGCGGGAATATAGCTAGTGCGAAAGGCCGCGCGCTATTATGGTGCACGTACGCGCATCCGCGTGTACGCACCTATGCGGCCATTCGTCTCTCTCTCTCTCTTTCTCTCTCTCTCTCTCTCTCTCTCTCTCTCTCTCTCTCTCTAATGCAACCACGAATTCATCACGTAGCGGAGATTTCAGGCTGTTTGCAAATTCGCGAGATTATTTAATATATACAAATATGCATATGGACACACATACACGCACATGTACATTTGTATACAAGTGCATGTAGATACTTATATTGCATATATATGAGTGTATTCTGATTACATAATTTGTTCGCGCGAATTTACGCGAGTTTTGCTCTTGTTTTATTGCGCGCAATCAAGCATATACAGTGAAAAAACAATACATTCGCTCCTATATTTGCGGCAGCTAATTTTACGAATATATTTTTTACATCGAGATTCAATTTTTTATTTCTAACTTGTTACAATTTACATCGAAACTTTTCATGTTTAAAAATATTGATGTAAAATTTTTCATATCCAAAGTTACGATTATTTTTTACTTCGTTAATTTGTCATGTAATAAAAATAATCGTTTTAATCCAGATTACAAATATATGTGTATATATATATATATATATATATATATATATATATATATATATACACACATACATTTTAATAATAATTTTCTGCGCAGTATATTTATTCGAAGGAGAATAAAAATTTTTAAAATTAAATGTATAATAGTACGAATCGTGAGAAACGAAAGTGTAAATAGATTAAAAAGTCGTATTTTTGTATAGTCCGTTTATTTATTTATCTCTGGATGAAAAAATCATTTTAGCAATTAGGGAAGGTAATAAAATTAAAAGATAACAGGCCTCGTGTGCTTGAAAATTGCTCAATCTGCTCTATTTATATGCATAAATTAATGTTCTGTCAATATTTTTCATATTGAAATCGTGCATAATTTTTACAACAATATTTGCTCGCTTAACGAAGCTTTGCTTTCGGTGCAAATATTTTAATTAAATTATTAAAAAATTTATCATTATTATTAGTCGATTGTATATAACTGACCGCCTGTATAAACTTGCGCAATTTATTAAGAAAAGCGTCGAACGGCGAAATGCTCGAATAAGCTGAATTGGCAAAAGAATTATATTCGATAAAAATACTTCCTTAATTAAAGCAACGAATTACCGAGAAACGTTCGAGAGCTAGTCTCCACGAGCAACGTGTATAAAAGGGATTGTATACATCGCGGAAGAGGAAATCGAAATGAAATTAAAACTTTATAGTAACGGCCGAACATACATAGAAACCACCGGGGTTACATTAATGGCGCGCATCTCGGACATACGCTGCGCGCTGCCAGAGAATGAATTTGGATTTGATTAAAACTCCGGCGCGTATGAAATTCACGCCTTGTGCTCTTTCGGATAATTGGCGCAATGAGAAAACGATTTTCTTCGGTAAAACAAAACTTGTCTTCTTCGGCGAGCTTTTATATATATATACACACACACGCGCGATATTAAAAGTCAAAAACAAACAAAATAAAAGAGTTCGATTAGTATGTGTGTGTGTGTGTGTGTGTGTGTGTGTGTGTGTGTGTATTTACACCCGGATGCGCTCAGGCTCTGTGCAACTCCGGCGTTAAGATTTTATATGCGGCCACGTGCTGCCTGCTCTTATATATATATAAAGCCGTGTTCGATCATACTCTCTCAATCTTCGCTCGCTTTGCGATACACGCATACGCGCGCCCACGTGCGTGTTTGTACATGTGCCAGTACGTATTCATGTACACGAGTTATAGCTACAAGTCACCGGTACGCGGTCGACTCGAGCGAAAAATTATCCGAAAGTCATAACACAAGCTCTTTCGAGTCTTTTGTTGTACTTTGTCGTCTTGTATGTACGGAAAGCATGCGTCCGCACGCTCGGCTAAATTGTTTATTTTCATGCGACCGAGGACGATTGTATATAACGTTCGTTTTAAATTTTTATTGTGTATCGTTAAATTTTCAACGTTTCTTTGATCATTTTAAAAAATGTCAAATCGATAATTTATTCTTTAATTTTTTTTTTTTTTTTTTTTTTTTTTTTTTTTTTTTTTTTTTTTTTTTTTTTTTTTTTTTTTTTTTTTTTCATGTATATAAGAAATAGCAATTTTTTTTCTTGTGCGTGCGATAAATTACGTCTTTTAGTCATTGAGCTATGCCTACTTTAAAAAATTTATAATATAAATTTATTGTCAATAAATTATTGATCAATCTTCATTTTCGTAATATCTATAACTCTGAAATATATATTATTTCTACAATACTCATTTTACTACAAATAATGCCTCATTATTTTGGTTAATAATCAGCTATAATTTTAAATGAATGAATTAAAAATTTGACGGATAAGTCAAAATATTACGTTAATTTAAAAAAAAAATTGTATCATTAACTAAAAAAGTTTGTTAAACGATTAAAATTTTTATGTATTTATTTGAGTAAGATTACAAATATCGAAAATTAAACCGTGCTATGGATATTTTTTTAATCATAAAATTTGATAAAAAAAATCATGCTAACATGTTACAGATCCGATGAGGACGACCCGAACTCGGGAAAATACAGAAGAATGGACGACGATAACATGCAAGACAAGGAAAGGTTCGCCAGGTAAGCATGTACCTACCAATTGACACTTATTACGCTTTGAATAACTTTCTCCAAAACGTAAGATTTACACGTGAGTCAAACAAAGAAAATGACGAGAAAGCAAGGGAAGAGGAGAGGGAGAGAGAGAAAGAGAGAGAGAGAGAGAGAGAACTATTGTTTCCGAAAAACCGTGTCAGTGGGAGAGAGCGTGAAAATTGTCTCTCTTTCCACGGGCAGGGTTCAGCGTTGTACTATGAACTCGCGATATCAAGCAGCCACGGTGGCCGCTCTCTGTTGCCGCTTGCGCTTGCCCGTAAGATCTCGCGAAGGACTTTGGGTCGTTGACGCGTTTCGCGATCGTGATTCGCGGCCCCATGTGCGCTGCTTTTACCACCGGACTACTACACCCCCTGCTCTCCATCCCTCTCTCTCTCTCTCTCTCTCTCTCTCTCTCTCTCTCTCTCTCTCTCTCTCTCTCTCTCTCTCTCTCTGTCTTTCTTATTCTCTCAATCCACGACGTACTTGAACGTTTGTGGCGTACTGCACACACATACATGCATACATACATACATACATGCATGCATGCATACATACATACATACATACATACATACACTAACACATGAACATGCACACGTGTATACACGAGCGCGCCGAGTTTTCAAGCGCCGCGTGTATATACACGTATCTCAGCCGTGGGAACAGTCCGCCAAGAGCCCGCCGAGAGAGAGAGAGAGAGAGAGAGAGAGAGAGAGAGAGAGAGAGAGAGAGGGCCGACGAATGTTGGCTAGGCTCCTTCGCCTCGTCTTGAGCAACCCCGAGCGGCGTCCGCGCGCCTCTAATTGAGCTTTCCCGCGTGTGTTTTACTTTCTTTGACGGATCTTTTTTTTTTTTTCTTTCTTTCTTTCTTTCTTTCCTTTTTCCTTACTTTTTTGCACTTGTACACGCGCGCGCTCACTCCCCGCGCCGCCGATGATAAAAGCCGGCGAACTTCTTTTCTCCCCCGCTGACTTAACGGAACTTCGCCGTCGCCTATTGTAATTATCGGCGCTCCTTTCCACGACTCGATGCCGCGTGCATTACCTTTGCGTCGCTCTATGCATTGCGGACGCGACACTTTTCCAACCGCATTACTTCAAAGAAATATTCCTCATTCCGCGTAAATTAACTCTCGTTAACTTTTATCTTACTTCGAATTGCGCTCTCAATATTTTCGTTTTTTCATAGCCTTTTTATTTTTATACATTATTAATATTGATCAAAAGGACATGTTAATTTAATTTTATGCTTAATTCTATAATTTAACTCAAATATTAATTATAAAACGCTTCGGTATTTATAAAAGAAATTAATTATTTACATTGTTGACATTATCTAAATAAAACAGCATTAAACCTAATCGTTATAAAGACATTATATGTCTTATATTTTTCAAAAATTACCTTTTTTTTTTTTTGCGATAATTTTATTTATTTTTACAACTGTTTTAAATTTACAATGAGTTTTATTAATCTTTGATTATTAACTTAATGCATTAAATTATTACACGTCGAAATAGAATGGTAACGAAACAGGATGTACAGTTGAATCGTCGTGGTTATACTCATTCTCTATATAAGTCTATGTGTAATTTCGCAATATTATACTTAACATTGATTATGTCAACTACTAATTTTAATTACCTTATAATTAATAATAAATACCGTCAAATTAAAATTTAAAATGATTAAATTGTTTAGATAAGCTTTGGTAATTAATTTTTTTTTTTTTTTTTTTTTTTTTTTTTTCATACAAAAATAGCAATTTCTTATAAAATTGCAAGACATTGCAACAAGTTTATTTTAAGAAAATGTAGAGAAAAAAAATTCATACCTAGACAGCAATTCTCAAAACTTACGTTGAGCAAAATTTTGCAATGTAAAACGAAAATTCACATGCGCTTATATATCGTCACCGAATCAAACGGTATTGAGCGCATTATAGATTATTTCACGTTTAAATCCCGTTATAGCCCCCACGAGTGTCTTACACCGTGGAATTTTCGGTCCCTCGACATTACAATAAAAGAAATCGCGCGTTACGAAAAAAGAAAAAGAAAAAGAAAAAAAAAAATAAAAGAACCCGAACCACGGAGGGATAAATCTCGGTAGAAATTTGCGAACATACGTATTGTAAACACATATACGATAAATGTGTGTGTACGTGTGCGCGAGAGGTCGCGGATGCAACGGTTCCAAGTCAGAGTCTCAACCTCTGACCTTTGAATCTTCTCTCTCGACTATTTTTCCTTTTACCGGCGCTTTCGCGCGCTCTCTGACCGTTCCGAGTCCCTCTACACATACACACACACACGCGCGCGCGCGCGCGCGCCCACATACAGGTAGAGACACAGACACAATTATAAAGAACGAGAGGCTCGCGTACACGAGAACTCGCGTCGCACATTCGTACGGGGAGCTGTCGGCACGAGCTCTCCTGCGCTCGTTACCTTGTAGCCGGCCGATCCCACGAATTCTCGCAAAATACTTTTCGCACGATTTATAATACAAACTAAAAATTTTGCTTTGCTTTAATAATCTTTCCTATTTATTTATTTATTTATTTTTTTATTATTATCTTTTTTCATGTCTCCACGGACCGTTTGCAGCAGGGAAAACCATTGCGAGATCGAGCGACGGAGAAGAAACAAGATGACGGCCTACATAACCGAGCTTTCGGACATGGTACCGACTTGCTCGGCCCTCGCCCGCAAGCCCGACAAACTCACCATCCTGCGCATGGCGGTCGCTCACATGAAGGCCCTTAGAGGTGAATTTGCCTTTCGACGAATTCATTGAAAATCTCCCTGCGCGCGTACCAGCGCACATTCGAGCACATTCGAACTCCTCAACACTTCGGAAATGAAAATACAACATTGGCATACAAAGCGACGCTCGCGCGCGCTTCCGGTGAAGGGCCAAGCCGAGCTCGAGAGAGAGAGAGAGAGAGAGAGAGAGAGAGAGAGAGAGAGAATGCGAGAGAGAGAGAGCTTTGAGATGGTTTATAGCCACTTGTTCTTGCCTTCTGACACGGGCTTGCGCGCTGAATACGAATTGCCCCGTAAATACCGGATTTTTCTTTTTAATTCTTCTCCGGTATATATATATATACTCGTACCTGCAATCGGTTCGGCGCGACCACAACGACAACAACGTGGACACCTGAGCGTAACAATTTTATGAGTCAATCTTTTCTCTTTGTCTCTTTCCCCCCTCTCTCTCTCTCTCTCTCTCTATCTTTTCTTTTCGTTAAACGATGAAAACACGAGATTACGCTAACTTTCGTTGGCCATGGCCTTCTCGGAATTTCTCGCATATCGGACCGTTGAGATAGCATCTCCTCCCACCCATTTCCCCTTCTTCTCTCCTCTTTCTTTAACTTGTTGGCAATCCTCGAGTTACTTGGTGATTCCGATCTTGTAGAACGATATACGCGTTGGAGTTTCAGCCCGTGCACCCTCGCGCCTTCTCCCTTTTCTTCTTCTTCTTCTTTTCCCCCGCCCCCTCCCCCTCCCTCCCTCCGTTTTTTCAAATTGTTTGTTTTTTCATTTTCACCGCTCATTGCCTCCCCCTCGCTCGTATACGTACGAGCTTTGTTGTAGCATCCAGCGCTTTAGCGCGCACAAGCGATAAGTTTATAGTTCCGTTTTCGCGCCGCTTTATGATTTACGCGCATAAAGAATTTACGTGCCTGTCCTCATTCAATAATAATTTACTCGTTAACGAGCCGCGAAATTGTAGGATGAAGTAGTAAGTGGAACGAGAATGAAACGGTAGTGCTTAATGCACAATTTCTATCGGCGAATCTATATCTTAAACGGTGATTCTCATTGGTGATAATTATTGACTATTAAACATCGATCAAATAGACGATAATTCTTATATCATAATATTAATTACACAGTATTAATTAGATTTAAAAAATAAATAAATAAATAAATTTTTTCATCTTATTCAATTAAAATATTCAAACAATTTTTGCTCCCAATGAATGTCTGAATTTATTTCAAAATTAAAAAAGAAAAAAAAAAAAAAAAAAATTAAATTATAGTTTTCATTTCCTCATCGATGACAAGCCAAACAAAAAAAAAAAAAAACAAAAAAATTTGCATGATTTAGGAACGGGAAATACAAGCTCGGACGGCACGTATAAGCCGTCCTTCCTCACGGACCAAGAATTGAAGCATTTGATTTTGGAGGCAGCCGACGGCTTCTTATTTGTCGTAAGCTGCGACACCGGTAGAATCATCTACGTATCGGATTCCGTAGCGCCGGTTCTCAATTATTCCCAAAGCGACTGGTACGGCACGAGTCTTTATAATCAGGTGCACCCGGATGACTCCGACAAGGTCAGAGAACAGCTGAGCACCGCTGAACCGCAGCATGCCGGTCGAGTCCTCGATCTCAAAACTGGCACGGTCAAACGAGAAGGTCATCAGTGTGAGTATGCACAATCGTCGATACTTGCTTATTATTTAACTTTGCTTTCCCCCTCTTTACCCCCCCCCCTCCTTCCCCTAAAGAAAAACTTGAGCAACGACGTGTGCTTTTCTTAAATATACAAATTATACACTTTTACTTAAAACTTTTAATTCTTATATGTTTATTTGTAATTTTTAAAGTAATTATAATATTTTACCAAAATTCCTTGGGTTATATATATATAATATTAAAAAAAAAAAAAAAGATAAAAGAACTCTCAATATCGATCTCTCGAATAATAAAATAATAATAAAATTTTCACGCGCAGCTTCTGCTCGGCTATGCATGGGTTCGCGACGAGGTTTCATTTGTCGCATGAAAGTGGGTAATCTTCAAACGAGCGGTGACATGGCAGCAGCTCACGGTCTTCAGCGTATGAAACAGAGAAACTCTCTGGGACCGCCGGCAAGGGACGGCCAAAGTTACGCCGTCGTGCATTGCACTGGGTACATAAAAAATTGGCCACCCGCTGGTGAGTATTCATTTTCTAAAAAACGTTTGATCGATCAATACTTACGTTGGGATACTCGAAGACTACTTCTATAGGAATCAATAAACGTGTTTCTGAATAGTTTTTTTTTTTTTTTTTTAATACAAATAAAAATCACAATCAATTGCAAATTTATTTTTAATTTAATAACATTTGCTTTATACAGCGCGCATAAAAAATTTTCAAGAGTATTTGGGCGAATCGGTTTAGTTTATTTTTATCGCATATTTTATGGTGCTTAGGTGATTTTGTTCCCGTGTGTGTACCCACAGGTGTGGGTATGGCGGATCGCAGCATTCAAGGTGGACCTAACGATGGCGTTGTTAACGACGACGGTTCAGCCCATTGCTGTCTCGTTGCTATTGGACGACTACAAGTTACTAGTACACCAAACACCAATGATTTAGTGGGATCCAGCAGTAACAATGGCATGAAATTCATTAATTTTTAATTTATTTTTATCAAATAAAACCAGACAATTTTAATATATACATTTTAGTAAACTATAAATTTTTAATAAAAAATGGAATTCATTTCTTTTATATAATTAATGTTTGATAAATAATATTCTTTATTTTACATATTATTTATTTTTATTTACAGAATTTATATCACGTCATTCCGTCGAAGGTAAATTTACTTTTGTCGATCAAAGGGTAGGAGCAATTTTAGGATATACTCCATCAGAACTTCTTGGCCATCCTTGTTATGAATTTTATCATCCTGAAGATCATATTCATACGCGTGAAAGTTTTGAACAAGGTAATTTAATAAAACTTAAGTGAATCATGATTAAATATAATGAAAATAATCATTCAAATTATTATCTTTTTGTTTATTTATTTATTTATTTTTTTTTTTTTCTAGTTATAACATTAAAAGGCCAAGTTATGTCGCTATCATACAGATTTAGAGCTAAAAATCGCGATTGGGTGTGGCTCAGAACTTATGCATTTTCTTTTTTAAATCCTTATACGGATGAAGTTGAATATATCGTTTGTACAAATACTACGTCCAAGTAAATAAAAATTATACTTGTATATTCTTTTAATTAAACATTTATAATTTTACATTAATTTTATAATAATTTTATTTTTTTTGTAAGATCGTTACATAGTAGCGGTGGCACTGGAGATACTCAAGGACCAGCAGAAAATGAAGTGGTCGCTTCTTATGGTCAACCAGGGCTTGATTATTCTTTGGAAAGACATCCTGCGCGAAATACCATGTACCCCACTACTGCGACTCATCATATGATGCAGCATGCAGCTGGTATGCCTGGTACAGGTGAGAAATCTTTGTTTGATAAAAAAATAAAAATTTTTCAATAAAATAAATTAACAATTATATTTTTAGGTCCTCCAGCTCCACCACCACCACAACAAGCAAGACCATCCAGTACACAAAACGTTTATCAAAATTATGAAACTACTCAATCACCTATAGCTTACGGTTCTCCAAGTCAACAAAATACGTCTTCATCTGTTTTAAACAGAATTCAAAAACCAGCAGCGAATACATCACCTACACCGACAGTACAACAAGCAACTGGTAATTGGTCGACTATTGGACGACAGGTTTGTATTACTCATTTCAAATGTATACAATTTATCGCAATACATTAATTAAAATATTTCTTAACTCACAAATAGCAACAGCCAGTTTCTTGTGAAGGATACCAATATAGTCAATCAAGTCCATCAAGATCTCCTAGTGGACCGACATATACTCAATTAAGTAGTGGAGCTAGAACGCCGGCTGCTCAGTATCATGCAGTTACAACAGTGCCTAATAATAACTCAGGTATTATTATAATGCAATTTTTTATAACTAGATATTTACAAATGAGTTAATTATTATATTAAATTTAATCATCCAATTTCGACAACTGCATTAAAATATGAAATTTTCTTTAGGAATGTGGAGCTGGCAAGGGCAACAACAACATCAAGGTCCCCCACAAGACGCAGGTGGACAAACTAATGCACAAGTTGCTGGCCAATCACAAAATGCTCATCCAGCTACAACAGGTGCACCTGGCCCACAGAATCAAGAATTATCTGATATGCTACAAATGTTTCAAGATCAAGAATTAAGCATGTTTAATTCAAGTTTTGAATGAATTTATAGTGCTCGTTTATGCACATAAGAATCAAAGGACTCAATTTTATGCCTCAATTGTTTAAGTATGAAGATGGAACTTTCTCATTCCGAACGGGACTAAAACTCATTAATTACACTTATTTAAATTTTTTAAATAAAAATTTACGTTTTTCTGGTAAAATGAGAATATAACGTATGTGTAAAAAGATTTGGTATCGTTTTGTAATTTGAAAAAACCTGTTTAAAAAGCACAACGAAAATATTTCAAATAATAAAAAAGTTGTGGATAATGTTATTGACATCAAGTGATTAAAGAAAAAACAACTTCAGAATATTTAATTATAAAAGCACTATTTATTGTGTTTTATAAATGAGGAATATTTTAGAGTTTCTTGTTATTACTACTTAATAATGTAAAAAAGTATTACTAAAAAATTATAATGCACCACGACTTTAACAGATTAAAATAAATTATAATTATCGTTTGATGCATTTATTTAAAAAAAAAAAAAAAAAAAAAACAAAATTCGTATTGAAGGATTTCTTAAACTTAAATTTGCCTCCATTTGAAGACAAAATAATAGCAATACAAGTTTAAGTGTAATTTTATTAATTTAGGTGTTTGTAATTATAATCAGTGCAATTGTTAAATGTCTCATTGATGAAATTGTTTTCGTACAATGATATGTATAAAACTTATTTACTTTTTAAATGCACCAAAAAATGAAATCGCACAATTCAGATTTTAGTTTTTTATTTTAAATGACAAGAATAATGACTAAAATTAATCATATTTTAGTTAATGACAGATTAACGATAATTAGTGACTCAATAATTGAGTCATATGACTGGTAGCATGTATGTATCTTATTTGTATGATTTCTCGTATGTGTTTTTAGCCACAAATAACAAATTAAAACAAAGAAATAATTAACTTTATTTAAGCTATTTTATCATGAAGAAAAATTACATTGGCTTTATCAAAAGATGAATTCGTAAAAAAATAGTATTTTATAATTTTTGTATAGTGTGAAAAATTGTGAGCTAGAGTATTATTTTGAAAACTGAATAAGCATTTTATACATATACTTAAGACAACTGTCTTTGAGCTAGTATGTGTATATTATTCAAAGAGAATATAAACTTTTCATTTTATATCAGTTGTACATTTATTTATTTACACTTATATTTTTTATCCTCATTTATTATTTGGAGTTAATAAAATACTATTATATAATACAAGTAAATTGTACAATTATTTGTAAAAAAATTTTTTTTTATTAAATTCTAAAAATTATAACTTTAATTTAATTGCAGACATTTCTTTTTTATTTTTTTTGTTGGTAGTTGTACTTGTTTTAGCTTTAATAGTATTTACAACTTGATCTTGCAGCTGAGCAAAGAATGCCGTTGAAGATTTAATAGTTTTTCCGTCTTTATTGTTAGTAGTGTCATCTGCATTGATAATATTTCGCCCTTTTAATTTTCCTGATGCAACTGCTTTTTTCAACGATTTTTTCTGCTTTATACCGTCTGTTTGCTTTTTACTTTGATTCACAGCTCGCAAATGTTGTTTAAGTTTTTTATTACGTCTTTCTCGTTTCATGTCCGTTTTCGTTCTTTCAGATTTACCAATTAATTCACCTTTTTGTTTTGCTAAATAATAAAATATAAATACCAAATTATAAATTTAATTTAAATAAAATTTTAGTAAAAAAAAATTCTATATTTACATTGAACTTCTTCAGGTGCAAGTAAAGTAGCCTCAGTTGTTGCAATAGGAGCAACTTCTTCCATGTTAACTGCAGGTACATTACTAATAATTTGAATTTCTGGTTTTGCCTGGAATTATATTAAATGTGTTATATGTACTGCTTATAAATTAAAAAAAGGAATGTAGAAGAAACCATAAGATTGCACAAAGTTCTTACTGGTTTTGGAGTGTAATGGAAGTTACACAATGCATCCAGTTTTTTAAACAAAGAATGCATGCATTCTGTAATTTCAATATGCTCTGGTGGTTCTTGTTTTTCTTGTTCGTCTTTATCTTCAGAAGTTAAAGCCTCTCTCTGCTTTATGTATTCATTCTCATAAATTTGTGCTAAACTTTCTTTACTTTTTTCTTGATTCATAATTAATTTTTTCTTGTATTCCATTGGTGTTTCTGCAAGTTTAACTTTTTTTTCAACATCATCCCATGCTTTATCTTTAATTCTTCCCCTGATAATATCTTCTAATTTCATTGTGGTTTGTTCTGTCATAATAGGAGCTGGTCTTGATACAGTATCAAATTCAACATATTCTTCAAGAAGTGAATTTTGAGGTCTTTTCGAAGCACTAGTTTCTCCTTTTAGTTGCCATGGTTTTTCTGAAACCGCTTCCTCTTCTAATTCTTTAATCCGTTTTTTCAACCTGTCTTGCCTAGCTTCTAATGATGATTTAACTGTTTTGATTTTGTCTTTATCTTCTACATCTTCTGTTGTATCATTTTCTATTGAATCTGATTCATCATCTGAATTATTGGGAAAATTAAATTTAACTTTTTTCTTATCTTTTTTATTTTCTTGAATTTCATTAGCATTATTTTTATTTTGAGTTTTGATTTCACAAAAACTATTATTATATACATCTTTATTATTATCGTCATTATTATCATCTTCATCTCCATTTATATTTTCATTTTCTTCGTTTCCTTCGTCACAGCTTTCTGGACTATCAAAGAAATCTGCATATTTAAGCGATCTTCCATTTTTAATTTCATCACCTTGATCCTCTTCATCATCTAATTCAGATAAATTATTAAATAAATCAATTGATTCAGTTTCTTCGTCAGAATCATTATATTTTTTTTTATTTAACTTTAACTCCTTTTTATCTTCTTGTTTTAAATATTCATCCAATTCATCTAATTTGAAAAACTTGTCATCTACTTCAGTTGTTCTTTTTCTTTTTTTATTAAAATTAGTTTTTGTCTTATTTTCTTCATTTTCAAGCATTACATCACTGACTGACTCTTCTAATTCAAAATCTTCTTGCATGTGTTCGTCTTCACTAAAAGATTCAATCTTTTTTGAATCATCATCTTTGCTTGTTTTTAATGGCAATATTAAGAAGTTTTTGTTAGCTAATGTTTTAGAAATTTTTCCTAAACTTAATCTACTAAATTCTTCATTATTTTCAATTTCAAGTTGTTGCCAAATTTGTTCTGAATCAAAATCATCAATAATAAGTTTAGATAATGCTTCTGATTTACAATTTTTTAATAATTTAGTTTTCACTGCTAAATCATACAAATATTTTGTAGAATTTTTGAGACTCTGAGATACATGATCTTGAATACTGAAAAATTAAATTTTTTATATTTGACGTACTTGAAACAAAATATAAAAAAAAAAAAAAAAAAAAAAAATGATACCTTAAATAAGCTTCAGGTTTTTTTAAGCAATCTTTAACTATGTGTTGAATTTTATCTAACGAAAAAAAATCATCGACCATCATAATGACAGATTATAATTAACATTAATAGTTTATATTTAACTGAAATATTGTAAATTAATTTAAAGTCATTTTGTACTAAATTTATTGATCAACACATAAAATTATATCTTTAATATTATCTTTATAAAATTACAATTAAGGTTATAATTCAACATGGAAAATACAATTGACAACATGTGTTTAAGAAATTTTTAGATATACATATATATATATATATATGCAGTAGTCACGTATAAAATGCATGCGACTTGTATGTGTACATCATAGACTTATATACTAGACTGCGCGAGCTGTGAGAGGTTTTGAAGACAACATTAAAGGACGGAGATAGCTTGGGAAGCGTTTTGTCTCTCTCGCTTGGCAGGAAGAGTGGGGAGGCTGTTAAGGGGAAAGTGTTCCTTCCCCTCGTCTATTTGTTATGATTACTTATTTATGATGTCTTTTTCACATAGTCAGTCGCTCCCCCCACCAACCTCCACGTTAGAGAGAGACACAACGCCTCCCGCTATTGTTTTCTCACTTTAATGTTGTCTTCAAAACCTCTCCCAGCGCGCGCACTCTAGAATATAAGTCTATGGTGTACATACATCGTAAACGATTGTAGCACTATGAGTGACAAATTTAGGAACTAATATTTCTTCTACCGTTTCCCTGTATTGTATCTTCCACAAAATAGTGACACCCCCCACCATAAGAGTTCCTGATCTGTACATATATACGCGACTGCGTGCCACCTAAAATGAAGCACAGTTTACAATTTATAACCTATTCAGAGACAGAAAGAATAAGAAAATACATAAACAACAAATAAAACATTTTATTAAATTATAATGAATAAATTATCAAATAATTTAATCAAATAATTATGGGAAGAAGTCGTACACCATCACCAAGTCGAAGACGTGATAGATCTCGAGAGCGAGATCGAGAACGTCGAAGAAGACGATCCAGAGAACGTAGAAGAAGGTAAACACAAGTTTTTGAAAATTTTATTAGAAATGAAAATTAAAAAATTTTAAAATATCTCATATTTATAGATCCGTTGAACGAGATAGAGTGAAATCTAGAGATCGCGATAGAGATGGCGATAGACACAGAGAACATGATCGTGAACGAGATAGGCATAGAAGATCTTACAGTAGATCCAGATCTCGGGAAAGAGAGCGCCCAATAAAACCTAAAATAAAAAACTCAGAAAGACCTATTGTTACAGGTAGCGTTAACGTTTTTTAAATTTTATCTAAAATTTATGCAAGTAATATTTTATACAATATTTTTTATTATAACAGAGGCTGATTTGCAAGGAAAAACTCCAGAAGAACAGCAAATGATGCGGATGATGGGATTTTGTGGTTTTGATACTACTAAAGGCAAAAAAGTTGAAGGAAATGATGTTGGTGCTGTTCATGTAATATTGAAAAGAAAGTATAGACAGTACATGAATAGAAAAGGAGGATTTAACAGACCACTTGACTTTGTAGCATAATATTAATTTACTATATATTTGTATGATTATAAATCTATAGAAACATTTTAAAAAATTCAAAAAAATTAAAAATATTTTTCTCACTGTATGAATATTATCGACACATAAATTTCTTTTAAAATTTTATGATAAATAAATTTTTAAGATAAATGTTATAATTAACTGTATTTAAATACTTTATTTTTTGCATTATCATTTTATTTGTAATAAATTAGTTTTAGAGATAAATTGTTTATTATCGATCATATTAAAGTATTTTAATTTTTATATTTAATTTAATTTTAAAATTATATGTTTTAAGTTAAATAAAATTAAATTAAATAAAGTAATACTATTTTTGTACAACAAAATATTGTGTATTTAAGTATTTTTTCTTTACGGTAAAATAAATTTGTATTTATCAAATTAACAATTTTTTTTTATAATTATTCGATTATTTTTTTGATTCAAATATGTGTTAGAGAAAAATTTGTCCATACTTATGAATAGCGACATTGAAATTGTGGAACTTTGAAAACTATGCCTAATATTTTGGCGGGCACTGAATGGTTGAATGGACTATATTTACACACATATGTATAATATATTCTTACACACCTTATCTTGTCGCAACTGTCATTTGAATTTTGTATTATACGCGACAGTAATAAATTAAAAAAAGTTAATTTATAAGTACATAAAGTTTGTATATAAAACTATTAAAAAAATAAATGGCTTTACAAAATGGATAGAGTATCTATAGAATTCCATAAAAATGTAGCTTTACTCACAAAATTCGTAGCACCTAATGATGATTTTAAAAAATATTTTAAAGAGGTAAAAATACATAGTTTTTTTCTTTTTATATTAAAATAAAATTATATAAAAGTAATATTTAATTTTTTTTTTTTAAAGGGTATGTTTGATAAACCCAACACCTTGGGTTTCATACACGTTTCTTTTTATTTATTAAATATATATTATAAAGATAATGTAAAAAATAAAATTCAGTGGCCAGTTATTTGTAAACAAACTGAAAACAAATTTCGTAACGATGTAAGAGAATGTTTAATAATTATTGCTAATGAAAATTCTGATCTTAACTTTCCTCCTATTTTTGCTTCTCATTTATTATTGGCAAGAGGTACAAAATTTCTACTAATAATGTGGAAATTTTCTTTAGTTGTACTTCGTACATATCTTACACGAGGTATTTATATAAATTTATTAATCAAAATTTTATTTTAAGCATTCACTATAGAATATTTTTTTTTTTAGAATATCATACAGTTATATCTATTTCACCAAAATCAGGTCCTTGTCAAGAATTAACAAAAACGTTTTTAAAGAATGTCACATACAATCATTATAATATTATTTCAAAAATACGTAGAGAAAGAGAAAATGCAGAACAAGAAGCAACAGATTGTCTTAGGTACTGTAGGCAATAAATATAAAATTATTTTTTAAGATTTAGATTTTTTAATTAATGTCATATTATAAACAGGAAAAAAAACCACGAACAGAATGAATTAAAAGCAAAAATTTTAAAAATGAAAGAAGAATTAAAAAAAATGACTCTCTCTGCACCAGTAAATGATACTGCTAAACAAAAATTGATAAATATAGAAGACAATGAGATAATTGATAGTAAGTTGTATATTTTTGAATGTGCAAGTTTATTATTTTAAAAACATAATTTATATTTAAAATGATTTTTTAATTTAGTGTGGAATAATTTTATAAATAATAATTCAGTATTATCATTAGATACTGATTATAAAATTTTAAAAGAAATGGATGAATTCCTAAAATCTATAGGTAACATAGTATTGAATTTAACAGGTAATTCACAAATATTAAATGGATCTGATTTAGATCAAATTAATATTGATTTGATTTGTAAATTAGTTCCACCAGAAATGCAGGTAATTCATTTTAGTAAGGCTACAAATTTTTATTTATGTATGTAATATATGTAACTTGAGATTTTTGTTTCATATAGATTTTACCATGTAATTTATACAGAAAAGAAAGTTTAAATTTACAAAACTTTTTTTCTATTTTTTATTTATTGCTGAAAAAATTTCAAATAAATTATCACAAACATCATCTGGAAGAATTTTCAAAATGTAATACACAAATACAAATGAGCAATAAAGATTTAAAAAGTGCAATAAATCATTTTCAAAATCTTCATGAAGAAATCATCAATTTCACTGCAAATGGAATAAAAAAAAGTAATAAAATAGATAATGTGCAGAGGACTAACATTCCAGAATTTGATAAAGTACTTTTTATGCCTTCACCGTCAATCCAAATAAATAGTTATTATGAAGGAGGAAGAAATATGTGTCAAAATTATTTAAAACTTACCCCTGTAGAAAGTAAAAAATTATCTTGTTTACTAGAAAATTTAAAACAATGGAAATTTTATATTATTAATGTTAATGTAATTATTATTTTAGGTGCACATAAAGAACTTTTTTCAAGACATGCATTTAATAATGAAAAATCCGTTTACTCTACAAAGAAAAAACCGCTTTTTGTTCAGCGTATAAATTTTGACGACTCAACTTTATATACAGGCCTTGATAAACAATCTACATCCCAGCAACGAATTTATACACCTACAAAATTAATGTCTTCTTTTAAAAATGCAGACAAGTATTCTCGAATATTTTCAACTCGGAAGCTCAATGACAATAAAGGTATTAAAATAATATTTATCTAAGTTTTTAATTAAATATAAATGAAGAATATTAATTGACAATTTTATACATAGTTAATAGTAGTGTAATGATGATGATGTCAAGTACTGGAAATTCAATGCTACCATTCATGACAACAAAACAACATTGTATATCTTTAATGGATTCGTGTAATTCAAGTCAAGAATTTTCTCAAGAACCGCTTTTACTTAATCCACACTTGAATTCTACTATTGAATCATCAAAAATAGAAGAACCTGAGAAACTAACACAGAAAAGTAATAAAAGGCGTTCCATAGGTGATTTGGTAGAAAGGTATAAAAAACTAATACAAAAGCGGGATATAGAAATGACAAACATCACTACAAGAGAGCCTTTAGGAGAAGAAACAGTTAAATTTGATTAATTGTTTTTATTGTATAATAAAAATATTATTATATAAGTTTTATTGTACAGTTGAAAAGTATTTTGTATTATGCAATTTGAATTTTATAATAAAATTAAAAATAATAAATAATAGAATTTAAACAAAATTTTAATTTATTATAATTATATTTACATATAACTAAATTAGTTTGCAAAACAAAATATAATTGTGCAGCAGTTTAAGGAAAAAATAATCCATATTCTATATAAAGTATTGCATGTATTGTTCAAATGTTACATATAGTAGTAAATAGTATTCATGTACAAAAGTTACATGTGATGTCAGATTATAAAAAATCTTAAATATTAACCAAAAAATATACTATTTTTTTTTTCTTGTTATTAGATACATGAAATATTTTTCAACAAGTAATTTTTAGTCTTCCGTTGCATTAAAATGTATACTTTCTTGAATATTACATAAATAAAGCATTATTTTGCACAATAAAAAAATTCTTATTAGAATATTTTAAACTTGGCTATCAAAATATCGTTTGATCTTTGGATAAATATATTTCACAGAAAATATTAGTTATAAATTATGTTTGCCCTTGTTAATGAAAAATTGTTGCTATTGAATAATTATTATATCATATAAAGCCATCTACTTTTGAAAGGCACGAAGTGGCAATCTTAAAATTAGGTACGAAGCATTGTCTTTTTTTCCCTTAATTTAAACTTATAAATTTACTGTTAGCATTAACTGATTTTCAACAGTTATGCAAGTGACTTTTATATAAACATAGTCACTTAGAATAAACAACTCTTGTACATACATTTTGAAATATCAATCATTGATATTGCAGAACAGTTCAGATCGTTGATTTACTTCATAAGATCCTTGATAAAAATTTAAAGTTCTGCAATGATTGTCAAGATTTTTTTTAATAATAAATTTTTTTTCTTTTAATTCATCGAGCTAAACTTGAATAGAATTTTGGCTGAAACGATTAGTTTAATATTATTTATAGAAATTGATAATATCTTATAAAAAAACTTGTGATAAATCAAACCTCATCATGATTTTCTTCTTTGTTGGCAGTATCATCATCATCACCAGAACTATCAGCCCCAGAACTATCTGCAGAATTTCTTTGTTCTTTGTTTTCATCTGTTAATGGATTGGTTTCTGCTTTTACTTTACTGGCAGCATCAAAGCATTGTAAACAAACTCTCACAGCTTTACCATTGCCTTGACCTGGTAATACCATTTTTTTGTTGCTGCAAGGACCACACACAACTGCTCCACACTGTCTACAGTGATGCTAAGACAAAATAAAAACTTCATAAACTGTATCAATGTGATTGAATATTAAAAGATATTACTCACCCTTCGATTCAATACTGTAAATTGTGTTTTGTTACAGTGCATACAAATTGTTGCTTCATTATCTGGAACCCAAACAGCTGCATGAACTTCTACAGGTTTTTTGCCACCTAAAAGTAAGATAAATATGGTAAAAATTGTTCAATTTATATCTCTATTTACTTATTAATTTAATTAACACACTTTTTCTAAGCAGATCTTCAATACATTTTGTAATATGTGCCATCCATTCTTGCTTTTCTGTTGTAGTAGCAGCATAAACAGCAAATGATTTGGTTACAGTTTTTATTAACCAACCATTTTTATATTCTAAAAAGATGTAATGTTAATTTATATCATAAATAATTATAAATTAAAACATTCAAAATTCTTCTCATTAAATTTATAAACTTACGCCCATCATCAGCTAAAGATTCAAGTTTTACTTGTTCTAATGGAATTATGTGTTGTTTGTTATACTAAAAAATAATTTTTTATATAAAAATTTTTAAAAAATATAATTATAAAATTATAATATTATTATTAAATTATGATTCTATTACCTTTTTCTTGTTCATTACTATATTTCCATATACCAATATATCATTAAATAGAAAAAATTGTCTTGATTTTGGTTTTTTTCTACACATTTTGGTTAAAACACCTTCACCAACAAGTACTCTTCCAGAAACAGCGAGAGGCTACACATATTAAAAAAAGATTAATAAAATAAATAGTAAATCCATAATACTAATAAAGTTATAACAAAGATTTATACATCTATAAGTAATATACTTATAAAAATTTTTTTTGTAAAATATATTATAAATGATTACCTGACCAGAACTGCCAAAGCAGCTCTCGATCATTGCAATCCTCCTGGCATTAGCCTCACTATTGACTGTAAAGAGAAAAATAATAAATTTAGTAATAATATCTTATCATTTCGCAATGAAATCGAGAAAATATTTTTGTAGGCTACTGGACTATTTTAATAGAGAAAGCTAGTAGCTGTCAAAACGATTGTGCCAGTCAGCTCACTATGACAGTTAATATCACGGAATATAAGTTCTCTAAAAAAAAATATGATGAAAAGGAAGAAAGAAAAAAGATGAAAAAAATAGTGAATCTCTATGATAAAGAAATTAGTACTCTAATGGATAAATAAATAAAAGAAATCTGCAATAAATTCTAAACTAACCAAGTCGATCAACCATGATCCTGTGTATGAATCAACAGGGCTGGCAACAGCAGGAAGCATCATATGAATCACGCAGTGTGTGTCTATGTGTTCATTAGTGACGTATCAAATATACATGTACTAAAGCTGCTCTAGCGCTTATTATATGTGTTGAACTGTTGTGCAGAAATTGCGAAAGAACTGTTGACGATAACTTCAGACTTTATACCACCCCGAAAAATATATATGTAAGTACTATGAAGTGGTGCGTAAATCGATAGTAATCATATGACACGATCCGCTGATCTCTTGGTTTATAATTGACTAGGCGTTTCGTTTTTTTCTGTAAATTAAATTTTTTTAAATAAATAGATGCCAAATTGTAGAAAGTTCAACTATAATATCGTGTAAAAAGTTATTCTAAGTATTAAAAAAATAATGATGAAAGTGTGCGGCCCAAAATACGCCCTTTGTGGTCTTATTATTTCTGTTTGGGGTATATTTCAACTTGTAAGTTTTGCACTTGAACTATTATAAATAATTTATTGTGATTTAAATTTGAAATAATTATAAATGATAATAAAATATCAATTTCAGCTTTTGATGGGCATTTTCTTTTATATTAGAAGTGTAGCATTAATTGAAGATCTTCCATTGGAAGATAAGAATTATAATAATTCAAAGGATTTCTATAATGATGCGACGAGTGGATTCCAAAGAAATGCTTATAATTGCTGGATAGCTGCTTGTATCTATGTATTAACATTACTATTTTCTGGTCATCAATTTTATCTTAATTCAAGATCATCGCTCAGTGTTTGATCGTTTAATGTATATTATACTTATGAAATATTGATTTTTTAAAAAAAGCCAAACTGAATTATTGCTCATGTTTATTCCAATTGAGTCAATCAATATTTTTGTGCATTCTCATCAACATTAGATAAAACTTAATTTTTATATACGTTGTATCTTGTATAATATATGTACCGAATGCTTGTTATGTTAATGTAAATATATAAGTAGTTCAAATGTCAAATAATTTAAGATATTTAAATTTCAAAAAAAATTTATTATAAAAATCTAAGATTTTATCAACAATTTAAAATATTATTTTGTTCCAAAAGTGATGTAAATTATCAAAATATTAGAAGTATCTTTGTGAAAAAAAAAAAAAAATAATAAAATCGTTAAACATGCTCATTTATTTATACTTTATGTATTCAATTCCTTCCTATTTATTTTGAAGTAATTTTTACAACACAAAATTGATAAAAAATTTCTTTTTGAAGTTGTCTTTACAGTTTTTAATCATTAAAACTCAAATAAAATATTGCATTTATATACATACTTATGAGCATATTAAATCTAATAAATATAATTTTTATTTAGTACTTTTGGTAGTTTAATTGCTTACTTTGTTTCTTATCATAATAATTTGTTCTGGATAACTTAATATTTGAAAGCAATCTGCACTCTACTGAGTTATAGGATAAGTAATATTAGTCATAGCTTTTGCTGTTAGGATGTTATCCATTTTTTAATCAATAGGCTTTTATATTCGTTTTTTAATCATGAAATATACACAATTCTGTTTTTATACGTATAAACATCCTGTTTATTACACATGTAATATTTAAAATACTTACAATATTTTTTAAAAACAACTATAAATACAAAATTTTTATTTTCAAAATATGATATTGTGTGAGGTTAGTTATTTCATTATAAGAAATTATTAATCTATTTAATAATAAAATAGTATAATAAAAATGTAGTTTACATTGTAAATTAAGTTTTAGTCAAATAAAAATTTTATTTAATAGTGAATTGAAAGATGGATAATGTAACAGAAGAATTTCATAATCAAATACAAATTAGAAAAATTCCTTTTAAATCAAAGTTAGCTTATGGAGTAGGCCATGTTTTAAATGATATATGTGCATCAATGTGGTTTACTTATTTATTAGTATATTTTCATCTTGTACTTGGGTTCAGTCCTACATATGCAGGTATAATTTTATTAATCGGACAAATATCTGATGCATTAGCGACACCATTTGTTGGATTACATTCTGACAAAGATGATAATTTTTGGCTGTGTAAATATGGAAAACGAAAAACTTGGCATTTAATTGGTAAATTAAATCTTTCATATCATTCATTTTATAAATTTTATATTTTTTAAAGATATTAAAAGTAGTTATTTTGTAGGGACAATTTGTGTACTTTGCACATTTCCATTTATATTTTCTAAATGTCTTGGTTGTCAAAGAGCACATGAATGGGCACAAATAATTTATTATGCAGCTTTTGTAATTATTTTTCAGTTTGGTTGGGCTTCTGTGCAGATATCTCATTTGTCATTAATTCCAGATCTTACTCCATTTGATGAAGAACGCACAGCACTTACAGCTATTAGGTATTTAAAAGTAAATTTGTTAAAAAAAATACAAATATAATTTACATAAAAAAAATTATTTATTTTATATTTTTCAAAAATTAAGATATAGCTTTACTGTATTTTCAAATATTCTTGTTTATTGTGTAACATGGGCAGTATTACACATTACTAGTGAAAATTCAACAGATAAAATTGGCGCAAAAGATGCATATAAATTTCAGCAAATAGTTTTAATTGGAATTGCTATTGGCCTTGTATTCTCAATTATTTTTCATGTTTTTGTAAAAGAGACTAATTCAAGAGAAAACTCAGGTACATTTTTTCTAACTCTCTTTTATATAATTCTATAAAGAAATATTATATATATATATATAAAGAAATATTATATATATATATATATATATATATATATATATATATATATATGCAATAAGAATGTAATATATAATTCTATAAAAAAAAATAATTTTGATTTAATTTATTTTAGCCAATGCTTCACAAGAAGAATCTCAGAGACAAATACAATCACCTTTATCATTATTTAAAGATGTAGAATTATATCAGATAGCATGTATTTACATGCCTACTCGTTTGTTTGTGAATTTATTACAAATTTATATACCATTATATTTGCATGAAACTTTAAAAATGCCAGCTACATCCCTGGCCATTATACCTTTGATAATGTACTTAAGTAGCTTTAAAGCTTCATTAACTATTCAATATCTCAACTCAAAATTAGGAAGAAAAATATCATATTTGATAGGATCATCAATGGGAATTGGAGCTTGCATATGGATTTGGTTTGGTAAAGGTGACCACTTTGTTCGTCTATTTATATATCCAGTATCTTTACTTTTAGGTAATTATTTTTATATTTTTTATTTTAGTATTTATTAAATATTTTTTAAATCAATTTTTTCAATTTGTGAAATATTTAAACTTAATTTTAATTAATAAATATGATTTAAATTTCCTTTTATTTTCAGGATCTGGTGGTTCAATGATGCTTGTAACAAGTCTTGCTATTACAGCAGATTACATAGGTCATAGCACAGAAAATGGAGCATTTATTTATGGTGTAATGAGTTTTACTGATAAACTCTCTAATGGACTTGCTGTTATTCTAATACAATATATGTAAGATCTTTTCTCTTATTTACGATACATTTTATGAAGTAGGATATAATGTGCTGATTATAAAGCATGAAATTTATTATTTTATTGAAACATAAAATGAGTACATTCTTATGAAATATTTTGTATATTAGTCTAGATATAATATTATAAAGTTGCCTTAGATATAATTAAATTTTTAATGATTCCATAAAATTAATTTATTAATTTTGTTTAAAAAATAAAAGTTTTGTATTGTTTAACATTTTCTGAAAAATAATATTCAAAAATATAAAGAAAAAGAAAATGTTTATATTGTTTTGGTTAACGTTTGAAAAATCTCGCATTTACATAAATATCCAATCATTCATCAAAAATCATGTTTGTTCAATATCATTGAAAACTAATACTAAGTTTTTCTATTATTTTATATATATATATGAATATCACGTAAAGTGTTAACACGAAAGTATCGATTTTTATTCGAAATGAATAATTTTGAATTAATATAATAAAGATTAAATCGTGCTTTAACTAAAAACAAAATTTTATTTTTGTTAATCTACTAATTATTTTCTTTAATTGTAATTATATTTAATAAAATCGGTAATTACGAAGTGTAATTCAATACACATTATTTATTATAATAAATTACTATAAGAATTATTATATATAATAAATACAAATTTTTATTTATTTTTAAAATTAATAAGAATATTTTGAAAAATAAAATTAATCGATTTAAAACAAGTAAAATTTTATATTTTTATATTAAATTGACTCCAAAGGAACATATTATTTAAATAGTTTAATGGTTAAATTTATTTATTGTATTTAGGCGATGTACTACGGACTGCACAGATTATTACAAAAACATTTTAACGTTCGTATGTGGCGGATCTGCAGTCGTTGGCCTTATTATGACGTTTTGTAGAAAATCCAATAGTAATAATGCGACCAATTCAACACCAAATTACAGCAATTTAAATTCCGAAGAAGATGATGAAAATCGAACAAATACGCGGGTGGAGACACCTGATACTTAAAAATTCTTCTCTAATATTGTGATTTAAATATCGCGATTTAGGCTAATATTTTCTCGTATTAAATATAAATGGTAAATTTAAAAAAAAAAAGTTTTTTTAAACAATAATACGAGAAAATGTGAGCAAAGATGATGCTATTAAAGTAACGAGTTAATAATGTTACCCGGCACTAATTTATTGAATATTGACAATATATCTATGTAACAATGGGATCGCTCAATTATATTTGATTGCTTAGAAAATTTATAATATGATATTTTTGATATTATATTCTATAAAATAAAAATGTACAGAAAAATATTTTAAAAAATTTTTTACCAACTCGTTGTCGTGTAGATTGAGAATCAATTGCATTACAAATGCAAGCTTATGACAAGGAAAATAAAAAATTTATTCATAAAAATAAATTTTGATTTTATTATAAGTTTATATAGCTTTGTATTTACATAGCGTATCTCATTAAAGAACAAGGACACGAGGGGTAGTTTAACATAAGCCGCAATCGTATCGTCAAGAAGCGTTTGAAAAAAGAAAAAGAAATAAGGAAACGAATTGGAGTTCCGTGCGGAGCCCGAATTAATGGCTTAAAGTTTGAGAGCGCGTGACCGAGGCACACGAGGGAAGATATATTCCAGACGTAGATAGGCAGAGGGGTAAGAAGCGCGATAGCGTGCCGTGAGAGAGAGAGAGAGAGAGACGCGGTGCCCAACTCCTCCGCGAATCGAGCCCATATATCTCAAACGCACGCGATCCACCGCGCGCCTCGCTCCGACGAAACTCGCCCGCGTCCTCTCTCGCCCTTCTCCCACCCGCGGCCCATCGATTTTCTTCGTATACGCGCGGGCGACACGTCGTGGAGTTTCACTCCGGGCTAAGATATGCAATTGTCGAGGTGCTATTACGCCGCCAGTGGGTGCGTTGGCGCTGCCGCTGCCACCGCCGCCGCCGCCGCCGCCGCCACCACCGTCGTCACCGCCGGTAACCGCCGGCTACCTCGGTCTCGCTCGACGCGTTTTCCACCGGCATCTTCGTCTTCTTACTATCTGTCCTCGGCCATTATCAGTCCTGCTACCGGCGGTGTCGCGCCCACGGCTCCTCGTCCCGAGAGCTCTCGAATTCGTTGGCGCTCGAGCAAGCAGCGCCCGTTGCCGCCGAGATTTGCGCTCCGAGATTATTATTTTCGTTTGGGCGGACCACCGATTTTTTTGCCGGCAGTACGACCCTATAGACGGATGAAACCACGGTAACGCTTTGCGCAATTTTCCTTTTCCATCAATGTCTAGTCCAAAGTATTGCCATTTATTTTATCGCACATACATGCACGTTTCACCGACTTTACCATTATTATTCATTTTATAAACTTTAATATTTTTTTCTTCTTTTTATTTATATACAAGCAAAATGAATATATAATTTTATATCGCGTTACACTTCACGAGCGATGAATTTGATAAATAATAAATGAGCACCAGCTGACGTGAGTCACCAAACCGTGATTCAGAATTTGTTATATTATTTCATATATTGATTTTCATCCAAAAGTATAATTGTATCTGTTGTAATGTGAGTTATTAAGTAAAGCTCCATTCCAAGTTCATTTATTTTAAAAATATATCGGCATGGAGGTTTATAAATTAATTCGTTAAATTATTGGGTACCTGAATATAAAAATTTATTAATTAGAATATAAATATTATACATTATGAAAAAAAAAAATAAATAAATAAATAAAAAAAGGAGCGAAGTGAACTTTTTATTCGAATTCTTCTTTATAGAATTATTTTAATGCCGCATTTGCAAATATTATTTGAATAAAAGGTCATTAAAATAAATTAATTTATAAATTCCTTTTTTTTTTTTTTTTTTTTTTTTTTTTTTTTTTTATAAATTAAAAAATTTGCCATTAAAAACTAAATTATTTGTTGTCTTCGGTATTGCGATTACGTTATCTTTTTGTTAACGATTCTTTATTATTTGAACGCTTGTTATTTGCAGAAAATTTAGCGGAACTTGTAAAATGGACACGATTAGAAAGAAATTTCCAAATCATACGGAAATAGCTTACAGAGAGGCAGTTTCGAAACTGAAATACTTACTAGCGGAATCATATTCACCGAAAATGACAGTCGTGTAAATAATTTTATTTTATTTTTTATAAATATCGTTGCAATTACGTAAGGATAAATAAGAAAAGTAAATTAAACATATATTTCTTAGGAAACCTCTAGCATTAAGTAAAAGAGCGTATAAAGAAAACATCCCCCAAATGGAAGATTACGGCGACGAGGCGGACGTTCAAAGCGTAGCGAGCGACGTTTCTAAAAAAGAGCCGTCCACGCGAAGCAAATATTACACATCGCGATTGAGTAATTTTCCATCGATGCCGATGTATACCTCCGGCAACGAGAGGGTTGCCTTGCCGCCCGCGGAGTTATCGACTTTCATCGAGCGACAAGAAGAATATATCGAGCAGCTGGAAAGGGAGTCGCAGTACTGCAGAGAGGAGCTTAAAAATCTCGTTGAAAAAGTTAGGGAGGTAAATAAAATCGTTGAGCTATTTATTTATAACGAGTTTTAAATCGATCCATAACGTAAAATTATTTATTATTATTGCTGATTAAAGTTATTAAAAAATATGTTTTCGTTATTTTCGTGTATCGATAAAAAAAAAAAAAAAAAAAAGCGCATACTTATTATTATTGCGTCAGGTCGTCGCGGAAAACGAGTCTCTGCAGGACAAAAACAAGGTCGGCTTCTTCAAAAGCGTCCTAGACGGTTACTCGCAAAACTGCAACGAAGAGCCAAAGCGCGGCGGCGAGCAGCGGGTCGAAGGACAGGAGGAGCCACGATTGTCCCGGAGATCCGCGGGCTCGAAGCCCTTGGAGGGGCCGAGCATCGTCTTCGAGTCGCGCATCAGCGAGCTCGAGGCGCAGCTGACGCAGGCGAGACTCGAGCTGAGAAAGGCGCGCGAGGAGAACCAAGAGAACCTGGAAAGATTGGCCGGGAGGAAGGACGAGTCGCAGCTACAGTTGGAGCTCGAGCGCGCTTCGCGAGAGAAGCGCGAGCTCGAGGCTAAGACGGAGGAGCTGCAGCGCGAGCTGAACAAGATTCGGTCTCGCGACGCCGACGTTGAACTAAAGAGTAAACGTGCCATGGACGTCGCGCAGTACGCCGAATTCGAAAAGGCTCAGGCGGAAGCGGAGGTGCGCAGACTCAGGGAGGAGTTGGAGAGACGCCAGGAGAAGCTGAGGGATGCCCTGCAGGAAACTAATCGGCGAATAATCGAGGAAAAACAGCAGGTGGAGAGAAGATTCAGCCAGCAGATGGAACAGCTCTCCGCTGATGCGGCCTCGCACTGGGAGGCAGCCAGTAAATCCCACCTGGAGTCGGAAAAACAACGACGGGAAATTGCCGATTTGAAGAGGGAAATCGCTCAGAAGAACGCTCTCGTCGACGACTTGAAGAAGGAGCTTCAGGCAAAGGCGAACGAGCTCGGTGTGTTAACGTTATAATATAAAATACTCCATTGTCATATAATAATATCGATTTATGCTTTAGCCAATAACCTTCACACTATTTATACATACATATAATCATCAATAGTTGATGCTGCAAAATTTTTACAATTTCGCACAAATTTGCTGATCTCATTGTTTATGTTTTCGAAAAAGCTCGCTAATTATAGATAATTCGTTCACGTTCATCGAATTTTATATGCACTTTTATTGCATTTTTTTTAATCTATATTTTTCAACTCGATTTCACATAGCAAAATTACAAGAAGAATTAAACGAAGCCGTCGATGAGAAAAGCAGCTTGCAAGAAGAAGCGGCTACCGTTAAATTGACAGCGGAAAGAAACGAAAGACAGGCTCGTCAGGAGCAAAGCAGATTACAATCCGAAATAAATTCTTACAAGATGCGTTTGGAAAGGGCCGACGCCGATTTAATGCACGCGCGTCGTGAAAATCTACGGTTTACCGATGAAATTGCGGCTCTCGAAAAAGAGGTATATATTTACCCTTTTACATCGTCGCGTTTAATGACAAAACGATAACGATTTTAATATAAAAAAAAAAAAAAAAAAAAAAAAAAAATTATACATTTTTTTCACAGATTAATATGAACAAAATAGTTCAGGAGACTCGCGTAGGAGTAGGTGCACAACCTTCAAAATCCGAAAAGGTGAAGGACGAAAAAGACCGAGAGAAGGAGCTTGCCTCGCTTATCTTTGACCTGGAAAACAAACAGGGTAAGACCTCAGAGACGACAAAGCTTTTTATGTATCGATGTGGCTGTGTTAGGTATATTGTCTATGACTTGGAGAGAAATTGTTCGCTTAAGCTTAAATATATCTATATATCTACATGTATGTATACGACGTTATACGCATAAAAATGAAATAAAAAAATAATGAAAGAGAATAAGAAAATAATAATAATAATAAAAAAAAAAAAAAAAAAAAAAAAAAATAATAATAATAATAATAATAATAAAATTAAAAAAAACGTGATACGTGTGAGACATCGGCGTACTGACACTATTCCTAGCATGTGCCAGAGTTGCAATTAGTCAATTTCCTTCGAATTGACTAACAGCAATATTGCCTTTTCACCAGCTAAAACGGTTGCCAGTCTTCAAGATTCGTTGAACAAACAGGCCTCGCTCGTCTCGCGTCTGACTGCGGAATGCCAATCTCTCACACAACGCTTGGAAGCTAACGACCAGAAACACAAGTACTTTTATTTGTCGTTATTTCTAAAAAATAAAAAAACAAAAAAAAAAAAAAAACAAAAAAAAAAAAAAACAAAAAAAACAAAAAAAAAATTTTTTTTTTTTTTAAATATAATCTATTATCTTATTTTTAAAGTTGAATCAATTTTACTGAGTATTGAGAAAATACGCCGATATTTTTGCTTTAAGATTTTTAAGCTTGAATTATCCATGACTCAATAAAAATTGTTCAACATAAATCTTTTAATCTTGTATCATTTTATTTAAATTCAATTGTTTATCCGTCTTTCGAAATAAACTCAAATAAATCTTCTTATCGTTGCATCTCACCGACACTTGCCGTTAGCTTAAACATTTCTGACATCGCTTATCCGCAAAATAATTTTAATCACGTTCGATACATATATATATATATATATATTTATTATAGGCAATATTTAAAGCACAATTCGTTAACTTTGATTTTTACGTACCTTATATTAGCGTATAATAATGGTAACTACTCTCGTGCACGTAGTTGTTAAAAATTAGCATTTTCATATAAGCGTGATCGCAGCTATTGTATATTAGCAGGGGGGGTCACCGACCACGATGATAATGAGAATGATACAACTGCGTTACCTTCGCACAAGAAGCGTCGTGTTAAGGTTGATCTCAAAGTTAAAGTTATACCGAAAAAGAAGCCTCCTCAATCGGATACCCCCTCCAAGGTGCCTATTGTAGTTATTCGTTCACAGTAATGTATATATAGATCAGTATCTTGATTTGTAACATACAAATAGCCATGTTTATTTAGCTTAAATGCGTTTATTTCATCGCTATTGGTAAATTTGTTACCCTTCTCTGTCTATTTTTTTTTTTTTTTTTTTTTTTTTTTTTTTTTTTTTTTCTTGTTTTCAATTTATCTATCTATTTATTTAACTGTTTTAAATTCTTCTTGTAAAGTTAGGTGTTAAAAAAAAAAAAAATAATAATAGCTTATTATTATTTTAGGAAAGAGATGGCCAATTTACAAAGCAACATAGAATACTTATCGAGTAAAATAAAGGAATCTTTTGGCCTCGGAGAACCAAATGCAGGTATTTTACATAACGCTGTTAGAAATTTTAAATCGCGTGAATTTTACTCTTAACACTTTTTTAATATCACCAAGAATAAATTTTGAATATAAAATAAAAATTAGGTATTTGATAAAGTTTAATTTTTTATTTACTATCCCAACTTTAAGAGCTATTCGTTTTATTAATTCAAAAAATGCTAATTTTAATTTTATTGCAGATGAATTAAATGAAAAAAAATATGAAAGGGATCAACTTTCCTCTGAAGAAATGAAAAATGGCTTTCAAGAAAACGATAGTACGCCACAAGAAAAATACAATCTAGAATTAGATTCACAATCCCTACAAAAATTTGAAAATAAATTAGATAAAGAGCTTATTGATGAAAGTAACGAAGATATTTCTTCGGTGTATGTCCCTCAATCCGTCGAAGATCAAAATTTACATCAAAAGTACTCCGAGGAACAAGAAAATTACGGGGATGACTATTCTAATCAACGTTATAATCAATATAATCAATATGATCCAAATCAATATCAAGAATATTTTAATGATCCACAATATACTGACAATGAAGAATATACTCAAGATCAGCATCAGTATTCTCAAAATGAGCAATATCCACATAGTGAACCGTATTTAGATAAAGAAAACTTTAAAGAAGAAACATACGGCGAACAAGATTACAAAAATTATTCCAATAAGCACGAAGAAACATAACATAATTTTAATTATAAACGGATTTTTTTACAAAATTGTATATTCGTTTCTTGTTAATTTTTATTGTTCGATTGTTTTTAATTTTTATTTTATCGCAATAAATAAATTATATATAATAAAAATTTTTGTTTCTTTTTCCTACACCTGATTGATCAAACAAATATATTAATAAAATTATGATATTTAAAAAAAAATTTATTAATTTTAATGTATAATTTTTGTACATTAATAATTTAATTTCTCACGTTTAAAATTATAAGTTATAGATAAAAGCATTTCTATATAGAAAATAATTTATTTAAGTAAATATTTAATATATGATCTTATTATATTGCTATTTTCGATGACAAATGCAAAATAAAAAATATTACTTTTAATAATACCATTTATATTTGATATCTACAATCAAGTCAGCCACCTAAATTAGCCATTGTAAAAAAAGTGCAAGTGAAACATCGCTCTTGCGATGATATTTTTTAAAAAGAAAAAAATTGTTCGAGGTGAGCTTTTTATTGGATTATTCTCAGATTTGCTAAAATACTTGCATGCTTGACCTTATGGTGATGCTAATAGTGAAAAACGATACGAAAACTTTTAAATTGTGTCATACGTTTTTTCAGCAACAAATAGCTAATTCCTAATATCGTCCTCCTGTGTAAAAAAATGATCCTTTGGATTTCCGCTGACAAAGAAGTTAGCGAACAACAATAATTTGTCATAAAAGCTTTAGCCAAAATAAAAAGGGAGAAAAATGAATAAGATATACAAAATGTTTCCAATTCATAAAGATTGCGTTGAAAATCCAATTGAGCCGGAATTGGGAGCTAAAGAATATTTTTTTTCATTTTTAATTTTTCGATAAAATTATAAACAATAAAGAATTTGTTACAATATTGACACATTTTTGATTATTTTTAATAATAAAGGAATATTTTTACTAACTTTTGACATTTTGTTTTATTTTCCTTCAATATATTTTTCCACTATCTTAAAAAAGGGAGCGATATTTGGTAATCCTACATTAATAATTATTCTATCGAAGTAGCATCCATTCTTATACCAATTAAATATAACTTTTGCGCATGCTCGTGTTCGTTCGGTGACTCTAATACCAAGTTATATCCGGCAGAGTGCGCACTCACAGAAAAATTATTTATATTAGAATATATACTAGTACACGGGTGTCAACGATTCATCGATTACGTTATATTTTATAAGTTGTAATTTTTATTTTCATATGCAGTCCAGTAAGATGTTTAAATATTTACTTTGTTTTCATTAAATAATTAAATTACGCAAGTAGTTAGGTTTACGAAATTAGTTGCATAAAAAAATATTAACGTAAGTAAAAATTGAAAATGTAGATAGTATAATTAGAAATGTTGCGCCCTGTAAACAATCTTGCCCTTTCATTATCAGAATTGCCTATGAAAATTTTTGTCAAAGAAAGTGTATCCACATCAGAAATTGAAAAAAGTAATAAATATAAGCTTCAATTTGAAGGTAATGAAGCAAAATTAGCATATGATGAAATAATATCTGCACAAACAAATAACAATAAATCTTTACCACATGTTAATGAAAAAACAAAAAAATTTGAGAATCATTCAAAATCTTCTAACAAACATGCGAATAAAAAAATAGAAAATGTAAATATCTTATTTAAAGCAATAGAGTCACGAGATAAAGACTTTGTTTATCAACATTTCAATCCTGAAAATGTAAATATTTCTGATCAATTTGGTTGGACTCCGTTAATGTGTGCAGCTTACTCAGGATACATGGAAATAGTAAATTTTTTAATAAAGTTAGGTGCTGATATAAAAATACGCGATAAGTCAGGTTTCACAGCTATTGATTTAGCTTTAAAAAAAAATTATTTAGACATAGTTAATTTGTTGAAACAAAATTTATTTAAAAAAAATATTAAAAAGAAAAATGCTGAAATTTGTGTAGAACAATATGACAATAAATGTGATCAAAATATTGCAAATGAAAAAACGGAGTTTTATTGTGATGTTTGTAAAATGGTTTTTAATGAATCTTCAGTAGAAAAGCATGAAACATCAACGCTTCATATTTTTAATAGCAAACCAAAGTTGATGAATGCTTTTTATGGTATACCAAAACAAAATAAAGGGTATCAAATGCTTTTAAACACAGGCTGGAATGAAGAAGGTGGCTTAGGTCCTTCTGGAAAGGGCCAAAAATATCCTGTGAAAACTATCTTAAAGAGAGATCGCGAAGGCTTAGGGCGATCTAATAAGAACTTAGCTAGGATAACACATTTTGTTTCTAGCGATATTAATGCTATTAAATTTACTAACGAACATAAAAAAAAAAAATTGAAGAAAAAAGATCAAATTAAAAAATTGAATAAAGAAGCTGATAAAGTAAAAGCTTTGAGACAAGCTCTATCTTGATACAGTAAAATATTTTACTTTTGTTAAATTCAAAATTTAGAAAAGTTTATATTTTATGAAATATCTATTCATGTTATAGAAAATGGATGATCAAAAATTAATGCTAGAATATCTTCAAAAAATTGAAGAAAAAGGAGTTGAAATTTTGACAGATAGGCAAGAAGTTGTTGCTCTCGATAAAAGAAGAAATGACGATAGAGTTGGCATGAGAGCTTTGCAAAAACAAAAAGGGGACAAAACCTGGATAACTGTTGGTCCGCTATTATTAAAAATGCCATCAAAAGCAGCAGAAGATTTATTAAAAGAAGGTATGTATTACAATTAAAATTTTATTTATATGCTGGTTTTAAATAAATATCTAAAAAAATATTATATTTTTATTTAGATCAAAAACAATGTGATATTGAAATTAATAAAATAAGAAGTGATTTAAAAATAAAAGTAAATGATTTACGAGATCTGGAGCACAACCCACCAGTCCCAGGACTTATGCTTAAACCTATGTCACGGTTAGAAATGTCAGCAATGAACCAAGTATTGGGAAAAAGTCTGTAATTGTCAATTTATATGTAAATATAATAGTTAAATAAAAAGATATTTATGTATCTGTTTTTCATTACCTTATAAGTTTTTATTATTTCATTTTTTCTTTTTTAATAACATTTAATTAGTTTCATTGTTTCCAGTTGTTATTATTTTTTCTAACTGTTCAATATACCAATTAGGTAAAAAGGAAAACTCTGTTGAAATGGGTAGCATTTCAATTTCAATACAATTACCAAGTTTGTATTCAAATTTGTAAATGCACTCTTTATAATCTTTGGTAACAACAGATTTAACATGATTTAGAAATGCATTACAAAAATTCATACAGTTGGATGCGTTCCAAAAAGCCTATTAAATAAAAAAAATTAGCTTTTCCATTATGTATTTAAAGTTTGAATCTTATAAAAATATGACCAATTCATGATGTAAATGTTTATAAATGATTTTTACCTTACCCAATTTAGGCATTTCAGATATTTTTAAATTATCTAACTTAAATACTTTTCCATTATCTGTTCTTGTACCACATATAACATTTTCAATGTTAACTAAAAAACTTTGGCACCACCATTTTAAAAGTTTTTTTCTGTAGTTTTCATCTTGTCTTATATTTTTTACAACTCTATTAGTTTTCAATTCAACAAATTTTAATGTTTTTAAGTTTACTGGTTTTTTTATAATATCTTTAGAGCAAAGACCATCCATTTCTGCTCCATATAACAAAGCATTTTGTCCTAATTTTGATAAAAAAAGACAGCAAAACTCTTCAGCTTCATTAACTGGTTTTGCTGTATTAGGTGTACTTTCAGGACATTCTTTAATATAAATATTTTAATTTATTCTGTCAACTTCATTTAAAGAAATAAAATTTGTAATATATAAAATAAACTTCATTCTAAGAAATAAAATTTTTTAATTTAAAATACAAATAATTTCAGTTATAAAGAAATTGTAAATTAATTTAAAAAAAAGATTGCATTGTGAAATTGTAAAATAATAAGTAAAATTTTTTTATTTGATCTATTTAATGAAAATGATAAACTATAAAATTCATTTATACCAGAGAGTAAAAATTGCTCAAATTTGAATCCCCAAGACATAAATTGGAGATCTCTTTTTGAAGCATTTGCAATTCTATGTTTATGTTCTTCGGTATCAAATGCACATAAGTAAATAGTACCATGAAATTTTACAGCACATATAATCCAACCATCACGATTCTCATAAGGAGTACAACAAATTTTTGTTAATAATCCACGAAAACATACAAATTCTGGTTTCAACCTAAAAAAAATTCTTAAAAATTGAAAAATCAAGAATATAGTAATTAATTTTAAATTATGCTAATTCAACCATCGTTTTTGTTCAGGTCTAGCTCTAATTTTGATATGATTGTTGATTATCCATCTTAATATATGATCTATCCTTTCATTTAAATTGTCTGGTTTTCGAATAACTTGGTTGTTTCCCTCGTTAAGATTGAAATTAACTTTTGTCTTAATTGTTTCATTGTAATATTTCAATTGTGATAAATCCTCTGAATATTCTCTGTTTTGACCATTTAAACTAAAATAACCTATAATCTCTGGTCTATTAAAGGAGGGAAAATTTTGATTCTCATATGATTCAATTGAAAAATTCATAATTTATTAAATATTATTATTCACTGATACCGAATTTAATCGACACATTCGTAAAAAATTAATGTCATGATAGTTTATCCATCTTGATTCCTGATTTGCAAACTGAAGAAAGGACAAGGTAAGGTTAGCTAAATTGGCAAACATTTTTTTGTATGCGCGCGCATCTCTATGGTAGATTCAACAGTGTGTGCGTGGCACTCATACTTTACACTATACATATATGCTATGTAAGCTACGTTTTAAAAGAACCAGTTTATAATAATAAATTACAAAAAAAGATCAAATCTATTTTCATGTAACACACCATGTTTAAAATAAATAGCTTTACAATTATAAATTATAGCAATGTCATAAATGACAAATTATAAGTTATATACAAAAAAGAACTGTTTATAAAAATTTATACGATATATTTTTTTTTGATAAATTTTGGAAAATATATCGCTAAATTGCTATATGAATGCATCAAGTAATAAAAATGAATTAATTATTTCAAAACTGAGTGTCACAAGTTGGAATCAAATACGGAAATAGGCAAAAAAATGTTTTTTTCTGCATTTTATTTTTAATTATTTACATGAATTATATATATATATATCCTAGTATATATTTTTGTTCATATGAATTATGTTCAGTATTTGTGACAATAAAAAACAATGGATATATACTTTGCAGATAATTATTCATAAAAGTAATCAATTATCATTTTATATAAACTTATATCATTAACATAAAACGAGACTGAAAAACAACGTTGTACAATGAAATTTTTCGCAACGCCCATTACTCGTGTGTATCGCGTCGTCATTAAAAAATAAAATAAAATCGAACTTGCGTAGATATGGCGATGCACCGCGGTATATAAAGATATGGTTTGGAATTTTTTTACCTGCACAGTGGATGTACTCGTTATTTATAAAGGTATAGTTTTTTTTTTTTTAACGTATAGGTGATGCTCTGTACGTCCTTGGTAAGAGGGGTGTGTCCTGGCACACCCTTAACGGAAATTGGAATTACAGTTCTTATATGGCAGCAACTTTTGTTCGCCACTGATACGCTTTGTGAATCAACGAGGCGCATACGGACTCCGATAGCGCAAAGCGAAAAATTCTATCAGCAAACTATAAATTATTTATAAAAAGGGTACCTGTTTTGTTTTTTTTTTTTAAACAAAGCGGTGCATAAATGGGAAATAAAGTAGTGATATTTTCCGAAGAGCAGCTCGAGGATTACCAAGACTGCACGTACTTCACGAGAAAGGAAATTTTAAGGTACCGTTAACGAGCGTGTATAATAGCGAAAGTTGATATTTGTAATACCTAGAGAATTGCTTGGTTTAATCACAAAATCTATAAAATTAGACTTTACAAACGCTTCCGAGAGATGGCCGATCCTGGAATGGTTCCACGCAGCATGACACAGCACGAAGCCTCGAATTTACGCTTACCGTTGGATTATTTAGCCAGAATACCAGAACTAAAGGTGTTTTTCACAAACCATTCAAATTTTCATTATTTCATATTTATTATAATAAAATAATATTTGATACTAAAGTAATATGGAATACAAAGAAAACATACTTGTATTATTCGATAAATTGATGTCTTATAATAATAATCATAATAATTAATTAAAAAGCATTTAAATATAAAATTTTAAAAATAACAAAGTTAGTCGGTGATTTTCAGACTCTTTAAAAAAAAAAAAAAAAAAAAAAAAAATTATCAAAAAAACTCGTGATAATTTTTCGTTTATAATTATAAATATTAATAATATTATGCACATAATGTTTTTATACGAATATAATTTAAATTTCAATATAAATTTAAACATTAATGTTTAAGATAAGTTAAAATAATTCACATAAATGTCTCACATTACGTTTTATAATTTACTAAAAATAATTTAACTTAATACAAAATAGATAAATCTTATAAATTTAATAGTATGAATATAATTATAATAATCAAATTATGCAAATTTATATTATAAAAGATTATGCAATGTTAAAAAATCTAATAATAATTGTTATAAAATGCAAATAATATTATTGTTAATACATTTAAAATTTAATATAATTTTTCGTTTAACACATTAAACTAACGATAAAATTTTAAATATTTCTATTAAAAACATATTTATAATATTGGATCATTATTGTTTGTCAAGTATAATGATCAAAATAATTTTTGAATAATAATGTTAATAGTTTAATTAACAATTCAAAATCTGTGCACGGTGATTTTATTTTAATAACCGTAATTATTAATTTTTTAGATGCATTTGAAATACTTTAATTTAAACCATCATTCTACTTAAATTTACTCATAACACGGCATAAATTTATTTATATTGAAATTTATTTTGTTACTTTATTATTTTAATTTCGAATATATAATATCGAAAGTAAATATTTTATTTCATTTAATTTTCTTGAAATTAAACATTTTCTCTTTAAGTTACGAAAATGTATTCATGACGTAAAACATGGAATATTCTCAATAACTAAAGTTTATTTATCATTTATAAATTCGATTTTGAAATTTAAAAAGCCACTTAATAATATTTAATAATTAAGATTTAAAAATATAAAATAATATACGAGATTATTATAAATTAAAAGTATATAAAATTTACAAAATATCTTATAACATATAGATAAAAGATAAATTAAATGAAATGAAACAATTAATGAAATATTTTAAATTAAAATATTAGGAAAATCCATTTAGGGAGCGGATCGGTCAAGTGTTCACAAAAAATTCCGTGGATCCAGGGCAGTCATGCGAGGAGGGCATTTGCTTCGAAGATTTTCTCGAAATGATGTCCGTCTTTTCGGAGCACGCCCCGCGCGACCTCAAAGTATTCTACGCCTTCAGAATTTACGGTAAAGCATTTATCTTTCTTTCTCTTTTGTTTTTGGCCGCGAAAATGCTAAGCACGCATAAAGCATATGCGAGGCGTGCGGGCAACGTTGTTGCGCAAGAGGCGCGAAAATTCTCTGAAAAATTCTAATTCAATTGGCAGATTTCGACGAGGACGGACTGGTGGGCTTGGCCGATCTGGAGCATACGTGTCGGCAGTTGGCGCGAGGAGGTTTAACCGACGAGGAAGTAGCAACCGTTTGCCAGAAGGTCCTGGAAGAGAGCGACATCGACGGGGACGGTGCCTTGTCTTACTTGGAATTCGAGCACGTCGTCACTAGGGCCGCCGATTTCTTGTCCACCTTTCACATACGCATCTAACTCTGCTCACTCTCTTCTTTTCTCTATATTTTTGTGTCTCTAAATTATATATATATATATATATATATATATATATATATATATATATATATATATATATATATATATATATATATATATATATATACACACATATAGATAAACATACATACATATGTACATATGCCTTCTAATTATTTCACGTGACTTGTAGAAATTATACGTCGTTGTATTAAGCATTGGTTATACAATATACGTTTCTCAAATCTTATATTAAAGATCGTGTCATTCGAGGGCCTTCATCTTTTACGCATTATTCTCGTTAAGCGGCATTATGTAGAAAGTTCCACGTAAGATGCAAGCAAGCCTATGTAACCGAAAGAATGAAATTTCCACGTTGACTCCATTAGCGAGAGAGCGAGAGAGAGAGAGAGAGAGAAAAGGAGGAGAAAGAAAAAGAGAGAGTCGACGAGAAAGATGCTGTGCACGCGCGCTCGAAAAAGAATGATCCCCGCGGTTACCTTGCCTCCCTCCTCTCCTCTTTCTCTCTTTCCTCGGGTACGCTTGCCGCGCGGCCACATTCGATTTGCGAATCGTGATGCTTTCAAGGTTAAGGGGGCTGGAAGAAGAGAGAAAGCACACGGCCTCCTCTCTGACCCCTCTGACCCCTTCTTTGCACCAGGACGGTAAAGAGAGAAAGAAAGCAATTTTGCGTCTCCCCCTACTCTTTTCCCAGCGCTAGCGTATTTTTCCCAATAGTAAAGAATACGTATGTGATCGCGCACAGATTTTCGACAGAAGTAAAAAATACAACAAAAAAAAAAAAAAAAAAAATAAATAAATAAATAAATAAAAAAAAAAAAAAAAATAAGCGAAAGAACAAGCGCTCGAGCAAAAACGCTCGGCGGTATAAAAGTTGAAGACATTAAAATGTGCGTCGCCGGCTGGCTGAAAAATCGAACGACATCGCGCGCGTATTCTATGGACTAAGCTACGACGGCGATGGCAGCGGAGCAGGAGCAACGGCAGCATCGTCGTATGTAAGCGAGTCTCGACACGCTCGAATCCAAGGCCAGCCGGTCGCTTGACCAGCTCTCTCGTCTCTCCTCTTTGCCTCTCCTCCCTCGCGATCGTTCCTCCGTTTTCTCCTTGTCCGTACGCTCGCCCCCTCGGCCTCCCAGAGAAAATATTCCGTCTTTCTTTACTCCTCGACGAGGCTCTCTGCCCCTCCGTCCCTCCTTGCCTTCTCTCTCTCTCTCTCTCTCTCTCTTTCTCTCTCACGCGCGCGCGCACATGTGTACGTACACCTTCCTATATGTACTTTTGCCCGTTTTTTGTTTCTCCCGCGCGGCTCTGCTCTTTCTTGCGTCGAGCTGCTAGGCATCTCTTTCCTTCCTTCTTTTCTCTACCTCCCTGCGGCTAACGAGCCGAGAGGAGATCGAGCGCAAAAGCGTGGGCGTTCGCTCGAGCCGAGCGCGCGTTCTCCAGCCGTTCTCAGGCACCTCCGCTCAAGCTCGACATTTGCATATATACCTTGCGTACGTGGCGAATTTTGCGCGCGCGGATGAGTAACGCGCGCCCGCGCGCAGAATCACGTTCTCCGACGTGTGCGCGCGAGCGCAACTTTAGCGAGACGAAAACTTCCCCCCAAAAAAAATTTATTCCTATTGGTATGGGTACGTGTAGGTACATCGGCGAGACTCGTATTTTTCGAGAGTTGCGCGCATTTTTTGTCAACGAAGGAGAGAGGAGAAAGGGAGAAAGAAAGAACCGAGAAGGATACGTGGGATCAAAATAAGAAAGAGGAGCAGAGAAAAGGGAGAGAAAGAGCGAGCAATCAGCGAGGAGAGAGAGAGAGAGAGAGAGAGAAAGAAAGAAGCGGAGAACGAAGGGTTCGAAGGCGGCGGCGGCGGCGGCGGTTGGTGGTCAGCGGAATGTGGCTTGACCAGCCAGAGATCTCTTGCCTCCTCCTTGTCCGCTTCGTAAGTGTGTACGTGTGTGGAACGCCGACGCCAGGCAAGAGCAACAGCTACAACGGCAACAGCCACCAAAGATCCAAACAACTCGAATATTCTCCGGAGTTCTTTCGCGCTATCGCACTCATACCATCTTTTACTTTCTCTCTCTCTCTCTCTCTTCTTTCTTTCACTCCCTTTACCTGTTTCGGTTTTACCTGCATCGCGTCCCCCAACGAGAGCGGAGAAATAAAAGCTGCACAAGTCTCGCTCTTCTTCAAGATGTACCGAGGCTGTATCGGCCACGTCGACACGCGGCCATTTTACGGCTCCGAGATCTTTCTCCCCTCGACCGTCGTTTACGCTCTCCGAAAGTAGAGATGAACTTGATTTTCCTTTCGAAGAAAGAAGAAGCTTTTTGTACCGATGGAAAGCCGAGTAATTTATAATATGCCTTGTGCAACTTTCTCGCAAATGCTTTGTTCCTCGGTGAGCTGAAAAAGAAGAGGGTTGCTTGCAGCGAGCGTATCTGCATAACCGGTAATTCTCTCTTTTTTTTTTCTCTTCTCTCGCGCGATATAATACACCCTCTAGATCGCTCGGAGATGAGCTGCGCCTGCGAGAATCATCGTTATTACGCTCTCAACTCGGCTTCGCTTTCTTGAGATGATATTTTTCAGCCGAAGGAAAGTTATAATAGCCTACTCGTGAGCGAGCGAGTTCGCCACTTTATAACTCCGACGATGAGCTCGTTCTCTCTCTCTCTCTCTTTCTTTCTCTGATCGTTTTTATGGGAGTATGCACTATAGGTGAGAGCGTAGGCGCGAGAGGCACTCGATGACATCATCGTCATCGCGATCGTCGTCGTGGTCGTCGCGAACTGCTCTTTCTTCGATTCTCGATCGTTCGCGCGCGCGCGCGCGCGCGCGCCAAGGACTTTAACCTTTGTCTCTTGGCACGCGCGTGTTCATCCAATATCCGCGCTAGCGTCATCCTTGCTGGTTCAACGGTGCTACCAGCGCTCCGGTGACTTCAATTGCAGACTCCTGCAAGCGGGATGATTTTGCGTCGAACACACGCGCGCTTGCTTTTTTTTTACAATTTTTATTTTTTGCCGCAATACGCGAAGCTAAAAGGAACGAGCTCGAAAGGGGGCCGGCGGAGAGAAACGCCGAGAATTCGAGAAGAGGAGCCCGTGGCAAGGGAGAACCATCTCGCTTTCTTCTCGCTCCTTTAACGCTTGCCGCTTTCGGCGTATGTGCACACAAGCGCGCACAAATGATTCGGTGTTCTATGCGTGTAGAGCGCTGCGCTCTTCTCTTTCCCGCTCTTACGCGTGATTCGAGGCAGGTGTGAGCATAGAGCTTCTCATTTCTGTGGGGATCTGACCCGTTAACGGTTTCTCATTGAAAAATTCCAGCACGGACACACGCACGCATACTAACGTATGAGCTACGAGCTCTTTCTCTCCAATCGGTGGATTCTCTTTTCACGCTGCGGTTCAAGGGATCTTGCTTCTTAAAAACTGCCCCTTCTTTCAAAGGATGAATAATGCGTTAGCGGAGAAAAGGATGCATAATATTTCATTGGGGAAGTAGAAGCTGAGAGCGGTAGTAAGCGCAAGCAAGGACGTCGCATATCCGCCGGAAGTCCAAGGGCGTGCGAGCTCACGTTCTTTCGGTGTGTGGCTATCGAATCAACGGCGCTAGCCATTTGACAATAACAATATCATGTCTATGTCTCTATGTGCCTACATATTTTTAATGAACGTAAGTATGTACTCATGCGAAGGTGTGCAGTTTCCATCTCACTGACTTAATCAAAGAAAGAGTCGAAAAAGCGAGCGTTCGCCGTTTTTTTAGTGCGTTAAGACGCCAAGAGTTCTCGAGACAAAAGCGAGCGAGAGAACGGGCGAAAAAGAGAAAGATATATAACTTGCGTCCCTCTCTCTTTCTCAGGTCATTGGATGTTCTTTGCGCGTACACTTCGCCATCGTATGGGAATCGTCGTTATATAGCGTCGAAAGCGTACAGTCGTTGGAATGCGTTCCTTTTTTCCTTTTTGTACCTACCTCCGCTGTCTCTTTCTCTTTCTCTCTCTTTTCTCATTCTATATACCTGGCGACGGGCATTCGTAGCAGCGGCGGCAACGGCAACGGCAACAGCAACAGCAGCAGCCGCAGCAGCAGCAGCAGCAGCTACGTTCGACGTTGTCGATGGCAGCGGCATAATCCCCCGATCCCCTCGAGCTGCAGAGGGGGCAGGCACCGAAGAGTAGAGCCGGAACAGGTATGAAAGGAGGGTCGCTCACGAGGGGAGCGGAGAGCGAAAACTCGTTTCTCGCGGCGCGAGAGCGAGTAGAGGCTGACGTCAGCTGTGGATGATTTGAACGAGCCAATGAGAAAGCTGAACTGGGCGAATGAAGCGTTGGTGGGGAACCGACGCGAAAGGTGCGCGCGTTGCTGTAGCTCTTGATCGAGTTGTTCCGAGTGCGCTGCTAGCCGGGACGGGCGCAACCGGCAGCGGCAGCTCGGGCCACGCCGCCAGTTTCTCAGTGAGTGAGCTAGTGATCGTCTCGTCTTTCTCTTTCTCCCTCTCTTGTTCTTTTTTAAGCAGCAGTGGCAGTGGCCGTGGCCGTTTCCTTCGAAACTTGGAAATCTTACTTACGGCATCTTTGCAAAAGAAAGATATTTACATCAGGTAAGCTCGATATTTTTGAATTTAAAAATCAGCCCGGTCCGCGCCCACCTGTTGATTCAGTGTCGAAAGAGATAGAGAAGATAGGCGCGCGCGTCCGTTTATCTTCGAAATTTCGCATGGCAACGCAAGCGCACGCGCGCATAAAATTTCGCGCCGGAGAAAGGAGCAGCAATAAGCCAGCAATTCTCTTATCTCATGGAGCGTCAACGTGGCGTTGCTGCCGGTTGTTCCTAAATCTATATAGAAATCACGAAACTCGTAGTGCCGTGCAATCTCTTGTTCCAACGATATTATTAATCGTACTCTTATCTTTGTTCTCTTCGCGTCGCTTACACTCGCGTTTTTCGTCTAATCGCACACGTGCTCTTGAACAATTTAAGTCGCACACGGTGTACCGTTACTTTGTGCAATATACGTAGAAACTCGATAGAACGACTCCATTATTTAACATATTTTTTTTTCGCACCCTTTTTCTTCTCGCGCTTAAAAGTTTTTTCTTATTTGTACCGTGCATATCATCGATCCATTCGTTTTTTCTTTTGACATTGTCAGTTAGGCAAGTGGCGTCGTGCGACAACGCACGAAATACTGCAAAATATTTTACAAGACATGATACGTCTGAAAACTTTCTCCGAATGGCCGTCGTTGCGAAATGAACAGTATGCGCAAGTAAGCGACCAGTCGACCTAGTAAACTACAAGGTTTTAATGGCCTTGCTGTTGTCTTTAATTGGTAGAGAATCCTTTTAAATGTGCATACGTATAAACATATAGACACACGCCAAATGTAGATAAATAATACGCATTATTCATAAGACTTTTTTTTTACCGAATAAAAGAATAAAATTAAACGTAAAGATAGAGACTGGAGCGAACGAGGCTTCGAGTATTGTCACGTGCCCGATAAAAAACGATTGCCAGCGTACTCAAAAGGTAAATAGGTACGCAATCGTGAGTCAATGAATCCGTGAGTACGTGATGCTCGCTTGATCATCGTAATCGCATCTGTCATTAATCGAATTACAGCCTTTATATAGTCTTGCTATACAATTTATGAAAATATTAATTTTTTTCTCTTTTTTCCAGAATTGTAAATTACGCAAGAATTTATACGTCGCCAAGTATACATCAAGTTTTTTGAAAAGTTAAAAACAAGAAAAGAGCAAGAGGATCTTGGCGCGGACATTTTCTTTGGTTATCTAGCTGTATGAGTTTTGTTGTACATCATAAAGCTAGGTTACCGGAGTTAAGCTCCTCGCCATATCAACAATCATTTTAATTTGGATTTATTTCAATTTTATCAAGAAAAAAAAGATTAAATACATTAACCGTGATTTCTGTACTTCTTTATAATTGTGAGATTTTTAAATTTAAATTTTTAAATTTAAAAAATTATGTATTACGCGCTTCACCCACACGTTTTTTATTTCAAGAAGTTCTTGTAACACTATTTTTGCGAAATTTTTGTAACTTTTTTTTTTTTTTTTTTTTTAAGTATACAATATTTAATGAAACATTTAACCCTTACTGTTTAATAATTTATTTTAAGGAAAAAAAAATGATTTTATTATTTATACATTTTTTAAACTTAAATAACATATGATTAAAATTTTATTATCCAAAAATATATATTTTGCAAAACCAATTCCTCTGTGCCACATTATTTTTTATATCTTATACGTAATGACGATACATGTATGCTGTACAAATAAAATTTCTTTTAATTTTGTTTACAATAGTGTTATTTGTTAAATATAGATAAAAATGCAACGTTTCAGGTGCAGATTATTATAGATATCCTTGAAGGATGAAGATTGAAGAATGGTTCCCACACGTCTTAACAATAAAGCATCATTTGAAGAAACATACCAAATACGCTTACTTGTCAAGGGAAAGGTGTACAAGCATAGCCGTGAGCACTCGGCGTCTATTTATCGCTTGAAGTACTTGGGAAAATTTTAAAGGATGTGTGCAGTATGTCTGTATATATTGCGCGTGAACAAACGTATTCCCGCCTCAAACCGGAATTCGTCTATTGTTCTATATAGATGGCAGCTACACGGAAATATATTATTCTCTTTGTGCCCTATCATCACCGTTATCGCTTGAGAGGATTCGATAATGAGAATAAATAAAGTTTTTTAATTATCTACTTGATTATTATTTCCTTAATATATTCTATCCCAAAATTTCTTGATGCACTAAAATTTTATTAAAATAAATTCTATTATTTAAATAAGAACAAATATTCTTTTTCATTTGATCTTTCGAGAAGCATTAGATGGCGCTACATCCTGTAAAATTTTATTTGTTGATAATTTAAGATTTTTTATACAAGTATGTTCTTTCCTCTTATTAATTTAAAATAATTTTTAAATCACGCATAAATAATATCTCTTTATCAATTATTTTTAAAATCACATGAGAATGTTAAGAAAGATTACATATTTACACTTAAAAATAAATTTGCTATTAAAGTTCTTAATATTTATTAAAAAATTTAAGTCAATCGATTAAATCCATATATTTTGTTTTACATATAGTGATAAAGCATTATCAAAATTATGTTTCTTAAAATGCTGATTCATTTCTCTTAAATATTTTATCGCGCACATATATACTCACACATTTAAAGTTAATAAAATTCATGCGTATTTTAAAGTATAGTGTTACCGTACCATACCATGAAACGCGCTACTACAAAAAGGAAATATGATTCAAGAAATGGCGCGAATTCAAATATGTTCATTTTTTTACCCTCACTTTTATTTTTTATGTAAAAAATAACAATAAAGTACGGAATTTACTAAAGATTTTATTTTTACGTAAATTTATTTTTTAAAATAAATGTAATTAAGAAATAAATCAATTTAATTAGTTTTTATTATTTATTATATAGGATTACGGAAGTCGATGTTTGTGAATAGTCTAAAACGTCTGGAAGCTTCTGGAACATTCTGGAAGTAGAACATTTGAGAAGCGCCACATGAGGTATATAAGTTGTCATATCAACCGGCGCGCCGCATTATAAAAAGAACAGTCTTGGTATTACACTGTGCTGTGATAAATTTCTTTTATATCGAGATTCTTTTCCTAATTCACGATTTCAAAATTTCATTAAAAAGGTAAAAGTGTTATTTATATTATATTTTAATAAAAATATTATTTGATTATTGAGATAGATTTGTATGTGAATTTTCATATTAGGCTGAAATAATTTAACACGTTTTTAAATCACGTTTATTATATGAATAAATTTGAATTATAAATTATATTTAAGAGATATTTATTAAAATAATTATTACTATAAGTCAATCATATTTGTATAAATTTTTCTTACTTTTTCTTAAGAATTTTATAATTAGATACGATTTTTTTTTTTTTATTTTTATTAAATTTATTCTTTAATAATTGTTAAAAGCACAAATTGAAACTAAATAAATTATTTTTTAACTAAAATTTTTAGATGGCAGATGTAAAAGCAGGAAACATGGATACTGATTCAGGCGTTGAAACTTTTGCTTTTCAAGCAGAAATTGCTCAGCTCATGTCACTGATTATCAATACTTTTTATTCTAATAAAGAAATCTTTCTTCGAGAATTAATTTCAAACTCAAGTGATGCACTTGACAAAATTCGTTATGAATCGTTAACTGATCCAACAAAACTAGAATCTGGCAAAGAACTGTACATTAAAATTATTCCTAATAAGAATGATAGAACTTTAACACTTATTGATACTGGTATTGGTATGACCAAAGCAGATTTGGTTAATAATCTTGGAACCATTGCCAAATCTGGAACTAAAGCTTTTATGGAAGCTTTACAAGCTGGTGCTGATATTTCTATGATTGGTCAATTTGGTGTTGGATTTTATTCTGCTTACCTTGTTGCCGACAAAGTAGTTGTTGTATCCAAACATAATGATGATGAACAGTATATTTGGGAGTCAAGTGCGGGAGGGTCTTTTACTGTTAGACCAGATAATGGTGAACCTCTTGGACGAGGAACTAAAATAATTCTTCACATGAAAGAAGATCAATCTGAATATTTAGAAGAAAGTAAAATCAAAGAAACTGTTAAGAAACATTCTCAATTCATTGGATATCCAATTAAACTTGTTGTTCAAAAAGAACGTGAAAAAGAATTGAGTGATGATGAAGCAGAAGCAGAAGCAGAAACTGATGAGAAAAAAGAAGATGATGATGGAAAACCAAAGGTTGAAGATGTTGAAGAAGATGAAGAAGGTACAGATAAAGATACGAAAAAAAAGAAAAAGAAAACTATTAAGGAAAAGTATGAAGAAGATGAAGAACTCAATAAAACAAAACCAATTTGGACCAGAAATCCTGATGAAATCTCTCAAGAAGAATATGGTGAATTTTATAAGTCGTTAACTAATGATTGGGAAAATCATTTAGCTGTGAAGCATTTTTCTGTAGAAGGTCAATTAGAATTTAGAGCTCTTTTATTTGTTCCAAGGCGAACACCAATTGATCTTTTTGAAAATAAAAAGAGAAAGAACAATATTAAATTGTATGTTCGTCGTGTATTTATTATGGACAATTGTGAAGAAGTAATTCCTGAATACTTGAATTTTATGAAGGGAGTTATTGATAGTGAAGATCTTCCATTAAACATTTCTCGAGAAATGCTTCAACAAAATAAAATTTTAAAAGTGATAAGAAAAAATCTTATTAAGAAATGCTTAGAATTGTTTGAAGAACTTTCAGAAGATAAAGAAAATTATAAGAAGTTCTATGAACAATTTAGTAAAAATATAAAACTTGGAATTCATGAAGATAGCAGTAATCGTAGTAAATTAGCTGATTTACTTCGCTATCACACTTCTGCCTCAGGGGATGACAGTTGCTCTCTAAAAGATTACGTAGGTAGAATGAAAAAAAATCAAAAGCATATTTATTATATAACTGGAGAAAATAAAGATCAAGTTGCTAACAGTTCTTTTGTTGAACGTGTTAAAAAACATGGTTTTGAAGTTGTGTACATGACTGAACCTATTGATGAATATGTATGTCAGCAAATGAAAGAATTTGATGGCAAACAATTAGTTTCTGTAACCAAAGAAGGCTTAGAATTGCCTTTGGATGAAGAACAAAAAAAGAAACAGGAAGAAGATAAAACCAAATTTGCAGACCTTTGTAAAGTAATGAAAAATATTCTTGACAACAAAGTTGAAAAAGTTCTGGTATCAAATCGTCTTGTAGATTCTCCTTGTTGTATTGTTACATCTCAATACGGCTGGACTGCTAATATGGAAAGGATTATGAAAGCTCAAGCACTGCGTGACACAGCGACAATGGGTTATATGGCTGCAAAAAAACATCTTGAAATTAATCCTGATCATCCAATTATTGAAACTCTTAGACAAAAAGCAGAAGCTGATAAAAATGACAAAGCTGTTAAAGATTTAATTATTCTTTTATTCGAAACCTCTTTATTATCATCTGGTTTCTCATTGGATGAACCTCAAGTTCATTCATCTCGAATTCACAGGATGATCAAACTTGGACTTGGTATTGATGAAGATGAACCCATTGTTGAAGAAAACAAAGTAACAGAAGAAATAACACCCCAGGAGGGCGGTGAAGATGATGCTTCCCGTATGGAAGAAGTTGATTAAAAATTTTAGTACAACTAAAATTTATAATATTTTAAATTATTAAAATTATTAAAATTAGAAAGCCACGTTTTATGTGGTATACATGCGAGTGAGAATTTAAATTGACCTTACTGTATGGTACAAACATTGATTTTTTACTTTAATTGTAATTTAATTCTTATGTAAGATAAGAACCAAATATTAGAATCAAATTCCATTTCTGATGCTATAAGTAAAAGTAGTTAATAAAAAATTGATATAATAGAAACTTAAATTTTTTCATTTTACCCTTTACACAATCCTATACAAATATTTATAAAATTTTTTATAATTTGTATAATTTTACAATTTTTTAAATATTTTTATTAATAATTTTGATAAATCTAATTAAAAAATGTTATGTGATGGCAATTAAACTTAATAATTTATATTTTCTTTTGTAACTTTTTTAATGTATTTATGTTAATACAGATAATGTAACAATTTATTTTAAAAATTTACTCGTTTATTAAAAGCGCACTCTACCGAGGATTTTTCAAAGCTAGTTTTCTGCTCTTAGCCAATGCCGCTTGTTTCAGCTGCTCGATTAATATTATGGGTCAATCACAAGTAGTATTGTCCGGTATACAATTTTACAACAAAATTTCAATAGTGAGTTATCTATTAATAAGATAACCATTTTTTAATATAATAATGGCAAGCAAAGGATGGAAGGTGTAATATTTTGATTTAATAATTTACAAAATATCATAGTAATTTTATTTAGAAAAACTTTATCGATAATTTAAATTACTTTTAATTCAGGTAGTTCAAGCCCATGTACCAATGATTCGATTTCGTAAAGGTGGAAATAATAGAGGTAATACTTTCTTAATTTTTTTAATTATTATTTATTATAGAGAAGAAATATTTTTTCAGTAAAAAAACCGAATATTTTGTTGGTTAGTTATAGCAGCAGCAAAATTAGAAACATCAGCTCCATCTGGTACAGGGAAGGATACATCTAACAAATTAGCAGGTGCAACGGGGCCAAATGTTGTAGTACTGCCGATTATTGAAGATTTTCAATTACCTCTACGATTTCAGAGAAGACCACTGGATTCGAAAGAAATAGATTACATAAATGTTAGTGATAATTTTAATTTTTATACATTTAGAATAAAATCGTGTATTTAAATTAGTTATGTATTTAAAATGTAACTAAAATATAACGTCGATCTTTTTAATTACAGCGTGGAGGTCCGGAATAACAACAAAATTTATTCTAAAATTATTGGAAAAAAATTGCTTGGAGTATCTTATGCGCAGAATAAATAATTTCAAACTCAATAATTTCAGTCTGATTGTAAAAATTTTTAAAATAATTTAATTAATAAATAAAATATAAATTAAAAATATTTCGATTTAAAATATTTTTTTAAATAGGTTGAATTCCCTTGAACTCCACGGTCAACTATGCTCCATAAGCAAGGTTTTAGTTGGAGCATATCTTTATCACAGAGATAGACATTTATATACATATATTAATACTTTTGACATTGCCTACGAGAGCTCGCTATTTTTGGACTAGCCTTTTCTAATGTCCGCAAGAAATATTTGAAATGAGCAAGTTTAAAAATAACATTTCTATGATTCTTAATTGTTGTATTGGACATCTTTGAGTTACCTTCATTTTCAATTTATTATTTGAGAATTTTATTCTAAATATTTTAATTACATAGAGTGTGGATGTGAGTATATTTAATAATATTATCGATATACATATATAGTTATATATTTATAAGAGAGGAAGCCATTGAGTTACTCCGGTAAATTTGCGAAAGCGGAGCAGACGACACTTTCCAGAAATATATATGCAGAGCGCTTGTGTGAAGCTGTCTGCTCTCGGGGCAGAGCGAATTCTGTAACACTGATCTTGCGCTATTGCTTCTGCTCTTACAGTATACAAAACGTAGTTGTCGAAGATACGAACGGGCGGACCCCTCCTCGCTAATGTGCAACTTAAGTTCTTATGCACGTCTCTCGATGGAAGTGGGGAAGGCCTGACGATTTATCGTCGAAATTATATATTAATAACGATTCGAACGCTCTGAACAATTGTCGCGAACGCAACGACTTTTTAAAGAAGAATTTAAAAAAATATCGAAGTAAACATGACGGAGACGACTACCGAATTCGGTCCTCGAAAGACGGTATTCATTCTGGCGATCGTAGCGGGATGCTTCGCAATGCTATGGCCCAACATTTTTTACCCGATGTTAACAGCTTCTGTTAACCCTTCACATTCGGCGGATAACTCTGGTAAGCACATAATATATGCTTTTAATGTATTTTAATATTAACGATTCTTTAAAGGAGGTTAAATTTCTTGATGATGATTTTCAATTCAAGTGCAAAATCACACTAATTAGTATTGTCATGTTGCTTTACATTATTTATTAGGTTGTTGTGATGTGATATTTGAAAGTGATGTAACAGCTGTCGATATAATGCAAGAATTATGTCACAATATTATAAAGCATCATCAAATTGACCCCCGAATAAGAGAAGCTCTTGAAGTAAACAAATTCAAAAAGTTAACACCGTCCAGTGCCAGTCTTTGTAGAGAAGAAGTGCTTGCTAGATGTGGTATAGATTTGTCTTCATTTTTGGCAGAGAAAGAACGACTTAAAAAGTCATACAAGCAGGTTTTAGAAGAAATAAGAGGGTTCAATGGTTCCTTATGTCTGAAAATGCAATTTGGAGTACCATTATCTCGGTTAGGAACACCTCATCTTATTAGATATCACATATTAATGCCACATAGTAAGACATTTTTTTCAAAAGTTTTCACAGTGTGAGTTTACTAACCAGTTTTGGCATTGCACTTCTTATATGCTTACAATATTAATATTAATATTTTTTAATGGAAATTATTATAAAATAATTTATAATCATGGTAAAGCTTCTCAAATCTTCAATAATAAATTTGTAATAAATTAGATATAATTATTAATTTTTGTAAAATATTAATACATTGAGGTAACAGATAAGTAATTCACAATAAGTTAGTCATGCATGTATATGTGGAAAGCAAACGAGGCATTCATCTGGTAATTGGCAAATATCCAAATTTAAAAACATAACAGTTGGCAAGCACAAAGTTTGAAAGCACCGTCATAGTTTGAAATACATTCTTTATGAATGTTTTAGAAAAACAAACTAACAATTTTTTATTTTACTAAAATAAATTAAAAAAATATTTCTTAATAGTCTTATATAAAAATAACATTGAAATATTGGTGTTGTTATTAAAAATAAAATTGCATTGTTAAAATTAATTTTTTTAAATAGGTACCATAAGGCAAGAGCGACAAACACCACCTCACGCTGGAAGCTATCATCCTGCTCTTAGAGAACGAGGTAGAGCTATTCCATCATCTCACATTGTGCCTAGAATTCAAGATAGACCTGATCATGCAACACCAATGAAAATGAGACCACCTATGGGAGGAGCTGGCCATGTTGTTGCACCCAAAGGAAATGGATCTCTAGGACTTCTCATGCCATTATATACATTAGGGATTGTAATATTTTTTCTCTATACAATTTCAAAGGTACTTATTGGAATCATCATGCCTCTTTATACTATTGGAAACATTGTATCTTTCCTCTGTAAAGTTCTTCAGGTATTTATTTCTTTTCCCTTACTTTTGTTTGGTTTGCAATTTTTATTTGAATGTTTTTTTTAATTATTTTTCATATTTAATTTTTTTACATTATACTTCAAATTGATTTTTATTTTACCCATTTCTATCCACTGATCTATAAATATATGAATTTAACATTATCAATATTTATTCCCAATAGAATAAAAAGTTTTAATGATTTATTAATATAGGTCTTAAGAAAGAGTGCTGACAGTGAAATAATCAGACCAGAATACTCAACAGCTGCTGCTGAAAGAGAATACCAAAAATTAGTTTTTAACCCAGAGGTATTTGCTGCAGCTGTAACAGCTGTTAATGGAACACCGATTGAACGAAAAGAAAGATCTCCATCATCTACGAAAGATTCACCTCCAACAATAGAAGAATTAAAAGAACGTAAGTTATTTTTATATTATACAAATATTAAATTCGCGTGGGAAAATTTTTGTCATTTATTCTCCAATTTCGACTGTAAATCGTAAATCAATTTCAAAACTGTACATGCTGCTGGAACACTAGAAGCGGCAGGGGATATAGAAATAAATCAACTGAGACGACGATTGGTAGAAACAGAAGCAGCTATGGAACGAATTGTTGTTCAAATGAGCAACTTATCGCGTTCTGTTATGAATTGCTCAACCCCTCCAACAGAATCCAAGGTTCAAATGAAAGTTTTTGAAGCAAGCCACTATTATTTTTAATTTTTTAATTAAACTTCCATAACTCGTAAAATTGCACGTTTTTGGCGCACGTTTCAAGCTTCTTCTGCATCCATAAAAATATTGAAAATTATTTTTTGTCATAACTTTTTGTCATTATTTTTTTCAATATATGTAATAGTAGAATATATTTTTGTAATATTAAAGAAGTTATTAATATAGATAGTTTTAAGGATTTAATAAAAAGTATAATTGAATATTTTATGTTCATTATTTATTTTATTTATTTTCATTATATTATCATATTATTTCTCATATATTAGTTATTAATTACTGAATATTAATAATAATAAAGTATATTTATCAAATGAATAACAGGTGGGTCAAAAGTGATATTAGTTAAATTAGTTGTAGCATTCGAATTGGAGGTATTGGCAATGAAAATTTCGTAATTTATGTTATAATTTTACATTTTTTCAACAAGTAGATCAAGTTCCCAAGTCTAATGGTCTGGCAGCAGGGGTCACCCCCGATTCTAAGGTATTTTCCTATCGTTAGAGAGTTGCTGTTTCTCTCTTTTCTGGAAAATAACCAGTAGTTTGATGCTGCTTCTAGCTAAGAAATTTTTTTCTTGAATTCTGTAATATTTTTAATTTTTATATAATCACATAGAAAAAAATTTATTAGCTTGTTTGAAAGTTGATATTTACGCTACCTTTGATATTAATTTTTATTTTTTTATATTTATATAAATATAGTTAAAGCTTTTTTGTAATGTAGCATGCTAATGCTAAGCATTGTACATTATTATGTGACGTACAATTTAGTTAATTACAAAAATATAATGCTTTTTAATATATTAGGAATCGAATGTTCTTGAAGAAAAAAATTGTCAAGATGAAAAGGAGTTTGAAGAATATCATGAAGCAACACCAACAGTAAAAGTAGTAAATATGGAAATGACTGCATCTTGTGAAGGTGGACAAAAATGTAGTAGACCATCAACACCAACATTGTTAACTCCACATATGTAAATATTTATTTTATTATTATTATAATTATGAATTTTGTATATATTCAACTAATCAATTTATTAATTTATAGTCATACTGAGGAAAGAGATAGATCACCTCCAATTTCAATTTATTTAGAAGGTGCCCTTCCTCCACAATGTGAATTGCTTGTCACAGATTCAAAAATACAAGAAATACAAGAAGAAGAAAATGTGGAAGTTCCAGTTGTTCTGTCTGGCAAAATGACTCTCTCTCTCATCAGCCTTGACCAGGTAGCAGCTGTAAGAAAGTAATAAAATTATCAGCAGAAACAATCAAACTACGGAATCTTTTTTTATTTGGTGATTCTTTTATTTATTTGATTTTGTTAGCTTTGCAAAAAATTAACACATGCTTTTGGCAAAAAATAATTTTTGCAGAACTAAAAATTTTCTTTTAATTTATATTATCTATCAAATTTTCTATTTTTATTAACCAAGAATTATCACTTAATTTAAAATTTTTAGTAACTTTTTTAATTTTTATTTTAAAATTATACTTTTAATTATAATTTATTAATTTAAAAATTATTTATTTATAATTTTATATTATGCATATATGTTATTTTATGAAATAATTTACGTAGCAACTAATTTCTTTATAATAAATTTTTATTTTCATAGGAATCCCAAGAAAGAAATGAACTTCAAACTAATGATGTGAATGGATTAGCTCAAAATAATGAAGAAAACGCTTCAAATCGTGAAGATAAAAATGAAATAGAAAAGATTGAAAATAAAAGCAATAAAACAACACATTCATTAAAAAAAAATTTGTTAAAAGAAAATACAGAAGAATATTATGAAAGTAGTATTGAAGAATGTAATAATGAAAATAAATATAATGAAGATAATAATTTTGTAAGGTATCTGGAGTCAGAATTAAAACAAAATAATAAAAATTTTATACCTGATAATATTAATAACGATGATGAAAATTATGAACAAACAGATGAAAGTGAAACTGATAGTGACGATGATCGTAATAGTAACAATAAATTAGTTGTTAAAGTGAAAAAAAACAAAAATGATTATAAATTAGAATTTGTTGAAAAAATCAATTGGAAAAATGATGATAATGAGGAAACTGATAATGAGATAATAGATAAAGATGAAAAAATAGAGAAATATGAATATAAAATAGGAGAAGAAACAGAAGAAGAAAATATTGAAGAAAGTGAAGTAGAAGTAGAAAAAGAAGAAGATGATGAAGATGAAGAAGAAGAAGAAGAGGAGGAGGAAGAAGATGATGAGGAAGAAGAGGAAGAAGATGATGAGGAAGAAGAGGAAGAAGATGACGAGGCAGAAGAAGAAACAGAAGAAGAAGCAGAAGTAGAAGAGGAAGTAGAAGAGGAAGTAGAAGAGGAAGAAGAAGTAGAAGAAGATTTAGAAGTTGCAGAAGAAATAGAAGATGAATCTGATGAAGAAGAACTTTGTGAAGAGGAAAGCGACGAAGAAATGTAAGATGAACACGAAGAAAAAAAGGAAACACTTGCGATTTTAAAAATAATGAAGAAGATAATAGAACGATAAAAAAAGAGTTGATAGTTTTCAAAAATAGATATTAAGAAATTTACATCTAAATTACTTTAAAAAATACTGATAAATAAATTAAGGTTAACAATTTATACTTAGAGTAGTATAAAAAATTTATGAAATCGTTTTTTATAAATCATGTTTAAATAAAAAATGATACAAGATAAAATTCTTGCATTTTAAATAGCTTTAAAATGATTCTTATGTCATTTATTTGTAATAAGTATGCATGATAGTCCATTTTTATGCTAGAAATGCATTAATAAATTGATTGGTAGACCCATCAAATTCTAATCATCTTTTTGACAAATTTTATTCATTTGATAAATATATTTTTCCTGTAATATGTTATATCATAAATATAAATATTTTGTGAGTTAATTCTGATTCTATTTTATTAAGCTATGTTATAAATAAAAAAAACTATTATTTATCATTTTTACGAAAAATAAATTCTTTTTTAATCAAAATTTTTTTAAAAATTAATAATTTTTTCAAAAAATTCACATTTGTACTTTTAGTTTTATTGACATCTAAAAAATATTCAAATTTTGTGATTTTTGAAAGAATTTAGTTCTTATAATCATATTTATATGTTTTTAATAAAAATAAAAATAGTTTAATACAAATTGTTTTTAAACATTTTCATAATAATTTTTTTAATAACACCTTTGCTTAATAATAAATTATAATTTTATAAATGGCGCCAGTCTATCAATATTTCATCTTGAATTCCTTTTCCGGTTTGGTCGACTTAAAAACGACGCAACTATGAAGGCCAAGGGAGAAGTAAGTTAAATATTATAATTTTGCACAAATTAAATAAAATTAAACATCATGTAAAATATTTTGTAGTTAATTTACTTCACTTTGAATATCAATAAGTATAATTTTTATACTTCGGCGCCATAAAAAAATGTATTCAACATAGTGTAAGAGGTTAATATGGCTAAAATCACATGTGTTCCTTATTTTATTCATTTAGTTTACGATAATCAAACATTTTCAAATTTTTGTTACATTTGTGTCAAATTTTATTTTATATTTAATTTCTAAAATTATAATGCAATACTAGTTAAAAAGATGTTGAAGTTTTATATGAATTACACAGTTACAATGTTTTTATTATTATAGTTGAAGGAGTTCGAAGTAATTGGGCGCAAATTGCCCACAGAGAAGGAAAAACACACTCCTCTTTATAAAATGAGAATATTTGCTCCCGATGTAATTGTTGCTAAATCAAGATTTTGGTATTTTTTACGTCAGCTTAAGAAATTCAAAAAGTCAACCGGTGAAATTGTTTCTTTGAAACAGGTAATCTAGTTTAAATTATTTTATATGTTTTAAGTATTCCATGAATAAAATTATTTAAAAAAATATTTAATTTTATCTTTGCAGATTCCAGAGAATACTCCAACTAAAATTAAGAATTTTGGAATATGGTTAAGATATGACTCTCGATCTGGTACACACAATATGTACAGAGAATATCGTGACTTATCAGTTAGTGGTGCAGTCACACAGTGTTATCGAGATATGGGAGCACGTCATCGTGCAAGAGCACACTCCATACAAATTATTAAAGTAGAAGTTGTTAAAGCTGCTAATTGCCGAAGGCCTCAGGTGAAGCAATTCCATGATTCAAAAATACGATTCCCATTACCAAAACGAATCCAACATAGGAATCGTATGCCATTATTTAGTGTCAGAAAACCAAGAACTTATTTCCTTTAATTTTTTATGTTTCCTTTCATTGTAACATCTTTATGTGAGGAAATAAAAACTAAAATTTAAATATTTATTTTTTGATATTATGTTTTATTGTAAATTTATCTTTATTAAAAATTGTTTTTATATAACAAGATAAATTTTTAATTTTATATTTTGTTTTTTTCTATAAGTCATTATTTAATATTTTTAATCATTATAAAAATTATAAATTTATTTTGTTTTTAATAATTACATAATTTTAAATATATGCATTGGTATAAAAAGTATAAAAAGCTTAATTGTTTAATTTATCTTAAATACTTAAATTAATAGTTTGTAGACTGCAATCTAAAAGCCATTTCTATTAAATTTTGTGGCGTACAATCTTGATAACATATATACAATTCTTTAGGCCTGAAGATAGTGTATAATCTTCCTACTACCCAGTAAGCACAATTTTCCCATTCGAATAAAATACCATGTTCTTTAATTGCAATTAGACTTTTGTTTATCACAGATTTACTTGCATCATGACTTAACAATTTTTTATATCGTTTTGTATCATTTAAAAGTTTATGAATTGTTTGACTACATATATTTAAATTGGATAAAAATTCGCTTGTTAATTGGTTCATTTTTGATGATATTAATATACCTTCAAATAAATCTATATGGACATAATATAGTAAAGAATTTTTTTCCCCTGTTGTAATAATTTTAGGTACAATATACTCAGCTTGATTTAATAAATTTTCTCGAATATTACTAATATCTGAAATTCGTGTTTGTTCATTCTGAAAATAATTTACAATAATATTAGTAATTAATTATTGCATTACATGATTGATATTTTAAATTTCCATACCTCCAAATCAGAATCACTATCATCAGAAGGTCTAGTTACTGCATTAATTTTTTCTCTAGTAGCTCGTCTTCCTAATATTGGTGCAGCTTGATCACTTATTTCACTAACTTGACTTAACGAATCTTGGCTTGGTGAATCTCGAGAAGTTTCTTGAGAATATCCTACACCAATTAAAATTTTTATATGAAATATTTGCATTTAATTTTATTAAATAAATATATATTATGTACCAGTGTTAAATTCAAATCGAGATTCTTCAGAATTTCTATTTTTTATAATATTTGTACTTTCATAAGATGATTTAGTTACATTAGAAATTAAGTTGTTTGATGATTTATATTGATTTGTTTTAATAAAACCAACGATATTTTCTGTAATGCTTGATGGCATTTTTAATAATCCACTTTCTTTTTGAGGAATAATAATTTCTGGCTTGGCATTGGCATTAATCCATTTTTCAGCTAACATTGAAATTCCTATTTTTCTAATATGTTTCAATGTTTCTTGAGCTTCTTCAACATAAAAAATATCTGGACCAAAATTTTCCCCTAATCTTAAAGAATTATTTTGCATTATAAGTTGTTGTTTGTAGATCATGAAATGTAAAAAATAAAAAACATACATAGCTGTGCAACCTCCTGATTCTAATATTACAGCAAGCAGATCATGACCACATCCAACAATAAGTAAAAACCAGTGATCTGTTGATGAATAAATATTTTCTTCTTCCCAAGTCAATTTTCTGTTTATACAAGAAGAAGGATATATTCTTTTCCAAATAACTAAAGACTTAACTTGTTCATCATTAATTAAATTAATTAGACCATATCGTCGTAAAAAAGAGTGTACTTGTATCAAGTCTTCAGCTGGTAAATGAGACCCAAGCAAATACCTTCTATGATAAAGACAACTTCCTAAAATAGTGTACAATCGTTGACATTCAATAGGATCTTGATTCTAAATAAATACAAGAATTAATAAGCAAAAATATTTTTTTTTTTTTTTTTTTTTTTTTTTGTTGTTATATTTAGAATATAAATACCCAGTCTCTATAATCCATTGCTTCCATTTCACTTAAAGCTGCATCAACTTGTATTTGAGCATCTCTTGGTAACTGCACATACTGAACAGCTGGTAGTAAAAAATTGAAATCACATTGCTTTATTTCATCAGTATTTGTAGCGCTTTTTAAATTCTCCAATCCATTTTTAATGGAAACGTTCTTATCTTTAAAAAGACGAGAAAAAAAGAGATAAAAAAAATGGTCTAAATATATGTGATTTTCTTCCTTATTGAAACACTTTGATATATCTTCATAGATAAAAGTTAAACAGCATACAATATCCAGTGAAAGTTCCATAGCATTTTGTTTATTGCAACTATAAAATGTTTAAGTGTTGCATTGCAGTTAGTCACATCTTATATGTACAATTTCATTTAACTTAATTAAAATATTATTTTATGTATATGCATTGTGTATATATTTATTATTACCATTTTTCTGGTATGGATATTAATAATAATTCTTCTTTATAATTAAAATAAATAATATGTGTTAATCCATTTGACGTCATTACAGATGTACTAAAAATTATAAATATAGAATAAATAATAATAATAAGAATATTTTAATCAGTAAACAAACACAATGTTTTATTAACGTCTCATTACCTAACAGGTTGAGGCCCAACAATATCTGGTAGCATATGATTCAATGTTATAAATGCCCCTTTAATAGTTGATAAGAAAGATTGGACACTTTTATTTTTTGATTTAGGGAATGAATATAAAACACCCTGTATATCAGATTCATTTTCCGAAAATTCATTAATTTTTACATAAACTATACCTAGAGAATCTTTTAATAAAGAGTCCATTAGAATTTTACTTTCTTCTTTATCAACTAATTGTCTTGCTAATAATGATTGCTATATATCAATTTTAATGCAGAATTAATCTTTTTAATATTTTAATATTTATAAAATATCTATAAAATATTATGTTCTTACATTGGGACAGCTTATTGTATTTGACAAATTTTCAGCATATCCATCATGACAAATTCTTCGAAATTGACAAACAACCTTAGATGAATGGAAAAAAATTTACGAATTTATAAATTCAAGAATTTTTGTATTGATAATTATGAAAACATTGATATTTGCTTACATTTGTTGGAGAAGTGATACTAGATAATGTAATATCTATATTATTATTATTAACTTCTTTTGTATTGATTGACTGCAACCAGTCTCCTATTTTTATGTCTTTATTTTTTAAAGCTTCTCCATCAGGAACAAATCCTGCTACTATAATTTTTAATTTATCTGATGCCACACGTGGAATTATACCTAAGTAAGCTTCACATACTGTTGCTCGTCTTCCAAGTTTATGTCTTTTTTCAGGATCAATCCAAATATTGACAGTATATATTTCTCCTGTTTCAAAATCATTTGCAGCAATTTCTTGTTTTCTATTAAATTTATTGATTAATTCATAATTTTGTTTTAGTTCTGATGCTAAACCATTCATTCTTATACTATGCCTATAACTTTCTTTTCGTTTTATTAATCGCATTAATTTTCCTGTTCTTGTACTTCTACGACGTGTTAATTCTGGAGGAGAAGAAATATATTGATTGTTATCATTTTTTTTATTATTATGGTTAATATATGGTTCTGCCAATGATTCAATATAAAAAACTTCTCCAATAGGATTAATTTCTGATTCCCATTCTATAGCTGAGCTGTAAAATTTGTTTATACATTTACTACTATTGTATTAACATTTAATTTTATTTTATTTGAGCAGTCGATTATAATATTACCTTGTACTATTTGAATAATAAGATCCTGAGCTAGAACCACTGTCACTAGCCCAACATTCATGCTCTTCATCAAGAGTACTTTTCTCATTTTTATTAGATCCATAAATCTGCTCTTCATGCTGATATATAAAAGTTTTATCTTTTGGATTGTTCATTATTAAATAGTGTTAAAATTAAATATTAACAATCAAAATTATTTTCGAACAATGCATTAAAAAAAAAATAAAGTTTCATCTAATATAATTGAAAAAAGTATAAAGATTGAATTTTTAAAATAACTGATACTTAAATCAGAAAATCGTCATTTATATGCGTTTTTCAATATGTACACAAAAAAGCAAGTGAAGCAGATCTGTATAGATCTTAAGCATGATTAAATGGTTGGTAGCAACTAAGATAGTAAATCACGATTCAATTTTCTGATCGGGTTATTACGATCTTGTGGAAGAAATGTTAGTTCTTAAATCCACCACTCAGCGTTAAAATCTAGTTTACCAGACGCTACGCGCAAGTGCGCATAATTTTAAGATACAAAAATTAATTTTTATAAACGAATGTTTAAAATATTTAAAAATCATATTAACAACTATAAAAAATGATACTTTATTACCCCTAAAAAAATAATATATGTACAAAATTGTTAAAAATTATATAAAAAAAAGTGTACGTATCTTTTGTATAAACTTTTTACATGTCACCTCTTTCACGATTATGGTGTCTATGAAAGCATTTGTTCCTAATATTCGTTCGCAAAGAGTAACATCTTAACTTCAAAAGTGATCTTTTTTTTTGAAAATAATGTAAAACAATCTTTTTATAAACAAGATTCAACAGTTATGTATTTATTATTATATTATAAAATATTTTGTTATTGATTTTATTCAAATTTTAAATTCTTTAATATTTTTATTTTATATTTAAAAATATAATAGTAGAAATAATTTTGTTTTGTATGAAATTTATTCACAAAATAATGTTTAATAAAACGTTGTTTATTTGTTTTTAAGCAAGTATAAAAATATGCGAATAGAATAGATGCGAATTGGTAAACTAGATTTTAGGTGTAAGTGGCAGATTTAAGAACTAATATTTTTTTCACATAGCGTGACGTTTCCTATCTGTTTAATATTCGGAGAATATGTATATATATGTAGACTATACATATATATACATATGTACCGTGTTAAAAAAAATATAAACAATTTAAAATGTAAATATTAAAATATAACATCTATTAAAAAACAATTTCTTTTAAAAATTAATAAACGAAATTTTGTAAAAAATGTATTAAAAAATTTATTTGCATTTAAATATTACACTAGTAAAATTGTTTAGTTGGCTACTATATTATAACACAGATTATTCGTCATAATTGTAAGTCTTCATTCTCAAAAGAAAATATATTACAACTCACGGAGTGTAAATACAAAAAAAAAATTACACAACTTATAAAATAATTCCAAATTTAAATATACTGTGGCCAATTTTATCTAATAGACTGTTTTAAACGTGACGCAACAGATTTTGATTCAGTGATTTCCTTTTTCTTATGTGGGTCAGGTTGAAAACATTTCCACAGCCTCAAAGTTTCATCTGCTCCAGCACTTAGAACTGTAGTACCATCAGGTGACATAGCAAGGTGCAATACTCGACTTGTGTGTCCTGTTAATTCAGCTACTTTATGCATTGCTGGATACTTCCAAATTGTTAGTTGATTTTGTGCATAACCATGTCCAGATACTATTTCTTTGTAAGTCGTTGACCAAAGTAAAGAACAAACTTGAGATTTGGTATCAATTGTATTTAAACATGCACCTTAAAAAAGAAATCATAATAATTTTAAAATTTAATATAATTTAAATAATTATAGTTCATTGACAATAATTTGATCGATAAAATAATTTCAATTTACCAGTATTACAATTCCAAAATCTTATGGTTCTGTCTGCTGTGCCTCCACCACTTGCCAAAACATGGTTTTGCCAAGGACACCAAGCAAGAGCTTTTACAGCAGCTTGATGTTGGTTAAAAGAATAAATTGGTTGTACATGAGAATAATTTTGACCAGCCATACAAGGCCAAATATGGAGCATATTGTCATTTCCTCCACTTGCTAAATATTTTCCATCTAATGACCATTTTAGACCACAAACTTCTTGACCATGAGCATTAATTGTAGAAACAAGATGTTCTCGTTGCCTAACATCATGATGTACAACTTGACCTGCCCTGTAATTTATAATATGAATAGTATAAATTTTAACTTAACATATAAAAGAGATCTTTTTGTATTCAATAAAATTAAATTAAATTAAATAGAACCTGCAACCACTAGATAATATGTGTGAATTCCAAGCAAGAGAGCCAACTCTTACTGAATGTCCACTCATTACTCGAACCCTTTTCATTTGACTGCAATCCCATAATTCACTATTTCCTACAGTTGTTCCTACAGCTAAATAAGGTCCTTCTTGAATCCATGCAACTGAACATACATAATCATTTCCTTCTAATTCAAACAATTGTTCTATTGTTCCAGTTCCAGCATTCCATAAATATACATGCGCTCCTAAAGCTACTGCTAAAATATTACTGGATGACCAATCGACTAAGTTTAAATCTGTAATTTATATATTTGTTATTAAAATTAAAATTTTATAATAAGAAATAAAATATGGAATTTTCACGGCTTACAATAATCATCTACAATTTCAGGTGCATCTAATATGCGATCAGGGGCTTGTGGAATGTATCTTGACGAGGACTTCACACTTGCTGGAGTTTTTGTTTGACTATAAACAACTCTAAGAGGATTTTGATATCCTTCTGGAGGGGCTGGTGCTTTGTTTTGATAAGATAATACTCTCATATTATTGATATCGCCACCATGCAAATTTTCACCCATTAAACGTTGCATTTCACGCTTAGAGGGACTAGAGCATTCAGTTTTATTTCCTTCTTGTTCAGAATTTTGTTGCTGCTGTAACTATGCATTACTTTTTAGTGTTAACAATCTTTTACAGAAAATTTAATATTTTCTATAAATAACATGAAATAAAAATATAGCCAACCTTATAGTATCCTAATTCAAAATTGGTAGTAGATCTAGTAGGAATAAATCTATCCCCACCACAAGGAGTCTTGGCTGGTGTTGTTGAACGACCTAACAAAAGATTATTATCTTTCTAAATATATTTTGATTAAAATGCTTTAAAAAATTTTAATTTTAATTTCTTTACTTGGCGATTTTTTTGTTCCTTTTGATGGTGTCTTTTTAGCATTACGTACTTCAGCACCTTTTTTAGGAGTCTTCCCTGAACTTGTGTTAGGATTATTTAATGTTGAATTACTCATAGCTTTTCGTGAACTGTTCAAACTAAGATTTGCACTAAAAATATGTCATTTAAACAATTTATATATATTTATAATGTAAGAAAATTTAATACACACAATTTTAAACATGTTCAAACCTAGAAGCATTTGAAGATTCTAAACATTTTTTTTGCCATCGGGGTACAGGTCCTTTAATTGCTTCATCCATTCTTGTTAAATTATTTAATTCTTTCATGTACTTTAAATGAGACATTTTTTTAATTTTAATGAATAAAGTTTTTTAATACTTCGAATTTATACGTGCAAAATTGGACTCATTAAAAGACAAAAATAGTTATGGTTCAAAGGTTGCGCACATTCGTCACGTTTTTCCTATTTACTATTTAATATGAAAACTATAAGATTACATTTAACAAAAAATAAATAATTAAATTAAATAATAAGTAATTACTTACCTTTTTTTGTGTAAAAATCATTCAGTTATTAAGTAAGAAAATTTTTAAATGCTACGTTTAATGTTGTTAAAGGGACAACGATAGCCAACAACGGTTAAATTTGAAAATGTAAGCAATGCTTTAGATATGGCCACTCTCGTTTAAATAAACGCCAATGGCTCCCTCTTCTTGGATATATTTAAAATATTTTTAATATTCGAAACCTAATCTAGTTACAGTATTACTATAGTACATATTTTTATTAACTAAATATTTTATATTATATAAATAGGTATTTATGAATATTGTTTAATTAATACATTATTCAATAACAAATGATAATAAAATAGCGCTATTATTAAAATATTACTTTACTATCACAATTTTAAATTAATTAATTATTTTTTTATTTGTCAAACTTATAATTTACATATAAATTATTAAAATATATACCATAATAAATATTTAAATTCATATTTAATTTTCAAATTTTTCCGCTAAGAATTTAAAATACATTGTTTAAAGGACTAAAAATAATACTATTTATTAAAAATCATCAAATAAAATAATTAAAAAATTTTAATAAATATCGAAGTAATCTAAAACTAAAAATAATGGCTTTTATAAAATATCATTGTTAATTTTTATAATTCTTATAAGACTTACGCTAAAATTTAAAAAAATATTTTCGAAATTATAAACTATAAGAAAAAACATTAACTCTATAGAATTTTGATTTTATAAAAGGTTTTTATTTGAACAATTGAAATTATGAGTTGTTAAAAAAAGTAACATATTTATATGTATACCATACATATTTTTAATATGAATAATTTTTTTTTCGACTTAACTATAAACAATATCTGAGAATAAATTTTTTGTATTCCTACAAATATTTTATGAATCTAATTAAGGGCAAACATAAAAGCACGCATATCACACTACTGTTGTTTGCGGAATATTTCTATTTTTCGATAAATTGAAAGTAATAAAAAAAATAACTTTTTTTCTAAATAAGCGCGAACTAAATATTGTGTTGATTTTTTTTTATCCAAAAAGTGAAAATGAAGCTTTATTAGCCATCTATTTTTAAAATTACAGCAATACTATAACTTCATATTATAATAAAAATTTTGGAACTCGTATGGAATATTTGTAATAACAGCATGACAATAAATTTTATCAAAACATTCCATGTTTGTGCCTCATATCAATATTAAACCAATAAGAGGTACATTCACTTCATAAACTCGAAATACTTTTTTCGAAACTTTATCAATGTCTTTAACAATTCAATACTTATTTGGTTCTAAAATGCTAAAAAATCAGTAGGATCAAAACAAAGTTAAGTAAATAAAGTAAATATGAAAAAATATAGTTATACATATATATATACATAGACACATTGATATACAGCGTGCATTGGATTTAAAGACAAAAAAGGGAGAATTGAAAATGCACTTACTTGAGCTTCTATACGAAATATTTAGTCTGTTTTTCCCGCGTTGTTTCAATATATTGCTGTGTCCCCAATAGATTCTAAATTTGCATTTTTGAAATTGTTTATGCACATTGTAGTCAATACTTACATTCATTTTGTTTCAATGCATTTACCAAGCATCAATTTAAAATAATTATTTGAATTTAAATTATTGCTTAGAATCAGCTGACAACTAATAATGAACAAATAATACTTTGGTTTAAGTTGACAACTGAGGCGACTGACTCCCAATTTTTTTACTTTAAATGCCCAAAGTGTGGTTTAAGATAAAAAATAAACAATGAGTTTTAGAAGATATTATCATACATATTTTTAATAAATCCTCAACATTAACTGCTTTTCTTCTTCTTTTTTTTTTTTTTTTTTTTTTTAACAGTAAAAATTTAAAGAAATTACATTTGGTAATATTTATTATTTTAATTTTTATAGGGCAAGATTCGAAATACCAAATATAAAAAAAAATATATATATATATATTTTGTTTATCATGCACTTATATAAAATGCACTGATAACGGAAAGCACCATGTTAAATGGTATTATGGTCTCTAATGGTAAAAATGAAATAAAAAATGTTTAAATTAGAGAAATATAGGTTTTAAATAAATTTTGAGATTGAATTAAATACGAATATCTGTTTCTATCAATTTTGAGAACTTATAATTATATCTAGCGAGAAAAAAAAAAAGAAAAAAAAAAAGGAATAGGAAAAAAAAGAGGAAAAAGGAAGGATGCAAATTTATATATGTATGAACATTTATACACAGAAATAGTAAAAATAAACGAGGACAACTAATTTTCGCACGCTGCCATTATAGCAATTTTCTGATTCCGTTAAATTTGAAGCCTTTGAGTTTTTGCTTTTAGACTTATCAAATATAATTTATATTTTTTCAAATAAACTATTGAATCATAACAAAAAATGTATAATTTTATCTATTTTATTTTGCATATTATATACTATATATACTTGCAATAAAATTTTATTTAAAAAAAAAAAAACTAAAATAATTGAATATAAATTTTAATTTAAGCTTATTTAAAATAATTTACTTTGATATTGCCAGTTATCAAAATATCCTTTAAGTCTTTTTTAATTAACTTTTTAATTTCATCATTATAAATCATAAAAATATTTATATTTAAAAAGTAAATATTGATTAATTTAATTTATATGAGTAATAAAAAAAAGCTTTTTGTTATAAAATAAGCTTATACATACAAAAGTCACATTTATTTTTTATTCAATATATATATATATATATATATATATATATATATATATATATATATATATATATATATATATATATATATATATATATATGAATGTGCTTATATATACATACGCGTGTGTGTATATATATATATGTACTCTTACTGATTTAGTTATTGAAGATTTAGTTATCGAGATAAAGAATAATTTGAATAATATGAAAAATGTTATCGCACGCATTTTAGAAACATAAAAGAACGCGTTACTTTTCTAACTTAGTCGAATTATCTATATTATTATTTACTTACAATGTCTATTTTTTAAGTATAAGATAAATTGTATAAATGATCATTATAGATGACTATTAAAATTGAAATTAGCTATTTTATATAGTTGGCCAAATAAGGATTTTCACAGAAATTTTGGATTTTATCCTCTTATAATCGACCATTGAAAATGTAATGTTCATTTATAATCTTAATTAATTAATTTGAAACAAAAATAAAATATATGATAAATTTAATATTTACCTTGGTTGTTTTATCGCTAGCGTCTTACAATTATGAATGCATGAATTTTTTTTATTTTAACGCAACTATTATTTTCATAATCATTATTGATGCCAGTGTCATGTTTTTTGACTGTTATTTAAATTTCTTTTTACCAAACTTACATTGAATTTCAATAATGTTTATTATGCTTATTTTCTTTAATATATATATATATATATACTTGGTACATACAAAATTTGTTTACCAATACTTGAAATCCCACTATTCTGTACAAAATGCATTCTACCAAGAGAAGTAAGCTTTTTCACAGTTTTTTAACTTCGAAAATAATTGTTTAACCCTGTTTTATGTACACATGAATGGGATTTTATTGAAATTTGGTCATTTAAGTTCAAATACTAAAGTAAACACTGCTATTTCTTTTTTAATATATGATTATTTTTTTTTTTTTTTATGATTGGGTGTTTATATGGACGAGTTTAAATAAAATTCATCAAATTATTTCAATATCTAGATTATTAAATCTCTTTTTTTTTGATATTGAAATTATTGAAATATTAGCTTTCCTAATATTTTTTTTTAATGTACAATTGATATTGTATAATTTAAAAATTTCTAATATATTTATTTATATACTTACTAAACAATACCATTTAGAAAAACTGAATCTATAACATAATAATTATATTTATAAAAAATGTAGTTATTCTATTGATGACAAATTATCGTATAACAAAATATTTTATAATTCCAAAGACTGTTTTTTGGACATAATTTGACATTTATAATTTCTGTAAATTCATTAAACACGAAATGATTACCTTGTTGTTTATTAACGTTTTGACGCTTGCCTCTTATTACATGTAAATGCTCAGTGCATTATATTTTAGTTCCCGAATCAGGAGACACATATTTTGTATGAAAATAGGAGGAAAATTTCAACCGAAAAATCGGACGTATGGATTTTTTAATGTTTCTTGAAGCGCGAATTTCTTGAGCATAAATTTTAATGTGTATGTATATATATATATATATATTTTTTTTTTCAATCAAGTAATTCAGCTTCAAGACATTAAAAATAATTTGTGTCCCATTATAATTTGCTCACTTTGAGCATCTATGTTTAAATCTATTCTGCACTGAACGCTACACAAAACTGTTTAATCTTTCTGCTTACTTAATTAAATAATTAAGCAAACATACAGTCGTTGTTGTTGTCAGGCAGCGCATCAGCAGAAAATTAAATTACAAATAGCGCGCTTTGTAAAGTCATATAAAGTAAGTAGCTCACGAAAAGTTATCGTTCGTCGTTTCTGCTTTCACTTTTTTTTGAGGTGAATTAACCTGTGACCGAACGTCAGCTACAGGCCTTTTTACTTGCATATTGTTTTTGACAGCAGTTGTTGGATCTGCAAATATGAGTTAGAATAAAATTCTGCTTTTTATTATAAAACAATTTGTTTACAAAATGTCAAAATTAATAATGTACCTTGCAACCACCTAACTTGAGTAGCGGGTCCATAACCTTTGTCATTGCGTGCAGCTATTCTAAAAATAATAGCTGGTTTGGTTGTTGTATCTACGTGCGCAGCACTTAGAGATTTATTAGGTACAGAACACGCATTAGTAGGACCACAATAAACTCTAATAAATGAAGGTTGCGTTGGTGTTGTTGATGTCACTTCTCCACTATTTTCTGACATAGCATTAGCACTTCGGACAACCAAATATACTGAATATTCTAAAATAGGTCCTGAATTACTAGATGGTGGTTCCCAAGAAAGTTGAGCACCATCAGCAGATTTTAAAATTTTTATAGCACTTGGGGCACCAGGAAAACCAGGAAGACATGTTTTAAAAGCTGACACCTATTAAATTTAAATACAATCAATAACTAATATACTTACACACGGTTAATTAATATATTGAAATTAAGTATGTAATAACACATGATAAATATAGATACAAATTATTTATGATTCAATCATGAATATATAAAAAAAAATTTATTTTTAAATATTGTATTTAGATAATTTATAACTATCTATATATATATATATAAAAATTTGATAATTTATAATTTCAGAGAGATATTTTTAATTTTACTTTAATAAATATAGTTAAGAAAAAGCATTAATCCTTTTAATAATTTTTAAAAATTATTAAATTATTAAATTATTAAATTTTTCATATATATGAAAAATTATTAAAAGGATTAATACTTCTTCTTAACTATATTTATTAAAGTAAAATTAAAAATCTCTCTCTGAAATTATAAATTATCAAATTTTTTTATACTTACTTCACTCCAAGGACTTTGACCACAACTATTCACAGCAGCAACTCTGAATTTGTAAGCTGTACCAGGTTCTAAAGATATTTTTGTTCTTCCTTTAAATATATCTGCATTCAAAGCTTGCGTTATATCCAGTGGCTCATCTCCTGGTAGATAATAATGTTGAACTGTGAAATTGGTACCCTTAATTATTCCAACATCATACCAATCTACTATTTTCTTTTCTTCTTCTTTTATTGTTTCTTCACTCTAGTAAATAGAACGTAATTTATAAATAAAAAGTTTAAAAATCTAATAAAAGATGTCACTTACATTATTTGTATTAGTTGTCTGTTGTTCTGTTTTTAATTTAACCGAAGGTTGAGGAGGTTGCACTATTTGTACAGATTGTACAGGTTGTGCTGGTTGTGCAGGTTGTGTAGGTTGTACAGGTTGTACAGATTCTGTAGATCCCAAAGCTGCTGTAGCTAATGTAGTCAGAGCCATGGAATCACTACCAGTTGAGTCATCTGATTTTTCTTGCTTTATCTTTTCTGGTTCATTTAAGGAGGTTTCTGTTTTCGTTACTCCTTCGTCTGTCTTAATTAAAGATTTATCAATTTTTGATTCATTTTTCTCTACAGAAACACAATTTGTGACTGCAGGTGCTGATGAAATTGGTTCCTTATTTTCTTCCATAGGTTCATCATCTATTAAATCTTCTTCTTTAATAAGGGGCACTTCAGGTTCAGTATTTGATATTTCAGGTTTATTTATTTGAGTTGTTGTAAGTAATGGTACAGTTCCAGGCATTGTTACAGACTCTGATTTTTGTGTCACTAATGATACTATTGGATCAACATTCATAGGTTCACTTTCATCTTTCTTTTCTTGAATATTTTCATTAGTAGTTTCGGAAATTTGATTTATTTCTCCTTCTTGTACTGCTGCATCTTGAGTAAGCTGAGATTCATCCTCGTTTAATTTAGATTCTTGAAATATTGGCTCAACTGGTTTCTTGGTAGAATTAGATTCAATTGAATTTTCAGGTGTCATTTCAGGCAAAGCTTTCTCCTTATCAGATGAAATTGAATCAATTGCCATTTCGTTTTTTTCAGTTTGATCGTCTTCAGTTGGGCTTACATTTTCTTCTGTTTGATTGGTTTGTTCATTTTGTTCAGAAATAGCATGTTCTTCTGCCTTCAATAGCATTGATTGATCAACATTTTTGTTTGAATCATCTGTTTCTTCAGAGACATTTTTAATTGGTATTTCAGCAGTTTTTACAGTTTCAGTTTCATTTAAAGATTCCTGATCTTTTTCAGATTCAGGTAAATTGTCTTCTTGATCAGCTCCGTCATTTCCAGATAAAATAGCTTCTACATTCATTGATTCAGATTGATCTGTTTCAACAGGCGCTGTTTCGTCTATATTAGGTTCGTTAACTTCTCCAGTAATAGCTGCTACACTTTGATCAACATCTTGTTCCATTTCTTGTGCAACAGATTCTGTTGAAGGATTGACATTTTGATTGGTAGGTTCTTCTTCCTCCACACCAGTAGTTTCACTTTCATCTTCAGAAAAAATTAAATCACCCGGTCCATCTACTTGTGGAATAACAAGATTTCCTTCGCCATCTACTTGCATTGGTTCTACTAATGTTGCTGCAGTTGCAGTATTTGCAGAATCTTGATTGCCATTACAACTTTCTTGAGATTTCGAATCTTGGCCGTCGTTAGAATGAATGACGGAATTATCACAGGCCATCATGAATGATAAACCAGTAGATGATTCTTGAACTGGATCTATCAAACCAGCCTCAGCAGCTAAGGCAGCCAAAGCTGCATCGGTGGTTGCTGGCCCATCAGAAGTTGTCGCTAATGTCGCAGATGGTTGTTTTTGTGGAGAAACTATTAACATTTTACTTGTATCAATAGCATCTGAAACAGAACCTGAACTTGTTACAATGGAACTACTTGTAGGAACAAGCGTGACTGTTTTAGTACCACCGCCTTGCATTTGCAATGTTACAGGTTTTCCTAGAGTTTCAGAAGTTTTCTGCATTTGAGGCATAGCAACTAATTGATTTTTATGCAATATTGTACCAGGTGCTCCTGCTTTAGTTGCAATGGTCACAGTTTTGCCTCCTTGACCAGGCATAGTAATAGTCAATGGTTTACCAGCAGTACCACCAGCCATAGCACTAGACGATACAACAATCATTTTAACACCTTGTTGATTGGTAACATGGTTTGTTGCTGATAATGGTAAAACATTAACTGGATTTGTGGCTAGAGTGGTACTCTGTCCAGAAGCAGCTTGCGACGTAGTAACAGCTTGTACAGTACGTAAGCCAGACGCCGTCGTAACTACAATGATTTGATTAGTTCTGCCAACTAAACCACCATTACCGCCAGCATTAGTGATCATAATAGTCTGTTTGCCAGCAATGTTTTGGGCTTTACTCATAGCTACAAGATTTGATGTTTTCATGGTTAATATTTTAGAGCCTGCAACAGTATTCGGATTAACCAGTCTAAGAATAGTGGGTCCTTGATTAAGAGGTTTCGCACCACTGGTAGGGACTGTTTTTCCAGGAATGAGACTCATCTTTGGCATGGTCATTACTCCTTGGTTTGTTTTGACAAGACGTACAATTTGTGTTTGACCTCCAATATTTTGTCCAGGTTTTTGAAGAATGATTTGCTTGCCTTGTTGCGGAGATGCTGCTCTGAGCACTGTTGCAGCAGTTGGAGTTGCAAAGCGAATTTGCTGGCTAGCTTGGACGTTCTTCATTCTGATGGGAGCAGTTGTTGTAGTGCCCTGAACCGGTATTATTGGTACATTATTCATGCTAATTTTGTGAGTCATAGCTGCAGCAGCTAATGCAGCCATTCCTGACATGCCTGCAGGTTGTTGAGAAGAACTCGTTGTTGTAGTAGTTGCTGCTGAAGAAGAAGAAACCACTGTTGTTGTACTCGTTGTCGTCGTTGTAGAAGCAGCAATTATCGTGCCTGTTGCCACGCTTGTAGCCACATTAGACTGTTGAATTCTAATAACATTGGCGGTACGTGGAGCCATAGGACTGGATACAATTTGTTTATTCGGTGTAGCAGGAGAGGTGATTATTTTTTGATTGGAATTTTGTACACGAATAGGACTTGGAACTGGGTTAGTACTTGCTGCTGCTGGCCTTATAGGTGTCGTTATTGACGGTAAGGGAGCAGTAGCTGCACTGCTTGTGGGTGAAGTGAGAATTGCACTAGAGGATATGCTGGGTAAACTGGGCGTACTAGCAGGAGTTGTAGTTGGAGTAGGTGCAGGAGTTGCTGCAGCAAATGTACTAGTGTTGGTTGTAGGCATGTCGAACTTCTGAATTTGAAGTATGTAGTACTGAGCAGTTGGAGTGGCAGTCCAACTAACTTCTAGCGATTGTGTTGAAGCTTTTATAAGTTGAACTCTAGATGGTGCTGGTGGCTTAGTTACCTCTAAGTACCACAGATCTTTGCAACATACCTAAGAAAATAAAAACAAACATGTAAAATAAAAAAGAATTTGTTCAAAAAAATGTTAAATATTATAAAACTAACCCTAACCTGGTTGTTCCATGCTTTGCGATAACCATCTCTACCTGACCATACATAAAGACGACTGTGCACACCAACTGCACAGTGGCCAGCACGAGCACGTGGGACATTTTCTTCTAATGTATCAACTGACAATTGCTCCCAAGTTAATGTTTCTAAAAGTTATTTCCATATTAATATAATTAAATATTTATCAGTTACTTGTAAATAGTCAGAAATAAATTATAAATTATAGATTAAAAAAAAAGTTTTATTTCTATTCAATGTAATAAAAAATAGAAATTTTTTTATACAAGTTATTTTAAAAGTTTTTGAAATTTTATTTGCAATACTAAAAGCAGATTTTTTTCTTAAGAGATTTCTTTGCTAAGAATTTGCTAAATATACTTATAATTATAGATATAATTTTAAAGTTTAATAAGGAAATATGTCATAATTGAAAAATTATTTTTCTTTACCTAAATTTAAACAAGCTAATGTACTGGTGCATTTCCATTCCTTTTCGTGAGTGGCAACTTTAACGTCATCCACTACTAAAGGTACCCAACCTCCAAAAACATACATTCTGTGTCCAATTAAAGTTGCTGTGTGTAAAGAACGAGGCAATGGAGTAGGTCCATGTACAATGGGCTTATTCCAAGTCATGGTATCTACATCGAGAAACCATAAATCACCCAAACGACAACCACTCATTCCACCATAAATGACCAGACATGATTTTTTTGTTGTACGATCGGTGTATGCAACTCCTGTATGGGATTCCCTTGGAGGAGGTGCATGACCATGAGTTTTTGGAACTTCCCAAGCAGTAGCTCCATTAGGAAGAAGTTCTAGCGTATACAAATCATTCAAATAACGAGGTATGTTATTTTTTGGATCATCACTATCATTAGCTAATCCTCCAAATAAAAAAACTTTGTTTCCAATTAATGTAAAACTGTGTCCTAATCTTGGACAAGGTGGTGGATCATGTTTTGGAGGTCTAGGTTTGAGTCTTCTCCACTCCCACCTACTAGCTTGTAATTCATAGAGTTCATTGGAATATTTTCCATATTCTACCATTCCACCAAAAACAAGAATTCGTGTTCCATCCACAACAAATCCATATGCGGCACATCCTGGAGGAATGTCACCCTTTGTTGAAGGAACAAACCATTGATTTATTGCTGTAAAATATTAAAACAGTCATCTAATAATTTAAATCAGTAATCATTATTAGATAAAAGATAATAAATAAATTTGTATCAATTAAAAAAATATTGATAAGTAAATAAAATATAAATTGCGACAATTCGCAACAATTAAAACAGCTGAAAATATTTTCAGACTGTAATATTCGATTTATTCGAAAGAAAAAACAAGGAAGTGTTGAAACGGGACGAATGCATACTTTGTGTACGTGTAAATATACATATGTATACATTGTGTGTGGCATAATAATGGCGGGTATTGAGTGGAAGAAAAAAAAAATTTAAAATTGTGTATTTAAAAATAAAATCTTTAAATTAATGTATTTAAATAAATATAGAAAGTTGCATTCGTTTTTTATAAGAAGAAAAAGAGAGGTTAGCCTAGTAATTCATATAAAGGGAGAATGAGAAGGGGAGTGGGGATAAATAAGAAATGGCGCCGATGTACTCCGGCCGGTGAGCGCCTTCTCGATGCGAGCCGCCATATTTGATGTATTTCGCGCATAGCAGCAGAGTGGAGGTAACAGCGCAGACATAGGCGCAGCGGCAACAGAAACAGCAGCAGTATACGACACTCAACGGCGCGCGGGAGAATCGGCATTTTCATGATACTTCTTGTATATTTAGATACTTACCCGTGTTATAGACATGAAGTTCATCAACGATGCCCTCGTTGCCGCCACCAAATACAACCATAAGATCCTTAATAGCGACTGCTCGATGCCCGTGCCGGGGTCTCGGCTGAGGTCCGGTCGGGTTTGTGATCCGCTTCCACTTTAACATGGGTGCCGCCATGATGATTGTCGATCACATCATTTTTCAAGGCATACACACTAATACCACAATCATCCTAGCTTTTGACATACCCAAATTTGCACTTTTATCGTTTTGTTCCCCTTAAATCAGCTAAAACCTGTTCGTTCTTGGCTCTTTTTCAAATAGCCCGCAAAACGAGCTGCGGGGGCTGATCCTAGCCTCTCTTGCCCGATATCTCGCGCCAGTCGCGCGGCAGCGCCAGTCGATTTAGAAAAAAAGTCGCGACGATGGCCTAATGGCGACAGGAAGGGGAAATGAAAAGAGGAAGAGAGACGGAAAGAGATAGAGCAAGAAACGACTAACTAAAAAATAATGACTTTAAATATTTTTTTCTACAATCATAATTAATGACACTTAAAAATGTTTGAACTTCTTTTTCATAAAAATGTTTCAGCACTTTTAAAATTATCTATACATTTCTTATCATATGTATATGCGTAACGTCAATTCCTAACCTTCATCATAGACACTATTTTTGCTAAGTAATTTTTTGTAATGTTCACAAATACTCCAGTAGATAATTTATTGGCACTTGTTTTATTAACAAATATGTGCAACTTTTTAGACACTAAATGATAATGTGTTATAGCTTGTATTTGACATTCATAAAGAACTCCGGTATATGATGCCAAAGCTGCGACTGCACTTTTGTATCCTTATAGGAGGTTAAGAAGCTTCGGAAATTTAGTTTTACCACTACTGCCGCTGTTGCTGCTGATCACCGTTTTCTAGATAGTGTATGCAGCGCTGCAGATCACCGATGCGTTCGCGGCGTTGTTGCACAACAGCGGACAAGGAGGCATCAACAAACGTATAGGCTAGCGTCATCCTCGTTCTGTACGCACTCCACTTAGTACGCGCACTACGTCCGTATGTTTTTGTGTTTCGCTTATTTAACAAGTAGCCGCGAGAAAGTTAAGTCGCGAGGTTAGATGATGCTACGAAAGATCAGTGGAAAACGCGACCGAATATACACGAACTAGTTGCGACGGCGCATCAACAGCCTTTCCTCTCCCTCTCTTTCTCCTTACTGTCCCTGAAAAGCTAAGACGTCAGCGCCGACGCGGCCGATTTTCCTGCAAGCTAAAATAAAGTAGTGGCGTCTTTTGTCCAAAATAAGATGAAAAAATTCAAATACCTTAATATGTAAAAAAAAGCTAATAATGTTAAATATTTATTACGTATCCTTTTTTAGTACTAATATAATAATACTAATATAATAGTTACTAATAAATACGAGTTCTATAAAAATGAACAGGTAAAAAGAAGTACTCTTTAATAGGAAATCGTAAAGGCGCCAGATATTACTTATGAATACCTTAAGCTAGATATATTTACTATATGTGCAATGTTGATTTGTGGACAAATTTTAAACTATATATTTAGCGCGCAAGTTTCTTTAAAAAGCATTTACATTTTTTACATATTTTTTAAAATACGTTAATATTCCACAAATACGGTGTTAATGTGACAAAGTTTAATTTTAATATATTTTATTATACAATAGTCATGATTAGATATATCTTACATGAAATAAAAGATATTCTTGTATAATACTTTATTTATAAAAATTCTAATAAAGTAGTGGAAATATATATTTTTTATTGTAATAAATTTTTTCAATTTTTTAAATATATTGAAGTAAATAAGTGATTTAATCATTTATCTTATTTAAGAGATTTTATTTAACTAAGTATTTTGGATATAACATGTTTTGAAGGAACAATTTAAATTTTGTTATTTGTAAAATTTTTTTGCATACAAATGTTTTATTTAAGATTTTTTTCTTTCATTTTTGATATGAAAACTATATATAATGCATGTTTAATAGTTGAATTTTAATGCTTAATTAAATAAAAATTTTTTTTCTTTAAATCAAATTAATTTTGTTTTGCAAAATTAATTTTTTTAAAAAATTGTTTTTCTTTTCTTCATTTTAAAAGCTCAAATTTTATATTAAAATAAAAAAGAATAAATTAGAAATATGCTGATAATGCATATAAAATAAATTTATAATAATCGATATTAAATAAATTTTACCATTTACAGAAATAAGTAGTACAAATATATTGGAACACACTGGTTTTATTTACTTGATTATTCTTTAATTATCGGGAATAAAAAATTTATTTAATTTAAATTTACAACTTAATAAAATTGGTTGTAAAAAATTTAAATCGTTTGTTTTGTAAATCAAAATTTTGCAACCATAAAAACGAGGCTTTAGATATCACTGAAATATTTGTATCACATGAAAACTGGTGAGGTGCCATTTGCGTGTCGTCTGATCCTTGTTTCAGCAAAGTAAGTAAATTGTGAAAATTACGTAATCATTTATTTTTCTTATTTTAATTTGTTATAATAAAACACTTTGGACACTTAGTACATGCTATTTTATAAATAATTTTTCATATTTTTTGTCGGTTATTGGTTAGTGCACAAATATGTTATATTTTATTTGTGGTTATGTAGGAATAAATTATATGAAGAAATACCAAATTAATATACATTAAATTTTTATTTTAGATTGCATCAAAATGCATTATATGTTTGGTAATTTGGCCAAAATCAGAGGAATTGTGTTTTTCCGAATAAGTCCGCATGAGCAAAAAGCTTTTGCTGGTGCTATAAGTCATGGAGTCCCAAATATGGTTCGCAGATTTAGAGAGAGTTTTTTTTTAATAGCTCCATGTAAGTCAAGTTTTTCTTAAATTAAGATTTTTAAATTAAAAAAATATGTTAATTCAAAATATGTTCTAAAAATTAATAACAAAATTTCAGTTGTTGTTACGGCTTATGTGATAATTGATTGGGCAAATAAAGAGAATGAACGTGTTTCCCGAAAGGATCCTAAGCAGTTTGAAAATGATCGATAAAGAATTAAAGAACAAGAATTTGGATAATATTTTAGAGCAATTATTAATTATTATTATTATTTAAATTTTAAATAATACCCATTCATAGTTATAATATAAATAAATTGTATTAAATAAGATTAAAAATATGTTGAACATAGTTTCAATCTCTTAAAATACATAAAATTTATAAAATAAATCAATTAACTTGACCACTTGCTAGTTAAGAATATATTTAATTTTGTATTCTGCTCTATGCAATATGCTGCAATTTTCAAAATTGTTCATATTAAATTAAAAATCTATGTTAATTGGGATGGATATTTGCATGTTTGTTAAGAAAATTTTTAAAAAGGAGCGCCAGACTCAATAATCGTAACCTAGCCGCGTATTTGACCAATGAAGGGGTCTCTCAACATTATAAAGAAAGAAAGTGAGAAGGGAGGTGAAAGAAAAGGAGAGGTGGGCAACAGGTAAGTATACGTGCACCTACGTGGGCTCTAGCGCACGGCGGCGGTGGCGTTCCGACATACCGATGCGTCCAGGAGAGGGAATTTCACGGGATCAAAGCGTAGTAGTGGCGGAGGAAACAGCAACAGCACTCGGGGATCTGAGTAAGTCTCGCGAGCGAGTAAGACCGTTGTATAGAGACGTGAGTTGCCGTGTTCTCTTGTGTCCATGTGTGCGTGCATGTTCGCATGCGAGCAAGAGTTAAAGTGAAATAGAGAGAGAGAGAGAGAGAGAGAGAGAGAAACAGGAGAATTTTCCTAGTCGCAGAAGGTAACGACGAACCGCTAACACATATAGTAATTCAGTGCGTGCCAGCCGACGATGAGCGAGCTCTTACCTTGAGTACACCTCTGAGAGGGATCAAGTTCCTTGGCTGTCTGACAGCTGTAAATACGCATCTATAGTTGTCTAGAAATTTCGGTGAGTAACGCGCTGATGTATATTGTGTCGTCGATCGCGAAAGCGTCGTTAAATGTGTGGTTCTTTTTAAAGAGTACGCAGCGATCGTTGGCATACCAAGTTTCTTTTTACAAGTGTTGAAATTTTCATTCTCTCTCTCTCTCTCTCTCTCTCTCTCTCTCTCCCCCTCTCTTCTTTTCTTTTCCTCTAAATTTTCGTCCTCGTTCTATACACGCTTTATTTAAAGTGGATGTGTGTACTGTATTGTAGATATACAATGCAGAGAATTTTCGCGGGTGGCAATCGTCATCGCTCTTATCTCAGCGATCATTTCGTTTCAAAACATAATAAAGCAATATTTGTCTTCGTAGCTATTTTTCATGCTCATCATGCTTTTCTTCGCATTTCTCTTTTGCAAAATATCACAAATTGTAAATTGGCGCTCCTTTCCGTGCACTCTGATTTTCCTTTTTTCATGGAATGCAAGGATCGGAGATATGCTCCTGCTACTGCTGCGCCTGCAAGGCTTCAGAGAGCGAGCGGCTACCTGCGTGTAAGCCGGAGGAAGAGAGAGAAAAACAGGATTAAGAGAAGGAAGGGAAGAGGCAGAAAGACCGACTCGTTATAAACGTGTGAGTGAAATTCTTCGAGCCTTATCCGATCTCACAGACCGCCGCTTAACAGTTAGGCAAGTCCTTCCGTTACCGATCGAATACCTTTCGAACCGCATCTGAGCTGCCACAGCAAACTTGAACGCACGCTCGCACACATACACACTCATTCGAGTGGTGTACACAATGCCCAATAGCCCTCTTATATGCGTAAGATATTTTCTGTATGTATGTATGCATATGTGTGTATTTGTGTGAACTCGCACGCGCATACGCGTGTATACGTAGGTTGCAGCTGCGATGACGAACTTGTTTCACTCAAAATCGTCACATACATTAATGGGCTATTTACAATCGGTAAAAATAGTCGCGTAAATCTTTTTAAATATTAGTAAAAAATGATGGCACAGACGGCGCACAGAGAAATCTTTTACCATTAAAAACTTTCACTTGGGCTCGTCATCGCATAATGACACAAAATGCCAGGCGCGTCGCGATATCTATACATATATTTCATCTCTACCCACCTGTGAACACACACACACACACACACACACACACACACACACACACACACACACACACACACACACACACACACACACACACACACACACACACACACACACACACACACACACACATCTGCGCACACCTGTATGTGTCTACAGTGTCCTCCTATCCTATGGCTACATTTACGCACGTACATATCGGTATACGGTAAATCGGAAGTAGAGAATCACTTGTGGCTAGAACCAACTCTACACGAGCGCTCGTGTACGATTTACTTGAAAAATATTGCTCAGTTGCTTGTAAGAGTGTAAGTATACGGACAGATAATTGAAATAAGCAAAGGAGCAGCAAGGTTTACGCATATTTATATGCGAGAGGTATATATGTATATATCACATATAAAACAGCGGAGAGCCCGTAATATAATTACGTCACGTTGCATTCCGGCGAGACTCGTTTTCTTAGCGCAGAGAGTTCTAAGGCGTGTCCGCGTTTCGAGAGCGCGCCAACGTACACCTAGTATTTCTCCTCGCGCTAAAGGCTCTCCTTCCTACTTATGGCTATCTTCTATTCCGTATTGTATTATTTTTCTTTCGCAGTAAAGTATCATCATACTGTCTTTTTTTTTTCTGTTTTTTTCTATCTCTCTTTCTCTTTTGGCCTCGCTTATGCCTCTGTCCTCTTTTATTTACATTCTTTATTGAACGTTAGCCTTTTTTAACCTCCTTTAAGAATGTCATTGACCTAGGAATTCTTCTGGTAATGATGAAAAGTGAGTAGAAAGTGTTTTTTTTTTTTTTTTTTTTTTTTTTTTCTTCTTAAGTTTGAATCCGTTCGAAAGAGTTGCAATCGGCGACGCGCGGTAAACTGTGTTTTTTCGCGTGAAGTAAACAACGCACGCGCGCACACCGGTTCGCAAAGAGCCGTTCACTCATCTAAAATACTAAAAAATCGCGCACATTCCTGCGTACACGTGAATACGCTTAAGGATACATATGAAAATATTTCTCGATAAATTTCTCCTTTATCCAAGAACAAATGGCTCGCGCGTTTCATTTTTTTTTTTTTTTTTTTTAGCATACAAATATTCGGGACACTGTGTCGTGGAATTCTCGATTAAACAAGTTTTGTAATACGGTGAATAATATACAAATACGTCGTATGGATGATTTAAAATGGATCGGGTAGCGATTCTCGAATAACCAATCTGAAATTCAAGATCGGCGTATTGGTGTATTACCTGACGAGGTAATCGAAAAAATTTAAACTGTCCGTATATACACATTTCTCATACAAGCGCGCGTAACATGATTTGAAAAGAAGCAAGAAGATAGAAAAAATGAAAGATACGCTTATTTAGCTTATTTTCACTCGTGTTATACTTAACTACTGTCTCATTCGATTGAATTAAATTTCAGCTTTAAGCATCGAACAGCCATCGCAGAATGCCGTATTATAACTCTGCAAGCCATGGAAACTCCCTCTATAACAAAGGTAAAAAATTTTCTTTAATTTCAAACGTCATTTGAATAAGTAAACATTTTCGCGCTCCTATATTTTAAATTTTAGTTTCTATGCAAATTGTAATTCGCGTTTCGTTCGAACGAAATAATTATTTGAAGTATGAAAAAAGAATTGAGTTTACAGCAAATTTTTCAACATAATAAAAAAGAAAAAACGTCGATTGTTGAGTGATTATAATGCAGGAATTTACATTCATTGTTTTTTTTTTTTTTTTTTACACGATGCGATGAGTCAGCAACAATTCTAAAGATGAATTAATAATAAATACAAGATGTATCGATTAAATCAGCATATATACTATAAATTTTCAATTTCAAAAGGGCAATATTAATTATAAATTAACGTGGGTGTACGGTTATCTTATTAAAAACAATGAACAATATTTGTAAAAGCAGCGAGATTTTAAAAAGTAAAAAAATAAGAGACAAATGGAAAGTAAAGTCGCGAAAGCAAGTAATTTTCACTCGACAGCGACAAATCGCCTGTGTAAAATAGCGACTCTTAAGAGACGTTCGAAAACGTTTTCTGCATTTACAACCCATTAGCGGTAGGGGAGAGAGGCAACATTAGTGTTAAGAAGGTAAAACCTTGTAAGAATGCGCGTGAAAATGTGACAGAAAGCGGACCGAGCGGTGGCGGCGGTGGCGGAGGCGGAGGTAACAGCGGCGGCAATGGCACCGGTCCGTCATCTACGTCCGGAGGTAGAGGTTCCGGAGCCGGTGAATCTACCTACCTGATGGAACACTTGGCAACTTTCACGGTGACCAAGGAAACCGGCATCGTTTACCCGGCCGACGGCATGCGAAGGCTCCTGCAGCTCGAGAAGAGCAACGGAATATGGAGCCAGAAGATGCAGCTAAGACTCGAGAGGAATTGGGTCCTTATTATGGATAACGAAACCGGGGTGGGTATTGGTTAATTTAACAATTATTTATACAATAAATAATTTTCTATAATTTTTACGAGAATTTCAATAAAAAAAAAAAAAAAAAGAGAGAAAGAAAAATGAAAAATTGTCGTTTTATAAATTTTAAATATCAGTAAATGCATAATTTTAAAAAAGTATTATTTTATTTGCTAAGTAAAACTTTTAGCGATATCCGTGTCTACTATCAATTAAAACAAGTCTTTTATTTTTTATGAAATTAATGAATGCATGTTATAACGGCTTAAGATTTAAAATTAGAATGTCGGTCATTGGCATGAGGAACATGTTAACAATACTTATTTTCTGTGCGTGAAAAAAGCAAATCAAAATATAATGTAGAAATTTGAATGTTAATTTTAACATAATATAAATTAATAATAATTGTAAAAATGATCATTGTTAAATATTTCCGTTAAACAGGTCACTTTGTCTTTATAAGTATCTAAAAATGTTTATTACTAATGGTATTGAATGAGCATTTTAACAAATAAATTTTAATTCATGAAATAATACTAGTTTTATATTGCGAAATTTTTTTTAGTAAACAGAGAATAAATTATCATTTTGTTACAACACAAGAATTATTGCTTATGTAAACTAAAAATAATAATAATGATAATTTTTTCTTTAAAAATTCAATCTCCTACGCCAACTACTTCGATTCATCTTTGGATACATTTTATTTATTACCACTGTTTATTTATTACATTAATAATATTGTCATTTATTCATACACCTACTTTGCACATCTGCCTTATATGACCGACGTTTAAGAGAGTGATCGAATTGACAAGTATCTTCTAACGATTAATTACAAGTTTTTATAAATTGCGGTTGTCAATTTCGTATTTGCAGGCCGTAATGGAGAGATTTCCAGCGGCATTAATTCAAGAGCCAACGGCATTTACGTCCCGCGATCCTATGGAGATGTACAACAATATCCTTGTGTTCACGGTGGCGGACGATAGCGGCTCGGGAGGTCAGCAGCGAGCCGAGATGCATATTTTCCAGTGCCAAAGCGTATCCGCCCAGGACCTCGTTGAAAATCTAAAGATGCTTCAAGCCGGAAAACTTGTGACCGCTGGCTCGCCGATATCCTCGAGGTCTCATATTCCCCCGCCACCGGCGTTACCGCCTCCCGAACCTCCTCTTAACGGAGTCGGAACGAGAGATCCCGTTTCTGGTTTTAATGCGTCCAATAGTTAGTATAGTGTATTTTACTTTTTATATTAGCATTTCTTTTACTTCCCTCTGATTATTCAAATGTTCATTTTGACAATCATTCTATTTAATTCAATGCGCATTACAATTTATATATATATATATATATATATATCTACGTCAATTGTCTGATAAGTTATCAAGATTGAAACTTTATTATCGCTTAACTTATGAGCACGTGCTCCTGCTTTTTATACACATTAAATTTATTGAAAACAATTAATTTTCAGTATTACTTAATAAAGTAAAATAATCAAAAGTATTATGTTCGAATCAAAAGATTTATGCAATCATTGTTATCTATTTTATAAAGTTAATTGCTGTAAAAATTAAAACTTAGTAATGCAATGAATAAACAATTATTATGTGAGACTAAACTATATTTGAATAAATAGTTGAAAACAGATTAAAAAAAAATATTTAAAAATAGAAAAAAAATATCAATTTAAATTAAATAATTTCATCTAACAAGCTTAAATTTATATAAATTATAAACTTTGTTATAAAAAAGTGATTGTGATTAAAGCAAAATAGTTCAGTAATTTAATTCTTTATATTAATTCTCGTCATAGCACTTAATATCTTTTAAATTACAGTATTTGCAGTACGCTATTAAGAAACCACTTATTCCTTAAGAATTTCAGTTTCTTTAATTAGTGTACATATTTATGTAGAAATTTTAGAGATATAGAATATGTAAATGTCTTAGAGTTTTATAATTTTATTCGTTCATTTTGAATACGAATATACTGCGAATTTCTCTTTAAACATTTAATTTATTTCGATTTTATTTTTATGTCGTAGAAATTCCATAAAAAAAAAATTTATATGTATATATATATATATATTTATATAAGAAACAATAAAATAAAGATACTAGGCTATATACAAATTTACTTATTGAAATATCAATGAAGTTACCATTTTATAAATAAACTTAAAATTCATTTTTAGACGAAGGCCACCACGAGCACGATACGTCTCGCGAGGAGAACAACGACGAGGTCTCGTCAACCTCGTCGGATAAGTACGAGCGAGACGTAACGATCCTGAATCACTGCTTCGACGACATCGAGAAATTTATCGCGCGGCTCCAGCACGCGGCAGCCGCGTCGCGCGAACTCGAGCGTCGCAGGCGCAACCGCAAGTCGAAGAAGCGAAATCTGGGAGACGGTATGCTGACGATGCGCGCGAAACCACCTCCGGAGCTCGAGTTTATTGACATTTTCCAGAAGTTCAAGCTCTCGTTCAATCTCTTGGCAAAACTCAAGGCCCACATTCACGATCCGAACGCTCCCGAACTGGTGCACTTTTTGTTTACGCCGCTTGCGCTCATTGTCGACGCCTCGCACGACACTAACTACGAGCCGAATTTGCCGAGCAAGGTTGTATCGCCTCTGTTGACGCGCGAGGCCGTCAATTTGCTTATGAACTGCGTGACGAGCAAAGAGACGGAGCTTTGGCACTCTCTCGGCGATACCTGGCTTATACCGCGCGAACAATGGAAAAGTCACGTGCCGCCCTATCATCCAGTCTTTATGGACGGCTGGTCGCCCGATTATCCGATTCCCGATGACAGAGATAATTCCATTCACAATGATCACTTGGCCTCATTGCTTAACGCAGACAAGCGCAAAAGGGATGATATACCGGATCATCAAAATGATTCTTATTACAGTCATAGGTCAGCATCTTCTTCTAACATTTACAAAATAACATTATTTTATTTGTCAATGGACTGAAATTAAAATTTAATTCATTAATATTTTTAATGTTGAACGTTTTTTTTTTTTTTTTTTTTTTTTCTGTAAAAACTGCTTATTCAATAGATATAATATTAATGAATCGGTGTCGCTTCACAGGGAAGTCGAAGAATCTCATTACAGCAGCGATTATCTTGATTACGAAAGCCGCGAAGATCGAGCTAATCCGGAGTACTTGGAACGAAACTACGATCGTGGCTCCGAGCTGTACGGGCGGGAGGAGCCGCGTGATCGGGATCGAGACCGAGACCGAGAGCGCGATCGTCTGGAGCAAGCTCGCGCTCATAGTGACATATCGGTGGACTCGATCGAGCGCGGTCCTCGAGCGGTCGGCGGTGTGCCCGCACAAGAGGCCTGGCTAGACGAGCTCATCGCCCGCCGCGCCAAAATTGTTCAAGTTACTTATCCTCGCACAGCTAACAATGACAAGGAACTCACGGTCGTCAGAGGAGAGTATTTAGAAATTCTGGACGATAGTCGCAAATGGTGGAAGGCAAGAAACTCTCGTAGCCAGGTAGCCCACGTACCCCATACGATTGTCACGTCTCACATTCCTGCGATTTCGCCTGACAGCGACGTTTTCAATAATCCCCTGTACGCCTCTAGATATCAAAGGCAACCCCATGGTTATAATTACGAGGTAATTTCATGCATAATTTTTAAATATTCTTTTTTTTTTTTGTTTTTTGTTTTTTGTTTTTTGTTTTTTGTTTTTTTTTTTACTCGTGTAAGCATTTTAATAATTTACGAAACAGAATTTTAATAGCCGCAGTTGTTTCACCGTACAGTATAAGATCATAAAAAGTGATTGATAATTTTGTCGGACAATACATATTTAAGAATGCATTTATTTATTATAATAATTTTTTATTTTAAATATATGACCGCCGTTATTATTATACGTACAATTCATTTTAATGAAAAATTTTGATGTTTACACTTGTAGGATTCAGAAATCGATGGTGCCAATACTAGTCTTGGATCGGAAACGACTCACCGAGCCCACGCAATTCCTCCGCCAGCCCCCGCAGACTGGGTACGCAAAGAAAGACTTGGCAAGAAAGGTGAATTCAGATACTTTTAGCCGCTTCTCAGCTGACGGCTTCAACAACCTTGTTCTCGTCCGTGTTTTTTGCATTTTTTTCTATAATCATTATTATTATTATTATTATTATTATTATTATTATTATTATTATTATTATTATTATTATTATTATTATTATTATTATTTAACTGTCAAAAGTAGCAATTGGAAACTACTATCCAAAGCGACAGAAGTGTGCGGCGACGCCCTCAAGTCGATGTATATGTCTTCGTGTCGCGATTCGTTACTACGTATATCCAAAGCTACGTACCTCTCCATCGTTTATTAAATATTGCTTCATCGTAAAACCGTCTATAATGCTATATGTTATATACTGTGTGTGTGTGTGTGTGTGTGCAGGTGTGGGAGAAATTGTTGTGAAACTTATGAGTTTATTTGTGAAAAGTTAGCCATTTGCATACCTTTTAATTCCAGATGAGCCAAATGTGCAAGGGCTAGTATAACAATAATATACTTACGTTTACTTAGTTCAAAGATTTTTTTTTACTATCCGATCGTTAGCCCATTATGAAAACAAATTTTTATGTTTATGTGCTAAAAGATCATCGTCATCATTGTCATCTTTATTAGTATTATTACTATTAATAATATTATATATTAACAATATTTCATCGTCGTCGTTATCACCGCTATCGTTATCTTGCAATTTTGATTAAGCAAAGATTTTTATTTTTTATGTAGAGATCATTAGAAAGAATATTCTTGTTTTTTTTTTTTATATGGATTTGAATATTATAAAGATTGTTTATGTAGTTTCGAATACATCAATGGCTGGTAGTTTTTAATTAATAATAAATAATCTTTATTAATTTCTCATTTCTATTAATAATAATTAAAAATTTAAACAAGTCATACATATATTTATATTTATAAATTAATTATATATAGGCATATATGTTTAAAATTATTTGTCTATGAATTAAGAATATTTTATAATTGCCTCTTATAGTAGTCTAATATAAAAATACTTTAATTTTAAAATAAGGGAGCATAGAAGACTTAAGTGCAATTACATTTTCATTTAGTATATTTGTACAAAGTTACTTTTTAAGTTAATTAAAAAAAATTTATTTGTACTTAACTAAAAAATATATATGTATATGTACATATATATTATATGTGTAAATGAATATGTTTTCAAATGCATTTTTATTTTTTATAAATTTGATATCCTTTTCCACTACGCCCAATACTTTTTAAGTAATTTTTCTACAATGAATAATGTTCAAATTTGCATAATATTAGTTATCTCGCTATTTATTAGATATGATACAAATTTAACATCAGAATAGAATATGATTTTAAAAGTTTTCTACAATTCAATTTTTTTGTATAAAAAGTGATTATTAAAGCTTCATTGCTTATGTGTTGTCTTACAAAATTTTTTACAAAAAATTTGTGTAATATAAAATATTATTTAGGTGATACTTTTAATTCAGATAAAACCAGTAGCAATTCGAGTATAACAAAAAGTGATGAAATCAGTTCAAATTTAAATAGAGTTTTATCTGCACCAATTCCACCTCCGTTACCAATTTATTCAAATTTTACAATAAAAAGATCCACAATCATAGAAGCTGAGATAAATAAAACCAATGAACCAATCAAAGGTTTGTAAACAAAACAAATTTACTAAATTATTTAAAGAAAAATTATTTGCTAAATTATTATAAACGTAATAAATATAGAAAGAAATCAACGTGATCAAATACATGAAGAACTGAAGCAAGTCTTAATGCTTAGAGAAAAAAAAAAAAAATTATAAATTTAACAATACCTCATAATCATTGCAAAAGTAAAATTCTTAATGAAATTTAAACATGGAATAAGCAAAGGATTATAAGGAAGGTATGTAAAGAAAAATAGGAATAAATTTAATCAATATACAATATTTTTCTACAGAAAAATTGTACATATAATAAAATTAATTATTTTGACATTGTTGTATTTATATAGATTTAAGAAATAAAATATACCTGCATAAAAATAATGAATATAAAGATAGTTTGAAAAGTTTAAATTATAAATATATTGCACATATTAACTATTCTATTATTACAAATGTACATATGAAAAATAATAAAAATAGTAGAAATTTTACACTCTTAATGTAATTGTGGAACGACTGTTTGTGTTAGCCGACTTCTGCATTTTGTAGAAAAAGTATAATGCATACCTAAATGACTAAATTCTTAAATTTAAAAGATAATATAAAAATCCTTATAAATAATACCCATTTAAGCTGTTTTAAAAGTTTTAAATTTATTTATTTTGATAAGATGGAACATTTAATTTAAAAAGTGATTTTATAATTTTCAGCAGTGCCCAATATTCAAAACAAAACTTAAAGATTTAGATTTATAATTAAATATAATATCATTGATGTTTTCTTCACCTATACCATGCTACAGCTTTCTTTTGTAAGAAAAGTATTACAAATTTTTTTTTTTTTTTTTTAGTGTTCTAATTTTGATTATTTTATGATTTTATAAAAAATATAATTTAAAAAAATGAATTGGATGCTATATATTTATAATAGTGCAACAGGTTATTTCAAAACTATACACAAAATAAAATTCTTTGTAAATAAATTAATTAAAATAATTTGACACTATCATCATATTGATTATGTTTCATTACTTTAAATATCATTTATCACAGATATAAGTTACTTTTAAAGTGAAGTCGTTATGAAAAGAAAAGGTTATTAAAAAATGGAAGTTTTCAATATAGAAAATTATTTAAATATATCGTTTTCATTACGATTTCACATTGTTAATGAAAATAAAATAAATTCACCGAGATAAAAATGAGCAATCATAGTGATCTTGTAAAATGTGATAATCACATTTAAAGCTAATCAGTGTGATGTTTTGTAAAAGTAATATTTAAAAAATAAAATGACTTAAAATAATATTGCATTATCTTATTAATTTTCTAAATTTTTCCAATTCAAAAATACTTTCAGATAACCTAAAATAATAATATAAAGAATATAATTTATTATTTCAAAATAGACACTTATTTTATAACAGAAAATTATTTTTTAGGTTCTTACCTTCCAAATCCATTAATAAGAGCTACTATTTCACTTCTTTCTAAGAAAAACTGTTTTTTATTAAAACTTAACAATGTAGGTTCATATTTATCAAATTTTCCAGAAAATAAAATTTTTAGTGCTGTGCCTAAACCTTGTATTTGAAGTTTTCCCCATAATTTACATTTATCACATCCAACACAATCCATTATACGAGAAATGTTTCTAAAGTGTTGTTTAAATTCTTCTTTTAAAAGTTGAGCTTCCATTCCTCCATTAAACATTACACTTTCATTAAAATGTTCAGGAAATGTACTACAAATAATATTCATTAAATAATCAATAATTTATAAATATTAAAATATGCAAAAAATAAATAATAAATACCTAATCACTTTTAATATATCATTAATAGCTAATCTAGTATCTTGATCTTCAATGTCATTACCAGTATAATACTCTTCTCTTTGTAAATACGGTGCTGCTTTTGCTAAGGCCCTTAATTCTAGAATATATAAAAAATAAAGATTTTTTAACCAACTTGGACCTTCTCCACCAGTGGTTTCCGGTGAAAAACGTTTTAAAAATTCTTCTAAATTAGGACCCCACTGTCCTTCAGGAGAAGCTTCTAAACAGTTTTGAGACAATAAATATTTAGAACATAAATGTATGTTTATACTAGTGTGAAGCCCAGAAATAACGCGGTAAAACACTCTTTTTTCTAGACACATAGCTAAAAAAAGAATGAAAAAAATTATAAATAATTTAATAATAATTTTAATTAATTTCAAAATTACTAGTAATACCATGAATTTTTGATGATGGAATAAACATATGTGGTGAATTTTCTGGTCTAAAAAATATTTATTACAAAATTAATATTAATTTTTTTTTGTAACTTAAAAAAAATATATAAAATAAATAATAATAATATTATATGTACCTAAAACAATTCTCCATATAAATATTACGCCATATTCTATGTGCGCTAGGTCCTTTGTATCCTGTATATCTTTCTGGATTTAATAATAAATCTACATATTCTCCAGTATCTATTTCCGTAATACAGAAATTATCTTGAGCATCGTCATGTTGTTGCCATCGCTCAAATTCTTTATAATTTTCTGAACTACAAAAATATATGGTTAATTTTTATTAAAATTTTTTTTTTATCAATTACACGAATATTTGTTTACCTAATAGTTGTATTTAAATAACCTAATTCAATATTATGATCATGTATATGTTGGTCACAATTATTAATTTGTAAATTAGATTGATATTTATCCGAAGGACTTTCATTAACATGTATGTTTCTTGAAAGTTCACCTTTTAGACCAACTGGAATATCTTTCTGTAAAAAATGTAAAATATTTTTATAATCATAAATAAATGCAGATAAAGTTGACAGTTCTTCAAGTATTGAATTTGCATAGGTATACATTAATGAGAACACTTACATCATGACAAGGTTTAACGTGACAAAAGCGAATAGCACATTTGCTATCATCAGCCCAAAAAGGACAATCACTCTTGAGATTTACTTTATAAAATCTAAAATAATCTCTAACTAAAAGACTTTGAAGTCTTGGATAGACTTTGACATTATTATAATAATCTACTGTGTCCACAGTACAACTACAGTCATCAATAGCACTATTTAACTAGAATACATGACATACGTTTAGTTTTTTAAAATAAAATATTTCTAATAAAATTTTACTTTTAAAAAAATTAACAACCGATTATCAAAACAATATCATTATGAAAATTTTAGATAAATTAAAATTTATGTACTTTAAATCAAAATTTATATTATTTAAACATAATTATAAAAATGTAAAAGAATAAATATGAAAGTAAATATTTTATATATATTCAAAAGTAAAGTAAAGGGTTATGCAATGTGCACACGATTCACTTAAAATATCATAAAATAAATAAATTTAATCACGTTTACCTTGCAAAAACATTGATCATCTGTTAGTGAATTGGTCCCGAAATAATTACCGCTTACCAGAGGAAAAGACGATAAAAATAAAAATAAAGCCACCTGCTGTAACATTTTGCCACGATCCGCTTTAAATCTCATCTCGTATCTGACCATATCGTTCTCATCACATTTATCAAAAAAATTGTTGTATCAACTTCACAATGTTTTCTTCCAATTATCGTGATCATTAGTAATTATCAAACAAAAAATTAAAACTCGCACTAATCACCGATGTGCATAATTGTACTCCGTGACTTTTTTGAACCAACTGTCATCTCGCGCAGTAGCAGTCAGGAAGATCACGTATATACGATGTATACATCTATATACAGCTATGTACATATCTATATACGTCACACATTCATTGTGAAACAGAGGCCAACAACCTGCGCAATTGTTCCAAAAAAGTGAGAATTTCGGACTGCACACCTGCCCTTCCGCACGTATTTAATTTTCTTTTACGTATTTTGTACTAAATTGATTTGTATAATATTGCGCATACGCATATGAGCATTTTAATTTTTTTTTAGCTTCATCATTTGTGTTATTTCTTATCCAAGATTCTAATCGTCACATATGGGACGTTCCAATGAATTCTTAGTACATTTTAGTCAAGTTTTATTTATTTATTTTTTTTTGAATATTTGTAAACATTTACAAAATGAGATTTTATGCCAAGTATCAGCTCCAAATATTAATATTTAAAAAAGTTATGCGCATTTAAAAAAAAAAAAAGAGTAAAATTTTTAAACCGTTACATATCGAATATTAATTATCGTAATCACATAATTTTTTTTTTTCTTTTCAATTACGGTAATAATATTGAACCTTTAAAAAATATATAATTTGACGCAAAATTTTGTTATAAAAAAAAATTACAACAATTTTTTATAAAAAAATTAGGTTTTTTAATCGAAGGACACATACGGTTTTTGATTTTTTTATGTCAAAATAAAGCTTAATGTCTCTTCTTTAATTATGTAAAAAAAACTTTCTGGACAATTATAAAAAAAAAAAAATTCGATCCATTTAAAGTTGATGTTCAGTGGTACGACAAAAAGCACTGAACAACAATTTCAAGCAGCTCTAATTTTTTTTTTTAAATGCCCAAACATTTTCTTTTATAAAATTAAAGAGGAGATATTAAGCTTTATTTTGATATAAAAAAAAAAAAAAAAAAAAAAAAAAAAAAAAAAAAAAAAAATCGAATGTTTTACTTTAAAAAAACTTTATTTACTTATTAATGGAGCGTTTACATAAGGCTGTGTGCATCGGGCAGCACCAGGCGGTAGCTTCAAATTGCTCGAATTTTTTTTCTATCAAAGTGTCCAGAAATTTTTTTTCACGAAATCAAAGAGGAGATATTAAGCTTTATTTTGATATAAAAAAATCTAGCAAAACAAGTGTTTTGATATAGGAAAGAAGCTAAAAAATGTAAAACAAAGCGCTCCGCAAGGAGCCGCCGTATCATGCAACGCATACAATCATAAGGCTAAATGAGGTGCGACGTGGCGAGAAGCGTGGAACGTCAACTTTAAATGGATCTAATTTTTTTTCTTTTAAATTATTCAGAAAGTTTTTTTTTTCAAAATTAAATAAAAGACGTTAAGCTTTATTTCGACATAAAAAAATCGAAAATCGTATGCGTCCTTCGATTAAAAAACCTAATTTGTTTATAAAAAATTGTTATAATTTTTTTTTATAAAAAAAATTTTTCGTGAAATTATATATTTTTTTAAAAGTTCAATATTATTACAGTAATTGGAAAAAAAAAAAAAAAAAATTATGTGATTACGATAATTAGTATTCGAGATATAACGGTTTAAAAATTTTACTCTCTTTTTTTTAAATGCGTATAACTTTTTAAAAATTAATATTTGAGCTAATACTTGGCATGAAATCTTATTTTGATATATACTAAAAGTTTACAAATTTTCAAAAAAAAAAACAATAAAACTTGACTCCGTAATGTACCAAGAATTCATTGGAACTTCCCACCTTCCTTTTTCGTCTCACATTCAACATGTTCCACGTGGAGGCGACTGATAGGCGACAATTTTGAATCATTTTTAGTGTTATCTGAGCGCATCAAAGATAAAAATATATTTCGGTTATGATAATTTTGCGATTACATTTTTAATTCTCTTATTTTTTACTAAAAACTAAAAATTTTAGTATTTTCATAAATTATAAATTTAAATTTATACAAATATTTATAATAAATATATAATTCTTTTTTTTTTTTTTTTTTTTGAGATACTAGTTTAGGTGCAGTATTTTTTCTGTTAATTTAATATAAAAATACAATTTTATATTAATTTTGTATGAAAATAAAAAAAAAATACAAAAATATGACAATTTATACATCATGTTCTTCATAACTTTCCTTACAATTCAACAAATTGTTTATACTTTCATAGAATTCATCATGCTCTAAGCCTGCATCTATAAAAGTATGAAATTTTCCAATGCTCCTAATTTTTTTCACTTGAGCATGAAGGGATTTGTACATCTCTGCTACAAATTTACCCGAATGAAAACCAGCCATTACTGGTACATTTTTAATATCTGTAATAAATTTTATTGTTGTATAATATAATATTAAAAAATATGTCATATTTATAATATACAAGAACTTGTAAATTGTTATTTTAAAAAAAAAAAATTTTTATATTCACCTGTAGTACAAGACCGATTTGAAATGTTTCCATCTTCTTGAACATTACTATTAAATAGCTTTGGATATGGATTTCTAATTTGTAATGCCTGTTCAAGAGTTGTTAAATGTGTTGCAGCAGAATGACAAGAACAGTCTAAGTATAGGCTCATCATTTCATGAACAGTTGAACATCTGTATGCTACTTTCTTCATTTGCTCTTGTGAATCTTTCATTGGACGTTTTAAACGTTTTTCTGAGATACCACGAAGTGATAGACTTTGCATAACATTATCTGAACTTATATCACAACTAGGTGTGAGGCTTGTCCATGGACAACTGCCATCAAGATCATCTAAAACATCGATTAGATCTTCATTTGCAATCATGGGAAATGGTAAGGTTAAACTAGTAGCTACAGCTTTTCTTCCAAGTTTGTTTAAATCCGCACAAAGATCAGACAATGCAGACGTAGGATACTTCTTTTGTCTATAACGTAAACTAATTGTATCTAGAGCAGTTGCAAGTAATGCACTAGTGTGATATTTGAGATCTGATCGATAAGTAAGATTATTAAAGATACATGGTTTGACTGGAGTAGGCCAGACAATGGAACTACAAGATAAAGGGCTAAACAATGACGAATATTCTCCTAAGTATTGCCAACAAAGTACCGTATTAATTATCCTTGCATAATCAGACATTGAAGAATCTCTAGGAGTACTATCTATTACAGGTAATGTTAATATACTTTTGCCATATTCATCACGTAAATGTTGAATACAAGATACACCCAATCCACCAAATCCATCATCAGCATCAATAAGTACCTAAGTAAATATTTATAAGTATGTAAACAGATTATTTTTAATTATTTACATGAAATTTTTTTAACATGAATATTTACTTGGAATCCTTGCATTGAATTACATTCTTCAACATAAGCTCTTATATTATCCACAAAATTTTCTGAAAATTTTTTTGTTCTCCATACATTTTGTCCATAAAAAAATATGTCAAATGGTTGAGTTTTAGAGCCATATTCATAATCTGTAATTACATTCAATGTTCTTGAATGAAAACGTGGAACTAAATAGTCAATCCATTTGTTTGATTCATTTTCAAAATCAAAATTAATTTTTTCTGTATTTTCATTTGTGTTTTCTAAGCTTTTTACAAATGGTGATTTTTCAGCATTTGGTTCTACAATAGTTTTCAATTGATTTTTATCCCATAATATATCTGTTTCCTCATTATATTCTTGTGTTACAAGTTCTGAGAGATTGCCTTCTTCACTTAAATAACCTAAAGTTCCTTTTAAATCCGCAATTAGTAATCTTGGAGTATAAGTCAATTTCTAAAAAATTTATTAAATTATTGAATTATAAAAAAATTTCATTTTCCTCAATATATAATGAAAAATAATTTGAATACCTTATGAAGTTCTCCTTCTCTGTATAAAACATCAGAATTAATTTCTGATGGATTTTGAGGGTCATAAGAAAAATTTGTTTCCTAAATAAAAATTAGTTAATTATAAAATTACTTTTTTTAAATTATAAAACTATATTTTTAATACAAAATTAAATTACTTGAATGTTCCACCAATGTGTACCGACGAAATTAGCGTAATGTCCTAGTTGAATAGTGAGTATTTCTCTAGTTGTCATAATTAATTTATTATACTAGGCTGGTGCTTACATTATTTCAAACCTAACAACTACGTTTCACTAAATCTTCCCTCAGAGCGATCGGAACGCCAATGTGGCGAACTTTGAAGCTTTAAATCGGAAACAATTTTGTTCTACGGATTACGCATTTATTTAACATTTTATTTAACTGAAATTAATTAAAAAAGAAAGTTTGAACAATTGTATAAGTATGGACGGTCTTATATCAGAGTAATTAATTTTGCAAGTTAGTTTAAAAAAAGGAAGAAGATAAGACTTTAATGTCGTCTGCTACATGCAATGTGACTGCTCGGAGCTGACTACTGAAAAAACTTTAAAGTTTACGAATGTTGTACCTCATGACATATAAATTTATTACTTATATAAAATCAAAGTAAAAATTAAAAATAATATTAATAATAAATTTTATTTTAAAAACGCGCCAACAGTTTATAATCTCATTACCAATAGAACACGATTACATATACAGATCATGCCGGTCCGGAAACTCTTTTATTATAGTAGAGGGGGTATTTCGATTTCGTTAAAGAAATCTTAGTTCTTAAATTCGGCATTCGTGGCACTAATTGTAGTTTATCAGGTGCGTAAAGATGTACCACGGGTTCAAGGTGGTATATGTATACCTATTATTTTTATGAGTTGAAAAAATTGAAAAAAAATAATGCTCACTATTACTTCCATACAAATAATAAATTTACGTTACTGTAAGAAAAATAAAATAAATTTTTCATACAGAATAAATGTACGCTTACATAGCAGAGACTTTTTGCAATATTATCTCTGCGTGCGTAAACTTCTTATGAACGCTCAAAATAACTGTTTTCTTAAAAATAATGTAAAATAAATTAATCTAATTAAAAATGTATTTGTTTTAATTTTAGTGTTTGAAATATGAATCAATTAATTTATTTATTAAATGCTTATGAAAAAGTGCATTATAATTCAATTAATTATAATTCAAATTTAATATTTTTATACAAAAATTTATTTCTTTTATACAAATAATAAATAAGTTAATACAAAATTGTTGATAGTTAATACAATGTTAATTATTGTGTTAATATATATAAAAAATAAACTACTAAGATTACAACTTATAAATTTCAAATTTTTACTATTTGCCTATGTATAATAAAAACAAAGTATAATATTATTTTGTTTTTATAAGACAAGAATCTAAATGGGTATTCATTAAAAATTTTGAAACTAATGACATACATACAGGACAAGGATAATTTTCTAAATCTTGTTCTTTTTCAGTCTTTGATATATCTGCAACATCATCAATTTCACTGCCATTAAATACAGAAGAAACACATTCTTCTAAATGATCATTTAGAGTCTCAGATGGATCCAATGTTTTATCACATATTAAACAAAAATGAGGAGAATCATGCAAATTTACAGAACTTGAACTAGAATCATGCACAGATATATCATCTGCTTTTTCATCAAAGTCATTTTGCAAACAATTATCTAAGTGTTTATTAAATTCTTCTGGTTTTATATTTTGATTGCATAGCGGGCACATAATATCATTTAATGAATTTTCATTCTTAAAAACTTTATTAGATTTTGAATACTCTTCTTCATTTTTTCGCTTTTTATTTGAACTGCTTGCAATAATTTCAGATTCTTTGGTACTTTCAAGACATTCATCCAAATGGTCATTTATTTTTGCTTCATTGATTGAATTATTACAGCTTGGGCAATTTACATAAGCTACTTTAATATTTTCCAAGCAACTCTTTATATTTGAATTTTTTAATTGTTTCTTAGTTTTAGATAAATCTGTTTTATGTAAAGAACTATTTGTTGATAAAGAAGTTACACTGGCATATTTATCAAGTAATATACTTCTACCTGTACCATTACCACCTAGAGTGCCAGAAAAAGATAAAGATGGATGTTTTGATGAATTATTTAAAGAATTTTTATCACTAGTTTTAAATGTATTATTACTAGAAGCACTATTTGGACCTCCGGTACCCCAACCATGTACATTATTTGTACTATTACCTAGTTTTTTTAAATCAGTTTGAATACTTGATAAATTTTTTTTATTACTCAGATTTGTAATATGCGGTTGATTAGGTTTTTTAGATATGTTGTTGTTTTGAGTACTGTTATTACTCTTTTTCATCCAATTAAGAATGTTACTTTTTTCTGGAGATTTTTTTGGAACTCCAGTAGTGCCATTTTTGGAATTATTTCCTTTTTTCTTTTGAGGTTTTTCTGGTTCTTTTATTTTAATGAATTGACCTCCACATGTTGCTTGATGTCCAGCCCACCAGAAATCATTTTTGCCTGGAGCACGATTCATACTTCTCCTGACAGTACCAAAAAATGGTGCTCTTTTTTGACAAGGCCCATTGCATCTCCACCAATGTTGCTGGTACAATCGCACTTCTTCATGAAAAGTGTGATAAATCTATTGCCAAATTATCAATTAATTTAATTGATAACAATAGAATAAAATTTAAGTATTAATTTAAGTTATTCTTACAGTTATATTTGTTCCTGCTTCTTTATTAATTCTTTTCATGTGGCTTTGAAAAATTGGACCATGTCCATCTCTATCTCTATTATCATTAGTAAGAAATAAATAAGCATGTATCATTTCATGCTAAAATGGAAAATAATTAATTTAAAACAATATTATTTACATATAAAGAAAACTATACACAGAATGAACAATGATAAAATTTTTACCAATAGAGTTTCAATCAAGTCTTTTCTAGGTCTTAATTTCAATAATGGATTACTTAAAGCGATTACACATTCTTTATTTCTTGGATGAAATGTACATATGCCAGCACAACTATTATATAAAGTAAGAATTTTAATTTAATTAAAATAGAAATACATGTTTAAAAAAATTTATCTTACGATGTCATCCTTGGGCTCCATTTAACTTGAACAGGAAGTAAAACATTCCAAAAAAATTTTTCATTAAACTGAACAAAAAGCGTATAAATATTAGGAGTAGGATCTATATATTCAAGAGTTTCATCAACTAATGTTTTAGGACAATAGTTTTCTTTTTCTTTCTATAATATTTTAATTTAATTTATTAAAAAATATTTTTTGTAAATTTTTTTTCGAAAATATTTATTTTATAGTTTTCAAAAACTAACCTCTTTTGGAAATACAGCATTTTCTGTTATACCAGTACGATTCAATTGATTGTGAATAGATCGAGCTATTTTTTCATCATATTTTAATAAACTCATTTTATTACTTAAATAAGTATTCAATAAAAGAAAATAATATTTCCGTGAAAGAAGTCGTGTTAACCATTATATAAAATTTGATATAAAAATGTAAACATGATTTTTTATAAGTATAAGTTTATCACGTGACTTTCAATAGCATCCAATAAGTTTTCAACTTACATGCATATACGTGCAGACCCATGACATATATATATATATGTACACATTCAATTATCGAATGAATGCAGTCCTGTTTAAATCAATTCATTGAAAGTAAAATTTACAAATTTTGTAATACATATTCAAGTTAATATACTGATTATCAATAATATCATAAATATTTAAAGTTTTATTTTATACAATCAATGGCACATTATTTTATAATGAACATAAATATATTTTATTAATCATTTATGAAGTAACATTAAAGTTTTAATTATTTAAAATATTATCATAAACATATTTATCGAAATATTTTAATGCACTTTGCATGTCTACATAACCTGCTAGTTTACATGCTTCTTCCACAGGAAGCCATTTAAAATCTTGATGTTCGTTGGACATAGTAACTTCTTTTGTTTTGTTTAGAAGTTCTGCTAACCAGTAAATAACAATTTTTGGTTTATTGTTTACAAGATAGTTTAATTCTTGTTTGGCATTATGAAATATTTTTAAATCTTCTTCTGAATAACCGGCTTCTTCTTGTGTTTCTCTTAATGCTGTTTCCATATCAGTTTCTCCAGGATCAACATGACCTTATAAATAATACAGAAAAAAATTTTCTTAAAAATATAAAAATAAAAAATATAATATTGAAAAGATTATTTTTAAAAATGAATACCTTTTGGTGGCGTCCAATGATGCTTGCCATACGATGTTTGCATTAATAAATATTCAATATTATTAGAAAGTCGTCGAAAAATGATAAAACCACATGCACGTTTTGAAGTCGGCATTATTTTTCACTTACTAATTTACTGTCATTTATGATTGTTTATATATTTTTATCATTGTTTAACAAAAAAAATTCAAGGTTAGTTTTAAACGATTGCGTCGCAACCACTTGCAGCCGGTAGATGAGAATTAGAGACCAAAGTGCAACATATATATAGGCATAAGTATCTTGCGCATTTTTCTGAGAGTGTGTATTTGTATAATCATATAAAGATGTAACATTATAAAAAATTCAATAATTCAAAGGATTGATTTATGTGAGGGGTATAGAAACAAAGATAGCATTTTCCATTTGTCATTTTTATAAAAAATAATATAAATCTGTACTTTCAAAGTTACACATTTGCTATTTATTTATTTATTTATTTTTTGATATTCAGCAAATTATTAATCAATGTACATATGAACCAAGTTTGAATCGAATTCAGAAAAAATTTTAGTAATAAATGTGACAAATTTAGTGATATGTTTGTTTCATGGAGATAGCACCTTTGTTTTTATACCCTTCATATATAGATTCAAATAATAATTTTAAATCATTTAAAATAATTTTTTAAGAGTTTTCTTATAAATTTAAGAAAATCATATAAATAATTTTGTTTATAAAATATATGCTGCATTGTATTGAAATAAAAAATTTCCATATCAAAATCAAAAAAGTTAATATAAGTAACAAAAATTAAAACCAAGTAACTGTAGATCATAACAGAAATATTAGATAAATCTAAAATATAATTGACAATTCAAAATTTTACTTAAAAATTTTAAGTAAATGTTAGTAAGCAAATTATAAATATAAATTTAAATAATTAGGCAAGCAATAATTCAATCAATATATTTTCAATGAATTTGAGTCATAATGTTTCATTAAATTAATTAAATTATATCAATTGACCGTGCATCTACAATATACTAAAATTTTAAATATTTATTATTAATTGTTTTAGTAATACTTACGAAAAGAAATCAGAAAATTGCATTTCAGCACTTTTATCTCCTTTCAGTCGCATGAATTTTTGTAATAAATTTATCAGAAAAAGCAATTATATATTAAAGCAAATTCTAGGAAACTATGACTGTAAAAATGGTAGTTATAGGAAACAATACATGTTACCATTTTATTATAAACGATTTTTCTACATTTTGGCTAAGAGATACCGATCACCAGAAAACACTTGGCAAAGCTTTTTATATACCTATCTACAAACAAAATTATTAAGTGTTCATTGTATATGTGAAATATTTATGTATTTGCAAACGGTTGTACGGGCAACGTTAATTTCAAAAATATTTTTTTGGAGAAACAAAAACTTAAAAAAATAAAAGCTAATTTAATCAGGGCTGTAGAAATTTCAATGTTGTCCGTCCAACCGTTGGATTTCTAACTGTTCATGTAAAATAAACAAGTATTATTTACCTAATGAAATTCCTTGGATGTGAACTATACCATTTATTTATACAATATTTTGTTCAAGCACATGATCCAAGGCTGGGTCGTACGGTATTTTTTTTATTTTTTGATAACAATATAATAATTTAACCTACATAGTGTTAAGGGTTCTGTACCATTTATATTACTAGGGATCTTACTGATTAACCGCTAATAATATTCACTACTACAGCGACAATTTACAGAGACAGTCGCGCATAACGCTTGAATATTGTACTTGATGCACTGCACTGTTTATAAGATGAATAAACAATGATCTTTGCATTTGATTTCCTGCTAAAGATGCTTTACATTATTTCTAGTTATGCATTATTAACAAGGAGATTAAAGTGTATCTTGATTTACTCAATATTTATTTTACATTGTTGTTGTTTTTTAGTCTTGGATTGTAAATAATTTGATTGCAAAAAATTGTGTGTACACGTATGTAATGTTTTAAATTTCTTACTTCTCACATGCATGAAGAGAATAAGTCTCAGTGCCTTTAATGTACACACATTCTGATTTAATAAGTTTTTGTGATACCATTGTAGGATCATTTATCCAATCAACAAATTATCAACAGATTGCTGATTTTGATACTTATTTGCTATCAGTCGTTTATCAATTTATAGCACTGAATATTACAATGTTGTACGTTTCATTTATTATTATTATTATTATTATTATTTTTCATTTTGAAATACATGGAATCGATCATTTATAGCAAGTATTAGAAATATGAAAAATCAATCTTGCACAGCGTGTAAATAAATTAGTCTTGCTAACAGTAACAAAGTTAATTAATTTTAGGCGATTACTTTGATGTTTGATGAAGCTCGCCACAAGGTTTTTCTTTATGTACTTAATTTTATTATTATTATTATTATTTTTTTTTTGTTTTTTTTTTTATTTTTTTATTTTTTTTTTTTATAACATAAGGATGATTTCATTTAATCTAGTACCTTTATTCAGTTATTATATTTACACTCTATCTGCGATTTTCCTTATAACACCACAAGACGTTTTTGTTCGATCAGCCGCACTTTACACTCAATCGCAGAAGAATAAAGAGTACAATATAGCCGATTGTAATACCTAAATTTATTGTTAAATCCTTTGTAGAAACAGCAGATCTTGGTGGCAATTGTTCAGGTTTTCAAGTGCATTACATTCTCTTACACTCTTTTACTCAGATACACATTCATAAAGCCAAATATGCATACATATACACGCGCACACGTACGTCAATTGTTCGATTCGATATTCGGTCGAAATCTCTAATTTTTTAGTGATAAATCTCTTCCCTCCTATCTTTATCATAATACATCGCCTGACTTTTATTCAGTTATAATTATATAATAATAATAATGCAATAATAATAACTATTATTATCATCAATAAATTGTCCAGTGTTTATAATGCTGTGTAACTGCGAACTGTAGTGTACATAAAAAAGTAAAGCATCATAAAAATGATCAAAAAATTTATTATTATTCGATTTCACATAATTTTAATAGTAATAAATAATTAAATCGTCAATTCGACTAACACTTGGATGTTACATGTTTATTATGATACGATATTTTACGTTATTTATTCAAAATATTAATTGTTAAATATTAAAAATTTTTTAATTTACAAAAATATTTGGAAAATGTTGATGCGCGTCAGCAATTATTTACTTAAATTAAGGTAATTAAAAGTATATTTAATATAGATATTTATTTTTAAATATTTTTGCATTTTTTTAAAAATGTCCTATATACCTTTTAAAATAATGATTATTTCAAAATTTATGATGAAATGATTATAAATAATAAGTATATGTATAAAATAGTTATTAGCTAAATCTAAGACTTAATATTTTATAACTATTAAAATTATCAGAAATCAGTTTACTGCTTTTTCGTACGCAGACCTTATTTAATACATCGATTTAGCGCAGCATTTTTTATCCACCACGTCTAGATGAAGATACAACTTTCTTCAAATATAGAAGTAATAGAAATGTCTTTTATTTTTCATTTATTTTTACTTTTACAATCTCTTTCTTATTTTTAAAGAGTCCAATCATACTGTTTGCACACATAGTCCTACCCGTAAACTAGTCATCGTGTCAACAAATTCCTTCGCAATAAAAAGAAGTCTGGATAATATAGTCGTAGCTTTTCACTCTTTTAATATTTTTTCTTATTTTGATACAACAACTTTTGTTATTATTTTTAAAATTTACAACAGTTAATTATGTGCAGTGAAAATACTACAACGCATGACAACTATACTATCGAGACCCGTTGTGCCAAGTAAAAATAATACTGTAGTACTAATAATGATTTTTTACATTGAACTGTCTCGCTCGCGATTATAGGGACTGAGTGTGAACACCATTCCTAAACAATATTCATTCATTTACCGATTTCATTTATCGACTGTTGTCGAAGAGATTTCTAATAATAATTGACACGTTGACATTGACATTACAGATGGCCTAAGTTTAAAAAAAGAACAAACGAGAAATTGCAACACTAGTGGTCACGAGTCTCAGTCCCTTCTGTGAGGGCAATATATAAGGAGCACGTACCAAACAAAATAAAAAAGCAAAAAGCATCGTTTCATTAAAATTACAATTAAGTTCAAGGATCAAGTTTATATAATGACATCGGCTTTATTCGGTTTTTGCACACATTTCTATTCAGTCAGCCAAAACACCTCGGGTAGAAAAATTTCCCTGAAAATAATTTTCGCGTGTACGTTTTTTTAACCGTATCGAGAAAAAACAATATCCTCGTGTATGATGATCCCTCCCCCCCCCCCCAAAAAAAAAGAAAAAAAAATTCAGGCTGTTTATAGTTAGATGATTATTATGGTGAATTAATAATGTTACGTGTAAATCGTTAAACGGCGAAGCATGTGCGTGCATATTTGTGTGTATATGTGTATGTGTGTGTGTATGCGTGTACGTCCAAGAGTTCGAAATAAAAGAGATGAAAGAAAAAAGACGCCAGAGAAATTTTTCGAGCCTCGGCTTTTTAAAACACTTTGCATTGCTCCATTTGGCACTCGGGAGTATTTCAATACATATTCGTCAGCTCAGCCGCGGATCACAGGATTCCAACAAGTATATTGCTCGTTTCCGACCGTCTTATAGGGAACAAAAATGATACAATGATTACCATAGTTGTCGTCGTCAACGCGGAGGTATACATGTGTATACATATACATATGTATATATGTATATATACATCATGTTTGCCTCTATCCGTACATCCGTTCATTCATCCACCCATTCGACAAATCATCCATCCGTCTATTTGTCCACATGTCCACGTATCTCCATCAGCCGTGTGCATTCATCTCTCCTCGCGGAATTTCGCGGATTCTCTCTCGGGAGCTAGTCGTTAAACGAAAATCTCTTGGGCCGAGTCCGAGTCGATGCGAATGGATTCTGCAGAACCGTTATCGGAGCGAGAGTCGGAGGAGGAGCAGCGATCGGACCGCAATTGGCTTGAGTCTTTGCCGTTGTCATCGTCGTCGTCGTCGTCGTCGTCGTCGGTGTCGTCGTTATCGTTATCGTTATCGTCTCGATCATCATCATCATCATCATCATCATAATCGTCATCGTCGTCGTCATCGTCGTCGTCGTCGTCGTCGTCTTCGTCATCGTCGAGAAGAAGTAGTAGAAGAAGATTGGATCGTTCGTTCCAAAATAAGTAAAAATAAAGCTCGTCGGGTGCGTGCAGTGCTTGGGCGCCGGGCACTTGGTGGCCGGCGACGAGCGGCTGCAGACGAGACTGCTCACGATCGTCGTCCGCACCTACTGCTCTCGAGGCGGGTTATGGATTGGTGCGAGGAGCGGCTAGCGCGCCTGTGGCCGGCAGTCACAGCTTGAGCTCGTTGGCGATTTTGCTGGCAATGTTCTTGAAGCCGATGGAGGTGCCGGAGATGCGCTTGAAGCGTACCCCGTTCAGCGAGAGCCGCGGCAGTTTGCACACCTCGATCTCCCACTGGACCTGGCTGTCCGTCGCCGGATCGCCGTGAGCGCACAGCAGTAAGAACCGCTCGAGTTGCTCGTACTGGCACTCGTTCGCGTCCAGCACCTGTTATAACAATTATCAATAATCGTAATATCTATTTTTCCATTTTATATCGCAATTTAGATTTTCATCATTTTCTTTTTCTTTAAAATTTATTTTTTATTTATTTTCTTAATTTATTTTTATTACGCCAATTATATTTTTTGTCAATATCTGTAAAACATTCATCATTCTTAATGACTGAACTTTTAATAAAAATCAAAGTCGAAGAACAATTATTAGTTATGAGTGTATAAATACAATATTTAAGCATTAAATACAATATTCAATGCAAATTGTTAAAATTCCAATAAAAAAATTTATTAAAATAAATAGTTAACGGTTAAGCTTATGTTAAATTATTTATCTTTATATTTTTAATGTTATTTTAACAACTTAGTGACAAATTTTGTTACTTATTAACATTTTGTAAAATTTTCAAAGAAGGCCGATGGTTTTCCTATAAAATTGCAATATTAATAAAGAAAGAAAGAAAGAAAGAAAAAAAAAAAAAAAAAAAAAAAAAAAAATGATAATTTGTACTCTATCATATTCGCGGAAGAAGAAAAGATAAATTATTTACCTTTTTTATCTCTGACATAATTTCTAAGGGATCTCTACTGCTGGTTGTTTTCATGCTCCACGTGAAGCGCAGACTGCGTGGTTTAACTTGTTCATCGTTGGTAGTTGCACCGCTGTAACAAAATATTATATCCACTCAACATTGACATTGTCTGCAAACAAAATCTTTGCCGATTACTTGCCAAATCCTTATAAATGGTTTGAAAAATGATCGTATCACTGTTACCAGAGTCCAATGATAATTCTTACGATAATATTCTTTATGGTGTCGTAGACACAATTTGCATGCAATTTATCAAAAAATTAAATAAAGGCATTCGTTTATATACGTTAATCGTTAAAATTTCTTATGATTTTCATTACTTTTATAATTTATAAGATATTATATAATACATCGATTGAATTATATTTATATTATACTAACAATTCATTTTTAATCAACATGCTCTAATCATTTTGATATTATCAGTAACAAAAATGACATTAACACAGTAAACATGAGTAACAAAATTTAAATTTAAACAATCATAACAACAACTCTATTTTTACTGTATACGAGTACAAATGAAATTATTTATTTTAAATATCGTAGATATTATTAATAATAAATTTCAATCATGAAGCTATTAATTGCTTTTTATTTCAACAAATTAAACGTTATATTATGAAAACATTTATTTGTTTTTTTTTTCTTTTGTGAAATTTTTGAAAAAAATGATGAATTGTGAAAGAGAAAAATATTGTTATCAAACTCCAATAAACAAAAAAAAAAAATAAATAAATAAATAAATAAATTAATAAATAAATAAATAAAGAAAAAAATTAAAAAAAAAAAAAAAATGAAATGGATGTGGTATAATGGTATCCAAGAACGTACCTCACTACTGGGTGCTTTGGGGATACGGATGGGTCCATGGGGCTGAAATAACAAAACAAAGGCATTTGCTAACAAACACTAGAATTGTTAAATAATCGGTTCTTGGCGCGTTTACACCACCACCAGATTATTCGTTTTAACATTTTTCATTGGTCCACAAATGAAATGTGAATTTTATTAATTAGCTGTAAAACGTTTTTTAGTTTTGATTTAGAAAAAAAAAAAAAAAAAATATTTCGTCTTTTTCTTTTTTTTTTTTTTTTTTGTTTTTTTTTTTTGTTTTTTGTTTTAGTCAAGACACAATCTTTGTTTTCGTTATTTTTTTCAAACAGGACAAGCTTAAGTAAATAAGCATTAAAATAATGTAAAAAAATTTTCTATCATAAAAATTGAAATAAATCATTAATTCAGATGGCCTTGTTGCATTATAGAATAAATTATATTAAAAGTAAATGACAAAGACTCATGCAAAAAAATATTAATTCTACCATGTTTACTTTCATGTTCATCTTCTTTAAGGTAATTTGGAAATAAATCGGTACTACGTATGCAACATATAGATTCAAAATATTTATTATTACGAAATCATCACTATTATTGCTTTATACGCCTTTAAAACAATAAACTTTTTTATTTTGCGTTTTGCTAACCGTCTGCTGCGTTTTGCTCTACAAAATTTATTGACAACTTGTAACAATAATAATAATAAAATTAATAATAATTATGATAATAATGATAATGATAGTAATAATAATAATAATAATAATAATAATAATAATAATAATAAAATAATGTAATAATAAAAATTAAAGTAATAGTAATAGTAGTAAGTAGCAGTAATCATATTATTAGAGAATAGACATTATTATAATAATAAATTGGTAGAGTGATAATAAATGACGATGCAGTCTATAGCGACATTTATAATAGTAGAGACAAATGTTAATAATTATAAGTTTTAGCTTTTGGAATATAGTATAAAAAAGTAAAATCCTAATATTGTATGCAATAGACTAGTCGAAAATAAAATCCTCGTGAATTTGGACGGAAGTAGAGCTGAATTGCAGCAAACAGTTGCACTGTATATTACAATTAAATTTTTCTTTATGCACAATTATTTATGTAATAATTAAAGTCTCTATTTAATAAAACTTCTAAAATTATCTAATATTAATTCCTTTAAGAGGACTTTCTATAGTTTTCGTTCACCACGACGCATACAAGGTTCTGAATAATCATACTTTACATTTATCATTAATCTTATGTTCACTTTGAATGATTCAGTTAATAATATATGGTTCGATGTATAATTATAATGGAAAAATACGATGAGGTTCATGAAAAAATGTCTAAATCTTAAATCTTAACGCGAGCTTACACCCACATGTCACATTGTTATTTTGTGAGAACACATTGTACAGTAATAACGAATTCCATACATTCAATCGACCTTAAAGTTTCCTAAATTTCATTATTATGATAGGCATTTTTATCATCGACACAATCTGTCGAAAAAAAAAAAAAAAAAATAATATAAAAACATTTTAACGAAAGCCAAAAATATTGCACAATAACATTTGTTCGCTTAACCCGACATTATTTTAATCTCAATAATTGTAATTAATTTATTATTTTATAAATATTTAATTATAAGCTACATCAAAATGCAGTTAAAAATGTTACTATTTAGACGATTTAATAAATTTTAGCAAAATATTTAATTCTTATTATTGTTATTGTTATCGTTATAAATATTGAAATAAAAAATTACAAAGTAAAAAAGGAGATATATGAAAACCGTATTTATGTATGGTAATAGCAAAATGCAAAGTCAGCTTATACTCTAAGCTGTTTCTTAAATAATTCCTTTTTTTTTTTTTTTTTTTTTTTTTCAACATTCGAGTTAAACGAACATCTTGTATTTAAAGAATACATTAAAAAAAAAAAAAAAAAAAAAAAAAAAAAAAAAAAAAAAAAAAAAAAAAAAAAAAAAAAAATCACTTTTAATGCGTACTATTGAATAAAAAAAAAGTATAAACGTTCAATTTTTATTGCCATTTTTTGACTAGTAGCCAATTTCTTTTTAATAAGCAATGTTAAATTTTTCATTAATTGAAATAATTTTATTTTAAAAAGTGGTATTTAAAATAATATCATTTTTTATCAAAATATAAAAAGTTTTGAGTTGATTGAATTAACATTTTCTTATATTAAACTTAATAATCATCACATTTACTTCCAATGGTTGTAGAAAAATGTATTTTATACAGTTTATTACAATATTTATTTTAAATTTCAATTTCGTCAAAATATTCGCTTGAATTTTAATTTTTTTCAATTTTTTATGAACCCGACTCTTGCTATTAATAAAGAGTTTTTTTGAGTGCAGGTTACAGTACATTTTACGAAGAAATGTAATTGTAAGTCATCATTAAAGTTATTGTATAATTTAACACTTCTTTTAATTACTAAGCTCGACTTTTCGAGCGAATAAATCATACTTTCTATTTATATTTACAAAAATACATACTCTGCATCAATAACATTTCACTTAGTACAACGTGAATATCTAGCGCATCACTTATGCAATTTTGTGCAGCATCAATTGGAAAATGCAAATGTACAAACAAAATATAAATGCTACAGTGTAAAGGAAACCATTACAACTTACATATGTATTATAAATTTAAGGCGAGTAAATAAGGCGCAATATGAAGCTTCGAAAAAAAAAAACTTCGTGAAAAAAGTTTCATTACAGTAATGTATATTTTTGTAAAATTGAATACTAGTGTCGCAAAAACACAAAGTAAGGAAAATATCTAAATAAAAGTATAGAGTCGAATGTACATTTATATATGCATCTCTTTACTATACGTATGTATACGCAGTAAAATTTATCGCATTTTATTCTATATTTGACACAAAAAATTGGATTTTATTTTTAATGACATCCAGTAAAATATTCATCAACTATTATAAATAATGATTTTCTAAATGAAATTCTAAAATTTTTCTTTGCTTTTTTCACGATACATAGCTTTCAGTAGTTGTGCATTAAAAAAAAAAAAAAAGAATAATAATAATAATAATAATAATAATAATAATAATAATTATAACAAAAAGAAAAAGAAAAGAAAAAAAAGTAATATATTAACGGTCACATGCTATTGGAGGTATTTTTCGAATGTTCATCAACGTTGATTATTACTTTCGAAGAATTGAGAATCGCTCATTCATATATATATATATATATATATATATATATATATATATATATATATACATATATATATATACATATATATATACATATATGTATATATATTTAATCGTTGAATCAACAAGAATAAAGTATTTATACTGTGCGGCCGCTTGCGTTAAATGGCATAATACACACTCGCGCGTTTATTAATATTCGAAAAATCGTTGCGCTCAGGCTGCACACATCAGGCAATTTGTAGAGGTAAATATTTGCTTTCATCAGCTGCACAGAGAGACTGAGAGATAAAAAAGCTCGATCGAGCGTCTCTGTGTATGAGAAACGCTTTTTTTCTTTTTTATAAAAGGATATCGCAGAAACAGCGTTGGGCTTTGTTATAATTCGAGAGCGATAGTCGGCTTGTGAGTGTGTGGTGCTTGTCCTCGTTTCACCATTAAATATCGGCGAATCAAGTGCAAGAGATTCGTCACTTACTTGGAAAACCTGTCAATATACGATAATCACATGATTTGCATTTTGCTGTCTCTACATCTTTGCTAGCGATTTTTTTTCTTTATTATTTTATTTAATAATCTAATATTAAAATGCAAGGTCATTCGACTGCCGTCACATACATTTTATAGCATTCACGATCGTCGAATGTTAATCTACACCTTTTATACTGGACCCGAAGAAAAGTCAAGCATTTCAACGAGTTCTAAATTTCAAGACTTTGAAGGCACCAACTGATTGTGTTTACTTAGCTTACGAACGCTTGGAATGATATTACTTATAATTTTATTACTAAAAATTAAAATATAACGCTTCAGCTAACGTTTCTTCGGATCTGAAATATTCTTGGTCCATTATTTAATTTGCGAATAAAAAACTTTACATTGATATATTTTTCGTTTAATATTTTAAGTTGTTATTTTTATTATTTTATATATTATTTACTTTGAATATTTGTCGATTAAATTCATATTACTGAAACTTTTTAATGTAATGTTTTTATTTGCAAAATAAATAATTTTCAACATGCATGTGTTTTATACAAATACAGACGAATTATAATATTTTCCTCCAAATTTTTTCAATTTCGTTTAATTGTAACAAATTTTATAATTCGGATGATAATTCGGAAATTATTTTTGAAGAAAACGTGATTTTGGAAATAATAGACTTCCCATTCATTATCACATCACGATAACTTGATTCGCAATTTTTGAAACGCAGACAAGTGTGATAAAAAAAAAAAAAAAAATAATAAAAAAAAAAAAAAAAAAAAAAAGAAAAAAAAAATTTAACGAAAAATTAAAAGAAGAACGTCAGGTATAAAGTCCTAACTATTTTTCAGGCAATAAAGGTTGAACGTCAAAAAAAGCTGTTCATTTAATAAAATGTTAAAATCAATGTTGAAACGCACTACTTTTCTTTAATAGGATTTATAGCATTTACTACTACTGTTCTATGTAGAGTTGATGTAAAAAATGTACAGAAAATGCATATTTGCATTCAGTTTTAATAATAATGATAAAAAAAAATTAATAATAATAAATAAAAGTGAAGAAAAAAATCTAAAGAAGGAATAATATGCTTCACGGTATACCGTATATAGCGTTAAATAGAATTGTTATATCTTACTTTTCTCTATCGATTAATAGGGAGAAAAGGCACAAGTCATATAGAAATTTATCTCCCAAACGAAGCAAGGGAAGACGCGCTACACAATTAAAGGAGAACAATCTCAAGGTCTTCTAAAACCTTTTTTTTTTGTTTTTCATACGTGTTTATCCGTTCTTTCATTCTGACATTTCATTCATATCTCACATTTGCACCATTCTTTATATTACTATTTGTTTATGTAAGTATATATGTATATATATTTGGATAAACAAATAGTTATATAAATAAATAAATAAATATATATATATATATTTATATATATATATATTTAGAGCTATCAATTTATCACAGTTGTGATAACACTTTCTTCAATTTTGTTTTTTTTTTTAACTTTCACCACAGAATAACGGAGACAGACTTGATTACGCATAAAGCTGTAATTATTCACTAAATATAATATTTCAACAATGCACCGCTTCAATCTCCAAACTCCAAAATTTTCATCCAGTACGAGGTCGTGTGGATTTTGTGAGATAGTCTTCGATTTCTCGTAGTCTAGTTATTTGCCTTTACGTCCTGCAGCATAAATCGAAACCGATATATGTGTGTTATCAATTTAATATGAAAGAAATTCGTGAACTCGCAACGATGCACCAATGGCTATGATAAATTTAACATTGTGTATCAAATAATTGTGTCAACTCTTTTCAGTTTAAATTGAATTGATACGAACATTTATTTGAAAAAAATTATCGATTACTCCAGATGATTGTACAGTGACCATTTCATGAAAGACAATATTATTTCAATCATATATCGACTCTCGTTATTCTGTGGCCTCTTAAATATTAGTCCACATATATATTCTCTCTCTTTCTCTATCATCCCCTAAGAAAGTATCATTCTCCTTTTTATTTTCGCTCTTCTTTCCCTTACTCAAACACGTTCGGATCAACCAGCACAGTGAATCACATATGCAATGATTAATACATTAAAATTACATCAGTATATTTAAATTAAAAAAAAAAAATCAAATAGTACCTCGCTACATTCAAGTCTAGCAGGGATGCACAATGAGTATGCGAGGAGGCCTTCACTTTTTATCATTTAATTAATATATGTATATATATATATACATACACACATACATATATGTATATATACACATATATCTATGTATATATACTTATATATTTAATATAAATAAGAATTTAATGTATTTTTTGCTTGAAAAATTAAGATTTGATTAAATATAAATTAAAGATTTCAATAAAAATACAAAAAATTATCACTCTTGTCGTTTTTACATGGTAATACATAAGGTAATATTGCAAGGGATACTATCAAGCATATATATTTATATATATATATATGGGACGAAAGAGAAACAGGCAGACATAGTAAAGTAAAACGCGAATCGCCGAATTATTATGAAATTTGAAAGAACAAAGCAATTTTAACAATAATAATACATCTACAACCGTTTATAACTAATATAACTATAGACACATTCTTTTGTTGTGTAAATAAACAAGCATTTTTAAATGGCTTTCATCGATAATGGTCGCTGCTAGCTCATCGAGTCGATTCTTTTCCTTTTATTTTGAAGAGCAATGCCATACGCTTCTCTCTTAGAAAGATACCCATCGTGTTTGTTGCAAGGATTTTTTAAAGTTACATAGTCATTGTGCATCCTTGAAAGAACAAAAAAATTTCATACGTTTAGCATGCAATCAACAATGCAATAAAGAGAATTTTAACGAGCTATCACTGACAAAAAATAATTAATCTACGAGCAATATATATATATATATATATATATATATATATATATATATATATATATATATATATATATATAAAGTATGTATACATTAAAAAATGGTAAACTTTAACCTTTCAAGTATATACGTTATGATTAAATAATTAAATAAAACATTATAAAGATGTATAATTCTTAAAGAAAACGAAGAAAACATTATCCAACAACAAAAGTATTAAAAAAATAATGAATTTTATATGAATAACTTTTAAAATATTTAACTGTATTTAGCATGTCAGACTTGAAAGGATAAGGTGCCAAGCTCGTTTGAAATCAGTGGCAAAACGCAGTCAAGCTTTCGCTCGATGCGCCGTCCATCGCTCAAGCACGCAATAAAAAAAAAAAAAAAAAAAATTTCACTCTCAGTGTCTCGGTAATAGTCACGGTACTTTAAACACGCAAGTTATACGTTATGTACAAGCAGAAGGAAAACTGTTTAAATGCGACTTTTTACTGACGTTGACTTTTAGATTAATTATAATAATGATGATAATATTAACAATATTATTAATATAATTTATTTATTTATTTTTTTTCTACTATTTTAACATAATTATGTACATTTTTGTGATGATTTTATCCGTTAACGGATTTTCTTTTTTAGAAAAATAAATATTAAAAAGTTTTTAAGTAAGCGTGAAACATGTATTTCGAGTAATAATATGAACGGTGGTGCTCTGAATATATAAAAATAATTTATTAAACATGCCGAATATAAATAAATAACAGACGCATAAACGAAAATGAAAATTTGGAGTACGAAAAGTTTTAACTTACCGCTTAGAAAACCTTGAGGAGAGCTTGGAAAAGAAGGACGGCCTCGATAACGGGCTTATCGCATTTGTGTCCTGCGTATGTGTATGACCCTAAAATTAAAAATTTTGTTTACTAATTATGTTGAAAATTGTTATTCACTAATATAACGTTATACAAATCTTATTTCTATTATACTGAATTGGTAAACAATTTCATACATGGATTTTTTCTTTTATTAAAATTAAACAAAGACAATAACAATCATTCATTTCTATTTATTTTTGCTATTATATGATAAAGCATATGTTTGACGAGTATAGTACTTTAGAAAAATTATAATCAAGATTAACGATAGTACTTGTTTATTTTAAATTTATAAATAAAATTAGTAAAAAACAAAAAGGAAATATAAATTACGCAAATCAAAAAGATTTATTTCAATAATAATATAATCATATTTAAGATTAATATGAAATAACTGGAGTTGAAGAAAAAAACAGTTCTGCACTGAGAGAAATTTTATAGTAAAAATTATTATACTTGATAATATCCTCAGGATATACTTCAAAAACAATCATTTTTCTTATTTATGTATGAATTTTTTACTAGCTTTCCTATAACAATTATAATTTGGCTTTCTAATTTTTACTATTTAACATAGGATAAATTAAAAAAATAACACTTACTTATAATGTATTTAAATGTTACAATAAATTAAAAGAATTTTTTTTATATAATGTAACATATTTTACTATTTTCAGTAGTAAAATTTATGAATAGAATGTTTAGTTTTTAAAATTTAATAAAAAAAAAAAAATTGTAAAAATTAGAATTCACGAAATAGTATACCGCGGCGCGCATGCGCGAAGGCGACGAGAACAACCGTTTATTTGTTCTTTGTATAAAAAGAGGTGGCTACAGAAATCTTTATATTTTTGCGAAAAAGTAATTATCGATTAACCAAATCTATAATAAGATAATTTCTAACCTTCAATAAATAAATGATTATCTATACAACATTGTCTTAAAAAAATTCAAAACTGGACAACCCAAAACAGATGTTCTAGGTAAACCAAAAAAGAAACAAAAAAATTTTTTTTTCGCTTTCCTTAAAAACTAAATATTTAATGTATTGAAAAATTAAAATTTAATGCTAAAAATAGTAAAAAATTATATTGACATTTAGTATAATTTCAAAATTTATTGTAAAAAATTTTACTATTTTATTTTGTAAATTTTAGTATTAAAAATAGTAAAAATTAATTTGAGGTTCAATAATATTTCTAAACCCACCGTAGCAAACTTTTTTTTTTTTTTTTTTTTTAATTCTACTGTTTAAAAAGTATCTCCTCGCTGTGTTATTGAAAAATAATAAAAATTCCTATAGAATTTCTCTCAGTGTATTTATTAAGATTCACAACTTCCGTTTTATTTTTAATAAATTTGAAGAACAAAGAGTATCATAAATTAAAGCAATGAATCTATTGATAATAATAATTACAATTAATTACTTTTGAGATATTTTAAAACATTTTTATCCAAGAAACAAACAAAGTAAAGTAAATGATTTTATTTATCTAAGAGAAAAACAAAGTACTTCAACTATATTTGAAAAAAAAAATTTTCTTATACGTTAAGAATGAAAAATAAACGGTACCTGAAAATAAATATTGAAAAAAAAAAAAAAAAAAAAAAAATAAATAAATAAATAAAATAAAATAAAATAAAAATAAAAAAAGAAAAGGACCTGAGTATGATTTCTTTGCCCTCGATTTTGGCCAGAATGGAAGGTACTGCGGCTCGGAACGTTCCTTGGAAATGCTGGCGTCGTAGGCGTTGCCAATCTATTACTTGGAGTGACACCCAAGCTTTAAAATGAAAAATAATAATTATAAGCGGTGAATTACCAGTATTATATTAAAGAAAAAAAAAAAATCATCTCGTCATTCGAAAATCAAGTTACATTTTGTTTAACGATATACATGTACGCTTTTTATTCAATTGTGTCTACATTGAAATACAAATATATTCTCTATAAATGCAATATTATTTTCATTAGATAAATTTTATGCAATTTTATAGCAACAACTACTCGGTTAAAAATAAATTTAATTTGGTTTTTCATTTTTAAAGGTGCGTTGTATATGTATCTGTTTTTTTTTTTTTTTTTTTTTTTCCTGAAATTTAATGTAAACACATGGTAAAACTACATTAATAAGACGGTATTACATTCATTACAAGATATGCACAGTTGCACATTTTTTAAAATAACTATTTTATTCAAATACCTACAAACTAAAAAGGACGTATTTAATATTCAAAAATTAAAACGCAATTATACTTTTCAACATAATAATATATTTTGTTTAAAAATATAAACTTTATCAATATGCATAGGAAAAATCATCTATAAACACATATATGTATATATTTATAAAAAAATAAAAATAAAAAAAATAATAATTTTGTATAATAACTTCTAAGGGCGTTCGTATAATATTTTTCGTATAAGTAAGGATATTTTGCAATATTAATAATATTCAATATTAAACACAATCATTACAATGTTAATGGCATGCAAAATGTTAAGGATTGTGAATTTACATGTTGTTTCTTAAAATAAAAATACTAATTATAATGTGTAATGATATTTAATTTTAAGAAAATTAAAAGAAATAAACCGATTGCGTGCAAACTCTATACGAGTTAATCAAAGAACAAAATTTATCATTCGAAAAAATAAAACGTCAACGTGAAAATGAATGAAAAATAAATGAAGAAAAATGTAGAAGTACTTGACGACGAATGACGATGATGATCGTGTATGATTGCTAATTTTTAAATAAAAAGTGAAGAACGGATTTTAAATTAATAAATAAACATGCAGCTGAATAATATGATTATCGCTAAAAAAAAATCTTTTAATTCTTTTAAGAAGACCAGAAACTCTCCTAGAGGTTTCACGATAGCAGTAGTAATTATTGTAAACGATCTCATTCAACTAAAAATGCTTATGTAACAATCAGCCGAAGAAACGGCAACGATATCGATTTTTAATAAGAAATTAAAAAAAAAAAAAAAAACAAAGACCTCGAGATAGTTAATGGCCTCGAAAAATAGGAATTGCAGAGCCAGGGATGTAGTTGTGTTCAAATGAAAGACAAGGTCTGACATGTGTCTTATTATGCCGTTTAGATTCACTTAGACTTACTTTTTTTTTTTTTTTTTTTTTTTTTTTTTTGTAAGACTCAATGCATCTTTATTTTTTTTATTTTCAAAGCCGTTGCTTATACTGATCTTTATCTGTAAACCTCTTACTCGTGTAAACCTCATCTTATCATTTAGGCATGGTTTATAGAAATTATGCAAAAATTATTATGCTCTTGGTTTGACGAAAATTATATCGATGAATATTTTCAAGATAAATCAATAAACGTTTTATTATTTTGCATAATTTTTTTACGAATTGCAGTTTACTGAATACTGCACTGATTTTATAATTTTCGAATATTCTCGTAATAATAATTATAAATATAAAAACGCTTATATAAAATGAAAAATTGTGGAAATTAATTTTAAAAAGAGCTAAAAATAATTGAAATTTTAAAGCAAGTGTTCGCGATAAAACGAAGACACAAGCAAACTCAGTGCCATATTCAGAGGGAGCCAGTGTGCGCACTCCGAAGGTGTATATGTATATATGCACCTGGGAGTAATAATCGCGAAATCGAAAACAAATGAAATGAAAATGAGAAATTTGTGTATTGAAGCGAGGATAAGCAAGAGAGAGAGAAAGAGAGAGAGAGAGAGAGAGAGAGAGAGAGAATAAAGTACGAGACAAGAGGGTGGGGTAAAGGTTAGAATAGTGGGCGAGAGAAGAGAAGAGAGCTGGAGAGAGAGAGAGAGAGAGAGAGAGAAAGAGAGAGAGAGAGGGACGTGGTGCAAGGGGTAGGAGAGACCTGTACCTCTGCCTAAGAGGGTCAGCAGTGACGAGTAGGGAGTTGTGGGCGTTGCGTGGCTGGGGATGATCCAGTAGCGCATGATCAGCCGTGGCCACGCCGCTTGAGGCTCGGTGGCTCGCACTGATGCTCGCAGATTTCGTATGACCTCGCGTCGGTCTAGCGCCCTCGACCAGGCTGCACCCACAACAACTAGTTAGCAATCGTGTCTATCGGCCTAGCCTCCCCATTTATTATCGCCGATATAAATTTTTACGCTTCGCGATTATTTTTTAATTATATCATTATTAGCACTATTATTATTACTATAATATACATTATTTTCGTTTCGTATCGTTAGTTTTTAATGATCGTTTTTAATGAAAGATTGTATTGTTACCGATGATATTAAAAAAAAAAAAAAAAAAAAAAAAAAGTTAAAAGAAAACAATTTTATTATTTCAAAGCGATATGATGTGAATGCGACTGAAATACTATACGCAGTTAATTGATTTTTTTTCTTTTTTTTCTTTAATACATTTTAGCTATAATTTCATCTTCATTTGAAAAACTACAAATTTCAAGAAAATCAATTTACTGCATTTCGCGTGAGAGTGCAATTTCTGTGACGTATGATTTTTTGTTTTTTTCTTAAGCAATGAATAATTTTGAGTGAATTTGACATATTGTTGAAAAAAAAAGCAAATAAATAAAGAATACCTACAATATTTTACGCCAATTACATTTGAAAAAATCCGTAAAATATGGAAGATGGGTGTGAATAAACAAATAAATAAATGAGATACAATGTATGATGTCGATGGAAGGGTTTCGTGTGGTAACTCATACGTCCTTGTAGGAGTCAAGAAGTATACACATGAATTTTAAGCTTTTGTATTGCATTAACTATTCTTTTGTATTTTCTAAATAAATAACGTTAGTGTCAATAAGTTTTCTCTAACAAATATAAAGCACATGTTGCGCTTGTATTGCTTTTCTAATAAAAGTTGAGCGTTCGAGTGATTAATAATTTCTAATGAAAGACTTGTCAGGCAGCAGTCAGCATGCTTGAGCGATGCAACAAAGAAGATGTGTTTAATTCGCCAGGGTAAATAAATCATCTTGCATCGCCTAGTTACTCTAAAAGTCGGTTTAGTTTGGTTATAGTATTATAGTTACAGAGTTAGTATATATATGTGATGTACAAAAGCTGTTGAAAAACTTGACAAACACAGAGAGACATAGAGGGCCTCGGATTGTGTTACGTGTTATTCGAACGTACAGTGTAGATTTATTAAACAGGTTTATAGATTTCTTAAGGCACTTACAAACTTGTGTGTGTGTGTGTGTGTGTGTGTGTGTGTGTGTGTGTGTGTGTGTGTGTGTGTGTGTGTGTGTGTGTGTGTGTGTGTGTGTGTGTGTGTGTGTGTGTGTGTGTGTGTGTGTGTGTGTGTGTGTGTGTGTGTGTGTGTGTGTGTGTGTGTGTGTGTGTGTGTGTGTGTGTGTGTGTGTTTGGTGTATATATATATATGTATTATCTAGGACGTTTGTGGTTAATATTTTTTCATTAACTCCACCATAATAAGGAGTAAAAGTAACCGATCGTCGATGAAAATAAGTAGAGTATAAAATTAATCCGTTATATTTATAAAGATTCAAAAAGCAAGATAGAAATAAACGATACGGTTTTAATAAAAAAAAAGTAGCAATTATGATTTATTTAAATGCATTTTAATTTTAACATAAATTGCACCGCGATAATTCATACTTGTTATCAATCTTTACAAATATAATAATATATCATCAAACACATTACACGGAAAAAAATTGTATGATTGATTTTATACTATTACTATAATTTTGACAGATAAGATAATTTTTTATATGATTATTTTTTCAACGACTTACACTTAGTTTTAATTAATTCTCTGTTCATGGAATGTATTGATTCACAATCTTGTAGTCCTCAAATTATTTTTCCGTGTACAATAGCTATTAGAATTGATTTGTAAATTAATGTAGAATTAAATAAATAAATAACGTACCTGGGCACGTCGTTCGTTCTTTCGGTAGATGAAGATGAGGTTTTGGCCTGGTCGTACGATATTGTACTACGACGACTGATTGAACCAGGTGCAGGAGTTATATTCGATCTAATGCCTGTGACACCGGTGTTCATCGTGTTGCTCTTGCTGACTCTTGCTTTGCCACCGGGACTCGTACCGACGCCTAGAATGAACATTGTCACTGCAAGCCTCATTAGATATGGTTCAACACAAAACAAAGCAAAATAAAACATGAAAATTATAGCTCTCTCTTTTTTTCTTTTTCTTTCTTTTCTTTTCTTTTCTTTTCTTTTTTTTTTTGAACGAGGCAAAGAACGACCACCAAACATTAAAATAAATACAAGAAGTACTCGATACTCTGAGACTGAAACATTTATCAAAATCAAAGACCACCACCATTTTTATACTCCTCTTTCCTTCTCCCCATGCCCATCACTTTCTTTCACTTCCCAAATAGAAATATAATATAACGAAAAAAGAAAATAACTTTAAAATAAATTTCATATCAGATATATTACTTTTTCTTTTGTAAGTTGTACTCACTTTTTAAAAACCTCTTTATCGAAGACAGGGCTGAGCAAAAATTTAGATTTATTAAAATCTTATTATGAAATAAGAAGCAAATGAAATACAAATGAAAAATATATATTAAAATCATATACTAATTATGCTATAATTAAAAATTATACATGCATGTTTGAAGAACATACACATTTAAATTAAAGATTAAAATTTATTTTATATATTTAAAAAAATGAAGTATCAAATCTATAAGATTAGTATTTTAAACGATTTCTGTAATCATATCAATACATATTTAATTAATTTTTTAAGTAAATGAAAAATTCGCTCTAAATTTTTACTTTTATTTAACGGTATAATATGAACTTGTTCATAACAATACATATATGTATATATAAAACTACTAGAATAAATTTAATTATTTAAGAATTATGAATGCAATCTTTTTTATTTACTATTTTTTACTTATATATATATATATATATATTAATACGGTCACAGATATTTAACGATTTCCTTTTTGATGCCCCTGCCCAGCCCTGATCGAATGTTTTTTTATGTTTATCTAATAATAATCTAGGATTTCGAGCCAAACAAATTCTACAAGTAAAAAGATGATAAATAAAATTAATCATCATATATAACTCATATAATAAAACGGTAAGAAAATAAAAAGCTTTCTAATAGTTAATTCACTGCAACCAATTCCAAAGCAAACGTTCTTATTGAAGCCTCGAAGCGATGAGGTACGAATGATGTCTTTGTGTGATTCTCAGTCGGAGCGGTATCTCGGATAGAATCTCGTGGATCTTGAAAAAAGTGGTTATTTGAGTGTGAAAAGAACTCACTAGTGTCAAGCTGTCCAGGGCTATTTTTGGGCGCGGATGGTCGAGCAGATTCACGAGCTGCTCGAACTGTATTTTCTTTAATTGTCGCTGCGTCCACGGTATTTTGTCGTTTGAAATTGCTACCACCACTTCCAGTTACCGTTCCACCGGTTACAGCAGTAGCATGATTGTGGTTCGTTGTATTACCTGGACTTGGGGCTCCGCCTAAGAAGCAAAATGGAGTAATGCCGGATTCGATCGAAATGTTCTCGTTTACGTTATATTTTTTTCTTTTCATTTTTAGTAAACATTTTTATGCAATCCATTTGAGTAAATGAGAACAAAAATAAAAAAAAAAACTCTAATGTTACATGTAAAGTTAATTATGTAAATTGCTTAAGTTGCTTAAGAAAATCGCAAGGCTGCACTACCCAAACAGAAAAAAATTTGACTTCTTTCTATACAGTTAGAATAATTGATGCGATTAAAAAATTTTTAAAATTTTTTTAAAATTGATATTTCAAATATTTACAATATTAACTTTAATTATTTTTGGTAGAATTATTTAAAATTCATTGAGTTTAATACAATAAAGTTATCATATCTATGCTAAAACTTAACGAATTAAGTTAATGAACTCAAAGAATCTTAAATTTTTATTTCTCTAAGAAGTTTATTAAATGTCGTTGAAAAAAAAAAAAAAAAAAAAAAAAGACTGAAAAAGGAGTCAAACTTTTTCTACTCGGATAAGTCAAATTATGCATGATGATATCGAGTTTGCTGCTCGAGAGCAAAATGTCAAAACTTTGGAGGTCGCAAAGTCCATTCGAGTAACATTAGAGAGTTCTTGTATAAACACAGTCGTTCGTAAATGGCAATAATTATGGCCGGGCTTTGTTTTGGTATCATCGATGATTTGTGACTTACGAAGCGTTTCACCGCCAGAGGAAGCACGTCTATTAGCTTGTCGGTTAGTTGCTGAGATACTGCGATGCACGCTTCTATGCGAGGGACTTTGGGCAGCTCCGCCCGTGCCGGCGCCGCTTCCTCCGCCTCCGGCTGAACTGACCTGTGGTGGAATGTTACGCAACGATAAGGAGCTGCCTGACCTTGAACCGTCGCTTTCCGGCTGTAAAATTAAATAATTTCATTATTTGCATCTTCGATGTCGTTTTTGCTCTATATAATATTTAGTAAGTCTCTAGAGAAAGCCACTCAATAAAATCCATTTCTCGTTGCTGAACTTACATCTGTAGTTTTTCTTCCGAGGAGTAAATAGGTGGCAAATACATCGTCGTATTTTGCCTGTCCTAAAGAATCTTCGATTTCAACTCGCGTGTATCCCATACTCACTAATGCTTCTGTAACATAGAGGCGCAGTAGGCATAGTCAAATCTAATAGTATAAACATGAACTTATTTCTGCATCAGTAAATATACAAACACTCTACTGACTTTCAGAAATTATTTTATCAAATACCGAGACCAAAATTTAAACCAGAATAAAACTAGGTAACTTAATAAAGTATTCCGGGCCGTAAACTATTACACATCAAGGCAGGATAAAAATAAGGAACATTTAACATGCGGTATACAAAAATACTTCAACAATGGGTTGTTTTCACCGAGATTGAAAAGTTTATTGGTATAAACTAAGTAATAAATATGACCTTTACTTTTCTTCGAATTCTCTCTTTCTCGAGAAACTCATCGGCAAGCATTTTGACCAGACACTCTTGCTGCGTTCCGCCGAATACGTCAACAGTTAGTATACATGAATTCGAAGCAAAACAATGCGAGATAGATTATAACGTATAAAGCAAAGACGTTTAGGTCTTGGTGGCATATTATAACTCGCACCGTTTATGAGCCGTTGGTTACAAGCAGTTAGAGTGTCGGAATGCAATGCGCTATCTAAGACAAGAACAGTAAGTAGTAAGTGTTATGTACATACTGGCAGACTCACCTATCCTCTTGTGATCTTTGTAATCAGGCTCTGGTTCTAAGTACGGTTTCAATTCATCATCTTCGTAACCCATGTTCATCCACTTGTCTTTCATAATACTCTACGAAAAAGCAATAAAAATGTGTAAAATTCATAATAAATATTGGTTATAAAAATTGCTATGGCTCCGTGCTAATTTTAATTTTAATTTTAATTTTTTTTTTTTTTTTTTTTTCAACTACTGACTAATTTATTTATTTTACATCAAGTTCTACATAATTATTTATACAATAATCGAATAATATGCGGTATAGATATACTAAGGCTAATTCTTACTGGATACTATTTGATGTAATAATTACCCAGGTGCCTGTCAAAATATGCAATTTTCATTAATTTACAGTGCCAATTTCAATAAAATGATTTTCCGTGAAAATTTAAATAAAAAATCAAATAATGGCAGTGCGAAAATAAAAAAGAAAATTATCAGAGAGCCGTAGAAAAAAAAAAAAAAAAAAAGAAGAAGTTTCGTTATTATGGCTGAAGATGAGAGAAAATAGGTTCAAGGATATTAAACCTTATCGGCACGTACTTCTAACGAGGCTCGCTTCGTAGGATTGAGCACCAAAAATTTCTTGAGTAGGCTCTCGCAATCGGTCGACATGTAAAAAGGAATCCTGTACTTGCCCCTGAGTACCCTCTCGCGTAATTCCCTTAGAGTCGAGCCGTCGAAGGGTAACGAGCCCGACACTAGGGTGTAGAGTATCACACCGAGCGACCAAACGTCGACCTCGGGACCGTCGTACTTTTTACCTGTGAGCGAAAATTTTCTCATTAGCATTTGCGCATCGATCATAAATGATGTGACATTAAAATTGAAACCAGTACAACTATCAATACTGAATTACACTCAACTAGAGGTAAAACGGTTTACCACATGTATCATAATTTCATTAATAAAAATTATCGTTATATATTTAATGAAGATATTTGATAAAATTGATAGCTTGCCAATGTCGAAGAAATAATTTGCTATAAATTCGCGGGTTGTACCTTGAAAGAGCTCGGGTGCGGCATAAGGCGGCGAGCCGCAGAAGGTGTCGAGCTTGTTGCCGGGCGTGAACTCGTTGCTGAAGCCAAAGTCTGCTATCTTGATATTCATCTCGCTGTCAAGGAGCAGATTTTCAGCCTTGAGATCCCTGTGTATGATTTTCTTTTGATGGCAGTACTGGACCGCGGATACTATCTGTCGAAATTTCGCCCGCGCCTCCTTCTCCTTCATGCGGCCGTGCAGAACAAGATAGTCGAATACCTCGCCGCCGCTCGCGTACTCCATCACCAAGTACAGCGTCTTCTCCGTCTCGATCACTTGGAAGAGCTTCACAATGTTCGGGTGATCCAGCATCTTCATTATCCTGACCTCACGGAAAAGCTGAAATTTCACGAGCAAACAAGGACGTCAATATTGTTAATTTATTCGAAAATTCGCCTACTCGTATTTACGATGAAAAAATAAAACCAATTAATAGAGCTTAAAAACATGACACAACGTACAACTGTTGAAATTTACTCGTGTGAAAGTTTCAAAACACTTAATATGACAATGTTTTTTTTTTTTTCTTCTTTTTTTCTTCTTCTTCTTCTTCTTTTTCTATCGTAGCTATTAATAAACGATTATAAATAAGTTTACCGCTTCTCGTTGAAATTTAAATAATTTATTATGGAATGCATTAGTCTGTACGTGCCGCAAACGCGGAATTAAAACTGCAGTCAAGATGGGATTTAAAAATAAAATTTTTAAAACTTGTAACGAAACGGCATTTTCCGTTTATATCGCGATATAACGTTAACCCTTCAAACGTAATAGGATTTCAGAAGTCTGAAAGAGAAGTGAAAAAGCCGATAGATGCATTCACCCATTGTGTTATTGTCATCTAACTCAATACAGAATATAGAACAATGCTAACACGGGAGAAAAGTGCGCAACATTATTGACTTTTTATTTTCTTCAGCACTCGAAGCATAATGCGCTTAATGGGTTAACTTTTTCAAAGACTTATTGCACACGTTATTAAAAAATTTTTATTTGGACATTATCGACCGATAGCAATTCGTAAGATCAGAATTCAATCCTAATGCGTGTAAAAATAAAATTCCATGGAAAAAAGAAATTGGCGAAAGGCTGTCGATGATTAAGATATTCGCGATAAATTTCCAGCCGTATTATTGATAAACTAATTATAATTTTAAATAAATTTGAATTTAAGATAGATCGAAAAAATTATTCGCAGCGAAGGGAATGATAATCGAGGGTAGAAAAGTCCGGGGATCGACTCGAGGTCATCGACAGCGGATGAGAAAATCACTAGTGCCCGTCTGTCGATGGACTGGCGCGCGCGCGGTCTCTCCTCAATTATGCAAGAGCGCGACGCGCCTCCGAAGCAAAGACGACGATGGGGGAGAAAAAAAAAAAAAAAATAAATAAAACGACTTACCTTTTGCAGGCTCCCGGGATTGAGTTGGGTCTTGTCGATGATTTTGATCGCCACCTCCTTGCCCGTGGGCACGTGCTTAGCGAGCTTGACCTTGGCGAAGTTGCCCTTGCCGATGGTTTTGAGGAGCTTGTACTTGCCGATGTGCGGCTCCTCGGAGGTTCGACTCCTGGAGGAAATTCGAGCGGCTCCGGGTCCCGGGGGTCCGACGCCCCCTCCACCCCCGCTCGAGATGCCACCGCCGCCGACGCCATCAGCCGTCTGCAACACACGCACAAAACAACAACGGGGACTATTAGTCGTGTCGTGTCGTACTTTTAGCTTCCGAAATAATTCAGACAAAGTTCGAGGAGGTCGAGGATGCTCAGATTTTCGAGGAGTTTCGGGTGGTATTTTCTTCGCAAATTAACAAAATGAGCGAACATAAGAGAGCGAGAAAGAGAGAGAGAGAGAGAGAGAGAGAGAGAGAGAGAGATAGATAAAGGGGTTGTGGGGTTGAGTGGGAGAGGGAAGAAAGGTTGCGCGAGGGAGTAACGTTTAGGGGTGGGCATATTTTTGCCTTGGCCTCGTCCGCTCGATCCACAGCTCGGTTACCCGGAGAAGGCCGCGCGCGACCATCTTGCCGGGGCTGTTTCGCTGGCCGCACGCTAGAAGAGCCGCCGCCGCCGCCGCCGCTGCCAGCTTGCTGCTGCTGCGACTGCTGCGACTGCTGCTGGGAGTGGTGAGACTGCTGTTTCTCGGCGGACGACGTTGTCGCCGTCGTGCTCGTCGTCGTCGTCGTCGTCGTCGTAGTCGTAGTCGTAGTCGTAGTCGTATTCGTCGTCGTCGTCGTCGTGTTCGTCGTATTCGTCGTCGTCGACGTGGAGGACGGCAGAGGAAGCTGCTCCCGGACAGTCGCCATCCGCCATCCGCTCCGACTTACACACTAGAGAAGCTGCCGCGAAGCTGGCGCCTCTCTTGCATCGCGCGAAGGGAGGCCAGAGGGAGGAGAGGAGACGAGAGCGAGTGAGAAGAAAGAAAGAGAGAGAGAAAGACGTCGGCGCTCTCTGTGTTTGCGCGTGCGAGAGACAGAGAAAGAGAGAAAGGGAGAGATAGGGAGAAAGAGAGCAGCAGGAGATCGATACTCGACGACGACGAAGAGGCGGATTCGTCGAGGGGGAGAACGAGAGAGGAGCCAGCGGGAGCGAGAGGGAGGGAAAAGTCGACGAGGTTCGCGTCGCTTTGCGTCGGTCTCGCGGTAGCGGTTCTGCGCGTGCGCCTCTCGCCTACTTGTTGCGCGATTATCGCGTATAGTCCCCGCTCGGGGGTTACCTCGGCGCCCGCTAGGGACGAGACGACGGGCCTCGAGCTGCCGCTCGGCTTCGCTATGGCGCGCTGCATCCTGGGTGGCGGCTCGATCTCCGGGCGTCGGCGCGCGTCCGAGGCGGCGCGTGCCAGTCTGCTGGCGGTCGTCGAGGAGGCGAGCGGCTGCCGGTGCCTGCTTTCGTGCCCGAAGGAGTTGCGACCCGCCTGGCCGCGCTCCAATCCTCTCGGAGCTGTCACGATCCTACGTTTATAAGAGAGAGAGAGAGAGGGGGAGAGCGCAGATAGAGTCTCTGTCCTTGTTCGCTAAGTGCATGTATACGAACATCGCGGAAGAGACGCGGAGTGCGCGCTCGCGCAAGCGCAACCTTACAGCTGAGATATCGCGCATGACTCGCTCGCGTATATGTGCGAGTGGAGGTGTACGTCCATCGCTTGGGGAATCGCAGACGATGCCGTATTACGATCGACTTTTCGCGTCTCTCCCAGTGAATCTTTCCTCGCAATTTTTTTTTTTTTTTTTTTTTTTTTTTTTCCTTTCAATAAATAAACGCTCGGAGAGCATTGATGCTACGCTTCGATGTAGTTTTTTAATGGCGGCTAAGACCAATAAAGTGGAAAGTCACTTGGAGAGGATGCGCGAATTACAAGCCTGATTTCTATCTTACCGATAATGCATGTTTGATTAAAAAATTAGATTATAAATCTTTTCTTTAGAATCGACTAATCAAACGCTATTGGTTTTAACATAAGCCTTAATGTACTTCATTTTTCAAGTTTATTTGCAATCTTTACTTTAAAAGTTTCTTTTCACACAGGTTGAATAAAAAAAACTATTAGCCTCGCTCAAAATTATATAACAATTTATCATGTCTGTTAAAATTAATTTTTTTTCGGAACAGAAAATAAAGTAATTATTTAAGTAAATTGTTTCAAGAAATTAGTTTTACGTTATATTTCTATTTTATCGATATTGTTGGAAAAGTTTTATTACGTCATTGTTCATAAATACGTTGAGATTCAAGTCATGTTAATGTTTTAGAAGTTTATGAAAAATTTTTAATCATTATATCAGTACTGTTTTAGTAAATAAAAAAAAAAAAAAAAAAAAAAAAAAAAAAAACAAAAAACAAAAATGACAAATTTTTTTTTTGTTGTAATAACTTAAAAATTCTTTCACCCAGCGTATGGTTATTTATTGCTCTGAGATTCCTGAATATGGACGTACAGGTTTGCGTCTCTCGATCTTCGTACAACTCATATAGTTATATGTAATATGTATACAGCACTGAATTTCAGTGGAACAAACTCGAGAAAAGCTTTTAGAGAATACTACGTTAAACGAGTTATCGTTGCTCAGACTAAAATGAAACTTTTCGACTTTATTAAATTTACCTAAATGGATGATAAACCGATTGTCCCATCCAAATGAAGTACATAAATATTAAATTAAATGTCCAAGTGCACTTTTTGAAAATTAATCTCAAGATCATAACAATAATAATTAGATTTTTCAGTAAAACATCGATTAAGGGTAATTGGATTAATCAATTTATTTTTTTAATATAAAACACTTCTAGTTATTTCATATATATTTATTTAGAAAATTCTAGCAACGTGTCTAGCAAGTAAATTGATGGATTTCCGATAACGGAATGAAGCCAAAGTAGGAAATGGAATATTTTAAATTAAAATATGTATAAGAACAATTGAAATATAAATGATAAATTCAAGTTTTTATTGTAATGATACTTTAGAAATTTAAAGCGCTACAATAAAAGAATATATTTAACTTTAAAAAAACTGTGGTTCAATTTTTTTTTTAAGATTGCAAGGTTATTTGAAATATAAATGACTAAATGAATTGTAAAAACAATTTATACTTAGTCACAATGTTAGAAGATGCATTTTAATTAGTTTAAAAATTGATCAACAGAAAATATACTACATAAAATCAAAGTAATCTTAAACATAAAAAAATTGGTAAGAAATGTTGTAATAACCTTTATAAACTTTGATAAAATAGTTTCCCCCCCCCCTTTTTTTTTAATGAAGCTAAATTTTTTATTATAACATTTTAAATTATTTAAAAAAATTTACGTGAATTATGCTTTTATAGATATTAAATTGAATATTTTAAAAATATTTTCATTAGTAAGAAAAGAAAGCAATTCGAATCGTTCTTTATTAAATCCAATATGGTGCTTGTGAAAGTAGTATCATTAGGAGGGGCGCTTTACTCGCTACCTGTTGATTTTGTTTCATAATTAAAATATTTCTATTCTATAACATACGTAGAACACGATTCATCGCGTAATTTAACAAAATAATTAAAAAGTTGTTTATAAAAAGAAAAAGTTATTCTCAAAGTAAGGTTAGGATTTATTCCATTTACACGCGATAATGCCTGTAGTATTATGATTGACTGTGACGTGAATGCACTTGAATTTTATTTGTTTAAACGAAGAAAAAAAAAAAAAGGAAAAAAAAAAAAACTATCTTTGTTACATAATGCGCGATAAACTAAGCGGCAGACTGTGTCTTTTACCTTAATTCCCACTCGATAGAGACGTTTATAGTTTATTAAAGCAACAATTGCGGTAATGAAAAATAGTACCCGATAATTCTGTAAATATCATCTTAAAGAACTTTTCTCGATGCACAAACGTTGAATGATCCAGAGACGCGAGATATTCGCGTGAAAATAAATGAAGAAAAAAAAATAAAGGCGAGCGACATGATGAGCAATCGATGAAAAAGTTGATGATGTATCGATGACGATCGCGCTAATTATAATGATATGAATATTAATGAGTAATAACAAGTATCACTTGCTACCGAAGAGAAATCAAGATGATAAGTGAAATGCGATGAGAGATGATGATGAGCAAAGTTAAGTAAAGAGAGAGAGAGAGAGAGAGAGAAAGAGAGAGAGAAACGGTGAATCTATGATGTATTTATATATCTCAAGATGTATGTGCGGTGGCGCGAGCGCGCAAACTTTGCGTCGCCTCTAAAATGTCGATAATAATTTATGTCTGGTTCTCGAGCGTTGCGCTCGTTACCGCTCTGGCTCGTGGTTAATGGTGCCCAGAAGGTCCTCGTGCTCCCGGTAGCGCAGGTAGGTGTCCGGCTCATGGGCTAGCTCCTCCCTGAGCCTCGCCGCGGCCATCGTGTTCACCTCGATGGAGCGGACCTGTTGCTCGAGCTGCGACAGAGTGTCGTTGCTCTCGCGGCTGTTGGCCGTTCGAGACGCACCGCCGCCGACGCTGACGCCGCCGCTCTTTTGCCCGATCACCATGTTGAGACTGACGGGGCCCGGGTGTTCCGGCAGCGAGCTCTTTGCCGGCGCCGTCGTCGCCATGGCGGCCCTCCTTCCGTTAACGCTCATCATCTTCTCACACTCTCCGTTTATTCCTCGAACGACCAGGTTGGGCTTCCGGTCGCGATGAGCTCACAGCGCGAGAGGCCGCATCCTTTGCACTCGATTCCTCGTCGTCGTCGTCGTCGTCGTCGTCGCCGTCGTCGCTGTCTCCTTTGCCGTTCTTTTTCCTTAACGCACTTGAAATTTCGAGCGGAGTCTAAGCCGTGTTAAGTCGTCACAGTAGCCGAGGTAACGTAGAAACAGAGAGAGATAGACGAGCGAGCATCAGCGGCTTGCCTCCAAGATCTGCGTTGAGAATCTGCGGTTTAGTCATTCGCTCTGCATCGTCGGGGCACGAGTAGTGCGCAGACGGTCCCCGCCACCATTATAAACCAATAGTTATAGGAGAAAAAAAAAAAAAAAAAAAAAAAAGAAAAAAAAAATAATAATAAAACCAGCCAACCAGCAAAAAAGTAAGACCTACGAGAGCGTTATTCTCGAGACGATAAGCGCACGTGTGTGCCTGCAGTTTATTATACATATATATATATATATATATATATATATATATATATATATATATATATATACATATAAAGACAAAAGACAAAACACCTCTCCCTCTCCGAAGAAAGCAACCAAGCGACAAGAGAGTAAATGACAGACAGTTGTGTGTGTGTGTGTGTGTACGAGCGCGCGCGCGCTTAAGAGATAAGGAAATATGGAGGAGAAATATTATATTTAAAATATATGTACCTTTCCTGGGCGTGCGCAGTCTTGAAAAGCAAGAACCGAAAAAAGAACGCAGAATAAAGAGAAACAGAAAAAAAGAGAAAAGGCTCGAACAGTAGTAGTAGTAGTAGTAGTAGTAGTAGTAATAGCAGCAGCAGCGTTGACAGCCGGAGCGGGCAGGTTATACGTAGACAACGAAGCTGCTCACCGAGCCGTAACTGCCTGCCGTTGCCGTACGTAAAGAGAGCTCCTCGAGTTCTCGCGCCGTTGCCGTCGTTGTCGCTGCTGCTCCAGATAAGACAGCGGCGCTCCTTATCGTTCTGGCAGATACCGATAAGGGTTATATGTAAGTGCGCACCGCTCCTATTATACGGTGTGCTACGTATATCCGAGGGCCACCAGTCGATTTTAAGATTTGGCACGGCTGAGAGATAGGAGGAGAAGCGAGGAACGAGGATCGCCGAGCGAGCGCCGATTATTTGCCGATCTCTCGAAAGACCGGAGAGCTACCGATACCGATCCACGAAACGAAGAGGTTATGCGTCCTCGATCGTTCGTTAGATTGCAAATCGGTTGCCTTACAAGAAAAGAAAAGAAAAGAAAAGAAAAGAAAAAAAAAAAAAAAAAACAACTTGTGTATATATACAGATATCGGTGCGTGTAAGGGCGCAACAAGTAAACCACTACCACCACCTTCGGCGCGATCGTCTCAGAAAGCAATATCCCAAAGATAGAGAAAGAAAGGGGCACGCCTTGTGCACACGTACACATAAATATCGCGAGGACGAGTTTAACAGAGTGCGTTTGAAAGAAGCGCATCGACAACACTAAGGAGCGTATATCAAAGTATACGCGTAATATACGCGCAAGTTACGTACGTGTGTCTCTCTAAGTGTGTGTTTGTGTAGCGGTGCGGTGATTCCAGCAGAATAAAACCGAAAAGACAAAAGTAAGGAGAGAGGAGCGAAGAGAGTCGTAATACTGCAGCCTGCGGTGCGTTAGAGAAACAGAGTAGTCGAGAGAGAGAGAGAGAGAGAGAGAGAGAGAGAGAGAAAAGAGAGAAGGGAAAAGCGTAAGTTTCTCGTTGGTGCGCGTGCGATTGGCGGCGGCGCTGCCGACTTCCGTGAGGCGCTGCTGCCATTCCGCGTCGCCTTTCTTCGTCTCTCCTTCGCGGTTACGCCGCTCGAGAGTTATTACAACAAACGGTCGATCTTTGCGCTACGTACGCTCTCTCTCTCTCTCTCTCTCTCTCTCTCTCTCACTCTCTCTCGACTACTCTCTTTTTTTATTTCTTTCCACTTTAAAATTTTTCAACGGCTCCGTCTATCGTACATATACGATACAAGCGCGTCGCGGATGACGTTTACCCATTATAAGTTGCTCCGAGAGAAGAACTCGAGACAGCTATCGCGCGTATCGGGTTACGCGTTGACCTTGCAACTTTGCACTTGTTGAATGCGCGTCCACGCGCGCGCGCTCGCTCAAACTTTCTATTCCGCGAGATGTATACGCTCTTTCTCTCAATACCTCGCAAAAAGGTGTAAGAAAAAAAAAAAAATTAAAGAAAGCATCGGAGAAGGCTCTATTGGAAATCGAGGCGGCGCTCGATTAGCCATTGTCTTGACTTTTTATTTTACGCCAAACGTAACGCAACCGAGAAAGTCATACGATATCGCGAAGGGAAGGGGGAAGGGGAAAGGGACGAAGGCGCACGAAGAAAACGATCGATCCGCCCTTCGTCGAATCAGATATACGAAGTTGCACAATTAACAAGATCGAGCCGAAAAGCAAGAGCGTGAGAGTGTTAATTTAGACTGAGGAGAGAGTTACGTGCCCGACGCGCTATCGCTTTTCCAAGATCGCGAGATTCGGGCATTTAATTTCCGCTATACGCGCGCCCGAGTCGTTCGGCCGCGTATCATCATTGAGGATAAGATAATGTGAGCGCGCGCAAGAGAGATAGAGATAGATAGAGAGATAGAGATAGATAGAGAGATAGAGAGATAGAGAGATAGAGAGAGAAAGAGAGAGAGAGAAAGACTTCATTTACGCGTTTTAAATGCAAGGACACGAGCGCGATCGGAATCGGCCTGTACGACTTTCGTAAAGCGAGCCGTGCACCGACGATTCCAGATACAACAATTGCCTTTAATTAGCGTAATTATTTGTGCGGCGTTAAATTCACGGAGTGTACATGTATATATATGTATATCACTGGGTAAGCGGTACCACGTTCGCGTTGACGTAACGTCGAACTCGATGATTCAGAAACGGACGACCAGCCGTTGACCAACTTCCTATTCTATAGGTTATAAACGTTATTTTGAAAAAATATATATATTTTCCAATGTACGTAACATTTTTTTCTTTTGTCATACGTTCCGTCGATATTGTAAGGAGCGAGGTGATTTTCAAGCATCGTCCGCAGCGGCCTCGGCAATGTCGTTATCGTTGTAAAGATCGGAGCACGCGCGAGTGCATGTGCGGCTGACTCACGCGCGCACCTTCGCACGCACACACAGGGAAAAAGACGGGCGACGCGAGAAGACGTATACGCGCGCTCGCGCGAACGCGCAGAGGAAGAAAGTCGTGAGATCAAAGCAACTGCTAAACAGTCGAGCGAGAGAGATATTATGCGTAGATGTAAGTTGGCAACTCAGAGCTAGACACAAGGCGAAAGCATGAAAAAATGTGGGTAAATGTACAGGTTAAAGTAGGTACTTACAAACACACACGCACAGTCTCACAAATTCTCAAATACACAGGCGTGCGCGCGCACACACACGCACACACACACACACGCACGCATATATAAATATATTTGTTCGTATGTACACAGAACGCTCGCAGCCGATAAAAGATGAGCAGGTTATGGTAAGGGGGAACTCACTCGCTTCTTGAGGACGATCACCATCTTCGAGCCGTCGACTCGGATAGAGTTTGCGAGCGCTTGTTTTCTGCAGGGGCGCATCAACGCCGTGACCGACGCACAGCACTTGTGGAACACACACTGTATAACAGTCGAGGCACACGGTAGCGCTGACAAAGCCAGCACCTCTTTGTCCGTCTATCTTCCTGTTTCTCTCTCTCTCTCTTTCTCTCTCTAGCGCGCGCTCGCTCTCTTTCCTTCTTTTTTTCGGTGTCGCGGTGAGAGCGTGTTGTGTTGGCCGCTTGTTGCGTTTCACTCCGAAATTAGTAGAACGAGCGAGCGAGCGAGCAAACCAACGTACTCTCTCGCTCCGTCTAGCTCACTCTTCTCTCGGCGCTCTCTCTCTTTCTCTCTCTACGTCATCCGCCCACTGGTGTACTCTCGGTGCCCGCGGTGCCACGCGAGACGTCCACGGATGGTGGAGGTGTTGCCGTCGCGTGCTCCCCGAAAAAGTTAAGAGGTAGCGGCACTCCGTGGCTCCTCGTCTCTCGGCGAGCAAGAGTAAGAACGAGTCAGCCCCTCAGGAGCGGCAAAGGCGCCGCGCGAGCCACGCACTTCCATCGCTCCGCGGAGAAAACAAGAAAGGGGCCACACTGCCGTACGGGCGGCACACGTGGCACGTTATACGCACACACTCGCGCACACACGGTTGATCAGAGAGAGAGAGAGAGAGAGAGAGGAGAGAGAGAGCGCGCGTCCGAATCCAGCTCTCGAGAGCAATCGGGGGTACTGCACGCGCACGCGAGGTCCGTGCGGTACGAGAGACGCGGCGCGACTGTGTCTCCGCGTGTAGCCTCGCTTCATGCCGCGCCGTCGCTGCTGCTGCTCCGGTCTTCTCGCTCGAGCGCTCACCGAGCACCGCCGCGTTGCCGCGGCTCGAGGGCCTTTTAAAATTGCGATCCACACCGGATAGCTGCTAGAGCTGCGAGACACCGTCGCGGCCTTTCTTTTCTTTTTTCTCTTCCTCCAACGTCGTCGGTACACTTGTTTCGCGTCGGACCTACCGACAAAGCTTACCGATCGACGCCGATTCTTTCTGCGCTCAATGGAAATTGAATTTCGGCGGCGCCCGACGACGATGAATACGTGCCCGCGACCGACTCTGGCAACTTTCTCGCCGGAAATTAACGGTTTGTAGGATTGTATATGGGCGCGAACGGGACGGGCTTTTCTTTTGTGCGCGCTGCCCCGATCCAAATAAGCGATGGGTAGAGGCTCGCGGTTCTGCTTGTAAGCGCCTTTTAAACGAGGCGTTAATTGACGCCGAACGCTCGTGATTTCGTGCTTGGAGGTGTCGCGAATTGAGCCAAGAGTCAATCGATCGTAAGATCGGGGAGGCTCTTTTGGATCGCGCTCGCGACGGAAATAGAGAAAAAAAAACAAAAAAGGAGTAACGCGCTCCTGCCGTATATCTCTTGTGTTCTCGATTCGTTAAGCGCTCGCGCGCGCGCGTCCGAGGAAAACAATGGGCTTGCGTTTCGCACCAAAAAACAATTTTGATTTATGCGCGAGCCTCCGCGCGGCGATTAATCGGTATACGTGTATACGTGTGTATGTGCGTACGTACTTGCGTACGTATAGACGTAAGCGATAACGTGCATTAGGCCTGCCACCGCTAACGGTATTATATGCCAGTTGACTTGACGCGTCCGTTCATTCGGTAGAGATGGCGTTACTAGGCCTTACATTTACACAACTATATAGACGCTCCCGTATGTACATGTATTTATAATGCGAGGCCGCACTCATTACCCCCCCCCTTCTCTCTCTCTCTCTCTCTCTCTCTCTCTCTCTCTCTCTCTCTCTCTCTCTCTCTGTCTCGTATCTCGTCTCGTTTTCTATAAGATCTACACCCTGGCAACGACTTGCGAGCTTACACGCGGCTTTGACTCCACCGATTACGGTGGAAAGGATTAATTTTCGATCTATCTTGGCGATCTTTTCAAATCGTCTATGTGAAATATTCTGATAAAAAGAAGAAGATTGTCTTGCTTTCTCGTTTTCCATTTGAATATCGCAAAATCGTGTATCACGCAATTTGCCCAACTTATTATTACTATTTTTTTTCTCTTATTAATTAAACGAGAAACGTGTAAGATTAGACTTTTAATGTTTCAGGGAAAAAGCCAACCTCGAGCAGTTTCAACTGATTTCTTTAAACGAGCAGATGAAATTGCAGATAACTTTAATAGAAACTCTTACCATTTCAAACAAGTTTTTAATCGTTTTCTCGTTAACTCAGCTTTAAACCGATGGCCAAGTGCCATTGTCGAGTATTTGAAACTTTTAAAGAAAAAGTTTAATAGTGAGAAAAATTGTTCATCGTCAAGAGAATATGATGAATTTTTTTTTAAAATGAATATACATATATATATATATATATATATATATATATATATACACACTTTACAGTGAAGATCAATTGGAATAATTTGTTGTCTTACATTATACCGCAATTTATTCAAGCAAATTATAATGAAAAAAATTATTTAACAATATTTGTTAAATAATCATTGTCATTGTTATCCAAGTAATAATTTGTAAAATAATAAAAATAATTGCTCAAATATACAAACGTTATTTATTACAAGCATATCGCGATTAAGAATATTTCTCGTGAATTCGTGATTTATCGAATGTACACCACGCAGCATAGCAAGCCTGCAGAAATATTATAAAAGTTTCCTATCGTACAAAGAATATTGATATATGCGACGTCTTGACAGTTGTTGTTTAACGCACTTTTTTATTGCAACGTTTGCAAGAATAATAAACGACCTTTGTACATCGAAAAGTTATCGATATTGAATATCATTTTTAAAATAGCAAATAACAGCATTAGTTTTCTTTTTTCCTCATGTAGATCCGTTTTATTATTATTTAATTTTTCAAATAGTTTTAACGTAACGTCATAATTTATGGTAGATTACGAGGATAGGGTAAGGTTAATCCGCTCGCGGAAAAAAAAAAAAAAAAAAAAAAAGTTCGCGCGCAAACTTGCCGTAGCACGACGAGATGTAGTTTATTGAGATAGCAAGTGTATCTTGTGATTCGTTATTTGAGTGCAGCACTAGTAAAGCACAGTTATTTCATACTCTTAAAGCCTTAAAAGAGTAAACGGAAGCCGGACACACTGTGCGTCAAGTCACACATATGGATACGATATTTTCACTCTATACCTATTGTGTTTAACATAACGAATTCATAAGCGTACACACAAAAAAAAAAAAAAAAAAAAAAAAAAAAAAAAAAAAAAAAAAAAAAAAAAAAAATAATATATATATATATATATATATATATATATATATATATATGTAGAAGAAATAATATTGGTCGGCTACGTTCGAGCGCGGTAAGAAACGACTTTGACGACGCTCTTTTCATATTTGTAACAAATAATTACTAGCTTTTATATAATTAATAGGCAAGGAAAAATATATTTTTACGCAATGAAAATAATTTAATTTAAATCGCAGTGACGAATTTAAAATTTTTTTTTTTTTTTAAATATAGCTTCTTTTTCATCGAGCGAATTAATTATACGTTACGAGTTTAATAACCGTTATTTAACATATTAATTGTATTGAATCGAGCAAAGAAAAAAAAAAAAAAAATTACGACAACAAAGAGTCTCGAGTTTGCATTTGAATTTAACGTAACGGTATAAAACTGCGTTAAGTTTTATGAATTAAATTGACAATGCAAGGGTAAAAAAAAAAAAAAAAAAAAAAAAAAAAAGAGAAGAAGAAGAAATTTCGGTCTCTTAAAATCGATACAAACACCTCTTCCACGCTAAAATTAACTTGTGTGATACTTAAGACGAGAGTGTAGTTTAGTCAAAAGCCGGCCGTTGGAAAGCTCGCTTTTGCTGCTGCCGTACAGTTAGAAAGTTTATTTTACGTTTTAAATTGTCGTTATTTAAAACGGTGTCGTTTGAAATTTAATCTATTATTTGCATTGCGAGATAATAATATTTTATTTCAATCGACGATTTTAATATCGTTGTATGTACGGTAAATAAATATATAACTTTGAGACATTACTTTTTCAGAGTGTAATTGGAAAAAAAAAATTTTTTTAAAGGTTATGAAAACAAATTTTTTTTTAAATAATAATATATATGCAAGATAGAAAGAAAAATCTTCTATCTTTTACAATAAAATCATTTTTGCGATATTTTTAAAAATGAATAAACGATAATTATCATACATTTTTTACAATTGATTTGTTTTTATACTGACGTAATATGGTCGCATTATTAAGTTAAAATTTTAGGCATAAAATTTAACATCCTTGTTTAATATTTTTGAACAGTTATAAGTTTTTCCTTCGCGAATTTTATTCAAAACTTTTTCGAGATAAAAATATTTATTTTCCAATCGAATGGTAAATGTTGACTTTGTACAAACCTTCTGTTAATTTGAATTAAAAACGTTCAAATTAGACTATGTTATAGATAAAAATATTGAACACTTGTTCTATTTTATTCTCGATGTAACTGTTTTATTTTTTCGAGAAAGTTCCAATTAATTTTCGTAACGAAGAATAATGTAAAAAATAATTTATTTAAAATACACTACACTGCTGCGTTATTGCATTCAATTATATCTGTACATATCTTTTTTTTTTCGCTTATAAGCACAAAATAAGCATAAGAATTACAATTTATGTAACAAAAAGTGAAGACTTATTTCTGAGAAAAGCACTAAGTTTTAAAATAATCTTACGTAATCGATATAAATTTTTAATGGTTGCTTGGGAGTCCGATAATGAAAATTTAATTTCCTAATCGATAGAAAATTGTTCATTAAATGCTTATTAATTTAACATGATATTCCGCCAATGATTTTTCTAGTATTTCCGAGAGATTTTTAAATAAGCTTAAAATTTTATCGATATAAATAAATTTCAGAGATAAAGAAAGAAAGAAAGAAAAAAAAAAAAAAAAAAAAAAAAAATTATTATACCACGTGATATCGCAGTCAGTTCCTTATAACGTTTCCTCCTAATTCAACGCAAAACTTAACTATTTAAACGGAGTTTACGTTTACAATAAATTTTAGACAGCGTTAGTTGCTTGATTTATTTAACGAACGTTGTATATTTGATAAAGTATTTTAATTATGTGTACAAAAGTTAAAGTGAGAAAAAAAAAAAAAAAAAAAAAAAAAACTAGCTGGTTCGGAGTTATTTTTGATGCAGTTCAATAAAACTATTTGAAAATAAATTTTTTTTTAAAAATAGATTTGAATTCGCTTCTTGATTAACGGAACTTTTTGCGAGAGATTTTAAGAGCGATCGATGTATTTATTACGAACGAGAGATTGATATTCTCAAAGCAAGCAATATACGCAGAACAATGTTATAAACGATAACGTTATAGTTGTAACGAAAGTAAGAGCAATAATTAATGCATAATGACGTTGTATTTATATTGGAAACCCATATGCATATGAATGTCCTACTTTTTAACGATTCTTCGAAAGTAATATAATTTTCTAAAACTGGAATAACTGGCGCAACGAACATTATTTATCTTTTTTTTTTTTAAATATATATATATATATATATATTGCAATGGAAAATAAATTAATTATTTTATTATAGCGTGAAACTTTATAGGAAAAATTTAAAGCCAAATACACCAGTAGTCGCTAAATTCGATGATTCATCCAATCATTTTTTTTATTACTTTATAATTTACCATCGCGTAATTTTTTTTATTTTTCCGTGACAAAAAAAAAAAACAAAAAAAAAAAAATTGTTGCTCAAAGCAATCGAGTACCTTTGTTTTTTTTTAATACACACGCGTACAGTAGTTGCACGCGCATATTGCAAAACTTCAAGTATATAGCGAATGCCGCTTTCCGAGACAATTTTCTCACACGGTTAAAGCACGCGAGACGCTCGATTGTATACGAGCGAGAGTGTTAGTCGCCGGATCTATTATATACATATATATATGTATATATACACACGTATATACAGGCAAATGTGAGGAAACTCGCCAGATAATATGACTTGGGTTAACTTGCCGTTTCAACTATCAGTCTTGGTGAAATCGAACGCGTGCGTTCTTACGTACATTTATATACTAATATATCTATGTGTTACTTTGTTCATATATGTGTATGTGTAGCTAAGGCAATATACCGTCAAATCTTATCGGTTTTACGATGTTACATGAGCGTACGGTACAAAGCCCCGTGTTATACGTATACATAAATACACACCGTCAACTTTTTAAAGGGACGTCAATTTTTATGCAATTTAACTTTCTGCTAAACTTTTGTCGTATTATATCCATAAGTAAGCGTAACAGTTTCGTTGCACATTTGACGATCATCTCAAAGCGAGCTTTCTTTTCAAATTTATTCTTACGCAATGGAAACTTGAGTTTGTTTTTCCGATAATAATGTTATTATTAGAGCAGCCTTATTATTTTTTTTTTTTTTTCACGTATAGTACTTTTACGATTAATTAACGAAAAGTCTATTAATGAAACTTAAGTTGGTTACACAACTTCACACACACACACACACACATATATATAAGAGAGAAATGGGATGAAAAAAAGTTTCATTTAGATTTCACAACTAGTTTTAAACGATAAGGAAATGTGACTGAAACCAGTTTTATTGTAAAAAATATTTGAAAAAATTTTAATCGTAAATTTTGTTATACTTTTTACACGAAAGTATATTTTATAAATTTCTTTAATCTATTTGTGAACGATATTTATTAACGATTCATTGTAAAAAAAAAAAAAAAGAAAGAGAAAAAAAATTGTTTTTTGTAAATTTTCCTTAAAATTTTCTAAAGGAAGGTAAGAAACGTTGGCAAAGATAAAATTTATTCATTAATATAAAAGCGGCATGCTGATATATGCGATGTGTTGAAATGCATTTACAGTCTGCATCAATATAAACTACCGGATACTCCGGCTAACACGGAAATAAATCGTTTAAAATAAATGTTCATTCAATTTCGTTAGCAACATGTATTTAATTTTTAAATAACATCGCACAGTAACGAGATCCCGAGACTGTATTTTTTTTAATTTTTAATCCGCTTTGTATAATGAAAAAATAAATTTTAACTTCGCGGAACTTTAAAATAGAATAATTAGATTATCGATTCGTATAAAACACTTCCAAGACTTTCAAGACTTAATAACGAAATTAATCAAATTATTATTTATTTCGTATCTTCAATTTATTACCACTGTTTTCAGAAATCTTTTGTACGGAAAAAAAAAAAAAAAAAAAAAAAAATAAATAAATAAATAAATAAATAAATAAATAAATAAATTTAAGAGGAATCCAGTCGACTGATATAAAAAATATAATAAACACGATAATTTGGATTATTCGTAGTATATATAGAGAAATCATAAAACAATAGGAGCCTGATTTGAATTTAATGATAATCTCGATATTTATCATTATTTTCTGGATAGCTTCGAAAATAAAATCGCTTTTGTGTTACTGAATAGGAATTTTATTACCTGCTGATTAGCTTTCATACAAGCGTATATTTATTTTATTCAATGTCTTTGTAATACAGTCGTCGAACATTTTAGCAAAATGACAGTCTTATGAAAAATTGGTAAAAAAAAGAAAGTAGAACAAAAGAATTCGCATGTAGATATGAAAATGATACGTTTCTAAGCGTAAGTTCATCAATGACCGAAAGAATAATTGCACAACGAAAGAATAATTTACAAAACAAACTAGAAAAACACGCAAAGAATTCAAAAAGAATGCCCAAGAATAATAAAGAGTCGCGATCGCGGCAACGATACAACCGATGTTTGCTTATCGGTAAACGGAATGTAATGGAAACCTACTCGCGGCTATAGGCACTTGTGCATTGTACGACCTCAACACTCTTAGATAGCGAATAACGAGAAACTTGTACGTCACTCGGCGATTTCTCTCTTGTCATCGCGTCACGAGAAAGTTTGCCAAGCGGTCGGTAATAACGAAGTGCGTTTAAATTACTTTTTCACACGGCAATTCCGTACGAGAGCGCCGGCAGCAGCAGCAGCAGCAGCAGCAGCAGCAGCAGCAGCAGCAGCTCTACCGAAGCGGTTAACGCGCAATCACGGTTACTAGCGTTTTCCAAATCAGAGAAAACTTTCGAGTTGAGACAATGAAAAAAAAAAAAAAAAATAAAGAGAAGAGAAGAGAAAAAAAAGAGCGCGTTGAAAAAAACAAAGTAGTGAAAAAAAAAAAAAAAAAAAAAAAAAACAATGGCACGCTCGCGTAACCGAGAAATTCGAGGAATTTAGATGTAAATTGATTGTTTACGTTAGATGATTTAATCGCATTTGGTATGAATCAGATGAAAAAAAAAGTCGCGACCGCGACGATTATAACGAGCCGTCGAGGGAGAAACAGCGCCCAAGGTCGCCCCTCCCGAACGAATGTCTTACAGCCAATATCAATCGCTCGGCCATACTTTAACGCTGCATTTTGTGTTTCATTGCTTCTTTAAAGCTATAAGTATCTTCTCAACGAAACTACTTTGCATCTTAGATTATAACGAGGAAGATTGTAAGCCTGGTAAATTCGAAAAATATAATCGTCGTGAAATTTTCAAACTCGATAGATGATGCGCGGGTGCAACTTGAACGAAGAGAGAAAGAGAAAGAGAGGGAGAGAGAGAGACTCGTTAGAGCAATCTCGTTGTACCGGCAACGTCTTAAAAGGACACGAAAGGCACACAGTTTGTATATATGCACATACGTAAAGTAGTTTCGCACTCGATCGGACGAGAATTTTAAAGCCTGGAGAGCCATCCTGGACAAAGGCGCGATCTTGAAAAGGTTAAAAAAAAAAGAGCCGATATCGGAGCTGCCCGTGACATAGAAGCTCTCTCTCTCTCTCTCTCTCTCTCTCTCTCTTTCTCCAACTCTTGTACGAGTTCTTCTACAAGAGAATTCATTGTTCTTGCTCGGAGTTGCGCGCAGACGACGGCTCGTGAATGAGATCAGTCGGCAACGTGATCGACGAGTAGAAAAAGAAAAAAAAAAAAAAAAAAAAAAAAAAAAGACAAACACTTTGTCTAATGATTCTTCTACGTGTAGTATATGTATGTAATCATCTACACGTACTTCGACTCGCATTAATACTCGTCAAACGAGCGAGCGTTTACTCTTTGTCGAGAGATAATTACTCTCGTGTATGAAAGGGAAATTGGACTTTTAACGAGGGATCGTCGAAATTTTCGAATACATTATTTTCGCATTGGTAAAACTAAACGTATCGCGTTTAGTATTATGACATTCATTAAATTGCCTCGTTGAAATTATGTCGTTCTTATCGTATCAATGTTTCAATTGCCAACTGAAATTATGCGCATACTTAGTGCGCTTTGTCGTCGTAAAAATAAAAATGATGTTTTTCTTTTTTCCTTTTATTTTTTCAAAGACATTAACGCATTCCAGGAGATCGAAGAAAAATTTAAGTTAAAAAAAAAATAATAATAATAATAATAACAATAATAATAATAATAATAATGATAATAATAATAACGATAATGATAATGATAATATGGGGAAAAACGTTGTCAAAATGAAAAAATAATTTCCAGAGTAACAAACGCTAGGGCCACGGGCCATTGACACGTACTATAACTGCGCGTTATATAGCGCAACTGGCTTGTAACTCGTAATGGTAATGGGTGTCATGTGCGAGAGCACGCGGGCTTGCGGAGGACTTTGGCAAAGTAGCGCGTAACGCAGAGAAGTCCGGCCCCGGAGAGTAAACTTTTATTGGAACGATTGGCTGAATGGACGCCGAGAGCGAGTTAAATATAGGCTCTCTCTCCGGCTCGCCGGAGTTTGACGCACAGAAGCCGCCTGCGCGCGCTATTTCGCTGTTTGACGACCCGCGCTTCTTCGCCCGTACGCAATTTGCCCGCGAACGTCGACCGATTCGCCGACGACGACGACGACGACGACGACGACGACGAGCGAGCGAGCTATCGCCATTGCGCACGTGGCACAGAAGGAAGCAGAGAACGCGCGCGCGACGACCGGGTTCGACCATTAGGACGCGATGTTGGTGATTTTTGATAAATCTCCGTATTCTCTTACCTGCTGGCGTAATTGCATTCGCGTGTACCGCGGCGCCTCCCTGCAGCTCTTGGTGCGCGCGTTCCTCAGCTGAACGTGTTCGAGCTTCTCCCTCGTGGGGGTCGCCTTCGAAGCTCGATTCTGTTGTTGTTGCTGCTGTTGCTGTTGCTGATGATGCTGATGATGATGATGATGATGATGCGGCGATGCCTGCTGCTGCTGGTGTAGTTCCTGGTCGTTTCTCGTCGGCGGCGCGGAGGGCCCGGTGATCGAGGGCGCGCGCTGGCCGATTGCCGGTGGCCCTCCGGCGGGGGAGGCTACCACCGACGTCGTCGTCGTCGTCGTCGTCGTCGTCGCGTTCGTCGCGGCGGCGGTGCTAGTCGGCGCGTCACGGTGACTCTTGGTGCGCCTCAGCAACCGACGCACGGTGTTCTTGACGGTGGCGGCGATGTGGGTGCCGCCGCTTCTCTCGGGCCCGGGGGACTCAGGCCCGTTGGGCTTGTGGTTGGCGCCAGGCTCGAGTCTGCGTCGGCGCGACTGCACCGCCACCGGTACGGGCTGGGGCCCGACGAGGGGCGCGTGCTTGGGCCCGTCGACGACGTACATGGTCGCGGCGCGTCGCTGGGGCCCGATCCTCCCGGAGCGCCGGAACGAGCGTCTGAGGAAATCCGTGGTGGCGCGTGCTCGAAGGGTCTCGGGAGACCCCGCGCTCGGCTACTTGCTCAACTGTTCGGCCGCGACCGGGACTAGTCGTCGGGTCCGGTTTCTCGGGGCCCGCTCGTTCGGTGCGTCGCTCGGCGCTCGAGCTCGCTCATGGAGCGTACGGCAAATGCCCGGGGGATGCACCGCCAACGAAGCTGGACCGCGAGGTCGCGCGCGCACTTGCCGCTTCGCTCGAATCACTCGCACTCTGGCTCGACGTCGTCGTAGTCGTCGTGGTCGTCGTCGTTGGCGTGGCTCCCGGTGTTGAGCTCGTTGAGCCGAGCCGCTGCTGCTAATCGCTCTCTTTTTCTCTAGCGCTGGGAAAGAAAAGGATGGCAACGATTACAAATTACTCGGCGCACGCGGGACGCCGGTTCTCGCGCGCGTATCTATCCGCGGATCGACGACGCATTGATTTTCGTAGCTTCTAACTATACGTAAAATAAGAAAAAAAAAAAAAAAAAAAAAAAAAAAGTTTTTGTATGCTCAAACTATTAGGATGAGTAAGTAATTCGAGGCTTGGTGTAATTTAAAAAAATCGTTCGAACAAGAAAGGAATCAACTTGTGTCGAGAGTTTTCAATTACTACAAATTGAAATGTTTTGTGAATGACAATGGATCATTTTGGAACTAACGACAATAATTGCGTTGTTACAGACTTTGGAAATAGGTATCGATGTAAGAAGTTAAAACAATTATTTAATAACTCCCGTCCGTGCCTTTCACTTTCCTTACATAATATCTCGGTAAATTTCTAATTCAAAACGCGTATATATTTTCAAGTAGATTTCATTAATAATTACTAAAAAGATAAAATAAATCATTAAAATTTGAGGGAATAATCTTGATTGTTATTAAAATATCACGCGGTATATTTACATCCTTATAGCAGTAATTAAAAAAAAAAAAAAACGCGAGTCAATTTAAATTTGATGGATAAATAGAAATAGATATAATCTTGTTTTTTACGGTTGTGAAGGGGAGTGTGTCTGTTTGCCTAATAAAAAATTCAATCGTGTCAATCTTTGCCATCCTCTTTTTCCTAACGCAAATATTCGCAATGCACGATATAATGTCTCCTCGAAGCACAACTATTCGAACAAACTCCATTCAATGCTCAATTAACGCGGCCCGATTAACGTTCTTTGCGTTAACGCTCGCATTACAAACGCACGAGCGAAAGTTTGCGCAGCATACGAACGAGAAAGGGAGAGAGGAGAGAGAGAGAGATAGACAGAGAGGCAGAGAGAATAACGAGAGAGCAGTAGTGAACGAAAATTCCTCTTGACTGCTTTCCCTCCCTCAACCTGTGATAGGCGTTTTCCCGGCAACTCTCGCTATTGCAATCGCGTGACGTCACACTCCGGCGCGGCTAGCATTCGCTCGTTTCATCTTCCTCTGTGTGTGTGTTTGTGTGTGTGTTTGTGTGTGTTTGTATATGTATACTTTTCGCAATCGATATCGCGTGCATTATATACCTCGGGGGAAAATGCATCGGCGTTGCGGTTACGAATGACGCGAGTTGGCGATTCTAGCTTGTAATCAATTTATCGAAGCCAAAGCAGCGCCTTATCCGGAAAAACTCGGTATCGATTCTAGCTCTACCGCGACTTTGTATTACGTGACTTATATATATATTACACACGAGGCTTGCTCGTTGTTTTCTCTAAAAAATTCAATTTTTTTTTTTTAATTATCTTCCGAGTGCGAGAGTGAGCCAAAAATTAATTGCGGTACGTTTGAAGGTCGCCCGTTGTCGATAAAAAAAAAAAAAAAAGGAAAAAAAAAAAATTATCGACAGACGAAAAAAAAAGAGAGAGAAAGAGAGAAAAAAATGAGAATGAATAATTAACGGATGGCATCTTTAGCAGCGATTCTTTTGTATACATACGCAAGTCTTGCGTCAGTCAAAACTTGACACTCCAGGCAAATTAATATACGCGCACGCACATCTATCGCGCGCGTGCGTTGCGTCATATTCTCGAGCCACGCGGTCACATAGAGATAACCGAAGCTGGTTAAAGTTCTCTAATACAACGCACTCAAACGGCATCGATTTGTTTATTCACATTTTCCTTTTTTTTTTCAAATACTTTAAAAAGGAAAAAGGAAAAAAAAAAAGAAAAAAAAACAACATATAGCTGAAAAGCGGCCGAGGAAAAACGACTGGTATCCTTCGACTGGCAAGAGGCTTTCGTTCTCGTATGTACGCGGCTGCCCTCGCGCGAAAGGTAACTCCTTTATTTTTCCGGCCTTCGTTTCAATGCTCGCGTTATGCGCAACTTTCACGGCTCGGTTGCAACAAAGAATTCCCACTCTTTTCCCTATACCTGTGCACCACTTACCGGCTAATTTTATACATATACATTGAAATTTTTAATTTTCGTTGGAAAAAAGAGAAATAAGAAAAAAAATAATATATGTATGAATATATATATATATATATATATATATATATATAAACGCGTTGCAGGCGAATTACAGCGGAAAACGAGAAGCTATTACATATGATTCAATTTTATGCGCGCGAGTAATTTTGTCGCTGACGCTAGCATGGAAAATATAAATGTTTACGTCGTTTAAAGATTAGTAAAGTAATAAAGCAAACGAGTATCAATCCGCTCGCTATCGAAACGAACGAAGAAGAATGAAAAACTCGAGAGGGACATTTTTCCCTCCACACCGTTAAAATTTCCAAGCTGCGCGTTGTGTAAATACATATACGTGTTTGTACACACAGAAACAAAGAGACGGGCGCGCATATTTATATATCGAGGAGAAGCTGGAGATTTAGGTTAGGCATTCTCGAGAATTTTTTTTAATTTTCTTTCTCTTGGCGGTACTGCGGTAATAATCCAGCCGCGGAGTAAGAACGAGCGGGGCGTGCCGCGAGTGGATCTCCTTGACGGAGCTAGCTGATGCGTGTCTCCGCGAGAGAGAGAGAGAGAGAGAGAGAGAGACCCACGGGCTCCGGAATCTCGCGCGTTCTTTTCGCGCAGGATGGGACAGGTGTGAGAGAAAGAAAGAGAAAGAGAAAGAGAAAGAGAGAGAGAGAGAGAAATGACGGAGACGTATATTTATAGTCTCCGGAATTTTTTAAAAAAATGAAGAAAAAAAAAGCAATCAAGGAACGAAGGAACGAAATCGCGGATAAAATTTTGTATTTCCTTCTTCTGATATATTCTCTTTATTTTATTTATTTATTTATTTATTTATTTTTTTTTTTTTTTGCATTCGACGAGTAAAATATTCAGCGAGCGATAGAAGATTTCGAAACGCATTATTTTCCTTGCGACGAATGCTTTATCTGTCGAGTCTCGGCAAGGGGGACACGTGACGAAACAACGCGTCGAAGATAGATGCTCTCGTAAAAAAATCGAGTTTTTTTTTTTTTTTACAACGGACCTGGACAACGGACAACGTAATCATGAAAAAAGATCGCGGAAACGCGTTTCGCTTATTTTCGATGTGAGCAGATTTCCTCGAAGCGCGTATAATACGCGATTTGTGAGGTTAGAGTGGAAATGTCAGGGCGAAAACAAGCACCTCAAGGCTTTCGTTGCGCTTACGCGAGCGAGCGCGCGCGTGGAGAGAAGCCGTATGGGCATAGAAAGCGTTGCCGATATTATTATTATTATTATTATTATTATTATTATTATTGTACATCGGACGCGTAATCTACCTTTGAGGCGGGGGGAGGCTAGCCGTTCGTCAGCTGTAGTAATTAGGTTCCGCGTAAATTTGAGAAAGGATATACGTGCTATTAAAACGGACTGGAAGAGGATATGGGAACGCAAGAAAGAGAGGAACGATCGCTCGAGCTCGATCGTTATCGATCGACCAACGACTTTCGGTCAAAGTATTTCGCAACGTTCTTGCCTATTCACGACCGAGTTTTGTATTCGAACGGGCATATATCCGCGTAAGACGCATCTTTCGATGCAAAAAATAAGACGACGTGAATACACGAACAACACTGGTTTGCACCGGAGATCTATACGTTCGTTGATTCGAAAGGAAAAGAGAGCCGTAAACGGGCGAATTATTAGCGCGGTAGCCCGTGCTTATGACACACCTCGGATTCTTTGTGCACGCACGCACGCGCGCCTTTGTATACATATGTAGACACACAAACACACAAGCAGGCACACATGGAGACACGTTTACACGTACAGAGTAATCGCAGAAGTTTTCAGCGAACAATAACGAGTACCCTCGCGATTTTCACTGTATAAAACACGCGCGTTTCGGCAAATCTTCCCTTTTTCTATTTTTTCACTGTGTATTCGGTCCCCGGATGGGAAAGTATATAGACAACTGGAGAGGGCACGCGGGCGGTTCCGGTGTTCCGTCACGTCAGGCAGGAACTACACTGGTCGCGAACGCGAAGACTCCTTATAACATCGTTAGCGTTAAACGAGTTAGCGTGATCTTTTATTTTCCAGCGTTTGCGCTTCCGAGGAGACATACACACGCGCGCGAGCACGCAGTCGTAAGCCGCGCGGGCGCATTCATCGACTACTATTTGACTACGAGTGACACGTATCGTGCGTGAATAATCGGCTCGTGCTTTAAAAGCCCGCGAGCGCGCTTGATATGGCTTATGACCTTGATCGAAGCGACTGTTACCTATATGTACGTATACGTAAGTAGATGAGCATATATATATATCACAGCTGCACGACGTACAGAAAGCCGTATGTTTATGTGTACCGGATTATTCGCGACAACACTTTAAAGAGCAAGCGAGCGAGCAAGCAAAAGAGAGAAAGAGAGAGAGAGAGAGAGAGAGAGAGAGAAAGAAAGCGCGCGCTTTTGAGACTGTATCAGGCGCGTTCGATCGCGGGATCGAACACGAGTGCGGCGAGCGAGAAACGGTTAGAACACGGTGCTGCCCGATCGCGGGCCTCGTGCTAACTGAGCGCCACGACTCGGCTGCTCTATAGCCAGCAGCAGCAATAGCGGCACACGGCTGCCGTTTCGCTGGATCGTATAAGCAAGTAGGTACGTACGGGCCGAATACGTACGACGTATCGGTATGCGCGCGTATATATATATAGTCGCGCGCACACACAGAGAGACGCGCGTAGGAGCCCCTTCTCGCCGTCTCTCTTTCCGTCGGTTCGACTTCGTCGCTCGCTCTTCTTTTTTCGTATTATATCTTACTGGCCGCTCTCCGCGCACCCGCCGAGAAACAGAGAGAAGTCGTCGTATAGGCCGTCGCGCTAGAGAACCACGCGACTACGTACGAGCCGGCGCGTGTGTAAGAGCGCGCGTTTGCGAAAGAGAACCGCGCCTATGTAGATGCCGCAGTCCATCGCGAGCCGCGACAAGTGTGTGCAGCGGCGCAACGTTGCACAAGAGTCTCACCAACAAAAGCTCGCGCTTGCGCTCTCTTTCTCTCTTTCGCCTCCTGCAAATCTATATATATATATATATATATATATATAACGATGAAAGAAGTCCGGAGAGCGGAGCTTCGATGCTTTCTTATAGGGGATGATACAATGGATTGACGGCGTCCCTCGTCGAGTTTGCTCTCGCGGGTGCATATACATCGATAATGCGCTATTGCACATCTCTCGCGCTCGGATCGGAGCATTATTGGCGAAGAGTATAAATATACCCGCTCCCGCGCGAATTAAGGTCGCGCAAGGCTATCGATCCCACGATGCTTGCTCCGTAGCCACTGGAGGAGCTTTGCGTGCGCGTATCCTTGACACGCCTCCCCCCTTTCCGCCTCTCTTTCGTTCGCTCGCTCTTTTTACCCCGCGTGGCGCACACACAGGTATTCGCTTATCGCTCGGCGAGCTGGAATTTTCGCGGATAGTTCGAAATAAGCTACGCTGGCTTATCGGCGCCGCCGATCGGGCGCGTCGTTATCTCTTCTCTTCTCTCTCTCTCTCTCTCTCTCTCTCGAGATCTCTTTCTATTTTGCTTCACCAGCGGCCGAGCGAATCTCGAGAATCTGCCGAGGAGTAGCCGCCTTGACCTAACCCTCGAGAGTTTGGCCCATTGTTGCGCCGCTGTCGAGTGCAGCAGAGGCAGCAGCTGTGTGTGCAGCGCTTCTGACTCATGCTTACGTACGTACGTGTGTCACGCGCGGGAGAGCGAAAAAGGAGGAAAGCGAGCTCGCTCTTACGTGGAAATGCTGATTTTGTGCCTTTTGTCCCTCTTCGTAAACTCACAGACACACATACACAGACACGCGCTCGAAGAATGTGTTTGTGTACCGGCTGACGTACCTAGAGGCGCTTTTTTGTTCGAATTATTACAATTTATCATATACCTACATATGTATCTATTTCGTACCGTGTACGTAATAGTCTCAGCACGTGTACGACATTCCGACGAATTCATCGTAACGATTGTGTGACAGGTACAAATGCACTTACTCATTTAAACTATATAGGCAAGTAGTGTCTTTTGTTTGCCTTCTATTTGGGTGACGGATACATGTTACGCTGTATACGCACTTGTTGTACTTAACGGCTGCATTATTTTGAATCAGCAAAGGCCAATATTTATTTGGAAATGTTATCGATTAAATGCTGATGCAACGTAAAAGTCATTTATATCGAGTAACGTTAAAGAAATTACAAAATTGTGTATGTTTTCTTAGAGATATCAATTTCATAACAAAAAGATGCTTGCTATCTCGGTTATTTGGTTAAAAATCCTTCGCTGCTGTAAATTTATAATAACCATATTTTATAAGTGTAAACAAAATGATTAAAATGCATTAAAATAAAACAAGCGTAACGTTATTGTGCAAAATTAAAAAAAAAAAAAAAAAAAAAAAGTGCGTTATTGTGTGCGATTAATAATTTACTAATTTTTAGTAGATAATAACGTTTATACTCACAACTCGTAGAAAAATTTATATATAAATTTATAGAAGCATCACGAGTCACAATATTTAAAAAAAAAAAAAAAAATTCAGAATGATTATTAAGATATTGCCAATTGTGAGCTTTTTAAGGGCTGATGAATAATTAATTTAACGTCGATAGAAATTATTTCGACAAAAACTAAAAAAATAATTTAATACGTAACTCAATATGGAGTGCTACATTTATTCAAAATACAAGTGCTACATTTTTTTTTTTTTTTTTTTTTTTTTTTTTTAGTAAATCGCACTTATCAGTGAGCCAATCCCCAGAAGTATATACATACAAGTATTCCAAAACTGTTTACTTTTTCTCAATAAGTGAGATTTTTCTCAAATCGACTCGCGTCGGCCCTGAACTTTCATCGCATTGATTGCCGACGTTTCTTTTAGTCCGTATATAATCAGTGTAGCGATTTCACTCAAAGTACATTGACATTAAAGTTAATTGTTGTTTATGTATTTATTTATTTATTTTCTTAACTTTAGTAACCTGTTTAAATATGAACATTTTTTAAGTTATGATTTTAGATAATTTTTAAAGATTATTAAGCTGTCCAATCAGAAATCATACATTTTATCAATAAGAAAGAAGTAAAATATTATTTGTGGGTAAACTTAGGAGGCAAAATTTTCCATTTAAAAAAAACTCTCAAACAACTTTACATGTTTTGATACGATAAGGTTGCCTTAAGTTACAGATGTTTATTATTTTTGGAGCCGGAGAACGAGGAATGAAAAAAAAAAAAAAAATAAAAAAATAAATGCGTAAATAACTTTTCCATAGACCTTATGCATTGTTAAAGCAATCAATTTGCCTTTCGTCCATTTAATATTTAATAGTTTTTATCAAACGATCTATAAAAGTCCAATTTTTTTAAAAGTATGAATAAACTTATTTATATGCACGAAAAATATTTATATTTCACATTGCATGATAGATAAAAACATATCTCTCTGATAGTTAATGATACGAGTGCATTAGTTGTTTTTTTTTTTTTTTTTTTTTTTTTTAATAAAATTTTTAAAAAATTTTCATTTTATCCAAGAATAAAATTTATGTATATAAAAATGAACGTTTAATAACCAGTATTAGTGGCGATACATTAAACGCTACGGTTTTTCTTATACATTTTCAAAACTTTAAAAAGTCATAATAATAAATTCGGTAAAAAATTTAAGCGACAAATCGCGTACACAATCTTACTACAAAATCGCTCATTTTACGCGAAAACAAATTGTATGACTCATGCGGTAATATATATCGTTCGCGTATAATACACGAAGTAAACTACAAACTTAACCGTGGCTTACGCATAAGATAGACTTACAAATAATTATTAGTATTTTCCGTAAAAGATGCAAACAAGTTTCGAGATACCGATTACTACACTCAACGGTATAACCTTGTCAACTTTACCGTCTGACCAAGATTTTTCATACCGGTTGAAAAAAAAAAAAAAAAAAAAAAGAAAGAAAATTAGAGTATAATAAAAACGCGATTAAAAATTGCCGACGAATAAATCGCAAATTTCACGAGCTTTTGCAACAAGCTTTTTTGCCAATATTCTTCGCAAATTCATAGACATTTTGACGATGTTCTCTTATCGCGCAATCGTTGCAAAGTGAGAAAGAGATAAAGCTTTTGTGCTCGAGATCTTTTATTATTTCACTCTCGGCGCAAGAGCGAGAAAGAGAGTTTCTTTTCACGGAGGCGCGCCGATGCGCGCTCGGGCAATTATTAGTTTGCGAAGGCTATACGATGCCTCGGAGACGTGAAGAAACTTCGATATTAAAGCTCTCCCACTTTGAATGCTCAGCGCCACCTGAATAAAAAATGAGGGACCCTCGAGTTATATCTCGAGAATATGCGTATAATATATACCGTACAATGTCGAAATAATAATAATAATAATAATAATAATAATAATAATAATGAAAAAAAAAAAAAAAAAAAAAAAAATAAAATATATTTGCAAACATCCTGTGTGCCCGTGCTTTTTTAGCAAAAAGAGAGAAAAAAAAGGCAATAATCGCTTATATCGTTCGATTGAATAGAATGAGCAAACACGTTGAGAAGTTCGTTAAATTTGAGCTAAAAATTTAAGAACACATTCAACAGTACGTTATTTATTTTCAAAGTATCTGATAAGCTTGCGATAAATTTTTCCCAACAAATATTAGAAAACATACATATTCGTAAAAATAATAGCCGAAGCAAAAGAGTGCCTTAATTTATTAGTTTCGATAAGATAAAACGAACCTCACAAAGTAATCCATTAGCTTTAAAAAAGATTTTTTTTTCTTTAAAAAAAAAAAAAAAAAAAAAAAAAATGCAAATAATAATTTTAGATATTAAAGCGAAACATTTTCCGATTAAAGTGAAAATTAATCCACAAGTTTATCATACGCACATTGATTAGCGCGATAAGCGCAGTGTCTGCTGCTGGATAATCTCATTTTTAAAGATAATCTCGAATAATTTATCGTTATTAATATTTATAAAGCTGCGCGATTAAACGCTTCCAAAAAATTTATTTCTTAACGATCTTCAAATCGGAATAATAATTATCAATTGCGATCGACCGTAATGAATTCAATCGTGACCACATACCAATGTTAGCCTACTTTACAATGTGTTAGTGAAATATAACGGAAGTCGCTGCGGGGCGATAAGGACGGGACTCCCGAAGGCAGATAGGCGGGAGAAAACGATATCGCGCAATAATCAGCAGCTCGGTGAGCATCGGGAATACGTACATAGGGACAGACAAGGTGGGTGCAGCGCGAGAGAGGGAAAGACAGAGAAAAGATGACTAGTTGGCTTACCGACAACGTTGCCAAGTCTCTTTTTCTCTCCTATTTCATGTGCACATAGTATTCAAGTCATTATACGTATTGCAGGTTCATTTGGAACGCGTTCGCGGTTTCTCCGGGACTCGCGTGCGTACGTACAAACGCGCGGCGGCGATGCGTCCATGCACACGCGCGAGCGAAATGGAAAAAAAAAAAAAAAAAAAAAAAAAAAAAAAAAAAAAACCGCGAACGGCAATTAGTTTGCCCAGAGATGATAATAGTTCGCTGGATGATTATATTTTTCCCGTCGTTGCATGAATTTCAGCGGAAAATCATTAAGAGAGCGGATAGACCGCGCGTCGGCCTCACGGGGACATTTTTCCTCGAAGACCCGCTGCTGCTGCGCGAGTTATACACAGAACAATTACGGATGATTAATCGGCGCGTGGCACGAGTTTTTTCCGACAATTACGCGGGCGTCTCCAAGTACGGAGACAATGCCGAATGGAAGAACGAGGAGAGAAGATAGTTCCGCAAAAGAAAAAAAGCAAGAGTGAGTGAGTGAGAGAGAGAGAGAGAGAGAGAGAGAGAGAAAGGGAGAGAAAAAACACAAATGAACAGTGTTTTTCACCGAGGGTATAAAAAAAATGTGTAGATAACTGCTCACTCTCTCTCTCTTCTCTGCTTTTTCCGTTGAGGCACTCGAGAGGAAGAGTGCGCGGCGACACTTATCGGCCTTTGCAGAGAGAGAGGAACTCTTCTCGTTCCTCTTTACTCGTCGAGGCTGAGGAGTGTGCGAAAATCGAGACTCCTAGCGCCATCTGCCGGTTAGCCTTTCAAGCTTTTTTTCTCGAGTGTGCCGTTTATGCCGTTCGCTCCCGTTTGTACCGCTGCCGCTCCGCCATTCTCTCTCTCTCTCCCTCTCTCTTTCTCTCTCTAGCTCAACGGCTGAGCGAACACGTCATACATGTGACTATACATATATATATATATATATATATATATATATATATATATATATATATATATATATACGTGCGTCTGTCCATAATCACACATATACTAAAACTCGTGTAGCAAGTATATGTGCATATACACACAGTCCATCGATCTGACTAGACTTGCCGCTCGACTTCTCGATTCTGGTCTCTTTCCCTCTCTCTTTCTTGTTCCTCTATTCTAGCCGTTCTACTCTGCATGTGGGAAAAAGATTCGCATGCAGACTGAGTTGTATTGTCTGAAAAATCTTGTTTCTGAACCACGACTGAATATCGAAATGCTATTCCAATTTATTTTTTTTTATTCCAACCAATGATGAAATTTTCATACATTTTGCAAGCAAGAAAATAATTTTGTCAAAGTTAATTCAATTATCTAGTTAATTATTATACATCGTATGTTTCAATTTACTTGTGAATTTAAAATTTTATAATTTTGTTATATTAAAATTTTGTTTAGTAATTCATTCGGAGATTCTAAAATTAAAGTGCAATTTAATGTGGCTGTAATTGTCCGTGTAAATAATTGACTATAAATAGTCGCTATGTAAGACGAATTCTAAAAAAAGAATCTTGGTATAGGTAAACCGTAATTTAACGATTCATCGACTTCTCGTAATAAAAGTATAGATGTAAAAAAAAAAAAAAAAAAAAAAATTAAAGTGAAAGGGAAATTTTATTTTCGAAGCCACGCATTATCGATGTGAATTTGAACTCTTGCTGCTGGCTACTGCAAAAGAAAAGGGGAAGAGATAATAAAAACGAAATAAAGTATCGAAAATTGGCGCAGATATCGACTTTCGCGAAGGAGAAAAAGGAGTATAGCTGGCGTATCGCCACTCCGTCATCGTCTGAGACTAGCAGTCGTCGGGCGCGCAGACTACACTTGACAAATCGATCGATTATGGTACTCTTGCTTGCTCGGCATGTACACGCGAAAGACCGACAGAGAGAGAGAGAGAGAGAGAGGAAAAAATTTTCAAGCGGCCTGTTAAACCGGCGCTTTGCAGATGTACATACATATATGTGTATATTATACGCGCGCGTCCTGAAATACGCGACGAAAGAGGAGAGCTTGAAATAAAACGAAAAGGAGGTGCGCGCGAGTATTCCGCGAGGCCTGTTGATTCAACCGACTACTATTACTACATTACTCGCCTCTACGTATATCCTTCGCTTTGCTGTTGCGTTTTACCGATGAAAGAAATCAATACCCTTCTAGGATTCGCCTACTGTTCCCCCCTTCTCTCTCTCTCTCTCTCTCTCTCTCTCTCTCTCTCTCTCTCTCTCTCTCTCTCTCTCTCTCTCTCTCTCTCTCTCTCTCTCTGTCATTTTATTCTTCTACCATGTAGAGTATTTGCACGTCTACGATAAAAATGTTTGCAATGTTCGTTTATACTTGTCATTTTCTGCATTGAAACGTTAGACGAACGTAATAAAAGGAAAAAAGAATATTAAGGGAAAATAGAGGATCGATTGACAAAAATATTTACAATTAACGGGCATTTAAAGATAAAAGAATTTTGTAACATTTGTCGATATATCTCTGCAACTGTTTAACATAATAATATATTTTTACGGTTTCTTTTTTATGTAACACCTAAAAATTCCATTAACCAATTTGTCAAGTGATGCTCACGCTACGTTAAAATTTAATATTTAAACTTTAAATATATTAATTGCACGTAAATTTTCGACGAAAATAGTTTTTATGACAAAGAAAAAAAAAAAAAAACAAACGTAATCATTTTTATAATACGAGGTACAATTTACCGCTGATTAAAATTATTAAACAAATGCGTAAATATATTATTATTATTATTTGATATCGCAAAATGTAGAAGCTGTTTTAAATTTTGTGCAAAATCAATTATCTTTTAAAAACCAAACGGTATATTGAATTTATGATGATTCATTGAGAGATAAACGAAAAATGTTAATTTAAATACATATTTTGAAATACGAAACGAAACCGCATCGCATTAAATTTTACTACATCAGATTTTTTAAAAATTTTTACAAAAGAATTGTAATGTCACGTTTTTTTTTTTTTTTTTTTTTTTTTTTTTTTTTTTTTTTTTTTTTATAAATTTTAAATAAAGCGTGACCGCTCTGAGTAATCTCTTTTGTTACATTTTTTATGCCGTGCTATGCGGTTAAACAACCGAGCACTTGAAATTCTTGACATAAACTTTGTTTTAAATAGCAACAAAATTCAAAATGCAAATTTGAAATTGAAATTATTTCGTTATTTCGTTATTTCGTTATTTCGAATGAAATAACTCGGGTACAAAAGAAACATCATCGCTGGTGCCAAATGTAAATTTAAAAATAAATGTTAAATAATGTCGTGAAACTATTCGATTTAAAATTACAATAATAATAATTTGGCTGTTTCAGTCAAGTCTATATGCAAAGTACAAAACAAATATCGAATCGCCGAGGTACGAATTTATCAAAACGACGCAAGGTTAACCATACGTCACAATTAGCATCGCCTCGAAGGCAATTAGGAAAATCAGAGCTTAGTTCACGTAAACACGGAGGCGCGTAAAAATTGAGAAATAAGAAAAAAAAAAAAAAAAATATGCGCAATAAAGGAAGAGCTTAGGGATAAGGTGAGCCCTAATTTCGTCGAGTCTAAAGGTGCCGCGGCGCGGTAATCGAGCTCAACTAACAATTGCGAAGAAGCACGCGATTGTCGCGTGGCTCGCGATTCGAGAGCTTCTCGAGAGCTTTTTTATCCTCCTTTTCCTTGTCCTCTTCTCGTCCTACGCTTCTTCTGCTCTCTCTCTCTCTCTCTCTCTCTCTCTCTCTCTCTCTCTCTCTCTCTCTCTCTCTCTCTATCTTTCTTTCTTTAATCGCTCAACATCTCACGCGCCGACAAATGATGCTCTCTCTCTCTCTTTCTCTCTCGCAAGAGGGAGAAGAGCCAGGCCGTTTAATTGCTCCAGATTGACCTACAGCGTTTCGATGACCGCTCACGAGTTCTCTCGCGAGTGCTTGGATCGTCCGCGATCTCCTACACAAATCGAGCCGCGTTATTATTTTCCATCATTACGGAAACTCGAAAGCTCTTTTTCGAAATTCTTTCACCAAGAATCGACTTTTATCAGCGCTTGGGTATTATTAACATCGCTCGATCGGCGCTCGTTTAGTTTGCTAAAATTATAACAAAACGAGGTACGGTATCGTACGAAAGAGGGTCTTCCCCCTGTATGCTCATGTAGCACTCTACTAATAATCGATAAATCAGCTGAGTGCGATTGAAAAATAATTAAAGGTAAATCTCGAAAATTTCGATAGTTGCATACGTGCTCTTTCTCTTACTCTCTTTCTCTGTCTTTCACACGGTTAAATTCACCCAAATTATTAGGAGTGAGTAAGTTGTTTACATTTATTTCTGTTGCGTATTGTAAAAATTTTACATTAAGACATATGGATAAATAGTGAATAATTTGTAAACCAATAAATTTAATGTTTATTAATATGGTTACTTCTTTTACACCGACAAGATAAATAAAGCCTTATTACTATTATTCTCTTGTTATATTTTATTATTAAAAAGACACAATACACACGCAGTACATTTATTTTAAAAGATTATCTTATAAAAGTTGACATTAATAAGTATAAAATGTGTTAAGCAAGGTATACGTTTCTCTTAATGCTACAATTAATCCTACAAATTGCTTCAATTTTCTGGAAAATTGTCGAGCAACATTCAAGCTTACAAGCGGAAAAAGTGTGTGTATAACATTTGTAAAATTACATTATTATTATATCTTATGCATAAAGTTTAAAAAGAATAATAAAGGGTAACAATCGATTGTAAAGTGCGCTTAAAAAGTTGTAAATAATTGGGTATATTCCAACTGCGGGCTATTCGGTAAAAAAAAAATTACAGAAAACAATCCGCTTACAGGACGAACGTGAACGATGGAGTCGTCTGATTTGTAATTTGATGAGTTTTGTGAAAAAAAAAAAAAAAAAAAAAAAAAAAAAAAAATATATATATATATATATATATATATTTAAAAGGAGAACGAGAACAAGGCTGTTGTGGATAAAGCAGGGACTGACGATATTGTTAGTAGCAACAACACTGAAATGCGCTCAGGCTACATCTCTCTTAGTAGTACTCATGAGTTAAAAAAAAAAAAAAAAAAAAAAAAGAAAAGAAAAAAGAAAAAAGAAAAAAAAAAAAAAATAATATGCTAAGATTATCGGCGTAACGTCACCGTACAAGCGGCTACAAACGATATCACGTGTTCACACGACAACAGGACAGAGAGCGACGACGTTTATATTCGCGATGTATACTCGATCTCCGGTGACAGCGAGGCCACCGCAGATCGTCGAGCGACACACCGTGACACTATGTGCTCTCTTGCTTTTAGCGCCTCTCGTGATGCTGTTTCATACAAGTACGCACACTCGCGCACGCGCGATTTCTCGCATAATTTCGGGGGGGTGTGTGGGGGGTGTGGGGAGATAGCCGGGTAATCGGGAAGACAAAATACGTATACACGGGTAAGCGAGGACGTGTGTTTTCTTCTCGTTGGATACCTCGTCTCGCGCTTTCTCACGGCTCTCCCGGAAGTGTGCGAGGAAGCGCAAGCGCACCTCGCGCATAACAGGTGGCGTCCGATTCGCTAACCCGATCCCGCGCATCCGTATTGGCGCCCTTTGAAATCAAAACTGCCGGTATGTTCGGTGAAATGAGAAAAGTGTAAACGGTTACTTATACCGATACATATTTTATAATGTAGTATTTTATTTATTTTTCCTTGCGGCGCAATATTCTTAATTATTCATGTCTACGTTGCAATATTTTGAAAATACTTTTATCAAAGCCTCGTGCGTCGACTATTTTTATAACTTGCTACATTCTGCGTCTTATCTTTATTTTACAACGTTACCTATCTGTACGCTAACTTTATACATATATACACGCGAAATCTTAAGTTACAAATATAGAATAGAATATCACAATGCTATATATATATATATATATATATATATATATATATATATATATATAAAATACGGGATGAAAACAATTTTGTTATTGAACTAATAGAAGAATGTAATCAATCAAGCGTACATAAATTATGCTTTAAACATATTATAAAACATTTTTAAATATGAAAAACTTGGATAAAACAAGGTGATTTTTTGTCAATGTTTTTTGTTTTTGTTTTTGTTTTTAATATTTAATAATTATTTTCCGCGTAACATTTTTAAAGTGTAATTAACCAAAGCTAAAAATGCCAAAATGCTGGTTTAAAAATAAATCGAAAACTAACGATTCTCGATATAAATGTAAATTGTTTATTTTTCATTGACTAATTTGCACTTCCGTATATAAAGGAGTCGAGGCGTGTATATCTTGAAATTCAATCCGCAGTTATCTCGAAAGTGGCGCCAAGGTATGCGAAGGGTCATATGGAAGTTAGCGGAAAAGTTGGCGAGACAAGGTGCAACGAGGCGATATAAAAATGATGAATTAACTCACCTTGGAGTTGGTGACGTGGTCGGCGGGTACAGATTCTGGAACAGTTTGTAGGGTGCTCCGCATACTAGCGGACATTGTAGGCCAGCCAGGTTCACTGCCTCAGACCTTCTGGCCGTTCAACGATCTCTCCTCTCCCCTTACGCCTGTAACAAAAGAGAAAATAGTGCCTTTTTAGCGTAACAGAGCGAGTTTATCAACGCCGCGAGGATTACGCAACTTTATCGGGACATCGGAGCCGTACCTTCCCTCCTTCCTATTTTTCACGTGATTCGTGCATACAGCCGAGTAGGCTAACCGAGCGCGCATTTTAAACGGCTAATTTGAATTTCGCGCCGAGTACTTTAGGAGTAAACGCGGAATACGCGTGTACACGCTGCGCTGTAAAAACGACAAACGGAATCGGCGATATTTTTGTAAATTTACATGAGAAATTTGCGTTAATTTGCTTGGAGTGTCGAAGTGAATTGAAGAATAAACACCCTGTCGTTGTAAACTTATGCAACTGAATAGAAATTTAATTAACGGAGTTTTAATTAATTCGTATAATTATTAGAAAGATAAATAGGTGTGAAAATTTATGCTTTAATCGATCTTATAGTAAAACGAAATGAGAAAATTAAGATAATGATGCACATTACACTAATGAATAAAAAGAAATGTTCGAGTTATAATCAAAGCCAAATATTTTTGGAATTATATTTTGTATTTATAATTAATGTAAAACAACGATATTTTAAGAAAATAAAAATAACTTTCATAATATAAATGTCAAAAAATAATTTCCAAATCGTATCTTTTTTTTTTTTTTTTTTTTTTTTTTTTTTTTTTTTTTTTTTTTGCGGCGTCGGAAACTATAGCAAAACATGTAGATGAAACAATCTTTTTAAAATCTCTCTCGTAAAAACACTTGCATACACGCAACGCAGACATTAGGCAACCTCCAAACAGCGAGTTACTTTCCACGAAACTTCGAAAAGCACCAGCGATATGACGCCATCGCTTTTTAAGAAAAGAAAAAAGTTTTAAAAAAGCGACGTTGCATAAGAAAAAAAAAAAAAAAAAAAAAAAAAAAAAAAAAAAAAAAAAAAAAAAAAAAAAAAAAAAAAAAGGAGGAGTTTGCTCGACGACGATGCGCGGGTAATTGTTTCACAAATTCTGCTCTCTTTATTTTCGTGCGCAAAGTTATTTTACATTTGCCGCGATTCGTGCAATAGTAACTTCTTTTTTATTTTTCTTTTTTCTTTTTTTTTTTTTTTGCACCAATTTCAACAACGCGACATGAAATTTTATACTTTTTTCGCATCGTCGATGATTGCTCCATCAAATGCAGAAAAAGGAAAGAAAAAAGAAGCGAAGTAAAAATATACAGCTCTTTAACACGGGTCAAATAGAGAGAAGCATGAAGCGAAAAGTAACAGCGGTACAAGTCCGCGCTCTAATGCTCGCGCTCTAGTTTACAACTCGCGAGCGTGTTTTTCGCAGTAGTAACCGATCGATTCGCATCGAGCTGACCTCACTTTACAATACAGCCGCGACGACAATTTCACGGAAGAGTAAAAATAAGCCGACTTAAGCATCTTCGGTGACTTTGTTTTTTTTTGTTTTTTTTTCGTTCTTTCACTCTTTTTTTCCTTTCCTCTTAACCATCGTGGTCGCGCCTCCCGGTTGCTGACATACATGTTTGCGTAAAGATTTACTTAAAGTAACGGCTTTAATGGCCGTACTACGAAAACTTTATTTTATAAAATAGTAGCTGCACATTCGATTATTTAAATCGACGATATACCCTTTTGAGTTGTGTGCAAAATTTGAATATCCTTAAATTGTACATTCTTTCGGTTATAAATTTAAAGATTAAAGTTATTAAAATTTTCAACTTCATTTAACACGATCAAATTCGAACTAAATTTTTTATTAGATTATTTGTTTTGGCATTCTCGAATTATACGAATTGCTTTTCATCTCGTTCGCGTTAAAAATATTAATTTATGATGATTATCTTTGCTTTGATGTCATAAAATTTGCTGGAAGAACGCCAGAAATTAGACATTATTTTTATATACATGCAGTCGAGAATTCAAATAATTTTATAAAGATAATGTTTTAACAATATTTGAAAAATAAAATATATTAACAACATTCCGGTTTTAGTCCTTTTTTTCCGAGTATTATTTGTTCTCGATTTTTAAAAAAATTATTGCTTGGTAATTTTCTTTTTTATCCGTTGAAAAAAAAAATTTCGATAACACATTCTATTTAATTCAATATTATTTCAACGAAATAAAAAAATATTTGTAAACTCTTTTCATAAACTTTTTTTTTAAAATATTACATCTCCATTGTGGTGTGATTATTATTCAATTTTCTAATTAATTAGCCAAAAAGCACACAATATCGGCGAATTAAACTATATGCTTGTAGAGTTTCAGTCCCTCTATCTTAAAAAAAAAAAAAAAAAAAAAAAAAAAAAACCGAATAGCAGGTGCACAGGAAGAATAACAGCCGGTATAGTAATATCGTAACGGTCGATATAACGTACCTACGCGTTTTTGCAGCCGCAACGTCACACGAATAAATCCAAATGAGCATTTCAAAACTTACCGAAAGGGAAAGAGCGAGAGGGAGCTAACGAGCAATCGGAGCAACTTTTCATTTTTAATCGGGTTCGAGTATCCCCGCGACAAAGTGAGTCAAAGCTGCTCAGGTAGGCTCTCGTAAGATACATACAATAAAAAAAAAAAAAAAAAAAAAAAAATAAGAGAAAGAAAAAAAGAAACGAGCCATTTTGTATACACGCGTACTCGCAAATCGGCGGGCGTTTTGCATGCGCGCGCGCACCCGAGCTTGGACGTTTGGGCGCAAGAAGGAAGTAGGCGGTTCGCAAAAAAAAAGAAAAAAAAAAAAAAAAAAAAAAATTGCACTCGCGAGACACACGCGAGAGGGAAGAATAAAAGGAGAAAATACCAAAGGCGCCCGAGTGGCGGATGAAGAGAAGTCGCGAGTAACAATGACCTCAAGTGTTCTTCCGTTCTTTTTTCTTTATGTGCATTTATTTACGTAGAAAATTAAAATTTAAATGCTCGTCTCGTCTGGAGGAGAAACGTAAGGACCGCTTAACCGTACAGGAGTGGAAGATTTGCAATCCATGCATTAAAACCGGATAATGCAAGATATAGCCGTCCTTTCGCATTTCGAGCGTAGGTGCGAAAGTAAGACAGAGCGAGGAAGAGAGAAAGATATAGCGGGTAGATGGCAGGAGTGAACTAATTTAGCGTGCCATTTAGAATAGGTTAAATTTATCGTCAAATACGTGCTCGCGAACTAAATTCCGCTTATATATTTATAAATTGTCGCTGCATTATGTCATGAGTTTGTCGCGGGTTTCTCCTATCCGTGCCTCCCTCCCTTTCTCCCTCCCTCTTTTCCATGATAAAACGGTAACAGTAGCGGCGTTTTTTATATCTGACGAGTTTTTTTGCTCTTCCGTTATTTAGCCAGAGTCGAGCGGAGGAATGACAGAAACGAAGCGAGGAGAAAGAGAGAAAAATCGGCAAAATACCGAGCTTCTTTCTCTTTTTCTTGCTCTCGTCGACATCAGCGGGCCAAATATAGCAAAGACCGAGAACGTGTGTGTGCGCATAAGAGTACGTAAGCGTACGTATATATACATCAGAAAGACTCACAGGTGAGACAGAAAGTAAGAGAGAGAGAGAGAGAGAGAGCACGGGAGAGCGCGAGAGAGAAAGAGAGAAAAGGACCTTCTGAGGCACGAGAAATCGTCGAAAGCGAGAAGAGATTGGAAAAGCCGTTCTCCATCGATCGTGCGGCCTCGTCAACTTTATTATGCTCGCTTTCCTCGACTCTAACTTGCCGACTCGTCTGCTTCTCGACATCCCTTTTTCTCTTTCTCTCTCTTTCTATTGCCCCTTTTTTATTGTTGCGAAATAGTCACAAGAATACAGAGAGAAGGAACGCGAGAGTCATGAGCGACGTCTGTCAAGCTCGGCTCTTCGCGACAGAAGTCAATAAACTCAATACTCGCTGTCGCGAGCATCGGCGGTGGCAGTGACTTCATTCTTAGCGCAAAGAGGTCAAACCACGGCTTGCGAACAAAAAGTAAACAATTAAAACGGTACTTTAACACGACGGATATCCTACCTGTCGTGCGCTTACGTACATTGCGAGTGCCGCGCGAGATGGGTCTCTTACTACTTTTGGAGGTTAGGAATTGCGGGAGGCGCGCCTGGGAAAGCAGAAAAAAGCTGCCGACGAAAATAGAGAGAAAAGATAGACGAAAAAAAGAAGAAAAGGGGCAAGGATCGCGCGGCATCGCGTAGAAGCGTTGCAGGAGGGCAACATCGCAGTCGCCACCAACGGCGCGTTTCTTACTTCAAAAGCTGTTTGATAACGTAGTTCGAGAGTACAAGAAAGCGGCTTCTAGAGCAATAGCTTTTAAAGATAGAAAGACTAAAAGAAATAAATGGTAGTCACTTAACCAATAAGTAGCGGGAACAAGTCCTTAATCAAGGGGAATGAAAGAATAACTTAAAAGGACGGATGGCAAGCAAATAAATTGAGACAAAATAAATATATGTGCTCGAAGAAAATATCATACTACTTACCGCATGCACGTTTGCACAGAGCCTCATGCAAAGCTCGGAAAATAGTCTTCCTGGGGTGTGTATGTGCGCGCTCGTGTGCATTTACGTAGACATGGTATATGTGTGTGTGTGTATGTTGTACGAAAGTGTGTGTAGAGCAGGGAGGGGACGACGGAAAAAGCGCGAAAAGAAGTTCACAAGATGCTTGATCGAATCGAAGAGCGAGAGACAGAGAGGGAGAAAAAATGTCTTACGTTCTCGTCTAGGAAAGGAGCAGTGCGTTTACACTAGTCCATAATAATTTACTAGGTGTTCGTCACCAGCACCACCTCTATCTCAATGTGTATGTATGCCCCTTTCCCTCGAAAGCACGCACTCTGTCTTTCTCAATTATCTAACGGCGCTGTTGCAGGCCAAGGGAACAGCGTCGCCGTCGGCGTCGACGTCCTCGAGTCCTCGCGGTAGTTGCTTTGCCGACATCGCACGTGCCACCGCCACCACCTCTTTCGTAGCTTTTTGTCTTTTTTTTTTGTCACATGCACACACTCCCGAAAGTAGTCAGTCTTTCTCTTAGTTCACTGCGACGATTCACACACGGTAACGAAAACGTTCCGCTATAACCTAGAATGGAAACATCGGCGCTGTTTCGAAAGGCAGAACTTGGGCCCCGCGCACGGATCGACTCGTCCGCCCCCTCCTCCGTCTGCTCTTCCCTGGAGTCCCGAGACTGAGAGATCAAGCGAGACGGAGAATAAAAGAGAGCGGGGGTGTGCGCGAGACCAAGGACTCGACAGATCTCTGCACAGGGCTGGGCCTGCGAACCGTCTTCGTCGTCCTGAATATACGTGTACTACGACGACGTCGCGGACGCGCGCGCGCCGATCGAGCAGCGACACCGAAGCTTTCGAAAGCCTCGAGGCTGCGCTGTATATGTATATATGTATATATGTATATGTGTATATATGTATATATATATATAGTCGCAACTTGGCAATCCGTGATTCTAAACGAGTTGGCCGACTATGAGACAACCGAAGAGCCACCGCTGTGCAATAGTTGTCTGACCCGATGCTTTGAACCGAACCAACGAACGTCGGACGAACGAACAAATGATCAAACCCACACACATACACAAACAGAACAGGAGAGAGAGAGAGAGAAAGAGAGAGAGAGAGAGACGGACGCACACTCGCGCTCTACTTTTCAATCGAAGCCGGGGACGAACGGGAAGCCAGTACCGCCGTGTAATAGCTTAGGTCGTGGCTCCTTCGAGCATCCTTGCCGCCTTTGCTGCGCTTTCTTTCTAGTGCTTTATTATTCCTGGATATTTACCCATTTGTCACGGATTCAGCCGCTTGAACTGCACCAACACTCGACTGACTGCTGCTGCTGCCTCTGCCCCCACCTATTACCACATACAGACATCACACAGCGGCGGTGAACGAGTATACACGCTTCCTACGTTTTTCAACATGGCGATTATAATATCGCGCTGCTGCTGCTGCTGCCGCCACCGTCACCACCGTAGAGCGGTGTTGAGGACGCGAAATGTTGGCGCTGTTGTCGTCTACCGCTTAATTCTTACCTATGTATACTGCACAATTCGTCCTGGGTTCAGCTGCTGTCGCCGTTTGCGATTTTTGCCGTATGAAGAATGAGAATGTGTGAGTGTATGACGTAGTCCCGATCGGTTGTGTCCTCGTCAGGGCTGTATTGTGTGGCTTGCGTCCCTATTTCTCCCTCTCTTGCTTTCTTTCGCATCGATCTTCCCATCTTCTGGTGTCTCAGTTCTCTTGTACTTAATTATGTGTACTTCCCCATTGATTTTCCATCTATCAAATTTTTTTTGTCATCTGCTACAAGCTATAGCAGCATCTTCATTTTGATACTTAAATAGACTTTGAAATGATCTTTTAAATTTATTACCTTTTCATTTAAAAAATTTGAAAATTAGTAATTATCGCCTGTTGTACCTTTTCATTTCAATATACAATCAATTTAAAACTAAAAAAATTAATTATATATTAAATCAAAGTATTTTACAATGTTATTGATAAAATTGAAATAATAAAGTAATTTTTAATTAAAATTTTTTATTGACAACAATGCTTGCATTGATTTGTAAAAACATTATATTAAAATCGAATACATTCTTTTTAAATAAATAAGTAAATACATTTTTACAGGGTATGTTATAAAAAATTTAATTTCGTTATTCTATCTTTATAAATAAAATTCCAGTTTTAAAAAATAATAAAAAATGTATATTTTCATTCAAAGGCAAAATATTTTTGTAATAATTCTTCATAAATTTCTTTGTCAGTTTTCAAAAAGAGACAAAATATAACACGATCAATCTGGAAATAAAATATTGTTTAAAATGAATTGTTGGAAAATTCAAAACTAAGAAATATAACAACTTACATATTCTTTGTTTTCTAACAGGAATTTTTTCACAGTCGATAAGGCTACTTTTGCCGCAGGTCGTTGTGGATAACCATATATGCCTGTTGATATGCAAGGAAAAGCAATAGTATGAATAGCATTTTGTTTTGCCAATATCAGACTATTTTGATAACATTCTTGTAATTTTTCAGGTTTTTCTCCTTGAGGTCCTACTGTATGAATTACATCTGTACAAAAATGATAGAGACATTATTTCCTATGAATTGTTATTTAATTCAAAATTTTATATCAATACGTACATTTAGCTGGCAACATGTAGGCTCCAGTTAATTTGGCTTCTCCAACATGACAACCACCTAAAGTTCCACATTCTTGCTTTAAATAACTTCCTGCTCCTCTGTGAATAGCTCCATCAACTGAGATATAGTGACACAACAATTTAATGAACGATAAAATAAATTGATTAAAATAATGTAAATGAACATACCTCCTCCACCACCTAAAAGGCTTGAATTTGCAGCATTGACTATAGCATCAATTTCTAATTTAGTTATATCACCTTCCCAAATTGATACTTTATTAGCTATTTCTCGATCAACCTTTTCAGGTTTTTCCGATTTTAAAATACCAATATTTGATTTATTCTTTTCCCAATATTCTGGCCAAGTCAAAATTTGATCGACAGTTGCTGGTTCTGCTTTAAGTAATTTTCGCTTGTCAGCAGAAGTCATAGATAAAAATTTTTCTGAAAAATTATAAGTTATTTAATTTTTTTTGTTTTTATTTTAATTTATAATAATAACAAGTGATTTTTACGTTTTTCACTTTCAAATGACATGTTTGCTTGAGAATTAATTTTTGTTGTAAAAAAATTTGCACAATAATTATATAGTATCCAATGGAAACTTTTAGAATTCAATAAATTTGTTATAGAAATTACTGACTGAAATGAAAGTAAAAAATTTATGTTATTTTTTTTAAATCAATAAATTCGTTTTTATATTCTTACTTTTAAGTAGAACATTTCACCATTAAAATAAAATAAAATAACCTCATCTATGAAAAGTCGGTTTCTGAGTTATTTTACATTATGTAATTAAATTAATAATATCTCATATTTTGAATATAAATAATTAGACTATGAATATTTCATTAATATATACCAATTTTTTATGATTATTTTTTTTATACTATAACTAGTTTTTGAACTGCTATATTTTAATGTTTTCAATAACGAATAAAAAAGTCCAATGTTCAAAGTTATCTGCTATGACGTTGATATATATATGTATATATACCGTGCAAAATTTATAATATAGATTTTTATTGGCATCACAGTTATAAGTATACAGCCATAGTACAATGCGAATGCGCCTTAAGGCGCGAAATACAATTTGAATTTTATTAAAATATTTACAAAGTTATTGAGATTCTTAATAATTAGATTTATAATCACATTGATTAATATAGAAACTTTGGTTAACTATCTAATAAAATATAGATAAATATATTATTTTTTTTTTTTTTCTTTGTACATTAATATCAATTTTTAAAATATAATTAGCGAGGATCGTTATTACTTTCTGGTCCATTTCCGATAACAAAGAAGTGATAGAGAAGGGTCCACACACTTGGATTTCTCTTAATTTGTCTAGGAAATCTGTTCTTACATTATCATACAGATTACATTGTCAAAAAATGTCATTCATGGTGCCAGGCCCTTCACCGCAATTGCACATATCTATAACATCTAAATAAACTAATATTTAAAGCCGTATGGTTACTCCTAATTCGAATTATTGAAGTGATTGCTTTTCTGGGTAATTGATGTTGAAAAAACCAAGGTTTATTTTTGTTGTTATAAAAATTTTCGAAGCAGCTAATTCTTTTTCTATCTGTTTCTGTAAAAAATATCTTTTCGTTTTCGTTGTTGCAAGTAAGTTTATATTTGTTAAAAATATCCGCGTAAGAAATTTCAATATTAATTAAAAGGCCTTCTTTAGCTGCAGTCTTGGCGCGCTATGTCCGTGCATTTGTTTCCTAATATTTTTATATGCAAAGGTATCCAAATAAATTCTAGTTTTTATTGATTTTTAGTACTAAGTATTTTATTTCTTAATTGCGAGATTAGGGGCGATTTTTGTGATTTTGAGGGGTTGTTTTTAAGATTTTTAATACGCTTTCAGAATCTGTAAAGATTTTAAATTCGTCATCATTGTTTGAAATGATTAAGTCTGTAGCATAGATCAGAGCTAGGCATTAAGCAGAAAAAATCGATGCCAAATCCGGAATTTTGCAAGATTTATTGTAGAGTTCGTGATTGCTACGTATCGCAAAACCTACATACGAGAGATCGTCAATAAATAGTTTTAAGTCGCCCGATGTACCGTGTAAAATAGAAATTTGAATCAGTAGCGACATCTTCAGTTTATGTTGTGTTATTTATCTGCTAAGTACAATTACTTATAAGGTAAGGCATTCAAACATGTCAAATTCAAATTAAAAAATCAAATTTATATAATTACATTGTTATATATTATTTATTATATAAAAGTATAAAAAAATTTTAAAAATTATTGATTGATTTTATGATTATATGCGATAAATAATTTTTCAATTTACTATTGGATGTTAAAGTAGCGAATAGTATTTCATTCGAAAAATTAATTGTTTTATTTCTTTGATTAAATTAAAATGATTTTATTATAATTTATTAGTCTCAGTGTAGAGTAAATATTAGTTTGAAATATTATAGCAGTACGAAAAGTAAAAATAAAAAGTTGAATGTTACTGTTTTATCGACTGATTAATAATTCTCTCTCTCTCTCTGTCTATATATATATATATATATATTCTATAATTTATGATAATATGATGTTTCAATTAAATTTATAACATACTGAAACGTTGTAATAAAAAAAAATTATGCAAACAATTTTTTTAAAACAAAAGTATACATTAAAAATTATGAAGGTTCATTGTATTCTTTGACTTTCAAATAAATATTTAGCATGCAAATAATGTGCGTTGTTTATGATTCAAATTATAATGGTAAAATAAGATAATTTATATTTTTTCTGTAACTACTGAAAAATATAAATTTTGTATTTTCTTATTATTGAATTGATTTAAATATTTTAATTTTAAAATAATATTTAATTTTGAAATTTATTTTTAATAATAGGATTGTTTCTATTTTATAAAATTTTATTTAAAAAAATTATTACCTTTTATCGTATTTAGCAAATAAAAGTAATAACAAATAATAAATTCATTGTATATTCGAAAACTATTCGTCCAGTATAATATATATTTTTTTTTTTTTTTAAATCGATAAATAGTTAGTTTAACGTGAAAACACGTGTTTGTTTAACGGCAATGTTGTTAAAAAAATGTATACACGTATTTATATTATTCATACGTATATGCGTATATATATATATATATATATATATATATATATATATATATATATATAGATACGCATATGTATATATATGCAGCACGTGGAAGAAGAGATGTATATGGCATGTAAAAAGAATGTAGCGGTTTTGCGGCTCACGCTAAGCTCATCAGAAACCGAGAGAAACATAGAGGGAGTGAGTAAGTGAGTGCGGGAGAGGGGGGGGGGGCAAACTGTAAAAGAGACAGATAAGCAATTGACCCTCGCTCTGACCCGTGCCACGATATTCTGTAACGCCAGATTTACTCGCTGACGTACGATCTTTCCGTGTGTCCCACTAGTCTTCGGGGGCAGCAGCAGCAACAGCAGCAGCAACAGCATGTGTATCTAGCAAACGTGTTCGATATTTTTTTTACTCTCGTTTTTAACTCCTGATACGGCACAATATTTTCGTTGAGGGATTTTTTATTTTTTATTTTTTATTTTTATTTATTCATTTATTTTTTTTTTGCTTTGCTTTTCTTCAATTGGTTTAATTTCAATCAAGTGTGAAAATTAGTGGCACTGCATCATGGATAGGCAAACGCTTGCTTTGTTTACCTGCGGATTGCTCATACATTTGTGCTGTTTTGTCCACGGTGGTAAGTTTTTCAAGGCCACAAGTTATACATCGATCTAAATTACGTTATTATATTGTTTTAAAGGCAAATTTCATTTTTTATCAAATATAAAACATTGAAATCTACTAAAGATGGTTAATTTATTAAATATTCAATTTGAATTGTAGCAACATGTACGTGGAATATGCTGTTTTATTTCTATTTAGAAACAATATTATGTTAATTTTAAATTTACTCAAGATTTGCATTAAAAATGATTGCATTAAAAATTAATTTCTTTTTAAATCACAATATTTTAATTATACTTTAATATAGCAAAATTTTAAGTAAAAAAAGAAAGAATCCAATTAAATTTTTAATTATGTATCAGTATTTCACTTCTAAAAATATAATATATGTTAATGTAATAAAGATTTTAAAAATTAGCATTTTGTTTCGATATAATATATAATCTGTGGGAAAATCATAAAAGACGTAGATACGCCGACGACGAGACGTATTTAGATTGCTTCGAATTTTTTTTTTTTTTCTTTCTTTTTCTGTGACTCATGGTAAAAATGATGATTTGCGTATCATTTATCAGATAAGTTGAGTATACAAATACGCGATTTCTTAAATATTTATATATATATATATATATATGTAAGGCAATCTTTTACTTATGACTAACGTTTCGATATGAATCTATCTACAAATATAAAAATTTCGTTTCTTTTCTAAAATCAATAAAATTATTTTCGAAAAGTTTTAGTAAAAAATTGTTTTATTACTTTTTTTTTTTTTTTTTTTTTTAGAATATATTGAAATGATAAAATATTAATTTTACAAAAACATTTCTAATAGACAAATTATAAAAATTATTTAATCCGGATTCGTTATAAAAAATAAAAATTCGTCGCTTTTAATTTGATTTTGTTGAGACGTTGGTCGTAATGTTATACTCGTGTAGTATATACGTGTACGCGATAAATATCGTGTAAACGAGGTCGTTTATTAAAATTTTCAGCGGAAAATGAATCAACGGGCACGCCTGCCTCGACTTCGGCGCAAATCGCGCAGGGTGAGAAACAGCTCGGGGACAAGATTCGCGCGATTCTCAAGCATTACCAGCAGCCGGATCCCGTTGGGCTTCCTGGTGCCCCGATTCCCGATCCGATGTCCGTGCCGGACATGAAGCACTCCTTCTCCATGTACACGATGGATTTGCAAAATATCAAGGTCTACGGGCTCAGCAAGTTCCGTATCGAGCACATACGCTCGGAGCTCGCGCTCATGCAGGTCTCCGTTGCTCTGGACATCGAGAGCTTGGACATCCGAGGACTGTACACCTTGGCCTCCTGGCTCTCCCAGTCCCACGGCGACTTCACGGTAAAGCTCACGAAAGTCAACGTTCAGGGCTTGGCGAAGCTCGAAGTCGGTAACGACGGCAAACTCCACGCCCAGGACATCGATATGGATTTGACCTTCGAGAAAATCGACATGGACTTTCAGAATCTCGGCTTTCTCGCCCAAGTATTTCAGGGGGTCATCAACTCGGTCGGATCCTTCATCTTTGACAGCATAAAGCCTTACATCTTAAAAGAGGTCAACACCAATATCAGGTAATTTACATTTAATTTAACCTACTCTTGTTATTCGCTGTTCAATTTTCGTTTCAATTATCACCGAGCGACGAATCGATCACCGAGCAATTTTGTAAATCCTCGAGAATATCGGCGCGACGAAACTTTCCGCATCTCCTGCACATACGCACATTTACAGAGGGAGTTTTCTTTTCGTAGGGGCGAAGTAAACAAACACATTTCGCAGTTGCCCAACTACTTTCCGAATTCGATTTCTCCCTTCGACATGGCGGTTGCCGAGGCCCGCAAGCAGGTCTCCGACATGGGCTACGATCCGTTCAAGGTCAAGGATTACAGCCAAAGTATGGGCATGTTTACGGTTACGTCATCGCACACCTGGTTGACCGGCTTGGCCAGCTTTTACCGCATGGGTAACATTACCCTCACCATGGAAAACGGCATCGTGAGTTTATTTCCTTTTTTACGATATTTTTATGCCTTTTATCTTTGTAACTTTACTCGATTGGAAAAAAAACAAAAAAAAGAAAAAGTTTTCTAAAAACTTGTCTCGTTTACGAAAAGAGATTATTTTCTAAAAACTAGTTAATTTTTTCATTAGTTAATCAAAATTTTTATCACAATGAATTATTGTGGGTGTAAGGCTTTTCATTTTTTTTTCTTTTTTCTTTTTCTTTTTTTTTTTTTTTTTTTTTTGAAATTAGCAAACGCGATTGAGTAATTGAAAATTTAAACGTTTGAATAATCATAAAATTTTAACACGATTATAGCTTGAGTGTTAAATTTGCACTAAATTTTATATTATTCAATGCAATAATATTACTAAATTTCGCAATACCGTCGACTGTAAATTATTTATTCTATATCGTTATATATGATTTTGCACATTCCATTCGAAATCCTGGAAAATCCGTAAAATGAACCGTAAGTATTAATTATTATTCGCGCGATATTCGATTTTGTTACATCTGTCGCGTATCAAATATCAAATTCGTTATTAAAAATAAAAGTTAAATATTTGTATCGTATAATTTTTAAATGACATCTTTTTTAATCTTATTATTATTATTATTATTATTTATTTATTAATTTTTTTCGTTGATTCCTTTTTTTTTTTGTTTTTTTTTTTTGTTTTTTTTTTTGTTTTTTTCATTAATCGGGCTTTTTATCGTTTATTACCTCTAAAAGCTCCTTCGCTAAGATAATTGCGACGCCGTTGAGATTCAACGAAGCTAGCTTCTACCTTTCTTGCTTTTCCATCTCCATCCAAGTGGAGATAAGCGTTATCTGTCCCGTAATTCGATTGCCCGCGCTATTCAGCCGTCGGCGAAGCGCTCGCGGCAATCGTCGTGAGAGGAGGTCCGATCGGTTCCTCGATCGATTCGCATATAGCTGCGGTTTCCATAATCTCCATATATAATACGGAGATCAGCGGCTGCTACTCCTCGGCTAACCATCCGACGTACGCGTCTTCATATTCGTGTGAATATATAATCAAGGGTACGCGTTATACATATGTATTTTACCCGTGACGCAGGTATACGCAGTTATGGACATCGGGACTCAGGAGATCGAAGGCCGGACTCATTGGGAAGTGAGCGTAATTGGAGGAGTTTTATCGAGGGCTGGCACCGTCTCCTTCACCGTCGAGTACTTCCGGGTCCAGCTGAACCTCAGCCAGCCGCTCGACACTCGAAAGCGCGCCACCCTTGAGGAGCTCGACTTCGAGCTCGGGAATATACAGACGCGCATTCACGGCGCCGGCACCATTGACTACCTCGTCGAGGCGGGAGTCAATATTCTCCCGAATCTACTCAGGTTTTTATTTAAACGCCTCTCTATTACACAAAGGAGTGTTTCCAAAGTTCTGAGACTTTCGCTTTCGTCATTTTTTTATATTGTCGATTTTTATCAAAATTTCACGGCAAAGTTTTTTTTGGAAACGTTTTCTTGTATTTGTAATAATTGCGCACGATAATCAAAAAGCTCTCGATTCGTTCTCTTCCTAAAGAATTAATTATTTTTACCATCATCGTTAAATTTTTATCATTTGTAGCAATCGAGAGCAAATTATAAAAATCAGCGTCTCAAAAGATCGATTAATTAGTCCGGATTCAAGGAAAAACTAAGAAGCGGAATTAAATGGAAAAAGCTGATTTTTCTTTAATGAACCACGAGTACAGAACTATCTTTTCCCTCGGCGTATAGTAAATTCGTTTGGTGTAGACATTATTAAAAGATAAAATATCCGTTGATTAATTTCAAGAGAACCGAGATACGATATATTTATTCGTACAGCCGGATATCTCTTCATTCGGTCTGCGCGTCGTTGTTTTCGAGTTTATAAGACGAGGGAAAATTGGAAGGATGAGAAGAAACTAAATGTTTCTTTCCTCTTTCCTTCTTTCTGCACTTACTCGGTACATTCCCGCGGCTACTCGGAGATCGAAAGAATGAGGAAAAGAGAGAGAAAGAGAGAGAGAGAGATAGAGAGAGAGAGAGAGGGAAAAGAGGAACTAATGGATTGACGATCAAACTTTTCTTCTCACCGCGCCGGCGCCGCGAGTAACTAACTTACTTTCGCCGCTGCAACAGTTCTTAGCTTCGATCAGAAACTATTATCACGCGAGCGTATCGAAAGAAACTTTTGTCGATATATTTTACGTCATCGCGAGTAGTAACTAAAGAACGACTTTACTACGAACGATCCGAGGGGACCAATTATGTATTTTTTTTTTCATCTTTTTTTTTTCCTTTTTTTTCGCGCTCATTTATCAACTACTGATTCGACAATAATTATTTAGCTTTTTATTATGTGTTTATGGTTTATTTTTGCGCGATTGAAAATGCAAAAAAAAAAAAAAAAACTCTTTAAATATACGGTACATGTATAAATTTGTGATTAAAAAAAAAAAAAAAGAAAGGCGTTAAAAAAGTAAAAATAAAGCACATGGCCTTTAATATATATTCATTCTATTTACAATTTCAACTCGAGCCGACGTATAACACGAGCGTCTGCTGTACTTTGTTTTGCAGAAATCAGATAATGGATGCATTGGAGGGACCGATACGCAGACGTATCCAAGACGAGCTGGATAAGGTGGACGTCGAGAAATTTATCGACGAGAAAATACCGGATATCGAGGAGCACGCGAGGATGCTTCAGGGCTTGTCGCCTCTCGACGGCATAGTCCTCGAGGACGACGCGAAGCAAGCGCTCCCGGACTTTGACAATCAGGAGCCCTTCTCCGAGAGCGAAGAGGAGCGAGGCCAATCTTGAGAAGAGAGCGAGAGAAAGCCGCTCGATTTCTAGCTCCTTTGACTCTTGGAGAAACCGCCACTAAAGAGAGATTTATTTCTTATTCTTGCCTTCTTATTGTTACTTTATTCCTTGTATAACTTACTTTTACAATACATAATCGTGACCTCGGTGCACGCGCCGGATGTATTTCCATCGCGATGCCTTGAGCGAATCTGTGTATACGCTAGAAATTTTACATGTTAAATTATTATTTTCTTAAAAATCCGCAGCGACCTCAATCTCGTATGTCGAGAGGGAGAGAAAGAGAGAGAGAGAGAGAGAGAGAGAGAGAGACCTTTCGCAAATAATGTACAAATATTTTTAAGCAAGCATGATATTTGATTAAAAAGTATATATTTTTTCAATCATTTGTCCTTTTGCATTGTTTTCATTTTATCGCACAGATAATAACAATAGCGATGTTATCATTAAGCGTTAAATTTTCAACTGATTTTATTTTTCTTTTCTGAAAATCACGTCTATTATTATTACGAATTTTTTGAATGTTCATACTTTCGTGTATCTATAATTGACTTGAATTTAATAAAATTTCATATACATGTATACAGTAAAATGATTTAATATAATTATTCAATTTCATGACGAATATCAAAATCTGGCCTCGATATATTTCCATAAAATTTTTAGAAAATTTTTCATCGAAATCTAATTTACTTGTAAATATTATAACCTAGATATTCAAAATGGAAAAGAGAATCGGAAAGTAATCGTATTTTCCATATGTATAAATTTAAATTTAATAACAAACGCGCGTATAATGCTTGTGCGAAATAAAATATGAAATTAAACGAGGGTACGGAGGGGTGGCTCTTTGTTTGCCGGGATAAATCAAGAGTGAATTCAAGCGATCATTAATCGACGGTACAGAGAGGACGACGTCGCGAGAATCGCGCGGAACAAAGTGACTCATTAAGTCAATCGAATCCGTATTACAGCCTCAAAATCAAATAGGCAATTAACGCGGCTGACAATCGGATCTCGGTTTATAAAGGAGGTGCGCCAAGAGAGCTACTTTGCAGTTTCTATAGCTGAGAAGAGAGACAAGAGCCGACTTGACGATGAGAGAGAGAGAGAGAGAGAGAGAGAAAGAGAGACAGTAGGTAGGAGAGAATCTCGGGTGTCGGAAGGACAACGAAGCGCAAGCGGTGTTCGCTCGTGTCCCGGTGCGTGGCTCGCGTCGCGCGTCCCCGGTGCGAGAGCGGCCGGGATGTTATTGCTCGGCTGTTACGCGCTCACGGCCAGGATAATTGAGTTTGCCTCGGATACGCAGATGCCGGCGTCCTCTTCTCTCTCTCTCTCTCTCTCTCTCTATCTCTCCGTGTTGCCTATATGAACCCATGCACTCGCCGTATTCACCTTGTCTCTTGTTTTCGCGCGACCAATTTACAAGTATGAGCCGGCCACTATGCCGGTCTTGAAAAATTTATTACCTAGTTGTTCGATGCTTATGGGAAAATTCGTCGAGTTTATTGTATATGCGTTCGCCCACGTTCTCCCTTCCGCTGCTTTTATGGGTGAGTATTTGAGTTGCTGCGTATAATGTTCTGTAGAAAACGCAATATCTTTTACATTTTTTTTTTTTTTTTTTTATTTTTTTTTTTTATTTTTCATTCAACATTTGATGCTAGCCGTGTATTTTGGGAAATGGAAACGAGACGTGTCTCATTTTTCATTTTTTCGGATATATTTTTGGACGTTACTCGATGCAAATTTTTATTTTAATATTTTTTGATCGCCTGATATTTTAATTTGTTTGTCCTTCATTTCACTCAAAAAAAAAAAAAAAAAAAACAAATAATAAATAAATAAATAAAAATAAATAAAAATAAATAATAATAAATGAATGAATAAATAAATAAATAAATAAAAATTAGACAAAAATAGTAACGAGTCTAGATTCAACGATTTATTATAAACGAGCCCCTTGAGCTTACAGCGATAATGCCAAAAGGCTTTGGCATACTCGTATAATTTCCTTTTATCACGTCAACGTCAGAAGCAATTACCATTATATTTATTATTATCGCAATAATCATTCGAGCGCCGTGCTAAAATAATACCAGCAATCATACCAATAATATCGTAATTTAAATTTACAGAAATTAAAAATTCGTTTTTATTTGATTTTGCATTATTTTTTTTTATACAATAGTCATTACTTATATGTTTGTTTGTTTAAAAATGTAAAAATTGAAATTTCGTAGACGATTAAATAATAATTTAACGCTTTTGAAAGTTGATAAAATTTTTATAACGCTTTATAAGCCTGAAATAATTTTAAAATTGGCACGCGCGCGCGCACTCATAAACTTTAAACTCACCGTTGGAATATAAATTAACAATAAAGGTAAGTAAGAAGCGAGAAAAAAATGGCGAAATTTAAAAAGTTGAAAAACCGTTCACAGCGTACCTATTTCCACGGAGGTTTGCCGTACGGCGGCCATTCATATTTCAAAGTCCGGCAAAAGCGGCGCAGCGACTATACTTAATTACGCTGACCGTTGTATAGACTAAGTCCGGTATGTTGTATAAGTATCGGTGAAACGAGAGTGAGCGAAAGAGTAGTAGCGAAAAAGAAAGATAGTGATAGATCGGCATTGAATCAAATGAATATTGCGTGCTTTCGAATTTTTATCGAAATTAAAGTTGTTTTGGCAGCCGTCCAAAGCTTCCAGCAGTTCGGTCATCGCACGTACTATCTCTTTCTCTTTTTCTCTCTTCCTTTCTCTCTCTCTCTCTCTCTCTCTCTCTCTCTCACGCTTTCTTTATCCCTCACGCTTACTCTCGCGGGATGCATTGTACAACAAACTCGGGCCGTTCCTTGTATTTTTTGTCCGCATTACATTTTTTACGTATGCCGCATTTCAGAAAGCCACCGGGCCGCGCGCATCAAACATGAATCTTTCATCCGCGAATCCACCCTAACGTATATTGAGGGATGTTCGGCTTCTCTCGCGCGCGCGCGCGCGACGCTTATAACACCCCGTCCCATATTCTGAACGAAAAAAAAAAAAAAAAAAAAAAGGACAATAATATATCGAGGCGCCGAGACACTTTGTGCACTCGATATTTTTTGTCCATCAATCGTGACTGACCGGGATAATATTTTTTTTTTTATTATTACGCGTTTCGATGCTCTTTTAAAAATTTTTAAAGAATCACCGCCTCTCACTCCGACACTGGGTTTAACTTACTGCTGATATTTTTAACGTAAATTTATTTCTGCGTTGCTTTTTTTACATTTAAATTTATATATGAACATATCTATAAAATGTTTTCTTATTTATCTTTAAATATATAAATTTGTTATTTATACTAGTTTTCTTCTACACATAAACGATAAAATTATTTTCATTAATATTTGAAATATTTTAAGTCGTACCAGTTTACGGAAACATTTACGAATATTTTGAATATTTTTTTTTTTTTTTTTACAAATCTTTCAGTAAAAACGAGAAATTTTGTGTTCAAGTTGCACATTGTAAGCCGATAGTTTGAAAAATTCAAAAAATATATATATTTTTTTAAATTTTTTATACAAATAAAAAGAAAAATTTCAAAATGTAATGCTATCAAAACTATTTACATTATGTTTTATTTACTTACTTATATTATATAAAGAAATTAAAAGTTTATTGAAGTAGTTCAATTTCATTTTAAAAATCCAAAAAAAAAAAAAATGTAAATATTAATAAAAGTAATTGACGTTAATACTTTATTATTGATAAATAAGTAATTAAACATATATAAGTTGAGTTTTATATTTTTGAAGATGTTGCATATTAAATATTATGTATTTTGCAGGGCAGTAAAACATGCAAAAACCTATGCCGTTTCTTTTTAGACAATTTGAATTTTTCGAGTTTTCTTAAACGCACGAAAAATGAAACTTTATGCATTACTGATTCCGGTATATTTCTTTGTAACAAAAAGACGTTAAAAAAAAAAAAAAAACTTTTAAAATAAAACTTGGAAGCCACAAAAAAATTAACGGATTTCCACCCTTCGGTCAATCACTTTGTTCGTGGGACGCACTCGCCCGGTTTTTTCATGTTTTCCCAAGCCAAACATTTGACCCCTGACGTAAAAGCCTAAAATTAGCATGGGAGCTTTGTATCGCGTAAGAAAACTGCCGCCTTTTTTCCATTCCTCCTTACACGCGATAGAAAATATATAATGTACCGGAAAAACTGTCCGTCCACGAAACTTTTACTCTCTCCCTCTCTCTCTCTCTCTCACTCTGTCTCGCACGAGGGAGGATAATCGCGGCTGCTTCGGCATTCACGCGATCAATCGCGTGATTATAATACGGAAGAGAGAACGAGGGAGCGAGCGAGTCTCGCGAATTATCGCGCAAACATCTCTCGCGCGTATCTACAAGGAGGAGGAATATAAAAGGTATGCGCCATCGGGAAGGAGTTGGATGAAGAGGAGAACGAGATCGCGGGGGGTCGGAAGACGCGGGCTGCGCCGGGATGAGAGGTGGGGGGAGCGGTGTCGGCGTAGGGGGTAGTAGGTTGCGCGCGCGGCTCCTCGGCGCGCTCGAGACTCGAGAGAGCGCGAGGGCCAGTGCACGTTCGTCCAGGTCGCGTGGCGCACCACCGCGCGCCCCGTCCATATTTCGCCGCCGCCACCGACGCCGCCGACGCCGCCGACGCCGAGTTCGTCGAATCCGCTGTTTGTTCGCCTCCTCGGGAGTTCGCTCGGCGCGCGCCACACGCCGGGGTGCCGAGAGCGCGCGTTCTCCGCGATGTAAGGAGGCCGAGGGAGGAAGGCGCTCGGCGCTAAGATGCGAGTTCCGCTGGTACTGCTGGGGGGCATCGTCGTCCTCTCGGTCGCGGTCGCGAGGGCCCTATCCTGCGTCTGCTCGCCCCTCGAGTGCGACGCTCTCGCCGACGACGACTGCCCCGGCGGCCTCACCTGGGACCCCTGCAAGTAAGAAGCCACGTGTTCGGCTACTCGCGCGCGCGCGCTCCGCTGGAACGAAAGCGCCGTCTCGGGACTCGCCGTCGACGTCCGTCGTGTGTCGCGCGTGGCTCCTGAGACGAGCGATTTGTCCAGCGACGCCTTTTTTCTCTCTCCTCCCCCCCCCCCCCCCTCCACTCCCCTCTCTCCCTTTTTTTTTTTAATTATTTAGATCAAAAAGCTACCAACTTGCGCGCTACATTGTATCCCAAGAGAGAAAGAGAAAGAGAGAGACGCATAGGGAAAGCTCGTTTAATTTGGCTCGGTAGTAGAGGAATTCCGTAAGCAAATAGCGGATTACGTATAGTTTTACGTAAGGAATGTTGATGAATTTTTTACACGCATGCGAGTGCTGCACTGCTTCAACAAGTACGTAAAACATTAAGGCTGGAAAAGCTATTATGCATTCGCCATACCCCGGCGGCAAATTTCGTTTTGTTTGAATAACGACGCGATAAGTTTCCCAAGTAAATATAGAGAGACCGAATTCAGATTAGTTCGCTACGGATGATTTATGATGTATGTAGATGTATATTTTACTACGTGTACTACGCGCATTTATTTGATACCGTATTGACGGTGTAAAAGTTGTTATGCACTTTCGAACTCTTATCGGGAAGTTTATTTCGTTTAACTAATGATGCTTTAAAAGTTTTTTTTCAAGTAAATATTAACTTACTCGACGTTATCTTATTTTAAAAAATATTTTCGAGCACTTTGTCGATCGTTACCAAGGGGATGGATACGAAAGGCGAATTAATTAATAAATGATTAAAATATTTTGTTGAAAATTCATAACTAGCCAGTCAATAAATGGGAAAGAGATTTTTCGTTGAAATTTTTCGAGTCGAACGAGTTCGGATAGTATTTTGTGATGAGCGATTTTGATAGGATTGAGAGACGCGCGTTTCGAAATCTATTGATGAAACCAGTCACCCGCAATATGATCCCGAAGGACTCGCTTACCAAGGCAGACAATACGTTAGTCGTATACTTTGAAAATAACTATATATTCGACGATAACCATTGATGCTCGTTGTTGATATTAATTTTTTCGTTAATTTTTTTTTATTTTTTTTTTATTTTTTTTATATATTTATAATATAAACAAATTCGAAGGCTAAGTTAAACGATAAGCATTAATTATTTACAAATTGACATTTTATTTAATTTTCGACAAGTTTTATTGAAACATTTTTACTTGGATTTTTTTTTTTATGAATGTATATACGTATTTATTGAATTAAAATTCATGCCGAAAAGTTTTGAATACAAAAGTGAAAAATTCTCGGCAAAAGTTTTTTAAATGTAAAAATAATTAAAAAGGTTGAAATTCTGAAAAAATTAAAATTGACAATTCAATCGGGGATTATCGTATCATTCAGTAACCAACGAAATAACTTTAAATTTTAAAAATTATACTTTTACGAATTATTAACATACCACAGTAATAAATGCAAGGTTTAGATAATTAAGAGTCAAGCGGAAGTAGGGCAGATTCCGACGACGACGCCCTTTTTCCGTGTAACTTTTCAAAGTACCGCAACTTCCAAAAGCACTATAAGAAGCTTAAAGGAAAAAAAAAAGGGTGAGGGGAAGAAAGTATATAAAGTATTAAAGAATATATTAGTGTACTATAAATCTGTCGTCGTCTAGATTTTCATCGTTGTGAAAAAGTGGAACGCGCGGAGAGTACTTTTTGATACGTAAATATTTTTAAGGTTTAAACGTTTAAGCTTTAAAAAATTATCTTAAAATTACATCGAAATAAAAATAAAAAAAATAAATAAATAAAAAAAAAAAAAAAAAAAAATAAAAAGAAATTGTACTCGTTACACGATGTAGCTCCAGGTAGGATTTAATAATAATAACACCTTTGATAACTTATTTCATTCAACGTTACGCAAAATATTCCAACGACTTTGCTTGGCAGAGGCGGCTTTGCGTACCCACACGCACGCACTCACACACACACACGCGCGCGCGCATACTCACACATATATACATATGTATATATATGTACATGCGGCGCGTATACATACGTATGTAGAAGAAAACGTCGAGTTGAAATCCCTTTACGGTCAGAGTGATACCGAAGCTAGAAACGGCCTCATTCGGGGCTTTTGCCGTGAGAGTGGAACACGTTAGAGAAAGAGAAAGAGAGAGAGAGAGAGATAAAGAGCGACTTTGACCACGATCGTCCGTCAGGGCTCACGGTTTCACGCGCGCGTTCTCTCTGTCGTATGTACGTATATGTATACGTACGATAGCAACAGTTGCTGCCGCGCTCGTATAAAACATACGTAAATACCTATACGAGCCTCGTCTATTCAACGCTCATATTTTGTGCCCCTTATCGTCAACTCGACTCGAGCTTTTTACCTCGTCGTTACTCCGCGATAATTAAGCCGCTAAATCTCGGGTGCGGTGCCCGCGGAGACCGCGATTCGCGAGCCCGGGCTCACCGAAAACAAAAAAAAAAAAAAAAAAAAAAAATTAAAACAGCGGATGACGAGGACTCTAGAACCCTAATGCGCGTATAAACGAAACCAAGATGCTTTTTCTCTTCCGAGAGTTAAAGAGACGCGCGTATTATACATATAAACAAATAAGAGAGAAAGAATGGGGAAGAAAGGGGGAGAGAGAGAGAGAGAGAGATAGAGTAAAATAAATAAAACGAGTGATAGTATAGATACAGAAAGATAGAGAAAGAGAGAGAGAGAGGCGGGTGCTCGGGTTATATCAGGGTGCGAGCATTTGATGCACGTACAAATCCCTCGCGTCTTCGGCTACGCTATAGAGATTATCGGCAACCAATAATGTGTACATATACGCGCGTTTATATGGATTTTCTATGCGCTCATAAGCTTTCCTCCCCCCTCCCCCCCGCCTCTCTCTCTCTCTATTTCTTTTTCGCGTGCACCCCCTCGGTATTTTTGTTTACGAATACGCGAGTCGAACGTAAATACGCCACCGCTTTTGATTTTATATGTTGTACATGTATGATAATACGTAAATATATATATATATATGTATATATATGTATAGTTGCGAATGCGACTTGTATGTGCGTGTGCGAGTGGATACATGTACAGACTCATCTCTTTATTTATCCATTTACCAACTCGCTCTCGCTTTTATTATTCACATTTATATGATGAATAAGCGATTCGATGTACGAGTACACCGTTCGGTATCGATCTCTCTCGTCTTGTCAAATGTAGGCGTGAATAGGGGATAATGTAAACGCTCTTTTTACACGTTGATTTTTCCACTTATAAATACTTCGCCTTTAATTTTCCATAAACTTCCATAAACTTTACCCGAAGACTTTTCAAAATAAAGCCGCTCAACTTTTCTTAATATTTGACTTTTATTTTCGAATGTTCGAAGGATAGGATAGAGGGGGATAAAAAGCCGCGCGACTTTTAAATCTATTTAAATTGATTTTTTATTTCTCGTTCATACGTATACGCGACAAGCCATGAATTTCGCGGACTATTTCTTCTGCTGTACATCGAACGGAATCGATAATTTATATGTGCATTGGGAAAAGCACATTTGGATGTCGTTTTGGCCTGTAGCGGCGGCGGGTTCCTTATGTTTTCATTTTATTGTTAAATCTTTGCGAAAAATTCTTTTAAACACTATTAATTTATTTATTTATTTATTTATTTATTTATTTATTTATTCATTTTTTTTTGTAAATACACAGATATTGGAATTCGATTTTTATTACCTTTTTTAGTGAATTTTTCTGCAACTTTTAATCCCGACCGTCTCAGTTCGTACATAATGAATTTATATATTCGTTTCTTTTTTTGCATAAATCACTCATTTTTTTTTTTTTTTTTTTTTTTTTTTTTTCATTTAAAAATTTTGATAAAACTATTGGATTTATAAAAATAGCAATGCTTTCATTGAACGTTGTAATTTCCAATTTCGTTTGATTATAAAATCTCGTTTGATTACAAAATTTTAATTTAATTATTTATTTTTTGCTTTATTCAATATAAATTATTGTAATTTTTGAGTTAAATTCATTATTATATGGTTAGTAGAACAAATAGCTTTCAATTTTAATTAATTTATAAAATCTGTAAATAATAATTAAATTGAATATTTAATTTCCTTTACTCATATTAAATGCAAATTCAGAATTAAACATCATAAAGATTGCATCGTTATATCAATACATAATTTTGAAAAGAATACTAAAAATTTCTATTTCCCTTGAGGTATATTCGCAATTCAAGTCGCTTACGTTATTAACTGGAAACAATATCGATGACCAATGTAGTTCAAAAAGACAAATTCAAGAACGACAAATAGAGCAAATTTCCAATAAATACGATGATTTAATCGTTTAATAAAGAATAAGCATAAAATATATACAGTGCGCGTTTTGATTAACTTAAAAGGGAATCGATAAAGTAACTTAAAAACGTCGCAAATGTATATAGTATACAATATTTAATGTAAATTTAATATCGCACTATTTTCATAATATAAAGAAAAGTTTAATGTTTTAAAAATATTTATTTAATATTAATATACTGCAAAGGTATATATTATATTATAAAACTACGTGTATGTATGATAGGAATAGTGAACGTAATATTTTTAATGGTAATGGATTTACAATATTCGGAAAAAAAATTATATATCGTTGTAAAACATCGAAAGATAGAAAAAGAAAAAAATAATATATATATATATATATAATTGTACATAAAATATTTTAAAAATAAATAAAGCTCAATAAAAGGTTAAATTGATTACGATAATTGCAGCTTGTAATATTTTGAGTTGTGTTTTCTCGCTCTTAAATTTACAACGCTTTACGAAAATTTTTCCTTCATCAAGAAAGTTTTAAAATCATTTTTTATACTATTAAGTTATCCGATTTGATCGAGAGAAAGAGAGAGAGAGAGAGAGAGAGAGAGAGAGAGAGATTCAATCGTAGCAAATTTAAAAATTTTTTTACCCTATACAACATTATGTAGTACTAAAAAGCTCTTTTCAAACTTAAAATGAGAATCGTAATTTCGGGAGTCTTTCTTAATAAATTTAAGTGCCATTTAGATTGCTTGTAAAAATAATAAAGATTAAAAATTTTTACGATAAATTTAAAAAAAAAATTGTTATCGATCGAATAGGAGAAGCTAAAATGATCAAATAGAATTTAAAACATTCGAAATTTACTAGCGAAACTTATATTTTATAAATTTCTTGAAATACATCAATTTTGTAACAATTACAAAAGTCGTCGTCGAAGCCATTATTTACGAGGTTATTTTATTGTACGATTAACAAAATAATGAAAGTCGAATTATTAAGCAATTCACGCACGCGATTAAACCTATATATATATGTATATATATATATCTTAAAGAAACAAAGGAAAAAGTAAATAACGACAATACGATACTCGGTAACCCAAATTCAGCGCCTTCGTACGCGGAACCCATAATCAACGTTTTACGAGCACGAGCGTCCGCGCACCTCGATAGCCTACTTTTTTCCCCAACCTCTTAGAATCGTTATATATATACATATATATTTATTTTATTCTTTTTCTTTTGTTTTCCTTACCCTCCTCTTTCTCGCTTTGTCTTTTTTTTGCGAAACTTCGGCGTCGATTCGACGGAAAAAGCAGCGAGAGAAACGCGAGGCAAAAAAAAAAAAAAAAAGCGCGGGAAATCGAAGAAAAAGAGAAACGAAGCGAGCATCGCACGTGCGCGCGTGTACGCACGCGGTGGATGAGGTAAAAAGGGATAGAATGGAAATAAGATGAAAAAAAAAAACGAAGGAAAAAAGCGCCATAGTCGCAGCTCGCGTCAAGGAGGGATCGTCGAGAGCGGGAGACTTTGCTCTCGAGAGCCGACGAGTTTTCCTCTTTTGTCGTCGTCGTCGTCGTCGTCATAGTCTCTCTATTCTTTTTTTCGTTTCTTTCGCTTTCATTCTCAGCCATCGTACAACGCCAGACGGGGTTTTTTTTCTTTCTCGTCCTTTTTCCTTTTTTTTTTTTTTTTTTTTTATTTTTGTTATCCCTTCGGCAAACCTTCGGTAGTCCCGGGCGCGAAGAAGCCTCGTGCATCCAGCGAGTTACGTTGCTCTTTTTACCATCGCAGTAAAGGTGGTCAAGGTCGTATTGATTGTTCAGCGGGCGATCGTTTGGATTGATTGATTTAGAGGCGCAGAGCTTGGCTCGTTATGGGCTATTAAGTCGAGCGAAGGAACGATGCTTTGGTTGAAATTATTTAGCCGCCTGTCGTCCGCCCGACAAAGAGAGCTTTTTATTGCTATTACTATTATTTGTTTTTTCTCTCTTTTTCAAAGCGCACATACCTGAAAATCGTGTTAGCGTTTAAATGGAATTTCAATGACACGTTTTTTTAAATTGGATTCCATTGCATGTTACTACTGCTCGGTTATGTACATATACACGTTCTTGCGCCTTGGAGATACACAGCTGGAAACTCGTTCATTTAAAAATACTCGTATACCCGTTATTTAGCAGCGCTGAAGAATAATTTCGAAAATCGTTACATAATTTATCGGCTTCGATATCGAGCGCTTATTTTTAAAACTTCATATATATATATATATATAATCTTTTTTTATAATTATATACAATATTTTACCATCCTAAAAATGTATCATCAAAGCGCGATAACTTATCGGAAAATCTCTCTTTCGTTTTTTTTTTTTTTTTTTTTTTTTTTTTTTTAAGAAAACATTAGATAACGTATACGTGTGTGAGTTAAAGAATTACAAAAAAGTACATATCGATTTCCAAGACTTTACCGGAGGGGGAGAATTTCGCCTCGGTAAACCAACATATACGATCAGATAAACCTTTTGAACGGTTGCGAGGCTCGCTCACGTTGATGTACGTATTGTTACTATGAGAGAACGGTTAGACAAACTTTTCACAAACAGACTTTCAATAACACGTTTTTAGTCGATAAATCAACAAGTAAAATTAAGAAAGAAAAAAACTTTTTATTTTTCTAGTTAAATATATAAATATATACTTTTATTTTTTGTTTTTTTCTTGAATATTTATTTTTTTCCGATAAATTTATCGTTCGAGAATTACATTCTTGGAATAATACTCGAATAATCGATATTTTTAAAGTTTTAAAATTTAAATTTACCAAAACTAACCGCGAATATCGCTTATTAAAATATTTACAATAGAAATAAACTTTCGAAAATCTTTTTGTTTTAAAATTCCCCTTCACCTCGCATTATTATTATAGTTGTTATTATTATTACTCGACTGCACAAAAATTTATAAAATAAATAATCAAAGGCTCGATTGTTTTCATCTTGAGGTAACAGAGTTGTCTCAAGCGCCATTACGTCTGATAAAATAAGAAATTCAAAAGGATTTTAAAAATTTATTCAGGGGTGTGTATTCGAGGGTTTTCGCGGTTGCAGTATAAAAGTAGACTTTTTCTTTAACTCGTAAATTTATAACAGCGAAGGATTCTCGGTCGGTTTAGTAATTAAACACTAAGTAGCGTAAAAAAAGGAGGAGTTTTCATGATCCTCGTATTCTTGTATAAGCCAGTTGCTCGAAAGCGCACGCGAACCGCGGGCATTTAATCAGGGAAATTGTGCAGAAAAAAAAAAAAAAAAAAAAAAGAATAGGGACCATTTGCGCGTGGTATGTTTTAATTTATAGAGACTTTCTTTTTTTCTCCCCCTCTCTCTCTCTCTCTCTCTCTCTATGTTCGTTGCATTTAATGTATATAAGGTAAAGAAAAGAAAGAAAAAGAGAAAGAGAAGAGAGAGAGAGAGAGAGAGTGAGAGAAAAATGACTTTTACACGTGCAAATTGAAGGGAAACGCGCGCGGGCGCGTAAAGCGAAGGTAAAGCAAGGCCGATCGATTAATCGCGTAAAGTCGGGAATTTATCGGAAAATGTTTAGCGTGCATCGGTGTTATTGGCTCTATCGGCTGCTGCTGGTATTCGAATTAGGAAGTCTCGCGCAACGCGAGAACGGAGAAAGGACAGCGAAGGGGAAAGGGGGGGGGGGGCGGGGAAGCGGTAGGATGCGGGATGGGTGAAATAAATTGCGCAACTGCCCACGTAGAATGGAACTTGCGGCAGCGACGGCGGTGGGATTGCGCGCAAGCTCGAAAGAAGGAACTTTAAGTGGCTTGTTTTTATACTCGAAAGAACTTCTATCTCTGGCCCCCTCCCAATTTCCCTCTCCCTCTCTTCTTTTTATTTACCTTCTCCCTCGGCTCCTCCTCATTTTTTCCCTTCTCTCTTCGGCTCTCTTTCAGGCGGTCCCTTGCGCCCCTCCGCGGGAAGTAAGCGCGCCCGCGCTCGCGCTATCCTTTTTATCAGATGAAAAGCCAAAGGAATCCTCTCGAGCGGATCCCTCAATTAAACTTCAAAATGCTCAAAGTGCTTATCGCTAACATTTTGTTTTCTCTCTCTCTCTCTCTCTCTCTCTCTTTCCCTGTCCCTTCTTTTCTTCTTCACACTCTTTCACCTAACTAGTGAAATACCCTTCCTTTTTCTCCTCTTCCTCCTCCTCTCGTTTCTCTACCTCGACTACTTGTTCAGCTTTAAGTCATAAATATTATAAAAGTTTTATCGCGGCTGCGGTGCCCGACTCGTGTTCTCTTCATTCTCCCTCACTTTCTCTCTGTTTCTCTCTTTCTTTTTTGCAGATGTTGCAAAGTGTGCGCACGAGTGGAAGGTGAGCCGTGCGGCGGGTTGTTCGGCTTCTCCGGGAGGTGCGCAGTCGGTTTGCAATGCTTAATTAAGAATTTGGTGCCTCATCCCCGTGACTCTACCGTCGACGAAGGGATTTGTACAAGTAAGTGATTTATTTTTTCTCTATTTGCTCCCTTTTTCGATTACTTTTTCTTTCTCTCTTAATATATTTTTTTTTCCATTTTTTTTCTTTTTTCTTTTTTTCTTTTTTTCTTTTTTTTTTTGGTAATTTGGAGCATTTTGCCGGGGCTTTTGCTATATATTTTTCCTTTTATTTTTTCACTTTCTTTTTTTTCTTTCTTTTTTTTCTCGTTTTTTCCAAAGCCACGCAAAAGCCTCGACTCGATGCACTTTCATCCGTTAAAATTTAATTAGACAGCGACGTTGATCGATCGCTCGTGATTCGATCGTAATGGAACGCGTCTTAATCGTCGAGCCAACGACGACGACGACGACGACTGCTACGGATTTTTTCATTATTCACCGTTACAGCCGACACGTCGTCGCATTTTCTCGCGTGTATTATTTATTTATTTGATTTCTTTCGGAAAATGGAGAAAACGCGGAGGAAAATACTACGGGGAAAATAAATCAAAGCTTTTCGAGAGAAGCAAGCTTGCCGTTGCTCTTTCCTTTCACAACGACAACAGCGGACGCTGGAGTGCATTTAACTTAAAAGTGTCATAGTCACGCGCATATGTACGCGAACGGGGATGGAAAACGCGCGCATCAATTCGCCGGTTAAAGAAGAACTCTCCCCGGGATTATACGATGCAATTTTGCAGCCGGGCAGCCCGAGCAGACCGCCGACTGCGAGATCGTTACAACGCGGGCGCTTTAATTTATAACTTATACCGAGGAGAAAAAATTGTATATCGCGTTCGTAAGATCGAGATTTTCTTCCCCTCCCCCCCTTCTTCCCTCACACCCTCCCTTACTCCCTTGCTCTCGTAGCGCGAGTATGCTATAATCGTGATTACGGGAATCGTTATTGTACGACGCTCCTACCCGTCTGCCCATGGAGCCGTATTATAGCGTTGGATAACGGTGCCGTTGGGCGATTTAACCCGCCTGTGTTTTGCGAATTACGCCGGTGGCGGGATTGCGTGTAACATAGCCGCGCGATGCAAGGGGACGTGGAATACGCCTGGCATGGAAAACGGGAAATAGAGAAAAAGAGAGAGAGAGAGAGAGAGAGAGAGAGAGAGAGTGAGAGGGAGGGAGAAAGAAAGAGAGTGAAATTGTATCCGCGTATACATCGCATCTTGAGCGGGATTCAGCAGAACTCGAGCTCTTCTTCTTCGTTTTCGCTTACTCTCCGTTTCTTTCTTTCCCTTTCTCTATTTAACGTTGATACGAGAACGACAGTGCTTGACGTTAAAGTCCCTTTATTCTGTATTCATGGAATATCTCGGGGGTGGGGGGAGGGGGCTCCCACCGCTGGAAAAGAAGAGAGAGTAAATTCGAGAGTAAATTAGTTTAGCTTCCGGATATTTACGTGGGTACGAGGGGGGTAGGTAGAACGGGTTCACCGCTGCTGCGTTTCGTGCGTTTAACGCAGAAAACGCGAAAAAACGGAAAAAGGAAAATGAGGGAAATAAAATTATGTTGCCGCTGATGCAATATGAATACGTATAAGGTTTTTATGAATTTTACCGCGATATCTGTGTGCGTGTGCGTGTGCGTGTGCGTGTGTGTGTTGGTGTATGTTGCGATGAGCAGCCAGATTTTTTTCTTTACCTTTTTGCATTTCATATATATATATACATGCACATAATAGTGGCGAATTCATTTTTGAAAATTCTTATATTTTTGTTGAAAACTGTCAAATGAATATTATGCTTTTTTACTACAATTTTTACAAATTGCTTTCGACGTAACTAATTAATTTGAAAGGAGCTATTATCTCCATCGTACTGTTATTATTAAAATACCTAATTTAAAGTAAATTTACGGGCATTTCTAAAGTAAATTTAACGCGATTCCTGAAAAATATTTTTATTAAATTTATCAATTCTAAATATTCGTTATTGAACCGATAAAAAAAAATGTAGATGATAATTTTGTTTCGATCCATTTTTTTTCTTTTACGCTAATAAAATGTATTTAAATCGATGTGCTGTTACTTACTACTATTGATTAAATATTTTTCACGGATTATTTCTAAATAAAGGTTCGTTTTCACACATTTAACAATCGTTCGAATAAATTTAATTCTATAATAAATATCTTACATTTTATAAAGTATCGTCAAAATTTTATTTTTAATTTTCATTTGCATATATTAATAAACAGCGTAATCTATTTTAAAATTATATAAGGTCACCATTATATTTATAATTAGTAAAAAAGGTTATTAAATAAAGGGTTATTAAATATTCTCACGAGTGAAAATCAACACGTTGTATTCTATTCCTGGCACAAAAAGCATCAGTAATATACACGTATTGATTAAAGTACCGTTTTTAATAGAGATTTATTTCGGAATTATTCCTTAATTATTTTCCCTCTCTCGTAGTAACTACATTTTACGGTTATCTATTATATGTCTTTGAGTATGACACTTGTTCCTATTGTTTTACACTTGTATGAAGAAGTTAAAAAGTGTGCTTTTAGAGTTTATTTAAATAAACATTTTTATCCTTATTAAGTAAATAATTACATCTATTTATGATGCACTGAATTTAATATCATTAAGAATATAGTTGTACTTATTTCTGCTCATAATTAATTTGAAAAAATATCGGTTCAAGCAATAACAATAATAAAATCGATAAAACTTTTCATTTATTAACAATTTATTTTAAAATTAATCGTTTTCAATGTACGTATTTTGTACTTTTGTAACAATTTGCAATAAATTATTAATTATTTTATCAATTTAAATTTTAAAATTTTATTTCCTTACATCAGCTGTCGATATTCAGTTATTTTAAATACTTTGCTTAAAAATTTATGGGCGATTATTCCTATTAATTAAAAAACCTCGTCAAATATGATATTACCCACGATTAAATACGTATTATTCCAATTTATTTTCAATGTGGCTTTACATAATTAATTTTAATGTTTAATATAAATAATATTTAAAAAATAAGGTAACAACAACGTTTAAACATCAACGCGACATAATATATGTATGTATATTTATATAGTCGTTAACATGGATTTGTGTCACTGGTAAAACTTAATTAAAATCATATAATGTAATGATTTATGGTTCAGTTGGACTTGTTAATTTTATTGTGTTGAATAGGAGGTAGCTTTGATCAAAGCTGAAAATGCATTTTTCTCGAAAAAAGGCTCGAGTCGGTAAACGCAAGAGAAGAAAGAACATAAACGGTTAATTATCGTGTTCTTTGCCACATAAAAAAAAGAAAGTAACTATATATATGTATAAAGAGTAGTTCGCGCTAAATAATAATAAGCATAATAAATTCGAAGGCGAATATATGTACAAAAAAATTTCGCGCGTATTTCCGGCACTTTGGCGCATTGAACTCGTTGCCGTGCGGTGAAGGAGGAGGGGTTTACGGTAACGCGGCGACTTTGACGGCGTTGTTACGTCTTCGAGGGTTTTTGACCCAAAAAATTTAAAAGCCGAGAAAAGCACATAAGTCAGTCGAATAAACGTTCGCCGAGGTTAACGCGCGCGCGCGCGCGCGCCTCGCAGCGTTTCGCATAAACCTTCGGCTCAAAAAGCCGCAAATTAATCCGCGTAGGTGAGCGCGCGAACGGTTGCTCGTGGAAAATGGAGCTTTAAGAGCGATTCGCGAAAGTGACGCGCTAATCGGTTACTTTGCCGATCCAGCCGAGTCGGGCCAAGACGTGCCGGCATAGTTTTTCGACAACTCGAGCAAACGGACCCTTCGCTCCCTTTCGCATACTCGTAGTAGTAGTTAACGGTATGGAATACTGGAAGCACTTGACGGATCGGCGTGTCGAAAGTGAAAAGAATACGCGTCTGTAGGTATCTGAGCTTATACGAAGCTATTGGGTATGTTTTACAGAAACCGGATAGCTTGAACGGGTCGTATCGTTTTCCTCTAGGAATAAGGAAAGCGATAGCGAAATTTAAACAAGCCGAATATTTTATAGATACTCGCTTATATGAATAAATCTTAGCGTTAATACCGCTATTGCTACCTTTTCGAGGCAGTTATAAGCCACGAGAGTCAAAGGTGTCGGCGAAGAAGAAATTTGGGGTGAATATTAAAAACGCCCCTCTTTGAGTAATTAATCCTTTAAGTATAAACGTAACGTTTGAAAAGTCGTTAAAAATAATTAATCGAGGTCGTTTCGAAAAGCCGACTGTGAATAACAGTAACTTCGTGTGTACTTACGTCCTTGGGTCTATTAACGAGTTTAGCGTTTATCTATACAGAAACAGATATTGAATTTCGAAAGTTGCTTTGTGCGACGACGACGAAGACGAGAGTAAAGTTGAAGACGTCGACGAGGACACGAGGTAAATACACATGTATATACGTGGGCGTATAATTTTGAGCGGATATCGCCGAGCTCTTTACACAATATTCGAAGATAATTAATCTTAAATTGCGCTCGACACAAGCTTCCAATTATGCGTTAGTTACGAAGCTAAAGCAATGCTAATTTCAATGCGAGTCGGAAACTTGCCACCCGTAGACTAGCGCACAAGCTCGCACGCTCTCATTTCGCGTCTAAGTACGAACTCTGGCATTGAATCCAGGTGTAATTTATACACGCGTAATCTGTCGGGCTGAAGCGCAACGATAAAGCTCCGAATTTCCCCGATGAAAATCTTTCTCTTTCTCTCTCTCTCTCTCTCTCTCTGTCTCCTTCTCCCGCTAAACATCATGTATATGTATATGCATAGATGTATATATATGTGTATACGTGTGTAAATAAATTTGGTTGCTTAACGAGGGCTTCTTATCAATAACAACGAGGACGAGGCAGCGATTAAGCCGGGGATAAAGGCTGCGAGAGTTAACTCTGTATATCGTAACGGTACGTCAGCGAATATTCCAAAGGTGCTTGTTATATACCGGACGAGCACAAAGGCAGAATTCATCCTTTTCCCCTAGTACTTTCAAAGTTTTCACATTACTCGTTCGCGCATAGCATCGCGCACAAGGTCGGCATATAAAGCTATTCCTTCAAAGGTCCCTTTTTCTCGCTTTCTTCCTCCGTTTCTTTCTCCTGTCTTTTCGCCTTGTAAAATATCGATATTCTCACTTGCGGAGCTCCCGCGTTAGCCGCGAAAAACGAACAGAAGTTTTCTTTTATGCCACCTATATATATATATATATATATATATATATATATATATATGTATATATTATCATTTTTCCAATATACGTGTACGTGTATAGATCGCATCCGTTGGAGTCGATATCGGTTTCGAGCAGAAACGGCTGTATGCGCCCAACTAAATGATAAAGGTCTTCTTCCTGTCTTTCTCTCTCTTTACCTTTCTCATTCTTTTTGCACCACTCATCGCAAACGAACAACTTTTTTTCTCTTTCTCTTTCGCTCTTTATCAGCGTCTCTTATCCAATCCCTTGTCATTCGCATTTGGGCTCTTATGTATATTGTGATGGAAAGAGAAAAACGAATGAAATAAAATAATCGAGGTATACGGATCGAGCGAGAGGTGCAAAGAATTATCTCTCTCTTCCTCTCTCTCTCTCTCTCTCTATTTCTCTCTATTTCTCTCTTCCTTCTTTTTCCACTTTTCCGCACATCTCCCTGGCTTAAATAAATTATTCACCGCAACTTGTCCGGTGCTATAGCGCGAAAGACGCGTTTCAAGCTGCCGCGAGCTATGTACATAACTACTTTGTTGCTTCGATAATCGCGCGAATCTCCATATTTTACCCCGGCGAACTTTCGTCACCGTGCCTTCGCCGTCGTTCGTTGTTCCAAACTGCATCCATACATACATATATATACACTAGTACATTTACATTGGTGTACGTATGTATATGTACATATAGAGGTATCGCAGCCGTTGGCGGTTATTTGCATATTCGCAACGTGCCGGGAATTAACACGCATCGTATGTGTCGCATTCCCCGCAGTTTTATTCCCCGTGTCGACGAGTAAAGCGCGCGCGCGCGAGCTATACCCTCCGCTCTTCCTTTTTATTCGAGCTTTCGCGCGCTCCATTCTCTCTTCTCTTTCTCTCGCACTACCGATGTTACTAAATTCTATTGTTTCAAATGCGTTATACACATTGTATCGGCTTGCCTTGCCGGGGCGCATTTGGTTACTCGTACGTGTGTGTACCTGGATTACAGTTGCTCCCTCGCTCCCCTCCTCCCCTCCCCCTCCCCCTACCCTATCTCTCCTCTCGCTCTTTCTCTTGCACTACGTCAATTGGGTTGTGAAATTCAATTAACAGCCTTGCGCGGCCACCACCGCCGCTGTTCGGTTTTGCTCGGACGGGCTGCGAAAAAAAAGGCAAAAAAAAAAAAAGAAAAAAAAAAAAAAGCGAAAACGAAAACTTTGCTGAATATGTAAAAGAGGATCGCTGGCGCATTCGTGCAATTTAAATTACATGGGAAATTAAATGAAACGCTAAATATTTATCTTATATGCATGTGCCAAATGAAGTCATTTGGTTACATTAATCAATTTCCGCGCTCATCCTTTTAAATGCAGAACGCGCAGAGGTCGATTATATAAGTAGTTGACGAACGTAATTTATTTAGCGATAAATTTTAAGCTTTTTTACACAATTTTAAAAGACGGCATACGACGAGATTTTAAACGACCTCTGACACATATTTGATATTATTTATGCATTTTCCGGAATTTTTATTCGATTTATTATTAATCTATGATGGAGCTTGAATTTTTTTTTTTTCATTATTTTAAAACGTAACGACGAAAATAATTCATCGCTGCAACGTCAATTTGTAATATAAAATTACGAAATGTTGTTCTTAAAAAAGCGCACCTGCTCTACCAATTTTATCGAACCCAAGTGTAACATATATCAGTACGTATATATATATAAAATATAGATAGATACACGTAAACGATTGGTTGTTATATATTGAAAGTATTTTTTATGTTAATTATTTTATTTAAATTTTTGTATTATAAATCGTCACGTTTTATCGCGCAAAATATGCCGAATTTTGCGCGAAAATTTTATTCCGACGTGTATTTATGAAACATATTATATGCGTATGCGGGCAATTTTTTTTTGAATTTACAGGCGATAAATCTTTAACATAGTTTACAAAATTTATAACCTTTATGACCAAAGTTTTATAAATGACAGTTTTACATTTTTCAATACTGGTTTTAAAAGCATTTTGCATCCTTTTTCCGATTCTTTGTTAGTTTTTCGAATACGTTATTAGCTTTTATCGAAAGGATTACAAATCTATATTTAATTTGACGCTAGAATCAACAAAGAAGTTAAATCTCAAAATGGCTGTTTTTAGATAACATACCTATATCTACGAAAATTCTAAGAAATTGTATTATTATAAATATAATTGTTTTCTAAATGAAATTAAAAAGCAATCAAAATGACTTTTTTGACAAATCTGGTGATTACAACGGGTAAAAAGTACCTGTAAGTATATTATGCATTAAAAAATGTATTTTTATAGTACTTTATCAAACGTTCACCGAAATAAATCGCACAGTTACGGTATCTTATAGGTTCGCCAATTAGGATTGAAGTTTGCGATTTAGTGGCGACCAAAAATAGTTTATGAAAGAAAGGCATCGCATGATTATTTTAAATTTTCAATTGTTTTTTTCTTGTAAAAGGTATATAAGAGCTTCGCCGCTTTATTAACTTGCGCGCGAAAATAGTTGTCAAAGTCTAGAGTTGCAAAAAAAAAAAAAAAAGAGAGAGACAAAGATAGAGATAGAGATAGAGATAGAGAGAGAGAGAGAGAGAGAGAGAAGAAGTGAAGGAATGGAGAAAAAAATAAAATGATCAAATGAAAAATGTTGGCTATTTCTTCGTTTGTTACAGAAATTCCCGGAAGGACGAGAAGGCATTGTCCTCACGGTCCGAAACTTTCGGAGCCGGGCTGCAACTTGGTAGGCGAGGGATCCTCGGCCCCCGATGCGGAAACCGGCCAAGATGTCGGCAGATGCGTCTGCGGACATCCGGTGCTCTGGTGCCCCGACGAGCCCGAGCCCTACATGTTCAAGACGAGGCACGAGTGCGAGCTCAACTTAGCCGCCAAAATGGCGTACGGTACGTACCTATAAATTTTATTCCGCATAATTATTTTACAAATATTTCTATACTAGATGCGCTCTCGTAACTTGTAATTTACAATTTTAATCAGCCCGGCTTTTTCATTCATTTTTATGAAGTTAAAAAATTTTCGAAATTTCGTTTTATATTTACAATGACGATCAAACTATTAAATATCCTGATCGAAATCGCGTAAACGTGGCGTTAAACTTCTCGTTTTACGGAAAAATGACGTACGAAATATGAAATAAAATGATTAACGATCCGAAAATATTATATGTATGTGTGTGTGTGTGTGTGTGTACAGATGCTCCGAATAACAACGGGGCATTATTTGCGCGGCAAACAATAATCTGTAACAATATGAGAGAGAACTAAATCGAAAGATTGCATTTGTTTTTGAACAATTGTATCGGATGTAAAAATGAAAGTTTGTCGGTGGGTGTAGAGGAGGAAGGGAAAGTAGGACAAGAAAAGCAAGTCATTCGTTGGTCAAAGCACATGGTAAAAGGGAGCTAGAGAGTCAGCAAAGAAAGAACGGCGAGTGAGAGGGAGGAAGAGAGGACGGGAGGGAAAAGGAAGAAAAAAAAAAAAAAAAGAAAAACGAGCGCGGTGGAGAATGAAAGTTGTGTAAGCTATAAGAGAGGAAGCTCAAAAGAAGTTGGCGTGTTTCCTCGTCGATCCCCCGTTCCTTCTCGCTCCCGTTGCGACCGCACAGGTTGGTGGCATATACCCGACTCGTGCTCATACACACACACACACACACACACACACACACACACACACACACACACACACACACACACACTGGCACTCGGAGCGAAGGGTGGATAGAACAATGGAGGAGGAGACCTTGTCGTTGCTACTCCTCTCTTGTGCTCGCGCTCTTGTGTGTACTTATTTTTCTTCTTTTTTTTTTCTTTTTTGTTACCCAGCTCTCTCTCTTTCTCATTCTCTCTCCCCCTTCCCCCATGTTTCTCGGGATATCTTTCATTTCGCTCGGGAGAGCACCGCCGAAAGATCACCGGGCGGTAAGAGAGGAAGAGCTCGAGTGGCTCGGAGACACAAAACGTTGGCCGGCCGCTAATGAAAAGAAAATATAAATAGAACTCGGCGACGCTGAAAGGCAGAGACCGAGCGACGATGCGAGAGAAACCCGCTAAAAGTACAAGTGCGCCGTTAATGAGAAAACGACATGAGTCCTAACGCGAGCTTGCGCGCGCTCGCGCGAACGCCACTAGATGTTTTTTTTTTCTCCTTTTTTCTTCTTCTTTTCCTTCTTTCCTTCATTCTTTTAAGACCCCGTTTCGCTTTTCCTTTTTCCTTTTTTTCCTATTTTCCTTTTTTTTTTTTTTTTCTTTTTTTTTTTTATCTTTCTTTCTTTCATCTATTTTTCGTTAGTATCTCTTCTCTTTTTCGCTTTCCCGGGCTCTTTTTCCGCTGACTCCGAATTACCGCGCGGCAGTTAGAGCCCGTCGAGGAAAACTGCTCATCCCGTGCCAGTGCTTATTATGGACATATATGCCTCGCTGACGGCGAATAAGCAATTACGCGCGCTCGAGTCCGCTAAGAGAAAGGAAACTTTTTCTTATATACCTACCTACCTACCTACCTACCTACCTTTTTTTCCCTAATTTCTTTGTCTCTCTCTCTCTCTCTCTCTCTCTCTCTCTCCCTTTCCCTTTTTTTAATTTCAGCAAATACTCGTAAATTTCGGATTATTCGCGCGAGGCTTCATTATTGCGAGCGAGGGCCGCGTGTACGACTTTTGAAATATGGTGTGTAATAACAGAAATGCGTTATGTGAGGTAAAATATTGGACGAGTAGTAGTACATGATAAGTTTTAGCTAGACGCGCGATTCAATTTTTGTATGCTCGAAAGAGTAAGGAGCTGCAGCACGGAGCACGAGGAGGAGGTGTGTATCTTCGATATTTTTCAAAAATCAGATTCAGTATAAGTAAACACGTGATAAATTTAAACGCGCGCCGGGGCGCTCATATTTATTTTTATTCGCGTTTAAATTTTTAACTCGAGTGCGGGAAAATATTGCCTTTGAAAATTGTACGATAACGTTATAAGAATATATACAACGATAAAAACGCTACTTCTTCTAAAGGATTAAATTTATAAAGTTAAAGCATTATTTTTTATTCTCTCCCTTACACTCGTATGTTAAATTATAAACTTTCATATATGCTTTTTGCATACAATCTTTATTACAAATTTTGTAAAATGAAATACAAAGCGTTTTATATCGTTTAGAACTTGACGCTAAAAGGATATATCTTCTTTTTAAAATATATCTTTGAAAAAAAAAAAAAAAAAAAAAAAAAGAAAGAAAGAAAGAAAAAAAATGGAATTTCGCAGAATATCCTCACTGCTGTACAACATACTTGAGAGAAAGCTCAAAGAAAATCAAAAGTTTCGTTTGTAGTAAAACCAAACCGGCAAAGAAGAATGGACATTTTAGCTTTCAGCCATTTTACCTTATAGCTTAAACATCACCAAAGTCCATACCTTTTCTCGACGTTTTACTCTCAACTCTATTCAATTCGAAAAATATCTTTCAAGCTTAATGTTTCTTCGCTTATATGCGCATTTTCTAGGAAATATTAAATGTTTACAATAAATATCAAATTTCTTTTATCATAGTAAGCTATCGTCAAACATTTTCATTTAATTATATTCAATAAATTACTTTGTTCCCGTATCCGCTTTCCCTCATAGTATCGATTACCGTTCAGCCATTTATGATTTACCTGCGCTTTTAAACGCGTTTTTAAAGCTACGAACGCTCATAAATGGAACAAATTTATTTTCGTATTCGGATACGTAATTGAAACGTCATTTTTTTTTATTCTTGTAAGCCGAATTAATTAACTGAAATTAGCCTACGAAAATAATTTATAGACTATAAAAACTTACTTTCTTATTGCAAAGACGAGAAAATCCTATAAATGCCGTCTTTTAATTTATTTATTATATAAAACTCGATCGAATCAATGATAAAAATTGCCGTGAACGTTCAATTTTGTAATATCTCTTTCGCTTTGGCTCGCTCTATTAAAATTTGATATATATATATATATATATATATATATATATATATATATATATATATATCGCATGCATTTATCTTAACAACGCAGTAAGTTATCGCATTATGGTGTTGAAATAATTATCTTTCGCGAACTCTCTAAACAACTTCCACTATATATGTAACAGTTCCTTTACGTTGCATGAACAAACTTGAAATTTCCCCCTAAATACCCAATTAGTTTCTACTCAAATGACTAGGCGAAAGTCCGAATTAAATATTCCTTTGACAAGATAAGCGAGTGGGTATTCTTTTACGCATAGAATTTTAAAAATCTGTCCTTTTTATGGCAATCAAGATCAAAGTACATACGTTACACATAAGCCAAAACCATTAAACGCATTTTTACAGTCCTTGACATATTTTTATCGTAAGATTCCGTGCAGATTGGTTTTCCGCCGAGTTTGGCAACTTGTGCATTATAATCGGTACTCGTATGCGTAACCGCATACATTCACGGCCAGATATTTGGTTACCCTTGATAAAGTCGAGAGTTTAAGGAGAATTGTGGAAGGGGCAGTGGAGAACATCGCGAACGTTTACGATGCAACAAGAGGCACTTGCGAGGATTATTAATCAAGTTTGGTCGCGAGCTACGGTATCCGTCGATAATGGGGGAGACGGAGACGCGATTCTATATAATCGAGCAGCATCGAGGCTGAGCGATCGAGCTACGGACAAAAGGATGAATAACGTATGTCCGCGCGTTCGCGAGTACGTGGGCTGCGCCGTTAAAAGGAAGCGTGCCTCGATGGATATAAAGGAAGTACTCGAGGTATTCGATAACGCGGCATTCACAATACCCAGCTGACCTAAATGATTAGAATATTCGTATAAAATATATCGGTAAATAATCGAGTCAAAATTAACCTTGACCTGGCCTCGTTTATACGGAAACTCATGGAACGATTGCACGTTGACGCTACGGCAACGACCATTTTTCTTATAAAGCTGTCCCCTCCCCCCCTCCCCCCCCCCTCTCTCTCTCTATGTTAGAGTAGTTAAAACTTCATTTCTTATCGCATATTTTTCTGCAAATGAGAAAAAAAAAAAAAAACCGATCGATACCTTCGAGAGATTTAGCGGTTTGACTATTAAAATAAAAGTAAGCACATCAGCAAAATTTAATATCATTTATGGATCGCTTAAAACTTTATGAGGATAATAATAATAAATATTATCGTTGAATCGTCAAAGCGAGTATATACGCTGAAAAAAATTAAACTATCAATTTGAAAAATAAAAAAATTCCCACCCTTGAACCATCTTGAAATTCTCGATGATCGATGAAGATGGAGAGTCCACTTATTTTAAATTTATTATCGAGGCGACGTTAGTCAAGTGGTGGGTAACAACAAAAATTGAGAAAAGAAAAAAGAGAGTATAATATACTGTTATTTTTCATGAATAAAGAATTAAAAATCGCGTAAAAAAGAGTTAGCTTAGGTACGAGTTAAAAAACTCGAGATAATCAAATTGTTCGCTCTATTAATAAATCAAGCATTTGTGTAAAACCCGTGCAATGCGTAGGTGTCGCGGAGAAGCCGATATTTCACGAGTTCTCACTTTTGGTTAAATTAATATAAAACCGGGCTTTAAGACCTTTAATAACGGTTGATTAAAACCCTCTCTCACCTTGTACGCGAGCGGCACTCGCGTATATATAGTATATATATATCTATATATATATAGGTAGACTAGTCGCGTACGGTATTCCTTGTCCAGGACGTGAACTCGTGCGCGCCGTGACAAGTACGCTGTGAGAAAGTAAGTAACTTTGTTACCGAAAGTTAAATTCGATTCGAGGAAAAGTTTAATCGCGTAAGTAGTCGCGAACGCGAGGCCGCCGCGCCTCGGATACATTCTCGTCGTTGAGCGGCCGGTCTTCTACGCCCGAAATAAAGACAAAAGGAGGCAAAGAGCGGAGGGAAAGAAGGCGGTAAGTTTTCGAGGATCCAGGCGTGCATCACGAATTGCGCGCGCACAAGGGACCGATCGAGCGAGGGACCGATCGACGCCTTCGAACGCTGACCCAATTAATTCCCGCGTTCCCCCCCCCCCCATACGTATACTCGCACGACGAGGATGGCTTTCGCGGAGCTCGTTCGACGCTCTTCGAACTTCGTTCGTTGAATGGGGGACCGCGTGCGGCTGAGTTTGATACGCCGGCATGTCGGTGCTCTTTATCAAAAGGTGCTTCGTTTTATAAGAAAGCCACGCTGGCTTATTTGCACGGGGAAGATTTGGCCTCCTTTCTCAAGAGGTATGTAAGAACGAAATTCCGTAGGCTGAATGCATTTTCACGTTGAGTCTAAAGACACGTCGCGCTTTAAACATTCAAAACAACCCGACGTTTGTGAAGCTCGCGGTAATGATGTTTCGGAGAAGTACTCCAGAGCGACGCCTTGAATATTTACAATCTTATGATTTTTTTAATACAAAAGAGTTGAAGAGGCAACGACTCTTTGACGTTACGAAAATGTCAAAGGTTTTTACTTTTTATTCGCACAATATGCCAAATTGAAACGAATCGCATAAACCTCAAACGATTGCGTTCATTGAATTTTTGTTTTATTTTTTTAATTACAATCGACATACTATTTTCGTCATTCGAGCGCAAAAAAACAATAAAATTATTAATAATTTTTTCAACATTATAAAGTTTTATGTTTTATGTGTATGCCATGCATATGCGTGCTAATAAAAACTGTTATTGATATCAAGACTTTATTTTTCTAGAGTGTTATAACCACGGGTGGAATTTTCATTTGCAATAAATTTTCATAAAATATACGTGGCAAAATATTCTCCGTTGATAAATTTTTATTTTTTCATAAAACACGATACAATAAAAATATAAAATTACATATATAAATATAAATATTTTTAATTATAAAAATATTTTATTATTTTCGCGGAAAAGGACTGCAATCGTGTCGAATTTTTTAGAAAAATTTATAAAACTCGTCCTTTATTTTTCGTAATTACAAAACACATCGCGAAATGATTTGCATCTTGAGATTTAATTTTCACATACGTGTATGAATGTGAAATTTCGCCAAAATTACTTAAAACGCAATATCATCAAAACTGTTATGTAATAATAAGATTATATAATATTAAGTTAGTAAACCGTGCAGCTGTAAAGATAAGACTCTCTCTCTCTCTCGGTTTAATTACGCTCGGTTTCATTTTCACTTTCTGCACTGGTTACATCTAATATTAAGATTGAGACAAAGACCTATTTTACTATATATTATACATAAAGTATTAAAACGAATGTAGAGCCGCTTGCCTCACATGCAAATAATGTAAGATTAATAATTATTAAAAAAAAAAAAAAAAAAATATACATGAATTCAAAATTGTCTCAAAACTTTTAATTTAATATATTTGTAAAATATTGTAAGCTAATAATTTCTCGTATATTTGGCAAATATTCTTTCGGGTCGTTATTTTTTTTTTTTCTTCTCAAAGGATAATATCGCTATCGCAAAAGCCAATGTAAACGCGCACGCGTACATAATTCAACAACGAACGATACTATGTAAAAAGATTATTCTCTCTCGCAAGCTCCGCCGACTACTCGGGGGCCATTAATTTCGCATAACCAATCGCGATAAGAAAATTGTACCGAGCTAGCCGGCGGATAGGGGAGGGGAGGGGGGGGGGGGCGGGGGCGGGGGAAGGAGAGAAAAAAGGTATACGTTTATTTAGTGATAACGGCGTTAAACAAGCCATCGATTTAACGAAAAGGATAAAAGTGAAGCCGTATATGTAAATATAAATATGTATAGGCGCGAGTGCGAATGTCCGACACGCACGCACACAGCTCGTTGTTTTCACCTCGTTGTTCGACACAGTTTGCCAAGTTGTTCGCGTATGCTACTCGCACGGACGCGCGGTCCATTCGGATCGACGAGACCTATAAGTTTTCCTTTACCCTTCCCTCCCTTTCTCTCTTTCTCTCGGCTCGCTCGTGTCGCACAATTTGCATGTGTGGGGAACTAGGCTTATTACAAAAATAAGTATTAACGGGTCAGTTAAGATTGGAGAGCAGCGATTCGCGCGCTTTAACATAATTATTGATTTTTCTTTTAAAGCGAACGTTACCTTGAAGCGTATGTTCTTCGCTGCGATAAGAGGAAAATTGGCGCTTAATGCTTGGAACGAGAACATTTTTCGGAATGTTTATCGATCAGTACTTAATTATAATCTCTTCGTTTTCAGTTGAATTATAAATCCATTTGTTTTTCCAATTTACATATACTCGCTCCAATAATAATAATAATATTTTCTAATTAATAACATTTTATCCTACGTACTTATGATGTTTTGTTTTTAATAATGTGCGATGTAAACTTTTATCGGTTCTCAAAGATTAAAAATTATTAATCAAGATTACATGGGAGAGTCTTAGAGGTGCTCTCGTTGTCTACTTTTACGACTAATTTTATGTCAATTCTTTTAACGTCAACTTTTCGTGTTTGGTTGTGAGATGAGAGAAACCAATGAGTGGCGAGGTGTTTTTTTTTTTTTTTTTTTTTTTATATTTTAAAATGTTTTTTTTTTTAAATATTTTTAATATAAATAATTTACTTTTATTTCTTTTACAAGCTTTTAATATAAATAAAAAAATAGGGTATTTAAACAAGCGTTTATTGGAGCGATATATAAAACTCAAAAGAATATAGATTTACGCATTGTAAGCTTAAAATTGAAAATCGTATAGTTATTATGTAAACATCAATTTTAAGTTAACAATTTATCGAAATTAAACGAACGCTTGGAAAAAAAAAGTATCGATGTCAATTGCTTTACCGTAAAGGATTTTAACATCATTAAGGATACAATGTCGCCCGCTACTAAAATTTCCAGGTGTATTCGGATATTTTTAAAATTAGGACAACGCAATAATAAATTCATTTTATACATCAAATGTCAAAATGAAACAAAACGTTGACAGGGCGAAATCGTTTATTTATAGATAAAATGTGCAACGTCTATCGAATTCGCCGAAGAAAATTTCAGTATTTTTAAAGCGATGTATATATATATATATATATATATATATATATATATAAATGAATTGGCAGAAAGTTATTTTATCCCTATTTACAAAATACAATTTATGAAATGCGTCACAGCACTAGTCGTATACGTATGAGATTTTTTACCGTTTCGTGCCGTGCAATTTTTGCGTCGTCGATATATAAGCGAGCTCCTCGACAATCGATAAAAGAAAAACATCTTTGTAAACGATACTTTTTAAAGAAAACGTTGGATCCGCGATATTGCAGCTTTGGAAAAAGTTTTTTTTTTCTTTTTTTTTTTTTAATAGCAAAACCATTGAGCCACCTCGTCTCGTGAATTCGCTGGTGTGAAAAAAAAAAAAAAAATTGCAATTACCGGTAAATCGAAGGAAAAAGTTTTTCCCGAAAAGGGTTGTTTTTTTTTTTTCTTTTCTCCAAGAATATTGGCAAATAATTAGATCGAGGCGCGCGAAAATGCAAACGTGCGATAGAAGAAGAAAAAAAAAAAAAAAAGGATCAAGGAGGTAGACGAGGAGGGGGAGGGGAACAGGAAGAAAAAAAGTCGCTCTTGATTTTCGCTCCGTCGTGTGAAAAACGTGGAAATCCACTCGATGTGGAAGTATACACGCGTATAGACAGAGGGATATACATATATACTCGTATATATATATAGTGAGAGAGAGAGAGCCGAGTAATTCCATCGACACGTACACTAGTCTCGTTCGGCTTTTCCTCGATGATATCCAATCGAGATTTTTTGCTCCTCTTAGGGCCACACAGCACCGCCCTCACGCTACGCGCTAGCTCGCTCTCCAGATATAGCTCGTCGGGTACGTACGCGCGTAGATCGGATAGAAGATAGAAGTGCTGGCTCGGCATAGGGCCACCGGCGCTGCGAAATAAGCGAAACGATCCCTCGGCTCGCTCTCCGGACGATTTTGATTTGCCTCTTGGGACAGCAGCTCCGCACGTTATGGGTATCTATATACGTATGGATAAAATTTAGCCTCGGCGAGCAACACACAGAGGGAGAGAAAAGCCCCAAACCGCTCGCGGATCGTTCTACACTCGTGACTCGCTGCTCTCTCTCTTCTATCTTCCTTTCTTCTCTCTCCCTCTCGTTTTCCCTCTCTAAATGAATTTGGACAAAGGCTTCTCTTGAAGCTCACGTGCGCGCGAGAGGAATTGAAAATTCCTTTGAAGCGCGGGCCCTCCTCTCTCGATTTCCACTTCGAGAAGGAGATACGGAGAAAGGAGATGGAGAGAGAGAGAGAGAGAGAGAGAGAGAAAACGATAGACTCGAATGTATATAACACGTGCGAACACCTCAACCGCATTTAACACGGGCCGGTGAGCATTATAACCCTGCTTCATTACGTTCGCGCACTCGGAGAGTTCGGCCTCTCTCTCATTCTCTCTATCTCCTCGTATCGATCCTCTTGAGGGACGATAAGTTTGATACGGGTTTTTTCGCCTTTTCACCTACCGGGCTCGTTAATAATGGCGAATTTGCTCGGGGACTTTTTTCTTCACCGGTGATGCGTGCGCGCGAGCTCGAGCACCGACGTCACCTCGTCCCGTAGGAGCTACGAAACTCCTCTCTGTAAACGCGCGACTCAATTTTTCAATAGACCGGCTTTTCTCCTTTCATCGATCAATTATTCCCCGGTGTCGATGCGATCATTCTACACCCGCGAGGAGGGAGAAATAACCCGTCGCGGAAAAGTTAATAAACCCGGGGCTTTCGTTCTTTCCAATAACTTTTTGCGTCTCTCTCGAATTTTTTACGAATCTCTCGTTCGTCCTTCTAATTATTTTTTATTTTTTTTTGCGCGCGCGCGCGTTCGCGGCTCAAAGTTTATCGGTCGAAGCAAATTAAAGCCAAGTGTATTTTTTTTTGGGGGGAGGGAATCAATTTTATTGTTATTCGACCTTTATTTATTTATTTTTTTTTTTATTTGTTTGTTTTGAGATTTTTCATCGGCTCTCTTGCTGATCTTTTAATTCGGAAATCTCTTGTGAATTTATAATTTCTCAAAGTCGAGTTTATGATGATTGGTTTTATCGATTTTTCTTCTTCTCGTTCTCGCTTTATTGAAAATTCTTACATGAATTTTAATGTAATGGGAAAATAAAAATAAATTATACCCTAAAAATGTCAAAATTTAACGCTTTTAATAATATGTGGACGCCGACGACAAAAGTTATATTCCTTTGTGGGAAAGCTAATAACAGAGGGATATGGGTTTAAGATGATACATTTTTCAAAGTAGATTAAAAAAGTTGAGAATATGAAAATTAATTTATAGATTACCAAACATGTGGTAAAACGTAGTCTAATTGAAAAAGAATTTATCGTATTTTACATGTGCACACACACATACACGCACACACACACACACACTCCACTACTATCGAGAGGCAAAAGTTGAAAAAAAAAGTAACCAATGAAAGAAAATTTAAAAAGTTTCAACGAAATCCAAATTCTCGGAGTTACCTACAATTTATATTAACGTCGGTTTAATTTATACGCCGTAGAAATAAAAAACGTTGCACGAACAAATGATTAATCAAAAAGTTAACAAGAGCCTTTCATCGCTATGACTACTAATTTCGTCAAATTTATCGCGCTTGATTTTAGAAGGGAATAAAAAAGATACGTAAAAAAAAAATAAATAAATAAATAAATAAATAAATAAAAAAATTGTTTCCAAAGGTCCACTCGAACAAAATCCAGCGAGTTAAACCCGCACGCGCGAATACGAAAAAGTCCCGAGCGAGCGCAGCAGTGGAATAGTAGTGTATTACGTGTTAATTTAATTTGTTTGCATTTCAGACGGACTATACGAGACAGCGGAAACTCCGACAGATAACGGTGAGTCACCTTATTTAATTAGCTAACTTAGCAACTTTCCCCTCGAATCTTAATTAGGATTGTTTAGCGCTCATAGGCCCGCGCGCGATTAAGTTTAACGAATTAAAGTAAACTTTCCAAGGAATAATCTGCGCTGTGAATTTAATCGAAAGTACCAGATGGGCCCAGGTTATGGGCAAGAGCAATAGCACTTGCGACTCCTTGTTAGCTGCCAGAAAATCAATTCGCCTTTCGCACAAAAGATATCGATCTGGCCAACTTTGCTCTCTTGGCTCGATCTTTCTCTCTCCTCCTTTTCTTCTTTTCTTTGTTTTCCTCTTTCTTTTTTTTTCTCTCTCTTTCTCTCTCTCTTTCTCTCTTTCTCTCTCTTTTTTTTTTTTTTTGTCTCGCAATAAAACTCGAGCGTGAACTATAGCGTGAATCTACAATTAAGTCAGGCAGTAATGAATTTTCTCCCGTTGCTCTCCCTGTGTATTATTTCCTTCTTTTTCGCCGTTCCATTGCTTTGCTCTCGCGGCAAAGTTTAAGCCGACACAATGCGATATTTCGAGTTTACCTCGTAATGTGATTGAGAAAAAGCGGGAAGTTCGTCGTTAATGACTCCAGCCAGTTGATGAACGTCGTTAAATATTTATCGGCTATGAGGCATAAATATAACCTATAGACGCGTCGCGGCGAGTATATGAGCGGGAAATCGTTGTTCGATTTTTTTCTCGAACTCAAAAACTTTCCAATAATTTCGAATTTTTGTTGTTTTGATGAATTTTTCAATCGCGCGTTATGCGTCTCTTTTTGTAACCTTTAGAAGTTGGCGGCGGCAATACAGCTCGACGACAGCGTTCGAGTCCTTTTTTTTTTTTTTTTTTTTTTTTTTTTTTTCAAACGCGTTGCTAATATATAGCTTTTATTAAGTTTGAGATTTTATTAAAACTCGGGAAAAGGGATATTTACAGTGGAAACAAAATTGGTATTAATACCAGTCATTGTTTGGATAACGGATATTGTTAACCGTTTGATTTGATTTTTTTTTTTTTTTTTTACCTCTGCGAGAAAAGGATTCTCCTAAAATTAAAAAGTTTTCTATTGTAAATTTTGGTAGTGCATTGAAATGACAAATGAAAGCGTACGGACGCGAGTATTCCGATTAAAATACCAGTTTTTATTGATTTTAAAGTGTCGCGCTAAGTTGACCAATTAATAATATATGAAACGTTTATATAAAAGTCACAACATTCATTTGTTCTGGAATTTCAATACTTCATTTATTCATTTTTTTTTTTTTTTTTTTAAACTTTATTGTAACGAGTAATTTTACGCATTTTAAGCATTAACAATGACTTAGGTAAATAAAATTTTTCACGGAATAATGTTGCTATTAATAAAGTTATATCGTTAAAAGCAGCGTGAAAAATTATATTTGGACCGTTTAAATTTAAACGCGTTGTACTGACGTACACTGTCGAATACGCAAACGTAAAGGCTTACATCACAGGATAACGATAAAAATAGAATTTTGAATTACATTCGGACACAAGAACTATGCATATATATTTTATTTCTACTCGTGTTCAATGGACGAAAATATAAATTTAATTATCCATTAAACTGAAGTATTTTATTAGAAAATAAGAAATTATAAAATGCAAAATATTACTCTCTTGTTAAAAAAATTTTTTTTTTTTTTTTTTTATTACTTTTAATTTAACTTGAAAATTGTCAAAAAAAAAAAGAAATGAAAAACTATTTTTAAATTAATTTCTTACACATGTTTTGGTCGTTACAGTTATAAGTTCTTCCCTTGTTAAATTCTTTAACATGAAAGAATATTTTGATTTTATTTTGCTTTTAAAAGCTCTTATTTCATACAAAAAAAAAAAAAAAAAAGAAAAAAAAAAAAAAAACGATAAATATCAAATATAACGAGCAACATCAATTGAGAAAGTTTGTTTAACTGAATTCGTAATATTTTTATTGAATTTTCATATTTTCTAGTATTCTTTTGACTTTAATTGAAACAGTTAAAATCAAGTGGCTTCCCTTTTAACAATTTACAATAATCGTAACGATGTAATTTTATCGAAATAAAATACGTAGGTAATGTTGAGGTAACAATTTGAAATTCGTTAAAATATTTCAATTTTATGAAATATTATTTTTATAAAACCGTTAGATTCCACGAAATAACAAAATTGAACTATTATTATTTTTCATATAGTACAAAAGAATCGATCGTTTGAATAGTCGTAGAAAATTAAAAATGCAATTCTTCTCGAACATTTGTACAGGGTTTTAAAAAATGTTTCGTTTTTCAAGCACTATTTCTTATTAAAATCATATGAGAGGCAGAGACGTCGTAGCCTGTATATAGACACAGACGCGTTCAAAGTGAATAGCGTTCGTCAAATAGAGAGGGATAGACGCGGAGGGTTGGGTAGGTGTAGGGGTATGGTGGGGGGCGGGGAAAGGATAAGGAAAAGATTTAAAGGAGCATTGACGTAAGATTGATAAGACGCGCGCGATGGCGGCGACGGCGGTGGCGAGAAAAGTTGGAGGCGTGCATCGGCCACATATCGCGAGTTAGCCTTTGGGGAATGCAAAGGATTTTCGAACGGTCGGATCGAACATTCCTTTGGTGCAACGAACGGTACCCCCTCCCACGCCGGAACAAGTTTTATCGAAGCGCGCTTTTTCTTCCCCCTGTGCACCTATCGCTTTTTCCTCGTCTCCCGATCAAAGCTAACTTTTTACGCGAATGGATCTTTGAAGTTTTGAGGAGGGATCGAGCGAAAGCGTATAACGGATCGGCGCACCCGCTCGCGCCTTACACACGCGAGAAGGAGAGCGAGCGAGCGCGTGGAACGAAGGACGAAGAAAGTGGGCAAAAGACGGAAGAAAGAAAATTTCTCGCATTTCTTAATCTTTCTTTGCGCTCGCGCACTGACCGATACCAATACTACCACCGCCTCACGGAAATTTTTTACTCACTATATCCGTGCAAATCCTATAATGTTCACGCGAACGAATCCGTGCTTTCGGCTTTGAAATTAAAGATACATAAAATTTTATTGCCCAGCGAGTAAAAGCTTTTTTCTTTATATAGATTTTTTTAAATAGAATTTCATTAAAATAATATTTCGTTATATATTTTTTACTCTTTGAAAGATTTATTTCGATTAAATAATGTCCGCTTTATTGATTTTATATAGAAAAGTATTTGCGCACAAACGTAAACTTCATTTGAAATATTTACACTTTTATAGTATAGATTGACTTTAAAAAAATATAAAATACATATAGTTACAAATTGAAATATTGAATGCTTGCTATGTTTTAATATTGAAATAAAGTTGAAATTTCTTTTTCAATCAATAATTATTGGAATCAGTTTTATCAAAGATTTCTATTATAGTTTCCAGATTTCTATTATTAATATATAATTCAAGATTTCTTATTCATAATTAAATTGATTTAAAAATTTAATTAATGAAAAAAAAAAAAAATAAAAAAAACGATTGTGATGATCAACAGTTGAAAAGTTTTTTAACAACAAATTAATAAAATAAGCAATGTAGAAAATTAATTTTCGCCATTAACTTTGGAATCAAAAGAATTATTTTTAGCATTTTTATGAAGAATATCGAATAATTTATCGTAACCTGAAATTTAAAAAATTTACATCATCATATTTTCTCGGTAAAATAATTGTAGTATATTCATGGTTTTTACCATAAATATTTTATTCAAAATGAATTTATTTTTTTCTACGAAATTTTTGCTTTATCGAAAACTTTTTGCAATTTGCCTTTTTTACTATAAATTTGTTGTCAAATTTATGTATTTAATATTTGATTCCGAATTAAATGTAAGAATATGTAAAAAGTTTTATATGAACCGTCATCTTTGTAATGTTAGATTTTTAAATCGCAAAAAATTTTTTAAAAATGCTAGACTTTTATTGCAATACTTTTCATGTTTTCATAAAATCTTTTATTAATATTCTCAACGGAAACTATTATTTATAATAATTATTTCTTTTTTAATACGTCCGTTGGAAAAAAATTTAATGCTACAACTGAGCTTTTCACCCATTTTCTCCATTCTATTTTTATCAATGTTTATTTAAAAGATTTATCTTTCTAATATTATTTCACAACAATTAAATGTGTAATAACAAAAATAATTGGAGTGTTTTATAGTTTTTTCTCAATTAAGAAGAAGAAAAAAAAAAAAATGCTCCTCTTGAGACAATAAATTGAAACATTTGTTTTATAAATTTCGAGCTCGATCGTAGATAATTATTGAAGCGTGATATTTGAACGATAAAGAAGAGAAAAAATGAGAAGGGAAAAAAAATTAAATTTTTTTTTTTAATTTTCAGTCAACTAATAGGATTTCAAGTAGAACAAACATTTCAGTAGGTTTAGAATATATGTACGAGTATATATTTGAAGAAAGGTCGTACACAAAATTTGTACAAATCCCAGTAGTAGATAGGTCTGGAAAAATAAAAAGCATTATTCCCTGTAATTCAGACGGCGCCAGCGGGACGATATTCAAAGATACTTACCCGGCAAAAGCGAATTTTGGCGCCCAGCCGAGATGAAAAGTTCTCGACGAATGCAAATATAAAGGCTTGTACCGCGTGGGTGCGCGCGCGTTTCATACATACACACAGACACACACATACAAACGCGTACCGGAGGTACATACTATACGTGCCGGTTGCTTCGCGAAGCCAATAGCGCGGCGAGCTTATATTCACGCAAGGATGCCGCGTGCACGCGAGAATAAACACGTATATGTATAGGTGGTGAGAGAAACGGGTATCTAGGCGAACGGAGATGGAGATGGGAAGAAGGGAGGGAAATAGATCGTGGCGTTCCCCTTTACAAGACATTCCTTACTCCATGGCGGGAGGAAAAGGAGCTTTTCTCCTTTTCTCGGCCATCGCCGCAGATGTTTACGCGAGCTTATCGGAATCTTTGAATTCGAAATGGAGCCGAAAGTGTCCTGTCCTAGCGGATACCTTGTAGCTCCCTTGGGCTACAGCGAGATCGATCGATCGATAGATAACGCTTGCCGAAACGAATTTATTTCGCGTGCTATTCGTCTCTCCCCTTTCTCCCCCCCCCCTCACTCTTTCGTTCTCGTTTTTCTTTCTTTTTTTTTTTTTTTTTTTTTTTTTATTGTTCAACGAGTAGACGTGAATACGGGATCGAAGGGATTTCCGTCACTCGCGCCACGATATATTCTGCAATTTATGTTTTTTTTTTTCTTTTACCCCCGCGGCACTAAAGCGCGTACGAGGGATCGCGAGTTCGAGCATATTTTCACGTATAAAAGGCCGAAGATATTTGCCGGTTAGGATAAAAATCCGTGCTGTAGGAGAAGAGGTAGGAAAGAGGAATGAGAAGCAACTAGGTGGTACGTGTCGCTCGCGTTCTCGGCTCATTGTTTTCATTGCGACGAGAAGAATGACGCGCCTAGCTTTTTCGCCCATTTTCCAAAGAAGCGCACGCTGCGGCTTTTCGTCTTTATTAAAGCGGAGTGTTTGTGCGTGTAAACGAGATTTATTACATCCCCGGAGATTTTCGTTTATTTAGAGGAACGAATTCTCTCTGTCTCTCTCTCTCTTTCTCTCTCTCTCTCTCTCCTTCTCTCTTTTTCACGGCGCGTTCTCCTTATCTATTATTTTTCCCGAGTGTTCTTTCCGCGCTTTCGGCTATTTCCGAGTCCGATATACTCTCCTCCGTTGCTCCCTTTCTCTCAAAAGCCTTTTCTGAAGAAGCAAAGCGCGAGCCACTTGGCCAACTATTGTAATAACTCCCGGTTACGTAGCCTCTAACTTAGTCGAAGCTCTTTTCCGGCTTTCTTTTTCTTCTCTCTCTCTCTCTCTCTCTCTCTCTGGTAAGCTATTAATTCGCTCTTCGTATCGGCTCCGTATTTATTAGCCTTACTCATCGTTTCTTTCACTCCTTCGTCGGAGATTTCTTTTCCAGGCCTTCAGGACATCCTCCGGCTCTTATTTATACGGGCGTTTTCCTGGTTGGCTCGTTATTTGGGCCGGGATGTTCTGAATAAGCCTGGTATTTAATTTGATAAGGTTATGTCAAGCATGACACTACAAAGATGGACATAGGCGTCTATTCTCGCACACATTCTCAGTGAGCAGCACACAATCTCAGAAATCGGTCTTGTAGCCGTCGTCCGCTCGCCGCTTCACTGTAAACATCAAGCAACCGGCACTGTGCTTCAAGTGAATATTGTAGCGTATGTGTATATTATGTGCGAGTTGACAAACTGTCGATTTTCGATGCGTGTGTGTTCGCGCGTTCTATTGAATAACTTTGTGTATCTATATGGACATAATTTATATTCTTACTTATTTTATATATGATTGTCTAGGTTTATCTCACTAATTTACGTTTATGCAATACGTAAAATTGACTGCTTTTATGCAGCTTATGTAAAAATAGCTAAGTAATATGCCGTCAGATACAAGTACCAAGCGATTTTTCTTTTTGATTAAATATTAAATTCATATCATTTTGGGTTAATGAATTATAGCAAAAGTTTCATATATCGTTATTTTAATATATATGTATGAACTTGTTTCTACTATTACTATTATCGATCGTCAAAGCACTAAGTTATGAAATTGTATGCTACTTTGAAATAATGTTAGTCGTAGGTTTGCGAATATTTTATTAATGTTGTGGATGATATCGTGCTATATATTTTGCCATTTACTTAATTTATTATAATAAGTTATATCAGTTATAATAACTTATTATAATTTTCTATAGTAATTTATTATTTGTTAATTTAAAATTTATTATAATAACTTATTATAATTTATTATAATAAGAATATTATATTATATTAATCTAATATAATTTTATTTTTGTAAGCCAGAATTTTTCGGATATGTATAAGTTACAAATGACAATTTATTATTTTAAATTATTATTTTAAAACAGCAGAATCATTATCCAATTGCGTTGCGTAACTGTTTACTATCTACTTGTCTGTGAAGCATGAATGAGCGTGTGCGTCCGGTGTGCAATCTTACTATTAAGAGTGATTCGAAATCAATACGCAAGTGCAAATGGTGCGGCAACGTATTCCATACAGCTTGCTTAAAAGGTTGATGTTCCTGGAACTTTATTTTGTATCAATGCGCAACCTGCTGTCAATAGCGCTCACCATTAATTTCTGTAGAGTCTACCGCGTCTCAAAATAGTGCACAATCTCTGGGTGATTCAGTGACTTTAGTTTGTACATTTTGCGCATCTACCGTAAACGGTAAACTTGTCAGCAAGCGCTTGTTCAGCATACGTTCGCCGCTAGCGCCTCCAATTTTTTGATCGTCGAAAGCTGCTTGTTTAACACTCGAGTCACCGAATAAGTCAATCAGCATGGATAATGGTATACCAGCATGGTTTGCGCAATGAAATGCAACTCAATTCCAACCGTTTAAAGAGTCTGTGAACTCTCAGCTTGCATTCCTCTCTGCGAGACTTGATGAGATCGAATCAACTAACACTGAGTTGCGAGAACAGCTTTCTGCCACCCAAGCCTACGTCTCACAAATTGATCGTGACATTTTGCTCACAGACTTGTGAAGTTCGCATTTCGGGCATTCCTAATGCTCTTGTAAATGATCATTCGCAAGCATTTAAGCGTGTATTCGAAGCCACGAATAACGCTAACCATCTGAACTTTATTTCGGTGATTCGTGTATGGCCACAACACCTCATCATCGAATACTAATGCGCAGAAGAACCATGATAGTTTCTCGCTTGTGATCAAGGCTGTCTCGGAAACGGTGCGTAATAGTATCATTGCCAAAGCGCATCTCTTACGCGGCAAGAAGGCTCAAATTATCTTTGGCACCGGCGGGGACCAGTAGGTGTTTATGACGCCCATCTGGCCCCAGCAAGTTAACGCAATCTTGCGTGTAGCAAATCAAAAACATAAACAACTTGGTTATCTCCGCCCAGTTGTTCGTAATTGTAGTAGTGTGCATGCGACCTGATGAAAAGTCTTCACTGATCCCTGTCCGTTCCCTCGAAGACTTAGATCAGCTTACCCCGCGTCCGAATAATCTATGAAGATCTGCTGCTCAACCGGTAAAGTTAAAGTCTCGAGGGTACTTTTCGCTTAGTTATGCGAATATTAATCATATTTCGGCTCATTTCAACGACCTCGAGTTTTTCATTGAAAATAGGCGCTCATATGATATTATTGCTCTAATAGAGACATGGCTTTCAGCCGATGTTCCTGATACACCCTACCAATTGGCTGGTTTTGAATTATTACGCCACGATCGTGTTGACAGAATGGGTGGTGAAGTGGCTTTGTATGTTAAAGAGTGCTTTCATTTTACAATAATCTTTCGGTCAAATTCTCAATTCAATAATATGCCCGAATATCTGATGGTAGTACTCTTATCTGATGGCGTACTTTTTACATTTTGAGGTTTTTACAGACATGCGTTCTCTCGAAATCTGAGGCAACGACTGGTTGAGGCACTAATCCTTCTCCATTTTGACTATGCGTGTGTGGTTTTTAGCGGCCTTACTCAGGAGCAAAATGCAAAGCTTCAGCGTCTTTTAAATGCTTGCGTTCACTTTGTCTTCGGTTGTATCGCATGGATGGCACCAGTGACACCGTATCGTATTTCTCTCGGTTGGTTATCAGCTGAAAACAGACGCCTACTTTTCGTCGCCATGCTTTTAACATCATTTCGACGGGTCAACCTATTTACCTAGCTAGGCTCTTTACATTGCGTTCGAGCATCTCAACCCGGTGGGTTTCAGCTCGCAGAATCTAACCGCCTTTGTTATTTGCTTCGCCGCGAACGGAAACTTTGGCAAACTCTTTCCATATCACAGTATCTAAATTCATCAACCAGTTTGCAGCGAGACTACCTGTGTTTGATACCCATTTTTCTCATATCTTCAAATCCATACTACGTAAGCTCTTAATGGCTGATGAGGTCGCACAGTGGCGTTTTCGAGCTTCACGTGATACAAGCATCGTATTAAACCCGGTTCCTCGCGACGTCACACTCAGTAGATTACTGAATCTGGCACTATAACTACTTGGCGGGTTCAGTTTTGCTTCAAATTTTTATCTGTGGTGTCTCTAATCTAGTTTTACTTGTAGCGAACAATGTTATAAATTATAAGTTACGTATTGTCATTATTGTTATTATCATCGTACTCACCTATAAATGTATTTTCTTTTCTTTTTGTGAATGCTTCGGCATAACCGGCTATATTATGTTCTCAGCGTATTATTAAGTTTACAAAAGCGAGTAGTATTATAATGTATTGTTTTTTCTACAATATTGTAAAAGTTTATACCTGTGTTATTTCTTATTTAGGGCTGCATGGGATTATATCCCGTAGCCTCAATAAATACTATTCTATCTATCTATCTATCTCTCGGACGCGTCGCTCGTTCGTTTCAGCGAGTTGGCTGAATTGACTCGGTGGACAAAGAAGGGTGAAAGCTAAAGAAGAAAAAAGTTAAAAAAAAAAAAAAAAAGAAAAAAAAATCCCAATAATTGCCCTCGCATGCAGGAAGCAACTTGCTAAGCTGGCTAAGTGCTAATTGCAAAGTCTCTTCCACGGGAGTCAGCGTAAAGCTGTGCGAATCGATGAGCGCCGGCGTTTGCGCCCTTCTAATGAAAAATTCCGGCGCGACCTCTTCCTCTACCACTCTGCTCGTTCTCTCTCTCTCTCTCTTTCTCTCTTGCCTATAATTTTTCTGAATGCCTAGGAATGCATCATCCTCGATTATTACATTGTATTTCTATCGGGATTCGAGTTACATTCATTTTTTGGTTGTTTTTAATTTTTATTTTACTCGTTTTTTTTCCATATCCCGCGCACTCGTATCAAAGGTAACATCATTCAAAGGTTATTTGAAATTTTTAAAAAGTATATCGTAGTTTTATATAACCCGATTTTTTGTTTCCTTTCTTTTTTTCGAAAAGCAAAGATATCTCTTTTGTTGAACGAATTTCAGTTAGATACAATGGAATTATTCATTCCATTACAATTCAAATTCTTTTCAAATAGAATACGGAGCGATACCGGTTATATTTGTTTGTTTCGTTATAGGAAAATCGTCGAGATGTTTAAAAAGTTCAGCTATCATGGTTGTAAGGATACAAAAGGGTGTTGATTACACATGTGAACAAGCCCGTGATATTCGTATTATTGCGTTTGCGTGGGTACTTGAACAAAAAAAAAAAAAAAAAAAGGAAAACATATAATGAAAACGCAAATCTTTTCAAATAATGCAATCTTATTACTCGAGATATAGAATTTTATAACAACAATATAAGACATAGCTCGTGATGCATGAGTGTACATTCTTTATTCATGAATCAAGTGGTACGATCCAAGTTTCGATCAGCCGCTTTTCATACTTGTAAATTTCATATTTCTATGAATTATTTTATGGAAGCTAAACTTTTTCCTTTAATAAAAACATCAGTTTCTCAGACTTTTATTAGATACCTTACAATTAAACAAGAAATAATGATTATAATTTTATAAAAAAAAGATAGAAGAATAATATTCATAATAATTTTCCATTAAAATTTAATAATAATATTTATCAGAAAGTCGACAAAGAATTAATTTTGAAGCAAATCACGTAAAGCGAAGCTTGAATACAGTATTTTCATACATACTAATGAACTTGGCCGTACACTCGCGGTAACAGCGGGGCGCACTTTGCATTTCCTAATTGCACTTTCTTAATTCGAGGGCGCGTTTAAATGACTCACTACAGAGTACTCGCTATTTCTTTAATAACATATCAGGAAAGCTCAAAATAAAGCAAAGATACATTTGGTTAAAAACTATGTTATACTAGTTTGAGGACTCTTATCGGTGCGTATCCCGTAGCTAGTAGATGGCGTGGGTGGAAAAACGAGACGCCCATGCTATCGTTATTAATTACGGAGAAAAGAGAGAGAGAGAGAGAAAGATAGAGGAAAATGGAACTCGGCCGTCTTGGATCGCTTAACGACGCTATTACTCTGATTAATAGTCAATGTCAAACGTGATCCTCGTTGCAGCCCTCGGCTTACAGTTTATTCTCTTTCTCTCTTCCTCACTCATGCTTTCTCCGAGCGTTCGCGCTCTCTCTCTCTGTCTATCTCTCTCTTGGTACTTTACTAAAGTTAAACTTGCCGCTGCCATTGTGGAATTATATACTTTGTCGCGCTGCGAGCTTTCCGCGAGCTTTCGCTCAGGAGCTTCCCGTCGCGGGGGGTTTGTTCCGAAAATTATGAACGCAGGCGCCCGCGCATCGAAAGAGATTAGCATGAAAGAACCACGTGCTCGTGACCCACTGCCGGAAAAATGTCCTCAAAAAATAACTTTGATGGGTTTTTTTATGCTTATTTTACATTATAATTCCCCTTTGAGAACATTGTTTGAGCGGGGAGTTTAATCCGTCGAGTTAATGCAAAATGTACACGTGATTTTTTCGAAAGTTAACGTTATTCCCTTCATAATTTAATTCTGTTATTCAAGAGAGAAATTTCATAATTACACCTAATGTCATGTAATATTAGGGATTAATATTATTATTATTATTATTATGAAATTTCAACGTGTAATATATAATTATCCGTGCCCTCGGATTTAGCATTACTACCAAAACATCTATTTGTGCAGTATGGCTTTTATTTTGACAACGTTAATCGTATTTGTAATTATGAGGATACTGTTTAGTAATCGTATAATCATTAATAATTTTTCATTTATCGCTCAACACGTGTCTGAAGCACAAAGATTTCATAACTTTTGAATAGCAATAATTGATAATACGGTTATTTCAAAGTCAACTAAAACTGAAATCGCAAAATTATTAAATTTTAACCGATCTGTTTTTTTATTTACGACCGTTGTATACATTTCTTTTTCCATTTTGTTATTCTAACCAGCCAACAAAAGACTGGTCGTAGAAAAAGTTTAGCGGCGGTATTCGAATGTAAACGGAATCCATTCACGTATCGACTTAAAAAGTTCTCGCCCGTTCTGAGGCCCTTTTAAAAAGGGGAAGTTCACGCGCGCGTGAAAAGAAGGAAACTGTTCGAAAAGAAAAAAAAAAGAAAAGAGAGAGAGAGAGAGAGAGAGAGAAAGAGAAAGAAAAAAACAAAGATAGGAAAAAGAGGAAAATCGATCGAATTTAAGGCTCACGCGCGGGCGCGCATACGCGCGTAAGTATAAACGGCTCGTACAATAAATCTCGGTGAAAAAGCTCGTTACAGCGCGCGCGCGGCCAGGAAGCCGAAAGCCGCCCGTGCGATAAAGCTACAAAGTCGGCAGGGAGAGTAGAACGAGTTCAGCCCCGCGTGCGTTTTGTGTATTCCTCGTACCTCGGGAAGTTACGAGCGCGGGAGTCTTGATTGGGCTGCTCTATCAGATATCTGCCTCTCGAACCCTCTACCTCTTCCTTTGTGTATATGCTTATACGCGCGAGTCCCCTCGTACTTATATATCTATATATAGATGTAGATGTGTATATATATATATATATATGTGTATAACGTTCGGTTTGTACATGAAAGTCCCAAGGGTTTGGCGTCCGAATCGATACTAATCCAGCACTAAACGTTTAGCGAATACAACTTCGATCTCTTCCTCTCTCTCTCTCTCTCTCTATCTCCTACTCACTGGGAGTTGGCACTCGAGCTCTAGCAATTATCGGCTCGGGAATGCCTCTGTGCTGCGCCGCCACCCTTAGTTAAATCGTTTGACTGACACCTTTCTATTTGTCTTTCAATCGCGGCAAACTCTTTTCTTCTCAGTCGCGACATTGTTGTTTCCGTTTCTCTACTTATCTGTTAATAAGCTCGATTTATCCCGATAAGCGTAACTGATTTTATTAAATTAATATTTAATCTTTCATCCTCTAAGAGTATAGATAGTTAAAAGTTCCACGTAAATTCAAAATCATAATCTAAATGTTCACGATATTTATTTGAGCCCTCAATCGTGCATACATTTTGTGTCTATATGTATTTATTAGCATTCGGCAAAGTTGCTTATTGCATTTTATTTTTAAATCGCCATAAAAGCATATTAACTTTTGCAATTAACAGTATGTCAAGTAAGTATATAAGTATGAAGATATTTCTTTATTGGCACACAAAATGCAAAATTTATGCATCAGAATATTCTACCTCAGTTTTAGCGCGATAATAAATTTATAATATAAACAAAATTATGTTATGTACCGAGCTTATTGACTCTGACAATATTTTTATGTAATTTAGTACAATTATTAAAATAAAAAATTGCCTTGAAAAATAGAAAAAAAATTTCTCTTAGAAAAATTTTTATTCAGATATTAACTTTAAGAAAACTTAAAAAATAATGTAATTACTATATTTTTTTCTATTTACTTATATATTTTATAATAAATGCAAGAGGTCGAGTTGATGAAAAAAAAACATCAAACATTTTAACAGAAATATAAAAGTTTTAAACAAAAGAGGTATCATTACTTTTTAACGGTAAAATTGTAGTAAAGTATATCGCGGTCGGTGTCTCATGTGTAGATTAGTACGCGAGACATTTACTCCAAAAGAAGCTTAAATGGTTGATTTTTTTTTTTTTTTTTCGTAAAATATAGGGTATAAAGATTTTAAAAATGTTTGTTTCAATTATTTCCGATAATCATTCGCTTACTCACGGAAATTTCATTGTATAAAAAATTAAGTCGTCGAACGGAAAAAACGTACGTTTGATAGAATAATAATTTTCTTATGTAAATTTTTGGAAAATGGCAAATTTTACAGCTACAGAAGCCGCACAATTCGTTTTATCAGTCTATTTTCCAAGACTCAATAAGGCTTAGCGATTTAGCGGAAAGCCCGGACCACCGAAACTCCATTTGCATAAAGTCGACATCTTTGACGTATCCTGGGAAATCGCGGTAGGAGAGAGGGGAGAGAGAGAGAGAGAGAGAGAGTCGAGGAGAGGGATCGTCGGAATAGAAGCGAGCTTTGAGCTTGCTCGACACGTCGCACTTGCAGCAGCACATGTCTATTGTGTATCGACAATGGTCCTCTCGCTCGCTCCTTGCGAGAGAAGGAGGAGTTAAAGGAGGAGGAGAAGGCGTCGAAGCTCTCGAGCTCCACCGAGGAGGACATAAATAACGAACGAGTTCGCCTTCTCCTTCGTCTTTGTACGCGTTTGTATACGTGTACACACACACACACACACACACACACACACACACACACACACACACACACACACACATACACATACGCGTGTGCGCGTCTCACTCGCGGTCTCGCGGCGCTCGAAAATTCAATTTTGATAACGCTCGACTTGCGAGCCCATTCACGACGACTTTTTTTCCCCTGGCAATAAGTGACCGAGCGAAAAAGCCAAACCGAGTAAACCTGTCTCCGTGCGAAAATTCATTTCGCGTAAAAGCCGGGGAGTGAAAAGTTTTTACCTCGTCGGATATTCTCCACTCTTCGAAGCATACGCGCCTCCGACTGATTGTGAGTTAATCCCTTTAACGTCGACTCTACTTCTCGGCGCGGTGCGCGACTATTTCCACGGTGATGTTGCGCTCATTATTATTATTGAATTAAGAAAAACAAAAAATAAAGATAGAGAGAAAAAAAGCAATGGCTCTAGCTTTTCGTCACGTACGTGGCATCGTGTATATCCCGGATGAAAGCGTTCGTATCAACACGTATACATATACTCGTATACGAACACGAGTTGACGCAGTGGCTTTCGAGCTATGGCTTCTCTCTCTCTCTCTCTCTCTCTCTCTCTCTTTCTCTCAATCTGTTTATTTCTCTGTTTTTATTCTCCGTCTATCTCTATTCGTCGCATCAAATTTTTCGAGCGCAGGCGCAAGACGACGCGATGCAATAAAGCTGTAACTGTTAAAAGAAGACAACGAGACAAGTGCATTTTACGGCCTCGTAAAAGCTTTAAACGTTCTTTTTTACGTATGCGTGCGTTCATCTGTGCGAGTACGCGTATGCGGGAACTTGCACGTGTCAACCAGCCTTTTCAAGCTGAGCCGAGCGCGAGGGCAGGTGAACGAATCGAAAGCGCGACTCGTTCGCAGATTTGCTTCGTATAAAATTTGGCTTCGGGGTGTATTCGGATGTTTATTTTTTTAGCGGTCCTTTAACGCCGAGCTTTTAACTGCGCATGTCGAATGTTGTTTTAGTTCTGGCGCCGAGATCTCTTTGCCCCCGAGGAAATTACAGAACGGCGGGATTAATGGATGTCTCGTCTCGTTGATTTATTGTAAAAATTTCATTTTACCGTGCAATGAGAGTTCGATGATAAAATTTATTTATATACCAAAGATTGTTTGGATTATTATCGTTACTGTCGCACGAAGTTATTTATTCAATTCTATGTATTTTAACTTTTTCTTTAATTTTTACTATCGCTTCTTTACTTTTTTACCGATAAAAACGCTATTATTATAACCGTAGCGTCGTAATTTTAAATAAGTATCAGTATATCACATAAATTTAAACTTCGAACGAATTCGAAGCTATTGTTCTTACAAAGGATAAAAAAAGTCGCCTGCGGCGCGTTACCGAACGTTCGATCATCGTCATACTAATACATCATAATAAAAATAAAATAAAACCGCAGCGGAAAAAATATCCCTAACCAACCTTTGTCGTGATACGAGTAAAACGTAGAACGAATAATAAAACAACGGATACACGCGAGTGGAGTATTCGTCAGTTGTACATTTTCGGAATTAATTTGCGAGAACTTTGTCGGAGTTCGTTTACTTCGTAAACGCATGTTAATGTACATCGATCGAAACCTACTCGAATTCGCGAACACCTTTTCGTATTCAGAGACAGAGACGCTCGTGCCAACTAAGTTTTGTACTCGAGATTATATATATATATATATATATATATATATATATATATATATATATACACACACACATGTGCATATACAGCAAATACATATATATGCATAGCAAAATTCGTTTGCCTCTTTTTTCTTTTCGCCCCTCTCGTCGGCTGTACATACGTATACGTAAATAGTATACCGAGAGAGAGAGAGAGAGAGAGAGAAAGAGAGAGAGCTTGTTAATCGAACTGGGTCACGTCGTCAAACGAATGCGGGCACGAGCCCGCGTTAACGTACAATTATATAGATTAGTATTAAACAGATTTTCTCTCGCGATGTGAATTTAATAACCGCAAATAAATTCGCAGCGGCACCGCCTCGATATAAATCTCCAACGTTATTTTACGCATCGATGTGCATCGCGTGCGCGAATCCTAAACCGTCATCTTTGGCTTTTGATGAATTTTCACAACATCCGGACCGCTACGGTGAAGTAGGGAGAAAGAAAAACGAAAAGGAAAAGAGTAAGAAAAGATAAAAGCAAAAAGATACGTCGCGGGAGAGCAGAAGAAGTAACGTCAAAGGAATAATGCGTGTCAAAGACGCGCCGTGGAAGAAGCAGAGAAAGTAGATACTTGCCGAGATGAGAAAGAGAGAGAGAGAGAGAGAGAGAGAGAGAGAGAGAGAGAGAGTGAGCGAGTGTTCGCGCTTGCGCGTAACGCATTTTTTCATCAAGAAAGCAGACGTATGAACCAAGAGAGAGAGAGAGAGAGAGAGAGAGAGAGGTGCGCGTAGTACGTCTCTGACCTTCTTCTATTTACTGGAGCAACGGCGCTACGTACACATCATAAAGTATGAAAGGCTCTTCCCCCTTAAAATTTACCCGCGATCTCTTCCTAATACTCGACTCTGTCTCTCTCTTTCTCTCTCACTTTTTCTCGGCTTTTTCTTCCGTTTTTTTCTCTTTGATTTTTTTCATACGCGTATGTCTTATTTGCTTTTAAATTTTATTGCTCTTTTATGTTTAACATAAAATGATATGAGTAATTGAAGTTCTAATGTAAATTTTAATAATGTCGAGAAATTAAATTTATTTTTCAAAAGATAGAGAGGGAGAAAGAGAGCTTTTCGACATTAAATTAATTCTCGAATTTACGAATGATGTTGTACAACGTTAAAAATTAAACATATCGAAGTACATCGTCGTATATAACTATGATCACAAAAATTTCTTTGACGCATTTATTTGATATAAATTTCGATGGAAGAAGGAATCGGTCAACATTGTTTTAATAATTCACTTTAATAATGAGCTCTTGACCCAAACGAATAATTGAACGAAATACACATAATTTTTTTTTCTTTTCTTCTCTTTTTTTTTTTTTTTTTTTTTTTTTTTTAAGATTTAATAACGTACATTATTTGCTTTCGGAATATTGTTTAATATTACATTAACGCGAGAATTACCATTCGCCAATAATACCGAGATGATTTCCCAAACCATTTCACAATATTTAGTTATAATTATCGAGGTTTGATCGCGGGGCTGTCGGACTGGACTCTCTCTATTTCTACTAGCGCTATTGATGGCCGCGCACGTGTATGAAAGAGTACATCAAGTTAATTAAAATTGTTTTTCGTAATTCGTAATTAATTAAGTTTACACGCATAAATGCAGATGTAAAATCGTAGCTTAGATAAGCTATATGAGCAAACATGACTTGCGCGCGCTCACTAAACTTTAACAATTATGCAAGAGCTGATGGTTCTCATTCACAAGTGAATTCAATTCCATGTAAATGGAGCACAAAAATAGCGTGGACTAAATTAGTCTTTTTTTTTTTTTTTAAGCAACAGCAGCACAAAGGATGCGTACGGCTGTACACGTAGATAGTTGCGTATTTATTTGAGAAACATTAGCCTGGGAGTCTCGCGATGTATATAACGAGAAGAGAGCGAGCGAGCAGTTGATCGATCACTCTCGGCTGTCCCATTCGTGGACTCGATTTGTAAACTCCAGGGCGGGTTACCGTCGGCCGATTAAAATTTCGAGAAGACCATCGAGCTATGCCTCGCAGCTTTCCGTCAATAATTCCGGTGCAGCACCACTCTCATTTGAATAGCCCGTTTGGCTCGAGGGCAGCAAAGGTGGAGAGAGAAAGAGTGGGAAAGAGAGAGAGAGAGACATAGAGAGCAAAAGAGAGCAAGAGAGAGAGAGAGAGAGAGAGAGAGAATTGGCCGGTACTTGGTGGGTTTAGTCGCGCGAGCGTCGGTGATTTAACGCTCGTGCGTCAACCGGCACCGAGTCCACTTCGGATGTTCCGCAATTTAAGCGATATGAAAGCGACGGCCTAGTGGAAAATTAAATATGAGTATGATTTTCCCGAGCAATTTATATGTAAATGCACGGGGTCCGCGCGCTACTTTCGCTCTACCCACGGCTCTTTCTCTCTCTCCGAGCAGCCACTCCTCCTCCCCTTTTTACATTTCCGCCACGACCGCCGCTCTCTTCCTTTATTTTTTTTTTCTCTCTCACCCTCGCGCATCTCGCGCGGATATTCAGCGGGGCCTTTTGTTTCCACGCGAGTGCGCGGACGCGCACTCCTCGAAAGCCCCGGAGGCGAGGGAAAGGGAGGAGAACTCTTTTCTCCCTTTGTCTCCTCTGCGCGGATATTGCGACGTTCCTGGTATATACTTGGCGGGAAAACGGAGCGATCGAGAGATTAGTGTGAGAATGGGCAAAAAGTAAGCGGCGTCCGTTTTTTTTTTTTTTTTTTCTCTCTTTTGGGCATTGATATATAGCGTCACAGTAGTACCCGCGGGAGTGCAATAATGCGCCCCGAAACGTTCGCGCGTATCTTTATGGAGACAACTTTATGTCCCGCGCATTAGACGCTCGCGAAGTATAATACGAGCCGCAGACGGGTGCGGCGAAAGTCTCGGTAGCTCTCGCCGGGAGAAAGTTTACGCTCGTTTGGTAAACGCGCGATGCTTATCCGCGACACTCGACAGATTACCAAAACCGAGCCACATTCCCGTCGACTTGGGGGAAGAGGGAAAAATTTCACTAAAGCACACCGATCGCGTAAGCTCGACGATTCGCGCAGCCGCGTGTTTTAAAGTCTCCGGGGTTGTTATGGCGGCGAAGGAAGTTCGAAGCGACGTATCGCGAGTCGCGAGACTCGAGCGCGCTTACCGACTTTGCGAAATTAATAATGAACTGCGCTGTGCTCGCGGATGTAGGGAATAGCGCCGGGTGTTGCGAGAGACAAAAGAAACGGCCCTCCGAGTTGGCTTGATATCTCCGTTTGGAGTTAACTCGCAGCATTATGCCATTATGAACTCGCTCGATGAATGTTGGATTTTAAAGATTTATTAAAGCGATTTATAGAATGGTTAATCGGTTTTAGTTCAACGTTGCATTCATTATAGATTTTTTCTCATTATATGTGTAGATCAAAATGGGTTACGTATAACATTTTCAATCTTTTACTTTTCGAAAATAAAAGGCCAACTCGTTGGTTCGTCTTAAATTAACCGAGTATAATGAAATAAAGAAAATTTCGCAGGGAACAAATGTAATGCGCACAAATAGAATAGAATAGAATTCGAGTTTAATTTAATAACTGCCGTATTGTTAAATTTTCGTCTATTATTTACAACTTTTTGTCAAATTAATATATTTAGTATTATAAATTGATGTGACAAGTCGATATTGAGCTTACGCGTGATTAAACAAGAATTCTATTTGCCTCGTATAATTTTGCACAATAAATAATTTGATTTCACTCATATGTAATATACTTGTATAGGATTTATAAAATCATATATGAAACGTAATAATGATCTTTTTAATATACTATAAATTGATAACTAATTTCAATTTTGGCGGTAACGTTATAACTATATTTTATTAGCATTTTAGATATTACATTTGATTATTTCATTAATGTCGAAAACGACATTTCTCGTTCATCGTGTCTTTTGCTAAAATTTTGTCATACGTGTTATTTCCGAGCAAAATCGGTCACTTTTTAAATTCAGATGTAAAAAGAATAAATAAGACTTTAGTAGAGTAAATTTCTTATTTTTAATTATTACGATCTAGTGTTATTTCAAGAATAATTTGCCTTTGATAAAGAAAATGAAAAATGTTAAAAAAAGGTTAAGTTTTTTAATTAAAAAGGGCACAAATTGCATGTCCGGTATTAATTTATTTTAAAAAACAAGTTGACATGATTTATTATAAGCATTAGTCGAGAGAGAAATAAAGAGAGAGAGAGAGAGAGAGAGAGAGAGAGAGATAGAAAAGAGAATGAGTAGAAAAAAGAAAGTCTTCGAGCCCTTAATCACATATTTCATTCGAAAAAATTTTCCAAAGTACACACAGACGATTTATCATCGGTCGCTGCGTAACTAACTTTTATCTTTAGCAAGTTTACGAGCCGATTGGGAATTGTCTTCGTATAATGGAGCTTTCAAATTTTTCTTTTCCAACTTCTTACCTCTGGCAGCACAGGTGCCAGTTTATCAATAGGGAGTATAACTACCGCCTTTTAAATTTAACAAGCCGTTTCCGACAACCGCAGTAATGGCATTTTCACCGTTTTACCTTTCCCCCTCCCCCCTCCCCACCACTTCTCCCTCGCGAACGTTTTTGGCAGCCTCGACGGCATTTTTACTGCTATTAAACGCGAATCGTACGTGCAATACAAAACGTATTTATGTACTTTATCGGTTAACCGCTTTATCTAAAATATTAACGCAATTGTGTCAAAAATTATATAGTAATTTCTGATTATCGCAAGCACGCATCTATATACCTACATAAATATTATTTTCGGTACGATAGTAACAATAATTAAACAGAGTTACCTGAGCTTTGTATCGCGTTTATGTATTTTTTATTAATATATATATATGTTTTTTTTTTTTTTTTTTTTTTTTTTAATAAAAACAATTGAAAAACAATATTGTCGGAAGTTTCGCATTGGAGCACAGAGATCGAGCCGTACATGGAACTTTCGTTGAGGCAGTTGTTCTTTCGGATTTTCGGTACCGATTCACTTAAGCAATGCTCGCTTCCGGATATAATCCTCGTCGTCACTCGAGTGCACGCGCTGGAAAATCTTGGCGGAAGGTGAGAGGGTTGGAGAGGGAAGGTGGGGGGGGAGGGGGAGAAAGCAAGAAGCAGTCGCATCGAGAGGAACGTAAACGCGCACACGTTGGCGGGGGCCGTGCGCGAGCGAGCGAAAGGATTTACGGGAGAAAATGGCAAAACGCGAAAATCCGCCGACGAGGTATCGGAGCACGAGCATTGGAGAGACTGACGGATGCATCCAGAAGCTGGACCCAGAAGCAAGCGTTTGAGAGGCTTCTTCTTCGTCGACGTATCTAGTCAGCTAGATAGTCAGTAGTAGTATAACTCGAAGGATCCATTTCGACATTTTCGTACTTTTATCTCTTACTCTCTCTCTCTCTCTCTATCTCTTTCTTCTCTTTACTTCGCCTCTCCCTCGCTATTTATCCCGTTTGCGTTTACCAAAGTCGTCGTCGTCGATTCGACAAATGCGTTCATTTTCGCGAGCTCAAGTGGGGAAACTGGCGATCTTTTCTTTCGGTCTTATCTCGAAACGATATCGAAAGGGTGGATATCGTATGTGGAATGAATTTATTTTCACGAGAGTTTTGAAATTTTCATTTCACGAGCGTCCTGCGCGAGAAAAGTTATTGTAAATTTTATTGAATATTCCGAGTTTTTATTATATCGGATTTGTCACGCTTATTCATTCGACAAAGTTTTTTAATTTCAAAATTTTCCGTTTTTTATTTTATTATACTTATAAAGTATATATACACGAGGCTATAAACTTTCTACTCGAATTAAATTTAAAAATATTATTTTTTTTAAATTTTATACATTTTTTTCCTACATTTTATTTATTATTTTTTATACGTTTATTTGTCGAATTTGTATGAATAAACACGGCAATTTGCACAATAAAATATTTGTAATAAATAAATAAAATAGAAAAATAAACGTAAAATTATTTATTTTATAAATCTTTACAGCTCACGATTACTTATTTTAAAATAAGATAGTTATATTCATAAACGAAAGGTTGTATTCAATTTATGAGATAAAAAAGATTACGCAAAGATATTAAAAAGCACCCATGTGTGCGGGTGGACAAGGTTTATCAAAAAACAAAAGAAAAGTTCACCCTCGATGGAGAAGTGGAAAAAAACGCGGTAAGAAATATTTTCACATAATATACGCGCTGTTCATTCTTTAACGTAATCCCTTTGTAAAATACATATTCACAGCCTTTGAATTATTGTCGCTTAAAGGCATATTTGTAATTTCATTTTAATTACAAAACAATTTTATATCGTACGTATTCGATTTATAAATCCACATTGTTTAAATCGATCAACAATTGCAGCGATGACTGCGCTGCCGCGCTTAAAAACCATTCTGAACAGATAATAATAATACGAAAAGAAAAAAAAAAAAAAAAAAAAAAAAAAAACGCAAATTATTAATTAAAAATACTTTGTGATTGTAATTAGGCAATTTTGACGCTGGCGCTTTTCACTGCGTTATACGTAATTTCATTTGCTATTATAATTTGTCGAATGTATCATTTAACTTATTTGAGGTGTTCTTTAATTTACGCCGATGTTATTTAACCCCCTCGATCAAAATAACGTTGATTAAAGAAAAAATTTAAACGATCGCATTGTAAATTGCTTACACGTGAAATGTGAATATAAATAATTTAACTTGCGTTGTCAAATTTAACTGCGCAAACGGAAAAAACAACGGCAAAAATAATTTCCGAGCCAAAGTCATTGGTAAACTAGATAAAAATAGGCTCGTATTAATTAAAATTCCGAGCTCGTTAATTCGAAATCTCATTATTTACCATAAAGATATTGGTAAGAGAAAGAGAGTAGAGTAGAGTAGAGAGAGAAAGAGAGAGAGAGAGAGAGAGAGAGGAGGAAAGAGAATCAATAGGTTTATTGGTCCAAAAATCGAATGAAACGAATTAAGCATCATTAATGGGATTGAAGGGAGAGAAGGAGTGAGGGGAGGAGGGAGAGGTAAAATAGTTATACCGCGGTGACGCGCGACAAAGCTTGCGCATAGGACAAACTCGATGTTTGTTAATTATTCCGATTAGAGGTATTGTCGAGAGCGCGCTATAGGAGCGCGGGCTTAATGTTCGAGCATGAATATGGCCGGGTATATAGTATGTATATGGCAAATATACAAATACATCGTGTAGCCGCGTAATATATCTAGCGGAGAAGCCTCATTATTACGAGATTTATCCGATCCCGAGAAGTCGAAAATGGCTTATTACCAGCCGCGTCGTTTTCGCCCTCTCTCTCTCTCTCTCTCTCTCTCTCTCTCTCTCAAACATTTATCGATGGTATCCGCATTCGCGGACGCCCAGAGTTTTTAATTATTCGCCCGATGCTTTGTTCGCGAAGCTTGCGAGAGCATTTATCGTATATTTTATTTACAATTGCTCAAAACTATTAATATATGTATATATCATCGTATTGCCTTGACGTATACTTTGGTACTGTCCGATTTGATATTGCATAGCGTTAATTTGATGGATAAGAGCGAATCCAATGACGGGATCGATTAACATGCATTTTAATCGGGAAAATTTGTTTGCAGGTTGAACGTTGCGGCTTAATTACTATATGTTCGAATGCCTGCTAGTAATCGTACTACTCTACCTGAATAACAAACGCAAACGATGCATAAATAATTATCTAAATAATGATTTGTTATTATTCGCAACTAACTAACAGAATAACGTTATATAGCTACAAAAGTATGGGCGTAAGCCCGGAGATGTAAAATTAACCCCGTAAAATTTTCTCAGCACGCTTCACAAAGATTTAATTTAATTAACAACAGAAGAAGCTTAATAGCGCAGGGCATAATGTTGTACTTTTGTTATACGATCGCGCAGACGAGCTCGCGGGCCCGCGCATCATCGGTATGTATACGGTATACGCTTGCGAATTTTTCACGAACCCACACTCAAAAGCAATGATTACGTAGTTGAGCTACTTTTCAAAGCTCTCTCGGAGGCTTTAATTAAATTCTGTTTAATACTTTTAAAAGACGTTTTGAAGATGAATTACAAAGCCAAGAGAGATTGAGTAAGAGAAATAAAGAGAGAGAGAGAGAGAGAACACGGGGCACCGATACGTATTTCCCGGTGCGATTCCGCTCTTTGTCTAGTTTTGTTTTATATATACCGGTGCATGCATGTGTTATGACCGACCGCTTTTTTATTTCTACTTGCCTTTTTATCTTGCCTGTAAAGCTACTCCACGTGAGCTATGTTTCCGTGAACTTGAGCTTCTTCTTTTCGGTCTCTTTTTTTCTTCTTTTTATTTTTTTTTTATTTTTCATTAAATCTTTTTGTCTGTCGTTGAAAATTAAGTTTATGTACGCGCGAATTGCTTTGATTGTCGCGCAAAAGAAAGGCGAAGCTCTTGCTCCGCTCTCAAGATCTCGGATAAATTGGGATTGTAGCAAATTACTCGGGAATTTTGTGTTTATATAAAAGTAACTGCACTCGCCCCATTATATTAATTAACTTTAATCTTTCATTCGGTCCTTGGAAGGTCTGCTGGGCAGCCCGCTTATGAAAAGCAGAAAGACAGAGAGCGCGAGTTGGAAGGTAAAGAACGTTTTAAGATAATTAAAAATATCGAAAATTATTTTCATCCAGAATTCTTTGAAAGCGTTTTGCTCTTATCTGCCAGCAAAAGCAAAAGAAATGGACGTGAAAAGGCAGATCTTCTTTTGTTCGAGCTGCACGAAAATCAACGCGCCGCGCCGCTTCGGGATGGATATTTTGAAAAATCGTTCGCTCATCGATGATTGGAATACATCCCGTCCTCCGCGGAATGTAAAAAGTCGACGGGGCGTAATCGGTTGCGGATGTTTGCCGTAATTTAGAAGAGGGAATGACAATTTTTATGAGAAGGGCAAACCCCTTGAAACACACACACACACACACACATACACGGATGTGAAAAGCAGAGAGCGAACGCGGCGTTCCACTTTCCGCCGTGCAGCCGAATCCCGCAATGCAGCTCGTGAAATTGATGAACGTCACGATTCTATACAAAACGCGCAAATAGAGGGAGCTAGAGAAAGAGAGGAAAAGAGAAAAAGCGATTTTTCCGGGCAAAGCAACATTCCGGGCGAGTTTTCAGCTCTCGTGGAGGCAGAACGCAAGCCACGCTGGCGGGGGACGCGAAATCGAGCCGGGCATTATCCGCGCGAATCGGAGACATATTTCTCTCTTTCGTGCTTTCGGCTGGCTCGACAACCCCGGATCGTTTTACTTGCAAATGCAATCGGTAAAAGAGCCATCGAGCGGTCGCGACCGTTCCTCCATGACTCTCGCTCTCTCGCTCCTTTCTCTCCTACGCGACACCGCTCTTTGAAGCGGTCCGCGAGCGAAAATCTACTCGATATAACGGGCACACACACACACACACATACATGTATATCTCGTCGAGGCGCAGAGGCTCCGCGCACACGCGTATATAGACAAAAGGGCTCTCGATACGATCTTTCTCGCCTATCTCAAAGGATTATCGTCGGCTTTCCTCGATCGTACAAAACTTTTCTTCTCTTCCGGACTAATTCACAAAGTATGCATATATATATATATACATATACACACACACACACAGCGGCGCTCTATTTAAATACCGAGGCTACTTTTAGTTTCGCTCGGACTTTTCCACACCTACGTAACTGGTGTTATTTCAGTTATATCTTTAAAAAGGATCGCTCATGAGTGGGAGTTGAAATTTAAATCAATTAATTAAGTCATTACCCTGTAAATTTGTTAATTGACACCGTGAATGTTATTATACTCGACTGTAGGCCGATTTTATTCGTGACATTATGAGCTTTAATATAAATATTAAGTGAATTTAGCGTAAAATTATTTTTATCTCGAGAATTTTCAAGAGGAAATTTTAATATAAATCTTTTGAAAATGTTAATTTTAAATTACAGAGAGATCAAACACGTATAAAAATGAAAATAAACCCGATGTAATAAGATGTTGCATTTCAGTGATGTTAAATTAAAAAATTTTTCTCTTCATAATGTTATAATTGTCTGCATTTTTTTTTTAAATTTAAAGGAAATTAAAAATTTAATATTTTCATGAGAGCACTTTAAAAGAACTACTCGTGTTTCGATAAACTTGTTTTACTCATAATGCTAAGTATTTTCGAAGAATTTTTTAACGATGGATTATTGGAATTCTAAAGGTCAATTTATATATTAATGAATGAGATTAATTTAATTTATTTGAATCGCTTTTGAAAATTGATGTAAAGATAAAACAAACGTTGATAAAATCGATCAATGAAAAATAATGGCCCGTATATATATGTGTTTTTTAAAATTAAAAACTAATACTTTAATTGAACTATCAATAGCGGACTGACCTTTTATTTTTCATACTCGCATATACGAGTGGGTATTCAATCTCATTAACTCCCCTAAGCAGATTTTCTTTCCAACTTATTATAAAACTAACTTTTCGTTAATTCATAGCTCAATTAGAGATAACGCGCGCGCAATTAATGTCTAGGTAAAAAAAAAAAATAAATAAATAATAATAATAATAATAACGAATATATATCAGTAAAAGTGAAATGGACTCGTATATAAATATGATGCATAATTGTGGGATTAATAAGGTTTAATCAAGTTAGTTACTCGACAAACAAAAGCAAGCTCTAGGACTATAAAAAAAAGCACGAGTGGTGTAAAAAAAAAAAAAAAAAAAAAAATTAACGGTAAAAGGAAAAATTATATTTTCCTTCGCGTGTTTCGCGTGAGAAATATCGTTAAATTAAACATATTATGAACGTTTTACATCGAAAAATACGCGGATTTATCCATAGCATAAGTGTAGTTATTCCTTTTCATATTAATTGAAACGAAGGTTATAAAAAGCTTTTTCATCTCGAGCTTCATTTTATGTAGTAATAAATATAAAGAAAACGGTAGAAAAAATAGAGATAAAACATTTTTATATTCCTCCTGTGTAAACGCTATAGGCTACACGTTCAAGTCTTCCTCTGACTCTTTCTCTCTCTCCCACTACGAATAGAATCCCACAGTAATGGAAAACTAATAAGTAGTTAGAGTGCGAGTCGTGTAAGCTGCAAGTGGCGCGCGGCGCGCATCAAGAAGTTTTTAAACCAGGGAAAAAGTTTACGATGTAATTTCGCGGCCGCGTCGTCGGTCCCCGCGACGCGCGTTGTAAAACGGCGGAAAGCGTCGCGGAAAGCTCGAACAAGCTTTAAAAAGCTCGCTTACCTGCGCGTTAAAACCCGAGCTGCCGCTGTTGCTTTCTCGTACACTCTAAAAAAATTTGTTAATCTTTTACCTTCTTATCGCAGCGGGTAAAACGTAATCGAGTTTTCTTCTGCTTTTGCGCTATTTCTACCCTCTGCGATATATATATATATATATATTTTTTTTTTATTCTTCATTTTACGATCGTTTGAACGTTGGGTACCGAAACGACGCGATAAATACAACGATGAAGGCCTGGCGAAGAGTTTTAAATCGACGATGTTAATGAAACGCGCTGCGAATTTAATTGGAATTTGCGGTAGATTAACAAACAAAAGGTAAATTGAGAGTCGTGTATTAAAAAACACAAATGTGTGCGCATCCACATTCCTTACGATGCATTCCGTTCTTAAACGCAAATTGCGCATTCGAAATATCTTGAAAGTTCAACTGTAAAGTCGTTTCAAATAAAATTTGGAATATCGCGTAAATGCGTTGAAAATAAACAAAATATGTTTAAATTCAAAATTATTCCATAAAATAAAGCAAATATTATACATAGGAAATATTTGCCAAACATTTCTCTTTATTTTCTAAAAATGCAAACAATTCTTTTCAAGCGATCTATCGATAACTAAGTAAATACCGATATTTAGCGGTTTTACTCGGAACTATTGATAAATATATTTATTTATTTTGATGCATTCGATTTCAAACGTTTGAAATTTATACAATTGAAACAATTATGTTTGAAAAAAAAAAAAAAATCGACGGTCAGTCGGTAGAATTTTCAACTGTAAAAACATTAATTTTTATTATAAAATAAATAAGCGCGTTTCAATATGTGAAACGAAAAATGAAAAATATAGATGGAAAATTTTCAGCGATCGCGATGAACGATACGTTTATACACGAATACAGAAATTTTATCGTGTATCAAATTTACGAGTCGATGCGATAAACTAGTTACCACTCGATGCGCTCGATTCCTCGAAGAGAAAAGAACGAGCAATGTTACTTTATACGATAAAGTATACACGTTTATATAGATGTATATCGCGATATAAAAGCAGTCAATCGAATTCCAGGTAACAACGGCTGAAGGTATTCTCCCGAGAGTTTCTTTCACTTTGACAACCGAATTCAGCGGAGGAGGAGGAGGATGAGGAAAAAAGGAAAGGAGGTATATAGAAGCGGGGGGGGGGGCGGGTGGCCGCGGTAAGGGAGAAACGCGAGGCGCAATACGCGGGCCTCGCGGCCACCGCAACGCTTACCGAGATTCGTGACTGGAAAAGCTTTCGAGCACCCGTAGGGCGGCCGTTACTCTCTCCCGCGACCGGCGGTTTATTCCCGCTGCATTCGCGACATTATTTTTCATCCCGGTAAACAGCTGCACAGCTCTTATATATGTGGACGTAATATACAGGTACTGGTGTATGTATATATATCTCGGTAACGCGCATCACGAGTCACGTAGTAGCTTGGAAATCAATGAGAGAGCGAGGAAAGGCGAGCCGCGTTCGTGCTCCTTTCTCCGAGGATGCTTACATATATATCTCTCTCTATCTTTTTCTTTCTCTCGCTTTTTCTCCTTGTCCTCCTCGTAAACATCCGGGAAAGGCAGAGAGGACGAGCGCACTCCTCGCTCTTGCTATTTGTCCGAGTAACGTTATTCCTCGGTGGGTAGTTCCACTTCATCGTCGTTGCTCGGCTCACGGTAAATTGTATAAATAAATTGAAATCTTGGCGGTGGCGTTGCGCACGCGCGCGCGCGCCCGCTACTTTTATTTCTTCCTTGGTTCCGGATGTCCAATAAGGATTCATTCTTGTTTGACGTAAATACTCAATTTTCCGGTGCATAATGAATCCCCGGACAAGATCCCCGTGCGCTACTTTTCTTATATTTTACGACGAGGAGAAAAGTAACAAAATCAACTCAACAAACGGAGATTCTCTCGACTTTGTTTGATGAGCGCAGGCCGCGCTGTTTTTAATATGGAAGAGAAGCAATCGATGTTTAATTATATACTTGCGCTCTCGGTATTCCGATATTCTTCAATTTTACATTTGAGGCTTCGGTTCTCCAAGTTATTAGTTTCAACCATCGAGCAATATTTAAAAATAAAACTAAAATTCATCGCAACTTTTTTTTTATTCATCTTATGGCCATTGTAAATTTTTAAAAAGTGAAATATAAAAAATAGAAAAGCTGTTGGGGTTTGTTAAAAATAGTTCCTGCGTAGGTGTTCTCCAGTTACGCTGTCGGTATCGATGTATCGAGTATTTAAAAGCGATTGGCGGAATTCGAGAACAACTGTGAATCAAAAGTTTTGATGAAAGCTTTTCTCAATAATTTAACAATTTGAATTCAATGATGAAATAAAAGGATATACGAGAGAAAACCATTTAAATAAATTATTTTCCATTTGTATTATATAGGAATATGTATATATATATATATATAACGAAAGCTTTTTTAGGGAGCCGTTATATATCCGTGGATTTTGTGATTTAGGGTGTCCCAAAACGGGATTATAATAAGAATAAGAGAAGAAGTAAAAAGCGAACTGAACAAAGAGAGAAAAAGAACTTGCGAGACTCAGTTCCCCGCGTTGAAACTTAAATACATCCGAAAGAAAAAGGACAGGAGATTTTCGCTATCCGCGTAAGGCGGAGACTTGCGAAGCTTAGTTCGTCCAACTGGCCGGTATCGAAGAGCCGTTTTCGCTTTCCCTCACTTCCCCCCCCCCCCTCCACCCTCCTCCTTTACTCCTCCCTTCCTCACCCACTCTTTTGCTTCTTCTCTTTTTCTTTTCTCGCTTTTCTCCCCTTACAAGCTTAGAGAGACTTAGTCTAAGTGCTGAAAGACTCGCAGCTGCAGCTCACTCTCTTTCTCTCCCTCTCTCTCTCTCTCTCTTTCCCTTTTTCTCTCCGTTTCTCTACGTTTAATTCTCTCAATTTCGAACCGACTTTCCACCTTAGTTTGGTTTTTGTAAACTCTTGCCATCACCCTATCATTTGAAATTTGTTAATGAAATTACTGAGAATGATATAAGATTGATAAAAGAATTAAGTTATATTACTTATGACCAAAGATTTTATTTTTTCAAAGCGTCAAAGTTCTGTATTTGCTGGAACCTACTTTTAGAAATTATTTATTCACATTATATAAATAAAAAAACGGCGAATTGATTTTAAACAGTAAATGTTTAAAATTTGTTCGCCGTTTTGGTATATATATATATATTTTTTTTTTTTTTTTTCGAAAACAATATTTAAATATGATATTTCCTACACTTAGACAGTTCTTTTTAATTGTTCGGTAAATTCAATTTAGCACACCTACTTTTATAAATATATATATATACATATATATATTTAAATAAAAAATGAAAACTAAAATTTATATTTAAATGAAAAACGTATATACATACATATTTAAATAAAACAATCATAATTAAAATTTAAATGATTTATTATCTGCAGTGATCAAATTAATATTTTTTTTTTTTTCAAGTAGAGCTGTTATCAAACACAAGAATATTTTGTTATTTTGATATTTAATGTTGTTTACGCGGAAAGAAAAATAATCAATTCATTTAAAAGTTTGAAAGAAATACACAATGAAATTTTTAATTATTTATAATCGAAATACAAAGCAGTATTTATTCACTGTGTTATTGCGTATTTACGTTATGACTATCGGACATAATACATAGATTTTTAAGCATTTATTGTGCTTATCATTAACATTTACGTTTCGTATTGCAAAATTGAGAAATTTTTTAAAGCTATTTTTTTTCGTTGTTATTAATTTAAATATAAGATATGTATAAATCGATTTAAAGTTTTCTTGAATTCATATTTGAATTTGAATAAATTATTTTATTTTTTTTCATTTCCATTTCAATAATTAAATATACATTTATTTAGAATTGAAATATCTTTTTATAACCAAACGTTCTTATGAAACATTGTTTGAAAATGTAAAAAGCATAAATTATAATATACTAAAGATTTTAAAATATATAAAATACTTAAACGTTCGAGAATAAAATAGGTATACCTTTAACAGCTTGATTTAAATAATTAATATTTAAATAATTAGAATATTCATACAACAATTATACCATAGTACCGATGCTAATTTAAATTTCTATACATAAGCAAAAAATTTAAAAGAAAATTTTATAATCGCATTATTTCGAATGAAAATTATAAATTTTATATAGAGTTTCTGGCCTTTAAAGCTTAGCTGTTTAATCAATGAGTATATATGAGCGCTAAAGGATAAAATAAAAAGAGATAATAAAATTTAAGAAAGAGAAACTTATCGAGAATACAATGCATCCTAATATTGCAATAGCGCGCGTGATTTTAAATTTCTCTTCGTGAAATAGCGCCGGTGTGCGTCCGTGTATATCCAGTATCTCTTAATTTTGTTGCTTTTTAGGATCTTTGGGTTTATATCCTATCCCCGGCGTTCTCCGTTACTTTTCAGCGGCAGCTTGACAACACACAATCACCGATCTTTCTTTCTCTCGCCTCGAACTTTTCTTCGTTTTCTTTTAGCCGTTTTCTTCGTCCTTTAGCAATATCTTTGGGGCATCCGCGGCGCGTCTCAAAAAGCGAGCTCGCGCGGTAACGGGAAAGGTCGTTTCGTTCACAGCGAGAAAGAGCGCGCATTTACGCGTCCGTACACAAGCGCGTATATGTGTGTGTGTGTGTGTGTGTGTGTGTGTGTGTGTGTGTGTGTGTGTGTGTGTGTGTGTATGCGTTGGTTTAGAGGAAGGAGTCGAGATCGCTATTCTCGAGGCGTTCTTTACCTCCGCATCAGACGCCAGGATAAAGGATTACCGGGGGGCTATCCGAGCCCGCGAGAGAGAGGGAAGAAGATGGTCGGACGGAGCTTTTGGAAGCAACAAGCCTCCAGAGCTACCGCCAAGTCCGCGCTTCTTTTTTTGTACAGAACGAAAGCCAGCTTTTCTCTGTGCCGTTTGGCACTCGAGACACATATTTGCGAGCCGCGGCTCTCTATCTCTACGCGGACATACTTAGAAGAATGATCGGACTCTTTTTCCAAGATCTTTTCCAATGCTCTATCGACGCCGGTGTTACTTCTAAAAAGTTTTGTCGAGTCTTACTTGCTTCTTTAATCTCTCTCTCTCTCTCTCTCCTCTTTTTCTGGAGCACTTTAAGCGGCACACGTCGCAATTGATTTCCGTCAAATAATTTCAATTTCGGGCGTGTCGGAGTTTTAAGGGGTTTTATATAGTATATACGTATGCGGGAAAGATTCGGCACAAAGGCATCGAGTTTACGGCATTATATAGCTTTGGAAGTAGTTTCTGGCAAACATTTTGAAACTTTCCTCGAGAGAGCTCGTTGAAACAGTTGCAAATATGAGAAATGCACGTGTCACTTATGTCAAAACTAGTTTACCTCAATTAAATATCTCTGCTGAATTTCAATGGAACCTGGGTTCATATACCTGTGCTAAGGAATTTTTTTTTTTTTTCCTTTCTTATTAAATATAGAAGTCGTATATGCAAAATGTCGTTATCTCGAGAAGCATCCTGAAATATCTGCTTTCGTTTGTTCAAATTGTTTGGCGTGAAATATACGTAGGTCGGAGGTTCTACAGAAGTAAATGTCATAAAATGGTTTTTTTTTTTCGACATTGCGCCGACGTTCTATGTTTTAATAAAATAACTGTTTGCTTACTGCGTAGCAAAATTCAGTTAAATGCCACTTTTTGCCATCTACGGACGTTCCCTTCGCATAAAAGAATATGGAATATCCAATTATGATGTTTATTGTTATTTGTACGAACGTGTTTATGAAAAACAATTCTAAAGTTTGAAGATAACTACAACGAACGGGATACCTTTGCCGTAAAGAATTTTATTTAATTATTAGCACTTTTATAAAAAAGAAATTAAAAGCTTTTTCATTTCTTTATTGATTATTCTTGTTTTTGTTTTCAAATTTTTTCCATCACTACAATAACAAACTTTTTACTAAAAAAAAAGAAAAAACAAAAAAAAAAAAAAAATAAAAAAAAAATCTTTTCTCACAAAAATTTGATTTATTTCAAGACTGTTTCTACCCGCATCAACTTTTTTTTTTAATATTTGCTTGAAAGCATTATTCTTTTACCATGTTAGTTAAGTTTGTTGAATAATGTTACCGAGAGTTATAAACTTAAATATTAAAGCAATGATTATTATTTCAAGAGAAAAGTTTAAAATATATCGTTTAGTAAAGATAGAAACAGAGATAGAAACCTTTTTTCATAATTATTATGCTTAATAATGTTATTAATATATTAATATTATTATGTTTAATAATGTATGGTCGAAACCTGCTCCAACATGGAGAAGATCTCGTGGTTAGGTAAAAAATAAGTAGACACTGAATTTAAATTAAAAATATAGATTTAATTTATTCAATTGATTTTAAATATAATTGGGAAAAAGCCCGAAGGCATAAAAAACCCTTGAAAATTATGTTATTTATATAAACAATGATTTTAATTTGTTAAAGTGTGATCGGTGTAGTATAATATGTGAATGACGAATTTAGAGCTCATGTAAATGCGAAGAATGTTATCCTCACAGAGAGTAAGTGTGAAAGATTGCAAGAAGCAAGTGATCGTGACCGGTCGACTCTACAACGTAGACTGATCTTTCTTACATTTGTCAATCGAATCATTACCTCGGAAAAGAATGGTAGGGGTAAAGAATAGTAATTGTGCTTTGTTTCAGTAAAAGCTAGAACTGCATCTGTCTTGTATATGCCCGAAAACACCGCAAGGATAGCAGGATCGTAATTCTACGTTCGGGCGCTTGCTTGTCTAGAGTCATAAAGTACTAGGTTGTTCAAAAAGTTTTGAAAGCGATATCTATAGAGCAGTAGAAGAACCAAAATTTTTACGCCATTTTAATATTTTATCTTTCATATAAACATACCCAAAGTTTCATTCCACTCTGTCAATTCATTGTTTGTTTACAAGCCATTTGAAGTTGACGTGTCAGTGTATTTTTTTTACAATGGAAAAAACCGAATATCGTGCAGTGATAAAATTCTTTGTTTTGGAAGGTTTATCAGCAACAGAAATTCATACAAAAATGGTGAAAGTGTTAAAGGAATCTGCTCCTTCATTTCCAACTGTGCATCGATGGGTTTTAGAGTTTAGACGTGGTCGAAAAAGCGTTGAAGACGATCCACGCTCAGGACGTCCAAAAAGTGCATCAACACCAGCATTCATAGCAAAAGTACAGGATATGGTTTTGGAAAATCGTCGATTGACTGAGAGAGATTTAGCAGAGGCCCTAGACATCTCATTAGGCAGTATGAGTCATATTTTAAATAAAGTTTTGGGTTTCAGAAAGCTCTGTGCACAATGGGTGCCGCATTCGCTCACAATGGAACAAAAACACGTTCGAATGCGACTTTCTGAGCAACATTTGGAGCGTTTTCGAAAGGATAAAAAGGATTTTTTGCGTCGATTCATTACTATGGATGAGACTTGGGTCTACCATCATGACCCTGAATCAAAACAAGAGGCTAAAGAGTGGTGTCAACCAGGCACTTCGGCACCGAAGCGAGTTTGTGTCTAGAAATCGGCGAAGAAGGTGTTAGCGTCAGTTTTTTGGGATGCAAAAAGGATTTTGTTGGTGGATTATCTCCAAGCTGGCAAAACAATAAATTTTGAATATTATTGTAACCTTTTGGACCAATTGGATGAAAAAATTAGTGAAAAAAGACCCGGTTTGCATAAAAAAAAAATCATTTTTCATCAAGACAATGCACCCGCTCACACAGCTCAAAAAACCATCACTAAAATAACCGAATTAAAGTACGAATTGTTGCAGCATCCACCTTATTCGCCTGATTTAGCTCCCTCTGACTTCTGGCTGTTTCCACACCTCAAAAAATTCCTTCGTGGGAAGCATTTTTCATCAAACGAAGAGGTTATAGCCGTCGTAGAGGAGTATTTTGCAGGCCTTGCAGAAAGTCACTTCCATGATGGGATAAACAAATTGGAAGACCGTTGGACCAAGTGTATTGAACTTATGGGAGATTATACTGAGCAATAAAAGTGATTTCACCAACAAAAATAAGTATCTTCATCTCCGCTTTCAAAACTTTTTGAACAACCTAGTAGTAAAACGTTAGAGGAAAGGCTCTACGCGAAGGAAAAACCCAAAAGAATGAAAGAAATTTGAAGCGTGGTGTACATGACAAACGAAAATATTATATTATAATGTAAGTTTTATTTTCCGAATATTTATTTTTGGTTTTTCCCATGAAGTTAAATGAATACGTGTATAATACGAATTTTATCGTTATATTTTATACTTTGTATACGTTGAAAGAAAATAGTGTTTATATCCATTCATGTTAAAAGAAAAATAAGAATTCTAACTAATGTTATAAATAATTAAGATTTACTTTATAATATTCAAATAAAAAAAAAAAAAAAAACAATGTTTAATTTAATCAATTATCGTATGGACAGCCTGACGCAACCTAAAAATACATATATGCGAATTTCTCAAATACAAATAAAGCACTCATTAAAACAAACAATGTGAAAAACAAATTTTGTATTATACAATATGACGGCTTTTAAAAAGAAAAATTTTAAATATTTTTTCAATAAATATTAGAAATTATACTGAACAATGAAATCGGTGTGTTTTATACACCGAGAAAATATTTTTTTACAAAAACTGCGAAAAATAAACCAGCACACGGTAAAATAATGTATACACAGCGACTTAACTTGTTATTGCACATGTTTGCTTGTTGAAAGCAATAAATTAATCGACGACATGTAATTATTAAAATTAACATATGCTTCTCGTTAATCTACGATTCCAAAATCAGAAAAATAAAAAAATAATTTTCACAGAAGCTAAATGACGAGTTAATTGTTTCGGCGAATGGAAAAAATGCTCGAAGGTTTTACAAAATTTACGCTTCCCTCGGATTTATGGAATTTAACAAAGTTCAACGTCAAAAAATATGTCCCAGCATCAAAGTCGACCGACTCGTTGGGTGCGTGTTAATTTCTATCTCTTTCTCCCTTCATCCGCAAACGAGAACCAGCGATCGAGCTAGAGCAGAAATTTGCGAACCGCGCGTGCATTATTCCACGCATATTTTTACGACTCTTCGAATTCTGATTAGGCAGTCAATCATGCGGACGCATATATAACTTCTTGACGACCAACAGCCAGTCGTCGATGACTCCGTATAAGCTCTCTCTCTCTCTCTCTCTCTCACTCGTTAGTTTGCTCTCTCCCTCTTGTTCGCCATCAAATCAGCGCGAGTCGTAAAACATCGAATAACCGTCATGAATCAGGCAGCAGGCTTTAACTGCTTGCGCTTGTGTGCGAGCACTACACGCTAGATTAAAACCAGCGAAATACTCGCTCGGAGGCAGATAGAAAGAGAGAGAGAGAGAGAGAGAGAGAGAGAGAGAGAGAGAGAGAAAGAGAGATAGCAAGCTAAAATCGCGAGAAAAAAAGCAGCTGGCGAAACGAGAAGAAAAAAAAAAGACATAGAGCGTTCGAACGACGAATTTTGCTAGTGCGTTTTTCCTCCCGACTGTGCAATATCCTCGCAGCGAAAAAAAGCGGCGAAAAAAAATGGACGATTAATTCGAGCGCGAAAAATCGGAGCAACGACGAGTAGCGGCGACCTTGGAAGCGGGAGAAAGAAAGAAGAGGAACGCGTATAACTCGTGCGTCGCGCCGAAAATAAAAGCAGAGAGAGGTGAAAAGGAGAAAGAGAGAGGGATTATTGGGAGAAAAGGTGAAACGCGCGCGCGTCCAGTGTCGGCCTCGGTAGCCGCGGCACATCTGCGTACACAGTACGTATACACATCCGCATTAGCCGGTATACTAGCCGCTCGCGAAGTGAGCGTATATAAACCGCGTGCTTTTACGTACCTATGCTCGCCTGTCTCTGTGTGTATGTGTATCGAATGAGCGCGAGCGCGAATAACCGAACGCATCTCTCGAACATCTCGCGCTCTGCGTATAGTCGGATACTCGACTCCGTTCTTTCTTTCTCTCTCTCTCTCTCTCTCTACCTCTTTCTCTTTTGCTTACTCGCTCACTCGCTCTTCTCATATATAAAACGAGGGACTACTCGCGCTTCAAGCCAGTCTGACTCGCTCGCGCTTAGCGAGAGTGTCGTGCGTCTCTCTCATGTATGTGAGTGTTTTATCGCGTGCGTGTTTGTGCGCTGCGCGCGGTAAGGTTAGGTCTTACGCCGCCGCTACTCTACAGTTTGTATAAGACTCAATTCTTTTGCGCAAAAGCCCACCGCTCGTTTTCATACACACATGCGACCAGACCTGTACGAATACAGCTGGTAATTCTCGCAAGTAGTGCAAAAAGTTTCGGTCGATTTTTGAAAAAGCCGTCGGCTGCCGGCTTCTTTTTAAAAGAGTGCAGCGCCGTGCGACCGACGACGGAGATTACTTCGTGTAAACAGAGGCCCGAGTGTTTTTGGCGAATCGTGCGCCAATATTTTGCAACTCGAAGAGTGAAAAAGTGAGGCAGAAAAGAGGAACGGAAGAGACGAGCGAGGGAAAAAAGGTAGTCGGCACGTTTGCGCTGACACGGCGTGCATTCGTCGTCGCTCGGCTGCTATCCGACGCCGTGAATTCAAGCTAGAAAGTGGCGCGTCATTGAATTTCTGCAGCGAAAAGAGAGAAAGAGGAGTAGAGCCGCGTTCTCGGCTTACACGCGACACACGTGACTTCTCGGAGAGTGACAGTCGGCGAAAAGAAGTGGCAGCCATCGAATCGAAGAAGCGCCTTGTAGAGGAACAAAAAAAAACAAAACTCACCGTTTTTACGACCGGCAGTTAAATAGAAATTTTGCATCAGCGCTAGGCAGTGGCGACGGGTTCGCTAATTTCGGGGAGACAGACGATCCAGCGAGTCGCTTTTCCTTCCTTTGCTAACAGGTAAAACGTTAATCCTATATATTTAAGCTTGACTGACGAACGGTTTAGCTTTGCGAAAAAAAATAGCCGGGATTTTTCTTATCTCGCTTATCTCCGAAAGAATTGTTTTTTCCTCGTTCGAGACTGAGATTACACCGAACTACGGAACTATGATACGCATTCCACTAGAGAAAAAAGAAAAAAAATGTTTTATTGCACCTATGCGATTTTATTCGATAGTACAAACTGAAAAAAGACCGTTGCATATTTTCCATTCCATTTTCCGTTTTTTATATCCATTCTGCTGCACGTTTGAAAAATGGAACACCGATTGGCATCACTCTCTCTCTCTCTCTCTCTCTCCCTCTCTTTCTTTCTTTCTCTTTTGAGAGAGAAAAACGATAGGTAACATACCACGGGTATAGAATGTAATACGATTGACAGACTGCGCTGAATAAGCGACTCCGTATCGCTCGTTTTTATCTTCAATTCTTCGACAAAACATTTCGTTCGCCGGTTAAATAATGATAAGCAGCTACGAAGAACGTGTATTCGACTGTGTAATGGGCACAATAATAAAACGGCCGTAAGTCGTGTATTTATAGGTATTTATAGGATAGTTTTGGCCCCAGTCCATTCCACGACGTTTGCTTAGACGTCTTACACAAACACATACATAACGCCATCTCGAGTTCAATCAGGTCGGAGGCCGAAAAGTGACAGGCAAGTAACGTATATATTTTGGAAAACAACAAACTCATAATTTGCACGACGTTTTTGTATTCGACATAAATATTTTGATTGCTGTAAGTTTTTATTTTATTTTTTAAATTCAAAGATTTTTCAATCATAGTTTTTTTTTTTTTTATATATTTTTTAAAAATTTATGTTCTACTATTCACGCGAGCTTAAAATTTTATCGGACATGACAGATGCTACAATGGCACTATGGCCGTCGTTTCATTTGTTTGATAATTCCTGGAATATTCGTTCCATAAATATGACGTTACCATTTTCAAAATATTAATTTTTTTGAATCATTGTTTGAAAATAAAATCAAAGAACACCTTTACACACAAGAGTATTGAACAACTTCTAAATTGTCTTTTAATTACATTTTATTATGATATGTTAGGTACATAAATATTTATTATTAATAATTCATGCTATTTACATAAGTGAATTAAACTGTTGTTGCATCGGACAATGTTCATTTTGCATCACAATAACTTATTATAGAGTAATCCAAAACTCTTCTAGCGCAATCATTTTATACTCGTTTAAAAATTCTCATGCACCGCAAATATATGACTATCGATTCTAACAAGAGCATTTTAAATGTTACATCAGCATTTTTCATATAACCTGGCTATAAAGATAGAGTAATGACTCATTCTAGTTTACATCAAAGTATTACTCTTTGGAATACAGCTTATTTCTCCAATATCCGTGAGCACACATTAATGAAAAAGAAAATAAAAAAGAAAAAAAAAAAAAAAAAAAGTGTAAAAATATGATTCTGGTTTTCCGCTGTGTGTGTATGAAAAATTCAACTTTTCGTAAAGCGTTAAACCATCGCTCGTGTGCGTATTGTATTACATGCACTGTTGCTCGCGAAATGTATATATATATATCATATACATCTGCCTAATTTTGCACGCGTCACGATGTATATATACATTTTTTTCACCCTGAAACTTTTATACCCCGTGTACGTGCTTATGAAGCGAGCGCCCGCGCGCGCGTATATTGGAAAAACATTTGAAATGCTAATTCTTCGAACGTTTTCGAGTAAATGCATAGGCGCGGCTTGTAGTTTTCATGCAAAAATTTTCGAGCCGTGACACGATGCGGTTTTCTACGAAGATAAGACGATCTCTGTAGTTGCCGACGATTCATATGCTCGCTGAAAAGTTTCACGTCTGCAAAAATTGCAAACAGTTGGAAATTCTCGTTTAGCAAACATATGCGCCTTGACTCATTATTCGCATCGGTGGCGAAAGAATTTTTTATTAAGCAAAATGTCCGATATACGAGTGACTTTGATTAATCGTCGAAATTATCGGAAAAATAATATAATCGAAATTTCATAATAACTGATTAAATTGATAAATAAGATATCAGTACATTGTAATCAACAACATTATTGAATAAATTCTTTTAATTTTCACGGTGACACTTGTCTCTTTTTCCGAGAGAGAGAGAGAGAGAGAGAAAGAAAGAGAGAGAGACAGAGACAGAGAGTGTGTGAGTTGCTTTATTAGCGGTACGAAAACGGCAGAAGGTCGTATCGAGGCTAATAGACAGTTGGTACTTTAATGGACGCCACCGCACGTCTTGTCAACCACGAAGGTATCGTAATATTCGAAAAGTTACTGCCTGCATCGCGGTGTAGCCATTTTGTGTACCTGTGTGTATGTGTGTGTGCGTGTGTGTGTATGTATACATTAGGTGCACGAGCGCGCGACCTTTGCACGACCGTTCCACCGCCTTGATTATCCGAGATAATTGAGCGATTAAATGCTTACACGCGGAAATGCATTATTTCGCGCTAGACGTGTATATACATATGCATACGTGTCTCTATGTGTGTATACGTACGTTATATATGTGTACACATTGTCGCAGTGCGTGTTGGCGATGCTGCTGGCTCGAAAGTATAGTAACGCGCGCGCTGACTTAAACTGATTTAACGCAAATGGCTCATAATTACTCGCGCTGAAAACGCAACTCTTTTGCGAATCAGGCCGTTAACCGAATAAGTTTTACGATTGATCGGATTTTTGTTTTCTTTTTTTTTCCTCCGGCAAAGTCGAGTATTCGTTTGTCAATAATGTTTCATCGGTATGAGTCATCTTTTGTAGAGGACTCAATTTTTCGCATATACTTTTGTTTAATTAAGCAAATGCGTGAAATATGAAGAATCTAATTATTTAAATTGTATTTACATTTTGTTTACATTTATAAGAGCGCGATAAAGTCGATTTCGAGAAATCAATTTAATATGGGTCTGATATTTGCAACATTGAAATATAACGAAATAATTTTTCATATTTAAATAAAGCTGCTAAAAATGTACAGATTATATTTAAATATGTATCTGAATACTATATTATGCTATAAAAAACTAAGGCTAAAAAAATATAAATATAAATTTAAAATAAAAAGTTTTTAAAAAATTTCGTTGGACTCCAACGTTGGAAACTTCAAACCCATAATTTAATTTATAAAAATAAAATTATTATGTTTCACCTTATACGAATATGCTCGCTTATTCAAATGTTACGAGGTAAAACATGTTTTTATTAATACCCGGCAACGAACACATTTAACATTAATACATATAATTATTCAATTGATTATCCGTTTATCGTTGCATAAGCATTAAAAACATATAGTTATACCAATAATTATGTTAACTGAAAGAAAAAAAAATTTTATTGTTTCAAAAATTCGATAATATTATATATCAAAAGAAAATATTAAAAAGAAACAACGGTTAACTTTTAAAATAAATTTTAATAGATTTAAACGGCGTTTAAAAATAAAAATTCCTGGCTTAAACAAGTAATAACTCGTTAGATTGAAAAATGAGTTTAATTTTTTTATTCTCATTCGATCCGTTACAGCATAAATAAATACTGAATCATATGTCGCCAACAAAAATAATCTTATCTCGATAAATAATTTTTGTATTAATCACTCTTTATACAAGCGCGCGCTCGATTTACCGATAAAATTTACCGAATTCTTTTCTTCTTTTTCATACCAAACGGCACGCGCAAATTCAAAGTAAACAAAAGAAGACGCATATAGTCGATAGAAGAATGTGGAAGTGGGAGGAGGGGAGAGGGGGAGGAAAGAAAGTCGTTAGCATAACTTCCCGACATTATTTAATCGTCGTTATCATATTTTCATAGCGAGTTCTCGTTGCCGGTTTGTCAAGTAGCGATTTTAATCGCAACGATTAGATAGCCACGCTGGAAAAGCTCGCGGGCGTCTCTTGAGGAAATCTCGAAGAGGAAACGAAGGGAAAGAAAGAAAAAACGTCGAATGCACGGCACGGCGTAACGAGTCGAGCTGGAAGAATAACGCGGACGGGCGCGCAGCGGGGCGCCATTCAATTAGCCGACAAATTAAGACAATCTTCGTCGCTCGCGCGCGTATTAACGAGGTCCCTTCCTTCCTTCTAACGCATTAAGCGCACTTACACAAGTATAGGAGGACAAAAAGACAGGAAAGTCAAAGGAACGGGACAACGAAATACGTAAGAATGTTTTTCTCAGCCAATTGCGCGCGCTTCTTGTTCGACTTGGGTGGCGCCTCGACATCTCTTTATTTCTTTCTCTCTTTCTCATTCTTTGGCCCATCCGTTGGAAGTAGCTCGTTTATTTTCAGCCAATTATCCGCTCGCGCGAGCGCTGCTTTTCTCGACGGCCAGCACAACCGACCTGTCGATATATATCTCTACGTTTGAGTCCGTCCATTGTACTCGGTAAAATATTCGAATTCCAGTAGTAACAGGCCAGATGTAATTGTACACATATACACACACACACACACACACAGATAGATACGTACCTTGAGCACGGAAAACATTGTTGTGAAACAATGTTATGTTTAGCGTTTTCTTTTTTAGTTTCTTTTTTCTTTATTTTTTAACCCTCAACATTTAAAAAAAAAAAAAAAAAATATCCTGCTTGAAAATTAAATAATAAATTGAGTTGTAAGATTTTGAAAAAATTTTTAAACTTGATTGAATTTATATTAATTTATTTGAGTACATTGACGCACGCAGATAACATTCGAATATTTTCATTTTTCGCTTACAAGCGCAACGACGTACATAACGTACGACGTACAAACGTTTAATTACGAGAATTTAATTTTATACGTTGCAATAATTTTTTATCGATTTCCCGCAGTAGCTCGAGAATATACATATATATTATATTTTTTTTTCTAAATTCAATCAAACTCGTTCCATACATTTTTATCGAAAATTGTTGTTAATTATTTACCTACTAATTCCAATTAAATTTTTAATCAATTACGAAACTTTTTTTTTTACCAGCTAAAAGCCTCTAATCGATTTAATTAAATGCACACACCTTTGTTCTAAAATAAGCCGTCGCGGTGACACTTGTTTTTTTTTTTTGTTCTACATTCTAAAAAAGAGCTCGACAAATGTCGATTTTGTTAAAGCAAGAGTCATACTTCGCGTGTGTGTATGTATACAGACGCATTAATCGGACATCGGGCACACAAAACGCCCATCTCGAGAAGAACAAAAACACCTCCCTGGCGGGAGGGATTTCCCATAGTTTTCCTCGTTCCAGTCGTTATTGTTTTTATTGTCGTCGCCGTTATTGACAACACAAAGCTGCGATTCGGCCCGCGGCCGTACATAACCCGTACACGCGTTCACATTGATACGCTCGTTTGCTCCCTGTGTACGTCGCGTCCGCGTCATCGCGCGGTTCGTTTTCACGTAGACGAGGAGCGTTTTAAAATCACTTTGACATATATCCCTTTCTCTCCCTCGATCGATGTACAGAAAATTTCATCGAAGCCTATATTCTATCGCGCCGATCCGCATTGGGAACGCGCGATCGAAAGACAAAAGACGCGCGGCTCTCCCTCTCTCTCTCTCTCTCTATCTCTCTCTGATGTTTTTTTTTCTTTTTTTTTTCTATTTTCTATTTTTTTTCTTCTTCGATCGTTTCGTTTCCGAGGTTGACGCCGTATGCGCGGGTGCGACTATTCAGTCGTAAAAACGTTTCATATACACTACCTCGTCGATTGCCCAGTCGCTCGTGCATCTGTGTGTGCGTGTATGTGTGTGTGTGTGTACAGAAGGTTGCAGGTATCCGCGCGAACGATATACAGGGGCGACGTTTACTCTCGTCACTGGACAAATAAATGGTTATGTTGACGCGAGTGTTCTAGTATGCATAGCTCCCGTCGATATTCAAAGAGAGAAAGCTAGCGCGCCGCGGTGCATTTTGCACACGGAACACGCGCTCCTCGCGCGCTCTTCGCGTTTTAATTCGCTCGCGCTTCCTAATTCATCTCGGCGAGTAAGCGAGAGAAAGATAGTAAACTTTGCCGGGCAAAAACGTTGCGCATCGATGCAGACTTTCCGCTCGTTTACTTTTAGATTTGGTCTGCTTGTTTTTTCGCTGACTTTCTTTTGTTATTATTTATTTATTTATTTATTTATTTATTTATTTATTTATTTTTTTTTTTTTTTTTCAACGAACGAAACGTACGCGAGGTCGAAGACGCAAAAAATTCTCTAGCTGTAGGTTACGGTAAAGTTTAAAATTGCTAGTGAAACCATTCCGCTAACGGAATATTTTCTCATCGCCGACATAAATTTGCTACCTGAATTGAAAAAAACTTAACGTTCAAGTTTCTCTATTCGTAATTTGTACAAAGAATATTTCGCAATCTAGGGTAATGAATTTAACAGGGAATAGAAAGTAAATAATGTGTTTTATACGATAAACTTAATTCACAGCTGACCATAAAAGAAATAAAATACGTTAAAGTTAAACGGGCAATTAATTTCGTCATCTTTCAAAATATTTTTTGATAAATAAATCAAAACAAAGTTTGCGCGTATATACTATACTGCGTGAAAATAATTATTTTCAATTTATTATCTTACACTGCTCCCTATAAAATTTAAACTCAGTCTACGCGTTATCAATTCTCTTCATGCGCAGAAAGTGAGAGAAAGAAAGAAAGAGAGAGAGAGAGAGAGAGAGAGAACAGCAACTTTACATACGCAAGAGAGCGGGAACATTTAGCATCGGTACCCTAATAAATCGTCCAATTAAACATAGGACATTCTCGATTTGTTTCGACTGGACTATAAAATAAAATTACGCGGCATCTCATTTTATGAACGATTTATTCGCTCGGCCGCACTTAGCTCTTGTTTCGCGAGATCGGCTGTATTTTTTCTTAGTCGATTTACGCTGAGAGAAAAATAAAACTCGATTTTTGCGACTGGCCAAGATTTATAACGTTTCAGATGATAAGACGATCCAAACGACATCGTAAACTATAGACGATCGATGTACGTGAACGTTTTAAATATAATTACTCAACGCGCGTTACATCTTTTGGAAACATTTTTTCAAAGAAGCGAATATAACGACTTATCATTTAGTTTTTAACTCTTACAATCGGCTTCTATTGTTTCTTTGCAACGCCGCTTCCATTAGAGCTAGGTCGGCAGAATGGTGCTTATAAAAAATGAATACATCATTGTTTTAACGATGCCGATGAGGTTTATTTAAAAATAATGAGGATAAATGGCTTTTTTCAAAATATGATTTTTCAAAAGTCCCAAAGTTGCTAAAATTATTTCATCGATCGAGAGGACTGGTTAGTCGTGTCTTTATAATTTTATCGATCGTATCTCCGATGATCTTTTTTTCTCCTTTTTCTTTCATTTGTTTTTTTTTTTCCCATCTAGTTACTATATAAATTGCGCTAGAAACCAGTCGCCGATAAGCTCGTTAATTAAGCCCTCGGTGCCTACGAAAGCTTTATCGAGTGTTTTCAATGTTATCGGGCGTTCGCGCATCTATGGCTTTGGTATAGTTCCTCCCTTGCGGGACGCGCATATTCTTGCCGCGCAACGTTGCACACACAGCGCGGCTCTCGCGCGATGAATTTTCAAAGCGTTATCCAGCCAAATGCGACGCTTGACGCTCTTTTGCAACTGCTACGTCCAGCAGGAGAAACGAGGTTTTGCGTAAAGTTCGTACCTCGACGAAGGGAGCTTAATTTAACGTTTTTGCTTTTACTTTGTTCAAACGCATTCGCCGCGCTGTACCAAATTAATTTCCGTTATGAAATATATATCGCGAACTCTATTTTTTTTTTTTTTTCCGATTAAATTTAACTAAAAAATTTTACGCGTCGATTCGACAAAGTTCTTCGATTTTTCGACTCGTTGTTAACGAGTATAATTTATAAATTTGATATAGATAGCTCTTGGAAATATATTACTCGCGTCATTTGTCACACTTTCATTGCGAGTATGAGAACGTTCCAAATATTTCATAAAAAATTAATAATCATTGTTCATCGTATTGATAAACAAAACGATTAGACAGCGGTGAAACCAATTAAAAAAGTCGCTCGTTCGAGGGAATCCGATGAAATTAATTTGTCCATTCCGTGAACGCGTAATATTTAACGGTTTATCTCGATAAGCCATCCAAGACAGGCCGAGGCGCGTCTTGAAAGCTTAGCGAGCCTACCGGAATTACGGCTGACAAATGTACAAGCGGTTAACCCATTTGTCATGCGAAGATAAAAGTTTATCACTCATTGCCGGAAAGTGTTATATGGCTCCCGAGAGCTGTCGCGACACAATACAAGCGCGCGCCTTTCTCTTTCTCTCTCTCTCTCTCTCTCTCTCTCTCTCTCTCTCTCTTCCCCCTCGCGACCTCCCTCTTCCCTCTCGAGCTAACGCCGTAAAAATATACTGCCGGCGAAGCGAGTGATTAACTTTGCTTAATTGCTCAAATCGCGTGTACCATCATTTCTTTAATGCCCTCGGGAAAACACTTCATTATTCTTGCGGGCTTTCTTTTTTAACATTTTATTTTTACCGAATCCTCGTCGACCTCATCATTGCAGCAGCTTCTCCCTGTAATTTAAATGGGTCTATCAACGCGATGAAAATCTTTTCACTTTTATTACGATGCATATGATTTAAACAATCATTGAAGACAAGAATTTAATTTTTTTTTTTTTTTTTGGTTGAGATCAGATTTAAACGATGCGTTTTTAATCGGATAATAAGTTAAGCGATTTGTATTCAAGTTCATTTTTTTCCAATTATACTTTTAATTGTTGTTTTATTCAAAGTAGCTTTTTAATCGACTGAGGTTCTTTAAATTTTAATTAAAAATTTCTATTCGACTTGTAACGCAAGATAATTCCAAAAGTTTATTATAAACTATTTTAAATAGCAGACGCGATAAAAATACTTTTTATAGGTTGTTTAAAATTTTGTGCATGCATTAAAAATATTAGCGGAAAGAAAGAAACTAACTCTCATTGTGTGCAGAAAAACCGTTGTGAAAGTTACGTTATTTACGTAACATTATGTGCATCATGTTCTTTGAATGCACTTGATGCACGCTTACTTGATTTTCTGATATAAATAAAGTGAAATTTACATTAATGAAATTTTACCGTTTTGCATAATAAATTCGTAAAAACCTTGAGGCTTACTAAGCAGCAGAAGAGAAAAAGTTGGCGCGCGGAATGTTAATTTTTCTCGTGAATACTTGGCGAATTCGAGCAGAGACTCGAGCTTAAAAAAAAGGAAACAAAAAAAGGAAACAAAAAAAAAAAAAAAAAAAAAAAAAAAAATTGTAATATCGTGTTATTCTTTAATTATAAAAATTGCATTAAAATTCTGATGAAATTTTCTCGCGGTCAAACGGTCGCATTTATTCATAATGGGGATAGCTAAATTATGATACTCTTTTGCTCACCATTTTAATGTATATATATATATATATATATATATATATATATATATGTGTGTGTGTGTATGTGTGGAAGAATTTTGGCATCCCAATTATATTGACTAATGAAGCAAATTTCTAAGCGTCATAAAAATTAAAAGACCGTCATCTCAAAATAAGTATTTTAATTTTCGTTAAGTGGATCTCTGCTACTCTTCTCCATCATTATTATAGATTCATAAATATTAAAAAAAAAAAAAATTTGCGCAACGCGTTTTTTTTCCTTTTTTTTTTTTTTTGTTTCATTTTCCATTTGGATACGATCCAAACAGCTGCAGTCATTCTTCATTATGGTAATAGGTAGGTGTAAACAGGTAGAGAAGCGTGTCTAACACGTTTCTCTCGGTCTTTTTTTGTGCAAGGCTTCCTATTGTAAACTCTATCATAAAATCAAGCCACTCAATCAAATCCGACATTAACAGGTTATCTTCTCTCTTTTTTTTTTCTATATGTTTTGCAGAGTCGAATCGCGCCTTCATGAAATTCAAATAATTACAACGAGCATCTGCTGACGAGACGTATACTGAAAACACCGGGGCGTACTCGATTGTATTGTGTTCCATAACGATGCACACACACACACACACACACACACACACACACACACACACACACACACAAACACACACACACGCACACACACACACTTGCCGGTGTATTGTACTTAATGCGTCATGTGCGCGTTACGCGTTTAACGACTCGGTGCATATTGAATTGCAAACTAAAAGAATGACGTCGGTTCGCGCGTCGCACAAACTTCATACGTCTCTTTTTCTCTTTTGGTGTCACCGAGTCTCGGATATCGCCTTTGCTCTTTCTCGCCTCGCTGGCGAATTAGAATTTCTTTGGAAATAATAATCTCGTTCTTTTCTCGGCTCTTCTTTCAAAGATCGGAGCGAGAAGAAAAAGAAAAAAAAAAAAAAATATGATAATCCTCGCGCGTCGCAGCGGACTGTTTTGTCTCTTTGGCGCGCGCCTCGATTAATATTCATAAGTCCCGGACTCTTTCTCTTAATTATTGCTCGGCCGCAGTCGCAACACATGACTCGAGCGTAGGAGAGCGACGTGATGTGGAGGAGAGGGGAAAGCGGGAGAGAACGCGCTCTTCTCTTTCTTTTGATGTTTCGGGGAAACGCCGCGGGCGCGCGCTCGTGCGACTTCTCCGGCGACGCGCACTTATCTAAATTTCCAATTAGCGCGGCGAGTGCGCTCCGCGTTTAATGAAAATTCAATTAACCCGTATATATCCCGGAGCTTCGCTCGCTGTTATACACATCCTCGTCGTTTTCACCGACGAGTACGAGGCCTTTTAATCGGTCCTCGAGAGTCCCGAGAGAAGAGAGAGAAAGAGAGAAAGAGAGAAAGAGAGAAAGAGAGAAAGAGAGAAAGAGAGAGAGAGAGAGAGAGAGAGACGAGCGCTGTGGTTCCGAAAGTGCCGCGAGACACATTGAATTTGCGGAGGCGTAGTGACGCGGGAAAGAGAGAAGTAAAACGGCGTACGTTTCGACAAAACTCACTTTATCGCGTTTAAGGCTCGGGAGAAAGAGAGACCGGAGCGCTCCGAATCGGACGAAAAAAAGGGCCAAGAAGAAGAAACCCGGAGCGAACGAGCGGAATAGAGCCGCAGCGAGCTCTCGACTGTTTAGCGAACGTGCTTAGATAGCGAGGGACTTTGCCGTTTTCCTCTTTCTACCCTTCCCCCTCTCCTCTCTTTGCCTCGCGAATGCAAACACGATTTCCTCGGTACTTCCTGTTTTGCGGCCGCAGCGCAGCTCGTAAATGGCGAATTTATCGCAGAACGCGAAGGGCATGATAATCATTCGACGCTCGAGCTTTTCCCCGCTCAGGGAATTTCTATATTTTTTTTTTTTTTTTTTTTTTTTTTATTTGCCTCCTCTTCTTTTTCTTTTTTCCCTTCCTTTCTTGCGCTTCGTAGTTTCCATTTTTTATTTTTGTTCTCTCGTCCTTTTACAAATTAACCCCCTTTTCCGACTTCCTTCCAAGCGCCAGGGGAGGTTAGCGCCAACGTTTAATAATTCGCAAGCTGCAAAACACGATTTTGAAAAGCATAGCAGGAGAGAGAAAGAGAGACAGAGAGAGAGATGGAGGGCAGAAGGTACGATATACGCGCTCACTCGCAAAGGGTGAACGAACGCATCGTTTTAACGACGCATCGTATAATAGGTCCGAGTAAAGCGCACGCGATCGCTATTAACCCGTTAACCTATTAACCAACTCGGCCTGGAGTACAAATAAAATCTCCCGACTAGCAGCACGCTCCGTGGTTATTTCGTCGCCGGTATGTTTACTCGGCGCGATCCGTTCGTGCCTACCGCGTCGCGATACCGCTGCTGACGGGGCTAAATCGACGTGCGAATGAAATTATATACGAACGATAGCATCTTATATATATATATATATATATATAATTGCGCTGCACGACAAAAAAAAAAAAAAAAAAAAAAAAAAAAAAGGCTAACAATTCTTTTAACGTTCTTTCTACAGTGTCACGTTCGCGCGAAGATAAACGTGAGAACGGTTTTGTAATATACGAGTATATAAGACTTTTTTTTATCTTCTTTTCGCATTATGAACGGTGTATGTGTCTGCCGTCGTTGCACAACTTAAATTAGTATTTCATGTACCGCAACGGAGCATTCGCTGATGTTTTTCATACTTGTTTCTTTTTTTCTTCGTCGCTTTTTTTTGTTTTTATAGACAAAGTTGTTGAATGTTTTTGTCGTCAAAGCTTTAAACGGCACTTTACCATGTGAATTCTCATGTTTGTTGGATAATTCATTGAAAATTTCGACGTCGAAGTAATTAAATTTGATTCGGATGAATAATCATGTTAAATATAAAGTTATGTTAACGTTTTTATAGTTGTGCGAGGAATACTTCAATTTCTTGGGATTTACTATGATGACCGCTGATTATTTTATCGTCAGACGTCGTGTAGATGTAAAACGAACATTAATTAACGTTGGAATACATAATTCCCTCGCGTTTTTCGCACAACGTAAACACGCACTTCGTCGTTTTGCTACTTTCGCTCTCTCCCACGCGTGTTTTAGCAAAACGAAGAAAAAAGAAAAAAGAAAAAAAAAAAAAAAAAGAAAGAACACAGCAGCAGCAACAACAAATCAAACAATTTGAAACTCATGATAGTTCGCGTGCGTGTTTACGGTACACATGCCGCGCTTGGAATACCCGGGCGAGCGACTCGGAGGATCGGCGCATCATTTTTCATACCCGCAGCCAATGACACGGCTCCGCTCGGATCCATTAGTATTCCGCGTTATCGTCGCTGCCCGACGAGCCGCCGCGCGCGTTCACTTTTACACTCTCTGTATTGTAATAGCCCGCGCGCGATATTTATCCCATCGTAATTTGTAGTACTTGCGCAATGCCTCCGCAATTTTAAATTCATACTTTATGGCCGATTAATTGCCACGCAAAAATTGTCTATTAAGTATAATGTCTTTTTTCTTTATTTTTTTTTTTTTTTTTTTTTTTTTTCAATTAAAAGCTTCTCAATATTTAATATTTTATAGTTATTTTACTACACACCAAAGGCATATATATATATATATATATATATATATATATATATATATATAAAATTTTTCTTGCGGAATATTTCCAAATGTTTATTACGTGCGTTTATTATTTTTTGTAAAGCAAAATATAAAATGGATAGGCATTCACCGCATTTTGTAGCGTAAATAATAATTATATCATCTTGGTACAGCATTTATAATGGGTTTAAAAATAGAAGTATTTAGCAGAATAAGCTATATCTTTTGGATAGAAGAAGAATTAAAAGGACACCCTTTCGATTTCGTAGAATAAGAGAATCTTTCCTCGTAATCTCTTCCAATAGGCAAAGGCAACTCGAGACTCGACACCCGGGCCTCGTGCCGTAACCGAGCGTGACAAGTGTTTGAGATGAAACTCGTGGAACGTTATAGGATCTTCGATATTGACGTAGGCTAATGAAACGAGGCACCGCGGCGCGTCGGCAGGTGATGTCATCGGGTGAATGGATCGCCGACTCCGACTGCGCGCGAGCTCTCGACTCGTCTCGCGAATTTCCGTCATCTCTCTTTCCTTTTCCTCTCGTCGTTGCATCATCCTCGCGCGTTCACAACTTTACCCGATTTCCTCTCGTTCCATCGGCTGTGTGCGCGCGCCTCTAAGACGATTACGATTCCTTTCCTCTCAACGCACGCGCTCCCATTTCGAAATGGAAGAACAATCGAAATTATCCACCGGCTGAGAGTAATTTACGAGGGTGGAAAGTGCGTTCTCGTGAGTTTTCCGTAAAGTAGACATAAATCAGGAGGCCGAGACGAAGAAGTGCGAGCTCGCGAGTCGGAGAGGAGAAAAGGGAACGGCGCTCGTTACCGCGACGTTTCTTAAATGAAAATCAAATTCGGATCTTTGGGACGAGTGCCAGGAAAAAGAGAGTAAGAGCGCCTCGACGCCGGTGAGGTGAAGAAGTAGGTCGAGATGCCGGTTGACAAATTGCGCTCTTGAGCTCTTATTTCCGGTACGCGAGCGTCCCGTGCTCCTAAACTGCTTCATCACTCTTTATGCTCTGTCTTCCTTTCTCTCTTCTTCCCCTCCCCTAAATTCCTCGATGCGAGAGATGAGGGTACAAGAGGCACGAAATGAGCAAATGAGTGGGGAAGAGAGTGTGAGAGAGAGAGAGAGGGGGTGGGGGAGCGAAAAGCCGCTCGTGCTCGTGTGTATCTTTTTACCCAACCTTTTACGGGAATTTTTATGCGCGCAGGTGGCCGAAAAAAATGACGACGCAACGCGCGCGTGCGAGAACTCCGAAGATAACGCGAGAGGCTCGATTAATTATGTAGCAACAAGTGGGCAAGCATTTGCGCTGACCCTCTCCATAGCCAAGCCACGCACACGCATATTCTCCTCGGTGCAGCGTGTCCGCGTGTGTTTCGGTCAGCGTAAACGAGCGAAGAAATATGCCGGCGACGAATATTCGTTTCAAACTTCTTTTTTTTTCCTCTCTTTTTATCGATCTCCTACCTCGACGCCACGTGAGCTTAAACTTGTTGCCAGCGTCAACTTCCTGTCCGGAAATACAGCGTCGCCCAAAAATAGAGAAAGAGAGAGTGAGAAAGCCGAAGAATGTATCGGCCCAAGAATTTTCCCATTTCCGAGGAAGTATACAGACTCATTATAGCGCGAGAGTCGGTCGTTCGCTTCGACAATAGCGACTCGCGCGCCACCCACGCGTCCTCTCAAAACGTGTGTAAAAGGTTTGTGTATCTTAAAAACATTGGCTTATAAATTTAATGTCTCTACATTGTCGCTGCTTTTGACATTCTTTAAAGATATTTCCGTATCGTTGAAAGTTGCCACGTTTCTCTAATTACGTTCTTTCGCGAGTGGAATTCTGATAAACAAAAACACAAAAACAGCGCGCAGCATTTGCTTTATTAAATGCGATTAAAGAATACTTTTTATGAAATGATATATAAGCAATCAAGCGCAAAAAAAAAATCTTGCATTAAAAACAGAAAAAGAAATAAAAAATATTCGAGCTTTGTAAAAGTCGCAAAGTTTTTAAATTGCATGGGAGCTAAAAGGATTTCACGTGAAAAGAAACGTCTACCCGAGAGCACGCGAAAGAGCAGTCTCTCTTTTGACCTCGAGACGCACACGACGAAGCGGCGCCAAGCTGCAAAAGGACGTTTTCAGCAACGCGTCGTGTTCGGTTCCACATTCTTCCTCTTTCTCTCTTTCTCTCTCTCTCTCTCTCTCTCTCTCTCTCTCTTTCGAATTCTCGGGCGCGAATATTTTGACCGAGCAGCACGTTCGACTCGAGAATCCGTTGACGTATCCACTCGACGCCGGTGTGGGGAAGGGGGAGGCCGACAAAGTCCATCCGACGTTCGCGGGAATAGCCGAGCGATGACGCAGAGGGCCGAAAATTAGACGGAAAATCTAAATGGGTCGAGGCATTTAAACGAGCGGAATTAGCACGCCGCGATCGGACAGCCAGCTGTGCACGAACCCGTGTACGTATATATATGTATATATATGTATATATAGATATATATTCAAGACGCTCGCGCGCGCGCGTCGTCGGTGGCCTTCGCGCGCTGGAATCCAACGCCCCCGCGCGAGCGCGCCGATGATTTGTGCCTCGCGGGCTTTGTTTAGACGCTCTGCGCCGATCCTATCTCCTTGGCTCTCCTCCATCCGAGATAAGAAGCGAGCCGAGCCGAGCGACCTCGCCGTGCTCTGGCATAATACGGAAGGATCGAGGATTCGTCGAAGGCTTATTTATCGGGTCACGAGGCTGTTCAACCCTCGGCCCAACAATTTCGGATTTATTTCTTCCTCTTTCGCGAACGCCTAGTCGATGCCTATTTTCCTCTCGAAGATAAATTAATTGCTGAGAAAACAAACGCCGCCGCTCGCGAAATATTCGTTCGAAGATAATTTTAACGGTATGTTGATGCAATTGCAACTCGATCGCGATTAAGAATTCCTCGACGATTAGAGCTCCCATTGTCTTTCGGAAGACGATTCAATCAACGTTTTACTCAATTTCACGACTCGAACAATCGCAAAGTTATCTTGTTTGTATTTTTTATTTTTTATTTTTTTTTTTTTATTTTTTACTTTTATTTTTTATTCTTCACAATCGCGAGCAAACAACTCTACCGGAGAATTTTCGCGGCACCGACGACAACAGCACAAGGCGCAACATAACAACGGCGAAATAAATTACCCGTTTATCATCGGTTGGGAGAGAGATTACGCAGGAGGTTTTGAAAAATAAATCACCCGTTTCGAAATGAGTTTCTCTTATCGCGAAGCAACAGCTAGGAGCAGCTCTCTCACTCGCAGTAATTTTCTATGAGTCTTATTCGCCGAGGACTTTTACTCCCTCCGCGTGCGTGCGTTTGCATCTGAATCTTTCGCGAAGCGCCCGCAACGCCGGACTTTCCTAATATACCCTTTCGCGCTGATAACGCGCCCGTTTCGCCTGTAAAGATAGCGTGGCTCTCTGTATTTTCACGCGTTTCCATTACTCAACGGAATAAGCGCCACGAGCGATATACCCGTGTATCTAAGCTTTTTGTTGTTTGTATATATATATATCGTATATATCAGCAAAACGCCAAGTCTACGGCGCTACTTGCTTGCTTAATATCGGACATCGCCGATTTGCATACGCGTACAAATCCGAGATCGCTGCACCCAATTTTAAGCACCCTCGATTTTATTTATCGTTGAAATAATGAAGCGCCCGCGCGCATGAATGCCGTAATTCGATTTGCGCCGCGTTACCGTAAATAATATTCGCTCGCTCTTAATCTTAATGGCTAGTTTTCGATATTTATAACGTCTACTTTGTTTTTTAAAGGCCAGTTATAATACACTAACACTTTGGCGTTTACGTGCTTTCCACGTTAAAATATGCAGGATTATGAAGAAAGAATGTGCAACGGGATACTTATGTCAAAAACCATTTGGCCTCGATACTTTGAGAGTAAAAATGTCGGATTTATACGAAAGAAACGAAAGCTCCTTGTAACGTAACGTCAAGTTTTAATTATTTTAAGCCAATAATGGCAACATTTTTCACTCTTAAAAATAATTTATCCTCGATCGTTTACATTAATATAATCTTAATATTATGAATCGATGCATATGTATAATCCAAATATAACTCGAATAGATGCACGACCTCGAGGCGATAAATGTTCAAATAATTTATGAATAAAAAAACAAATTTAATATGAAAATAAAAAAAAAAAAAAAAAAAAAAAAAAAATACGCTTTCTACGACTCGCAAAATTTATCGCTGCTGGAAATTTGATTCGCAATATTATAAACCAGACACACACACACACACACACACACACACATATATATATATATATATATATATATACATATACGTATGCACAAGTGCGTGCGCGCGCGCGCACGTACAAAGATGGCAAAGTCAGCATTTAGGCAAGCATTCAAAATGAAAAATACAGCAAGATAAGGAATTGTGTTGGTAATATGAGTCAATGTTTAATACGGGATCTTTATATATTTGCAAACTCGTAAGTCGTATCAGTGGCGGTTAAAGAATTTTAAGATTTTTTCTGTGGTATTTCAGCGTCGCTTAGCTGCAAATACTTTCGACTTACGTCACTCAAAAATTTTTGCTGTAAAAAATTTTTCATCTTTCGTTAATTTAACGCGAGATGAAAAAGGTTAAAAAAAAATTCCCTGAAAACGTTTTTTAAACGGAAACAAAAATTATTTTATCCATTTTTTTAAATATAATTATTCATTATTTAATATTATTGTTAATTTTTCATACGTCTCGTTTGATATTTTTCGCTAACGATTTGCATAAAACGTAATCGTGTAATAAATTCGAGTTAAAAGTAGGTTACATTTATCACACCCACCGAAATAGGATAGTCGAATGCGTTACACGATTAATTTTTTTTTTTTTTTCTCTTTTTTTTTTTTTGTTTTTGCTAAATGAATAAAATATTCGGCATAATCTACGCGCTCGTGTTTCGTTCATCGTGAAAACACAATGTGATAGTCATAAAATATTAATGAATTGTGCATTGTTCTCAACGGACGGCTTACAAGTGTGCTTCTCGCAATTAAATATAATTAAGCGATGGTAAAGTAAATAAGTCGTTAATTCGCGTTTGACGTTTTCGATTATCGCTTAGGGAAACGATGGCGTAAATCTACGATTCTCTCGTAAACGAGTGACCATAAATGTGAACGAAAAACAAAGCTCCTCGGGGAAGTGTCGGTATCGTTTCGCTTATGTACACAATAAGTGGGATGATCGCGCATACATACACGTCATTATAAAGCTCTGAAAACGATCGCGCTTATTATGTGTACGTATGTGTATATATATATATACATATATATATACGCGGATATGTGTATAAACAAAACGCGAAAGATGGTTAAGATAATATTTGCTCGGCAAGTCTTGACAGGTCCGCGGCACTTAATTGACTCTACTACAGCTCTCCCTCGCTCATCACATACACATATACACATTAATACACGTATGGACATTCCCAGTTATGCGGGCTAGAAAACTTTTCCAAAAACTCGGAATTTCTCATCCGTTCGGCGGTGTAAGTACAATAAAGGTGTGCGATATTTTATACGCGTATATGCATACTCGTATACTAGTACATGTGTTTGCAGATTCTCGCGTTTTTCTCGCGCGCTGATTCGCGAGGAAAATTTTTCGAGTGAAATTAAAATGTCTCGACGCTCTCGAGGCGCTCCGAGTTACACAACTTTTTCTCTGTCCAACGTTGGTTTGAGTTTCGCGCACTCGAGAGCGTTCAACGTTTATAGAGATAAATGAGAAAAGTATACTTTGAAAGTTCGATTCTTCGTATGTATACAATGTCGTGCGAATATTGCCTTTTTGATGTTTTATTTAAACGATTCAGTTGTTAGGCTTCAATTCCTCGTGATATATCGCCAACTTTCTTCTTTAACGAAGAATATTTTTTCTCGCGTTGGAAAAAAGAAAAATTCGTTACAACTTTTTATCGATGTTTTTCATCATTTTATTTCAGTATCGTTGAAATTATTATAAAAAAAACTTTCTAAAGTAACATTGTATCGATGGTTTATTGAAAGCTTTGTTGTGAAATTTCCGATAAACATGCATTATTATTGCTAGACAGGTGTTGTTGAAAGAAACGTTAAACATTTGCATTGTTTACCCGAATATGAAATTATAAACGTACACATTTTTTAGAATTAATTTTGCATCCTACTTTTTGCAACATTTACTATTTAAAAAATTAAATAAACAATACAACGCGCTAAACGTATGAAATAAATAAAAAAAATGAAATAAAATTTTAAATAATTAAATTTTTGTCTACAGCTGAAAGCGCTCGAACGCATCGATTGGATTCAGCGGCAAGGTGGGACGACGACTGAAGAATTTAGTTTTTATTTTTTGTTTTTGTTTTCGTTCTTTCATTTTCTTATAATAAAAGCGGGAGAGAAAGGAAGAGGATCGGGAGTGTGATAAACATTGACGAAGAAGAAAAAAAAGAATAATTCGTGAACGCGCTTAAACACATACACACACACACCCACACACCTGTATACGCGCGCTAAAACGCAGATACAAGCTAAACGCGCATATATATTCACACGCGCACGTACATACACAGACTTATACTCGCACACGAACCTATAAAAGTAGCGACGCGATGAACGTTTGCCGAGTGTCTCAGTGAGTCGTGCGCGCGATTCGCTTATATACATATATAGATATATAGATATATAAATATATATATAGCAAGTCGAAAACCGTTGCTCGGCTCTATAATGTGAGCATCAATCGCGCGGGCTTCCTGAAGTTATAGCATCAGCGTCGTCAGCGTTATCCAGCATCAGCAACCGCAATTCCGAACACAGAGCAACAGATCATTCTTTTAAGAAGAATCACAATGGCTTATACCTACCATCGCGTCACCGCAGCAGTTCTGCTTCTCTTTTGTTTAATCGGTAAGTCGCTTTTTTATTATTCTTTCATATACCGCGTGCATTTTAGCTCGAAAATCATTTTGTCTCTCGTCGATGCTTCGATAGCACGACGAGGAACTTCCCAACGAGCGACTATTTTTATTCTTTCCTTTTAATTTATGTTTATGTACACGTATATGTATATGTACATCAAAAGTTAATTAACGCTATTTACGAATAGAACAAGTTGTTTAATTTAATGGGTATATGTGGTTACGTCGACTATTTACGCGAGAGCTGTTTTTCTTTTCTAATATATGCACTTTTCTCTTAAACGTTGTTGGCGAGTTCTGGCGCGCGCTCTCCTCTCTTATACACTGTGTGTGTGTGCGTGTATATGGGTGAACGTCAACAAAGAGAGGCAAACGTTAATCTGAACTTTATATCTCCGGGGCGTGTAAATTTTAGAAAAGGAAATTGAGAGAGCCTCGTTATAAGTGCACTATGAGTGTCAAGACGTCTATTTCACGCTTGGAAAAATTAACTTTTTATTCAACGTTTTACTGAATCATAATTTTTGAATTTCCTTTAACAATGAAAAAAAGAACATCAGAGACTTTTAATATAATTGTAAATTTTTAGTTAAAGTTTTTTTTTTTTTTTTTTTTTTTTTCTCAAATTGAACCCATGCGCAAACGAAATATAATTAACATAAAAAAAAATTAACAATAAAAATAAACACAGAAGAGTCATTAATCATTAATTGTACAAATCTTATTCAAACTTACCAGAGAACGAATCTAAAATTACAGAAAAAAAAAAATTCTAATTGTGAAAGCTGCTGCCGAGCAAAGTTTTTAATTTCGTGATAAAGAATAACTCGTGCAAATTCCAACTTGTTCAGCAAAAGTTCCCTCCAAGTATTATAACAACTGAAACCTCCTAGAGTCAACGTATTTAAGTCTAATAAACTTGAAATACGATAATGACTCATTCTTTATCAGAAATAAAATACAAAAAAAAAAAAATAAAAATAAAAAAAAAAAAAAAAATGCGAAACTCGCCGCATAATTTTCGCAAGCGACGCAGCGCAATTACCGCTGTAAAAATTTTTACGAGAGAATCGACTAACAAACCTGAGGACGTTTTCCTCAACAAATCAGCAAATTGTTAATTACGCGCGCGACCGCGCATAAAATAGTGTCGATATGAAACAAAGGCTCAGCTTTTGCTGATTACACATATATAATATTACATACACAGGCGTTTATTATGCAAATTGCGCCGGAAAAGTATCTTAGAACAAACCACGCGATAAGGGCTTATAAGAATTATTATCGCATTTTCAGTCGACACCTCGTCGTCGGCGATATATTTCGCGTTTAAAATCTCCCTCGAACCGTTTCGAGCAGCATCTAAGGTATAGATGACCCACTTGTCGCCCGTTTAGAATCGATTCGATTCGCTCTGCGGTTAATTATCGCATGTTTATGTATATATATATTTGCGGAAAGCAACCGGTTTTCGGAAGCTCGCCTCGGAGCTTCGACAGCGACGTCGTCGTGGTAAGCGATCGAGTTACCCGACAGTTATTGCGCGCGTATAACTTACTTCTCGTTCTAAGCTTCCTCCCTCTCTCTCTCCCTCTCTCTCGTAAATTTTCCGCGTCTTTAAGTAAATTCTTCTTTGAGGTTGAAACCCTTGCGTGCGTCCAGTCGTTCCTCTTTCGCTCGAATAAAAGAGGTTCGAGGTTCGCGATTGATAGACAGCCGGTGTTACTCGTATATGCATATATAGCTATGGTCGCCGCGCCGAGCTTCACGTTAGGCCGTTCTTCATCTCTCCTCTCTTCGTTCTTCTCCTTATTTTCCTTCGTAACTCCTCTCGTCGGGCGTAATTGCTTTTCTACTCGTTTTTTCCTATAAATTCTCAAAGGCGCTCGGGCGGGAAACTTACGACTCTATGAATGCTTCATATTCAACTTCCTTCTTTCGAGCGAAAAATTTATGAAGACGAATAATATTGAATTGCCGGGGCTGTACCCCCAGAGGGCAAACCCCGCGCGCACGCGCGCGTCTTTTCTGGGTCGCGTTTATGAAAATTTGACGGATATCTCCGAGCTCTGCCACTTCGGACTCGCGAATTACGTTTAATATATATATATATATATATATATATATATATATATATATACACGCGTTTATTTCGCTGAATTCGCAAGAAGCTAAAGTCCCGTCGGGGTGATGAAATCAGCGAGGCTCGACGCGATGCTTAAAATGCATCGTCTTTTCTTCTTTTCTCTGTCGGAGCAGGAGGTAAAAAATAATTATCTTGTTTCTTGCTATATATATATATATGTATATATGTATATATATCTACAGTACCCCCGATGTGAAAAGTATAAAATGAAACAGCTCCTTCACAGTGTACAGTTTATTTTATTAGCGGCTTATTAAATTTGTCTCGCGACTTGGTCTCACTGGAGCGTAATTTTTAAACGCCGTTCTTCCGTTATTAATGTTCGATAGAAGAGAAATAATTATCGATTTTTTTTTCAATCGATAAGACAAGACGCTCAAACTTTTCTATAACGTTTCGAGTATCCTCTTTTGCAATTCAATCGAGGTAAAGTGTGATTGCGCACTTGAGCTCATTATTGCCAACGATTCAATAAGTTATCGAAACCTTTAAATATATTAATTTAAATAAGCAGTGAAATATTCAATAATGCAAATTCGTTTCAATATTTCTTCTTTTTTTTTTTTTCTTTTATTTAAATAAATCCTAAGCTTCTTTTCCGTTAAAAAGAGACTCGTACTCGTATGCATACTTATACACTTTCTTGCTTTTTAAAGTAGGTTTACCCGTGCCTCGCAAGAACAATTCGAGGTCAAGCTTTAGGTCCATCCGACAGGGTCTTATTATCGTTCAATTTACGTGCGTTCGATTTCTATAAAAAAAAAAAAAAAAAAAAAATATATATATATATTTATGTAGTGCAGGTTGAGTAAAAACGAAGCGAGCGGGGAGTAGTAGAGGAGAGAAAATGAAAAGAGCACGTTTTTGCCCGGGCGATATTCGACCTTTGACACTTGCCGCGATTCGTTCTCTCTCTCTTTTTTTTTTTTTTCTTATATTTGCTTTCGCCCGGCTCTTAAATTAACGGCTTCGGAGAGATATGTATATATATGTATATTGGATAGAGCGAAGTTCGTGCACGAATTTCCGGCTCGATCGATATAAATGCGGCCCCCGCAAAGGCGTTGTTATGCGGCCTTGAAAACGTACCGTCACGACTCCTCCGTAAACCGTCGTATTTCTCTTTTCTTCGAGAGGCTCGATTGTCCGCGAATGATCGCAGTATTCATTCGTTTCGAGTTTCATTTCGAATGATTTGTTTGGACGAGAACGCGTTTCTTTTTTTTTTATCGCATCCATGCGTGTGTATATAAACGCCAGAGGCGAGGAGGTCGCTCGCACAATGTACTTATCGTGAAAGTTCCTTCGCGCGCGCTTTGTGCGACCAAGATTCCTCGAGTGTTACTTTATACATTGTATATACACGCGCTCTCGCACCTACTTCATACACAATGCATTCTTAGAAATAGAAAATTATGTTTGAAAGCGACTCTTCTTCCCTTCTTATATATCTTCTATTGTACTTTTTCTTCTTCTTTTCTTTTTTTTATTTCATTGAATAAATATGATTTGAAACATTTATAAAGTATCTTTTCATGTTTCGTACAAGGAATGATCGAAATACTCGGATCAGTTTTTACACGCGTTTTATTTCATTCGCGCAATGTTTTTGTAATTCCCTTGCGAATGTTTTATTTAAATTAGGTGAAAAAATATTAACATATTTTCGTCTTAATATTGAGATGTCAAGTATAGAAAAAAAAAAAAAAAAAAAAAAATTACCGACCACTCGCTAATATGTATTTCATAGGGTACATGTAAATTTTTTCTACCCAAGTTTTGATAAATCTTTTGCATGTATCACTTTTTTAAAACTAGCTTTTAATCTTTATGGGTACGTCATTTATTCAAAAGTCTTCCTTAGAGAGAAAAAAAAGGTAAAAAATAACGTGTACGTGTATTTTGTCACATTTTTTGTACCGTTTTATCCTTTTTCGTAACAAATTTTTTCCTTTACATAGCGATGTAATCATAATATAAAAATTTTCATAATTTTGTCGAAACATTTGCCCAACTGTTAGCAGCCAACCGCAAGTGTATTCGTTTAAATATAAAGGTGTGAAATATTATAATTTTGGGGCATATTTCATAATAAATATAACGAGTAGAACTATTCAGGAGAAAACAAAACGGTCAGAGTCGGACATAATGAAATGAATATAGCAAGAGTTCACGCGGAGGCTCTTCCGGTGCATGGCAGCAACTGATGCTCGACGATTGTTTTATGGTTCTTTCATTATGTCAACTGTCACGTGCACTTCATCAACGCTCGCGCTCGCTTGCGTATAATTGTATAGGTATGTGTGAGGAGGCAGCACGGCCAATTATAATAACTCGAGTTTTCGGGGCGAGGGCTGTATATATATATATATGTGTGTGTGTGTGTGTGTATATGTATGTATATACATAACGCAATGCCAAAAATCACTCGACGTGAAGCCGCGGCACATCGTCGCACGGAATATAATGTCGTTGCACGCCGGCCGCTTTTTATCATTATTTTCATTGGCGCTCGACGCATTAGAGAAGTCTTGACATTCATAATAACCGGGTGATTATTATTAACGGACAAACGATTAAACTCGCTAAAAGTAGCTCGCTGCGCTTCGTATTTCTCTCTCTCTCTCTCGTTTTTTTTTTTTTTTTTTTTTTTGTTTTGTAAGATTTACCGTTACGCGCAAAAGTTTCCTTTAATTATTTATAACAAAAAACAAAAGAAAAAAAACATCGATTCTTCGTATCGGCATTAACGAGGAAACAAGTTTTTAAATTTACGCGGATTTTATACTTGCGGAAATTACGGGTATAAGTAAATGATACGCGAATGATATGTGTAATGCCTTTAATGGGCGATAATACGGGAAAACATTGGTATTTCATTCATCCGTATTGTAAATCTGCCAGAGTTCCTTTTTTCATTATCTATATGCGCGGACACTTTTATTTAACGGCGGCGGCGGCGACGACGACGACGACGACGGCGGCGGCCTTCTTGCACCGTGCGAGAATTACTCGACGAACGGACGCGCGGCCTTATGGCATGTATTCCTCCTTCTTCCTTCGCGCGAGATAAAATTTTGCTCGTCTCGCGCTCACGCGATTCGACTTCCAAGTTCGAGTGGCTCGTTAATTTTTTAAAATGCCTCATAAAACAAACAGTCTTAAATTTTTCTTCTTAAATAACGTCAAGGAAAAACACGTGGCCAAAGGAGGAAAGTATTTCGCAAAGGTTTACGGTTAGTAAGTGCACCGAATAAGCGTCGGCTTGTCGTTGGTTTGTTCTCGCGAAAGGAAAAAAAAAATTAATTAAAAAATTAATTAACCTTGACAGCTAATGAAGAAGTTTCGCAGGAGCGTGGAATTACACTCGACGGAACAAGGACAATGGACCGGCAAGAAATGTCTTAGCTCTTTCTGCGGCCACCGCGCCGCCGTGCCGCTTATTTAATTAAGCCGCCGCCGCCGCCGCTGCTATATTTACACGTCGGCTGCTTTATTCTCATAAAATAAACGCTTCGACTGAGACAAGGAAGGTGGTGGATAGAGGGAGGGGCGGGGGGGGGGGGGGGGGGGGTTAAGAGGAAATATCTTAATTCGCGCAAGCACAATTAACTCGTTTAAAGAGCATTATATATCTCGGAGGCTTTGTTAATTTGGAAACAACGACGATTTATCGTTACCTGCGTAATGCTCGAAAAAGCAAAGCTCGAAAGAAGAGGGTCTCGCAGGTGCGAGCTATAACTTGCAGATTCGAGGCTATGCACGCGTGTACGTATATAAAACATCGGCGGTGAGTCAGGTGCGTTGCGTTACGGGCTCGTAACTGTTGTGATTATACAAATTGACATAATTGTTTGCGACTAAATAGCGGCGCACCGCGGTGTCCGAACGCGCGCGCGTGCGCTGATACTGTCACGCGACGATCGACCGGAGTTCGATGTATGCGCGTCGCCTGTACGTTCCTGTGCGTATGTGTGTGACACGTCGCTCGCACTTATTATTATTCGTGCATTAATATTCAATAACATTCGCTGAGTGATCGGAAACATAGTTATGTATGCATATATATATATACACAGATACATAACTTAACCTGCACTTTATTTATCCATAATGAATATGCAAACTCGTGTAATTGATGTATCGATAGCGGGACAGCAAACGTGCCATCTAAATTCTAAAGATTAAACTTTTTCCTACCATCGCATTCTCTCGATCTTTCATCAAAAGCCGAAATTTACAAGTTTCCAAAAAAAAAAAGTACAATAAGTACTTTATTGGTTTGAATCTAATTCCAATGAATTGAAAAACTAGCGTACGTCGTATATATATATATATATATATATATATCGCGAAATGTAAACAATTTATTACCATGGTGAATTTTTAAAAAATTGCATCGAATCGAGTCCACGAATAAACGAATAATTAGACATTCGATTATTATTCATTGACGAACCTTTTCTGTCTTTCTTTCTTTTAAAGATAGTATTGACGTTGTTTATGGAATCTGCTTATCCGTGTTCCGAAAATTTAGTCGACAATAACAAAATTCGTCAAACCGCAATAAAATTCCCTCGCAACAGGAAATCGCACCCCGAGAAAATTCGCTTACGCTATGTATACTCGTACGTTCGAAAAATATTATTCAACGTATTGTACACATATAATGTTTAAAGTATATTTAGCGCCCGTGATTCTAGCGCACTCGCGGGTTGGCCAATTTCTCTTCCGGTATAGTCGTAGGAGAGACTGTCGGCCGTTCGTTAAATCTATTTAGAAGCTCGCTGTTCGCGAATGTAATATCTAATGCGCTTGCCAAAGTTAATCGCCGAGGGCATCTCGCAGCGGCTAAATTGAATACCTTTGCAGATTCTCCCCCCGAACATTTAGCCGGTATTCTAGTTCGCGGGTAATCGTGGATAACCGAGGGATTACGATGGATCAGCTTTGAATAAAGTACGTAGAATAGTTTGACGGAATTAGTTCCGCGACGGGCCAATTCTTATCGCAACTGTTGCGTCTTTTATAGACCGATTAAGCCGAGCTCGATTCGTCGCTCTTCCTACCTCTTTCCTTCTCCGTTTTTTTTTTTTATATCGCGATTGGATAATTGGTTTTACTTCAAGCTCTGTACATTGCATGGTTAGATCGCTCGATTTTCGGCATAGTTTTAATAGCCTCGTTAATCGGCGAGACCGGAGAACGACGTGAGAAAATTTCAAACGCGCTTTTCACGAAATCTTTATTTCAGCTGATACCGATCGGTATACGAGTTTATTTCAAGGCCAGTGATGCAGTTTACATATAATTAATGCGCTGTATAAGTATCTTTGAATTTATTTTTCGTGCATATATATATATATATATATATATATATGAGCAAGAATTATTTTAAAAAGCTATTACGAAATCAATCTCGTAATGGATCGCTCGTTTTACGTACGATTTAAAATTTATTACATGAATTTTGTTTATAATCAATAATTTTTTTTTTTAATGAATTTTCGATTACCGCTATGCAATATTTTATTAGACAATCTTCTTAATGACAATTTTTTTCCATTTTTTTTTCCGTAAAAACTGATATTAATGACCTATTCTACAGTTAATAAACTTAAAAGCCCCCATAAACATTAAAATGTGTTCATTGTGTACGTTATATATTTTTCAGTTATGCATTTTTTGCCGTTCAGAAGAATAAAGTAATAGTTTTCTTCGTTCTATGTTCCCGCGGATTAATTATTTTAAAAGTTCAAAAAGGGAACGCAAATATGAAAAGTAAAAAATAAAAAATTTTTTTCAGCGAATCAAGTCAAGTGAAATATTCCATGCATTATAATTTATTCCACGTTTAGCATTTTAGTTGTTATTCAAATTGACGCGGCGACAAACTTTTTTCTTTTTCTTTTTCATTTTTTTTTTTTTTAACAAAACCGTGCGCTCGACTTTGATTTTTAAAAATGCCTCGCAAATTAGTTTTCTTTCAATGGTTCTTGCCTCTTTAATTTTAATATGTATAAATTAACTCTTCGCATTCAACTCGATTGCGAGTGTTTATAACCGGACGCTAGTGTCTATAATAAAAGTACGTTCATTATAAATTGCTCTGTGAATCGACAAACGTGTTGCTGTAAATAAAAAATTAATTGACCTACTGAATCGCGCATACGTATGTATAGGTATATCGGTTTAATCTAAGTATAACATTTAATTTTGATAAACCACCGCAAGCGTAGCTCGATGTAATTTAGAGTTCAATTTAATATACACAATGCACAATTATCCGAACCTCATTGTTCCGAGCGTTCAACGTACACATAAATCTTTGTTTAAACTCTCTATCTCTCTCCCTCTTTACATCTATATCAACAACTAAAACTCTTTCTTTTTCTAGCTTTACTTACCCCCAATAATAATTAAGCTCGAAATAATAATAAACGTCGAGACGGCACAAAGGAAACCTTCGATATTCCAGCTTCCGCGGCTCGATTATGATTAATCCCGACGTGGCTAGAAGCACCGAGCGCCGTTCTAGAATATCATACCGAGTGTAATCAAGCGTTTATTCGAAAAAACAAAAAGAAGCGAGTTCGCTTTGCTGCTAACACCTGACTCGATCAAATATTTAAAATCGTCAACGTCCGCTAATATTGCCCTGGACGTTCGTATAAATGTATCTATACTCGAATGCATGCGTACATTCATTTCGAAGTTGTAACTAAATGATCGAATTAGCCAAGTATCTCGCAATAGTTGAATGCACATAAATTTTAGGCAATCATTTATTTTTCGATATCTTTATTAACAAAAAGTAGAGCAACATAAAAAAAAAAAACAGGCAAAAAGCTCATGTCTCTCCTTTTCGCTCCGGGCTCGAACAAATGTTTGAACAACGTTCTCCTCTCATCTGCTTTTCAGACTCGTATTCTTTTTTTCTTTTTCGACTTGCTCAACCGGGCCGCTTATCGCGAATGCGTAATCGAGCGCAACCTCCCACGTACGTACGTACGGCCGCTGCCGCTGCTGCTGCTGCTGTTGCTGTGGTTATTATGAAGTTTCGCGCTCTAATTAATCCGCTGGTTAACGAGATCTCGTTACGAATGGAGGGAGAAAGAAAGAGAGAGAGAGAGAGAGAGAGAGAGAGAGAGAGAGAGAGCGAGCGAGCAACTGCTGTCGGCGACTCGTTTGTACGTCGCGTACCCAGCAAAAATGATTCGTCGACGCGTGCTCGGAAAACGAGGAGGATTTCCTGTCTCTTCTCGTGAAAATTTTTAAAGAGGAAGCGTCGACCATCGACGAAAGTAGGAAGCGGTCTTAACTCGACGCTCGCTGGATGCTTTATTTTTTCCTCTCGCAATTTTTCTCTATCTCTGTCTTCTTTTCTCGAGAGAATCTTCTAGAATTTGTTGCCACTTTTTCAAGGTGAAAATATTTTGAAAAATATAGCGAGACAGACTTGCTCGAGTTCTTTCGATTTTCCTCACGTCTTCCTGGCTCCTCGAAACGTACGACGTCCCGAGCTTTCTCTCAATGAATTGCGCTCCGTTGGCTTTGCTACAGCCTGGGAAGGAGGGAAAAAGATAGATAGATAGAGAGAGAGAGACAGAGACAGAGACAGACAGACAGACAGACAGACAGTCAATCCGAGTGCACTTTGAAAGGAAAGAAGCTTGACACTTTGCACCTTGCCTATTTTAATATTTCCGCTCTTACTCGTTGTTCTTTTTTCGTTCGAAATTTTATAAAACATTATAGGAAAACTTTGTCGTCCTTGTAGGCATTTTATTGGATTTCGTATATAAAAGCTGAAACGAGAGCTTCATGAAATGCTAACGATTGCCCATGAATTTTTAAAAGCTTGACGCAAGCTATAATAATCTTCGATCTGCATAAATATTTGCTTGCTTTTATTTAAACTTTCCTCTCATTTAATTTTACTTTACTTTTCAAGTGTCTATATATAATATATATATAAGTTTACTTTGTGATGAAACATAAGTCAATTAACGCAAACTGATAGCCGTTATGTATATATAAAAAGTTTGACCCGACAAAATAATATTACTTCAAAACGTATTTTAAAGCAATATAACGTTATTAGCTTATTTTTCTCTCATCGACGCTCGTGCGCTTTAAAATGTTCCTGTTTTTGAATACATCTCTTCTTCGAATATTATACTAGTTATAGTAGTAGTATAAATCCATTTTTAAAAGTATAAACACGATGGACGTAAAATAATTTCAAAGTATGCAGCCATTTATATTTACTGCATGTTTTTGAAATATTAAAATTTTCATTATTTAAAGTGTACCATCAAAACTTGTAATTATAATTTATGTTTAATTGAAAATCTAATCGATCGCGTGAATTTATTTTATTTTTAAAAATGTTATTCAAACGAAATATATATATATATAAAAGCATCGGATCTAAGCGCACAATACACACCGAGTTGAACGGATCTATTAAAAATTGCTGACCTAATGAGTTTGCGATTCGTTCTTTGTAAGCGAGCGCAGAAGTCATGCCGTTGCCGCGAGTACTTACCACCTAGATTATATCGTGACTAATTCGTACGGCGAAACGAGGCGAAAGTGCTCGCGCCAGCTCGTTGAAAATAATTTTCCGCCAAAAATATCGATGTTTCTTCGCTTGTAAAAAAAGATTTTTTTCGCGTTTAATTTACGCGCCCGTTGAGTATGACGGCTCTACCAAGGTTTTTTTATTTTCTTTTTTTTTTTTTTCTCTCTTTCTCTCTCTCTCTTTCGTATAAAAAATTATCTGGCGTGAAATTTCCACCGGGAAAATCTTTGACGTACTCGGTATGCTCTTTTTCACTGGAGGCGGCGCGCACGATGTATCTATATACATATTGCTTTTTAAAATGCAATAAAAACCTCGCGTATCGTCGCGCGATGAGATTTTTACGCGAGGCTCGCTGCCCCTCCTTATACACTTGTTCGTTCTTCTCCTATTTTTTAGCGCTTCATCATGCGCCCGTAAAAATATCATCGGAATCTTGTTTATAACGCAGCATCGCCGCCGGGTTACGCGCGTAAACGCGAGAAGGACGAGAAAAGAAGTCGGCAAAATAATGAAAAAAACAGAAACACGCTAGCTTCTTGGAAGAGACAAAGCGGATGGAAATATTTAATCATATCGTGCGAGTCTTTGCATTTATTTTTCATTTTCGTGCAAACTTTTTGCGCTATTATCACACCAAACTAATCGAATTTGGACTTGACGTACACGACATCTTCTCCTATCGATCTGCGCTCGATTTTTAATTTAGTCTCGGCAGAAAAATTACACGTGCAAAAGTTTTTGTATGGCTCTGATATGGCAAATATGTATAGATGTTGGATACTGTCCCATATTTTATGTCGTAAATATTTTCACTTCCAGTAAATGCCAGTTTATTTTTTATATTAAAAAATATATAAATGTAAAACTATGTACGGTAAAAAAAATTATTTTGTCACTACAAAGCTATACCAGAGTCGTATTTAAATTTTTACTCCGGAAATATTTTGACTTGACTCTTTCTTTTATTAAAGCTGATAATAATCTGAGCTTAGATTTAAAAGTTGGAAGATTTCCGGTGCGTTAGCCGCTTTGTCGTCGTCGCGTCATTGAAAAACTTGTTAGTTCAACGCGTAAACTTGAGGAAAAAAGAGGGAGCGTAATAGCTTGTAATTTATAATGTCGCCGGGGCGCGATCTCCATTTGCATTGTCAGCTAATCTGATCTCTTTATTGCGTTTATCGGTCCGAGAGCTGCGCGCACCGGTTGGAATTAGGACGCGAGGATGTCTCTTGGGAGCGCTGCGCGTTATGGAGAGCGCTTCCTCATTCCATCGCTCGCTTGCTCCTCTAGTTCTTTTCTCCTATCCTCTCTCCCGATCGATTTTATTTCCTTACCTCGTGCTTCCCTCTTACAGCTTTTCTACTTTATATCGCGAAGGAGGAGTACCGCCTCTTCCGCGAATAGTATCTCTCGCTCCCTTACACCTCTCTCTCTCTCTTTCTCTCCCTTTCTCTTTAAAAAGATAGATATTTCGAGAAATACGCTTTTGTCAGACGTCGGGAACGCTAAGAATTACTTTGAAAGGTCTTACTTCGAACTACAAAGTTGAATAAAAATATACGTTTTTTCATAATCTTTTGTTACAACGATAAAGGAAAACATTATTTTTGTCCAATTTGTATTTTTTTTTCCGACTTTACCTATATTGCTTTTTAAAATTTTTTTGTTTTAAATTATTCAATTAAAAAATTAATAAGCGCAAGATTAAATTTACCGATTTTTAGTCATAACTAATTAATTTTTCATCTTCTTTATTAAAATTTAAACATTCTATCCATTTTAATTAGTAATGCAGTATGTATATTTAAATATAGTTTAAAAAACCATTCTGAAAATTATTTAATTATTCTTCAAAAATTTATTACCAATTTACTTCTTGTTATACAATAACTATCGAAAAACGCCAATTTATTGGGGTAATTTTATTTTCTTTATAATCTTTCTTAATAGTAAACTGCGACAAATAATTGAAAGGATCTATCGATTGATTAAACTCTATATTTATTGAAAAATCTATGCGAAAAAAAAGATTTTTTAAACGAATTAAACTATTAATCTAAAATGTTATTCTTATTTTATCTTTTATTAATTCATCGACTTTTTTAAACCAGTCAAAATTTTCCAGACTCGTAAAAAATTTATTCCTAAATTCAATTGTTGAAAATTTTGAAAAAATGTGAAAACTCAGGTGTTTTGAAATTGAATAGTACTTGAATAAATGAAGGCGTCGTTGGGCAATGTGTTGTGAAAGTCTATCACCATATAATTCATTTACATCGGCTACTTTATTTATCTCGAAGTTTACGCTCGAGCAATTTTCAGCAAAAAACGATGATGAGAAAAAAGAAAGAGGAATGGGAAAAAGAAAGAAAGAAAGAGGAAAGGGCAAAAGAAAGAAAGAGAGAGAGAGAGAGAGAGAGAGAGACACTGCAAGATCGAAGGCATAAGATTTTTCTCATCTTTTTGTTGAAAAATCTTGAAGAGCAAAAGCAGCAGAAGCAGCAGAGGCAGCAAAAGCAGTAGAACGTTCTTATCCCCGGCGGCAGCTTAAACGGCGATGTATGCAAATGAAGATGGGCCAGGTGACAGCGCAGCTCGGTAAAAACTCCGATCCTCTCTCTCTCTCTCTCTCCTCGTTGCTTTCTTCTCTCTCTCTCTCTCTTTCTCTTTCTCTCTCTCTCTCTCTCTCACCCCCTGTCTCTTGCTATGTATAAACTCGCGCGCATACACACTGATCGCGAGGCTCGACTTCCTCTTCCTTTCGTAAAGCCCTCCAGATATCTAAAAGTTTTTCCTACCAGAAGAGAATAACAGCATTCGCTGGCGTGCGCAAAAAAAGGATAGAAAAAAACGGCGTGCGCTGAAAGCAACGGCAATGCCGACGAGTGTGTGTGTGTGTGTGTTTGTGTGTACATATATGTGTATACGGACATAAACCGACTAAAGAAAAGAAGAGCCGCGCCTTGGCCAGACTTCGTTGCCGTCGTTTTGACTGTACGCACATTTGTGTGCGTGTATTTGTGTATATATAAAGAAGAGAAAGGAAGAATCACAGTTAAGATACATATACATAAAGACGCAACGTTTGAATTAGGACATACATGCAATTGGAAAAAAAAAGCAAATGAAAAAATAAATTCACAATGCCTTCTTTTAAGCGTCTTTTGCAAATATATTTTTTCATTTCTTTACCGGCTCTCCTCTCTGTTATGATGTTCTTAAATAATGACATGCTTAAAAATGCCGTGTTATGCTTGTCTTATTTATATCGACGTCTTCGATACAAACGGACGCTTTGTGCGCACGAAATATTTATGACGTTTATTTAAACATTTGTCTTGAGACTTTGTTAACGATCGTCGTATAGGTATATACCGATGGTTTTTCTAAAATTTTATTGTGTAAAAGAAACAAAATATATAAATTTATACTGCAGCAATCAAATTTTTCATTTAATTAAAAAATTTTTTAAAATAATTTCTGGCATATTTTTATTTCGTGAAATACTTTAAAAACGTTATTAATTAAAAAAGTTTAATATTATTCTCATTATTTTTATAAGCTTCAGTAAAATTTTGTACACAATGAATAAAATCTTGAAAACGTAATCATTAAATTAAAATGACATTGTAAAAAAAAATAATTAAACAAGTAAAAAATCAGAACTGTATTCGTAAAACGCATTTTTTACAACTTGTCGCTAAAAGAATTCTTTTTGAAATATAAAAAAAAAAAAAAAAAAAAAAAAAAAAAATAAGTGCGACTAACGAAATAGTTGCAGAGATAACTGATAAAAAGTTTATTTCTTATTGCAACTTTTACTGCTTTCATCAAAATAAATAGCCTATAAAAGCTTATGACACAACTCGTTCTATTTTTGAAATAAATCTTCAGAATCGAAAACGATAAGTGCTAAAATGTAACGATTATTTTGAAACATCGTATCCATAACACTTTCACGATATTTTGCATTTAGTAAAAAAAAAAAACAAAAAAAAAAAAATCATACACATGGTTTAACAATTGCATACAGATGCGTTTAAAAAAATTAGTAAAAAAAAACAGAACATTGCGCTTGATTGACGAATATAAAAAATGACTTTTTGAGATAAAAAAATCTGATTAAGGTATTCCGTTATGAGTTGACGTTTGCGCGTGACCCTATTTTTTTTTTCACGGAATAGGAAGAAGTTAATTTTTTTTTTTTTTTTTACATGTTTTATGTGTTATCAGTATAAGTTAAAATTTTTAGTTCGAAAATATTCGTGAAAAAAATTTGATATGTAACCCAGGAAAAAAACTGCACTTTAAACTGCGATATCTAGAGCGACTTTTATGAGAGAATCAAAAATGACTATCGACACCGAACGATTTGTTATGACAGTGACGATGTGGGGATAATTTCATTTGAGTGGGTTTATTTAGTAACCAAGTCAAGCCAAGAACTTATTAATTTTTCATTTTTATTCGAATCATTTGAATTTTATTTCTAATGAAAATAATTCTCAATATCGATTTTTTCATTCAATCATCTATTTATTAATTTTAATAACAATAGATTTACATTTGTACTTAACCGAGCTGTACCAAACTGCCTTAAATAGATGCGGAGTAAACATGCGAATCTTCAATCACAAGACAAATCTAAAATTGAATCAGCGTTGATTAAGTTACATCAAAAAGTCATAATTTCTATCGAAATAGAATCTGGTATTTTTTTTTCGAGCGACTCGGGATCCTTTCATTTCATATTAAATTTAGAAACGCTATTTAAAGATGAAACTTTATTCAGATAAGAAACATGGATTTTTATTTTTTTTATAAGCAACTTTCTGTATTTTAGATAGTAAGATATAAACGGTAATATTTATTTTCTTTACAAATGAAAAAGGTACTTTGTACGATTTGAAGGTTAAAAATTACAAGCTGGTTGACGAATTACTCGCTATTTATTTTCGAGCGAATCCGTGACAGCGTTGGGCTTCCGCAACATTATCGCGGTATATACAAATACCACTTCCAAGTTAGGTGATTAGTGGCGATTGTACTCCCGCTCCCGGTACTCGTCCACTTAGTCGTCCTCTCTTCGTGGCCCGCGAGAAACCGAGGGTGGACATAGTTCTAGTAGACTCCTTACAGCGGTTCTCTGAGAACTACGAAGCCCGGTGGTCTACCCGTATATATATATATATATATATATATATATAAACGGCAAAACCGCTTTAAGCTCGCTCGCTATCGACGTTTCGTCCCGACGGTAAATCGTTCCTCAGGTTTTAGGGTGTCCGAGCATCGTTTCGCTTTCCGGAATTACCGCTTTCCTCCGCCGGCTTTTACGCCCGCGCATCCGATGACGAGCTTGAGATATTCAGCTCCTCTCGCTGTATACGAAGAAGATTCATCTTTTTTTCCCTCCTTGTGTGTCAGCTTTTTTCCACCAGCGGCGCTGCTCGTCTCCTCTTTCGCCGAAAAAAATAGAGAGAGAGAGAGAGAGCAAAGGGAGCTTTTTACGCGACGAGCAATTTGCATGTCGTCGGGCCTCGGGCGCGATCGCTCGCTCGATGTGCGCGGAGAAAACCGAGTCATCCCCTCGGGGCACAATAATTATCGCAATAGAGCCCTTGTAAAAAAGAACCCGACCGAGAGGGAAATATTACCCGTGCAGCGCGTGCAGATACAACGTCTTCGGGTTCCTATCTTTTTACAGTTGCCTGCAAGCTGGCAATTAGCGGGATATTGATCATTTAATCGAGGTACGTGGAATACGGGTCAACTTCGTCGCTGCACTCCGCTCTTTTCTCTCCTCGAGTCGCTCGTCTTCTTTCAACGGATCCTTTTAGCCCTCCCCCCTCCCCTTTGACGCTTTTAATATCTTTATTATTTTTTTTTCTTTGCTTTTTCCTCGAATTTCGACTACCGTCGATCGCACCGAGCTCCGCAGTTTACTCATACCTGCAGCACATGTACACTCGTTCAGCGGCTCGCTTTTAATCTTCCTTGAACGGACGATAATTGAATGGAGTCGTAAAAAATTCAACGAAACTGTGCGAGCGCGCGCTGGCAAATTTGATCGCGGATCTCTTGGGAAAATCGCGAAAAGTTGCTTGGGCGGTAAAAAAAAAAAAACAAATAAAAAAAAAAAAAAAAAAAAAACAACAAAAGATATAAATGATAATTAAAAGAGAAAAAGAGAGAGGAAAACTATCGGAAGACAAAACTAATCGAGGAGACCTTGAAAGTCCGAGTTTTATCGGAGTTGGAGAGGACCGGCGAGAGGAGCATTCCGCGGTCGAGTTCGTAGGCGAACGGCTTGCCCCGATAAATATCGACAACAGGTATCCGAGCGAGGTTAACGGCCTAATAAATGAGAGCGGGAGAGTTTCGAGATCTCCTTCGAGGCGCGGAATAAGAAAAGAAGTCGCGAGTGCGTTTGTCAATATATGTATATATATATATATATATATATATATATATATATATATATATATATATATATAAAAGTTGCAAATATTGACACGGTTACGATACCGAAACGTCCTATCGGCTTGCGATAACCGAAGGTAAACATCCGCCCGCTGTTTATTTAAAATCTCGAATTTAATTGATTATCGAGCAGCTGCAGAAAGCTTTTTTGTCGTTTTATTTGCGCCGCGTTTAATGTCGCGCAACGTCACATTTTGTTCATTTCTCAAACTCGTACACGCACTAAGCTTGCATTTTTACAAAAATGTATTTCAGTATTAAAAACAGACGTTCCGCGATTTATTTTATTTACTCGATATCGGTAATTTTAATGAACGGCATGGCTGCGGTTTCAAAAACCGGCTGCTTCGAAAATCTCCAGTCGTGTTTGCTTAAATCGCGGCCGTTATCGAACCTCTTGTCTTGTTTAAAATTTCACCGCGCGGATATTCGGGCTTCCCTAATACGATATCTCAGCGTCTCATAATTTGTTATATTTCGCGCGGCTTGCGTCATCGGCTGCGACTTTGAAAACGCTCATATTTTTTTCGGTACCTCATACCTGTGTCGTCACCGCTTGCCGTCGGCATCGTTCGAGCTTGTATCTTAATAGAACTGAATTAGTCTTCTCGGTAGCGAGATCGAGTCGATCGATCGAACGCTTTGTCCTCGTTGTCTCGTGAGAGCAAACGCGGAGCGAGTTTTACCGACGGATTTTGCATAATTCGCGGACACGCGACAGTCGGGGCTCGGGCGATTATTCGGTATATATAGAGTAAAACGTCTTGCGGAGAACAACTTGTTGCCCATATAATTAAGCGCAAGGAAATTGACAAGAAACTCGCGTTACAGGAGTAGAGGACGAGCGTCGCGTCGCGTCGCGTCGCGCGGCGGCGCCTTATTGTTTCCTCCGCTCGCGTACAAATCGTTTTCCATTATTCATAAATGTTCGCGAGCTTGTCGGCCGAAGGAGAGAGCGCTTTTTAAATCAGTGTCCGAATGTCGATTGCATTTCTAATTACCTTCACGCGAAATCTTGTCGCTTGTAAAATTTATACTCACCGAGTGGCGCCTGAGCGAGAGAAAACGAGGATTAAGTCGTTCTCGAACAGCTGCTACGTCTAGAAATTAATTTTTTTTTGCTTTTTTCGTTGTTCTCATTATTTATTTAATTTTTTTCCTTTCCTTCCAAATGGGGCCATGTATATGAAGTGGCTTTTAAAAAAATGTTTCAGAAAAACATTTATCTCGATCGTAAAAGCAGGGACGTAAAATTTTCTGACATGCGGAACATTTCGATTTTATGACTTGCTTATTTTTTATTTAATAAAAGTAACGTATTTGTCGGGTTCTACATTCAAGTTTTAAAAATGCGAAATATTGAAATTTATTTTCTCAAATGAAATTGTCGTACTGTAAATAATGAAAATTTACAATCATTAAAATTTTCAGCGTGTCTCAAGATATTTCAATGTAAATATTCATTAAGTATGTAATAAATTTAAGAAGTACACGTTTTCTTATTATTTCGAAATAAATTTGTATTCCTTTTAAAATATGTTTATGTATTACAACAAAGCCGGAAAAAACATTATTTCGTAAAATTAACAATTATTATTTACGGTTTTCCAAGAAATTCTTGAACAGTGAGAAACATTATTGTTGATGGATAAAAAAAAGTTTTTATTGCGTAAAATCGAAAATTTTGCAAAAAATTCGTTCCTGAATTCCTATAACGAAAAGTAACAACTTTCGTGAAAAGCTCTACATGCGGTTAAATTTTTACTCGAACCACAAGCATGTAAATATCTTTTACTTTTGTTTCGTTTTATTTAACAATTTTTATAATAAAGCCCGAGGATTTATTTCACATAACAGCAAAAATTTATCTCAATTTTCTTTTATCGCTTTTTAACCGACGCAGACAAAAAAATGAAAACTGTACCGATGAAAAAAAAAAGACTTTTCCCATTTTAATTTCCTCGTAGAGTTCGATACTGAAAAAAATTTGCATGCATATTTGTAAAAGTACATATTTGCGATAAAAGTGCGGCCGCTTTTGACGTTGACGAATCCGCGCGCGTAGGAGTGGGAAGGACGCGCTACGTTTGTACGTCCGGCAGCCCGTAAAGTACTATATAACCCGAGAACGGCAGCGGAGATCGAATCGAGTCTCTCTCTCTCTCTCTTTCTCTCTCTTTCTTTCTCTCTACCGCGATAAGTTTAACCGGCAAAGCCGAACTTACGCGCTGTGGTATTATGCACCGTTTTATCGCGACTTTGATTGTATTTCTCGCGCGCGCAAATGCGAATCGGTTATAAATAACTTTGCCGCTCGCACTATAATTTACGGCAAGTATAGCGGAGACGTTGAGACCTTTTCGATGTACATTTACGAGGAAAGTTTCTTCTTCGCTAAACTCATGCTCAATGAATTGCAGTTGATAATTGTTCAATATGCTACCTCTAACGTCGATTTGTTTTTTTTTTTTTTTTTTTTTTTTTTTTTTTTTTTTTTTTTTTTTTTTTTTTTTTTTCATATTCAAACGCAGAGAAAAAACGTAGCGAGAGTTTTACGGTTTTCAAAATAAATTAACGCTTTGAAAAATTTAATTTGGTAAAAAATTGAATTAACAAAACCGTATAAAGAGACGGCTCCTTTGTATATTATGTTCGACAGAGTATTTTGATCGAGAGAAAAGGTAGACGTTAACGAAAGAAATTAAAATAACGCATCCATCGAGTATTATTCAGCGTTAAGTATTGTAAAAATGAACGTCGAAGCCATTATTAAGTTTTATCTTAAAAAGATACAACTGGTGCGCAGCTATATGTCGTTTCGAGGATTGGGAAAAACAGAGAGAGAGAGAGAGAATAATCGGGCTGAGTCATCGGATTTCACTGTACATGAAAAAAGCCGTCCCTTCGCCACTCTCGCGTGCGCCGGCGTTTAAACACGCGCCGAGGGAATTGATAAAGTTCGCTTGTGCGCGCTCTGGCGCTGCTTTCATGATTGTGTGCCGCAGCGAAGAAAAGGGAAACGCGCGCGCCGAGATCGCTCTTTGACTCGCTCTCGTCGTTGGTAATGTTTACCACCGGCAGCGCCGCTGGTTTTATTTAAACACTCGACGAAGGGTATATAGGCGCCCTGGATATATTCAGGAACGTCATCGTTCCCTCGTTGAATCGCGTTTTGCTCTCTCCGTTTGGTAGTAGTATTACAGCCCCGGTGCATTCTTTCCGGAGAGAAGGGCAGAGACTATGTCGACGACTTCTCTCTCTCTCTCTCTCTCTCTCCATCTCCGATTTTCGAGAGTGCATTCGGTGAGCTCGGGTGAACGGAACGGCTCCGCGGTGTTATTATTTGAAATACCGGAGAGCCGTTCGCATATTTGCATGTGTTTGAAAAGGCTTGGAATTATTTTTTTTTCTCGCCTATCCTATCCTCCTTCTCTATTCTCTTCATTACCTCACATGCATTTTTCCATTCTCATTCGCTGCTGCTGTTACTGCTGCCTTGCTGGCTTTTTTCCCCTCTCCTCTCTCACTTTTTGCGCGCGTATTTTTTTCCTCTTACTCCACTTCATCGTCTTTTTCATTGCGCTATCTCGTATTTTCTTTCTCTTTTTTATATTCTTTTCATTTCTCTATTTTTCCCGGGGCAATTTATCTTTTATTTCACTCCATCTTGTGATACCGGGGAATCGCGTACTTTGTTCCTCTCGTTTTACTTTACTGGAAAATTCCTTCCCGCGTTCTTTCCCTCTCCCCCCCCCCTCCCCTCTCTCTCCTTCCGTTTTCTTGTTTTTTTCTTTATTTTGCCCTTCCCTTCATTCCTTCAGTTTCATCGCAATAGTAATCGCTTAAAAATAACTTTCTTTTTATTTCCTTCTTTCGCGGGTTATCTAGCGTAAACAGAAAAAGTAATGGCGAAATTCCGCAGCTGCATTTTCACCTGCAATGGTCCTTCGCTCGCTCTCCGCTGAACTTTGAATTTTATGAATCATGCTTGCGTGTATTTTTCATGCGTTTATTCTTAGAAATGTGCACTATATATCACAGAGCGGACCGAATTATGTACTTATTCATCTTCTTTGTGTTGCTCTGACCCGTATATTTTCGAGTGATGCTAATCCTAAAAAAAGAATTTTATTAAATCCCACCGGTGAAGTACATATCTACGCGAGAGAGGAAAGACTAATGCAGCTCAAAAAATTCTCTTACCGAAATGAACTTTTATCCAAAATCAAAGTGTACATTTTTAATAGATATTTCACTCCCATAATTTAAATTCTATATAAAAATAAACCTTTTTATTTTTATTCTCAAGAACTATTAAAAAGGAGATACCACTTCACCGCTTAAATAAGTATATTAAACGTATAATTTAATTTCTTATTCGTAAAAAAGGGAAGCATTTAATATTCTTCTACCAAGACGTCTTTGCACTTTTATAAATATAGGTACTTAAGCTTTCGAATTTTAAGTAATCGGTATCCGACGAGGTCAAATTCTTTAGGGACATCTCCCTCTCTCTCTCTCTCTCTCTCTCTCTCTCTTTTTCTTTCTCTCTTTTTATATTTATACATAAAAAAGGATTAATTAATATTTCATTAAACCGTATATAAATGAAAAAGCCAAAGAGTTGACTTTTGAAGAGTACTGCCTTTTTTTTACGTTAATAATTGCAATAAAGTGCGTCCGAATATATATTTCCTTTTCATATGTATGTATGTATATATATATATGTATATAATTATTTTAATTAATTTGAAAAATTGGAAGCATACTTCTGTTATCTCAATAAGTACACATACTTCCGAGAGATCGATCAATATAATGCGCGAGTAAAGAAAAAAAAAAAAATTATCAAATAAATTGAAGATGTCATTCAATTTAATTTGATGTATAATACCTGTATAAATCTGTAATCGTTTCGGTTTGATTAAAATTTAAATTTAAATAACGCTATAAATTTAAAATTTTCATATATTGAAATGAAACACGATGGGTGTTTATCATCCCGTTGAACGAATAGAGGACGCATTGATTAATTTGACATGAAAGCACTTAAATTATAATGTTTAATTACGAGAAGGCACCTTCGATAATTCGATACCCGATATTTAACTCGTCAATTTTACCACCGTAGTAAAACCGATGTAGCAGCTAATATTTATAACGCGCAGGACGAGCGAGGAAGCATCAAGAATCTCTCCTTTTACATTACAACGATTAAATTTCTAAATTCAACTACCGAGGCTCGGATCAAAGTCGTCTCGAACATTTATAATCCTTAATATAAAAAATAAAAGTAACTGTATTATCGAGACTCGGTTCTGCGGTGAAGTAAAGAGAGAGAGAGAGAGAGAGAGAGAGTTTAGATTTTTTGTAATGCTCGATTCGTTACATTGATCGTAGAGTTTTTTAGCGCGACAACTATCCGCCTTTATAAGTGTCAGCTTCGATAAAATTATGATTAATAATCCGGTAGATATGTCGAATGCTTGATAAATGATGACGTTGGGTTGTGCGCGCGAGAGTCGATATAACAGGCGCGACGTTTATCGCGTGTATTAAACGCGTGGAGTAACTACGCGTCAGAGCTACGATTATCGAAATTATTCGATTGCCATCTTTGTCTATTATAACTACCTGCGCCGCTAGCCTATCGTTTTTCCGATTGCGCGCGATTGAGAAAAATTTTTTCCGGAAATTATTTTTATCTCGGCCCCGTGCCGGAGAATCGATCGGAGCCAACGAGACGAACGCGTTTCTCTCGCTCCCCCAGACGCAATTATCCTCGAAAATTCTTGCCACCCCTGATTCGTTTGCGTTCGAAATCTACTCGAACGATTCACTTCCTCTCTTTCCCTCTTGCTCGCTTTGTATAAACCGCGGTGTAAAAAAAGAACGAGAGAGAGAGAGAGAGAGAGAGAGATTAGAAGAGCTCTCGACTGGCGCTCGGTATTCAGCTTGCAAACGGCGATACCAGAATTACGCAGAATGCGAGAGTGCGTTCCGCGCGCTTGATAGGGAAACGCAATCGAACGATCGATGTGGTATACGCGATACTTTCGTCACAAACTCTCAACAATTTCGAGCTTCTCTGTTTTTCATCCATTCACAGGAGGTAATTTTTTTTTTTTTTCTTTTTTCTTTTTCTTATCGACGATTAAATAAATGACGAAATAAATATCGAGAGATTTTTGACTATTAAAATTTTTAGTTAGCAATCGGAACAAAAATGTTTTCAAATGCAATAATTTTCAAAGTATTAGCGACAAAAACTGACGAAGCACGAAAGAACATTGGAGTGCCGTTACAAGTCCCAATAATTCGAACGTTAACTCTTCAATAAATTATTATTAAATTATTTTTTTCCTGTGTTTAAATCTTAAAAACTACGAATACGTTAAATAAAAAAAGTATTCTCTGTGTTTAAGTTTATTTTGAATCAATAGAAAATTATGAATTTTCAAGTTTTTCGAGACTTCATTGAAAACAATATACGAGATACATCGTACATATACATAGGTAAAGATAATACAGTTCAATGTATGAAGATTATGAAGATCACATGTATAGGTATACTAGTTAAACTTCGTTAAAATTTACTCAAATAGTTTTTAATCAGTTTAGCAATGCGTAACTATGAAAGCGCCGGTTTGAAAACGCTTCAAAACTTTCGTCTATAAATACAGTTAAAACACACCGCTTAAAGATGCGCGCATACACGTGTACAAGAAAGTAAACTTTTGCGCTAAGCCGTGTAGATTTATGCAACGGACTTATTAAAAGTATACGCACAAGTTACAAAATGAATATTAAAATAAAAAGAAGAAACGCTATATACAGGTTACACAGGTGCAAAAATTTATTAGCACACGTATACAACTGCATGGATATAAAAGTGCGCTCGAACTTTCCAATAAATCGGCTTGAAATCGACTTTGCGAGTTCGATCGTTTCACGAATTACGCAAAACTTATTTTTAAGCCGGCGCGTCCTACATTACGCGCACATCGGCCATCGGCAGCGAGTACAGAATATACCGTTGCACGGGATCGTTTCGGTAACAGGTGGACCAACTGCGCGCCCCAAGAGTCGTTCACCGGTAAGTGCCGGGGATTTTCGGTCGCACGAAAAACAGTAGCTGCCGAGAGACAAACGAGACCGACCGGTTTCTCTCCGGGAGTCCGATGAATGAACGCGTCGGGTTTATTTGCGGCCGGGGACCGGTTCTCCCTCGGCCCATTATCGCCACGGCGCATCCTCCTCCCGTACATACACCTAATGTACAGAGAGAAAGCTTACGAGTTGGAAAACGCGTCGGACGCGCGTCACTCTTTGAAGGCTACTTTTTCCCGATCGATCACTCGCCTTTGGTGTATGGAATGAAAATGAGAGGAAGAGAGAGGGAGAATGAACGAGGACAGCCTGGATAAACTCTTCTTGCCCGCGCGGAAACGAGCACGTCAAAAGAGGAAATTAAACAGAAGATGGATAAACAACGGGCTCTCTCTCTCTCTCTCTCTTTCTCTTTCTCATCTCTGTTCTTTTACTCTATATCCTGAGCTTCTTGGATTAATGCCATTACGTGAGCAAACCCTTGACTCGTCAGGATTGCTGCGTACTATGCACTTTCTATATATACATGTATACAGATTCTCGAGGACGAAGAACAACTACATCTTGCCGACGAGGAGAGAATAGAGAGAAAGAACGTTTACTTTCTTCGTTTCTCTCTCTCTCTCTCTCTCTCTCTCTTTCTTCGTCTCATTCTTACTCTTATTCTCACCGATAACTAAATGAAAAGCTGTGTCTAAAGAAAAAGCTTGTATTTTAAAAAAGGCAAAGCTGCGCAATCGCACAAAGGATCGTATTAAGTCAAAGCGAATAATCGGCGATGGACGAGTCGTTTCAAACTCCCGTATCTCTTTTTCTTTCTTTCCTTCTCACACTCACGCGGACGTTCGGGGACCGGCTAGCGGTTTTCGTTTGTCGGTTCGGCCAACCGGTTATTCCCCGATGAGCGCTTACCGACCACTTACGTCATTCTATATATTATTCTTTATTTCTGTGATTTTTGCGAGAGCGTTTATACATAAAATGCAAAATTCAACTGGCGCGCGACGTTGGCTTTTAGCGCGACACGCGAGGGCTTCTGAAATTGAGAAGTTCGCTCTTTGGATGATAATTTATACGCGGAGATAATTCGTTTGCTTAGAAGCAGTCTGTTTGGACTGTTTTGAGAAAATTAAATTTAAAGTCAAGAGTCTTGTGTAAATAACAACTAACGTAAACGTCAACACTGCCGCTGTTGTTCCTAGTCGTACAACGGTATAATAGCTTATTGTAATCATCTTACTTTGCATTAAATTGAAAGTTGAAAAATTCATTCGTCATAAATTGAATATTATGAATGTTAATAATAGTAAAAAGCTGTTATTTAATTGTAAATTTCACGAAATTCATAAAATTTTCAAAGTGTGAATAAAATATCACATTTTTTAATCTATATTCAAGCTTTAAATAGGCATTATTATAAAAATATTACGCATTTTATACTTTAAAAAATGATTGATGCTTCTTTTTTTTGAATATTTTTCTCTCATAAAACTAATAATTTATAAAAAAGTAAATTTAAACGAGTTGTAGAGCTTTCATTTTTACGAAATGAAAAATTCATTATTAAGTTTTATATAAAACAAAATTTCATTCATTTAACAAGTCGCTTTGTGAATTAATTTGTATACTCAACTTTATACATTTTTGTGATGCGAAAGTTTTTAATAAAACGTAGCCTCTTTTTATTATTATTATTTATTTATTTATTTATTTATTTATTTTTTATTTATTTTTTTTTCTTTATGAAGTACTTGCATTCCTATTTTTGTAAAAAACGAAAATTGAATTCTCTTTCGAGACAATAGATTATTTTTTGTGTCAAATAAAGTATCGTTACATTAATATACGCCGAGAGCATATTATTTTTGAGAAAGAAAAGAGTACGAAAATAAATAATTTACATCTGATATCTAGGCGCACAAAGAAAAATAAAGAAAAGCAAAATTTAATAATCAGAGCGAAAGACAATGGCAACCGGATGATTTCTGTCAGCTCGCAGAAAAAAAAAAGAGTAAGCTCGCAGAAAAAGAGTTGAAAAGTACAGATAGGACATAAATTGGAGCGCGCAATCGAAATTCTCCATTTCTTCTCAACATCAGCGAAGCAGAGAGACTACTCTATCAATGTCATTCTCGCGGCACTCGGAATCGGAAGATTGCGCGCGCTGCCATTTCCAATCGATCACAATCTTTCAATGTGTATCCGGAACGCATCGTAGGTATCGTCTTTGGACGCGCGTCGATGAGAAAGAAAAAAAATAAATAAATAAAAACGAAAAGACAAGAAGAAAAAAACTATCGTCTCGCTACCGACTCCTAGCTCGAGTCTTTTCTGATGTACACTAAGTTGTTACGGAGGAAGAACACATGCACACACCGTATACCCAATCAGCAAAGGGAGAAAAAGAATAACAATTTGGAGCTGAGAAGAAGAAGAAGAAGAAGAAGAAGAAGAAGAAGAAGAAGAAGAAGAAGAAGAAGAAGAAGAAGAAGAAGAAAAAGAAGAAGAAGAAGAAGAGGAAGTGAATCGTCCGATTATTATTCATACGGCGCGTTCTCGTTTCTTCGCGTCGTCGCGCTTCATAAAATAGGCGTTCGCGCGCGCGCGCGCGCGCGCGGGGGGCACAGAGAACCGAGTTGAGAGATAGCGGGTGTATAAAATTGCGGCGTGCCGGGGGTTATTGAATAATTTAAAGTTCGCATGAATGCGAATTGATGCCGCTGTTATACGTCCCGGATTTATTGGGCGCGGATGTAAATTCATTGAAATTACGGGAAGGTCGCCACGTCCTCGGGACGACGACTACTCGCTCGCTCGATCTCTCACCTTCGGCGACGACTGCGACGTCAACGACGACAACGACGACAACGGCGGCGGCGTCAGTGGCGGCTATGGTTATTCCAGGGTGCGGATCGTGCCATGTGATATGCCTCAACAACTTTTCAATCACTTAGCTCTCCTATCTCTCTCTCTCTCTCTCTACTTCCATTTGCCGCGCATCGTCGACGCCCTTGATATTCGCAGCTATATTTTAGATCACCCGTGAACTTCTTAATCTCGAATTATCTCGTTCTTGAGAAACTTTTCTTTGGCATTAACTTTCGAAGATATCGGCACTTACCTTTTTTCGAATTAAATTGAGAGGAATAATTGCGAATCATTCCGATTTAGAAATAAAAAATCAGGACTTACCGGAGAAAAAGAAAACGAGAGAGAAAGATTACGACTTTGAACTATTATTTAATAATTTTTTTTTTTTTTTCCACTAATGTGAGAGGCATTGCTATTGTTTAATCATTTTTTTACAATCAAAAAATGTTAAATTGATTTTCAATTATTATAAAATCAACTACTAGCTCCTTTTTTTCATTTCGTTTACAATTTACATGAAAATTAATAAATAGTTGTAAATTCAAAATATGCTTTTATAAATAAAATGAATAAATTGTTGAGAAAAAAATTGACTAAAATATAGTTTATTTTTTTTTTTACATTTTTCCAGTAAGTTTCAATTATGCAGACATATTTATGTTTAAAATAAAAAAAAAGGTCAAATTATACAAAAAAGCTTACCGATTCATAAAATGATACGCTAGTATATTAAAGTTAACGTTATTTTTGTTTACATTTTCATCAATTTTACATTCTCGTAAAATTAAAAGATTTACGATCGTAAACATAAATTTTGTAGATAACATCGAGATACATTTAGGGTATTTTGTAATAAAAAAATTTAATTCTTTTGAAGAAGCAGCGTTAAATGACTTTCAAAACAATTTTTTATTTTAATTACTCAATGTTATATTTGTCTTTTTATAACTGATTAAAAATAAAGTGAATTTTATTACGGTTATATTGTGCAATAAAAACGTATTTTAACGATGTGCGAAGCCCTCGTTTTTTTTTATATTCAAATTTATAAACATAAAGAAGGAAAAGAAGTATAACAAATAAATCTAGGTTCAGCTACTATGATAGAATAGATATTTTATAAAGTTGATTTTTTAATTAAAAAAAAAAATAATAATAAAATCATACAATCATCATTCATCTTTTTTGTTACGTAAAAACTCGGAGTTTTCAAAGTAATTCTCGGTAGCGCTTAGTTACTATACATAAGCGCAGAGAGGAAGCGAGAGGGAGAGAGAAATCTGCGTCGAAATGAAGAGCAAGAGGTCGGTAGCGAAAACGTTGAAACTGGTGATGTAACGCTTAGATTCCAGAGCAAACTTGTCTTCCGGGTAACGATGAGCGACGAGCTGGCAAGTGAAAAACTACGAGACTCGCTTATACTCTCTTCTTTTCGTTATTTTTTTTTTTTTTTTTCTTTTCTTATCTTTTCAACCGTCCCTTTGAATAATATTCCTTTCAATAATCCCTCTTGGAAATTTAATCGAGCCCTAGCGGAAAAAAAATAAAGGCGTGAGCACCTCGAGCCTATGTACTTCGACTTCGACATAATACACACCGTGCCTGCGAGCGCAGCGACTGAATCGATTCTCTCTCTGAATAATAAAAGCCAATAAAAGTAAAGTACACGAGAGAGTGAGAGAGAGAGAGAGAGAGAGAGAGAGAGAGAGAGAGAGAGAGAAAGAGAGCCTACGCCCATATCGATTTGATTGACTTGGCATCGATGAGAGTGCCGCACCTCTTGGTCGCACGCGCACGCACACACGTATACACGTGTACGCGTGTGCGCGCGCGCGCGCGCCTTTGGTAAATCATTGCGAAAAATAACTTTGTCGCCGCGCGTCGAATGACGCCACGCTTTTGAGACCGCTGCCGTTCCTCCTCGCGCGCGGCACACGATAATATATGATGCACGTCCGTTCACTTGAAATGGTCCATTACACGCGCGCGCTCGCTAATGCCGAGTACGAAGAGAGAGAGAGTGAGAGAGAGAGAGAGAGCCTCCAAAGCGAGTTATATCACACTCGAGCATGCAAAATTATTCTACAAGGGAGGAGCGCTCGACGATTTTAATTATAGCCCCCGATGAGTAGATGCAGCGCATAAACTTTGCAATGTCCGTGACGGCGGGCCGCGCGTTAAACTTGCGCACAGAAGTGGAAAATAAATTTTTGACGTCTGTCTCCCGTTTACATTGACATCAAACAATAGCTTCGTACTTTTTATTCTTATTTATTTATTTATTTTTTTAATTTTTTTCGTACCTAGATAACCTTTTTAATCTTTTCATTTTCAAACCCGCGCCGATCGCTGACCAGAAAAACAATGTATATGTACCTATGGGTATAGTGGCTCGAGAGATTTTTAAACGATTTTTTGCCGATACTAAAAGTTACTTAATTTGATACGTCACGATAACGAAAAACTATTGTCTCACTGCTTCTCAGTTTTAAGATCCTTTTATACTTTCGAAAGCCAATAAATCATTTCATTATTGTACGGTGACGAAACAAAAAATTAAAAATTTATATAATCCTGTTACGTAAGTTTGAAAAGTAAGCCACCACTTGTTTCAACTTGGTACTTTATCATTAAATGTGTTATAAATATTAAGCGCAGTTCTTCGTCTCTTAATACGAACGGCGTCTTGTCTAAGATGGCTCTCGGCGACGACGCGTTATTTCTTTCTCAAATTCAACGACGCCGAACTAAATAAGGAGAAAATGGCTTGCGTCAATGTTTTCTCTATGACCTATATGACCGCGAGTGTTTCGTAGTAATTGTAAAGGCAAACTAACGCTGGCCTTATGCATTTTTATTTTCTATTTTTTCATAGTCACTCGTATTTTTATTGAACGCGATCTATGCTTTAACAATGAGAGCGTCGTAAGCCAATCTTATAAAGCTGATAAATTAATATTTGTATAGTTTAATGGGAAAGCAATTTACTCGATGGCCCATCGTGAATAGTTGATGTACATTGTGATTTGCCGCCAAAACACCGACCTTACAACGCCTCTTCATCGTGTGCTTTTAACTGCCGCTACCTCTCGCTTTAGTGCATGTTTTTGATATAATTATACGCCGCTTGTCAAATGACAAAATTGAAGGATTATGCATTCACTTAATCTCTAGTGTTATACGGATGTAAAAGAATCGACGCGCAACTATTCGATCAAGCTCTCGTTTCCCTTGCCTTCGTTACGAGGAACGACAGGAATTAAAAGAAGAAAGGGAGGAGACACCGACGAAAATAGTGTATAGAACGGGTGTAACAATCTCTCTCTCTATCTCTAAAGCTTCAATTCGAAGTTTGGTTGCGTGCATTCCTTCGGCTGCAGAGAGCACCGGAGCACGCCAATTATTTCCCAGGCGCATGCCATTGCACAAAGAGAGAGAGAGAGAGAGAGAAACTTAGGAGAGAGTCGACTCGAACATAGCTCCATTTTTGGCAAGCTCGGTGACAAGCTTCTCTCTCTCTCTCTCTCTCTGTCGAGCTCTTTTTACTTTTGGCGACTTTTTACGGGGAGCAGCGCATCGGTCGCTCGTAGTTCTCGCTGATGCTCGAATTATTCGAGCCGTTAATTGTACTAACTGCTTGCGCGCACTCGCAGCGAAATTTCTCTCCATTCAAAACTACCGTCCTATTTATTTAGTTTTCAAGTTACCTCGACGAGGATTTCCTCACAAAAGACACACACACACACATATGGCTTTGACTTTAACAATAGATCTTTTGCTTATGTTTGTGCAAATTGATACTTATATTTAATAATTCGATCGTCGATAAACCCTTGCGAATTAAAAATAACAAATTACAAATATCTCTTTGTCGATTGTTCGAGCTTCATAAAATATACATTTCGACAATTTTCATTGTAAATGTTTCGAGTTATCGATCGATTATCTTTGTGATTATATTTAGCGAGGATTTCGTATAAAAAATTTTATCTTGTTTTACAGTTGAAAAATACAAATTAATTTCTTTGGTTTATGTCATAAAAATTTTATACGATCGAACGTTCTCTACTTTTTACACGATTAAATATTAACCGAATGATCGGTTCCGGAAAGTAAAATAAACAAAATTTATTTATTCAACATGATAAATTTTTATCATCTTTACAAAGCAAGGTTAATGGGAAAGACAAAAGGTTCGAAGGTATTTACAATAAAATAACACGCGTATGTTCTAGTAGCGATCGAATTAAAACAAAATGTATACAATTCGGCAGTAAAATCGTTTGAACTATTTTCATCATTCGAATTATTTGAATTAAACCTTTTCCCTCCGTAATTCTGCACGGGGATAGCTGCCCCTCGAATAATCGCGAAGCGAAAATCTGAAGCTCGGCAAAAAATCTCTTCGTCGGCTGTTTTTCCCACACCGGCGATAAAACAAAAACAAGATTCGAGGATCCGATTCGTGTTAGATCCGTCAGGGTTTAATGGTCTCAATTCCCTTTGGGCAACGTTTTCCTCCCTTTCAACCATTGGCTTCGCGTGCGTGCGTGCGCTTCTTCAAGACTATCGTTCTGGAAATGTACCGCTCGTCGTTTTGCCGTACAGCCGCGCACACGCGCGTTGCGATTAGCCTGCGGCGCGTGTAATTAGTTGCGCCGAGCAAATGAAGCGTAACGAGCGAATCGGAATATCTATCTCTCTCTTTCTCTTTCTCTCTCGCTCTCTCTCTCTCTCTCTCACTCTCTCACTCTCTTTCTTTCTCAGTGCTCACGGTATCGCGACCGCAACGCTCACACACACACACACACACACGCCACCACCAACGACGAATCAATCACGCGCTTCCGTCTTTTTGCGATACGCCCGGATACACCTCGAGGCGTTTAAAAAAGAAATTCTGCTTTTCTCTTCTCGTGTCCTTCGCTATCGTAAATAATATTATAATTCGTGCCCGAGGCTGCGGTCCGACCACGAGGCGCACTGGGCGCGCGCGAGCGAAGAATCCTGACTCTCCTTCTCTCCGCCTCTCCTATATTTCTCAATGTCACATCGCATATTCCATTAAAGTGCAAAGTAGATCTCGTGAATTTCATCAGCGTTGCGCGCGGCACCGTACCTTGACTTGCATACTTATATATATATATATATATATATATATATATATATATATATATATATATATATATATATATATATATACCCGTGCACGTGCGCTCGTACTCGCACCATAGTGCGAGAGAGAGAGAGAGAGAGAGACGGAGGGATGGAGGGAGGGAGCAAGAGTCACAAAAGCTGGTAGAGATACGTGTATATATGTATATGTAAGGCACGTTCGCCGTTTTCGTCAATTAGTTGTACGAGCAGGTGGAAAGGAGGGAGGACGGGGCGTACGTGCGGCCACAAAGCGCCAGTAAAAGCGATTCGGCAAAGCGTTTAATGAGCCGTGGTTTTGCGACTAAACTCTCTCTTTCTCTAAGCGTTATACTTAAAAGTATAAAATTTAAATGGGAAAACGCGTCTCTCTCTCTCTCTCTCTCTCTCTCTTTTTTTCCCTTTAGCGAATTTCGAATTTTCCATTTGACGGCGTTTAAATGACACTACAGTCCCCTCGCTCCCTTTTAAATCCGGGCAAATGAGCAAAATCAAGATTCAACGTGGCGGTTAAATCGTATCTTATGGATCGTAAATTCGTTAGGCTCGGTAAGTAAATATGCAAACAAAGACGAGAACCAGAGAGAGAGAGAGAGAGAGACAGAGGGAGGCATTTCGCGATGCCGTTTTTTATTCATTATATGTGTACGCACCGGACACGTTGCAGCGGGGCGAGAGAAGGAGGAGGAGCTCGCGCACTTGTTTGCCGTTTTCGTTATACTCTAGCTCGAAGAGCGCATCGAAAGGAACGAGGTTAATCCGAAGGGAGGAGACGCATTCAATGGGCTCTTGATTCTGTATGTCGCGCAGCCGGTCTGCACGCGGATCAATATTGTTAATCTCGACGACAGAATGCATCGGTTTTAAGCTTCTTGCTCTCGTTTTCCGGCTGAATGCCGACGTTTTTTACATTTTTTTTATTTTTATTTTTTGATTTTTCGTTGATTCTCGCGACTATATTTGGTATTACGCATGGGACCGAGTCTTTAAAGTTTATTATATGCTCTTTAGAGCTTGAAACGTCTCTCTCTCTCTTCTCTCTCTTTCATCTTTCGGAGATTCCCTTTCTCTTTAGCGAAAGGAACGAAACCCAGGGATGGTTTATTCCGTCGAACTATCTGGCAATTGAGTACCTGAAAATGTTTACTGGAAACTAAATTTAAACTTAACTTGTTTAACTTAATGCTGTTTAATAACTTAGTTCAGTTCGTTAGGTAAATTGCAAAATGCGGATTATCAAAGTAGCGTATGAAGTTACTCGGATCTTTGCCTTACCGCAAAATCATAATAAAGCTGAGAGGAAAAGTTTAAAAATAATCGGTTCAAAGTTATCAGATATATCCTATATTTACCGCGAATTCATTACGAAAAAACTTTGATTAAATTTTTTTTCGATACTTTTCTTACCATTAAGGTACCATTATCGCCAATGTAAATTTTTTATTATACATTAATGTCTTCAATTATAAATCCTCGATTACTTATATAATATAAAACAAAGTCGTGAAAAGCCGATTAAATAAAATATACGTTTTTGTGATACTCGACATTTTCTACTTTATAACAGCTACTACAGACTTTACCCCAATTAGTAGAATTGATTTAATTTTCCTCTTCCAATAAGAGAACGAGAAATTTCTTTAAAAAAAAAAAAAAAAAAATCTCATCCTTATTAGCAATGATTAATCTTGAAGCCGCTTCTCTCTTCGATCTTTGAAAATTACTTTTCCAGTAAAACTTCTCTCGGTCAATCGACCAATTTTCAGTCTAGCTGTAGTAGCATCGATCGCGTTTCGACATTCGTCGTTTAAATTCAATGAGAGTAAACGGAGACTGATTGATAACAACTGGACAGCAGCCTGTTCTGATTTCCCGCGGGGACGGTAAGCGCGCAGCAACGGCAGAGCAACAGCAGCGTGGGCGCGTAACGCCGAAAGAATGCAAAGTATTCAAAGGTCGTCGCGTAAAAGAGAAGCTGTGTATACCTCGCTGAGTATGTATGCATATACACGTACGCGTGTACATGTATATTTGGCAGCGTGAGCGAGAAAAAGAGAAGTTGGCTTCGTGCCACCGAGTATTTTGTGGAAAACCAAACGACACGCGGCTCTCTCTCTCTCTCTCTCTCTCTCTCTCTCTCTTCACGCCTCGTTCGCTGCACGGACTCGCTCGTTCGATGGAGTGTCGCTGATAAATAATAATTTTTCTGCTTCTCCTGATAATGCACTCAGCTCTCTCTCTCTCTCCCTCTTTGGCACATTAAAGTGTCAATGAACTCTTTTGAAACGCTTATTGCTTCGCAAGTAGTGCAAAAATTAATTAAACTGGGAAAAAATCGGTGAGCTAAAAATTACCTTATAAACGGAGTGAGAATCTAATTATCGCTGCAGAATTTGACGAGTTAACCAAATGACATTACAAACCCGAAAACATTTATTTTCGAACAATGACAAATGATAGGGTGTCAAATTTATCGATATAAATGTATCATGAAACGTGAATAACTGAAAAATGAGTTTATTTGTAAAATTGCGTATGCACGTACATTTGTTGAAAAAGCTGCAAATACGTATGCATATGTGTATATATATATATATATATATATATATATATATATATATATTGATTGCTTTGATTGTTTTTTCTTTTTTAATTGGGTTATTGTTACTAAAAATAAAAATAACGCGCGCGCGGTGACATTTAACGAAAGCCTGCAATGATCGCCAGTAGTGAAGATAATAACTTTCTGTCATTCCAAGAGAGAACAAATGGCTACGGGTAACGTATTAAAGTTGTAATGAGAATCACGTTATTCGCTGATGCGCTGACGTAATTCACCGTAAAATCTCGAAATGTGCGACTAGTGTGTAAAACATATTTAAATTTAAACGAGCGAATTTTTAGGAAAATGAGTAAAATCAAAAATAAAAAATAAAAAATTCAGAAAATTTTAAGCTTTTCCGTCTTGTAATAATGGGCAAAATTTTTTTCCCTCTTTCTTGCGGAGATTAAAAAGAAAAAAAATATCGCTAAAAGAGTTCTCGCAGACTCATTTTTTTTTTTATCGTCGCGAATGTGCGAGCATAAGCGAGATCGGAACTCACGAATTCGCGATAGTGTGCCGCCTATGCAACGTGGAAAACAAGAGAAAGAGAGAGAGAGGCCTGGAGAAGGGAAAAAAGATTTTTTTTTTTTTTTTGCAGCAACAGCAGCGGCAGATGAGCGTACGGCGTTTGCAATGGAAAATGGAATGACTCGAATTTAAACATTGGTTTCGCCACGGCTACGTAATAAAACCAAGTTTATCCGTACGCGCGCCACTGGCGAAAAGCTAAGCTAAAAGAGACGCACGCGCGCGCCTTTATTTTTCATTCGCTAGGCGCGTAAAAACGGATTACCAAGCGGCCACGCGTCGCCGTTAATAACGAAGAAAAAAAAATGAAAATTACAGCTCCGGCAAAATATAATCTCTACTCGACGCGTAACGCCAGGCGTTTTTGCGGGCGGGGCTTTCTGCGCCAAAGATAAAAAGCGCTCGCGCACATTTGGGTCTAAGAGAAATGAAAAAGAGACTATTTTTTTTTTTTTTTTCTCTCTAAGCTCTTTCTACGAACGGGTCTATGTTCGTGTGCGTCTCATCGGCGCACAATGTCGGAGGTGCGTTTTCTCATTAAAGCTCGGTGTACTTATTCTTCCATCTCGCCTTTTTCTTTTTATTTACGACGTATCGCTAGCCGCGGTGTATCGCTATCAAAAAGCAACTTTAATATTTTGCGCCAAGGAAGACTTTTCCATTCTCTATATATATTTTTTACGGGAATTATTTATAGTAAAAGATAAACAAAGAAGCGGAGAGTGTTTTTATACATTTTATATTTATTGAATCGAAAAACCTCAACGGAAATAAAATCTATAAAGATCTTTACAAAACGTTTGACGATGAAGTCGTTCATTAAGGTGAGCCGGTTGGTGCTTGAGTTTTAACATCGATTCATTATTCCGATAAAATTTCCTTTGCCTGATATTTATCGAGCATCAACGTCATTATCCACGTTCTTTGTATGAAATATTTCGAAGAAGATACATTATACTTTTATTAAACGAGATTTTATAAAGAAGAATGTATCAACTTAAAAAAAAAATGTTAGAAAAATATATAATCCAGTTCATTTAAAATTTTAATATTTTTTAATTTTAAAGATATTTTTCATCGTTCAAAAAAAAAAAAAAAAAAAAAAAGAAAAAAACTAAATGTTTAATATTATAAAAATGTGATAAAATAATTTTAAATAGAAAAATTAAACGTTCCTGGATAATATAGGAATCTTTAAATGTAATCTTACTAAACACACACCGTAAATATAATAATAATAATAATAATAAAAATAATAATATAATAATAAAAATAAAAATAAGAGAACCTTGACGTCTGAAGCAATTGAAATCAAAATCCATTGCGCGTCATTCGAGAGAGAGAGAGACAGAGAGAGAGAGAGAGAGAGAGAGAGAAAGACGCAAAGGTGCGATATCGGTAAAGCTCGGCAAGCCTCGTTAATTACTTAAGATTTACCAACGCTAACGCAGATCGCATAGCTGTATTCTTTCAGGATGGAGTGTATGCATCACGAGTTTGAGAGAGTACTAGGTGTTTGCTCGAACGCGCGCGGCGCAATCGGCTCGCGCGTTCGTTCAAACGGCTCTCTCTCTCTCTCTCTTATCCATTCAGCCGGTTGAGAGTATGTTTGTATACCGAGTTCATTCATTAGCGCGAGCCTGCGTAGGTGCACATGCCATATCAATCAAACAGTCGCGTGTACCCATATATTCCTCTATACTCTCGCATCATCCCTCTTTCCCTCTTTCTTCTCTCAATTTGCGGTACGCGCGCCTCCGACAGCTCGAGGCTAGCCATCGTGCGAGCTTCGGCTTGTTCAAAATTAAAATATCCATCTATATTCGATCGACGTCAAAATTAAATTCTTCCTACTCATTATATACTTCCCTTTTTTTACACTCAAACCTTTCCACTCTCTTTCTCTGGGGGAATCGAGCAAAATAATTCTTGGTTCGGTCAATTTTTTTTTTTATTTTCATACTTTATTTGTTTTGCGATCCGCGCGCGTTCACGCGTTCGACCTCGAACCTTCGCAAAGGGAGCGAGCGCGCGCGAAGTGCGTGCGTCCGTGCGTGCACTCGGTGATTCTCGAGCGAGCGCAGCAACGACGATGATTTTATCGATATGTACGGCTCGGTATATATCCAGTGAGAGAGGGAACCTGCAATTTACTCGATTGCACGCGTAGGTACGATTGCGCACGACCGTGCGCGTAATCGAGTACCACTGAAGTTCGCTCTCTCTCTCTCTCTCTATCTTTCTGGTGCAGCTGTAAAATTATCCGAATTAATTGTTCGTTTTCTCGTAAAACTTATCGAGGAGTATTATATCTTGAAGCAAGCGAGTCGCAGCCAAGAAAGACAGACCGAAGTTAAAGGGAGCGCAATAACGAGGTACTTTTCTCTCGATATACATATGTACGTATAAGCGCTCTCGGTCCTTTCTATATGCGCGCGAGTGCGGCAAGTACTGGGTATCGTTAGAATCGCGAATATCCACACTCTCGAATATCGAATATGTGGAGAAGTGAAAGGAACAATTTCACCCGTATCGCGCGCTCGGTTATGCCTCGTTTCGTTTTAATACCGGACGCCACTTCTCCATCCTCCCCGTATTCGAGGACGGGATTCTCCGTTGCGTTTCGCCTCCTTTTTCATCCCCGCGCTTGCGAGCGCATAGAGTCGACTACAAGACTACTCCATTAAAATCAACGCCGAGCTTTCGCTTAGAGTGAACATTTTCCACCCTCTCTCCCCTCCCTCGGCTTGCATACGAGTTTTCGACATTATGCTCCTTCCGGTAATAGGGCGCACGCGATACATAATACGCGTTATGCGCGCGGAATGTAATATGCGTTGCTTTTCATTTGATGCGAGAGAGCGAGAAAGAGAAGAGCCTGCGTGAGTGCATCGCGGCCTCCTGGCTTTTACGAGTTCTTCGAGCGATGCAAAGCTCACCTCTACTTTTATCCTTTTCTCGTTCATGCTCTTGGCTTTCATTTTTCATTATTCTCGCTTTAATTGCATCGGAAACGAGAGGTGAAGGACGAAAAGGAAGAAGGGAGAAAGAGAGAGAGAGAGAGAGTTTGGTTGCCATCGTCGTCGTCTCGGGAATTCCGCAATAGCATCGGCAGGGCGCTGCGGTAATTCGCGAGTCTCGAGTTGACGACTTTTCATTGCTTTTCCGGCGCTACGGCAGCCGCAGCTGCTCCTTCTGGCTCTTGGCATTTTCCTCCCTCGTAATCCCCGGTGTTACACCTTGTACTTCTATAACGTGCGCGGCTTCTCCCGTTGCCCTCGAGACGTCGTCCTACATCTTCTCGCCGGGCTGAATCAAAACGCCATCTCACGCAATATCTCGTGTCTTTACATTTTCCCTCTCCTCCCTCCCTCCCTCTCTCTCTCTCTCTCTCTCTCTCTCTCTCTCTCTCTTGGAATCTTTTTAAAGGAATTTATCGCTTTGGTTTATCGCTTGTAACTTATTAGGAATTCGCGAACGGAAAAACTCGTCATTATTGTACTTTGATTATTCTGTAAAAGATTTTAATGACGCTGCACTACTTCGGATTATTGAATATTATTTTTATATTTTAATAACGCATCAGGATGATTTGCAGAGTGCGCAAGAATACATCGAGCGATGCCATAAATAGATAAGAAATTCTGAAGCTGGTAAAACTCGTTGCTTATAATTAGTTTATTGAATTATTCATCATAAATATTAAAAAGATTCGTGAAGAAAAATCTATGCTTGTTACATATTTATAATCTTGACGAATAATTTTGACGCTTACAATCTTATGGATTTTTTATTCGATCGATTGAGTTTTTTTTTTTTTTTTTTTTATCAATTATTATATGTATATACATAAATTCTGATATTATCTGTTCTCGAACAATATAGGACTCAGACTCGACCTTTTTCCCTATATTTTCGAGCGCGTTAACCAATTTTTAATAATTTTTTTTTTTTTTTATTTTTTCAATTTTTATATTCTCTTATATTCTTTACCGTTTTAATAACGACAAACTCAATGACGCGATCTCGTTTAAGTTACTCGTTCTTCGAGACTAATCGCCGTTAAAAATAAAAAGATGACAAATGGATTAATAAGAAGCTCTGAGAAACGAGTGTGGGTGAGCAATTATATAACGAGAGAAACTCTTGGGTTCATCGACTGAAAATACGCACGCGGCGCCCGTGCGCAGCGGCGCTTTGTTCCGCGCACGCTCGAGGATGATGTATCGCAAGCGCGGACGGTCTCTTTCTCTCTCTCGCTTGCTCGCTCGTTCTTCTTCCTCTTTGTGAGAGCGCGTTGAAGCGATACGTGTGCAAAGCTATACGCTTAATCGTCCACGACCTGGGCTAACTCTTGCTCTCCCTCTCACTCGTGACGTCAGCTGCCCTCGCTACTTCTCTCCCTCGTCGAAAGATAAGTGGCGGCAGCTGCTGCTACTACTGCTACTGCTACTGCTACTGCTACTGCACCGTCAAAATTAATACCGCAGGCCGTTCTAATTATTCCGAGAGGCTCGCTAAGCTCTCGCATTTTACTACCGCGCAGTTAAGGCTTTTCGAGATCGGCCAGCCGGAATCCCAACGCGCGATCATCTGACTCGCGAATTATGCGCGTAGTAGCGAGGAGCTGCTTATACGGCCATTCCCAAGAGCGAGATGTCGCGTTTTCTCCCGAGCTCGGGGGGTTTGGCTCTCGTACGAGGATCCGATACGACGCGAGGCGACGAGCTTGCAAGCGACGACGTCCGTCACAGTCGCCGCGCGATATTTGGGTCACTCGTCCGCGATCTCACGTCAAACGCATTAAGCGCGCGACGCGTGCGCGTGCTAAAGGCGTTATCCCCCCGAATGAAACGTACGGCGGAGCTCTCAAACGCGGCCCGCGATAACGAGTCAATTGTATAAAAGCGCGAGGTCTTGCTCTTTTCGAGTAAAACTTCGAGACTCTCGATCCTATTGCGTGTGCGCCTTTTACCCGCGCACTTTTCTCGACTTTCGCGCGTTACCTTTCGCCCCGGCGTAAAGTTGATTTATCGGATTCCGACGAGACCGTGAGCGCGAAAACTTTTTACCTAACATTGCCGCCGCCGCCGCCGCTGCTGTTTCTCTTCTTTTTTTTCTTCTCTCGATCTTCTCTCCATCTCACTCTTTTCTTCTTTCTTTTTCTTTATCTCTTCCGAAGGCTTTTATGACCGTGGAGTATAGGTATTCCAGAGAAGCCGGACTTAACTTTTCAATTATTGCGGTTCGGCTCATTGGCTCTGCTCGTACGCTTTAAAAATTACGTAAGATTTGCGCTGATTCAGCGGTAAGTTTAAGAAATGATGACCTTTCTTTTCAACAATGCTAATGATGTGTGTGGGCAACATTTATTGGTGTAAGATTGAATTATTTACGTTCCACAGATATTACAACTCAAATAGAAGAATTCTAAAAATAATAATAGTCGTCGAGCGAACAACGAGATTTTTTGCACAATGTTTTTTTTAACCAGCACTGACAATTTATATAGAAAATGTATGTGTGCGGGTGCATCTATTCTAACACGGTGTTCGTAAACTATCCGAGATATCTCTCAAGTTAGTTTAGTTATCCGAAGCGAGTTTCAAAATTTCTCGAATATCAGCCGATATATGCGCTATTCTATTTTATATAAAATTTAAAAAATTTATCAACCTTTAAATTTTAATTTAAAAAGGAAGAAAAAACTTTTAACGAAATCTATACTTTTTCCTCGCTCTCAAGTTTTGCTTCGTACTGAAATATGGGTGAGAAATATTTATTCTGAGAAACGAAAGTTACGATTCTTTTCAAGACATTTGTCACTCTCTCTCTCTCTCTCTGTGCTTTCGCAAATTTTTTTACATGCCTATTTTCTTTAAAACGATGTTATGACCTTGTGAACTATATTTATACTCATATTAAATATAATAACGAATAAAACATTGTACTTATTAAAAAATGATGATAACTTGTAAACGAAATAATACGTTAAAAGGGAAACCTCGAGAGCAGCGAGAATTATCCAACGAAGCTTACGAAATATTTAAAATTTATAAATCTTCCGCAACCCGTTTGAAACAAGATGACCTTAAATTGCTCGGTAATTAGTTTAAAATAAACTGCGTCAATTGAGGCATCGAAGTGAAATGGCATTACGTAACGACTTTCAAAATATTTACAAGCGCTTGCGAATTTTTAAAGCCATAAGAGCGCCATAAAAAGAAGCGAATTGAATTGCGCGTCGAGGGCAGACACCGACGAAGCTTTCAGCTGGTTGTTCGTCGTGTCCCTTTTTTTTTTTTTTTTTTTTCAACGACATAAAAGCATATTGAAAGTCGGACAGTCGCTATTGCGGTACGTAGCATGCAATCTTTATACGCGTGAGTTGGTGTTTACACGCGTGCGCGCATGTATGTGTGTATGTGTGTGTGTGTGCATATATATATATATATATATTTAAAAAATGTATATGTACACATGTATACATGTATATATCGGTCAACGTATGCCACCTTGGCACATACATCGACATATAAAGCTCATGTCCGCAACCGCAGGATGAATCCATTCGGCGTATTGGCTCGATACAGGTTTTGCGTCCTCGCTCCCCGGAGAAGTATGAATTAGCCGCGGTTGATTCGCATACAACATATATACCGCTTGTGCGCGCGCGCCTAGTTCATATATCATGAGCCGAACGATGGCGCGTTACGTAACGCTTTCGAACGAAACTGCGCCTGGAGTTTCTTCTTTGCTCTCGTTTTTTACCTCATTTTATTTTCTTTTATTTTTTCTCTCACGTGTACCGTTCGCTCGAACGCGCGCCGAAGTCGCGACGGCTTCGATTTTTTCACGCGTAAACCGTAAATTCACCGTATGTTTGAGCTTATGCGCAGCGGCTGATTTGTCAAATATGGTATAGTTGGCTTTTAAACGGGTTGATATTGAATTATTGAGGAAGGTCGACGTAAGGAGATAATTTCGCGATACCGCTGCTTTTTTAAAAATTCTATTCTCGATAAGAATTTAAAGAAAGAAAATCTTTGTAACAAGATATTTTTCTATGATTGTAAAATTTTTTTAAATAAAATGAATTGTTTAATTTTACATAAACATGTATACATATATTTTTAATTTATTCTTAACAAAAGTTGTTCTTTTTATGTTTCAGGTGAGTTTCGCAAATTTAAAAAAAAAACGAATTTTAAAATAAGTAAGTTTGCATAATACTTTTAAAAAATGTTTACACTTTCTGAATTTATTTATTTTGGCACGTTATTTTTATTAACTTTTATTATTAAAAAAAGAAAATAATAAATAAACGAATTTTGCGGAAAAATACGTACAAATTGTTTTTGAGAATAAATTCGAAAATAAAACGGCAAAAAATATTTTTAAATAATCGGCAAGCTTTTACGAAAATAATTGCGAATCGGAAAAAAACGAAACAAACGATCGTGACATCTTTAACGACGATTAAAGTGGTTAAACATCAAATAAACTTCTCATCACGTTTAACGTCGAGACAATAATTGTCACAAGCGTACGAGCTTGGCTCATAGTTTGTTCCACTTTATTCGCTACAGCGCGGCGTGCGTTAATGTACTTTTGTGTTAAAAAAAAAAAAAAAAAATAATAATAAAATAATAAAAAAATAAAAAAATAAAAAAATAAAAAAATAAAGAAAGAAAAAAAACAAGAATAAACGCACTTAATGTAAATGTGTTAACCAGGGCAAGATGAAACTTTATTCAAGAACTTTACACCGCGCGATAGTTAACAAAAAAAAAAAAACCGAAAAGAGCAACGAAAGCCAGTTGGACTTTGGTCGCGTCGCTCGCGAGGTTTAGCCGCGAGAAAAGCCATTTAATTAAACAAACGCGGCCATAATTATACGATTCCTAATAAAACAAATTTTAAGAATGGCGCTAAGTAGGCTAAAATATGTATATATAAAATTTATACGAATCTCGTCGTTTTTCATGCCAGCCGCGCTTTGTACATTTACAAGAAAAAGCAACGCACTGTATGAAAACCCGTCCTACTAAAGGGGTAAAACGGGCTTAATCGATTATTCTAGATGGACCTTACATGCGCGCGTATCTCGCGTTTGTTACAAATGTATGCATATCGCAGCGTTGTATTAGTTATGCGCTGCCGCGCGGCACACACGAGTTCGGATTTTATTTCGCATTGGCGATTTTAATAAAGAAAGAAACAGAAATGGAAATTTTGTATCTCTTACTTCGTTTTGATAAACATTTATTTTATGTGAGTCACGTAAGCACGACGTTTTTTTTTTTTTTTTTTTTTTTTTTTGTTTTTTTTTTTTTTTACCTTTGATCGAGTAAATTATTCGCGCAACATTTAAATAAGTTTTCAATAACAATTACCATTAATAACGCTAAAGTCGTTTTAATAAAGTTTCCAGAGTATTCATTATCATTTTTTATTTATTAATTTTTTTTTTTTTTTTTTCACAAGCTACGTTTAATATGTACTATTAATTTTTTAGATTTTCATAAAATAGTAGTTGATTTTATTTAAAAAATTGAAAATGTGCCGCGTTGGAAAATAAATTTAATAAGAGTAATCGAGCATAGAGTAAAAATACAGATAAAATCGTACTACTAATGCGTGCATATAATTAAAAGAATCAACTGAAAAAATGTACATTACATGTTTTATAATTTATAATGTTCGTACGAGTCAGTGAACTTGCATGAATATTTATTGTACAAGATATTCTTATATTGCTAAAATATTTTCATATCTACTTGAAATATTATTTAGGTTTCTACCTTATTCAAACAAAATGCATAAAACATAAATAAAATAATTTTTATTTTATCTGCAGTTAATTTATAATCAAATATTTAGAAGTAAAAATTGAATTGAAAAATATTAATAATTAAAATATAGTTTTAGTTATTACTTTCGATACGCGTAAATGTTAACGTTTTAAAACAAATTATCGAATGCTGGTAAATGTATCGAATGTTAAAAACACATTCGACACAATTTACAATCATTTAATCAATCTCGCGTAATAATTTTTCGCTATACTATGCGATCATAATACAGTTCTCAGAAATAGTTTCAATAGCTGCAATGTATTTACGATAGCTGAGTAATATAACGAGTTCGTTGCGCAGATTGTTGTTTGATATTACATTTGATATCGCGTCGCTCGCGCGCCGTTTTCTTACAAATTTATCGGGATTAAATTAATTATTTGTAATAAAAGCGACGTTAATATTAAGCATGCAAGCATATACTTAAAGCGAAATGATAATAAAAAGAGGATTAAAGGAGATACCGATGAAAAATAACTTATCGGGCAAGTCGTATCGGAGGACGGGGGGGGGGGGCTAATTAAAATTAATTAAAGCGGCGAGATATACGCGGTAAGATAAATACCTGTGAGAGAATTGGCACCAGTTTAGGGTGCGTGTATGTGTATTTATTAACATTTAACAAAAGAGAGGAAGAGAGAGAGAGAGAGAGAGAGAGAGAGAGTCGCACCATGTCATACAGCGTAACATGATTCCGAGAAATACCTTTTATCAGCGCAGTCAAATATCTAGACGAGAGCATGCGGTATTTTAATTTGCACGCGTGTACGTAGGCATAGTATACAAGCGTATTCGGGTTTGACTCAGCTGAATTTTCTTTTTACCTCGGCACTTCAAAGCGATATCGCTTCGATATGTATTTCTTTCTTTTTTTTTTTTTTTTTTTTTTTTTTTTATCTTTGGCGTATACAAATTGCAAGTCGCGACGGAATGCGAGTTATCATTATGCCAACTGATGAACATTCCGCAACGAAATTTACTCGACGTAATGTAATTGTATTCAAGCTCGAGCTAATTTTTTAAAAAACCGTCGACTTTGTGGTTCTTTGTGTTTCGTAGATTTTCATTTATTCAACGTTATATTTTTTAAAAAAAATATTTTTTAGTATATGAACAATTTTTCTTTTTTTTTTTGAACATTGAAAATAATGACTTTAAAATTTTTTATTTATTTCGATATAATGTAAGTGTTATGCGAGATAAAGGCAGGGTGATAATTTTATTCGTTAAAAATAGTCGGGTAAATAAAAGTTTATAAAAGTATACATTCAATATATATATATATATATATATATATATATATATAGTATATATGTGTATATTTTATTTTAATATCAGGGCAAGAAATAATTTTTACTTGAATTAAAACAATGAAATAATATATTTAAAGAAATAAATACAGAAGTTTCGCCAATCAGAGATCGAATACATAAATATTACCTTGGATGGTAAAAGACGGTTGAGATTTTTTTCACAAGATGAAGGGAGGGGCAGGTGACTCGCTGCATCCTCGCATGGAAATCTGCGCTTCGGGCAGGTTCCCTCTCTCGCCTTCCTAGGAAGCAGAGAAACCGCAACAATAATTTAGACGATATTTGGATATTTTTTTTTTTTTTTTTTACATAAAATTCTTCTACTATATATATAAATAAATAAATAAATATATATATATATATATATATATATATATATATATATATTTTTTTTTTTTTTCAGCGTTTATTTGAAATTTTGTATAAAATACAAGGGAAAATAACAAATATCATACATGCACATAAAATGATTCTGTTCAATGTTATTCTTACACCAACTGCTTCTAAAAACACTTGCTTTAATTAAATTTCATTACGTTCGAACAAACCAGATTCTCTTTTTATAAAAAGACAATTAATCGAGTTTAAAGTTGCAAAAAGAAAAAGTTAATAAAATTTTAATTAAATTTTATTAGCCCAACGAGTAAAAATATACGTCCACACGATTTACATACGTGTGCGTATTACACTTTAAGTACATTTAGCTAAAGGAAAAAAGAAAAATAAATAATGAATCTATATCTGTATCTATTGGAATTCCGCCTATACCGATTTGATTAATTCTAATAAGCATTTCGATTCATCGATTATTAAATGAGCGCTCGACGCGCGCAGCCTAGTTCTACTAAGAAATATAAGCCGATGTTTCTATCTGTATCTCTCACGGTCAACGTTATATATACGCAGAAGCAACCGCGTGTACTTATGTAAGCCGGACAAACTTGATATACCAAAGCCGTTCCCGCAATATTTCGCGTCGATTAAAAATAATCGATTAATAAGAAAATGAAAAAAAAAAAAAAAAAAAAACGATAGAAAGAAAAGATTTTCCGACGAACGACGCGTAGTATGTGTATACATGCGCGCGTATGCGAGAGTCTCAGAAGCCGGCTGTGCAATTAATATGCCGAAGTTCAAGCACGACGAGCTTATAAAATTTCTGATGGCCTATTGAAATGAGAGAGAGAGAGAGAGAGAGAGAGAGAGAGAGAGAGAAAGAGAGGAAAATTATCGACTGGATACATTATACTTTTGCCGGCGGTTAAAGCACTTTGTTATTATTCTTTTATTTATTGTGTTTTAGTACAACGCGTTTTTACCTTTTAAAATGTTGATTCTTATTTTTAAGAATTCATCCATCGGCGCATTATTAATTATTCCAAGCGTATGTTAAATTTTTAATTAAAACTTGTCGAGCTTGTCAAAAGTAGAAAAATGTTAAAAATGTATGTATTTTTTCAAAAATTATTGTATTTGACAGCAACTAGTCAATTGAATTAATTTTGTATAAAAACGCGAACGAAGCAGCGAACGAACGAGCTATTTTAATACAAATAACGAATCGACGCGTTTAAAAATTCTTAAACATCGATTATTAACGAACAAAACTATAACTCTTCGAGGAGAACAAAAATCATCGGTGGAATCGGAAAAAATTACCTCGTCGATTCAAAATAAGGTGTTGAGAATAAAAACGATAAAAAAAAAGCGGCTAAGGGAAACGGCAAAAAGGGGGAAAGATTCGGTAGAAATACGAGTATGAACAAGCTCGGTTATTAATATACGCAGCGATACGGATGACGCGTGTGCCACGACGAAAGAGATAATCAGTTGTGCTCGCGGCTCGATAAACGTCCTTTGGATTGCGTTACGAGTAACGGAGAGAAGCTAATCTCTCCGGGCTTGTAAAGTCATCGTTACGTCGACGACGATGGAGGAGGACGGGGCGAGGGAAGATGATACGTTGCCTCCGAATTTTCTCCATCAGCGCGCTCGTCTTTTATTTTTATTCCGCTCTCAAAATAGCGCGGATCGATATGTGTATATATATGGTCGTGTTATGTGTACTATCTACATATACATACATACGTACGTACGTATCTCTTTCTCTCTCTGTGTATATAAATTTTTCTCGTTCGCTTTTTATTCTCATATTCCGATCGATGTACACAACGCGCGAAAGACAGATAGAGGATTACTGTATGCAAGACAAAATTGCGATATGCTTTTCTTCTCTTTTATTTCTGACCTTTCACTCTTTTGCGGTTGGTCCATAGATCAAACGTTATTTTTCTATGAAACTTTTTTTGTTTTTTCGTTGTTTCCTCTCTTTTTCTCTCTTATTTTTTGGCTATATCGTTTCGTTATTTTTCTCTCCCCTTTGTATCGTCGTTTTTCGCGGCCAGCTGCACGGTTAACTAATTGACTTATGGCTCATACACACTTGTCAGATTTGACGCGAGAGTAACGTAATTTCCTATGTAAATACGAGCTGAGCGAGAGAGTAAATCAAGCATAACGAGTCACCGAGATACTACTCGTGTAAATGCGCATAAAAGAGAGAGAGAGGGTGAGAGCGAGAAAGTGAGAGAGAGAGAGAGACAGAGGGAGAGATATAGAGATAGAGAGATAGATAATGTCTATTAAAGTCGACGTTAATGAATTAGCGCTCTCAGATTTCAGTATTTATTAGGTGATGCGGTACGAGCAGCCATTATGACGAGATGGCAGCGTTAATTCTGCGTAGTCTCTCGTCGCGTCTATAACGCAATATAACGAACGATAGGATAGAGAACTAGCCTCCCACAATGCGTATATATATATATATATACATATATATATGGTATAAGCCCCGCTTTTGACGGATCAAGGCTTCTCCGGATGAAATTTGAAATTGGTTTACGCGTATTGTTCAATGGCTAGGACTATTATTGGCTGTAACTTGTTATAAGATAACGCGTGTTGACTACTTGCTTATACTAGTATATAAGTATAGCGGAATATCCAAGATTGACATATTTTTTCAACTCATTTTTTATATTATTTTATCGAGTAAACTACTGGAATATTTTATTTTAAATAATTTTTACATTAATAATTAATTTTATTCAAAGATAAAATTTTATTGTATTTTTCTAAATTTGATAGACTTTTTTTTTCATTTTAAAAGTGTTTTTTTTTTTTTTTTTTGAAATATATTTCTGCGAAAAATTGCAAAATGCTTTGAATAAATACACTTATAAAATTGCAATATAATATTTTATGAAATAATTCCTTGTTGCGATTCAGTAAAAACAAAAGAAGCTTAATTGTTTATTTTTCTTCTTGTCAATCGAACGCGACGACTTTTTTTTTTTTTCACAAAGTGCGACATTAAATTTACAAACGTAAAAATTAAAAAAAATTCAGTTTTTAATTCGCAATAAATTATTCACTTTTACTCTGATTTTAATTGCAATTATTTATTTTATAGACCTCGATTATATAAAATGTACCGCTTTTTTACAAGCATAAAAAAAAAAATGTTTCCAAAGTCTTTATAGATCGCGGCCTTTCATAATCGAAATATTATGGATTGTACGTAATGAAAGGCACGAAAAGCAATGTTTACAAAACATCTTTGATAGGCCCATCAACCTCTTGTATGCGAAGCTCTGCGTTAGAATTTCTAATCTCCTATTCATTATTATGTAAATATGATATTGGGCCATTATTGGATCTAACGTATTACCGAATTAAGTAAAGTAAACTATTAAAGTGAGGCACTAAATTTTATGACTTTTGTGGATAAAGCTTTCTCATTCGACTTTTAATGCTTTTTACATATAATCAAAATTTAAAGTATACCAAAATGCGATTATATTATATTTGGTACACAAATAATAATTTATCCAAGAAATAAATTATTTTCGAGTTTAAAATTACAAGATTCGTTAGCTTTTAATGTTCGCAACTTTGTTTAAATTTCTTGCTGATATTAAACCGTGGCAACTGTGAGAGACAGCCTCGATATAATTATCCGCAAAATTTTTTACTTAAAAGATTGATCTACTTTAACACGCGTTACGAAATTTTCTAAAATATATCGCTCTCTTTTTGACAAATATAAAGTATGTAAATTTTGAATGATAATCCGACATTATTATATTTTCGTTATTAATCGGCGAAAAGCTCACAAATTATTTTAGATCTATCTATATAGAAAATGTATGCAATTAAAAATTCAATTATTCCAACGAAATATCTATCGTTTTTTATCCTCGACAGTTTATGAATTGTGGAGTTTCTGTTGGCGATAGCTTGCGCGCATTTATTTGACAAAAATTTTTATTATACAATAATTAATATCAACCTAATAAGCATAATTAACTTAAAAATGGCGTACATTATATGTACCATCTCTAGTTTAAAGCGATAAATAACGATGGCTCGTTATAATTTTCTACTGGAATCGACATTTAAATTTTACACGCGGGCATTTATTTAAAACGATAAAATGCGAATATATATATATAATAAGCGTTCACGCTGCACATGCCATTATACGAGACACACACCCACACACATTTATTCATTTATCGACGGTGTTTGTAAATTTCGGCGTGCTTCGCGCGCGGCGTCGAGTGCCTTTCTCTCTCTCTCTCTCTCTCTTTCTCTTTTTCTAATCGGCGTGCGCCGCTAGAGCATACATTACGTCATGCGATCGGCATTCGAGGAACGTCGCCCAGACGATAACACGAGCGCGCCGAGAGAGAGAGAGAGAGAGAGAGAGAGCGAGCTTTTTTATCGCGTCCGCTAATTATCGCGTGGAATGCATGTCTAATGTTGCCTCCGCGATTCGTCCGACTTCTCTCTTCTTTAAATTTTTTTCTCTCCGTATCTCGATCGAGGAACTTAGCTAGCACGAGTATACGCGATGACGCTTACTGGACGAGTTGTGAATCACTCGCGTGGATGGGATAAAATGTTTTCGATAACAGGCGCCGGCTGATCAGCCGCCGGAAAAATTTTAAATGCTTGTATTTATATACGTATACATATACATAATTTAAAGATTTAGTGACGCATAGGTTAACTTTTGTCATCGCTGCTCGTACCTTTTTATTTTTTTAAACGATTTGTCTTTTATAGAGATTCAAAAATTACATCTACGACAGTCGTAACACTTGATTTACTAGTATTTCGAAACGCGTTTCACAAATAAAAAAAAAAAGTTATGACGACTCTTTTAACAATTGCAGCTGTTAATTATACTTGTCTTTCATCAGTGCTACTTAATCCAGTCAGTTAATTTTCTTTTGACACACGGTAATTATTTTTTTTTTTTTTTATCCCGACAATTAATCGATTTCTCTTTGATACTCACATTTACACATATTAAATATTGAAATGATGAAAAAAAAAAAAAATTGGTATTTAATAAATTTAAATATTTTAAAATTAAATTCAATCGTTATTCATTTACAAGCGATATATTAATAAATATATTTTCAACAATGATAAGAACGTAAAATTAATTCGTCGAAGTACGCAAATTATATTATTTGTAAATTTAAATCAAACCCATAATTTTCATTAAATATAAATTTCATCCAAATAAACGTAATGTATACATATCTCTTTAATAGAAATTTATCTCATTTCTTTTTATTATCTTACTCTACAATATAAATAATGCTTATTATTTATAAACGAAAATAATGATATAAACAGCCGTCTCGATCGACACAGTTTTCCCTGCAGAATATCTTTACTCTAATGGAAACTCTCTATTATTAATTCGACTCGTTGTTAACGCGCTACCGTAATAATTATATCGATCACTGGCTCCGGTTTCGCCAAACGTTGAATTGTTTCCCAATTGCTTTGTTCATAAATCAAAACTAAAGCTATACGTTAAAGCTCCGATGAAAAAATATTCTTATCTCGACGAGTTTCCGTACTCCGTTTGATTGTTCGGCTTAAGAAAAAAAAAAAGAAAATATATTTTACAAGGTAGAAAATACTATAATACACAGGAGTGCCATTTTTGAAAATGAATGGCGGTGTAACGGGAAAAAAATGGGCGAATAATGGAAAGCGCGAAAGAGGCTTTAACGAGGGAAGAAAAAATAAAGAGCTAGAGGGAGAGAAAGAGAAAAGCGATGCAAATGGTGTAGAGTAAATGTAGATAGAAAAAGTGAAATTGGAGGCACGCACAGCGGAAGGAGGGAGGATGAAGAGACACGGGCGAACGCAGAAACGTTAAAGCGAAAGAACCTCGAGAGAAAGAGAGGGAGAGAAAAAAGCGCTATAACATGAGTCAAAAAGCTGAAAGCGCGAAAAACTTTTTAATGGAAAGAGCTGAATAAAACACGCGAGAAGGACATCTTTTACAATACTAATATTTAAAAGAGTGAACGTCCGCGTTATTTCGCGCTTATCCGTTCGTTCGTTTCATCCGTAAATTCTTTTTTCGGCTTCTACTTTTTTAAACCCTTTAAGCTCGCTTATTTTTTCATTTCCGTGGTCTATGCACACGGGAAATACCTTATCGTTGCGCGAAAAGTACAAAAGTTTTGTAGCAATGCCTCACCTATCCCTTTATTTCTTTCTTTTTTCGTTTTTAGTATTTTTATTTAAATAAATTTTTACCGAAATTTTATGTAATCTTTGTAATGTTCAAGTTTCATTAGTTTATATATATACGAGTATATATACATTTTCTTTCTCTTGGAAAATTTTAATTAATGAAGTTATTATTGAATTATTCCAAAATAAATAATGAAAAAGTTTTAATTTACTTTTTGAAATTTGAATAAAAAATGTATATCCAGTACATAAAAGTGCACTACCGGGGTGAAAAAGTATACGTGTATACCTGATGTATCAAAGCACATTTACTTACAATGAGTACTGAAAGAATAGTAATAGAAAGAAAGTTGTTTGAAAATGAAAAATACTTTTAGTAATAAAACTTTTCTTATTTCACGATGTAAAATTATCTCAGCCGTTAAAACTCGAATATAGTATATCGGTGCGAGACGCGCCACGACAACTGCCTTCATAAAAGCCATCATATAAATTGAAGTAACAAACTAAATATTCCAAATACAATTATTATAATATTTTTTACGTAAATTTTATCTTTCGCGTTAGTTTAGCTTTACCTTATTCGCAAAAGCAAAAGAAAAAAAATTAAATAAATAAATTTAATTTCGTATTTATAACATCGTGGGATTACTCACGTTCAAAAAGTTTATTAAATTACTCGGATAATGTGGGGGGGGGGGGGACGGCGAGGCGAAATCACTCTCCTGCTAATGTATAAATCGTTTTATCTTTTAAAACGAGCTTTCAAAGAAATAATTAAATAAACGCTATATAATACGAGTATTGTGGCTTCGTTTACTATATAATATGTTAAAGAAAATAATATTCGAAATAAAATCAATTAGGAAGCTTTGTATTATATATACATAAATGTGCATTTGATTGATAAAAATTAAAAATCAACATTTCATATAATTGTAATTAATATACAATACAACTTGTAAACGGCGATTTATCATACCGTTATTAATTAATTAAAATAAATGAAATAAAAAAATGTCCTTTGAATTTATGAAAAAAAAAAAAAAAAAAAAAGAATAATAAAAGCAATCGAATTTTTTACAAGCGCCTATTGGTGGCAGCATTCGCCGTGCGGTTTCTCGATTATTTGTGCACAATCGACTATGTTGGATTTGACATTTGAGAGATTTCGTAATTACCATAAATTATAATACGTAAATATACCGCTGCAAAGACTGAGAGAGCATTTATGCGGCGTCAAGATTGTATGGGTTTCGGTAAACATGACTCTCTTGTCACCTTTGAAGCTTCGAAAGAGTTCAAGAGAGATAGAGAGAGAGAGCCGGCAGTTGAGTATGAACATTCGAATGAAATCTATATGGCAATTTATGCGATCATTTTTTTCTTTTTTTTTTTTTTTTTTTTCTTTAAGTTCTTTCTCTAGTAACTAGTATTGATTTACAAAGTAGCTATTCTCATTAATATTCAAGGCTGCCAAATGAACATATCGATTCAATAATAATATCGAAAGAATAATAAGCTTAAATATTTATGAGTTTTATGCTTGCATGTAATTAGATGTAGCCAGCTAATTAAATGAAAGTAGAGGAGGTTAAAAAGTAAATCATATTATATTTTAGTGCACCGTCGGATAATTTCATTGCAAACTTTTAAAAGTTTTGACTTGTCTTAAAAGTTGAGGGGGAAATATATAGGGAGCTTAAAAATCATACTGTCATGGCTTCATAGTAGCAAAACTTTAACTCTCATAAAAGTTGTTAATACGTTATAAGCAACGCTTTCTATTAAAAATTTATATAGTCCGTACGATATGCGAAAATTAACGATTAAATTAAAATTTGACAATAGCGATTAATCGAAATTATTTCGAAAAGTAGCAAGAAGATATGAAATTTCAATATATCGAACGAAGCACACGCTGTGTTTTTATTTCTCGTTCAATTCAAGAAAAAAAATGGCAAAAAAAAAAAAAAGAAGAAGAGATCGGTGTATCTTTCGTACGGCATAAAATGTAATGACTAATTCACAAACTGTTCAACCGAATAGACGAAAGCGTCAATAGAGTTCTTTAGCGCACGTGACTGTTTAGATGTACACGTAACCGAATATACATACAGCAGCAGTCATTTAATTGAAATTCCTCGCTTTCAGGAAGAACCATCGTCATCGCTCTCTCTCTCTCTCTCTCTTTTTCGCTTTTCCTCTCGCACGAATACCGCTCGGATCGTGTTTTGTAGGGGCGGGATATTTTCGCGAACGAGATCGAGCTGCCCCATCGTGCGCTCGCTCGCGCTCGAGTTCACGCGGCGGTGTAGCGTTAAGAGCTACGAAAGGCCACGCGAGGGGATGAGAGAGGATTCTGGCTCGGCTCATCGAGCACCATCGACAAATCCTATAAATTTTCCGGAAATCCTCGGCGGCGGCGGCGGCGGCGACCTCCGAATGAGTTCGGAGCCGCGCGATTATCCAGAGAAATTATCGAATTACTTCCGAATGCGCGTAATTCGATAACGCTATAACTCGATTTACAGTCACGGGGCACGCGCGCACACCTATCAACTTGATTGCCCTCTCCACTCTCCCCCATTCCCCCCCCCCCCCCCCCCCCCCCAACGTACGGTACGCGGAGATTATAATCGCGATATCCGTCGATCCGAATGATTTTTAGTGTAAGGTTTAATCGCGAGCGAAGATGTTTCCGGAGACGGGAAATGTCGCCGTACCACCCCCTGTCCATTAGCGTTTCGTAGCCGCGCACTCGCTTCGACCGAAACGTCGAGAGCTTATCCGTTTGCTGAGCGACCAAATCGTTACGTGCGTCAATTTCTTTTTTTTTCTTTTTTTATTCTTTTTTTATTTTTTTTATTTTCACAAAAATACACATTTAACGATTTACGGACGAGATTCGAGCGGATTTTCCATTTGATTAATCGCCGGTATTTTTCTTTTTTCTCCCTCTCAAAATAATCACTTTGACACAATGTGACACGGGGGTTTGGTAAAAAAATTAAATCAACGTCGACTTTGATAAAATATAAAATAAATCGCTCAACGAGTAAACGACGTTATGAACGTTATGTAATGCAAATAAACCGTCGTTTCGTGCGCAAGAGACGCTTTTGAGAAACAAAACGCGATATTTTGCGCCGATGTTTTACGATTATTATACATCGTTGTACATTACGAGGGAGATCGATGCAAGGCTCGTAGTAGTTAGGCCCAAAGCATTAGAAACCGCGGTCGGAAGATGGGAAAGGCACATCGCCGCCTATGGAAGCTGGAGTTTCTGATTTTCCGCGGTAAGAGAAAGCTATGTATACGTACAGTTGGGCATTCGTATATACACGCGGTTTACGAGGGTTCACAGCGCGCGTACGTAGCCGAGAAGCGAAGGTAATTAAAATAGATGTAATTACCCAGGCGCTTTACCGCGAGAGCGCTTACGCCGCGGGAGAAAAGCGCGCGCGCTATAGAGAGAGAGAGAGAGCCCAGCGGCATCCCTCGTTAAACGGTCCCGACGCTGCCGGCGCTACACGAAGTGAGCGGGAATGAGAGAGAGAGAGAGAGCGAGTAAGGAGGAAAAAAATAATAAGCGGCACTCTGCTAATTACACGTGGCAGACTACTCGCTACGCGAATAACGCGAGAGACGGACACGGAGAAGGAGAGAGAGAGAGAAAAGGCCGACTCAACTTTTCATGAATAGCCGCTTTATTTTCAGAGGCGGCTGTACTCGCGCTCGGTTTTCGCGCTAATCCTATATGACCACTGCCTTCTACACGTTTCTGCGTTTTTTTAACCTGACCTCTCTTTATTTCTATTTCTCTTTTCGCACTCACTTTCTAGTGGGCGCAAAGTCCTCTCTCTCTCTCTCTCTCTCTCTCGCACCCGCGCGTAACGTCGAGCAGATTGAGGCTGAGTAGATTATTTTTGTGTGTCCTCTGTGTTTAAACTGTATCACCGGGCTGTGTGCATAAAAACTTGTTAATTGTCGTAACAAGATGTCTTCGGTATACAAGGGATTCCATTTTTGCTGCGCTCGGATATAAAAAGTTTCTTTAAATTAATTGAAAAGGATAGGGTGACCTCGGTATAAAAAATCCGCGAGTGGTAAGAGCCGTCCTCGTGCGTATTTACATACACACTCGTGACGTAAAAGTGCCTTCCGGCTTTTATCAACTTGTTTTAGAAAAACAAAAAAAAAAAAAAAAAAAAAAAACAATAAAAAAAAGAACACATAGAAAGAAAAAAAAAAAGAAAGAATGAAAGAAAAAAAAAGGAACTCATTCCGACAATAAAGTGACCTCCTATCTACTCTTGCAGTATGTATTTTTGTTAATTGCTCCAAGTCGCTGATTACATACACACGCGGCAAAAAAGTATATATATATTTTTTATAAAAACAACGGTTATTACTCAAAGTAACAAAGAATCGCTCTACTTAACCTTGTGGGGGTTTTCTCGGTAAATTTTCAACGTTGTTAAGTGTAAACAACCAATGATTTATCCGTTTTATGAAGTTCAAAGTTTGAAAACGCGCTTTACCTATATAATCAGCGAACGCAGCTCGTTGCGCATCGAATTAAAGCGAAACTCGGGGTCTTTTAATTTACAGGTTTCCGAGGCTATCGCGCCGAGTTACTATACAATTACCATTTTATCATAATGTAAAGAAATAAAAAAAAGAAGAGCGTACATAATCCGAAATTACGGAGCAGATATAGGGGATTATAGTACGGATAGGTACTAAAACGGTCAATCATCTCGTAAAGCGCATTTTACACCGGGCCGGATATCTCCGAATTACAGACGGAAACGGAGAGCTCAAGAATCTGGATAAGCGCCGAGACGATTTATTCGCGCGGCTTCGATATTTCCCCCTGACAAACCGCGGCTTCGGCTCGTTTATATTAATCATCTCGCTAAACGTTATATTGCAAGCTGCGCTAACTCTAAAGAATTGGGCCGACACACATACGCGCGCCCGTTTACTCGATTTATTTATGTATACGGGTATACACACACACATAGCAGGTCGGAGAAAACACAGTGCAGAAGCGACGTAATATCGCGAAGCAAGCGAGCGTCGGCATTGCTTTGTAAAGCTCGGCTGATCGTCTATATACATTGCGCCGACAAAGCCCTCCGGGCACTCGTCTTCATTTTCAGTCTGTGTGTGTGTGTGTGTGTGTGTGTGTGTGTGTGTGTGTGTGTGTGTGTATGTGCGTGTGTGAGTCAGTGTATGCGCGCGCACTCGCTTTCTCCAATAATTGCGTTGACTCTTTTTACGACTCGCTTTACCGAGAAACCTAACGCCCTCCTCGTTCTCCTTCCGCATCTTCTCTATTCCAAAGCTCGTCTCTCGTTTATCCTTGCAGTTTCGATTCTTTCTATACGCGCCGGTCGACGCCGTTAATGAATTTCTCTCCTCCCGTTTTTTGTCCTCGCGCTTGCTTTCGAATTTTTCCATCTTTTTCCCTTCTCTCTCTCTCTCTCTCTCTTTCTCTCTCTCTCTTCTTTTTATTCGTTTCAATTTATTCGCTCGTAACGCCGATCATAATTTCTCGCCGTCATCGATTGCATTTCCAACTGTAATCAAGACGGAGTTTAATTCGTCTTTATTCGGTCAGTCCGCGTTAGAATGTATATACACAAGTTTTTGCATGAGAAAAAGGCAACGGGTGCAGGAGAGTATCGATCGACTCCGCGATGCGGAAACATCGCGTGTGTTGAATCTCGTTTCAAATATCCGATGCATCGAAAGATTGGAAGCGACGCGCACACGCGTACATACACGCTCACAGACACTCGGACAGAGACGAGAACGTAGGATGCGCGCTCTGCACGGATAAGCGCGTGGGAGTAAGAAGACGTTCTCGCGTGACTCACAAAGAGACGTTGTTGCGGCTTTACGTGCCGATGAAAGTGCATCTCTATCCTCTCCCTGACCCTGAACTTATAAGTACATTCCATTTGAATTCCAATAAATTACAACGCGAGCGATGAGCTCGTTTTTGCGCTTTATATATATATATATATATACACATGTGTACATATGCATGGACGTAATAACATCATCATCGTGACTTAACGCAGCCGTAATATTGCACTTTTTCGAGCGAGCTGCGCGCCCGCGCGTGCTTAATTATTTACAGATTGCGTTGTTGCGACAGACGCGTCGTAACAGTCGACGAAGAAAAACGAGCTGCGAATTGGCGAATCTTTTTATAAGCGTTTTATTGTATGTATATATTCACGGACTTTTAAGGGCTATAAGCATAATTTTATTCTAGTCATACATCTTGAAAATCATTGCCGTTGCTTTGTACCGCTATTATTTTTTTATGTCATCAAATTTACTCGAGCGAATAATATGAATTATTCATATATAAGCACATAAAGGATAGAAGAATTATTCTTATGTAATTTTTTTTGCAAGATAATCAATCATTAAGCACCTTTACAATGATCGTAAAATTGCGTTTCTATTACCAAACTTTGTGTTTTACTTAATATTTTACTTAAATAAACAAAGCGTTAAAAATTATTGGAAAATCAAATTATTAAGAATAATTGTATATCGCTATCACTTTTTTTTATATAAATTAACGATATCAATATTATTCAGCTCAGTGAAGGAAAGACTCAACGTATCTATTTTCTGGTTCATTAGTTTTTATTTTATCGCGTGTCGAGGAACGAATGGCAAACCTAACCGCTGCATATACTTTAACAATAATCCTTGAACCTTATTTTTGTACCTTGACCGTCTCAAAGTCATCGAATGACAAAGCTATACTCAGATACTGCATTATTGTCGGTGTAAATTTTACATTCGTCATTATATATACATATTCTCTCGATCTTTGGTCTGCTTTTGTATTAATTCGATGTGGGTGTGCAATGTATAATAACTCAATGCGACATTTCAATGACTCGCGATATTTATTTTATCGTTCGATATTTATTTCTTTTATTTTTTTTTTTTTTTTGCAAATTTGTTTGAACAACAACAATATTTGGTTGGGTAAATTTTTTCGAGTGTAAAAAGGCGATCGAGCAAACACACTGGGAATTTTCGTTGAAAAAAAAAAAGGCAAACGTCTATTTACCAGTCCAGGGGTAATAAAACTAGGAAAGAGGGGTTGTACGACGAGCACATTGTCCTTGATTCGAAAAAAAGGTTTAGTGTCCCAGAACGTCGGGATGCGCAAAGTGTATATACGCTTGCGTCGTTCCCTAGACGGTATGTAACACACACACGCACACACAAGCGTATCGCATGGAAACTGTCATAGAAGAAGATTGCCGGCCCTCGTAAAAAACTGCTTTTTCCAAAGTAATAGGTATAACGGTAGGTTGTAGGTAGCTCGCGAGTAACGAGTGGCCCTAAATAAGGTTAAATAACACAGGACGTATCCAAACTTCCTCCTCTTCTTCCTCTTCCTCCTCCTCCTCATCATCAGCGTCGTGCTATTATCGGGGCTCTAACGGTTTCGGGCAGTTAGTCTTTTCTTTTCTAAGGAAACGAGCCTCTCTCGAACAGCGTGTAATCTTAAAAGATATCAAAGCGTCCGGCTCGTCGTTTTTACACGCACGAGACCGAACTCACGCGAATTATTGCCGAGAATATGGGTCGAGATAAGGGGCCCTGATTGGCCTTCGTACACTTGGCCGGCCTATAACGCGGGATCGATAACTCGGACGCGTTCGCCGATGTGGCCATCGCTGCCGCTGTCGCCGTGCACTATTCTCTTTAACCTTGCGACTCTCTCTCTCTCTCTCTCTCTCTCTCGTTCGAGAAGCTATAATGGCAAAACGATAAGGAGCTATATCGAATCCGGAGAGAAGAGAGAGATATATTTATTATCAATAAGCCGATTCTATTTTCATCTTTATATTGCTATCTCGATGTACTTGATGCGTTGATAGCACAATAAAGAAAAACATCTTACGGTTTTTCGTAAAATAACATTCGCATTAGTATGTTATTTTGTTCCTTTTTTTTTTAATTTGTTTTTATTTTTTTTTATTTTTTTTTTGTTTTGATTACTTATCAACGTGCAGTGAAACATTAATACATGTATAAAAGTTTAATTTATTCGAGATTGTTTCGAAAGATCTCGCGAGAGTAATTGATAGGTCGTAAACGTTTTTCAAAGAATCGTTCAATCGAAACCCTGTGTTGTTAATAGGAAATAAATCAGTGTATTCGAAACTTGCTTGACACATTTTACAGATGTTACAAAAATTAAATGCTCGCGTTGAAATGTCCTTATTCCTTTTTATTCTTATGTATATTTTATGATTTTTACGCTTCGCTCTTTTTCTTTATTATGATAATTACATTTGAAAATTATCGTAATGATTATTGGATATCGATATTTTATATAGAATATACAATTTTTCTTTTCCGTCATAATTAGAGCCGACGCTGAAAATATTCTAAAAGAGTTTGATTATTTAATTATTGATTATATTTTATGTAGGAGGTTTTGTACATGTTGTTTATTATTTACATAAAATGACAATAAATTAGGTCGAATTAAAATTTATCTCAAACTTTTGTATTTACATCTTGTTTGCGGCTCGTTAAAAAAAGAAAATAAATCTCCAGTCGTATTAGAAAACTCGATATTTACGGAATTTCTAGCAATTCTTCTTAATATTTAATTGATCAAAAACTCACTCGACGAGATATAATAATTTTTCCCAGCGAGGTTATCCGTGAGGAACGCGAATTTGTGTAAACATATAATATTTATATCTGTATAGTGATTCTTGTTGGTTATTTTGTATACGTGAAATATTACGTACGGGTATAAACTCTGAAAGGGAAAGAGAGAGAGAGAGAGAGAGTGAGGGAGTGCGTTAATCAGCGACTAGGATCTTAAGGTACCCAACTTGTCAAGAGAGCCATGAGTTATCGCGCGCATACATTTAGATCTCATCTATTGGTAGTGGTCAAGGCACCATTACGCCATATCCCTCCTTCTCGTAACTCAAGTCAAAGGACCCCCCAGCTGTCTCTCTTTCCTTCTCTCTCTCTCTCTCTCTCTCTCTCTCTCTTCCGCGTAATACCTCGAGCGCGCACGAAAGGGCATAAAAGCTAGAAACTCGGAAGAAAAATAGCGCCAGAAGCCGTCGAGGTAGCTTACCTCTACTCCTACATGTTATATATATATATATATATATATATATATATACACATACATGAGCCTCTATGTTTTGTCACAGGTGTGCGAGTTAACAATGCCGTTTTAGGTTTACTTTCCGAGATATATAGGTACATGCATATGTTATATGGGGGTCGAGGTAGCATCAGGAAAACTTGTTGATCTGGTAATCGTTGAATGATTCTTCTTCCAATAATTAATCCGGAATAAACGCGGCAATCTCGTCTCTCCTTTGATCAGTGTCGCAGTGGAGAAATAAGGCTCTTCGTTACAATGGTTATCGCGTCCGTTGAGAAAAACGGATAAAGAAAAGAAAACTGCGAGCTACCGCGGTAAGATGAATTTTACGAGCGATTGAGCCGTTGCAAATTGTTCCCAGTAGGTTCAAAACCACCCACAAGCCGTAATTTTTAACGAAATTTAAAAATTTTTATTGGAGGATACTTGTAACGAGAAAACAAAGAGACGCTCGAAGCCCTTTTTGCCGAAAATTTCTTAGGTGATTTTAAAAATTCAAATCACTTCACTTAGATTTCAAAAATGCACCATATTGAAACTACAATCTTACGATCCAAGAACTTTAAGCAAAAATAAAAATCTGGCAAAAAGTCAAATAGGATTTTAAAGTTTCTGATTCAAAATTAGACATTTACTTGATCGTAGAAAGTCTCTCAAGGTCTCCTGAAGGTCATTTTAAGGTCAAGTTAAGGCCGATTTTTGCAAAAAGGGCTTCGAGCGTCTCTTCCTTTTCTCATTACGAGTATCCTTCAACAAGAATTTTTGAATTTTGCTAAAAATTACGACTTGTGAGTGGTTTTGAGCCAATTTAGCAATATAGTTATTATTTTAACTAATTACCAATAGCTCCAATGTTCGTTGGCACGTTGGAGATATATCGCACGCTTCGTATTTTTATTACGTCGTCCATGACATTTCTTTTGTTTCTCTCTCTCTCTATCTCTCTCTCTATCGCCTTATTTTAAGTTCCTTTATTATAGTTTCTCTTCGATGATCAAGAAACATGTGCGAGAAGAAATCGTGCCTGCAATAATAAGATTCACTCAAGGCTTACGTACTTTCTCTCTCGGTTAATTGCTAATACTTAATCCATAATTTACTATTGGCTTTTTCCAGCTGGCACTATAGCTCAATCGAACGGATTTATGAACCGGCGAATAATTCATCCACTCTTTCTTTATTTTCTTTGTTTTTGAATCCTCTGTAAACTTATATAATTCGTATTTTTTATCTTTACATTTCTATCTCGAGCACGAAGATGAAGCAAACGTTAAGCCGAATAATCCAAAGTTTAAGAGAGAGGGAGGAAAAAGAGAGATAAAAGCTCGCGCATCATTGTTCAGGGTGTTAAGCAAATTGAACGGGCGAACTATCTGGCCGGGAGTCCGAGAAAAAAAGTTTATTCGTTCGTTCGGCGAGAGGGAGGAGGAGCAGCGGCGGAACAAAGCCGACACCGACAAACGCGGCTCGAGTGTACGCCTCGAGTAAGTGCCTCATATAGCCGCTCGAAGGATTTGTGCGTGGGTGGGGGGGGGGGTGCGAAACGAAGCGGTATAGTTGCACAACGCCGGACCGTCGACCGTCGGCGACCGCCTAAGCACAGAGAGCGAGAGAGTACCGGCGGAACCTAGGCGGAATGGAAGCGAACGAGCGACGACTAAATTGCTGACTACCGTGTCCGAGTCACTTGCACACGCGCACACGGAAACGGAGAGCGAAGAAAAGGAGGCGGATAGGTAGGCAGCAGCCTACGGGACTTGGCTCGCCGCCAATCTCCGGAGAATCCCGCGCGAATCCGGGGAGCGTCGACGGTGCTCGGCACCTCTGCATTTATACATGGAAATGAGAGAGGTCCAGCTCGCCGGCTTGGTCAATGCCGCCGGTTGAGCCCTCGGGACTCGGGGACTGCGCTCTCGGATACCGGCGAAACTCCGAGCAGCTGTTTCCCTTTCCCCAACCACTCTTTCTCGCTCTCTATCTCTCTCTCTCTCTCTCTCTCTCTCTCTCTCTCTCTCTCTCTCTCTCTCATTCCCTCGCTTTCTCTGGCCGCGGAGCTTTTTTCCCCAAACCCGCGCTCCCTTTCTATGCGACAAAAGGAGCTTTGTCCAGCGCGCTTAAAATGCCTTACGCTACCCTTTCACGGGATACTTTATTAGGTTTATTAAAACGCGTAGAAGATTCGATGATAATTTATGGCCGCGCTCTGCGCGAGAGATTATTTTCGAATGGAAAATAAATTTATTATTCTTGGAGCGTTCTTTTATCGAATCCGCGCGCGCGCTCTCGGCCAACCGAATAACCGAGTTTTATTTTTATGAAAAAAAAAAAAAAAAAAAAAAATAATTAAAAAAAAAATAAAATAAAATGAAAAAAGAAAATTCAATCAACATCTATTAATTCGTTGTAATTATAACAAATTGAATTGCGATAAAAAGCACTCTGTAGAAATTTCATTTCTCGCCGTATAAAAATTTATTTAAACCAATTTTTCTTCCATTAGCCTGATGACTATAATGAATTGTATCAGTCAATTTAACAGATTCTATAGTATTTAATTTTTATCGAATTTTAACAACACTACAGTTTACAAATTATCTTTTTTCATATAGTTTTGTAATAATGATTATTATCAATGAGTAATCGAATATTGTTTCAACGCTTTAATTAAAGCATCATAAAACATTAAAATTTTTCAATGCTCAAGATTTTTAATATAGATTTTTCCTTTGAAAAAATAAGAAAAAGTTTTAATTGCGTTATAGAATTAATACATATTAATAAAACTGTTGATAATTTAATTTCATTTTCCCAACATAATTTATTTTATTTTTTCTCTGTGTTACAGGTGAGTTGGAGAATTTATTATATTTTTACCGTCGCGTTAGTACGTAAGTCGTATGAAAATAATTACAAAATGAATAATTTTGCAATCGATTCTCGTTATATTACATTGCTCGTATTCAATAGAAATAATTAAAAGGTAGTGATTGCGTCGCGTCGGTATAAATAAGTTAAAGGGGTGAAACGGCATTTCATTAAGTTGCGGGAGGCAGCGGTGACAAGGTTGGATATATAATTAATGAAAGGAGGGAATAATAATTCGATAAGGAAAGTTGCGCGGCGGGTAAAACTGAGAAACCGAGAGCGCGGAGAGACACACAAAATTCGGTACATTACCTCGTATATACCAACACACGGCGCTCTCTCTCTCTCTCTCTCTCTCTTTCTCTCTCGATACTCATTGGCTGAGAGGGAGACGAGCACCGGGAGGGATGGGGGATGCCGCCGACGATATTGGCCCGTAACGGCGGCGACGGTGCGGGGGCTTTACGGACTCGGGCAATCTCTTGATGGCATTTGACGATTCGCCCGCGGCAATTTCGGCGGCTGGTTGATCGTTGAAGGAGACAACCTTAATGGATATCGGCTTAATATCACCGGGAGTTTGGCGGTTCTGCCGGCGGTTCCCTAGCGGCGAGCAGCCGCGCGTTATCCTCACCCCGCGCGCAGCGACTTCCTGAGCCACCGCTAAGCACTTGCTTACCTCTCTTACGATCACCCGCCTACACCCGACGTCGCTGCGGCCTACTCTGCGATATACGCTTTAGCTATACTTGTATAAGTGTGTATGGTTTGTGTGTGTGTGTGTGTGTGTGTGTGTATCGAGAGTTGAGCGAGAGGAGGTAGGGGAAGAGGAAGCGGATTGCTTGCATCCCAAATTTAATTAAAAGCGAACAGGAACGTCGATGTTGATTTTACTGGAATTTCCAGCCGACGATTATAGAATGTTTGACGCACCCTTCTACGTTTTTTTCATCGTTCAATCTTTGCTCTTGCCCGCTTTCAGTGCTTAGTTTGTTATATATATATACCCATTGATTCTTGTTCAATTTTAATAGTTTCCGCGAATTGTGGTAACATTTTCGAAAATAATGCACTTTTTTTGCACATGAAAAAATAGATTAATTTAACGTTGTTAAAGGTACTTTAATTATATTGGGAAGTTATTTGGATCCATGATTTAGATGGATTACTCTAATATACCAGCTTCATTAGTGCCTAAGATAACTCAGTCAATACCGGTTAAACGTCGAGCGTTGTTCTATGCTAATATGTATGCGTTGGTATCGCGTTATTGGACACGCAACACGCATCGTAAACGCGCGAAACTCTCCAGACCATCGCGGAATTACATTCGAGACGGAAAAAGATTGCTAATCTTCCGCACATATAATTTATATCCAATTTGAGCCACATAATAAATTTTACTAACCCATAAGGAAAGCCGAAACGCTGTTATTTCTTACAAAGCAAATAAACACTATTTGTATAAGGAGTGAAAATTAATTTTCCAGGATTAAGCGAAAAATAAATTTTCCCTTTTGCTCTCTCTCTCTCTCTCTCTCTCTCTCTCTCTCTTCTTTGTACCCTACTACTACTTTCCGAGTTAATAAGAGAAAGCCGCTCACTCGTAAGATAACACACCCGTCGCCCGTATAAAGACGGAGAGGAGAGAAAGCGTAAGAGGGAGAGAGGAAATGATAGTGTGAGCAGGGCTTGGTAATTTTCGACTAGATAGAGGGAGCTTGACGTAGTTGAAGCCTTGTTAGGGTTAGATTAACAGCCCAGTGTTGCTGTCGTCCCAGTTTAACCGGTTCGCTCGCTCTCGCTCCTCCTACGTCTCCCTTGTACCCCCTTACGTGCGGCAAAGGCACGAACGCGCACCATCGGAATAAGGGAGGTGGATGGTAATTAACACAGTGCTCGCCCGAGCTCGAGCTAGCTCACCTTTAGGACCGCTGTCGCTGGGCTGTGTCTCTCTCTCTTTCTCTCTCTCTCTCTCTCTTTCTCTCGCTCCACTCTCTTCACGCGGCGTACAGGATTTCCTCGAATTATGCGAGCACCGTTTTACGATCTACCGTAGTCGCACGGGCGCTTGCGCACCCGCTCAATCGTTTAATGAACTCGTTCTCAATCTCTGTCGCGCGCGCGCGTGCGTTTTAGCTGTTAAAAATCGAGAAAACGAGGTAAGAATAAGGGAAAACGTGTACTTGATTATCAGAGGCGCTCCGGCTCTCTCTCCTCTTCGATTTTTCGTCCGGTAATTTTTTGCGTTTCCACAATTATATTAATTTCCTCGGATAAAACAGAACGTCGCGCTGGCTTTTATTCGCCGTTCTCTGGTGATACACCCGCGGGAAATCGTGTACGCGTTTGTCTCTCGGCACTTTCCGCGTCGAATAGCCTCGTAAAGCATCTCTTCCGCTCTTATCCCAAGTCGAGATTACCTCTTTTGGGCCAAAGTATTATCGCTGTCAGATACCGCCCGTCGTTTTCCTTTACTCGACGATTATTCTTAATTCGTATAGTTGCGCCGGCAGCATCGACTGCGAATCACACGGGAACTCGAGATTGGTGTCTTTTATTTGCTCACGGGGAAGTGTGTGTGTGTGAGAGAGAGAGAGAGAGAGAGAGAGAGAGAATCGATCCTTTGTCGCCTCCCACGACGACGTGCGCCGTAAAAGGTGTCCGAAATTCCTCGCGTTCCGCGCACCAACTCGTATACGTATACTCGTTTGCGGACGTTTGCCCTCGTCTGGCTCTTCCACCAAAATTACAAGTCCAGCGGGACTACCCACGCTCGGTCCACTTCTCTCCCGCGTTTGCGCGAGTTCCTTCTCTCTCTCTCTCTCTCTCTCTCTCTCGCTCTCTGTCTTTCTCTTCCACTGACGCTCTTGAGATGGAATCTTTAGAGGAATTTCGTTCTATCTATCGACTCGGCTTGTATCTCGAGCAATGTGGATTATTTATGGACCTCATGTGCTATAGCAAATAGAACTTAATTACTGTGACGGTTGATTGATGGCTTGGAATTCTTTTTTTTCCTCTACTCCCGCGATGAAGTCGTTAGTACGTGGTTAAGTCAATTATTCGAACATCAAAGTTCTTTTATTATTTATGTGTTTAAAAAAATCTTATTCTATTCTGTGAATTTTGAAACGTTAATTTTTACGATCGATAATTTTTGAAAGCATATTTTTAATTTGATTTTCGCGTCCTTATAATAAAAATAAATAGTAAAAATAAAAATAATTATTTTTTTATCAATTTAAAATATTATTAAATGCATATAATTATTTAAATATAAGAAATAAGAAAAATTCAAAAGCGTACCAATTAATTTCATCGATATTTGATTTATTTTACGTCACATCACTTTTTTTACGTTTTAACCGCCACAAACGGCATATAGTTATTTTAAGCATTTTATCGGTATTCATGAATTTACGTAAAGTGCATGCGGAGCAAGAGTATAATGAAAAAATTCTTTCGGAAGAATAAAAGCTTTCGGTTGAATATTAAAGGGGATGTTTATGGTATATAGAGCCTTTGCTTTTGAAACTAACTTACGAAATTTATACCATCGTGTGGTATGTGTATGTGTGTAAAAGAAGTACACGAGGTAAGTAAAAAAAAAAAGGAGAATTTTTAAAGCTAAAAGTTAAGAAAAAACGCGCTTACGCTGCCGCTATTTGCACTCCGTATTCTATGCTGATAAGCCAACACGCCACTTTCCACTTAATCCATACTGTAAATATTTTTCTCTTTCGCTCGATATTGCAGCACCGCTTCGTATACACATATATACCCAAATATTTTCATAAAGTCGACGAGAAAATAAAAGAAAGAAAAGAAAAGAAAAAAAAATAAATAAAAGAAAATAAAAAAAAAAAAAAATAAAAAATTGCGGGCTTTAAATTTCACGTATTAAATAAACAAAGGCAAAGAGATGACGACGCGTCAATTTACGCGTTTGTTTTTTTCGCATAGCATATGTTATACTGTATATCTTGAGTCGGTTTTCGGTTAACTCAGCTGTTTCTTCGTATCTAATCCATGTGATGTATTTAAAGACGGCCAACCTTCATTCTCAGCGATCATTTCCAGAGAGATTAGAAGGTCAACCGTTTACCGTGTTTTTCTTCTCGTGTATGTCTTCTGCTCGCGCGACAATAATAGATTTCATAGGCCGATGCTTGGCCAAGGCCGAGGAAAAAAGAACGGGAGAGACTGTACCGTGGGTATCCACCTTTATGTCGTAGAGCTTGAGCTTTCGCTCTCTTTCTCTCTATAACAAGCACACGTATGTTGTTGTTCTGTACACGAGAATAGGCGTTGCTGGCACGCGCTCAAATAATTATTTTCGTGTATTTTGCTTGCTCATTTCGCGCAAACACCCACCGAGATACGTACGTATATGTATATACGCGCGTATGTAACGCACAAAGCTTACAGCGAAAAAAAAAAAAAAAAAAAAGAACGTCACGATGAATCTCTAATCTTACCCTTGTAAACACGACAGAAGCTTGTAAATACGAGTATAGCGGCACGCGAGCCTCCTCTTTATACATTTATTTTTCTCGTCGTACAAACTCGTCGACGAGTAATGGGTATAAGCCGCGATAATGCGTACAACTATGTCCACGGACATAGGAAAGAGACGGGGCGTTTGCGTAAAGATCGCGTTCCTCGCTTCTTTGCACGGGAGGGGAACAAGGGGGTAAACAACATTCCGCATCTTCTCCATTAGAGGGGGACCGCCGGTGGTGCAGGAGGTCTGGCCGAGTGCCAGGAACGCCGGTGGTAACGCAGCCGCCGCCGCGCGCACTCGCATGTTGTTATTTTTCCGAGATTGAGCATGCAGCGGCGCACCGGACACGTGGCTGATTCATGTGCCGTAGACCGACGGGAAAAAGAGCTCTCCTGGGATATATCTCCCTCCGCGCATGTCTCTTTCTCTCTCTCACTCTCACTCCTGTTTCTGCTAGCTGGCGCGTGTTTCTCTGGCAAAATCCCTCCTTGGAAATCGTAAGGTATATGTAACTACGATGTGGCTCATTTTTTTCCGACTTCGAAGCTGGCTCTAGGGAACGAGGAAAAACGCTCCATCGGCAGCAGAATCCAGTGGAGTGCGCCACTCGCTTGGAAAACTTTGATGACCCTTCGATTTTTGAGCTTTTTTACCTTGATTGTAAGAAATTCAAGCGAAATTCATCGCGTATTTTCCCCCGTCCCTCGATTTAAAAATACATGTATTCATGGAAAAAAAAAAAAAAAAACGTACTACTACGTAGTACCTTTCGTTCTGAATTATGCTATCGATTTATTTCCGATAAACAAATATTCGTTAATGAATCGACTTCAAAATGTCGACGTTCAAACTTGTTCGTTTATTTAAGCATAATTTATTATTACCCTTTATTATTAAACAAAAGCTACTTATTTTTATTTATTAATTGCACGACAGCGTGCCAATATATTGCACACTTTTTACATTTCATATTTCAACCATTATTCTCTTGCCAATATAACTCAAGTAATTTTAAAGAAATGAACTAATGACATAATCCATTATTTTGATGAAGATTGATTTAATGCATTTCAAGCGAAACAAAGTCCAAACACCGGTGCTTAAGTCGACGTTCGAAGTAAATTTGAAATTTAATAAAGCGCTTTAAAAATGACACGAACGAGAAAACCATTAGTGGGCCGAAGAAAGGGTTAAAACAAGAGACTGGTAGATTGCGGCGTCACGTGTAACACCGAGCCAGAATCAGCCGAGGAAAGTATCGATTGAAGCGCGACGGTTACGCCGAGAGAGAGAGAGAGAGAGAGAGAGAGAGAGAACGAGTCGAGCAAACTCCCTATGAGCCTCGTCGTCAACGGCTCGATCAAGATTGTTTCAAAAGTCGTTCGCGCGCGGGCAAATTGTTGTATTATACATAGCCGCGATACCACGAAGCTGATAAAACGCGGCAGTTTGTCAATCAAGCGGCGTAAGCGCGACGCGAGTGAAAAAAAAATCTCGGCTTTTCATCTTTTAAAAATGCCAGCGCGCCCGTGCGCGCAAACACGCGAAACATAATAAATAATACGCGAGCCGGTCGTTGATGAAGATTAAATTCACCCCGAAGGTATAGGGTTCACGTAGAAGCGAGCGCGCGTTACCTACACGTGCGCTAACGTAAACCGTCGGAGATTTTTCACGGAGAGCGATCGCCTCGACATATAGCGGGAATAAACCGATATCTCGCCATGCACTCTCTCTCTCTTTCTCTCTCTCTCTCTCTCTCTCTTTCATTCGCATATTTATCTTTCATCTCTCGCGAGCGAGGGCTTGTTTTTTTTATGGTCGAGCGTTCGACTCGATTCCCATTTTTCCGACGGTTGCGTCGAGACAGAAACAATCTTAACGGTAGGAAGGAGAGAAGAGAGAGAGAGCCTTTGGGTACCTGGAAACGATCTATACGTACAAACGGCGTCGACACCGCGTGAGCCAAACCTACGAATCAAAAGGGAAGAATAACGCGTTGGTAAGCCGTAATTGACTCGTCATTCATCGAAGCCCGAGCAATATTTTTTCCAAAGCGGTTACCATTAATCAGGCGAAAAAGCCTCGGTGCTGAGGTGCTTTTCAAGATCGGAACTACTACTACCGATCGACGTTACACCCTTTTATTTATCGTTTTTCTTACTTCCCCGCTCTCTCCCTCTCTCGTAACCTACTTGGTCGAGAGTTTGAAAAATCCGCGCGACGTATGCGCCTCGTGCACAATTTGCAGCTTTGTGTCGCGTCCTCTCGTATCTTCTGAAGGCTCGGGTCACGAAAGTGTTGCAATATTTTACGGGGAACGGCCGACACGAGGAGGAACTCGTGCACGCGCCGCGGCGAAGCGGCTATAAATGGAAAGTAAAGAGACTTTTATCTCGGTCGACGTAAAAATTATTGCGTGCTGAAGGTATTCTCGAGATGTTGGATTTTGCGCTCTCTCTTTCTCTCTCTCTCTTGGCCGTCTTTCGGACGTCTCTTTTGTCTCTTCTTCTTTAGCAGAGCATACTGGACATTTTCTGTTTCTTCTTCGAGTGTAAGAAGCGCTCACGACCGAAAGACGCGCGAGGCCTTTACTCTTCATTATTTTCAGATTCACGGCGATTGTTATCGAAGCCGATCTTAATAAAAGAAATCCGTGGAAGATGTTGCAGCTCGAAAAGATCGTCGATACAGTGTGTATACGGACTAATTTAAAAGTAACTCTGGAGAAGCGGACATAAAAATCCTTGCTTGATAAAGACGGATATCGCTCGAGAAAGGCGCTTTTAATAACAAAGTTTCGAATTTTAAAATTAAAATGGATAAAATCTGTCCGTGGATTTTTAAAAATTTGTTTTTTCTTTTTTTTTTTTTTTGCGCAAATATGTTAACGTAAAAGGTAAGCATTGTTAAGCGGGTAAAAGCTGCAGCGAAATTTACTTTTATTCTTTAACGATTAGTTAAAAAGATTTGTCAACTCTCTATTCCGAATAAAATACTACAAAAATCTAGGTTACGCAATAAAATAAACTATGCTCAAAGCGTGAAGTTATTGCACCGTATAAATAACCTTTTGAAAAGTTTTTTTATTTTTGAACTGCCATTTTTAACATTTTCATTTATTTTATTATTATTATAATTTTTTTTTTTTTTTTTTTGTATTTCGAGGTCAACAATTCTAAAATAAGAATATCAAAATATTGAATATACTTACTAAAAGGTACTTACTTCCGTGTGAAATATACAACAGGCTTTTCCAGAATGTAATTGTTTTGAAAAATTCTTTCTGTAATAAAGAAACGTAGAAAAATTATTAAAAAAAATTTAAAAAAAAGGAGCACAATTTAATGATGGGATTAAAAGCGACATTATTGAAATTACTCGTTTCTCGAATGGAAATAAATTGTTTAATTATTTTTTTTTAATTTGCGAAATTTACAAGGTTGATTTTAAATTTTTACAAATAAATACGAGACTCGATAAATTAAACGAGAAACTGCCAAACATAATTGCACAGCAATCGAGCTAAATATTTCAAGAGCCGATATTTACATTATAACGTTTCTTTTGGAAAAATGTGACAGGCAGCTATTTAAAACCGCGCACGTGAACGCATTCGCATACGTTTCGATAACTTAAGGTTCCCCTGGCTTTCATTCGTTATCGCTTAAGTGGCCGAACACTCAATTCAAATTACATATCGGATAAGAGTATCGAAAAATCAGGTAAATCGACGCCATCAATTTCGCTCGAACGGAGATCGTTCTCTTTTTCCCTCCCTCCTTCTCTCCCTCTCTCTGTCTCTCTCTCTCTCTTTGTCTCTCTCTCTCTCTCTCTCTCTCTCTTTCTCTTTACATATACATATAAATTACAAAAGCAGGACACAGACATATACACACACACACACATTCCAGCGGCTCTCCCAATTGCCAATTAGCGAAACGGACAATTTAACAATTTTACTTTATTTCCAATCGGCAGTCCGAAACAGTGGACGCGCGTGCGCTCGCTCGCTCGTGTTTAAAAGCCATTTCGACCGAATGCTTACCGCGATCGAACAATCTCGCTCCCTCGCTCCCTCGCTTTCCCCTTACTCCCAATCCCCCCCCCCCCACCACCACAACTACCACTCTTTTCACATTTTTTTTCCAATATCAAAACATTCTGCGGCTACTTTTATACGAGAGCATTGGTTGGTCCCTTTTCGTCCTGCCAACATTTCCAATTTCGTCCATACACTGCAAGATATTCCTCTTTCTCTACTCTATATTTCTATTTCAATTGGTTATTTTCCAACGAGCCGCTGAAATTTTTTTCTCTCTCTCTCTCTCTCGCTCTCTCTTGTTGAATTTTTCTATTTACTATTTTTATTTTTTTTCCCGTTTTTTCTACACATTATTATCAGCTCTTTAATGTACATAATCACTGGTGGTAATTACCGAGCATTTTTGTTTACCCGCGCGCTTTGTTTGCACTGACTAGCGGAAATCCAACACCGTTATATTCCGGCGAATAACGTTGAAAAATAATAAAGCCATAATTTGCCGGGCGCGCAAAGGGTAGAATACGAGATACATGTATACATACCCGATGGAAAAGCGGGGATAGGAAAAGGCCGCGATATATATATATTCGGGAAGCTCGTCACCCATATTTCTCTGTTTACTTTTCATTTGCGAGTAACGAGAAAAGAGAACACAAGGCTAAAGGTTTTATTATCCTGATTTTTTTTTTCCGGCTGTCCTGCTCACTCGACTCTTTTATACCCTTTTTGGATTTACGCGCGCGCGCGCGCGTGCGCGAGCAAGCACACGCGAATCGGCAATTTTCTCTCGAATCTCCGTTATCGACGCATCGCGAACGATGACGGATGACTTTTTTGCCGGTCAAACGGCAAAAGTTTTCGGCCTACATACTTGCCATAAAAATAAACAAAAAGGAAGCGAGCGAGAGAAAGAGAGCGAGAGTAAGAGAGAGAGAGAGATAGAGAGAGAGCATAGGTGTACTCGTTGCGTTCAAAGGTACGTATATATTTTATACATGTACATGCAGCAAGCCTGCGAGTTTTATGATGGACGAGATGCGCGCGTTAGCGTTATGCATAAATCTTGGAAAATGGTGGATCGGGGGAAGGAAGGCAGACGTTTTACTCGTGTTTTCCCGAAGAATGCCGCGAACGGAAATATAAGTTGCAGCGCGGCCATAAGCAAGCGTGATGTAAGATGATTTCCCAAGTGGTCCTCTTCACCTCTCTCTACTCCGCTCCTCCGCTCTACTTAATCGTCGGGATGATTCTCCTCGGCTTGATTGCACCGCTACGACTACCCCGCCTACTTCCTATATATCTCAAATGTAGCTCCAACGCTGGCGCACGCGAATTTCTTCAATCTTGAATCCTTGACTTTACACGAGACGCGATATCTTCTTCTTTCTTTCTTTCATCTTCTTCTCTCTATCTCTCTCTTTCTCTCTTTCTTCCTCTTTACTTTCGTATTTTTAAAAATAAAGAAGGTTGCTGCATCGCGGTACGCGTCGTCCCGTTTATTTATCTTAATCTTCTCGAGTGCCGAAAGAATTATCTTGAAATGTTTACGATTAATTCGTAACAATCTTTGCAAAACTTGCAACACGCAGTTACGAATTATGCGATTTTTATTTCTCCTTGGATATTTCATTAATTCTTACTTATTTACCGCGGCGAAATCGTTATAACCATTATAATGTTTTTCATAATTTTTAATATTTCTTTAAATTATATAACCGTATTTTATAAGCTTTTATAAAATGTGTACTATCGTATAAATGTGTATTATCGATTTTACGAAAAAGTAACATAAAAAGTTTAAAGTTAAAAAAAAAAAGAAAAAATGTATTTTAAATAACGTGCTCACTTTTACATTGTATAATTTAAAGCAATTTTTTTTTTCTTCTTTTTTATCGCATTATTACTGCACCGTTCCTTTCGATTTTCAACAATGAACGGCAGACTGTACTTCTTTATGGATGATAAATTATGTCTATAAATGGATACATCTGTGCGCGTTTATCAAATACAATACAAGAATTTTGAAATGCCAAAGCTTGGGCAATATCAGAATTAAATTTTCTTAGATTGCGCCGCATTCAATCACGCTGAATGAACATTGTTTATGTGTCGCGTACGCGGGAATGAAATGAATTTGTGTCAAGCCTGTCAGACGCTGAATCATTTGTAAGTGAAAGTCTGCGCGTGTAGTTTGAACAATTAATCGATATAATTTATCATTCGCTGACGAGTAAATTGCGATCGACGTGAACTCGATATCGTCGATGTATTACATCAGAGAGACAAGATTCTTCTGCTTTCGATCTAGCGTACGTCTTGAGCTCAATGTTTTTATCATCGACCGTTAATTATTTTTATCCGTCCACGGTTTATTTGCACAACAAATTCATTTATTTTATATATATATATATATATATATATATATATATATATATATATATATATATATACACTCTGTAATATCTTCCAAATAAATGGCGTATCGATTTCTCTTTTTTTCGTTTCGCAAACTTTCAGCTTTCTCTCGTTTATCGTATTAATAAAATGCATAAAACATTTAAAAAACGTAATCGAAAAGGTAGTTTACAAGCGCGAGCGCGCGGGCGGAACTTTTTATAATCAACAACGTAATCGGATAAAGTGCAGTCAGCCTATACCGTGAAATCTCTTTGCGCGAAAATTTTTGTTCCACTCTTTCTTCTCTTTCTTCTTTTTTGTTAATCTGACGTATGCGAAATCAGAGGGAGCAAGAGAGAGAGAGAGAGAGAGAGAGAGAGAGAGAGAGTGAGAGAAAGAAAGAAAGAGAGTGTGTATGTAGGGAAACGTTAATTAATCTCCGTCGACGTGGTTTCGTAACGAGAAAACTTCAATCAAATGGGAACGAAACTCGCTGAAATCCAATCAAAGTGCTGTAGTGGAAGGGAAGCAGCGGTGAATCGCCGGCGCCAGGAATTAAGGGAACTTTTTTTTTATATATTCCGCCCATCCTTTGTCTCCTGTCGCTCTTTACGAAGAGCCCGAGAATCACGACGCGAGAAACAGAGAGCGAGAGAGCGAAAGAGCGAGTAGAAGAGAGGAAAGTGTGAGAGAGAGAGAGAGCGAGGAAGAGGAAAAGCTCACTTGATCGTGTACTTGCACTTTTCGTGGCTGTATTGGTTGGAATTCACTGCGCTACCCTTTTTTCCCTTTTGCCTTTTTCTTTTTCTCTTCCGCTTCTCTGCATCGTCGTGCCGCATGAGCGAACAAAGAAAGATACGTCGCGCTTCCGTAAAAATTAAGCGTCTCTCGAAATACTCTCGCGCGCGCTTCTCTATATTCTTCTCTATATTCGTCGGATAGATGCGGATATATCCTTGTGTAAAAGGTCCGTCGCGGTTGCGCGTATCGTCGGTCCTACATTTTCCTGGAAAATCAAAACGAGGACACGTCGTGCACGGTTAATGTCGCCGCGATAAGAACAAACCCGGGTTTGAATATTCATAAGTGTCGCGCGCGCGCGCGCGTTAAATACGAGATTTAAACCGCACTTTAAATGAATAATTTAATTCCCTTCGTATAACAACCGAAGCCAAAGGTTAATCGAATTTATTATATATTTAAAATTCCATTGTAAAATTACACTTTCACAGGATGCGCGTGTTATAGTTCAAAAGTGTCAGACGTTTTAAAGTTTACCGAGAGCAAACTTTATTTTCCTCGAATAGAACTTATTGGCAAAAAGTTTGCTCGATTGTTGAAAAATTCTTCGGTCGATGTAACATCGAGTTATGACAAACCTAATTTTACTTTTTAAAAGAGTTTACTAGTTTAAAAAGTATTCCTATAATAATAGTAAATCGCACACAAAGTCTGTACGGATAATTCAAAGGTACGTAGCGCGGTGATATAATAATATGCCTATATAAACATAAATCAATCTAATAAGTAATAATAAGCTCGTATCGTTACGATATTCAGAGCGGGCAAATCACAGTTTACACTATTTAAATAAGCCGAGCAATAATAAATGCTTAAATCGTGCGCGCAACCCAATGTCAAGCGGGCATTTTCAAACCTTTTAGATAACAGTAGTACTCGGAGCAATATCCCAGCCGTATAATAACAACGGCATAACGCGGCTGCAGCATCAAGTCGCCGTGAGCGCGTCGAGCTGCAATTTCGCAGAGAGCGGCGGCAAAGTCGGTTTATTATACCGCAGGGCCGGGCGCTCTTCGAGATGGAAAAAAAGAGCGGTAATAGCGAGTATACCGAGATAGAGATAGAGAGAGAGCGCCGGCTCCTTATCGGCCATAACGCGGAGAGAGGTTTCGTTCGTACGATTTTCACGTCCTCTCCCTCGGTCGGTCGCGCGCGCGCGCGCGAAAACGAGTGGAGTAGTACGTAGAGCACGTCGGGCGCACACGGCTCTCTCTTTCTCCCGGGCTCAGCGCCGTAAGTGACTTTTCCGCGGACGTGGGTGCGTTAAGGTGACCGCTCTCGGCTTAAAGGAGTAGCCTGCGCCTCGAGCTCTGCGTGCGACATTACGAGATTACGTGACCGCGCGCTATCTTGCCGGTTCGAGAGTCAGAGAGAGAGAGAGAGAGAGAGAGAGCGAACCTTCTGACGTTTCCACCGCGTGTACGTGTAGAAGCACGCAAGTGTACGTGTATGCGTGTGTGTGTGTGTGTGTGTGTATGCGTGGGTGAGTAAGACGCTCCAAATCGATAATGCATGCAACTCTCGAGGATTAGCATTGCTGTACGTGCCAATTAAGAACGCCTCGGTGAGTTTCTCTCTCCGCTGGCTTTATTGATATTACAGCTCGACGCAGTTTGTTTCCGTATTGATATACACATGTATATGTATCTGTTTTTTCCACGTCGAAAAGTATTTTCGAGGGAGCGAGGGAGATAGTGAGAGAAAAAAAGAAGGAAGCCAGTCTAAACTTATTCGGTCGAACGTACATGAGAATGAAAGAGGAGTAAGAAAGAGAGCTTACTGTTCGATAAAGTACCGGAATGTATCTACATGTAGTATATTCTTATAGAGTTGCTTTCAATCTCTTCCGCAGATAAGACTTTTCTAGCATTTTTAAGGGAATCATTCCTGCCACTATGCGAGAGAGAATAAGATATTCTTTCGTTAAAACGCCTTACACACCTTCATAACAAAGCCAAGAACTGGGACACAGCGCTGAGAGAGAATGCGCCTACCTCGCGCGCGAAGAATCAATTTACGTTTGCTATTGAAAATTCTCGAAAAGCCGCTCGCGCGTTCGAATAATTGTATTTGCATAAGAGAAATAAAGCCAATTTTCCAGTACACCGTCTATAATGCACTATTCATGTAATTACATAATACTTAGACCTGGATTTCATACGCCACTCGTTTAATATAGATTCTCTCGCATCGAGCTTATTTCCAGTAAATGTTTTCGCGTGTCATTAAATAAAGCGTGAAAACGAGCCGAGTTTTGTTCTGCCCGTTTTGTTCGATCGATTATGTAGCCAAACAAAAATTTCCGTGATAAAAGGTGGCTTTGTCGTCGTGTAGTCGTTGCGTTGTCGTCAACTGGTACAGTCAAAATATCCGATAAATTTTTTTTTTTTTTTTCTTTCTTTTTTAATTTTTCTCGATAAAGCATGAAAGATCGATGAGAATTTTGTAATTCTTTTTTTCTCTCAACGTCAAACGACGCGACAGCACTAAATCTGCTCTTGTCGTGAAATGGAAAACACGTGTCGAAGTCTTTTACAATATAGTAATAAAAACGAAACGAAAGGAAGGAGAAAGGTATACGCGCGCGTGCATTAACTCAGCAATTCAGTAGGGTAGGCATCAAAGGAAATAAAGCGCGGCTCTTCGTCGATCTAGTTTCCCCCGTGGCCGTACGCGTTGTGCTTCAGCTTCCTTTTTTTCCCCATTTTTTTCGTAACGCTGGTGATATAGTAATAACAGGATTCATAATTAATAACGCTTAGTGCATTGTGAGATGAAAAAAAAAAAAAAAATAAAAAATAAAAAAGAAGAAAGAAAAATGAAAAATAACGCAGATAACGAAGAAAGACCGATGACTCGCAAAGCTTTTGTCGGACGGCTCTCCCTCGAGGACGTGATCCTCCTTTTTTTTTTTTTTTTTTTTTTTTTATGCTGCCACGGGGGTTCGCGGTCAAAACTTATTAGGCTCGTAGGCTTGCGGCTCGCCGCAAAGATATTGATTCGAATATGTTTCCGCAGGCTGCGCGACGGATGTATAGCGCGCGAGGCGTATACTCTGGGACGTTGAAGAGTTTCGTGTATGCTCTACCGTACATACATACGTGTGTGTATATACAGCTAAGAACGACGCTACAGGCGAAAGAACGCTAAGGTGTGGAAAATTCAATTTCGACAATATGATGCACAAGTCGATATATTTTTTCGAAATCACGTTACACCCGCGTATGCGTGGGAAAAAGCTCGAGAGCTCCGTACACACACACACGCACACACACACATACACACACGTGCAAGTCGACGCGTACAGCGAAAATAGGCAAAGATTCGCGTCTGGAAATGATAAACGAAAGTAGAAAATGGAAAAAGGGGGTTAATCGAAAAATATTTTAAAAGTTCAAGGTGCGTTAGGTGTACCTATTTTCTTGATTTCGAAGTATCGAAAAAAGTTGGGTGGCGTTGAAAGGCCGCGAGCGCGGGAAGTTGTCGGATGTGCGCGGAATCCTCGGGCAAATCCGATCGATGATTCGTCAAATGTAGTAGCAATGGCAACATCACGCTAGAATTGGGTTAATGCCGACTTAAAATTTACGCTCGAATCGCGAATGCGCTACGCACTCGTCCGTGCTAACTCTATCCTACAATTTCCGGAACAACTGTTTCCGCGCGGATAATGACGTAATTATAAATTGCGCATCGTGACTCTTCCTCTCCGCGAAACTCTCATTCCCGAACGTTTGCTACTCATTTTTGGCTTTTATCTTATAATATATATTTCCCGGCAGAGTAGAATGAGACAGAGAGTGAAGGGGAGGGGAGGGGGGGGGGTAAAAATGGAAGCCGCGGATACGACGATGCCATAACGTTATCTTCGGCTGAAGGATTCGAATAAATGGTCGTTTTTCACGCGGTGCGGCAGCGGGCTTTATCGATTTCCCGCGCGCTGCTCTCTCTCCGCCGTCGCTCGCGTGCGCCAACGTCTAAGCGATTTCGAGAGCACCTGTCCGCTCTGCGCGGGCGACGTTTCAACGTTGCCAGAGAAACGCGAAGAGGGGAAGTAGAGGAGGAAAGTTGAGCAGACTGTCGAGTCTACGGAGTGCTCGAAAACTTGGCGACGGGGACGTCGACGAAGAAGACGAAGACGACGACGAGAACGAGGAAGAGGTGGAAGCTGCATAAAGCAAACGGAACGAGAGACGCTGGGTTCCTCGTCGCGCCGCAGGCGGGCGAGCGCCGTTAGGAAATTCCGAAGCTGCTCGAGCAAATAACGACGCATATCCTCCGCAAATGGCAAATGTATGTCTCAGAGTCCCGTTTTAATCTGCTCTCTGACTCGCGCCCCCGTGAGCCCGCGCACTAGCTCGACGCGACGCGACGGAGAACGAGACGTATAGAGAGAACGAGATGTATAGATAGAACTTCCACTTTCAACTTTCTTGTAAACACGTTGTCCCGGCCCAAAGCCCAACCCGAGCCGTTGCCGCTTACATGTATTTACCTTCGGCGCTACTTTCTCGCCCGCATCGATCTTATATTCTGGTCCTCTTTCTCTCTGCGCTCTTTGCGCTTAATGCCACAAATTTCGAGTAATTCAAGTTGCTCTCCCGCGACGCCTCGGCATCGCTCCTCGAGAGAACTCGCCGGGACACTTTTGTTAGACGTTTCAATCGGCTTCTTTTTCTTCTTTCTTCTTCTTTTCGATTTGTCTTTTACTCTCTTAGTCTCATTCTCCCTCTTTTTAATTCGACCCCCTGCTTTTACCCTCTTGTGATTTGTCTTTGATCGCGTATTAAAAACATTTGGGTTCCCATTACCTGCGTTATTTGCCATAATTCTAAACGCGTTTCTCTTTTAAAAAGGTGAGTGGTGTTAAAATTTATTTCGAATTTGTTCCGCTAATCGTATAAGGTTGCCTTCGTAAAACTGCATAGTATTTCAATGACAATTGCAAGTGTGTAACTGAAAAAGAGCTTAATAGACGGACTGACGGGCGGTTCGAGTTCTGTCTCTTTCGCTCGGCATAATGGTAGCTAATAGGGGAGACAGAACACTACCTAGCGAATTCGTAAGTCCGGGTAGCTAAAAGCCCGCGGTTCCGCTGATAACAGTTAGCTACGTGGATTAACGTCTGCTATAGCGTGTAATTATCTTAGCATTCTGTCGCGCTGTAGGGTGCCGCTGTTAACTTCATATTCCATCCCGGCAAATGCTCATCTCTGGAAGGCTTGATGACCGCACACGTTACATGTTTACTTACGATCATTCTACTGTCTCTTGCGCGCTTGCCTTCGCCCTAACCAATAAACCTCTTTAATGGATTTAACACCAATGCTCTTCATGCTAATATAAGGGGATAATAAAAAATTATGGTCCTCCGGTCAGATCGTACTCCATTTGTAATGGATACATGAAGAGTAATGGCTACCTAAAATGCAAATTCTAACCTCTATTTATTTATATTTACTAACTTGTATTAATGGTTGCGCGTCTCTTGCCTAGCTCTTCGGCTAATAAACCGCTTCTTTAATCGATTACCCCAATGGTGATTATGCAAAAGGTATGTACCTAATCAGAAATCACGCTCTTCCACAGTTGCACGCCGAATAACGAATGCTTACGAAAACCAAGGGTAAAATTTTCATCGACAAAATTATCCAATGCATCGAACCAGAATCAACCATTAATATAAATTCTAAAATTAATAAGATTTTATACCGCACCGATCGCTCATTTCGACTGGCTAAAATTCGAATGTCAGAAGCAGGGACAAAGCATTGTAGCTAAAAAGATATCGGGTATACATAGAAAAATCTCGTGTTCGAATATATGTCGGGGGACCGAAAAATTTTTATCTTAAGGACGAGAGGCAGGCAAGCAAGCACGCGATACGACGGGAGTCCGAGCGTTCAAAATCATCCTCGGGGGACTCGCCACGTATGAAGGCAAACGGTTTGCTAAATTACTCTACGAACGACGCTCGTCGAGTCATTCTTTTCACAAGAGTCGCTTCGTCCTTGCCTTTTTTCAATATATTGTCGTGTTCTCGAAATCTTACCGGTGAATGGGGGACGACGAGATACGCCGGTATTATGGCTCTCCCCGGCAATTTTCAGAAGCCCTAGCATTTTGCTGCGAAAGCTTGTCTTCTCTCTGTCTATTAATTCAAAGCTTGCGCGCCTCCTTTTTGTATACACACACACACACACACACACACACACACACACACATATATATATATATACATCCTTGGGTGCGGGCAAACAAGAAAAGAAGTATTTCCGCAGAAAAATCTTTTTAGCGGCGCATTCTCGGAAGTTGCCACACCGAAAACGTTTATCCACGTCAGAGCGAGTTACCCTCGCGAAGCCTGCGGATGCGCAAAGCGTCGGTGAAACTCTCTCTCTTCCTCTCTGAATACAGCCACGCGTCATATGTCTTCGTCAAGATTTTAGCGCTAAAAAGTCCGTATATATGTAGACGGAACCTTTTATGAATATATATACACACATACTTTGTGGAAATAAAAGTTGACTTTTTCATTTTCAAACGTGAACGGTGTATATGTGAGAGATCTGTGAAAGAGCTGCGGTCCCACGGCTGCAGCCAGTTGCAAAATCAATAGAAAGCTCGGCGCGGTTTGAGTTTTTGCGATTAGTCGCGCGAGGAATTCAAAATGTCGCGAAAAAACGAGCCACGACGCTGATAAAGCACGTAACGAAGAGGAGCTTCTTGCGCGAACGCGCTCTTCTCTTTTTCCAGCGTCTCCTCGGCGTGATGGATGAAAGCGCGAGCTCGAAGCGTCAGCTACTTTTCCGGATTTTACTGGCTTCAACTTCTCTTCTCGGAGTTGAAAACGGATTCCGGAAATTGTTGATCGATTTGAAATATTTTAATAAAGCAATTTTCGTCTTGGAAAAATTCCCGTCGCGATAATTTTTATAAAAATATAACGCTGACGTCTTCGCTGCATAAGCTCGGTGGAGCGACGAAAAAAGATGACCTCGAGCCTACCGAGTGCGAATGAGCGATCGCGAAAGGAGAGAAGGAAGAAAAAAGACTCGCTCGTCACCTCGTTGCGGGTTATGTGTCTTTTATGCGGATAATAAAACGAATGTCCCGCTCGAGCCGAGCGTAAAAAGCGGGCCAGGAGGGCGTGCGAACGCTCCTTCGCAGTTCTAGAACAAACAATTATGCCGAGAAATTCCGCAAACTCCTATTGGAAGCTTCTATCTCGCTCTCGCTCTCTCTTTTTCTACTTCCCTCTCTATCCCCGCCCTTAAGAATCTCATTTGCCGTGCGAATTCCGCAGTTATTCGCAGTTACGGACTATTAAGAGTATACATTTCTATTCCAGCTCGAATGGCTTTTTATGCATCGCGAGGCGGTCCGATAGAACCGTATTCATTACAACGGTAGCTAATTATCATGCCTAAGCGACAAAAATTTTTCGACTGTAAAAAATGGGAGGAAGAAAAATAGGAAAAAACGGAGGGAGGAAGCCGTCATAAAATTCGAAATGCTCCGGGAATTTCTTGTTTTATCTAGCTTCCCTCGGCTCGGTTTCGGAACGCTGAGTGAATTCCTCGCGTGCCTCGGCATTATTTAGCAGGGAGTTTCGGAATCCTAATTACGTCGAGCTATTTGTACAAAGCTCCGCAAAGTGAGTTTGGCTGTCTCGCTCGCTCGTGCGCGTTTGCTTTCCGCTTCTCGACGACAGCTCGACTTTATTAACGGTTCTCTTCTCCTTCTCTCAGCTTTTGACAACTTGTTCAAGCGTAATATCTCCTTTCTTCTTTTTCCCCGTCTCTCGCTCCGCCGTAGAAAGAACACGGACGGGCCTCCTTGACCGAGAGCGCGCTAATCGTTTATTATGACTTGTTCGCACAGCTCGTTCGGCTTCGTAGCTCGTCGGGCGTCGAGCGCAAACGGCGTTGCGCGAACTGCGCGAAATCAAAGGGCTCCTCTTTAACCGAGAGCTTCTTAAAGTTTTAAAGTAAAATTTATCCGGTTTGAATTTTTCATGGGAAAAAACTCTTTTCCTTTCTTTCTCGGTATAGCGCAGCGACGAGCGAGAGGGATTCCCTCTCCTCGAGGCAAGTTTGCCGGAGGCGCGCTAAATGAGAAGCGGCCCGACCCGAATAGACGCGCGGAGAAGAGAAACGAGCCGAGGAACGGAGGATCAGAGGGAGCGGGGGCAAACGTAATAAAGGAGACTGCTATATCTTCGGCCCAGCAATCGGCCAAACTATATACTGTCTCTCTCTCTCTCCTTCTTCTTCTTTCAATGCGAATGAAAAGAGATAGAGAATGGATATCTGTAATTGACACACCGCGTGCTACTCTGCTGCGTGTCTCCTCGCACTTGAACGTTCGAGCTCTGGATAATTGGATGAGATTGGATTTAATCGAGATCCCAAAAGTACGGAAAATCCTTTGAAATCCGTAAGGAAGATTTTCCGTTATTTCCTTATCCTTATATTCACCTTCTCTTCATCTCCGCTCGCAATTCGCGCGATATATTTTCTTTTTATCTCTTCATTTTCCTTTCTCACTTTTTAATTATTTTAATTGTCTCGCTCGAATCATTTGACTTTTTTTTTCTTTTTGCGCACATTGAGAGAAAAGAAGTCCTCGAAAGCGTCGGATAGCATTATATCTCGAAATCTAATGGATTTTAACATTTACTGGGGTGGATTATATGGATATTTCGTTTCCTGCGAAGTTCTCTCTTTCTCTCTCTCTCTCTCTCTCTCTCTCTCTCTCTCTCTCTTTCTCTGTCTCTCGACTCAGGTTATCATAAAGTACGTCGATTTTTCAATCTGCAGGAACGATCCATCAGTCGACAAACACATTTCGTAATGTAAAGGCGAGGAGGAATTGAAGCGATAGTAAGTTCGAAGGGAGCGCCAAGATAAGCGAAGGTTATCTCTTACGGCGCGTATAGCTAACACAGTCTCGTAGACAAAGAGCCAGTTGATGGCGTGGATGTCCCCGGCGAGAAAACGGGCGAGCGAGTGAGCGAGTAAGGGAGAAAGAGAGAAAGAGAGAGGGAAGGAGGAATTTGCGCGCAGGATGGCAGCGGTAGCGCGCTCGCGCTCGATAGTTGAGATGGAGTTGGTTATCCTCTTTGCGGACTCGGTACGCGCGGTTCTTAGTCGGACGACGTCCGGGCTTTGCTCTGCTCCAGAGTCCGCGCTCGCACGCTTTCTCGCTCGTCCGGCGAGTTTATCAAATACGTATCCGGCCCAAGCGCATTTCGCGGAATCTCGGAATTTTCGTCGCGTCCGCGTCCTCGCATTACCCCGACGGGAGCTAAGTATCGTACTCGGAAAGTGCTCCCGTATGCCGCTGGGTTAAACCTTCTCTCTCTCTCTCTCTCTCTTTCTCTCTCTTTCTCTCTCTTTCAGGATGCAATTTTCGACGGCCGTCGACGGTCCGGGCTTGCCTAACCAACGCTTATTCTCAACTCCCAGAAACTCGATAAACGAAAGTTCCATGTGCTCCGGAGTATAACCTGCACTTAACTTGCGCACCAAAGCAACTTGCAAATTCTTTTATGTTCCAATTATGCGAATAAGCGAATAGCTTCGAATAGCTAAAGAACGAAGAATCCGTTTAGACAACGGTTAACCCTTGCATAAACTAGTTTTTTCTTTTTCTTCGGTTAAACGCGAGTATCGAGCACACGCGCATCAAAGCTTACGTCCGAGATGAGCTTCGCGACGGCTATAAACTTTGCAGATGCTCGTAAAAGTTTGCCAATCCACGTCCATCATCGAAACACCAGCACCTAGCTCGATTCTAATTCACTGTAACTGTCCTCCAGGTCAAGTCGTTTGACTTTATGAAACATATTCATGCACGCGTGTTATAGTAAATACACCCCGTTACGGAATCGTTGCAGCTCTCGGCTTTCATTTCGACCGGAATCGAAATGACTTTTCCGAAAACAACCAGCTCCATCTATCGATCCGCTTTCTTGTCGTTGACCTTTTCGTGAACAAATATAAAAATAGTTAAGTTATTGCGCGTAAGAAGTTACTCTCGTGCTCTCTTTCTCTCTATTTTATTTACACAGCTCTCGAATCACGGAGCTGTGAAATATTGAGTAATCTCGAAGGTATTTCTCGCTCGCAGCATTTATTTTCGGAAAAGAAATTCGAGCTTGTTCCAGTTCATTCAGTAGTTCATTGATTCCGAGTCCTTAGAAGCAATTTCCATTAACTGTTACGGCAAGCCCCTGCGCTTTCCTTCCTATCGTCCCGAAGCTTGTTAAGTCGCAAAACGCGGTCTATTCAACGGCCATTCAACGAAACTCTATAAAAGCTTTCAAAGAACCTCTTGTTCAAATTTTCAAGTCCAAAGCGAAAGCACGGAAATCCCGACGCTGGCTGGTCGAGTTTTTCTCGCGCGCTCATCCCGCCGGTGTATTCAAGATCGTATGCGTATCGGAAGCAAACGCGTACGGTATTCGCGCGACAGGTGATCGCCGAACGCGCCGAGTCGTATAAAGAAGAAGGCGAGGGGAGAGGAAAGGGGAGCGAAACGGCGCGAGGAAGGACGGGAGAAGACATAAAGGCAACCTGACGCACTCCATTACTCCGGCGTCTGCGGGAGGCACAGCGGCACAGCTGACGCAGGCTATTGCAAGTTTACCCGTACGTACACGGGACAAAGTCGGTGCAACGTGCGCGCGTTCGTCTGGAGCCGATGCTGGAATTTATCGCGCTGAATTTACATCTCCATTTTATGTGAATAATGCGCGCACGGAAAAAAAAAAGAACGAAATAACAAAGGGAAAGTCGAAAGGAGCTGCCTCTAGTCGGAGCTCAAATGATATAGAAGAGATTGCAATTTGTTCGGAGGTATGGATTATGCGCGCGCGCCTGAGCAAAGCGCAAACACTCGAGCTCTCTTTATCTCTCTCTCTCTCTCTCGCGAGTAGCAAAGCAATAATAAGACGCCTAGGCTATTGAAACTCGTCGAGGTACAGGGGTGAGGAGGGAGGAGGGAGGAGGGAGGAGGTAGGGAGAAACTTCGGTTGTCTCTCAAAGCAGTCGAAGCAGCGGCGCTGCTCAGTCTCCGACACTAAATTCGACTACTACAAAAGATCAAAGCTCGACGCGGCGCGTCGCACGTTTCTGCATTATTCATGGCTAACGAGCGTATAGACGCTCGCGTTATGCCCGAAGCGTGCAACCGGCCTTTTCCGCATTAAATACGTAGATATACATCCATTTATAGTCTAATGCTTGTCAAAGAATCGCGCGCGCGCGCTGCTCTTCGTCTCGTTTAACGGAGCTTCGTCGTCGTTGTTGTACTCGTGCAGTAATTGTAGTTTCTCTCCCTCCTACTCTCCCTCCGACTCTCTCTATCTTTTTTTTTCTGCATCATCGTCACCTCGATCAATCGTCTGGCAACTCCTCCACCTCCGGCGCTAAGGAAATAAACGTCACTTTTTCGCTATTCCCGAAAGAGTCTCTATCCCCGACACACAAGTTTCTTTTCTTGCGCTACTTCCTTCTCCGAGATCTCAAACCCTCTCTCCCATCCCTTTTGTACGTGTATACATGTCTTTTATCCTTTTTCTCCGATAAGTCTCTCAGTCTGCACAACGGGGTCTTTAATCCTCTAAGGCGCTCTTGTTAAGGTGGTCTCTCTACCTTTTCTCCTTTTACGCTCCTTCCCGGAGCGAATCCACGGTGCGAGTGCGCCGGTACGCTCCGCTCTCGGCGCTTTATGCGCTTGTAATTCTAGCGGATTTTCAAACTTTTCAATATTGATCCATAATAAACTGCCAATGGATTTTTCTACCATTAGATTGATTTTCCTTTTCTTTTTATTTATCTTTTTTTATTTTACCAAACTTACCTCATAATTTGCTTTGATTTCAAATCATTTTAGATAATTATTGCTTTCGAGGTGTCATTTAAGATTTTCGGTAATTGAAAGTTTAACGTCGTGTTTTTCGAGCTTCGCAATTTGGATAAATTTAATTTTTTACCGCGGCGCGGTTCGTCGCGAAACGAGAGTATCGTTTTAAAGGAGGCCAGAAGAGGGGAGACGTGGAACAAAATAATGGGAAACCGTCGATCTCGTTCGATTCTGCTTTATCCGTACTCTATTCCGTTGCTCTGAAAATGGATCGTCGAATCGGTGGTCTATTCCAGCGCATCGAATTACTTTCCACGGTATAAAACTCCATCCGGAGTTTGGGAGCAGAAATACGCTGCCGCTCGCGAAACTCATAACATGCGGAAAGCTGCGGTGACCCGGGGCTGGTGATATAACTATCGTTATTTGCAGCTTCTATCTGGCAACTCGTTCGTCGTTCGAGACGCGGTTCGTTGGCGCTCGTTCGTTCGTTCTCGAGAGTGCGTCGAGATCAACGGTAGTTGCTTTCTCTCTCTCTCTCTCTCTCTCTCTCTCCCTTTATCTCTCTATCTCTCTCTCTATCTCTCTCTTTCTCTCGCGCGCACGCGCGCACCCCTCTTGCGAGTCTTTATCTTGCCTTGCTCTAACCTCCGTCTGCTGAACAAATAGGGCCAATTAAAAGAATCACTGGTTAATCGATCGACGTCATCGAGAATATTTGCTTTCGGTAAGCACTTTTAAAGCGAAAATTTCGAGGATAGAAGAACAAATAGCAAGAATAGAAATTCGTGGAATAACAAATGCGTTGGCGGACACGCGCGTTGGCATACAGAATAAAACAAAGATTGTGAGAAAGAAAGGTTCTGATAATATTTGTCAAAAGGAAGAAAGACGTCGAACAAAGACGGCGAAAAGAAGCGAAGGAGACAAAATAAATATAAGACCGCAGCGAGTCTCGGAATCTATCGAGGTTCTTTAAAAAGGTTCTGTTAACATTTGTAAGCTCTCAATAATTTTGTTTACTGGGTGAAAAATCAAAGTTATATTTGGGACACGTGTTAAAATTTTTCAATCATTCAATCAAAATCATATAATTAAGCATTTAATGTGCAAATGTAAAAATGTTTAAAGTTTTGACAAGCAATGAATCATTAATAAAAAAATTATTTTTTGAAAATCCAGAATTACAAGAATCTTTTACATAGAAAAAATTTAATACTTTTAATTTAAACTTTGCCATTTTCATTCCCAAACTGTCTACTTCAATCAATTTAATCAAAACTCTGGACGAGCAATTGTGCTCGCTAAATATGCATTCCATCTTTTCCCACGCATATATGTAACTACTTCACGCGGTCGATATGGTGTATTCTCGTTAATTTTCCCGCATTCGTGAAATTTTAACTACACCGTTGCCGATTCCTTTTCAACCGTTTTTATTGCAACGGGAGAAATTATAATGCACATCGGTTTAAAAATGATATTCGTTTGTTTGATAAAATTTGTCTCGAGCTCCGTTGTCTTTCGTAATAGATTTTCAAAGCTCGTCCGTATACAGTATAAAACTTGTTTCCGTACCAAAGTTATAAAACAATTTATTCGGCAATTTTCTTTTTCTTTTTTTTTTTTTTTTTTTTTTTTTTTCTTTTTTTTTGCGTTAATCCGTAAACGGACAATTCACCGGCAAAACGAAGCGCAGAGATTGTATTCGAAGATTACAACTGAATTTTCAACGAATAATTTTAAAAATATCGATGCAAGAAAAGCGATAGACGATGGAAAATTTGAATTTCATATCCCAAAGCTCTACATGAACGGAATAAACGCGGTCGAATAATTTTACAAAAACATTAAATATTTACTTACACCTGTCTGCCTGCTCTGCAATGTTGAATCTTGGAAAAATGTTTATTATAGGGTATGCCCTCGCGTGCACTCGCGGTGGGTTTGGTCCTGGAAAAAAAAAGAGGAGAACGCGACTTCTTTAAAATAATACCTTATAGTCCAAGATGAGCATTTGTGGCGTATAGCTCGCGCGCTGTAGGAAAGTTTGACGCGTCCATTTTCCACGCTTCGAAAAACTTTCGACGTGCTTTCACGTGATATCTTGCTCTCGCGTTATTGAAATGAAGATGCCCGAATTTTCGTTAGATCTTTAAGGCACGATTAGTGGAGACTTCAGGTGAACAAAAATAAATTAATTTAGTTGACGTTAAGTTGATGGTACTTTCATACACGACTAAATCCGATAATGATTGATAAAACGATAAATATTGTGATTTGAAAAGCAATGAAATTTTGTATATATCAAAATCATTTCTTCGTTATAGATTTTTAAAGTATTTAAAAATAAGCAGCAATATTTTAATCAAAATGCAGTTACAAAATCGAGATAAATTAACGCGATGAATAAACAATTTTGGGACAATTAACTGGCTGAATTTTATAAAAAAGGTAATAGCTTACGTCGTTGTTTTAAATCGATTATTTAAATTTCGTATAGAATAATTTTACAAATGGTTATCGATCGTGAAACTTGATGAATATTTTACTTTGTCAGTTTATTGATGATTTTTTTTTTTTTTTTTTTTTTTTTTATGCTGTTCAGCAATAATACATCTGCATAAATATTTATAAAGTGAAAGCGAATTTTCGCGTTTGCGCACGAGAGGGAGGGAGAGAAGGAAAGAGAAAGAGAGATAGTAAGTGCAAATGAATAAAATGCTTGAAAAGAAAACGAAGAGCAGAAGCGCAAGATGCATACGTTGAACACTACACATATTATGAATTCGTGATGGAAATAGTGTGTGCGCTTTAAAAAGGAGGAAGATATAGAAAAAAACGGCAACGAGCGCGCAGTAGTATTACGAAAAAAGAGAGAGAAAGAGAGAGAAAGAGAGAGAGATAAAGAGTAAAAATTAAGCTCGGTGAGGTCGGCAAAGCGCGCGCGGGCGCATTGGCAGTGCGTTAAGCGCGTGCACACGTCGAAGTTCCGGTATTAAATAGACAAAAGAGCGGAAAGAATTAATGACGCGCGGGATTTCACTGCTTCGCAATGAAGCAGCCCCTCCTCCCCATCCCCTCGAGCCGTATTGCGAGCACGACGAGGAAACTAATTAAAAAGCCAATTTTACGCGGGAATGAACGGGTCCTTTCGTCCGAAAAATTTTGTATCGAAAATCCCCGACGCCTCTATATATTACTCATCCAAAAAAAAAAAAAAAAAAAAAAAAAAAAAAAAAAAAATATATATATATATATATATATATATACGCATTTGAACCAGCATTACTCCGCACGGATCTTTCAATCTTATGGAACGAAATGCCATTCCGTAATAATACCCGCCCTCTTCTTTAACTCTCGCGTATAAATTCTTTTACGAGTACCTTTGACCTCTCGTTTTCTCCTCTACCTCTCTCTCTCCTTCGTGGATTTTTTTTTTTTTTTGAATTATCGATTTACTTATGTATGTACGGTTTGGTTATTAATTATTATTTAAAGCATTTGATATAAAATTGAAATAAGGTAATTACTAGTTAAATTTTCATCTTATCACTCTAAATACACCATACATCAGGGAACGATAATATTGTTAATAAATGTTTGATTAAAACTATTCGAAGCTTATAATTATAATGTTTTAATTATCGTATAATAAACCGAGCATTTCGTAAAGTTCATTATTTTAATAAAATTTAATTTTAATATTAATTATTTGTAATTTTTACCCTAATATAATTGAAAATCAACTTCCATTCACTTTATTATATTAATATTAAAATATTTTGCGATATGAGCATAAATTCCCGATAAAATTTGTCTTGTCGCGTAAAATTGAAAAATGCAACTGCATCATTTTATAAATGTTTACATTTAATCTTATGGATTTAAAGGTGAGTCCGTAATCACGCTCAAATGGCAATAAATTTTAATCTTTGCCGATCACATATGTTATAAAGCGATATGGAGAGAAGCAATAAATATCGTATAGAAACGGTTAGATTAAGCGGTAAAAAAAAGAAAGAAAGAATCGTCAAACGATTCAAGATTTAAAGAAGGAGAAAGAAAAAAAGAGAGAGAAAGAAAGAGAGAGAGAGAGAAAGAGAGAGAGAGAGAAAGAGTGAGAGAGACAATAAATCGTAAATTTTAAAAGAAGAAGAGCATGTTGTGCTGGAGCCATCAACGGCAACGGAGGAGGACTTTTCTCGCTGGTGCGACACTGAAATTGAAATAAAAGTAAGGGAGCGATTCGTACGACAGTCACGATAAAACGACTCTGTATAAAGCGTATATACACCGTTGGTGCGCGGTCCGAGTGACCATCACCCGGGAATAAAATTAAAATTGCGCTCATTCGCGCCTCGTATTAACGCCCCCGTTCTCTCTTTCTGTCTTCGCGTAGCGCAGTTTCAAACGACTCGCAGTAGTCGCTTTAATTCCTTCTCCAGTTGCACCTTTTTTTTTTTTTTTTTTTTTTTTTTTTTCATCCTTCTTGCGCTGCTCCTCTGGCTTATATATCTTTAACGGGAGATAAAGTAGAGAAAGACGAAAAACCGACGATAAGAAAGGAAGAAAATATCACGCGGAGCGAAAGTTCCGATGCTGCGTGGCTGCTTATGAAAATGAAGTCGCGCACCTCTAATGCGCCGGCAACTTTTTAAATTAATTTTTAGTTTCTTCGAGTGTACAAGAAATTATAAAAAAAAAAAAAAAAAAAAAATAATGGAGAAGAGGAGGAAAGGAGTGGGTGGGAGAACGAGGGGGAGAAAGAAGTTGTTACCGCGGAGCGCGAATCTATGTGAAATATTGGAAATTACAGAAACTCGCGCGTTAAAGGAGACGAAGGAAAATTTTTACCTTAGCAATATGCTTTTTAAAAATGTTTCTCTTTCATTTCGTTGCAATAAAAAAAAAAAAATATATATATATATATATATATATATATATATATATATATATATATATATATATATATCTTCTTTCAGGGTAGAAATTAATATTTTTCGAAGCGTTCATCTGAATGTAATACTTTAGTTATTCTCGAATATAGATTTATATATATATATATATATATATATATATATACACACACACACATGCATTCGTAAAAAGCGCCTTGTTGAAATCGTTTCTCTCACGGGTACTTTAATATTCAAATTGAGAGCTCTCGAATTTTTTTTTTTTTTTCTATCTTTGTTCTGGGCTTTTAATCTTTTAGTACATACATTGCGTTTGATTAAGTATCCCATACGCATTGAAATAGACATCTTTGAGATTTTAACATTTATTTTATGAAAATTCTAAAATTTATGTGCTTTATGTATAAAATTTATATTCTAATGGAAAAACGTATAAGAGAGGCGAATGCCGTAATTTTGTTTTGTTCGCCGTATCAAGTGACTTAAGTGGGAGGAACTATTTCAATTGAAAATCCATTGAGAGCTGAAAATCGAGTAGAAAAATTTCAATAGAATATATAGTTTATCGAAAGTTTGACCCGGAGCCATAGAGACGTAACTCGGTGAGTTATAATGCCTGGGAATAGTAAGTACATATCGTTAACGATGCTCGGGAGTTTCATCGAAATGAGCGTCCGTTCACCATTTAGCGATATATAGAGAGGAATCTTTCTCTCTCTCTCGGTATTTCTACTTTTCGCCGTTTAAAATAAACGCGTTCGATGTGTGCTACGCGAGCTATATGGATGATAACTACGGGTTAACCAGTCAAATCGGCTAAGATTAAGTGTGCCTCCTTTTATTTTAGACAGGAAAAATTTGAGTTAAAGAATTGTACATGAACTACTTTTGTATCGATTATTTTATTCACCCGGCGCGGCATACCTCCGCGCGTAAAAACTTCAAAGCAGCAGACTTTGCAATTGGGTCGAATTTAACAATAACAATCCGGCATGCCTTTGATTATTCAAAGTTGAATAATACATTTAATGCTGTTTTATTTATATATATATATATAATAAATTTTGACAAATAATCACATTATATTTATATAAAAAAAATAAATAAGATATTTACTCGCGTGAAATATCTTTAAAACTCGCTTAAATTATTTTGCGCTTCGAGTTGAAAACAATGTTTTATTTAAAATAATGCTTTATGCGCAAAACGTACGTCGACTCACTCGTACTCGTACATTATTCAGTCTACTTCACCAAATTTATGGCCGTAAAATTCTGAAAGACAAAACGTATTTTCTGAAAAATCATTCGAATTTGTAAAAGCACACCCGTGCGTTTGTTCACATAATAACAAATTGCAACGATTGCAAGAGCGTTCGTTCGATTTATTATTGGCAACAAAGCTTTTATTTTATTTATGCTATTTAATTAAAAGAGAGTATTTAAATTTTTTATTTAGTTTCGTTGAAAAAAAAAAAAAAAAAAACTAGGTGATGGACAGTTAAAACATAATAATAGGTGCAGTAACATTAATCGGAAAAGATAAAAAGGGGCAATTAACTTCGAAGGAAGAAGCTCTCCTCCCTTATCGCTCAAAACCACAATTGCTTTCAATCCCAATTGTTCTCCGCAATCGTTCGCAATCCGTCCGGCCATCTCTTGCGCTCGTCTTGTACCGAAGCAGCAGCGGGCCGATAGTAGCTCGATGTAACGACGAGCCCGGCAAAATCAGCAACTAAAGCCAATACAACTCGAGCGCTTACGTTTCGATTACCCGAGAGCTCGCGAGGGGCCGTAGCACACAGCTGGACAAACGATCGGTAGCCGTACAAGATGGCCGCTTCCGAGTGGATAATGCCTACGTGCGGTCGGACGAACGTTCGAGCGCGCATCGCAACTGCAACCTCTCTCTCTCTTTCTCTCTCTCTCTCTCTATCTCCCATTCCTTCCTCGCCGCAAAAGATTTCATTAGTCTGCTGTAGCAGCCGGTGAGTTCTGAAATACGGGAGGTTGCACAAATGCCGACTCTTGCATACCGAATGAGCCATTCTCTTGCTTTTCTTGTTGCTGTTCCTTTCCCTTCTTTCTCTCTTGCTCTCTCTCTCTCTCTTTCTCTCTCTCTCTCTCTCTCTCACAAATTTCGCACTTTGGTGTGTGCGCAAGTCGTTACATTTGGCAGGGCTCTACGCTTGCCATTTTTTATTTTCTCCTCCTTTCTCGGCCTTTGATAAGAAACTCACGCGCGCGTTTTCTGTCCCCCAAACAAACTTGGAACTCTCCGTTGCGCCCTTACTCCCGTGCACGGGCTTTAAGATCTTATTTCCGGAGCCATTAGCCGCTCATCTTCTGTTCTCCGAGGTAGCGTAGGAGAAGGACGACGAAACGACAACGAGCGAATGGGCAAACGAAATTGCGCCGGGGTAAACGCTCAAGAAGCGATAGGTCACACGGGGAGATAGAGAGAGAGAGAGCGAGTGGATAGCAGCCGATAATCGGATGACGGGTTATTCCCGGACGGGTATCGGACTTACGGACAACATGACTTGCGGCATATTGAATGTTTGCTCCTCAAGCACCTCATCTATTCTGAACGATGATTGCTTCGATTTTAGCGTTCCATCCATCTAGAGGAAATAATTACACGATAAATATTTTCTATATTTTTATTTTTTATATAGTGTAATCTACAATTATTGAAATAATTTTATAACCACATTGCGCCAAACTAATTTTCCTAATTTGCATTTGGGTGTTTCCTCGGTTGAGGCGAATTAAATTTAAATATATAAAAAAGCAAACGATAAACGTTGGGTGGGGGAGAAGGCGAGAGCTGGGCAGAACAAAATTAGCTCTAAGCTGTTTGTATATATATATATATATATATATATATATATTTTTGTGCTCATCTTTAATGTTTTAATACTTGCAACGCGCACGCGAACAAACGTGCATTTAGCTTTAAGCGGGTGTTCTAAAGAGGATAACAAATGCGAGCGATGCGCAAATACCAACAATGAATCTATGATTAGATCCTCCTTTGGCAGGGTCCAGGCTGGCTTTGTCGTTGTTGATTGCACAGTATAAAGTGTTACATATGTATATATATTCGCGATTGATTATTTAATCAATAACTTGACTCGTCGATAAAATTAATTGACTAAAAGTAGGAGAAGAGGAGGCGAGGGAAAGGGCATTGGTTCAATTCAAACGGATAAAATTAATATAGCGTTACCGCGTTAGACGCAAACAATCTCCATTAGTCAATTGAATATTTCGGAATATAATAACGATGAAGCGTTTCTCTGTTTTTCTTTTTTCCAGCGGTCGAGAGCACCTCGTGCCCGGAGGACAGCGTGAAGAGCGACGACGGCGAATGCAAATGCGTCTCGCCGTGCTCGAAACCCGATTGTCCAGAGGGCGAGCAGCCGGAACTGGTGAGGGAGGCCATTCCCGAGAAGCCGGGCAGATGCTGCGCTCTCTACGAGTGCCGCAATCAAGGTAATAACTCTCTCCCGCTTTGGCGCGGAAAAGCCCGGAGGAGAGACGCGCGACGGATAGAAGGCACGATTACAAAGGGCTTCGCAAAATAAAAACGCCCGCGCGCGCGTACGTTGCGAGCGCGAGCGCGCCAATTAGCAAGAAACTACGCGAGAGGAAGAGAGAGAGAGAGAGAGAGAGAGAGAGAGAAAGAGAGAGCGAAAGAGAGCTAGCTAGCTAGCTAAAGTTCGTCGCGGACATGGCCTTGGTTGGGCGCGTCCGCGTCCCCGCGCGGTTCTCTGCAAAATTAAAGAGTGAAGCCCCGTGTCCGCTCCTCCTCGACGTTGCGTTTTATGCCACGCGTCGGTTTTGATAAATGTTCCGCGTTCGCGTTCAATGCTAACTTTTATGTACTTTAATTTTGAATACACGACAATTAAAAGCCATTTTTAACTTTTATTATTTTTAGTCTTTCATTTGTTTTTTTTTTCTATTTTTCTCAAAGTTTCCTTTCATTTCATTTCGTTTTCTTTTTGTTTTTTTTTTTTTTCTGTTTTTATTCCATAAAAATTAATGCCTTTTTACGGGTAACGCGATATTACAGGCATTGCGCAAATTGTACAAACGAAAATAAGTTACTGCTGCTTTAACAAATTTCGAATAATGTGAAAACATAAAGAAGGCTCGCTTATAATAATATTCCAATTTGAATAACTTTTTTTTTTTTTTTTTTTTTTTATGGCAAAGTATCTAATAAAATGGCTAGTTTATACTAATAAAATAGATTCGAATTCTACAAGGTTATAATATTTTCTAAACAAATTCTTTATGTATATTATTCTACATAAAATTACCAACGTAATTTATTTAATTTATATTAATTGAATATTCCAAGTTAATTAATGTAATGCTAAATTATCATACATACATTAATACATTCTTTTAGAAAATATATTTATGATTTAAAAAAAGAAAGGTACGTTTTAATTAACTAATTAAAAAACAAATAACTCGTTCGTAATTTTTTTTTTTTTTTGAAAGTTTTTTTATTATAATAATTATAATACATGATTTATTAATATTAAATATATCATCAGATCTATTGAAACATTCCGTAAAATGAGATAAATTGTTTTTTCATTTGAATAATTGAGCAACAATGACTGTACAACTAATTTATGTACGCATATATTTGATACAATATTAATACAAAATTAACGTTACCGAGAATTGATACAATAATCCTTGAAATTTATCAATACTTATAAAGGCAACACTTTAAAAAAAAAAAAAAAAAAAAAAAAAAAAAAAATAAAAGAAAAGAATAAATCTTTAAAAAAAATAAGAGGTACAGTCACGCTTTGAAGTAGATGTATTTAAAATTTAGTCAGCTGTTACGCTTCTCTGGTCTCTCGGTATAAATTCAAACATGTTATCCATCGTAACTCATACATTTTAATTAAATTACTTTCATAATATACGAATACTTTATACAGTGTTACAACATATTATTATTAAGAGCAGCACTTTTATCAAAGGATTTTTTAACGAATAAATGTAAAAAAAATCAAAGTTTAAAATTAGAAAAACTGGAACAAAAAAATCAATGAAAATCGCGCTCAATCCTCTTGAAAAAAAAGGAAAAAAGGAAAAAAGGAAAAAAAAATTTCACAACATCGATAACCCATCGATATCCAATTAACGAACCAATGGTCAGCGAAGCACTCGTTTGGTTTTTTTTTTTCCATTCCCGACCCAAATCATTGCATTTTCAGCCCTGAATTGGCTGGCGACCGAAGCGACGGAGCACCAATGCCGGGACAGCTCGGGCGAGCCTCACGAAGACGGGGAGCATTGGCAGGAGTCGGATCCCTGCGTTAACTGCGTCTGCACCGCCGGCGTCATCTCCTGTCAGACCTCGATGTGTCGCGGTTGCGCTCATTCGCTACCTCTCCGACCCGGAGAGTGTTGTCCGAAGTGCCAGCAGCCCGCGACTCGCGACTCTTGTCCTGAACTGCGCGGTTGCAAGCTCGACTGCAAGCTCGGATTCGACACCGATAAAACTGGCTGCTCCGTCTGCCGATGTATTACGACGATACAGGTAGGTATTCTTCTTACGTTATTATACTTTTTTTTTAAAATAATTATCGGTTTAAAGCGCTTCGACCTATAAAAATAAATGGGTTATTTTAAAAATCAAAGTTTTCATTATGAAAGCGTAATTCGTGGGAAAATTATTCCGAGAATTATTTGCCGGGTTGGGCAAATATATTGAAATTTTAATTTAAAATTTTCCCTCTCCTTAAGGGCATGATAAACATAGAGTATAGTAATCATCGTTATAAATTACATAATCTTTTTTTTTTTTTTTTTTTTTTTTTAATTCGATAGTATGTTAAATAAGATTAAAATAATGGAAGAGCTTTTTATTCTTTTCGATACCGGCTATTATTTTATTAAAAAATTTTAATGAAAATTTTATTTGCCGATGTGAAATTTTTCTTGGCAATTAAATACTTTTACAAATTATTCAAATATCAATTATAAAAAAAAAAAAAAAAAAAAAAAAAAAAAACAATGAAAATATATTGAAATTAAAAGAATTTAATCGAATTTTCATCATTCGAAAAATATTATAAACCGTTTTTAAATTTAAAATAAATTAAAAAAAAAAAAAATAGCATTTTTAATAAAACTAAAAATTTTTTCAACTTATATCCACTTCTAAGTCGACCCTTTTTTTCCACTACCAATTTATTGATAAAAGCAGATTTTTTTGATAAATGAATATTTAAAAACCATCTTTTTTTTCCAAAAATCGATTAGACGATTAAAACGAAATATAAGTCCTTTAAAAAGAAACATTTAAAAAAGCATTTAATCAGAGAGAAATAAAGATTTGCCTTGACCGACTATAACTCGCGTATTTTATATAATTGGAGAAGATTAATTCAACGAAAAAAGGAAAAAAAAAAGACGAAAAAAAAAAAAAAAAAAAATAGCGCGCGCTCGTTACTTCAAAGCAATACATACGCATATACAGAGACGAGCGGAGATAAAAAGAGAAAAATGTATTTTTGCACGTACACAGAACGAGGTTGCGGAGGACGTTGAGGAAGAAGAGCCGGAGGAGAAGGACGATGAGGAGGACGAGGAGGAGCCGGCGGAGGGACGCAAAAGAACGGAAGGAGAGGAGGAGACGGTTTGCCCGCGGCTCGAGGATTGCAAGCTTAGCTGCGAGCACGGTTTCCTCGCGGACGCGAGGGGCTGTAGCATCTGTCGGTGCAGGTCGCATCCGGGCTGCCCGGCCGCCGTACCCTGCCAGAGGAAGTGCCCACAAGGCTACAGGACGAACAAGCGAGGCTGTGCGGTAAGAAACGGATCGTACACGCTTATATATATATATATATATATATATATATATATATATATATATATGATAGATTTATAGACGTGTATCTGTACGCGTACACGCGCAAGTGTACAGAGCCCCGCGTATGCGGCACCGCAAAAATGCTGACGGCGAGCTTTCGAACAACCTTGGGAACTCGACGCTTTTTGTCACCTCGAGTCTCTCGTGTTTTTTAGTCGCGACCCGACGCGCTTTAAAAGGTTCCTTTTCGGGCAAAGTTTAATAAGGTTGGCTTTTATTGCGCATAATTGGCTAAATTTTTTTTTATATCTATATATCTCTTTCCCGGTAGTAAATTTTAAAATCTTGCTTTATACGTAAATTTTAATGGTCAATTTTAACGAGTTTTATTATTTAAAAGTAAAAAAAATTTTTCTTATATTTTTTTAAAACTTTTTCACTTTTATTTAATATTACATCCCACTTTGTAATCGTTTTATAATTGCTTTAGTATTTTTAATTAACGAATCTAGAGACATTACAAAATTATTTTCTTTATCATACTAATACTCGTATTACTGTATTAGTAGTAAAGATAACGATAATATTTAATTGTTATAAAGCGAAATTGCTTTTTACCGTAGAAAAATAACTTAGTTCTGCTCTTTTTTCTCCGTTGCGGTATATACGTACCGTAGATTTATGTTTAACGTTTCGTTTCGCAATTATCAAGTGCTTTATCTTTATATATGACTCTGCAACCTATCTCATTTTTTCTTTTTCTTGAAATATCCCTTGGTGTTTTTTCCATATATTATCTCATTAAAGCAAAGTAACACTTCGTACAAAGTAAAATTTGTACGAAGCGCACTTAAACTTTAGTTAAATATTGAACCAAAGTATTCAAGATCCAAAAATAGTGTTTGTTTTGCATAAAAAAGCATATTTAGCCGCGCTGAAATAATGTGTCATGAGTCAATTTTCACTTTTATCAAAAGTGCTTTTAAGGATTGAATATAGCTACATATGCGCGTTATTAAAATTTAAATATTTTATTTTCAAGGAACGCCAACCTTATATAATACATTATCTTTTTCGTTGCATTAAGTACACTTAATATAATAAATGACTGCGCTTAAAAATTCGCAAATTATCATATCTGCTATACGTTTGCGTTATAATAAATGCACGCGACACAAACAGAGCGTATCCTCTTTCCCTCCCTCTCTCTCCTTTTTTTTTTTATTACCGTAAAAATGAGCTTAATAGCGGTGCGGTTAAATAATGCATTTATCACTCATTATTGCCTCGGTCTCCGCCATATATAATAAGCTATCGTAAAACTTAAAATTAACTCTATTAAAATTAATGGTAATCTTAAATCAATTAAAATGCCTCACGTACGTATATACAGTCGCGAAAACTTGTCGCGCATAACAATCGACCTCGAAGCCGCATCGAGTCGCGTCGGGCCAACCCCGATATATCCGCTCACCCACCCCCCCTCCCCGTTCCCCGCTAAACCCACAAACTACAAACGATACAAAGCCTAAAGACGTTTTCGATACAATTCGGTCGGATAAGCGAGGGAGAGAAAGTAGCGAAAGAATCGACATTTTTAACGCGTGCGCGTACAAATAATGCTCAAGTCAGCGTAACGCTCGTAAAAAAACAAAAAGAATGAGTTTGTATCAAAAAAAAATAAATAAATAAATAAATGAATAAAAAAAAAATAATATAATAAATAAAAAAATAAAAAGAAAACACCATTGGTTTGCGATTTCGCAGAGCTGCCGGTGTCGTAGCAGCTGCGTGGACGAGCGCAACGTGACGCATCCCGAGGGATCGAGCTGGAGGAACGAGCCCTGCAGGAGCTGCTTTTGCGAGCTCGGCGGCCAAATCAGCTGTAACGAGACGGTCTGCTCGGTAGCCTGCAGAAATCCCGAGCCACCGCCGCCCGGACTATGCTGTCCCATCTGTCCCCCGACCGCGGTAAGCGCACCCGTTTTTCTTTTTTCTTTTTTTTTTTTTTTTTTTTTTTTATTTTCAACGATAACGCGCTTCAACCCTAACGGCCAACGTTATTTTCTTCTTACAAGGGACGAACATACGAAGAAAGGTTAAATTGATTAGGTGCTCTTTCTCTGTAGCTTTAGAATTTTTTGACCAACCGAGCGCTCTCGATTATGTTACGCGAAAGATAAAGCGGAAAAAGTAAATAAAATATTTTTCATCGCACAAAGAAACTCAAAAAGTTCTTAACGCTTTTTACATGGAAATTCGTTTTACGCTATGACCTAAATTTAATTTTAGATTAATTTTTTTTACCCAAACTACCGCCGAATCTTTTTTTTTTGTATTATATTTTCTCTCGGTCTCTATTGCTCATGAATATTTTGATGAACAGATGAGGTATAAACTTAGATGTGTATTAAATTTTCATTACATAATGTATAACACGATTCCCATTAATATTTAACATTAATAAATAACAATGCGGCACAATGTATTTATTAACCCACCTATATGTGATGAATATATAATAAAATATAGATCGTTGCGTGTAAATAAAAAAAAATCTTTCGAAAGAGAAAGGATTATTTTTAACTGGGTAAAGTCCATTAACGGCAAACTGAATTATTGATTCGACGGGTTAATTAACAATACATAATTAACGAAATCACAACCAATTCCCGTTATAACTAAAATAATTAATAAATTAATAAATTAATAAATTACCACGGCTGAATTAGCTTATCAAATCAAATTATCGTATCAATTTTCTTAAAAAATTATGCGTATCAATTACAATTACGCGGAACTGATTTAATTCACTTTAAAGTTTATTATCAATTTCAAACAAATAAAAATTAAAGTATCGATACTATTTGGATAATTTTAATACTCAATTAAAAAAACTTGTTGCGTTATAATTATTTTAATGTTTTCTATAAAATCACACACAGTACGTAGGTTTCTATATACATAATGTATCGATAATAAACTTTATATATAAATAATAATAATAGGTTGCTGCATGTATAATACAACTTTTAGAAATATATTACCTGAATGGTACCACAAAGGGTGTTTGAAATGCAAATACTCGAGAGTTATCTTGTGAATTTCGCTTTTGCTATATATATATATATATATATATATATATTTGCTATATATTCTGAGCTTTACATTATGTGACCAGGTTGTAAATTTAATGGAATTCCTATTATAATTGTGATCAATGAAATTCAATACATCAATATTTTGATTAAAAAATCTTTGCGGTGTACAACATCATTTCCAACTTACAATCAATTAAAAAGTCGTTTGTTATTATTTTTCTTTTTTTTTTTTTTTTTAATTTTTATTCTACAATCTGAAAAAATATTTCAAATTAAATGAATCATAAAACCAATATTCTGTTTGGAATTAAGCTTTACTATAAAGCTTATATTTTCGCTTTAATTCAATAAAATATTCTATTTTTTATATTTTAATCTTTGTAAAATAAAAAAAAATTTGTATATATATATCCATTTATTATACGCACTTTGAAAGAAATAAAAAACCAAAAAACTTTACAAATATTGAAAATTTATTTGCCAAATTTTTGTTTTATTTTATTTATTTATTTATTTATTAATTTTTTTATTAATTTTTTTTTTTTTTTTTTTTTTTCAATTTTACATCGCTCCGAAACGAGCGACATTTAATTTCTGGAACTTAAGCGCTTTATACATTGTCGACAGGGTGCGGACGAGTCGAGAGGCTGGGGCACCGTCCCGATCGTGCTGATCGTCGTGCTGGCGCTGCTTTGCATCGTGCTGATGGTCCACCTTGTGAGAGGCCGTTTTCGCGCCCGGCTCGCCCCCTCCGAGGCCGAGTTCGCCACCGCCGGCTTTCCCCAGCAGTACTACACCTGCGTTCCCGTCTACGAGAGTCACGTGCCAGTCCTGCGACACGCCGAGAAGATTGCACCCCTGTGAGCGACGTCTCTCCCCTTACTTTGCGTCTCCTTGGTCCGCTGCCTCTTTTGCTCTCCTTCCCCTCCGTCTGCGCGCTCTATAAATTTTTGTATCGGATTTTTTCTCTCCTTCCCTTAAACCTTCAACCTTTAAACTCCCCTCTTCCTACCTACCCCTAAGCGTTGCATCATCCCTTTATTTTAATAACGACTTTGAACGCGACCGAATGTCATTTGTTGACGCATATATACATATGCATATACATATATTATAATAACATATAGACGAGTATAAAGTGATCGTTGTAGTTGTTTTATAATCGTTCGATATGAATATTGTGAAAAATTTTGACATTTTATCATCAAACGAATAAAATACATAATATAGATAGAAAAATAAACGAGTAAATAAGCGGGGCGACATCGAGACGTAAATTTGACATTGAAAAACATTTTTCATCCCTAACTAAATGAAGCCAGGACCGCGTACGATTTGAGATACTTTGTATATGAGATAAAATACATACATATAAACAAGTGTATACGCAGCGCGTGTCAATTTAATTAAAGTCCTGGTGTTATTTTAAAATCACGGGGGAAAAAAAAGAATATTCAATTAGAGAAGCGAAACGCGCGCACGATTAAAAAAAAAAAAAAAAAAATCCATTTTATATCGACGCTAAAAATAATGCTTAAATGAAAAGAATACAAAAATTTCGACTTTGGTAGCTATAACCTCGTATCCTATCTCCCGAGTCCCTTCCTCTTCCCATCTCTCTCGCAATGGACACAGACAAGTTCGATACGCGCGAGCGCGGAGAGAAAAACGATTACGAATATATATGCACCAATCGAAGTAAGATAGATCTCACGCCCAATCCTTAAGCTTAGCGCAATCATTTGCAAAAAGAACGAGAGAAAGAGAAAAAGAGAGAGAGAGAGAGAGTTAGAAAGAGGGAGAATACAACAAAAAAAAAATGAAGAAAAATAGCTTGTGTAATTTCTCCTACTATTGTATAAAGTATTGCACCGTCTCGACGAGACGTATGTATCTTTCGTTATTATTATTATTATTATTATTATTATTATTATTATTATTATTATTAGTACTACTATTACTATTACTATTACTATTACTATTATTACTATGCAGCCTAATCGAAGAAATATATATATATATATATATATATACATATATATAATAGATATTTATATTATCGTTCTCTTATTTTTCGTTAGTCGTAGATACAGTATTATTTGCCAAATGATGGGCTTGTGACATTGTCGGAGAGTCCGAGACGATAAGCGGTTTAACGGTTTAACGATTTTTTTTTTCCACGGGGATCAGGGAAGTAAAAGCGCGAGCGCGGAAACGCACACGTACATCTATATATACGAATACACACAGGTATATATACAAACATTCATACAATAAGACAAAAAGCAAAAAAGCAAAAAAATACAAAAAAACTAAACGTGCATTGCGACGACAGGCCATTCGAGAGCAAGCGAAACTGTGTATAGCTTTCATTTATATAGTATATAAACGATATAGTGCCCCTGTCATTGCACAGTTTCGTAATCGAGTAAAAAGAAAAAAAAAAAAAACCATCGATCGAACGTGTGGCACTCTTCCCTTATTAAGGAAACCGCAAAAAAAAAAAAAAAAAAAAAAAAAAAAAAAATAATAAATAAAAAAATAAGAAAAAAAGCAAAAAGAATGGATTAAAAAAAAAAAAAAAAAAAGAAAAAGAATGAAAAAACAAAGACAACTTTATCGACGTCTCTCGTGTATCTTATGTAAATTGCGCGCATATGGATAGTTGATAAATGTGCTAAAGTCAACTGTTACATCGTATTTAGCTTACGCTCCGAGAGAAGGAAGCAGTGTAAGATTAATCCTTCCTCTATACGTCCTTTTTACTGAATTAAAAAATATTTATCGTTTATAAATTCATTGATCTCTGGACCAGACAATGTTCAACAATAACTAACTCCGACTTTGTTTCTTCTCCGTTAACAATAATCGACATAAAAAGTAAAGCAAAGCTTTTTACAATGTTTGATTTTATCAGACCAATTAATACTGTAAAATAAAAAATTATGAAAGCGCGACTCTGGTATTATGATCTTTCAAACAAAAGAGAAAAGAAGTATTATTTTAACGCAAAAACGAAAAAACAAAACAAAAAAAAAAAAAAAAAAAAAATTTTAACACGTTATTTACCAGTGTTGGCTTGTGAACGAAATTTACTTTCTCATATTTATTATTTCTTTTAAAATTTGCGTATCACATGTATTATTATAATTATAATTATAATTATTATTTTTTATACAAAAATAGTGTATATTATATAAAAGCAATAGTGTTTAAACATGTCGAGCATAAAAACAATGCAAATTTCTAGTTTATAAGATGTCAAAGTTATGTGTTAAGTAAGCGAGTAAATATTTCGTGTACTGTGATGATTGATCAAAATTAAGCATACCCTAATTCGCAGAAAAGCATATCGAATTAATACATAAAAAAAAAAAAAAAAAAAAAAAAAAAAAAAAAAAATTTTCTTTTTTCAATCGTTCCTTATATATAAATTGTCTTTATTTTTAAAAATTTGTTAAACGTTTTTTTATAAAATAATTCTGTTTACTAAATATAACATTTCATTGCTTTGTAAAAAAAAAAAAAAAGAAAGAAAGAAAGAAAGAAATATATTTTATTTTTTCAGTTTGTTATCGATGAGTAAACTTTTTTGTTGGTTTGTGATGCGCGTTATACTATTTATATATTGGCTTGAAAAAAAAATTAAATTATCTTTAAATAGACTTGAAAGGAAATATACCTTTAAATAGTTTTTCATTAAATCGCCCTTGTATATCTCTACTTGAATATTCTCTTCGTTGTACTGCTTCAACCATTGCAACATCGACAAAAAAAAATTGACGATGACTTGTATAGTTTTTTAATTTATAATTAATTGAGAAATAACATTTTCGTTAAAATATATTTTTAATTATATCGATGAAGATTAAAACTTTTAATTTCTATGAAATTAATATATTGATTAAAATTTATTCAAAAAATTTAATGTTATTACTATTTTTTTAGAATTTGATATTTGAAAAACTATGTCTAGTCAAGCGTTAAAACATATTTTATTGTCGTAAGGTAAAATTAAAATTATAATTGTAAATTTTTCATTTATTTGAAATATTTTATAAATAAAGAATTTGACGATAACAATTTTGAAATATTATTTAAATTGTTAAAAAGCAACTGAAAGTCACAGAATAAAAATGTAGAGCAGTAATTCTATTAACTTTATATTCGAAGAAAAAATGTTTGTATTCGGGTTACATTAATTCAATTCAAGTATAATTATAAGTAACTTATTAATTTATATTTACGCTGTTCTGAATTAGTAAAGTAAAATTCATTTTTATTTCAAATTCTTAGAATTATAAAAAAGTCATAATTATTTTTAACTATGAAGCATACGTGTATCAAAAGATTTTCGCTTTTATGAAGTAAAATTTTTCATGCATTAAAATAAAATAATTATAATTTTTTATTTATAATGTTCTAGTTAAGGAATAATGCTTTATTAATTTAACAAAAATATATAGAATAAAATGAGTAGCTCAAAAGTAAACACGCTGTAATTAATATCTTTCGGATAAAATTTTTCACCTTGTTTTCTCGCTTTTATCAAATATTTAAAATTGTTTAATAATTTTTAAATTACGATAAAAAAAAAAAAAAAAAAAAAAAAAAATAAAAGTTGAGATAAAAAATTAAAAAATAAATAATTGCTCCAATTGTATGATATGAATCATTGCACCACATCGACGTTATATCTGACATATATATGAAGTAATCGAAATGTAAATAAACTTCAAACTTATTTCTTATAAAATTTTATGCATGAAAATGCTTCTATTATCAAAATTTTTTTTATTTTAAAATTTTCTCGTTTTTAAAATCTTATTTATTCATAATACAAATATATATATATATATCTATATATATATATGTATTATGAAACTATCGAGCAAAATGTCATCAAAATTGCAAGACGCATACATTGCTCTTGAAGAACTACTTTTAATATTATCATATATAAAACATATCAAATTATGTAAATCGATGTTTTTTTGTTTCAACGTAAATAAAAATGAAGTCATTATTAAGTGCATAAGAAAATTTAAATTGTATCAAAATTCGTAAAAAAAATGTCAAAAATCTCTTAACTTATGTTATTACGTATCAATTATAATTAGATTTATCGGTTAATATTAAACAATTATGATTATAATTACAAGAAATAAATAAATAAATATTTAAATAAATATAATAAAGAAATAAAGAAATAAATAAAAAAAAAAAAAAAAATACTAATATCACCGCTACGTGTAAATCTTGTAATCTTTCCCATTAAGTGAATGACTCAAATAGTTTAATCTCATATAATGTATCCTGAAAGATTCAAAAACTCTTATATATACAAATAAAAACACATACCCATAAGATGAGAAAGGCAAATCCAGATTTGCACGTTTACAAATTTATGAATAATAAGTTTAAAAGACGTGTTTGAAAGGATAATGAAAAAAATCAGGTACCCCGCACATATCCGCGTAATGTCATTGTCAAGTATATCAGCGGTTAAAATCGTTGTCTTCTTAAATTGATATATATTTTTTCAATGTGAAAAAGGTCACTCGTGAATTATACATATATACATACATTACGTCTTACATCACATATTCTCTAATAAAAAAAAAAGAAAAAAAAAAAAATAATGAAAACAAAGAGACCATGATAAGCGACGGGAAGGTATAGAATTTTAGACTTATTCATAAGAATAATTGCATAGTGTGCGCGTAGGATTACATACACACATACATATATATATATGTATATGTATATACATCATATATATATATATGTAAGCTGGTATTTATTATCATCGTTGAATGAATAAGGTTAAGAATTCCATATACACCTGTGGTATGTACCTCGAAGACAATATTAATCGAACAGTTTCAATAAAGTACGATGCAAAATTATCGTATTAAACATTGACGATGAAAATATAAAATTTTTTTTCTTGTATGACTGACGACATAGCTGCCTAATATACTTAATATATATTTAACGTTTAAATTTCTGCGAATTTATTTAATTTAGAAACTTTATTGTTATTTATTTATTATTATTATTATTTGTTTTTTTTTTCAAACGATTAAAAATAAAAGAAAATGTAACAGTTAAAATTAACCTACGCACGTGTGTATGGTCAAGCGATTGAAAATGTATCTCTCATCCAATGGAATAAAAAATGTGTAACAATACAAGCTAATTTTGCGTGCGTTTAGGAATAAGTAAAATGAACATTCATTGGGACTAGTAAGTGATATTATTATTAATATATTATCAATTCTCGCGGAGAAATCACGATTGTACATGCTTATTATCTAATGAAATAAAAATAAATATAAAAAATTATTCATTCGATCCTAATAATTTATATGTTTATCCTTGTTCATGATCCCACAACTCAAATATTTGAAAGAATTCTAATAAAATTATAATAAGTTCTTCGTTAAATTGGATTAAAATAATTTTAAATTTTTCAATGGGAATCCAAAATATACCGTTTTAAAAATATTTATACAATGCCGTGTTTCTTTTTTTATGATAAAAAACTTTTTAAGCATATTGGTAAATTTAATAAAATAAATTTGACTTTAGTTATATAAATAATGTAATTTTATCAAATCAAACCGATAATTTTCATCATAGAAACATTTTATCATTAAACATAAGGTAGTTCGCAATACATGGGTACATGTATTTTTTATGGTTGCACGTTAAGCGATTGGCTTTCTAGAATAGAAGCCAACGCGACAGGTAAAAGATCCTGTTGAAAAAAATCTTTTTGGAAAAAATATTTTTTAAATAAGAAAACGAAGAAGAAATGAAGCAACCGAAGCATCGACGAAAGTCTAGATCGAGCTCGGAGCCGTGCGCGTGAATAGCGCGTCGCTCGTCTACCCTTTTGCGTCCGGAGCTTTATTTGCAAATGTCTTGTTACCTGGAAGGCATCAAAAATAGCAGAAGGTAAAGTGAAAAAGAAAAGGTGAGGAGGGGGGGGGGAAAGGAGGTAAGCCATAGAGCCACGAAAGCGCGCACGGGTTCACCTATAGTGACAGGTTTTAACGTAAAAAGAGCCCGGAGGCAACCACCGTCTCGTTACTGCTTTGACACTGATCTTACTTTCTTCGTGTGACCCGTACGAACTCGCATATTGTAAAGCTATACGAGCTTTTATTAACTACAACAAATTTTACATTATGTAATATTTAATACTCAATTAATTATTAGATTTTTTTGTAATAACTTTTGATTTTTTATTGTAACATTCCTTTATTCATTTTTTTTTTTTATTTCTATCTTTCCTCAAATCTTTTTTAACCGTTAAATGGATAGTGATGTTATTTGGCAATATATTTATTCATTTAATTTTTTCATTTCTAAAATACTTATACTCAAGAACGATTTATGACGCTTCATAAATAGTTGCATATTTTTAAAAATTTGCTTTGAGTATGTATTTCAAATCTTTAACTCTGACTATTTAAATATAATTCAGTAATAAAAAAAAAATCTACATATATACGAATTAAATTAAACGATATTAACTTTATATATTTATATACTTACATTCAAATATTTAGCTTTATTCCACTCGATTTTATCGAGAACCTTACACCTATTTTAAATATTTACAATTGTTACTTTTTATTTTTCTTAAAATTAATATAAACACAATTCGAAAATTAAAATTCACAAATTTTTTTATCGATCTATCTATAAAATTGTTGTACCGACAGTTGATACAATTGAACTTACTATTATCTAGATTTAAAAACAAATACTACTTTACTGCATATTGATAAAGTAGAGATTTACTATTGCAAAACGTATGGTGTGCAAGCACAGCAGTCGGTAAGAAAGTTATCTATGTTATTTTTGATGGATGTGCCCGTAGATATTCTTCATGAAAAATATCTACCGAGTAATCTATTGTATCGACTGTTAATAAGAAAATAATATACGCGGTAATTTTGAAAGATAAATATTTTAGATAATCGCGCGAATATGAATGTGATTTATATTTTGTATTAATTTATTTACGCGATATAATTTAAGTTGATTACCATAAATTTTTTGAAGATAGATTATTTGTTATTTATATATATATATGTATAGTCATGTATTGAAATAATTTCAATTAAAAGATTACTGTTTAAATATCAAACACTATATGCAGTAGATTATCATAATAAAATTAATGATGATAAATATATGTACTTGTTCTTTAAATGGTTATTTCATAAGAAATATTATAAGGATGAAATGATTTTGTGTAAAATATCAATGTGAGATTTTGAAAATTCGTTTGCATGTTATAATTTATATGCGATCGACAAATAGTTGATCAACAAAAATTATTGTGTATAATACATATTTGATAATTGTTAAAATATTCAACTTTACTTGCTATGCTTTTACGCGTGTTTTAAAGTTACATTTAAAATTCTCATATATTCTTTAACAAAAACGAAGATTGAAACTAATTATCATAATAAGAAATGTTACAATTGAAATTATGGTTAAAAATTAAACTTTAATTTCTTATTAGAATTAAAATTTCAATTGAGCGCAGAATATCGCGGAAAAGAATATTTTTAGAATGCAGAAATTCAAACCTCAAGAGAAAAAGTTTCAAATGTTTCTTGCAATGAACTACTAAAATCAAGTCTTTTGAATCTAGGCTAAAAGTCTTATTTAAATATAAAAAACCCAACGATCGCTAACGATTTCAGCAAAACGCTTTCTCAAAGAGACTTTAATTTTAACTTCTTTGAAGTTTCTTTCAGCACTACCAAACAAATATTAAAATTTTAGATATCAACACATTTCTAAAGATTTTTATGTGTACTTATAATTACCATCATTGCGGATAAAAATTTGCTATTTGTATGGAATTATATATAATTCTTTTTTTTAATAAGATAAATAATTAATCATTGAATATTTTTGAAATATTTTTATATTAAATGTTAAAATTTTTTCATTTTTCTTTAAGCTTAAATTTATTAACTACAAGTTGTTCTGCTTTTACAATTTAATTATCATTTGATCTAAAAAAATCTTATTTCAAACAAAATATTCTAAAACAATTTTCTATCAGTTAGTTACCTGAAATGTACTAAAGAAGCCGAGACTAAAACAAAATTCAACAACCATTTTACCAACTCTGTTATATTCAAAATCCTCGATACATTTTTCAATTACAACTTTGGCCCTCAAATTGAAAAAAGTATTCGCCAACGAATCTAAAATAAAAAAGAGATAAAAAAAAAACAGGTATGTATGTATATATAGTATCGTATATATATATAGTTCGCACAATCGACGTTTTGTATCGAGAAGATAGGATTATCGCGCCCCTTTATAAAGCCTCTTTTTTGCTTTGTCAATCCTCGCGAGCGAAAAAGTGTGTCGCGGTGGCGTATCTCTTTCTCCGTTATTTCCGGCAATTTCAGCGCGGGCAAAAGTTTTAAAAGTACCGAAACGATGCGGATTACCGTAACGTCTTGAATTCCTCTTTTCTCTCTTCTAACTCGTATTTACGTATATATATATATATATATATATATATATATAGGTGTTACGTTTGCATTCTTACGAAGTTGTCGCCTTCGTTCGAGTATCTATATGTAGAAAAATTTCTCGGTGTATCGCACCGCGTTCTTCCTAAGCGCGTGGCGGAAAAGAAAGACAAAAAAGCTGTATAGCCGGTGCGTCTCCTCCTACTTTCTCTCCGCATTAATTTGCAAGTTCTCTGCCTAGCTCTCCGCGACTCGTTTAATTTACATTTAATTAATTCAATCACTTGGAATTGAATTTCGAATCGCCGTTTGCGATCGCATTCTGCGCAGTTCTGCATCCTTTCCTTACTTCCGTTAACTTTCTCCTCCCTTCCTTTTCTCTTTTAGTTTTTTGTTTTTCGGTTTTCTTTCTTTCTTTACCTTTAAAAAACTTTTTAGCTTTTTGTTTAAAGCTCCTTGTATCAAGGGATTGAGCGAGATAGTTAAGAGAGAGAGAGAGAGAGAGAGAGAGAGAGAAAGCAGGTGCTTTTACTTTATTGAATTTTATACGGGCATTTGCACGATAATAAATCAATTGTTTATACATAGGTATAATTTACTTTTCAAGCAAATGCGAAAAAAGATTTTAACGATTAGTTTCGTCGAGACTTCGATAAGCTTAATACTTTACTGCATAAATTATTCGAATAATATAGATTTTTAAAATTTAGATTTTTTAAAATTAATTCAGATCCAAACTTGAATAATATTCTAAACTTTAAAAGGCAAGTATGGTTTCATATGCGGTAAATGAATAATCATACGGGACATAGGCGATTAACGAGGTATATATTTTTTATGAGAAATTTGATTTTTTCTTGTTTGTCATTGGATTTTAATAGTTTTATAAAATCAGTTGTATGGATGTATACGATGAGCTATATTTCTAAATAGAATAAATGTTGATATAAAAATGAAGAGTTTTATATGATTATATGAAAATAATTAACCTTCATTTCTTTCTGCTTTGTAATTAAAGACAACACATAAATTACTGCATGAAATTATTAAACCTTAACTACCATATAATCGAGCCTTTCAATTGATAAAAAAAGCTTCGCGTTAAAATATTATGTCAAATAAGTGTCTCTAATTAATACTTATTTTAGTAATCGTAAAACTCAAATCTCAAACAGTCCTCGTCAATGTTTCTTTCTCTGTGTAGTTTTTTTTCTCGAAAAAGAATTTTCCGGCTCATTATTTCCGGCAAACGATATCAACTTTGAATATCGCATTCGAACATACCTTCCAACACATAAATCGGTATATTCTTTCATATAGTAAAGGTGACCCACATTTTTCTAAATCCCATTGCACATAAAACAAAACCTGTCCTATCCACGACGTAGCGCGTCCTTCACGATATTCTTCCCGTCTCGTCTTACATTAGCGAAGAAAAATGAAAAAAAAAGTAATAGAGTCGAGAGTACGAGCGCGATACTGCATAAGGAAACCTCATTGGTACGCCGTCCTATCGTATCCTCACACACGCGCGCTCGTTCTATAGCGTGTGTACATCTTGACCCGATAAAAGCTCCGCTATAACGTAAGCGCACGTAGCGCGTTTTTCTTTTCTTTTTCTTATTCTCTCCTTCTGCGCCATTGTTCGCGGCGCCCCATAAATTCGTGGCGATTTTCTTTTTTTCCCGCTCGCGCGAGAAGAGAAAAAGAGAGAGAAAAAGAGAGAGAGAGAGAGAGAGAGCTCCCGTTACTTTAAATCTCGCGCGACAGGATATATGTACACGTTTGTATATATATATATATATATATATATATATATATATATATATATATATATATATATATATATATATATACACAGATAAGTACGTAGGATTTGGCACCTGAAATTTCGGACAATGTGGATTTAGGTGTTGTGTACGGCGAGGATAGGAAAGGTGCTTCGGACTATAAAGCGTCTCGATGTACAGCAAACTTGAGAATTTCGCTGGACTGCGTTTCGACTAAATATATATATATATATATATATATATATATATATATATATATATATATACATATTTAGTCGACCCCCTTGCAGTATTTTATCTCTTTCTCTCGCTCGTTCAATTCCAAGTATAACAGTATGCGAATACTTGTATAGGTGAGTATATAATAGTGAGAAAGAGAGAGAGAGAGAGAGAGAGAGAGAGAGCTACGAAGTGTATTTATATGTATTTACGAGAGAAGGCGTCCAGCTGTAGAGGAGGGAATAAAGCGTTAACGACTGTGAAATAATCGGGACGAGCATTTTATTCATCATTTTATTACTGATGTTTGTCGCTGCGCGCCATTATTATAGGAATATTAGTATTTTATGTGACATTATGCAAAACGTTAATGTTACGGTCTCTCGCTTTTTTTATGATTATTTATTGATAATTTCGATTGATATCTCATTTAAAATATTTGAAAATTATTAATACGATAATAAAATATATCTTTATGCATTCAATATTATTATGCGAATAATGACTCGAATTGTAAAAAAATTTGAAAAAAATTTAAGACATTTATTTAATAAGTTTGATTATCGTCTTTTGTAAGATTTATAAAGATTTTTTACAAATATATATTAAAAGAAATTTGACGTTATCAAAAGCTATGGCGCGATAAAAAAAAAAAAAATATTATAGTTACATCTTAAACGTGCACAATGAAACTTCAAATTTCATGCACAATAAAACAATATTTTTACACGGTTTGTATTTCTCGTTTTATACAATCGTTAAACGTGTCGTGAAAGCTTCCCGTTATTATTACCTTAATCTCGTTGAGACGCATTGTAAATATATATATATATATATATATATATAAGATCATAATCAAGAGCAATTTTTTTTCTTTCTTTTTTTTGTTCGCTGCTTTTTTTTCAGCATCGGCGAATTCTCATTGTTCGATAAGCAAAGGTTAAACGTCTATTTTAGATTTTCCAGAAACATTCTTTCTATATGCATATGTATTAAGTAAAACAAAGCTCTTGTGCAATTATATGTAAAAGTGTTTAGAAATAATCCGTATATACAGCAATAAGCGTAACGCTTGTCAAGTTGAAATTAATGCGTACGGCGCAGCATGTGTATTATAATTTCGACGAATTATTTCCCACTCGCAACTAACCAATTCTTTCTCTCTCATCCTCTTTCTCCGCTTGTCGGGTTAAAGAAAAATCAACGAGTCTACTATATACTAATGGAGCTTCTCTGCTTACGCCGCTTCGTCGTTTAGTAAAAGCGTTTTATACTGCAATGGAACGTAATACGCCTACTCTTTGCATATGTAGTATGTACGCGTATATCCGCGAGTACAACAGAAAGTTGTGCACGTAGATGCGCATACGGACATACGAAGGAGTCGAACAAACTTGTCTTCTCTCTTTCTCGACTTATTAACCGTCTCTTCTCGACATGGTGAATATGTTTATATCTACTTGTATAAATGTAGATGCGTTTCTACGTAAAAAGCGATGAACACGTATATATACACACATGTACCACGTCGATGCGTACATTCTCGAGCGAATAATAAAACGCGCGAATTTCAACAACAACAACAACAACCACACGATCATCGCGTTTGCATAGTATCTATATGCGTACAGTTCGTGTTTATACCCTTTTAAAGATGGAAAAAGAGAAAGAGAGAGAGAGAGAGAGAGAGACGAAGAAGATAGGATCGAACGAGTGCATCGGTATTATGCAAATTTTAATTCGCTCTCTTACGAGAGCACGAAGAACACTCGTTAAATTAGGCAGGACTGCTTCCGGCTTTTTGCGATACGCGAATGGCTAAAGAGATGCTGCAGTTTGAGATCATTTATTTATTTTTTTTTTTTTTCATTTTTTTCACTTTTTTTTTTTTTTTTTTTTTTTTTTTACCGCGAAGAGTTTTGTAATACTTGAGGTGAGTTTTTTGGATAAACAAGCAAAGGTCGGAAATTTAAGGTATTTATTATATGAATGACTATACTGATGGTGCTATGGTATTTGGTAATGTTAAGGTTAGCTTTTTAATGATAAGTGAAAAAAATTACATTCAAACTTTGTTGAAGGCGATGATAATCTTTATTTAAGAAATTTTTACTGAAAGAATCATTTATCGTTTACTAAATGCCTGTACGTTCAAAAATCGATCCCAACGAGCCAATCCAATTATCAAAAGAATAATCAAAATCCCCAAAATTAGTCGGGTTCAAATCTATCCGTCATATACACACATCCGGTACTGCTTTCGTCATATATGGGCTAACGACAAAAGCAACGAGATATTACGCGTTTGCAGTAGACTGATAGAGTGTTCGAGGGAGGGGGAGAGACAGAAAGAGAGAGAGAGCAACAATCCCAGGTGCGCACCGGTAACTGCCGATTACGTTAATAACGCAGCGTTCATTTCTCTCCCGCACCTTCGCGGTCAATTGGCTCGCTTTCATCCCCTTAAACGCGTTTAATCTCGTCGTGACGCAAAATTTGACGTCGGCGCTCGAAATTTTTGGCTTTTAGCAGCGAATGATTTTTAATGCACGTGGTACATAGAGGAGACGAGTAAACGAGTGCTTTTATTTTTCCTAGCGAGCCCTTTTATTACACTGGATGGTTTTCGAATATTGATCTTTTTCCGTCTAGTCAATAGTTTTAGAAAATTATTTTTTAATTATTGTTCGATATCGATATAAATCGATAATAATAGTTGATAGTTACGTAATTTTCTTATCATTCGAAATTCCGAGTGAAAAAATAATGTTTAAAGAATTATTTTATATTAACTAAAGAAGAACAAAATTATATAATACGTTATGCGATACTTATCGGTGCAAAGAATTAAAAACTCTCTCATAGCTGGTAAAAACAACGGCGAGTTTGAAATATTAATTTTTATCAATAGAATAACATATTAATGTGGAGTCATAACGAGCAAGTAAAACAGGGAGGAGATAGTCAAAGTGAAAAAAAGAGAGGCTCGAGATAAGCAACGTTGCGAAATAAACGGACGTTCCGCTATGTAAATACACATGTATATATACACGCGTACTTAACGTGGGTTTATACGCGGTGATAAAAAATGAAACTACGAGGCACCGTGAAAACGACACACGAATGCACACGCACACGTGGAAATTTTCCCTACAATTACATCCCGATAACGCAAAATTCCAGAGTTATACACGGCTCGGATGATAAATAATAATATTTTTCGTGCAACTTACGAAGTACATTGGGGGGGGGGGGAAAGGGCGGGAAAGGGGAGACAAAGTATCGTTTGAAAAATGCGCGCATATATATATATACGATATATGAATGTATTTTTATCACTTGTATATGTGTATATATACTTGCTTTTGAATACGAGTCAATGTGCGTATGAGAGAGAGAGAGAGAGAAATTTGACGTAAAAATTTTTTCACCCGCACACGCAGGAACGAAAATTAAAAAGTTGGTAGAGATTTCGGTTTCGATTGTGAACGTTAAAAAAATAAATATTAATCCTTTTGTTTGAATAATAATAAAAATGAAACATAACGTTGATGGTATGCGTCGAGGTTCGGTTTAATTTTTTTTTTTTTTTTTGTTTTTCGTACGCGCATACCTACATAAACATTCCGTTGGTTTATTTATGTTTATGGGCTTGGAAATGAATAATTTTTTCATTTTCCACAAATTCTTTTGGATTTTTATCTGTTTTGGTGGATATCATAGCATTTTGATATAGGATTGATGGCTTATTCGCCATTGTATTGGCGAAATGAATAGGTAACGCGGGTATATAAAATAAAAAGTATTCCGTTTTATTAATACCGAATAGTTGAGAGTATGTATTTTTCATACGGAGAAAAATAAGGCGCTGTATGCTCGATTATTATTATCAAATATGTATTAAAATACGTACATTTAGTTAGTTGCTTTTTTTTTTTTTTATAATATTTTTACATTCTTGTACACTATTCATATATTTACATAATCGAATTGTAAAAAACTTTTATGAATATCAAAAACATTGAATAGATAATTTATCGCAAGGGTATCACCGAAACGCATACAAAATTACAAAGCGCAAAGCGGGCTCGCGTACAAAATTTATCCCCTCGAGCAAATATCATAAACACACCGACAACGATGAATAGCTAATCCAACGAACCATTCTTCACGGATTCGCACCGAGGTAAAAGCCCACGGAGGATCTTATTACCCGCGAAGAAAGTCTCTCGCGCTCAAAAAGCGAGCCCATTATTCAAAAAAAAAAAAAAAAAAAAAAAACGCGTCGCCGTCGGAAGAGTCTAAGATAAAGAGAGAAACTCGTGAAATACTCGCGAGATATAACTACGCATGAGAGAGAGAGAGAGAGAGAGAGAGAGAGATGACATTTTTTTTACTCAACGAGGCTCGTGAGAGAAGCATTCGCGTGTTGTTTGCGTACCGAGCGACTTATTATTCGTGACCGGTCGCGTTATTTTACTTCAAAATTTGAATTTATTCCCTTTTGGTTTATTATAATGCGTAAGCGTAGTTTTCTGTCATTTTTTTTTTCCGTTTATTTAAATAACATCGTTCAGAGAAGTGCTATCGATGCCGATGCTGAATTTCGAAGGAATATTGGCGCACATTACCTTCTTTCTTACGTACGAGCGCATTTTAAACAATTGCCGAGTGTAAGACGTATAATTCATTAAACTTGATTAAAGTATCAACAAAAGCACGCCGAGGAAACTTTAAGCTTAACAGAATTTACAGAGGGTCTGTTCTCTTACAACATTTATAAAGTTAAACTGCAGCTAAGTTAATTAGTATATGCTAAATTTACATAATGAAATTTCCCATGACACTTTCTTGAAGGATAATTTTGTAAAATAGATTAATCAGCAAAGTCATTATTCTTTTCTCACCTTATACGTTTAAACTAGAAATGTTAATTTTTGTACAATCGGTTAGTTTAACAAAATTATTCGCGTAAAATTCCAACGATCGAAGTATCGTAATTTTCCATAATTGTTATAATTACTCGTTTATTACTATAGAACACAATAAAAAAAAAAAAAAAAAAAAAAAAAAAAAAAACACCCAAAAATTATCCATGCCCGAGATAAAAAAAAAAGAAGTCCAAAAAAAAGTCTGCGCAACGCATCCCGTCACGTCGGCGTTGCTCCGCCTTCTATTCTTCTTTTCCGCCCTCGTCGTTATACATACACAGAAGATATCTTCGTGATTTCACACGGCGAATGTAAGTTCTACGATGAGCAGCGAGGGGTTAAAAACATCACGTGCCGAGAAATTCAAGCCAGTGTCCGTGTGTCGTATAACACGCCGCGAGTTGTTATTTCTCACCCGATGTCCTTTTTTCCGATGGAGAGGAGGAGGAGGAGAAGGACGAATGACATTCCGCCGCGCTATCGAGAATCCTTGGATAGCTTCGAGAATCTTTCCGGGAGTCTTTCTTCCATTGGCTTTACCTTGTTTTCTTTCTTTTACTCGCTATTTTCTTCGTAATTTTCTTATTTTCTTTTCATTTCTTTTCTTTTCATTTCTTTTTTTTTTTTTTTTTTTTTTTTTTTTTTTTTTTTTTTTTTTCGTTATGGGAAGCGCAGCGACGAGAAGACTTACATACACGAGCCTCGAGAGGACGAGGATTTGATTTTTATACGCGAGTCTTACTTATTGGTAACTAGCACGTGTATTCGGATGCTTTTTTTACGGATCGAAGGATAAATTATTTGGCAGATAGACTTTTAATTTGACTTGTTCTTTATACGTTTAAGTATTATTATACTTATCAAATGGTATTTTGCGTTATTTCAATGGTATTTTGTGTAAAATTAATTCAGAATATCTTATAATTTTAAGTTATTCGAGAATCACGAATGTTTATTTTACAATGAATCATTGAAACAATCGAGTCCGTTTGTTTTTGACTTTCTCGCGATATTAAATTTAAAACGTAAAAAAATCCCTTAAATCGACGGCTCTAGTTCTACGTATGCATCGTGCAAGCTTTCTCAATATCTCCAATATATTATTACGCAGGAAAGTTTCGCTTCCGTGGAAAACGAAGGGAGAGAAAGGAGAGGGGGGAGGGGGGTGGGTGGGTGGATGGAAGAAAGAAAGAATACATACGCGTGTAGGAAATCGTCGATAGAAAGATGTAGTATATTTCTTGGTTATCGAAGATTCTCGATGGCTTCGGAGAGAATATCTTCGCTCGAATTCGCTCCTTTTACAAAGTTTCGCTTCTGAATTTTCAATTTTTACTGCAGTTACTGCAGTACAAAACATCGCGATTTCCTCGCGTCTACGCGTACATTTTGGCTTTTATAGTTTTTTCGTGTATATGTTACGGTTAAATTTTTGCTTTATTTTTATTTTCGTTTTAAAATTCGTTTGGACGAGCAGATATGGCTAATTGAAAATTAGTTTGCTGAAACTCGCAAAGCTAGATTAAAAAATAAAAATGAACGACTTTTTAACTCATTTATAATAAAATTTTTCATCAAACGTTCAAAATTATTAATTTTAACTTTACTTTATGTTTAAAAATTTTCGTTTTATTTTTAATATCAGCATACACAATCGTTTTAAAGTTAAAGATGTTTTTCTGTATTAAAAATAAAAAAAAAAAAAAAAAAAAAAAAAAAAAATCAATTCGTAATTTATTAAATTACGTTCTACAATATAGCTTTAAAAATTATGATAAAATTAAAATTTTAATACGCTTGTTTTTTTGTATTTAATAACGTTTAACTTTTTCTTTTGAAGTGTTTTTAAAACTTTATGGAAAATAACTTGTAAATAAAAAAATTAAATAAAAAATGAAATTAAAAATATTAGAATTAACGATTATTTTCTTTCTATCGACATTTGTATTATTAAATAATTTATAATAACTTTATATTAGTTATAAATATATTAAAACATCCTCGAAAATAAAAAAATTAATGCAAAATAATTATTAAAATTTATTAATTATAAAAAATTGTCGATAAACATTAAATTCAAATTTTAAGCCTATTGTTAACTATTTGAAGATGTAATTAAATTCGCATTATTAAAATCGTAATTCACCGACTTACACGTGTTATTAACGCTCACATCGAATATAAAGATAAACCAATAAAATTCCTGAAATTTTCCTCGAATAATCGAATAAAGCTGTCGTCGAGCGAAAATCACGCGCTGACTTACGAAATAATACAGTAAAAGAGATCAATTTCAACGAGAAAGTGAAAGTTATCGGGCGTGCGAGATATTATCTCAAGGCAAAGGAAAAAAATATAGGACGAGGCGCGAGAAACGAAAATAATTACGAGATAAGGCGTTTTACTCGGTGACGCGTCGTCCCTTGCGTGCATCGCGTCTTTCAACTCGTATACATATATACACTTACATACTCGTACATATACAACCGACTCGTTAGACGTTAACGCCTACACTTTGTTTAGTGCATAAATCTACAACTCGCGACAATGAGCTCGTTACCGTTGGAAGATAGTTTACGGCCCGGGCAAAGTTCTCCGCTCTTTCTCTCTCTCTCTCTCTCTCTCTCTCTCTTGTCCGTCCTCGCGGCTCACGGGCCTGAGAATTATTAATGCGTTTTATGCATCTAGCTACCGGGCCGGTGTCTTCGTCTTTGTCTCCTTCCGTTCTCGTCGCGAGAGAAGAGGAACGAGAATTTACCTCGGGGAGGTTACATTTTAAACGATCGTTTGTTACGCCGTGATAAAATGCCCTTGAGTTTTGCTATGACTACCGAAAGAGAGAGAGAGAGAGAGAAAGGTAGATTATTTTTCAAGCGTGACGCATGGTCTCTCTCTCTCTCTCTCTCTCTTTATCTCTCTTTATGAATTTGCATGGGTTTTTGTTTAAAAGAATACTTAGAATTTTCTTCGTTTCTTGGTCAAAAGAATATTTATCAACAAAATACAAAATGACAAATATTAAACATTCTCTTTTGTTTCTTCTATAATACGTAATCAGATGATCAAAAATTAAGATTGCATCGAAGAACCAGTCGAATCTAACTCATACTTAACTTCATCCGCTTAACTTTTTCATTTGTTTTTCTATCAATAAAACGTACAGCTCAAGACACCGCTAGTATAAAAATATCCTCGTTGCTGTCGTTCCATCTGAATCGGGGAGCGAGACGGCTGAAAACTTACGCGCCACATCGAGCAGAAAATTACGGATGGTCGAGGAGAAATAAAGTATATGGAATCGTGCGGAGGGGAGAAAAGGAAAACCGTATAAGGCGAGAGATGATATAAACGATATATAGATTCTTTCTTTCAGATCCATACCCGTAAACAATGCAGTTTCGCTTGTCGCGGCAAGTTTTTCTTTACTCCCGACTTTTCCTTCCTCTCTTTCTCTTACTCTCTCGGTTTTTTATCTTCGATATAGATGTATGGGTATTCGAGGGGACTGTTAGATTTTACGTTGCTTTCTCTTTTTTATCGCATTGTGAATACAGTTTTTTTTTATTTTTTTATTTTTTTTTTTGCAAATTTATCCGTAAAAAAATTGTGCGTTTGTTTGCAACTTGTAATTTACTTTTTTATGATGCTAATTTTCTTTTTCAATTGACTATACAAGATTTGACGGATCTAATTATTCTTTTTGTTGGTTAAACATCTCGAATTGTAAATATTTCGGTACGAGTAACTATTTTATTTTTTTATTATTCAAAGTGCCCAAACTTGGATGCTTGGTTAAATAATAAACTTACGTAAATTTGGAGAAAAAAGTCGACACACACCGAAGATAAAGAAGAAGAAGTTGGAAAAAACGCGCTGGGAATTTGCGAATATTTATAAATATGAAAGTAGACAGGAAGTAGCATCTAGCAAATTGTGATTCTAACGATATCAATGCATATTTATTTGTCGGATATTTTAAAAAACTGCCGTTCAAACTTCGACTGTGTTTTTCTCAACTTTTTCATTACTTGTCGGTGTCAAATATTTAGGTTCGCGGTTGTTTATACGCCGTGTGACGTCGCTGGGTTTGAGTCGTTTGAAATGTGTACTTTTGAAAAATTATTTTTACATAAATTTCTCGTTTCTCTGATATTTCAAAAATTATTTGAATCGTTTTTCTTAAATTATCGCTGCGTAGTTCACGTTAAAAACTCTTTAATCAATTACGTTCAATTATAGCACGAAGGCAAAGACAAATAAAGAATAAAGAAAAAAAAAAAAAAAAAAAAAAAAAAAAAAACAAGAAAAAAGTCACCGCATCGTCGATGAAAGTCTTTCGATTACGTTTCCGGCCGATCGCGCACACAACAACGCATTAAAATTCAGCGCGCGTACGCGCGCGCTAGGAGCGAGCGAAGAATTAAACTTGTAAAGTCGCGCGAGCGTCGTGGGAAGGATGAAAAAGTCGAGGGCGCAAAAAGCACCGGGGATTTCCTTGATACACGAGATCGTGCATTTTTCGAGAGAAAGAAGGAGTTATCTTATACTGTGCGCGAACGAGTTGCACAGTTGAATGAGGATGAAAGTATCGGTTGGACAGCGAACTTTCAAGTTTTACAAGTTAGGAAAGGATTAAGGTTATTAAAAAATAATTAATTGAAAAATTCTTCATTCTGTATTTTCCATCGATATTTCTCTCTATCTTTACATCGAGATGTAATATTTAACAGAGTAACAAACACAATATTATTAATCAGTAGTAGCAAAGAATAATAAATATAAGAAAATTTTGGATTCTTTTTGTTTGAAAAATAAAAGCCGCGGGTTCGGAATTATACATATCTTTTTGACAGACTCGCATATCTTAATGTCAGCGCATCAAAGTAAATCCCTTTCTTTAAACAATAACTATTTTTTCAGATTCTGTACGCTTAAAATTCTTCCCCTTTCTCTCCTTTCCTCTTCTCTCTCTCTCTTTTTCTCTCTCTTTTCATATACATTTTCTCCGTTTCCCCAGCATCCGTTATATATTCTTTCCTTCTCGGCGCGGCGTGTCACACACACACACACACACACACACACATATCGCTTATTCTTCAGCAGTCACGCAGCGTCGGTTTACGCGTCTGCTGTTCCTCGGTATTTTTCCCGTCCCGTGTCTCTTTAACCCCGACGGAGTAAAAATCCCCGGAGCGCGCGCGGTCACGTCAAACTTTCCCGAGCACTTTGCATAATTCGTCGGGTTTAGCATAAGAGGAGGCATTGCCGCCCGCGTAAACGTCCAACCCTCTCCTCCGTGCACCGGCGTTTTGCGTCGCGGAAAAACGCTTCGAGTTCTTCTTTCGGCTCGCTCCTGTTCTTTTCTCTCTTTCTTTATTTCTCACCCCCGTCCTCTCTCTCTCTCTCTCTCTCTCTCTCTGTCTCTTGCTGTCGCGTATACGCGAGCGTTTAGAGCATCGTTGAGGTAACGTCGCTCATCGATCGTTGACGGGATTTTAAGCGTGACGGTAGAAACGAAAAACGTGTGGCTTTGAAAATTTAATAGACTCACGATAAAATACGGATGCGTACGTGTTTATTTAACTGGGGACTTGAAATAAGGAGAGTAAATTTTATTTTAACATCTTGAATTTTAATGTAACATTTTAAATTTATTTTAAGTTGGGACAAAAAAATTTCAACAATTATCAAAGGCTATTGTATTTTTATTATTCAAAGCTTTTAACTTTATTCTATAATTAATTGATTAAAAAAAAAATGGGTATCTTGGGATGTCTGACAAAATTTTGGCTTTACTACTTGATTTTTAAAATCATCAGAAATTTTTGTAGTGCAACGAAACAAGTCATATTTTTTAATAAATAGTTAATCAAACGCTCGTGATATGCGTACGTTAATTAATATTTCAATCGTTATTTATTAAATTTAAGATTAAATTTCGTTATAAATCGTTGCGCAATTTCACGATGTTGAATGGACGACGTTGCACGTTTATCGAGGGCTTAACGCACGCGCGGCGTTATCGCAATATTGGATTTTATAAAAAAGAAAAGCCACGACATACCGGTTTAACGCGTATTTAGTTAAAAGAGAGGGAGAAAGAGTACGCGTGCATTGTATGCTCGGCTTGTCCAAGTTGCCCGCGGTTAAAGGAGAGTAAAAAACTTCAAAATTGCCGAGCAACAATTGGGGTAGGGATCATTATTATTATTATTATTATTTTTTTTTTCGCGATTAATAAAATTTAATGAGTAATATTAATCGATAATAACCAACATTATCGTTAAATAGCTGCACGCACGCGTGTCAACGGCACGCTCGACGTACGTAAAATATATTTGAATTCAACGTAAAATTAAAAATTTTCTCGCGCGTTATAATCGTGCATTAATATTTTCATAAATTTTAAATTTTATTATAATTAAAACGAAATTATTCTCTAAAATTATATTTTAATTTCGCGAGTTGCATAATGGATTTTTTCGTTTTAAAAGCGAATTTGTACTTTAAACGACGTGTGCGCGCAAAATTTGAAAATGATTCTAATTTTAATATAAAAATGGGGAGAAATTATCATTTCATTTTATATAACGTTTTACACGATCTATACAAGGATTATTTTTAATTGTGATGAATTTTCATACGTTATTAAGTTTCAAAGGATATTTTATTTAAATAAAAAATGTTTAAATTATTTTTACTCTCATTTAAATCACAAACTTTTTATTTTCTTTTTCGAACGAAAATCCAAAGAAATATTTAATCAATATAAGCAGTAAAATAATAATATTTTATTATTTTAATATAAAATTTTCAACAATTCGATTAAACAATATCTTAATTCAAAGTATACATATATCGATCGCAGCCGTTATAAATTTTCATCATTCGTCGCACAATCAAATAGACGAGTAATTTCACCAAAGCGAACGAGAGACGAAAAAGAAGAAGAAGAAGAAGAAGAAGAAGAAGAAGAAGAAGAATAAGAAAAAGAGGGGCGCGCTCTAAATTTTTTCAATAAAAAGCGAACGACGACAAAATTCACCTCCGCGCATTTACGAGGAAGCGATGTATTATTAGCCCGCCGAGATTGCGCTCTTTTATATCATTCGGCCGCTTTTTTCACTTCGTTTTTTCTTCCTCTCGCCTTTTATTTTTATGTGTATCTTTTGCGCTTATTTCGAGATCGGCTCTTTATACATCTATATACGTACGCTTGAATAATCGATTGACCTTTTTAATAATACGTCGGAGGTGCGCGCGCGCGCGCGCCGAATGGCCGTTTATTTTCTTTCGCCTCTCTTTCAAGCTTTTCGCCACGTCTCCGCTCTCTCGTATTATATGCAAGGATGCATCGTTCGCAACGTGAAAGTTAAAGAGGAAGAAAGAGAGAGAGAGAGAGAGGGCTTAGCTTGTATTAGTAAGCAGGGAAATTCTCGTCGGAGTTCTTTGAATTTTAAATACCGCACGGTAGTGCAAATGATCGACGTTCGCGCGCGCTTGCATTGCAATGTTCATTTTCGGTTAATTATTATCGAGTCCATCGACGGAGATTCGATTTGCTTATGAGGTTTGGTTAAAGAAAGTTTCATTGTAGTTTATTGATTTGCTTTTAGTTTCGTTATTTATTCAACCTTTCTATTTATTTGTTTAATGAAAATTTATAACTTTATACAAGTAGGTAAAATTTATATTTGATAAATGATGTATATTTTTTGGAATTTTGTTTTTTAAGCCCATGATTTAAAAAAAAATTTTAAGCAATCGACCAATGTAGTTTTATTTAATAAAATATTTTTTTTTTATTTATTCAAACTTTTTTTTTTTTTTGATTCTTTATGTATGAAAGAATGACAAATTTTAAACTAAACGGCGAAAATTTAATTAAAAGGCTTTGTTTACATACATTTTTTTACGTAGAAAAGTTTATTATTTTAAAATATAATTTTTAAAATATTTTTATTAAAAAAACGTTTAAATTTAGAAACATAAATTTTATCGAAATTTCTCTTTCGACGAGTAATTAAAAAAAAAAAAAAAAAAAAAAAATTTTGCTTTCATATTGAATAAAAAATAAAAATAAATGTTATCAATCAATAATCCCATCAAGTGCACATATCATAATAAAAAGAAAATTCATCGTTGAAAAATTAATCGATCAAAACTAAAAAAGGAATCCATGGAACCTTAACACGCATACGTCAAAGAGACAAGTAAGCAAGAAGAGAAGAGCGCAGCTCGCATACGAGTACTTCGCGAGTCCACGCGGATCGTATGTACGAAATTTTTTCTTTTCCTTCTCTCTCTCTCTCCCTCTCTCTCTCTCATTCTCTATCTTTCTTCTACGCTTTCGCGTCGTATGCTTCGTGTAGAAGCAAGTCGTCGACGGGGATGCAATTTCCTCGGACGAGCGTAAAGCACAAAGCGCGTAAATGCAGTTATACGAGGATCCGCGAGAAGCTCGGCTAGCCAATTGAGCCCTAAATTACGGGGCAATCTTACGCGGAATATGAAGCGAGCTTGCGCTACGAGAAACTACTACTACTAGTACTAGTTGGAGTAAAGAGGGATTTCGTGATTTCGCTGTTGTACGATGATTCCGACTCGTCCTTTTTGACTGCTCGATTCTTCTCTCTTTTTCTCTCTTTCTCTTTCTGTCTTTTCGTGTAGCAGAGAAAGTCTCGATCTTTTTCCCCTCTTTCCGAGAAATGAGTTATGTCATAGCGCAAGGAGATATTAAAGGTTATTTTCGTCCTTTTTTCCTTTTTATTTTTTCTTCTTCGTTTTTTTTTTTTTTCTCTTCTTTTTTCAAATAAAATTGCGTTGTGACGTTTGGTTTGATAGAGTTAGCGAAGTTGATGAGGAAAAGACCAAGTTTTAATTATGAGCAACAATTTTTGTATTTTTTATTTTTTAAATTTTACGAGGTAAGAAATATTAAGCTTGATGAAAGTAATATAATCAACTTGTATAAACTACTTGTAACGAATTCTCGAGATTCGTATTATCTTAATTAAAGTTAATTAAAGTCATGAAAAATCGTTCCGTTGGTTTACATTTATAATATTAATTTATGGTACTAACTTTTTGTAATATAAAGTAATTTTTACATTTATTTATTTATTTATTTATTTATTTATTTATTTATTTATTTTTTCTCTTTTTTATTCTTGTAATATTTCAAGTTTAAAATTATTCAGCTTCAAAAAAGTTGCTGGAAAGAATTTTTTTCACTTTTACGCGTTTCTCGTACGAAAGAAAATAAAGTAAAAGCATATATAGATAACCTTTTTATTATTAAATTTCTTTTAAAAAATTTTTCTTCTTTTTTCAGCAAAAAAAAAGGAAAAAAAAAAAAACAAAATTTATAAATCTTTGGTTCGCTCGATATATTTTTGAAAATTTTAGCCAACTCTCTTTAATATATTAAAAGCTGCACTTTTCGTAAAATTGAAATATAAAAAAAAGATGTAGACTTTTTAGTACTTCAATACGTAAAAAGTCGCGATAAACAAAAATTTCACGGAATAGAAAAAAAAAAGAAAAAAAAAAAAAAAAAAGAATAGAAATAATAATAATAATAAAATATTTCAGCAACGAAGTCCTCTTCATCTCAAATTAGTGACAAATTCGAAATACCATGTAGCACTCGTCTGCTCCGTTAATTCCGTCATAATGAATCGTTCCGCGTCCTCGTATCTACCTTCGTTCTTTTTTTACGCGCGTGTACGTGTCCCCGACAAAGCTGGAAACAAAAAGAAAAAAAAAAAAAAAAAAAAAAATAAATAAAAAAGGAATGCCGAAGAATAAGAGAGAAAGCGCAAAGGGCTCGGGAGAAAAATTCGCTAACGCTGCTGTCGTGTCAAAGAGTCTACGAGGAATGTCCTTACTTTTTAATTTTTTTTTTTTTTTCTTTTTTTTTTTTTATTTTCATACGTACATTCGCGTCAAATTAAAAAATCCTCCCGTCGCTTGAGCTTTTTCTCATGACAATTGTTCCGTACGACACATTCCGTGCGAGGTGTTTTGTTTACTTTTCGCGCGCTCGAAAGCTCGCGCGTCACGCGCGTCGAATGAGAGAAAAGAAAGATGAAAAAGTATACGCGATCGTTGTGTAATTCGATGTATAACAACGGACGCACAAATCGTTTACACCATCGGCTAAGCGTTTTATACGTCACGGCCGAATGAGCATTCGTTTCCATTCGCGCGCAACGAAATTCCCATTGTAAAATTTTGAATAACGACCTTTACGTCTAAATCGACCGAATGCAATTTTCAATAGCCAAGTTGAAATAGTAGCTGTGTACGTATATGTACATGCATACGATTAACGTTTTCTCGCTCTCGTGTACGACTTGTATTTACGAGGCTCTCAATTTTGTCTGTCTCTCTCTCTCTCTCTCTCTCTCTCTCGGTGCTCCGTTTCACTTATGATATTATGCGTGTACGTGTAATATAACGCGCGTGCGAGTGTTAGTTCCGCGCCACACGTTGATCTTCCTGTGCGCGAAAAAGAGAATAAGATATAACGGTTTCTTCTTTCTCTCGCGCGAGCTCTCGTGGGTAAGGCACGCGAGTGTACGTACAACCCCCGGCAAAGTTACATTATTCACGTGCGGGTTACTCCGTGTGAAATTGCCAGCTCAAAAATTTAAAACGAACTTGAAGTATTTCTTGCTCGTAAACTCTCTTACTATTTCTTTCTCTCTCTCTCTCTCTCTCTTTCGCTTTCAGAACGTATGGAAATTTTCATAGATTCAATGGTACTCGAGTAATGTCTTAAATTGAAAATTATTTTTATTTATTACTTTATTTGTTGAGCGAACGTACGTAAAAATAACGCGTGATTACGATTGCTTTATAAAAATTCATGCGAATCACGGTTAAGTGTTTATTTGTTTATTTATGAATAACTGGTTAGCATTTATTTGTGATTTTCGTACGATTTTTAAATTTTATAACAAACGATAAATTGTTAATCATAAAAACAAAAGAAGAAAAAAAAAAAAAAAAAAAAAGAAAAGTTTTGTTCGAATATTTGTGCAATTTATTAAATTAATAACTGATATTTTAACATCAAACCGCAGATTTAATATTGTATTGGAAAATCGAGAAGGAAGCGAGGAAATGAAATTATTAACGAACCAAAGCGATGAATTTCATTTGACTCGCGCGTTAATATATTTTCGACGATCAAAATTTACATATCTTTCATTTTCATCATTAAAATGTAAACATTATTTTTAAAATAATGAATAAGAAAGTATGTGCTTCTGTGAATTTAAAATATTGATAATTCGTATATTCAATTAATTAATCGAATTGTATCTAATGTATGTAAATTAAATAACGTGAAAATATAAATGAATATCATTTAATTTTAATATTTTTTCTTTAATTTGTTTTTTTTTTTTTTTTTGTTTTAATACGATCTCATTATTAATAAAAATCGTTTCATAATTAACTTTATCACTTTGAAAAAAAAAAAAAAAAAAAAAAAAAAGATGATCCCTTAAAAAGTTAATAATTAAATTAAAAGCGGAAAAAAGGTTAAAATTTTAAATGCAGTACATTTTTATCTCATTTTTCCAACTCGTAAAGTGAATTTGAAAAGTGTTTTAACGTGTGTGTGTGTGAGTGTGTGTGTGTGCACTATTAAAATATAATTTTCAGAACTCATCATTTCTCGAGCTTTAGCGGGACTCTTGGTTTTCCGGCGCTTTAAAAAAAACTTTTGAATCTTCGGTTAAACTTTTAAAGTCAAGATACCGTGTAATTTTTTTTACGCCTACTTAATTTTAACAAAAAGAAACAAAAAAAAAAAAAAAAACAAAAAATAAAATAAAAAAATAGAAAATGAAAACATTGAGATAAAATTTTGTCTTTAATTTTTTCAAGAACGTTTATTTTCTCAGTCAATCGTACACTGTATATTTTTAGTTCTGTGTTTTGTGGTATATTAGGTTTAAATGATAGAAAAAAGTCGAAAAATTTCGATAAAGATTATATAAAATCAAATTAATAACACTAATGTATGAAAAAATAAGAAAGAATTGTAAATTATAAAAAATGAATTTCCATTCTCAACATACATAATACTCGCGAAACATTATTAGACATAATACATTTGAAACATACATCCTCCAAAAAAAAAAAAAAAAAAAAAAAAAAAAATTCCTACTTTATAAAATATTTTCAAACTCCCCGCGGAAGATTTAAAATTTTCGAAACCGTCCCATAATGGAACATCTTCCCGTTTACATAAACGCGGATCCGTCCGCAATACATAAAATCTAGCCGTAGTCGTCGTCGTCGTCGTCGTCGACTTTTGGCATTGGTCTTTGTCCGTTACTCCTTTTGTACTCGGCGTCCGGTCGGTTAAGAAGCCCGCGTTTAAGATATAAGTTTTTCAACTTTTGTCGAGGTGAAAAAATACCGGAAAAAGCGGACACAATGCTTCTCAATAAAGCAGGATATCCGCGACGATTTCCCCTAACTTTGCTCTTATACTTCATGCCACTCGAGAATTAGCGTTTAGTTACGTATGTATGTATGTATGTATATATATATGTGTAAACCTTTCATTCTCTCTCTCTCTCTCTCTTTCTTCCTTTCGTTTTTTTTTTTTTTTATTCTATTCGCCGTCGGTGCTACGACGAAAGGGAGGAAAGAACGCGTCGCGATAATTCCGGCGGTGCAGGATAGGTGAAACTTTGAAAAATGGAATTCCTAGGGAAATTAAAGGTGGCACGGAAGAGTAACCCTCGTCGTTGCGTTTGTTTCCGATGTCGAATTAAACTTTTTAATTCCGTAAACGACTAAACGCTTTAATCTTCTTTATCCGTTATTTTTTTTTTTTTTTTTTTTTTTTTTTTTACGGGCTTTGTTGGTAGATGTTGACAATTTTTCGCGTTTTAATTTTTAACAATTTGCGAGAAAACGACTTATCGCAATCGTTTAAATTTTACTAAATTTAAGGGATCAAAATAATAGAGAATGATATTATTAATTTTATTAATAATTTTATAATGTAAATAATTTTTCAGATAGTAAATGATAAAAAATCATAAAAAAGGACGCGTGTTTAACTTTCATTAAATACTAGCCTCAATAAGATATATTTTTATCTCTTTTGTAAGATAAGGAAAAAGTAAAAGAACATTTTTTCAAGTACACGAATGAGACCGTATACTTAAAGAAAACTAAAAGAACGAAAAATTAAAGGAAACGAGCCTTATTACTTTTCATTATTCTTTAAACAATCGTCAACGAAAGAAAAGAAAAATACGATAAAACAATAGAGAAAAGTAGACAACGTAAAATTTAACCGAATCCGCAACGACGTAAAATTTCTTATTATCGTCTCGTCGTTCTCGAGGAATGCGCGTAATTTTGCTTTGCTAAAGAAAAAATTTCCTCTTAAATAAGTCTTACGCAAAAGCATGCGATACGAGAGTAACAAAAAGAGATACGAGAAGAAAAACTGCTCGCGATGATTATTTATAAAAGATAAAAGAATAGTGATTGTTATAAAGTAACGAGGCTTATACATATGCGAGTGAGAAAAACCTTCACGTACGCATTGGCGTAAAAGCGATACTTTAGCCGTTAGCGCGAGGATACGAGACAAGGAATGAAAGAAAGAAACGAGAGACGAGAAAAAAAAGTCATCCCACATAACAAAGTGTTTGTCGAGAGAGAGAGAGAGAGAGAGAGAGAGAGAGAGAGAGAGCTGTAGGTTGAATTTTATTTTTTTTTCTTTCAGCGCACTGGAGAGAATAATTATTTTCAGAGAATATTTCACGTCTTTCTGAGTGAGGATTTACGGACGCGTAGGGGGAGGGGGGTTTGATGAGTTAATTAGATTCGCGCGAATTATCTCTTTCTATTTCTTTTCGCGGCGAAGCAGCTGGAAGTTCATCGCTAGCACGTTGAGGGACATTTTGAAACGTTGCGTTAATTTTTGTACGCGTACATGCGCGAAACTAACGAACGAGGTTGAAAGGTAATTATTTGAATAACTCGAGAAAATAATTTATTTCGCGTCGATTCCATACGTCCGTTTTATTTTTCGTTTAGTTTCATTTTGTTTTAGATTTAAATAAATAAAATACATTGCGCCTGGGCGTATAATAATTTTGCCGAGGTTTTCTCGAATGCCATTAAAGTGGCCGGATTTTATTTTTCCGTTCTGCTTTAATTTACATTTATTTATGAAGAGGTAAATAATGTGAGAATTCTTTTTTTTTCTTTTTCTTTTTTTTTTTTTTTAGTCCGCGTGGAAATATTTTTATTGATATAAAGAAAGAAGAAATAAATTGTTGACGTGCCACGTGTACGTATGTATGAGTTAACGAGAAAGTAGCAAAGTGAACAAAGATAAAAATATATGGATGGAAGATATAAACGTGCATATTTTGCTAGTACAAAATCAAGTTAAAATTTTAGTAGCATCGTATTTATGTAAAATTTTTATCGGTATAATAATATATGGTAGAGTTAAAAAAAATATATAGAGAATTAATTTTTATTGAAAATGAGATTAATTATTATTTTAATTTTTTTTAGATTAATTATTCAAAATGGAATATATTTTAATGCATTATTTATTAAATCCTATCAATTTAAATGTATTAATCAATGTAATTATAATATTTGAATTTGAAATATGTAAATATTATTAGTTTTAATAATAGGAATAGAACGTTATTTTTATCTATAATTACAAGACACAATGATAAATCGTTAATTTCTAAAATAACTTTAAAATCATCGTACACGAGCAAATAATTTTCAAAAATTTTGTCTATCGCAGCAACACCGATGAATTTTCCCGTACAAAACGCGCCAGATCGGCGCTACACGTAAACGTTTCCGGGATTCACTTTCTCGTCGGCTCTTTCATTTCGCATACGTCGGCATCTCGCGTGTCAGCGCGAGTTCAGAGTTAGACCGAGTAATCTCTTGCGCTAATGCAGCATCCGCGGCTCGCAACTCGTGTATTTTACTCTCCGACACCTTTTATCTCCTCCCATTCCTCCCTCTCTCTCTCTCTCTCTCTCTCTCTCTCTTTCTCTCTCTTTGTTACTCTTGCCTAGATGACCCACCGATGGCGAACGTGGATTACAATGCTTAAAATTGTAATACCGCGCGCGTTAGACCCGATGCTCTCGCTTAATCCGACAGCGAAAGAGCGAGTGAGAGAGAGAGAGAGAGAGAGAGAGAAATAGAGGGAAGATTTGAGTACTTGACCTCGGTGCTTCGTACGCTCGAGTGACATCTGCTTTCAGATTTTCCTTCTTCGCGTTGGAGGATATACAGTATATACGAGCCGTGCGACTTGGAAGCTAAGAAGCTTTCAACGAGGCTATTTATTGCACTTGGCTCTCGCTTAATGTTTTGATGAAGCTTTTAATTACGACGGCTTGGATTTAATGTCGCGCCACATTGTTTTTGGTGTAATATTTCTTGAAATTATTATCGCTTGATTAATTTTCTTGTATATTTTTTTGCGAATTGTAATAAAAGGTTAATTAATATTCACAATAAAGTTTCATATTAAATTATCCTTAAAATGCTTCGATATTAGAAAATTAAAAGATTTTTTATAAAAACAAACATTGAATCACTTAAAAATTGTAATTATTGTAACGATAACAGACCAAAAGTAACGTATATTTCATATAAACGAAGGTTTTTTCTTGACAATATTAATGTACGTTGATAATAAGGCAAAAAGTGACGTTTAAATGAGATCGGCAACGGCACGTATAATTAACGCAACGTCAAGATTTTTCATTTAGACGCGAAACTCTGTAAAACGCGTATAAAAATATGCAAGACGAGCGACGGCGTTTATTTATTCGGTTCAACCTGGAAATATTTTCGGTTCGGGTATCGTTGTATTGCATCGTTAATTCTCGACGAAATTCCGTTTTACGCGTTATGACGTTGAATTTAATTTAAAAAATTATGCAACGCATTTAACGCCTAATTTGCGCGCAATTATTTTACGAAAAACTATTCGTTGATTTGAAAATTTTTAAAATTATTATAAAATTAATAGAATAAAATTTATTTTTCATAATTTTCTATTCATATTTATTCGTTTTTAATTTAAATAAAAGCTAATAAAAAAATCGTCTAAATAAAACTTTTCTTCGCCATCTAACATTCTCTCTTCCTCTCATTTTCCTTCATTTTCTTATATCTCTCTCTCTCTCTCTCTCTCTCTCTCTCTCTCTCTCTCTCTCTCTTTCATTAGCTTCCCTCTCTAAAAAGGGTGAAAAGCGTCCGCTTACACTCCACCCGCGTTCCTTCTCCCAGAGAAACGAGCCGTTTTATCATCTCTCAGACCCTTCGATCTGCACCGACTCGAGCTCTGCTCTCGGCTTTCGTTCTTCAGTCGCTATGATTCATTGCCACTCGACGGTATTGTCGCATATTCTTAACGTATAGAGAAAACCCAAAGGATCGAGCTTATACATGACGCGTCCTTTTTAAGTTTCTTGAATGACGAATCGAGATTAGTCATAGCGAGCTCGAGGTTTTATTACCTTAGAAATTGATGCTTTTTTTATTCGCAGTCACGTATTTGTTAAAGATAGAAACGAATAAAGTTTGAATTTTATTTCTTCTTTTGGGACAAAATAGATTAAGTCGATGACACGTGAATTTTATTATAATATTAACGTAAATAAACACTTATTAAAGTATTGAATAAAAAATTTACAGATACGCAAAGTAATTTTTCTTTTCGCAATTAAAAAATTCTCAATTCATTATTAACTTTCGGTTAATGATCTAATTATATTATCTAATAAAAATAAACCAACGTTTTTACTTATAACCAAAACAGTATGTAAAAATGAATTCGTAAAATGTTCCGTGCGACATTGCTTTATTAAATAAGCGATGATCGAAAATACCGATAATACGTATAATTACACGATGTTAATAGGTTATAATGAAGACTAGTCTCGATTGCAGTATACGCTAATACACGATACACGCGCCGCGAAATGGCTTAATATTGATTTGCGCGCGCGTAGGTAGTTTCGATAAATGTCAATTATTAACATTAAGTGCGGAGAAACATAATTATTATTACGTCATTATATTATCTCCATTATCGTTACGAAGGGACGTTATAGGTGTTTTTTTTTTTTTTTTTTTTTTTGTCGCGTTTAACATATAACGAGTTGATTTGCGTACGATGTTAGGGTATAAAAATATAACGAATATCGTATTTTGTGGATACTGTGTGGTTTGACGCTTACGATGTTAATTTGTTTTATTTTATCGGAATTCTTTCATAATTGAAAATTTAAAAAAAATACATATTATATAATGCTTTTACAAATCTGTTCAATTATTTATTAATAAAATTTTAAAACGATCTTGAATAAATTAGCAAAATAAATCTTTCGCGTGCATCACCAAAAAAAAAAAAAAAATTTTTAAAACGAAATCAATTCACAAAGCACGTTAGCGTGTTTAAAAAAAAAGAGAAATATGAAAGGAAAAAGCTAGAAAAAGCACGCACGGAAAAAAAAAAATTTCTCGCCAGGGAACACTTAAATAATTTTAAATAGCCGAGCGCAGTTTCGTCGATAAAATCTCAACGCTTGGGATAAAAATTAAAATAACCCGCAGTTGGTGAATACCTCGAATATATATACTTACACGCGAAGGCAGTAGATTTTCTCCGTAAAGTTTTGTGGATTTCCAATTTTGAGAAATGAACGAACGAACGAACGAAGGAAAAAAAAATAAATAAATAAAGGTATATATACAAACACATGTATGTATACGTATATGCATATGTGAAAGAGAAAGAGGGAGAGGTTAGATGGTTAACACTTTATTTCAACGAAAATCGTAAATCTCCACTCCGGCGGGACTCTCGGCCGCTGAAACTTGAACTCTCGCCAAGTTTCCAGTCTATGCGTACATTATGACCCCTACGATTTCTCTCGGGCTCTCGCGTTTTTTTGTACTTATATAGTATACATACGATCGAGAAGTCTCTTTACCTTCTTCTTCTTCTTCTTCTACCTTCTCCTCCTCCTCCTTTTCTTTTCTTCCTTTCAACCTTTTCGCTTGCTTTTCTACGTTTGCGTTTCGAATCCATCACCCTCTCCCTTTTGCTCTCCGTTTTTTTTTTTTTTTTTTATCTTCTTCTACGTTAATTATTCTTTATCGTGGAATACGATTAAGCGAATTGCATCGGCGAGTTTTCAAATTTTTTTTTTATGTTAGTATTTTTGTAACCTCGTGCGTGGATTAATTTATCATTCTCTTATGAGTTTTTTAAAAAGTATAAATTTATTTTACGCATCGTAATATTACAAATTTCGAAATGAAAGAATGGCGCTTAAACAATTTTTATATGCGTCGCATATTTTTTCGACCGTCGTAAACATTTTCAACGTATAAAAGGGTTATTTGGCTTATAAAATTCGCAAATTGATCAATAATTTTTATTTTAAATGAATTTAAATTTTAAAACTATGCTTTTTTACATTAATAATTACTATGATCCTGATTTATTTTTTTCGTAAAATTAGAATAAAATACGAGGAAATTTCACGTTTCAGTATTTAAAAATGCTTTCATAACATATTAAAACGTAAATACACATATCAACGGTCGACGTATGAGTTAAATAATCGAAATCATTCTAGTACATTTCGATGATTTCAACGTACGTATAGTAAACATCTAAAACAAATAAATCGCTAAAGAACGTATATTTAGATTCGAAATTATAAGTTAGAAAAAAGAATAAAAGATTCAAAAAGAAATGAACGTTTAACATTAAATTTTTCAAAAACATATGTAAGAAGTATTTTTTACGCAGGGATTTGTTTGCATCGTTATCAGTCACTTTATCGAAGAAAAAAAAAAAAAAAAAAAAAGGGAGAGAAACTCTCTAAACAACATATTTCCTCTTTAAAGTTGCACAATGCGGGTAGAATTTCAAAAAATAAAAAAAAAAAAAAGATGCGCAGAATCGACAAACAACGATCCTTCACCATTTCCTCGTTCTCTTTTTCCAATTTTAAACGTTTCCACCGCGCGGCAGCAATGGCGATGCGGCGTCAGTTCGATCAACGCATTATGACAACACCATTCGACGAACGAATTCGCGCTCTGATCTGTGATTTTTAACGCTGACTCACGCGTATAAACGCATCGCGATGCCAGCGACAACGATTTTTATCCTCGCATCGAATCCTTCTGTATCTATCTGTGATTTTCTATGATTGTGAATTTCCGACAGATATTAATTTAATATTTTTAATGTAATTTTTGCAATCGTGAGAAGTTTGATGATTGATTTTCATTTATTATTTTGTGTAATGATTAAAATATAAAGTTTCTTTTTTCATCGTACGATTAATTATTTCGTTTGTTATTTTTTCTCCAATTTTATTCAAAAACACATACAGTTGTACATAGTTTAAACATTTTAACCAACCGTGAAAATACAGACTCTCTCTCTCTCTCTCACTCGAAACTCAAATACACGGAGATAGCAGTAATTATAAAGCGCTTACTACCGACAAGATTTATTTAGTTAGCCTTATTGCATAATATATAAATTTGAAATAATTTATGTATCGCAGTCGCTTTAGCAAATGCATCTGTTTAATTAAAATAATAAAATTAACAGATGTTTGTTACATCGCAACTTATGCGCGTTTGGCAAATTAATGTTGCCGACTTGTCCAAGTGTAAACCACTTTTAAAATTATGAAGCGCGCTATACAATGGTAAAATTCATCCTCTCTTTACAATTGTTTTTTTTTTTTTAATTTCGTTGAATTTAAAATTAATGCATAACGTTGTCAAAGTATTATTCATACACATAAATAATAATTCAATTATTTGAATAAAGTTTACAAAATTAAATATAATTAATGATAATTAAATTCAAATTATGGTCAATAAATATATATTATTTGAAGTGAATTAGAATTTGTAATTTGTAAAAAAAAAAAAACAAATATATCATCGTCCATGTTAATTGTTTAACATTATAATTCTAAAAATTTTAAAATAAATTATAAATTAACATTAATTAAATGAAAAAGAAAGAAAAAACATTAAAATTATTCGAAATAATAAAAAAATTTTGTGATTTTTGGGTTGGAATAATTCGATGTTTTTACGTATACTTAGTCGTCTATTGTGCATAAAAGAAAAACAAGCCGGTCGACCTGTCGAAAAAGCTCGCTTCGTTTGCTTTGTTTTGCATACTTGCAATTTGCGCTTTCTTTATTATTTTGATATTCTTATTGTATATTATTTAATTTTAAAAATTTTAAATAATAAACAAACTTATTTTTAATGCAGCAATTCATTAATTTTGAATATTTTAAACATTTATAAATAAAAAATAATTTTTTAATGCACGCGCAAATGCGCATCCACGTAATTTCGCGGTTGTTATTTACTTAGATGAATATGCAATATAAAAATATTAAATAGAAGATAAAGCAAAAAGTATTGTATAAAAATAATAATGATAAAAAGACGTATAGTCGAAAACAAAATAATTATAATTAGTTATAAATTTTAATAAAAATGATTAATTATATTATACTTTATTTTTTATATATAGAAAATATTTCATGGAATACAGAATTAATAAGCTTTTTTTTTTTTTATTATCATCGATACATTTTTTGTATACTTTTACAATTTTTTTTTTCTTGCTTTAATGTTTTCAACAATTGATAATTATTAACATTTTCCTTTGTATCTATTTCGTTTTGTACATTTTCTTTTTTCCTTTTTTTTTTTTTATTTTTTTTATTTTTTTTATTTTTTGCATATTTGTTTTTTAAAATAAGTTCAAATGCATAAATTAAAATATTTACAAAACATTATTATGATTACATGAGTTCTCTTTAAATTCATTTATCGATAAATAATGTATCATCGATTCAACGCTTCTACCCCTTTAAAAGATTTTCCATTCTCAACCAGACTCGTTTTTTCTCTCTTTCTCTCTCTATCGCTGTTAATTCTTTTTCTTTTTCTTTTTCTTACCATCACCTGCGGCGTTCGCTTCCTTAATTTTCGTCGGCATAATAACGGAGGCAGTCGGCCCAGGTGCTGGCGGGCCTGCCAACGGTTTATAATTGCGCGGCGTGCGTAATTCGATTTCCAAACTATTTCGCATTTCCTCGGAGTTGAGAATATGTCGAGTTGTGCGAAGTACGAACATCTCCTCGTCCGGTAGCTTCGCCGGCGGTGGCTTGTTTGGGATAACTTTTACCTTAGCGCAGCCGGCTTTGCATCTGTTGCCTAAGAAATAATTGCTCGTTAAAAATTATTTGTTTTAGATAAATTTTGACGTTTGATGATGAATTTTACGTTTTTCATTTTTTATTTTTTCTTTTTTTTCTCTTTTTTTTTTTTTTTTAATAATTTTAAATTCGATAATGAACGCATGAGACGATATAAAACATCAATAAAATTTCCGAATGATCAAGAAACCATTAATCGCGACATCAATACATATTTTTAAATTTATTTACATCGAATCGTTGACTTGCAAAAAACAAAAAAAATAAATAAAAAAGTAAAAAATCTTACATCTTACAGCGCGATACTATCCTAAAAAAATAAAAAGCACACATCCGAACGTTCGCTATCGAATTTTCCGATCGATGGCAAATCCACTCGTCCTTGTAAAATTACCTCGGGCGTCCTCGCAATCCGCTCGTACGTTAGGTAGATCGGAATTATCGGGTAAGCCTGCCACCGGTTTTATTTTACCGATGTTCTTGCCCACCCGCACCGACAGCACATTCCCGTTGACCTCGTGACTCAGCTCGTCGTACGCCGGACGGCTCTCGACAGGTGGACAGTTAGGATGATGCTCCATCGTACGTTTTTCTTTCTTTCTTTATTTGCTCGGGAGCGCGCGGCTTTCTTAAAAGTCGATCGTTCGACCGCTTTGCTGATTTCGTTCTCGATTTAAAGATGCGATCGGTGACGGGATCATTTTAAACTTTCTCTCTTTCTTTCTTTTTTCCTATTTTTTTTTTTTTTTTGTGTTTTTCTAATTTTGAGTTTTTTTAAAAGAAAATATACAATGATATTTAAGATTGAAAAATTTTGAGGTTAACGTTATGTCAAAAGTTGTAAGTGCGATGTAAAATTTCTACAAGAATGAAGTTGGATGTTAATGTTATATATGTTGTTTTTGTACGAAATGAGTAATTTATGTATCATACTTATTTTTCTGAAACATAGATACTAATATATTATTGTTAGAAAAATTTTTCTTATAAAGCGATGCTAGCATATTATTATAATTATAATTATTGCTGGTTTATTTATTGCTTAATTCTGATTATTAAACATTAATTCTATATACAATTGATTAAATTTGAGCTTCGATAACTCGATAATTATTGGCAAATTTAGACTTAACGTTTGCCATGTATCTGTGACGGTCTAAAAGATATGTCTTCCAAAAATCAATATTAAATAAAAGTAGCAATCGACATTTATTTAATAGAAATAAATGTGCCTGAAAAGAAAAATAAAAGATATCAAAAATTATAAATCCTCTACGAGACGGCGATCATTTTCAACGCGTGACGCAAATTGCCTTTCATTTATCCAACCAACCTAAATAAATAAACCGATGAATAAGTGCTAATGTACGATGCAAATTATCTTACCGTCAGGTTTTCCCGCACAAATCGTAAATTCCCAAAGCAGATCAGCGATTACTACAATCACTCCCGCGTGCTCTCATGATCTCTCCGGGTCTGCGCGATAGCTTCTTCATCTCTCAACGAGATTAATTTTGTACGAGCGATCAATTCATCAGCCTTTCAAAAATTAACCGCGGCTTTTGTATATATACATACATAGACATATATACACAAAACATTCGAAGCCGTAATCAACGCAGAAGAAGCCGCGCATTTTTCTTTACAATCCCTTCGTCCTTTCCACCTCGTTCCCTTTATCCTCTTCCAAGTCGATACATTCTCTCGAGTCAGCTCAGAAATACCCATCGATCTTGACCGCTCGTGCAAGGAGAAAAGGTACGAAGGCAATATAACCGCACCGACACGCGAAACTTGACTGACGCCTATCTTCCATCCCTATACACTTTCCACTTTTCGTCTTTTTCTCTCATTTTATTTTCTTTATTTTTTTTATTTATCTTTTTCTTTCTTTTTTTTTTCGTTTCCTCTTTTCCTCTAAAAAAGTAGCAAAGATGATGACCTTCCGCGGTGGAAAGATAAAGGGAACGAGCGAGCAATGACACGACAGAGACAAAGAGATGGAACAAGATGACGAACCCGGACGATATGAGGATTGGGTGTCCCGTTGGAAATATATTTTCCGCTCGTTTTGCTCAATCCCTTTCTTTGAGCTTTGTTCTACGTCATCGTCGTTCTGGATAACCAGCTGTTAATTCAAACTGAAGTTGAGATATTTCTTTTTCCTTTCTTTTCTTTATTCTTTTTTTTTTTTTTTTTTTTTTTTTTATGTTTTTACTTTTTATATTTTTAATGCTATACGTTGAATTTCAACTGATTTTATTTAATAAAAATTGTTTTGAAAATAAACATTTTAAACTCAAGATACGATTTTCAATCATCGTTTTGCAAAAATTCTAAATAAAACATAATAATCATTTCATCTCAAATAAGTATTTGTAATATTGAGTGAAATAAAAAGAATAATGCATTTTCTGAAATAAATTTCAAGTAATTATTATCTAATTTATATCGCATTTTATGTCAATAATTTAAATTCTACTTATTCTTAATTCTTTCAAGATTTCAAATAAATATTACCTTTTTATAAATATTCTTATTAATATGAATTAATAATCTTTATTAAAATATTTATTTTGATCAATGATAATGAGAAAAGAATCAATTAAAATTCAAGATTTTTCGCATCGATTTAACAAGTCATCCTTTTTCTCAAAAGAAGTAATTCTATAACAAATTCATTTCAATCTTCTCACTCATATTATATAATTTCTTTCAAAGAGAAATAAAATATTGCAAATGTCAGCATTTTAAGGGAAGATCCAAGGAATCTTTTGATAGAAACATTTCCATTAATGACACGCACGCGTAGAAGGAAAACCAAAACAAACGAACGAAAAGAGTGAGAAAATCAAGATAGGAAGAACGAGGGAGGAAACGAGAAAGAGACAGAGAGAGAGAGACGGTAGAAAAATTAGAAGAATGAGAGTAAGAGAGAGAAGTGATGTGCTATATAAATGAGATGCCGGTAGAAAAAAATGAAGGCGCGAGGGAAACGCGCCTAAGAAACTTATATAAAATACCGAGGACGACGTATAGAACGAAAGGAAGATAAAAGTAAAGGAGAGAAGGGGAAGAGGAGGGTAGAAAGGAAGCCTCGTGTGTTTTGCCAAGAAAATGCGAGAGCTCCTGGGCTTCTCGTCACGTCGCAATTTCTTCTGGCCAAAGACTAGAAGGAGAGCAGCACGACGACAGCTATGTTTGGAATGCTCTTCACCAGAAGAGGAAGAGAAAGAAAAAGAGAGAGAGAGAGAGAGCGTCTGTTTCACCGCAGTAGCAGCAGCAGCGACGTGGCTGGCCCATTGTTCTGTACTTTTAGTTCATTTCCCGAATGGCCGGATAAAAAATAGCGGGCTACTACGAAGCTAGCTGTATACTTGTGTCCTTCTTGCTTATTTCTTATTTCTTATCTTTGTTCTTTTTTTCTCTCTCTCTCTCTCTCTCTCCCTCTCTATTTCTTACGTTCTCTTTCTTTCTTTTCCGTGAATAAGCACAAGCACGCGCTCGGGCTTACATTTTTCATTCGACGCCTCGTTTTCTATACTACGCGATGAACGTGTTATGTGCAAAAGTCCACTCATGCAGCTGTGGCGAATGCCTTAAGTAAAAGAAGAAGATCGAGTCTTAATCTGGACGAAGTGTAGTTGCATTTCTTTGCGAGGGCGAGGAGAGAACCATCATGGCGCGATAAATTTTCATCGCTTATTCTACTTGGGAAATTAATTTTTTTATTGTCATTTTTTTTTTTTTTATACCTATTTTAAAAAAAGTTAGTAACATTTGGAGATTTAAATCTTTATTTGCAGGGAAGACTGATAATTGTAAATTTTTGTAAATTTAATATTCGCTGTCATAAATTTCTACTATGTCTGTTTTAGTATTGATAAAAAAAACTAATTTTAATTAATTTTAAGTTAGTTCAAAATACAGCATTCTAGCTTAAAACAGTACAATTTAAAATAATGCAATGGTAATTTTGATTTTAAAATTATAAGTGATAATATACATATTTAGTCAGGCGTTACATGCAACAACATTTTTTGTTTGCAATTCAAATAATTATTTATTTATAAATTGCACTCAATATTAAAACTAAATAAGTAAAATTTATAAATTATATAAATTATTCTATTTATTAGTTAAAACTTTCTTTTTTTTTTTTTTTTTTTAATTCTAAATGACGTATAAAACGAGAAAAAAAAATGATATCGCCAGGGAAAAAGCGATAAATTCCAAAATCATCAAGGAATCCCAGTAGTAAGCATCTTCATCAGCTGGTGTCTGGGTTATTTATTAGCGCTAATTGGATCAGGAGTAATAATTTTCGTTGTATTTATCTGGAGCTAAATAACCAACGATACCGAGCGAGGTATTAATTTCATTTAAATTAACGCCGGTTGTCCAAACGACTATTCCAAAGCGTGTGTTTATCCGTCCAAAACGCATTACGTAAAATCAATAATAAATACGCTTAAAATGACTTGCTCTCTCTCTCTCTCTCTCTTCTCTCTTTCTCCTCCCCTTCACTCTCTCTTCTTCCTTCCATCTCTTTCTTTTTTTCACTCGTTTTTTTTTTTTTTTTTTTATTTTACGTTCGAGGATAACACGCGATAAGCCATTTCGTGATCTATTTTCTTCGGGCTTAAAATTACGCTCATCGTTAAGTATTTTGGTTTTATTAATTTATTTCTTTTTTCCGTTTATTTCTTTCCGTTATATTTTTCGACCTGATTTTTGTTTTTTTTTTTTTTTTTTTTTTTTTTTATATTCCCGTCGTTGCCGCGCACACACGTTGTGCGCGAGAGAGTTTTTCGAGCCAAATGCGTTACTCGCGTCCGCGTAAATAGCGAGAAGTGTCCAGTTGATTTACGAAAAATTCATGAAATTAATGAAGCGAGATAACGGGTTTTAAACTGTATAAAGCGTAAGCTATAGGTCCATTTTAAAATCATTAATTTACGTATTTAAAAGTTAACTTTTCCGATTTACTTGATATATATAAAAATATATATATATATATTATTCTTTTTAAACGATAAAATTTTAATATTATTTTCAACTGAAAATATTATTAATTTTTATAATTTTTATTCGTGATCAATAAATTAATTAAAAATTCGTTACAAAATTTTTCGCAATTTATAACGAGGTTTATCGTTACGTCGTTAAATAATTATTTCGATAATAAAAATAAATTTACAAGCAAAACGTTTGCGTTTATAAAGTATGCAAAACGATCCAATATTTTTATTGCACTTAGCTAAATTCGCTCGTTGGGAATGACAAGAAAGAAATGACGCGAAGTAAAAGATTTTTTCCTCTTTATTCAACTTTCAAATTTCAATCTCAATTACTGCCTGGGTAAGAATAACCCTCCGCGCTCTTTCAACAAGCCGTCGGAAAGATTTTCTCTATAGATAACCTTCAAATATAAGGAAGACAGAAGGAAAAAAGAGGAGGCGCGTAGCATCGCATTGCCGGAGGTCCGAAAATCCGTCTCCCTTTCTCTTCTCTCTTTCATCGAAATTGCTCTATCGAAAAGCGGGATAAAAAGAAAAAAAGCGGGAAAGAAAGAAATCAAGCACGCGATGTGAGCAAAATTGCCATGGAGAGAGAGAGAGAGAGAGAGAGAGAGAGAGAATGTCGCGATTCATTTATGCGCCATAAAAGATTTCTCGAATGTTTACCGGTACGGAAAAGCAGTTTTTCGTTAGACTAGAAGGAGACGAGTGAGTGAAAGGAGGAAAAGAGCGAAAATAAAAGTATAAGAAAAAGATAAGAGAAAGTGAGAGGGGAAGAGATGCTTTAGGCACGAGCTCTCTCTCCCTCTCTTTTGCGCGCTCTCTCTTTTTCCTTTCATTTCTTTTGTCGAAAGTATTAAGCGCGGACGAAGAACTTCATGAAAGTAAAACACGAGCGCGTCGACGACGACGTCGTCGTCTTGGCGTTATGAAAGCGGTGCATAATATTAGCATACCTACATCCCTGGAAGAAGAATATCTGCATGATAGAGCACGTAGAATACCACAGAGCTAAAGAGAGACAGAGAAAGAGAGAGAGAGAGAGAGCGAGAGAGAACGAGCGATGGGGGGGGGGGAGGGGAAGGAGAGATACTAGAAATGAAGAGCAAGAAGGAAAAAAGATCTAATGTGGATCGGAATTCGAAAAGTATGATCTCTACGCCCGAGAATTATTATTTCATTTTAAGATTCTTTTGAGCTGTTTGGTTGATCGCGCGCTTTTGGAATGTATTGAACATTCCGAAAATCCTTCTGAAGTGCAATTTTGTTAGAGAAATTTTATTTGGTTCCCGGTACTTCAATAAAAATCATTTTTCGAATACGAGATTATTTTTTACAGGCTTTAATAAATAATGATAACAATGATTAATTTGCCTCATTTGATAATATATTTGTATTTCTAATAATTTCAAAGATTAAATTTTCTCTAAAGTAAAATCAATTAAATATAATGTCCGCCAATTGTTCACATCTATTAAAAAAAATATAAATTTAATTTCAACGTTTCCGTGATCGTTTATCCGCTTGTAAACACTGATACCATTGTATGGTATTTTATTAGCGCAATGTAAATAAATGCAAGTGCTTTAAAACCTAACAAAGCCAGCTATTTTCAATAATCGATACTCATTTTTCATTCCCGCCAGGCAGTTCACCCAACTCGCTAAAATTAAGCATTCGATAAGAGAAGCCGTATTTATACAAGAGAAAGAAAAGAATGCGAAAGCAAAATAAAAAAAAAAAAAAAACGCGTATCGAAACTCGATAAAGAACAGAAGAAACAAATTAATAAAAATCAGGAAAGAAACACGTACAATGAGAAAGAGAGAAGAGAGAAAGCGAGAGAGATGAAGAGATATCGAAGCACAATCGAGAAAACTCTAGAAATAACTCGCGGGAATATTAATTGGACGTTCGAGAGATCGATGGAATTTTCAAGTCCTCCTGCAGCAACAACTGCGTACATCAAAGCACACATACGCATACACACGGTGGTGCCCTTACAAAAAGCAACGGGCGTTACAAGTTTTACGCGCCAAAGGTACAAGCGCGAGCAATAACGCGAGCAATACGTACATAGCTCGCAGCTATCCCGTATCGACGTACAAATTTATATACGAAAACGTTTATATTGTGTGTATTACACGCGGAAAATTAAATAAGCTCTCGTTGTAAAAGTACAAAGAGATCGTTTAATCTTTATCGAGAAAAGCGCTTAGGTGTACCGTTTAAACGAAATCCGATGAAACTATAGACTTTTCGTTGTAGTTTCGGTTATAGTTCAAGCTTCAAAAGTCTGAAAATTGTTTAAATTCCTTGGGACATCCGTCGACATTCGGCTAATCCATTATCACGTAGATTACGTCGATCGAAGTCGATAAGAAATGGCAGAAATGAAGAAACGAGAAAAAGGTAAAATTGATGAGAACGTGTTGAGGAATAATTAATTGTCTTTCAATGAGAACAAAATTGATTTTCGTTCGATCAAATTTTTAAAAAGAAGAGTCTCGATATTTGGATTGTAATCTTGACCGATTGTAATCAATTGATAATTCATCGATATAAGAGATGAGAATAAAATTTTTACCTACGATGATCTTCAACTGTGATTATAGAATTAATTTGTTACATAATAGAATTTAAGACGAATTAGTTTTATTATTATGTAGTGTTAATTTATACTTTAAAAGAAAATATATATATATATATATATATATATATATACATATCCATAAAAATTCATTACAAAAATATTACGTTTAATTTTCATATGATAATGTAATTATGAAATCAACGCAATTGAATATAACACTCTAAAACTTAATTTACAAATCAATTTTAAAATTATCAATTGGTAAAGATCATACGTCATGGTTAAAATAGCGTTAAATTTCGATGGATTCAATCGATTGTTTCGCATTGAAACTTAATGCCATAAAGCCAATTCTTGGTAAAAAAAAGCAATTAGGGCTAATTATATCGGGATAGAAATGAAAGATCATTATCGTTATCCAAAATTAGACTTGAATTAAATTAGTTTTATTACATTTTAGATTTATTAAAGAGAGTATGTACACAAATCTATGTATATTAGATTTTAATTTTGAATTTTTATATGTTTTATAAATATATTTGTAATGTTAGAATGTAATATTAGACTAAATTGAAAATTTACCACCGGTGTAAAAAAGTAAATCATTCCTTTCTTTCATCGTGATAATATTTTAAATCGATAAATATAATACAAATTATAGTAACATCAACGCAATATTCATCGTTTTACGCACATATGCTTGCGCGCGCGTTTAAAATAGATCGTGAAATATAAAAAGCGTTACAAATCTCATTGAAATAATAATACCCGTACGATGGTAAGCAAAATTACACGGTACACCAAGCGGTAGAGAAGTTAAACGAAAATTTTCTCCTTGCTCTCCTTCTCCCCATCCCCCTCCCCTTCCCAAACCTCGGCACACAAATTTTAACACAAACAGAGAGCTTAACGCAAGTACACAGGAACATTTACGGGTTGTTTACTCGCGGCAGGCGAACTGCCGGCAAAACCTCGCCCGTCGCCGGCTCCTACGTCGATCCTTCCGAGATGCAAAGAGAGATAGAAAGAGAGCAGACACATATATATATATATATGTATATATACATATATAAATACCTTATTCGCATGCGTTAAGACGAAGAGACGAAGAGACGAGGGGAAGGGGAAAGGGAGGATGAATGTACGCGAGAGCTCGCGGATAAAAGTCGCTAAGTAGGTTCGAGATTACGATTTAACGGAGGCGAAAGAGAACGAGGAAGGAGTAGCAGGATAGATAGATAGGGAGAGCGAGAGAAAGAAAAAGAGGTAGGGGATACTTAATTCGCACTCGACACTCTCTCTCTCTCTCTCTCTCGCAGAGAGTTTAAGCAGGACGGAGTTGTTAAAAGCCTCTTGGGAAGAGAAGGAGGTGGGACGAAGTTTTTGAGATACTTAGCTCTCCTTCTCCCTCTTTTATTCTCTCTTTCTCTTTCTCTCACTCTCTTTCTTTCTTGCTCGATCTTTGAGAAAATAGAAGCAAGAAAGATAAAGATATACGTATATAATGCTCCGGTTCTTTTTTGCCGCGAAGGCAACCGCGCTTTTTACTCGTAAGGCTTGAAAGAGAGAGAGAGAAAGAGTGGCGAGGTTTTCCTTTTTTTTTTCATTCTTATTTTTTCTTTTTTTTTTTTAACGTATCGAGAGCGCAAACAAGAGTTAATGACCTTTGAAAGCGTTTGAAGTTTCGAGCAAAGAGCTTTCCGCGCGAGAGCTTTGCGACTACGTGTACTTTACGTGATTGAAGGTGTAATTATTAATTTAACGGATAGGTATACGATTATTTGAAAAATGCGCTAAAGGGATTTATTAGGTTAGAAAGATTCTCTTTATTTATTTTTTTTTTTTTATCAATTTATTTACTTATTTATTTATTTATTTATTTATTTATTTATTTATTTATTTTTTTATCAACGATCGGCTCTTAATTAAAAATATTTTTTAGAAATGATAGTGAGTATATAGAGCAACTCTTAAAATTAATTATAAAATGTAAGGGATAAAAAATGTACTTAAATTAATACCTTTTACTTCGGAGTAAAAGCATTGGAAGTATTACTTTTAAATTGTTGTTCTCGATAATAAAAAAGATGAAACTTTCATCAATAATTAATGTACAATGTAGTAATTTTTTTCCTCTTTTTTTTTCAGTACCTATAATTTTATAAATGCTTTTTAAAAATAAATTTTATATTCATTACTCTTAGGAAAATAATTTTCTTACCAGCTGCTGAAACTCATTAATATTTATAAGCCGAAAAATTTTCTATTTCCGAATTAATTATTCTTAAAAAATGCCGAGATTATAGCAACAAAATTTACGCAATGAAACTTTCTCGGTTAACTTACCGTTTCTTCTCTTTTTTTTTCCACGTCTCAAACTTTAGCGAATTCAAGACACATGTACGTAACTTCATTGAAAGCTAAGTCAACAGACTCACTTCGATAAGTAATGCCCTTCATGAAATTTAATCTTCTTTCGCATACAGAAACTTGTCGGAAACGTCTTCATGAGTCTACTGTACTTTGATATTCACTGGAATTTAAATTTATTAAACTTCCTTAAAAAAAAATTAAAATAAAACATTTGCCGAATGTAGTTTTCAAACTAAATTTCAAAGTCTTGATTAAATATGTCAAAAGAGCGTAAAAAAATTTCAAACGCTTTACTTTTCATGTCATTTGACAACGTTTGTGTACAATCTTTTTTCATTTAAATGCAAATAAAATAAAGAAAAAATTAAACTTTAAAATACATAAATTATCCAAAAGTTAAATCGACAAAACATTATATCGAGAGAGAAAAAAAAAAAAGACAAAGTTACGGGCTGCATAAATTACGTCAAATAAATCGTCGCGGCGCCCACTACTAGAGCGTCAAAAGCATCCAGAAACCGAGACGCCGAACTTTCAACATCGATTTATCACTGTTACGTTTTATCGCTATAATTTTCACTCCCGGCATGAATATTTAAAATCGCTTTTTCTCAACATTAGCAGCGACGATTTTTAATACGGACTTTGACAAAGCTTTGATAATATGCAATTATAAGTAAAGTTTACATAGAAAATTTACGTTAAAAAGTCTTCTTTATTAAAACTGAAAATAATACTAAAATAGTATGTTAATTGTCTGATTTGAATTTAAAGTTTTACAATATGATAAGATTATTAAAACCTAGCCAAATGCAAATAGAATAAATCACTTTAATCAAATAAATAAAAATCAAATTGTAACGTAATCGCGCGAAATTTCAAGTCTACAATCGGTCTTCTTGCATATCCTTCAAATATAACATATATATGTTATGATAAAGACGGAGGGAGGGGAGGCGGGAGGAACGATAGTACGACTTTAAATAACTCGACGATAATTCCCGTGGCTTAACTTTGCCAATTACACGAGAGGCACAAGAGACGTTCGGTTAAAAGGTGGCGGGTTAGGTTAGCGACGACAATGGGAACATATTTCGAAGTAACGCACGAGACTTCCGGCAATCCAAGTACCGGCGTTTCTCCGTACCGAGAAAGAGGAAGGGAAGTTGCGGCCTTAGGTTCGAGTGGGTGTGCGCGCGCGAGGTAAAGTTTCGCCGCGGCAATCATCGTTTCTCGAAGGGATGCTGGGCAAAGTGTTGTTGCAACGTTGCAACAATGAAAGTCACTCGAGCGTCGTTGTTCGGATTTCACGCGTACGAGAATTCTATTTGCGCGCGAGCGCGTTTACGTGTATGTGTATGTGTGTGTGTGTGTGTGTGTGTGTGTGTGTGTGTGTGTGTGTGAGTACGAAGGAGAAAGTAGTTTAATTGAGTCGAGACACTTCATTCTACTCATGAGCTTTTTCTTCTATTTGCACTATTCATATTTGATTACGATGGATAAATAAAAGGTAGAAAAGTATTATTTGCCGTCGTTTTTTGCACTTTTTAAAGAAATGCGAAAAATACTATATCGATTACCATCCATAAGATATCACTTAGATCACTCGGATCTAATCGCTCTGAAATTTTTCGATTAATTAAGCTATTTTAGAATATTTCAAGTAGTATACTGTAAAATTGTCAGACATTGGAATTTTTATGTTAGTCACAAAATATAGTTCATTTATCTATTCGAATACATTTGTATTAAATTTATATATTTGATTAGATGAATATAAAAGTTCAATTCACAATTTCAAAATTAAAATTCTGACGTAATTACAATATTTTCGATCAAACAATCTTTATCATGCTTATTTTGATAAAAATATTATTTTGCTTTACTGCTTATAACGAAACACAAGAGAAGTTTAAAAATTCATTCTTTAAAAACCGTTAGATTACAAAAGTGCCTCATGAATTTTAAAAACCTACATCCTCAAAAGATTCTTTCAAATAGCGAATCAATTTTCGTCACCTACTCCATTCAACGAGAGCGTGTCTCTCGTCTACGAAAAATTAAACGCGCGTGAAACTTTAGCGTCATCGTCGTCGTTGTCATTACTATTATCCCCTCCATTGAAGCAACGTCGCATCAATTCCGGTCATCGTGCACACAAGTGTGCATACACTCAAAGCAATCAAGCAAGCGAGCCCTCCCACGCGTAGTGCTATAGAGGAAGAAAAAGAAGCGTAAGAGAAAGCAAGACACTACGATGGCAAAGACGACGGCGACGACGACGTCAACCGGCTCATCGAGTTTTACGGGCAAGAGTACCTGAGGGATTCGTTCCTTCTCTCTATCTCTCTTCCTCTCCCTCTCTCTCCCTCTCTCTCTCTCTCTCTCTCTCGCTCAGCCTACTACTCGTTGTCGTCGTCGTCGTCGTCGTCGACAACGACTACAACGACAACAACAACCCTGACGACGAACAAGAGAACGGTACCGCTCTCTCGTACGAAAAGAGGTCGGAGAGTCACGAGAGTGAGAGAGAGAAAGAGAGGAGGAGAGAAAGCTAAGAGAGGTATAGAGAAAAAGAGAGAGAGAGAGAGAGAGAGAGAGAGAGAGAGAGGGAGAAAGCGAGGTCAGCGCGTGACAAATGAGGTTGTTTGTCTGAGCCGCGCACTCTTCCTCCTTCTCTCTCTCTCTCTCTCTTTCTCTTCTCTCCGACACGGAGATAACGAGCCACCTCGGGGGTCTCTCCATCCACTCGTAACCTTTCTACCTACCCATCCTCTCTCTCTCTCTCTCTCTCTCTCTCTCTTTCGACCCGTGTAACTTTGTGCTGGGTAACGTATGCGCGTGCGAAGGACCGTACGACCGTGACATCGTCCCATCGTCGTCGTGTGCGTGTAGACGCGTGACGGCGGCGAGTTTCGAGTAAAACCGAGCTTTCTCTCTCTCTCTCACTTACCCGGCATGCGTGTAAACGCGTGAAACGTGCTCTCGCAATTATCAAAGTCTCGAGAGAATATCGCCGATGTATACATATTGTTTGCGAGATATATCGTTATGGATATACGTACCGCTTTGATGTCGAACGTTGCGTTGCATCGATATTGATACGTTAGTTCTCTGCTTATAAATACACATATCGCAAGCGTTTTTACATTCGATTATTAAATTTATTATAAAAAAAAAAAAAAAAAAAAAAAAAAAACAACAACAAAAATTAATTTAAAATGTATTCACATCCGTCAAAGCATACACAATGCATCTTTGTCCACTTGCGAAACATACCGTAAAAAGAAGCGCGTTTTGCGCACATGTAGGCAGATACGTGATAATACAATCGCCGAGGAAAGAAACGTAATCGTAAAAAAAGCGACGAAAGAGAGGTATTTTTTGCGGTACCGTTGAAAATTCATGCACAACCACGCGTGTGCACACTATTTATCTCATCAGTTTTCTTCTTTTGCATTTCTCTCTTTTTTTGTATCTCTTTCTCTTTACTTCTATTTTTTCATTGGTATCTCGCACATAAATGGGATGCTTTAAATGCGATACTAATTTCTCTCTCTCTCTCTATAACCTTCATGAGCGTGCTGAAGCACATGCATCCGTTGTATCTCTAATTTTCGTGGAACGTGTCATTATATTTAATTGACGGTAGACCGACGCGGATACCCTCTTTCCTCCTTTTCGTCTGCAGGATGCGAGGAACAAAGGGAGAATCCAACAATTAGACAACGACGATACCCGCGGTGACTGACGACGGGCTGGAATTTACTAAATTGATGATCTTTGGAAATATTTTTTTAAATCTTTTTATTTTCCGTTAATTTTTTTTACAAATACAGTTTGTCAATTTACTCTTTGTATTTTCCCACGTTTTCTTTTTGTCTCGTTCATTTTTTTTTTTTTTTTTTTTTTTTCAATCTATTTTCACAGTCTGATAAGAAATTAAAAAATTTATTTGATTTAATTCAGTTGAACTTTCATTTTTTCACTTTGTTTTTCATTACTAAAATTTTTAGAAAGAACAGAATTTTTCGAAAATTTACTATGTTAAATTTTTTTTTTTTAGATCAGTAACTTATGCATTTTATGGAATTTTTAATTATATTTTATCGTAAAAAGTGAAAAAAAAAAACAAATTTATTTTGTAAATTGCAGTTAAAACTTATATTTAAAAATTTAAAAGAATTTTTCTTTCTTCATTATCAGCTGCATATCGATTACAAAAATATTTCTACAAGGCAGGCGACTTTTACCTATCATTAAAGTAATTTAGCCATCATCAAAATTTAAAATGATTAAACGCACAATTACACAACACTCATAATCTGCATTAGCGATGTTAAACATAATCAAGAGAAATTAATAAACCTTAAAAACGACGACAAAGTAAACTTCGCGCACAAGGGAAAACACAACCATCCGATCCTCGTCATCCATTCGCAAACGCATTCACACAAAGGACTAACAAAGCATCCGCAAACAGATCATAAAGGTAAGCGGTAGCCGCAGTCGCGCGCTCACGGCATAACTCAGAGGCGCGAATCGCAAACGAACGACGCACGTGGCAATTAAAGTCTCATTGCCATCGGGGATTCGCCGAGGCGTCGAAAACAAAGAGCCTTGACGCTCACGCGACAATTGGCTCATTGTACTTGCCATTGTATATATATCTTTCCCCACCCCCTACTTTTCTTCTCTCTCTCTCTCTTTCTCTCTCTCTCTCTCTTATCAGCAGAGTTACGCGTATACGCATGTTTGATCTTGAACGATGACAGCGATGTTGACGGTCGCAGTATATACTGTCGTCGTTGGCGAACGATTTCATATTGCGTTAATTAACGGCCATTCGTGCGGTACCCGCGCGCAAAATTTCAAGTTTCGCGAGCTACGATGGATTCTATATCCAGCTGGTGTCTGATTCATGCGCCCGTTTATAACAGCGAACATGTCGAGCTTAAGTTTTTCTTGAGAGTGCGCGAATGAAAGCTGTCCATCGATAGCCGATTTGTCGATGAATCTAAAATTGAATTTTTATGCTGATTTAATTTTGTAATTAAATTTTTATTATTTAATTTTACTTTTACGGTTATTTAATCGACGTGAATAAAGGTGATACAATTTTTTTAATTTATAATGTAAACGTTAAAATATTCTTTTACTTTTGATTAAATAATTCAATAATGCGAATAACTAAAAAGATATTTAAATATTAAATATAAACAATCGTAAAATTTTTATTGAAAAAAAAAAAAAAATAAAATAAATAAATAAATAAATAGAGGTGCAAATTTACATTTTAAAAGTTTAATTTTATAAAATATGACGGTATTTATGTAGCAATGAATCAGTATTATCTTAAGCACCTTAATATAAATCACTCGAGAACACGTGTAGTATATACATTTAAGTGGAGCGAACAGTATAGTCAGCCAGTGACTTAGTAAATTAAGATTTAAATACTCATCTGTCCGCAAGTTGATATAAACAAACTATTGTCCGTAAAAAAAAATGGTGATATAGGAACTCGATATGTTGAAAAAGAAATTATTAAAAAAATTAAAAGAAAAACGACATAATTTCGAATATTATTTAAATTTTAATAACTCTACGACATACACATATGTACATACGCTTGTACGTGTATGCATACATATATGCACACAAGGAGTGAGCAACGATGCCCCGCTTCTTCTTTCTTAACACGATAATCCGTGCTTCAAGGTACCGATGTGTTCTTGGCTATGCATCGGATTAATAAATTCCTTTGTGCGAGAGAAAGAGAGAGAGAGCGACGCCGGTGTCGCGCTGAATTTTTAATATATGTCGGGCCCGGGTTATAAAGTCTCGACGTCTCGAAAAGCGACGAAACAAAAAAGGAGGAAACAAAAAAAAAAAAAAATAAAAGAAAAAAGAATGGAACTAGGCAATTCCGAAAGCTCACCCTTACCGCTTTTAGCAAGAGAGAGAGAGAGAGAGAGAGAGAGAGAGAGAGAGAGAGAGAGAGAAAGAGAGAGAAAGAGAGAGAGAGAGAGAGAGAAAGAATGGGATGTATGGTATAACCAGCCAACGCCTGGAGGCCTCTGATAATCCGGAAATAAATTTAGCCGGCTCGCGATCTTTCTGACGGCGACGTAATTTATTGAAGACGTTGGCGAAAGTAATCGCGAAGAGAGTTAGAAAGAGAGAGAGAGAGAGAGAGAGAGAGAGAGAGAGAGATAGAGAGAAAGAAGGACTTCCTGACTTTGACGGTTCTAGCGTGGCATGTTATACATGCGCGCGCGAGTGTGTGTTGCGTGTTTGAAGATTGCGCGAGAAGGCAAGAGATGAGAAGGATAGTTTACTCCTTTTTGGCAGAATCTTGATGTGTTTGGTTATTTACTTATTTTTCTTTTTTTTTTTTTTTTTTAATTTACTTACTTTTTTTTTTTTTTTTTTTTTTTATTAAAAAGAGATTACTTTTCCATGAAAAAGATTGTACGCGTGAGGATCTTATTGGGTTGGTTAAAAAAATGAATACGCGAGGAAATGGTTATTTTGTAAAATATGTAGGTTTTATGAAAAATAATCTTTTTCTTATAATGTTGAAATAACTTTATTTTTGCGAAGCGAAAAAAATAGAACATGTAAAAAAAAATGTATATACTAGGTTGTTCAAAAAGTTTTAAAAGCGACATCTAATGAGCAGTAGAAGAACCAAAATTTTTACGCCATTTTAATATTTTATCTTTCATATAAACATACCCAAAGTTTCATTCCACTCTGTCAATTCATTGTTTGTTTACATGCCATTTGAAGTTGACGTGTCAGTGTATTTTTTTTACAATGGAAAAAACCGAATATCGTGCAGTGATAAAATTCTTTGTTTTGGAAGGTTTATCAGCAACAGAAATTCATACAAAAATGGTGAAAGTGTTAAAGGAATCTGCTCCTTCATTTCCAACTGTGCATCGATGGGTTTTAGAGTTTAGACGTGGTCGAAAAAGCATTGAAGACGATCCACGCTCAGGACGTCCAAAAAGTGCATCAACACCAGCATTCATAGCAAAAGTACAGGATATAATTTTGGAAAATCGTCGATTGACCGAGAGAGATTTAGCAGAGGCCCTATTGGACCAATTGGATGAAAAAATTAGTGAAAAAAGACCCGGTTTGTACAAGAAAAAAATCATTTTTCATCAAGACAATGCACCCGCTCACACAGCTCAAAAAACCATCACTAAAATAACCGAATTAAAGTACGAATTGTTGCAGCATCCACCTTATTCGCCTGATTTAGCTCCCTCTGACTTCTGGCTGTTTCCACACCTAAAGAAATTCCTTCGTGGGAAGCATTTTTCATCAAACGAAGAGGTTATAGCCGTCGTAGAGGAGTATTTTGCAGGCCTTGCAGAAAGTCACTTCCATGATGGGATAAACAAGTTGGAAGACCGTTGGACCAAGTGTATTGAACTTATGGGAGATTATACTGAGCAATAAAAGTGATTTCACCAACAAAAAAAAGTATCTTCATTTCCGCTTTCAAAACTTTTTGAACAACCTAGTATATGCAGGATGTTTGCTTTATTCTTTGCAATCATACGAAAACAAAACTATATCATACAAAAAATCGAAATAAAAATAACAATTTTGTAATAACACTTCAACATACATAAACAAATACGTTCTCTTGATATAACATGAAGTCATATGAATTAAGATTTTCTTAAAAATTTGAATCACGTGTCCCTTAACATTATTTTTGTACGGAAAATTTTTTTTATTCTTTATTTCTTACAATTTTTCATTAAATAAAGTATAAATACGAATAAAATTTTTATGAACTCGATGCTTTAATCTTATCGCACTGTAATAAAGAAACCATTAGGCGATCTTTCATCAGTAACACATATTAAGCGGGCTTTAAATTTTTATTAAAAATTTTTAATAAGAGATACGTTGAATTTTTATGCGACAACGACGATTCACTTTTCATTGCACACAGTAATGCCCTCTATACGATAATTAATGTTGATTTATCCGTAGCTTTTCGACCGCCTTAAAAATCACCTCGTCATATTTTCAAACGATGAAATATGCGCTTTAAATTCATTAACCTCTTACTTTATCTTTTCCTACGTTTGTATATGTTTATATACGTGTATATATATATATATATATATATATATACATACAAAAATTCGCATTTTAATTAGAATTTTAATTAAAACGCCATTTTTGCAAAGCCCTGCATTTTATTATACGCGGAAAAGAAACAAACGGAGGCGAAAGAAAAGAAAGAAGAAGGCTTTACCTTTTCTCCCCCCCCCCTCTTTCACCTTCGCATAAGCGGAGGAAAATTTTTATTTAGACACCGACTGCTCAACTGAATGTGTATATATATATATATATATATATATATATAGGCTGACACACGGAGGCGCGCGCGCTCGCGCACGTGCGAGAGGAACCGTTTCGTTCCGAGTCTACACAGTCCGATGCACTTTAATTCCGCGAAATTACGGCTTTCCAGTTTGGTCTATCACGGAAATAAATCTTTCTCTTTCCTTTTTGGATAGCGAGGAGTGGGAAATGAGGCGGGGAGAAAGAACGGCCAGCCCATTCAATTTTCATGGGGCAGATTATAATCGCGTTAGGGCGCTCAACCGTTTCTTAATTGCTCCAAGATCGACTTTGAAAAGGAGATGCGAGGGAGTGAGAAAGCGAGAGAGAGAGAGAGAGAGAGAGAGAGAAAGAAAAAATTCGTATTGAAAGAGCTTATAGATTTTATTTATTCTGGGTAATAGACGGATTTCAATATAGCGACAAATTTCGGTTACGATGTCTTCACAAGCCTCTACAAATGTATGTATATATATATAAATTCGACTTTTGTTCAATGAATTTATTGTACATCTTGCTCGCACGAGATTTTTCGTGCGATGAATTTTTTGAAGATTTTTGGTTGGTACTTCCTACGCGAATTTGTGTCATTGATTTTCGAATGATTTTTCTTATGAATTTTTAATAATAAATCAATTGGAAATTCCATCGCGTTTGCGTACATACGCATTTTGTACTTTGTGCGTGAAATTGACAACTCAATTAATTTCAATTTTCACACTAATGCAATTTTAAGTATCGATTATATTGTAAAATCATATGATCAAATAAACAATTTTAAATGGTAAATACATTATGCGGAATTCAATTCGCATAATATTTTTAATAACAAATATTATAAATGTAAACCGAGTACTTGTAATTTAATAATTATAAAACTACATTAACGTGACAATTTAAACAATTGAAAATCGTAATACGATAAATGTTTATTTAATTATAATTTATAATCATTCTTTATTTAACGCAATCATCAAAACTATTATTTATTATATGTGTATATTAAAAAAAAAAAGATAATTTAAAATACTATCAAATTAAAAAAGTATAATAATTATGATACAACGCGCAATAATGACAATAATCCACAATTTGTTTAACAATCTTCGTAATTTTAACATCCTGTTTGGATCATCTTCTTTCATACAATATGAAAATTTTAACCGACGACTACTTACCGCGTAAAGATGTTTACGGATACGTTATTATTTCTTCCGCGATGTTTATTTTTCATTCTTCAGAAAGGCAAATGTTAAATTTAAGTTCTCCAATAACGAATAATATTTATGTTTTTATTTCATTCTGATACTTATTTCAGTTTCCAATTATAATTAACAACTTTAATTTTAAATTAAAATTTAAACATTATTCAATGAAAAGTAAAATGTAAATTCAGAGAAAATATTTATTTTTTAACAATGTTAAATTTTGTTATTCTTCGCAAAATTACATAGTAACGAAAAGGTTAAGAAATTTAATTTGCATAGCATAAAAGTTCAACGTATATTCATCTATATTCGTGCGCGAATGTTGTTACCGCAAATATTGTTACAACGGTAAGATACCGAAACTTTTCAGATATGGCTTGTATCTAGTTACACAAAAGTGATATATAAATATAAACGCGGCTCTTAAGCGCATTGAGTTGCAAAATTTTATCGCATACTTCTCAATATTTCCGCGAGCACTTGATAAACTGTTGATATAAGAACGCAACATAAAACACTTTATAAAAGTTTGACGCTGTGGCTTAAAAACGTATAAACGTATACAGTTCAATTTTTATTTTGCGTTTCACATTATTCAAGCAACGTTGATAAATCGAGACTTTAAGGTTATTATTTGCTTGCTTTTCGTTCTCTTAATTTCAAACTTTTGCATTGGTGTAAATAAAATATAAAGAAAACAAAAAGAAGAAGAAAAACTAACGGGAAGTAAGACCAACGTTATTTTGCAAAAAGTGCAGCAAAAGTACGATGAGACCCAAGAATATCTAAGGAAAAGCAACTTGAAGAAAGGACGAGAAAGAACGAGGGAGAGAGAGAAAGAGAGAGAGAGAGAGAGGAGAGAGAGCAATGAGATAGAGTTCGAACAGATAAGAAGATAGACTCGATAAAAGGTCCATGATCTACGATACTATCACTCACTCTCTCTCTCTTGTTCTCTCTTTCTCTTTCTTTCTCTCCAGTAGCCTCTTCGTGTCCCCATTTTCGTAGAGTTTTCGGCAGTCCTATATACTCACCGGCGCCGTATCCGTTCCTCTCCTTCCCTATTCCTCCGAAACGGCGACGGCCACGTCGTTGTGCAGCGGCGAAACTTTGCCCGCGCCATTTCTCTTTAACGCTCGGTGCACTTTAAGAGAGAGAGAGAGAGAGGAGGAGAGAGAACAACCATTCCTTCGTGATTCTCGACCGTTTCTCCAGCGTGTAATAGTGGCGCGTTCGCGCTTGGATACCTTCACTTGGATGCGAATCTATCTCTGCGTGTGTGTATGTATGTGTGTGTGTCTCTAGTTGTGCTTAAATTTTAGGTGAATATCGATCTATTAATCGATGGATTATGAGAAACTATAATCGTTTCGGAATGTTGAAATACTCGTGCTCGAGGAAAAAAGACGATAAAGGTTTTTTTTTTTTTTTTGAAACTGTTCCGTGGATCTATTTAATGAGAATCGAATAAGTATCTATAGCTTATAAAGAGTTTTTTATATATTTACGAAGCAATGCACGATGAATGCGTTTTTAAGTACAATTACGTAAAAAAAAAAAAAAATAATAAATAAATAAAAAATGAAGAAAAAATTAAATTAAAATCGAAACGAGAAGAAAACTAATGCTTCGACAGTTTAATCAGCGAAATGTTTGGAAATCCGTAAACTTTGATCAGATTCTAATCGGAATTACCAAAATTACATCTACGTATATTCGAACTAACATGTTTGATTTTACTTGAATGTAATTCGTGCTTCCTATCTATACAATACTCTCAATTTTGCCTCGTTTTCTCTTTCTCTCCCTCAATTTACCTCACTCTCTCTCTCTCTCTCTCTCTCTCTCTCTCTCTTTCTTTCTCTCTCTCTTCTCCTTGAACGCAATTGGCAATATCGTAGCAACGCAAACTGAATTTTCCTTCGAATTACTGAGAGGTATTGAGTTTTTAGATTAGATAAACTGATACGATTATTTTATTTATTTATTTATTTATTTTTATTATGATTCGATTCTTTTATAAATTTAATAAAACGATATTTAAATATTTAATTCAGAGTTGATATAAAATTTTAAACGTATATGTTTGTTTAAATTACAATTTGTGAACAATAAAATGAACCGATTCAAAATAAAAAATTACCTCTTAATAAAATATTAAAAGCTTAATGAAATTCAAATATCTGTTTTGTAAATTTGCATGTATTATTTATAAAAAGTTTTAATAAAAATTTCAGAGAAACGATTTTTATTATTTAAAAATTAAATTAAAACAAATAAAATTTTTATGCGCCAAAACTTTTTATTATCAATAACAACGCGCATATCCAAAAGCTCAATTGAAATTTACGATGTTTTTAATGTTAACATACATACACATATACGGTTATATTTTTATACTTGATCATCGAGAATTTTATTGCAGACGATGTTGCTAAGTATTTATGGCTTGTCTGTTTATTAATTGACAATTAAAAAAAAAATCTAAGCAATTAATTCGATAATCAATACGTGACGAGTTTGAACGTAGTCATACGTTAAATAAATAAACGTGTAAATAAAAATTTAACACACTCGCCATTTATTTTATGGTTAATAATGACGAAAATTATAACAATATTACTGTATTTATTACTTAATCCTTAAATCCATAACAATAAACTTTATGCACTATAAACAAAATCTACGATCAAAGTTAAAAAAAATGTTCAATTATTACAACCGAATCATTCATTACAATCAAAAAAACGTTCTCTCCCATTAAACTTCCGCGAAAACTTTTCTACAATTCCTCACCCGAGAGCCGAGCGATTAATACGTAAGGCGTCCCTGCGTCTAGCAATAGGAAAATGATAAAAAAGGAAGCGCGCGATTAATCATTTAAGATTCTTATATGTACTTAAGTATATACCTATATCTACAAGAGGCTTCGAATTTTGATTAAAGTGCCATGAAGACATTTGGATTGCCCGCTTTATAAAAGGACGAATGATTTTGCGAGAGCGAAAAAGAAAGAGAGGAGGAGGAATAGGACGAAAAGTTTCGATTGCCGATCAAGAAGTTGGCCGGCAATCAAATATGCGCATCGCGCCTAAATCAGATACGACGTAAATGTATAAGTTTCTATCTCTTTGGGCGACGATTCCACGGCGGCGAATCTTTAGTAGTCGTATCGTTTTCGAACTATATGGACGCGTTATTGTTTATTGATGTATCGATTGTTTTTCGTTATATTTCATTACGTACTTTATCATTTATTTTTTATGAAATAATATAAGATAAATGCTCGCACGCATATATTTACGAGCTGTGATAAAATAAATATAAGAATTGAAGTTATTTTCAAAAAGCATTTATTTTATTTTAGATTTTTATACGTCGACTTAAACGCAATATCTTCAAGTTACGAAGCACTTGCACAACGTTTTCGCCAATTTGTATGAAATGATGCAATATTCCGTACACATCCACGTATTCCGAACAATAATGGGTTAGATGGTTATCGGTATTCCAAATGAAAACTAAAAGTTTCATAACCATTTAAACTTTGTCCGATATCATTGGCAATGCTAAAAAATTTAAAAGAAAAAAATTGGAAAAACAAAATTTTTTTTCATCGTATTCTTTTTTTTTTTTTTTTTTTTTTTATCACACATTGTGTATTTTTACATACCCCATATACACACATGATATTATAAACCAACTTGAGAAAATATACAACTTGCGCAGGATAGGAAACGAGGAAAAAGTTTCGAATGAATTATATCCGTATAAGTTAAAAATTCCAGTTTGCCTGTTCCTACACAAATAAACGAACGTACCTTTGGGAATCGCGGATCTCTCGTTGCAAGATTAATGCGCGTAACTTATATATCCACCGCATGACCGTTGAACTTGCATATCGCGCGGGGCCGTTGAAATTACGTGAAATAAAAAAAAAAGATTTACTTTTATACAAGTTGAGAAGAAAGTTTACAAGGAAAAAGAAAAAAAAAAAAAGAAAAAAAAAAAAAAGAAAAGAGAAAAAAGAAGAATGCGACAACGTAAAGTTTTACTAGATAACGCGTAACTGTGTATATAAGCTGGTTATGAAAAAATTATTTAAAAAATTTATCAAGTGCACGTTTTAAATAAATAAACTGTATATGCTATTTTTATCGAACTGTTAAAATCGATCAATACTTACAATATTGAGAACATTAACAAAATTTTCGTACAATATTCATTAAACTATTTTATTAAAAACTTTAGCAAAGAATAGCAGTTATAAAAGCTCAAGTAAGCACATGCTATTTATTCAAATCCCATCTACACAAAGGCGCACCATACGCTTAAACTTAGCAAGACCAGTCGGTCGAGAAATTATATGTATATAAGTGGACTAACCGAATGGCATCCAAAACAGAATGGAACGTAAGGTAAAGCAAAGGCTCGCAAAAGAGGCGAACGATCCACGTCATGGAAGAGCAAGAAGATGCTGTACTACAATGGCTTTTCTACGTAATTTGGGTAATGTAGCAGCATGCATTTAATAAGAGAGAGAGAGAGAGACATTCCATACACGACTAAATTAATTCAAGTCTCGACGAAATCAGTTTGCACGCTAAGGTATATACTGCGTGTGTACGAGTGTGTATATTTTGCGGGCGGTAAACGAGCAAAACGCGGGCGCGAGCAGCGGGATACGTCCGAAATTAAGATGAAATACCTGCGCGCGGCTTTTTAATTAAGAGGAATGCGTTGATGCGGCTTTTGCTTTTTTTTATTTTATTTTTTATTTTTTATTTTTTATTTTTTGTTTTTTTTTATTTTTTTTTTTTTTCCTACGTATTTTTCGAGTGACCCGCATAAATTTTTTTATGGTATATACAAAGAACATTTATCGTAATTTTGATGGTAAGGATTCCAATGGCTACTTTTTATTCATCTTGAGTTTACTTATTTGGAGTATTCGTTTAAAAACGATTAGAAATTCGTAAATGATCTGTGTTCTTGTGATATATTTTTACGAGCAAAGAAGACACTATCTCAAACTCAATCTTCCCGACATTAAAATAAAGAGCCGACGAGGATTTTACGAATTGTCCCGCGCCAAAAAGCAAAAAGTTCAAAGTCGTCCTTTAAATAAACATAAGATGCGTTAAAGTATACCGAAGCACTTATAGATTGTCCTCGCGAGCGCAACGTCTATAGTTCGTGCAAAAAACAAGAGGCTACGTGAAAGCAAAAAGAAGGATAAAATAAGAAGGAAAGGAAAATAAGCGAAAGTGTGTAAGAGAGAGAGAGAAAGAGAGAGAGAGTTGGTTTTGCATGGCGCGTCCATACTGCGCTCGTTTGTCAACCGAAGGGGAAATCCCTTTTCGCCATCGTGAGAAATTTATGACAATTCTTGCGCCCGAGCGAGATAACCGCGGCAAACGTAATTCCACCCTCTATTTCACTCGTTCTTATACTACGTACTCGTTCTTTCTCCCTTTCTCTTTCTCTTTCTTCTCGCATCTTTTCATCCCTTTATTTCCATTCTTTCCTATCGTATATAGTTAGCTCAAGAAAATTTACGTACATATCTATAAGATTCGATTTGAGCTCTATTTTCGAAAATGCCCGGGCATTTTATGAAAGTTTCAAATTATTTTGCTAATCTTATCAAACAACGGTCCGATTGAATTAAAGTTTTAACGACTTTTCCATGATTGCCAAAAATAATAAAGAATCTACTCGAAACGATATTGGTTTGATCTTAAAATTTAATTCGCTGTTTTCGAATCATTTTAATGAATAAAGACATGATGAATATCTTTTAATTTTCAATTTAGCAAAAGAAACCCACTATTCATTAATTAGTTAGTCATTCGATAAATTTATCATTTATTATTTATAACTTTGCATTACGGAATTTAAGGATCTAATTTACTTTGTTAAAGTAAAAGAAAAAAAGGAAAAACTTCAAAAAAAAGGAAGGAAAAATTTTTCCTATGAATACAATTACAACAAATCTTATCTTCCATCTCGGCAACAATAACAATAACGAGAGCAACAACGATCCAGCATTCGCACACATCTCATACATCTCGGCGTTTAAGAAGATTTTGCAGCTCGACCACGAACCCTCCGGGGCAATAATTCTTATCTCGTAGGCGGACGCGCTCGCGGCACGTAATTGAGATTAATTCCACGAGTTTAAGATACGATTGTTATTTCGGTGAGGAAGGGCCAATGGATGGGACAGGTCGGGGGCGGGGGGAGAGAGGGAAGAGAAGTCGAAGAAGCTTGGAGGAGGTGGAAGGGGGTTAAAGTTAGCGAAGCAGCGCTACGCGATCGTTATCGTTGGCTTTAGCCGCGCGGCCTGTGCGATATCTGCCCTTCGGATTATAAATTAGGCTCGTTTGCACGCGATTAAAAGGCATCTTGCGCGCTCCTGGAGCCTATTTATTAAACGAAGCGCGCGAAGTTCTTTGTCATCGTTGTACTGTATCTGTTTTGGTGTGTGTGTGTGTGTGTGTGTGTGTGTGTGTGTGTGTGCGTGTGTCGTGTTATTTTATTAATCGCAAGCTACTTGTTGGACTAGAAAATAGAAGATGCGACGATAAAGGATAATGTAGGATATTAATTAATCGATTATGAAACGAGATGAAAATGCCTGCGATAAATAAATATCTTGGCTTTCAAAAGTTGCTTCGTTGGTAGTAATTTTAATTGAAAAAAAAAAAAAAAATTAATCATTTATCAATAAATTTGTTCGTAAAATTAAAAAGTAATCTGTTAAATTTTTATAACGATGATAAAATGTTTGTTAAACAAGGCGTCTGACTAAATATTGACGGTATCTACTTGTACAAAGAATCAGCTAACAATTACCAAAAAAATTAAAAACATTGTAAAAAATAAAATTTTATCTTTAATTTTTCAATTGTCACGTTCAAAAATTTACAAATAAATTTAAAAATAAACAAACTCATAATTATTATTCAACATAAATCGATTTACTACAGTGTAGGTGACACTTACTAAAGAGGTTGGCAGTCAAAGCGAAGTTTTCAGTGCGTTTGCAGCACAGAATATACAATATTCATCCTCTTTCTCTCTCTCTTTCTCTCTCTCTTTCTTCCCTCTACCTCTCTTTCCATCCTCGTAAACTCATCGGCATTCTCATTTTCGTGTCTCATAGGGGGTGAATCGTCGCCTGTCGTACGAGCGGTTGAATTCCTCGCTCTGTATACAGCCTAAGCGCGTAATCTCTCTTACTCGCGCGCGCGCATGAGAGTTTACTCTATGATAACAGCCATCGGCTCCCGTCGAGTCTTGAATTTGGCATTACTGCGACAAGTCATTCAAAGTTTTGAGCGCTCGAACGATAGAAGAAAAAGAAATCGACGACGAATCGAGAAGGCAAAGTTTACGCTTTTAGAACATCCTGTTTGTATTCCTCGAATATTCAATGCGCAACTCGCGACGTGTCGCGAAGCCTCTTTTACTGCACGCGTTGCATGCTCGATTCTATACCGGCACTCGCTTTGTAGTTCGATGGAAATTTTATCGCGATTAATTCGAGATAAACGATTTTTTTTATTTTATTTTATTTTATTTTTTTAAAATTAACTATTCATCATTTACTGAGGTATTCAGAAAACAGATAACGACGTATTAATTATTTAAATAAAAAATCAATAAAAATTGATCACATTGTCTAAATTTATTTTCGATTAAAAACATCATTTTTCAGAAACGCTACATTCACGCGCTTCGAGCAAAGATAGAAAAATTACTCGGAAAATAAATGTCACCGTGTAAAAACGCGCGACGCAATTTTTCCCTCATTTCGTAAAATAATTTCACCTCTGAATTCTCCCCCCTATCGTCCTATCATATTTTTTCTTCAACGCACATGCACACTTCTTTGAGAAATTCTGCTAGACGCGGGGTTTATTCACGCTTCGAGTAAGACGTCTTATCCTCTTCCGGATGCAGAACCAACGCCAACTAAATCTCTCTCGTTTATTTTTTTTTTTTTTTTTTTTTTTTTGTCAAGTGTATGTGTGTGTCTGTTTCTCTTCTTCGCGCGTTACATATACGAATACGTAGACTAGTGCAAACGCAGTTAAGAGCTTTCGTGGGTGTATACACTGCAGTCGCTAATCTCAAATTAAACTGGAAAGTTCGTTGAATTACGAGTGTATGTCGAGTTACGACTATTTATGCTTGGAGAGAATTCATTTGATGCGTCGATGCGTTTTCTTAAATTGACATTCGAAACTTTTTATTTCAAAGCACTTAATTTATTAACTGTTTCTTAAACTTTGCAAACGAATATTTTTTTTTTTTTTAAATAATCACTATAAATATTTATCGATGTAAAAGCAAAGCTTTAGACGATAAATTATTGCCTTTGATTAATTTTTTTTTAATTTAATATATTTAAAAATCACGAAAATTTAAGAGTCTCCGAACAATAATTAACCGTTTATATAATTCAAATATTTCTTTTATACTTAAAACTTAATTTGTAATTAAAGTGAATAAGTTTTTAAAAGCAATAACATCAAGTATAGCAAGAAATTAAGAAATTCTATTCTTTCGAGACGTATTCTTTATTGTTTCAAACAATTTCTCGAATTTAATTTCAAATAATCAAAGCATACAATAGATCTCCCATTAAATTATAATCACAAATACTTTGAATTAAATGAACCTAAACGAATGTCTTTCATCAAAAACAAAAAAAAACAAAAAAAAAAAAAAAAGCAAAAAAAATAAATGAACGTACCTTTTAAATCGATAAAAAAAAGCAGCAATGTCAGTTAGTTAAAGAAAAGTTCGCGCTGAGAGATCGGATAAAGTCAAAAAGAAAAAAAAAATAACAAAGGAAACGGCACTCGACGAATAAAGCGATCAATTCAAAATTAACGCGAATCCCAGCGTTTTTTTTTTTTCTTTTTTTTCTTTTTTCGGTTAATCAATTAAGTGATTCGATTAGCAGACCGGCGCGTGTGTCGCGTACTTTACTAAAACTCCAAAAGCCGAGAATCAGGCCAAGAAGGAAATCGATTTTACCCGACGACGTCGTTGTAGGTACGAGTATACGCATCGAATCAGAGCGAAAAGGAGAGTAGACGACGAAGGAAAAGAAAATCGTCGTTTTGCCGTTTTTTTTTTTTTTTTTATTTTATTTATTTATTTTTCTTTTATCGAGCTTAAGAAGTAAAGTACTAAGCTCTGCTTACGTTAATTTTAAATTAAATGATTTTGTACACAATGGCCGGGAATGGACGAGAGAGAATGAAATAGCGGGAAAAAATGACGGCGAAAAATTCCCGCGCCAGATGTTAAACTTTGAACGCCTTTTTTGCATTTATTTATTTAGTTAGTTTTTGTTTTTGTTTTTTTTTTTTTTTTTTTTTTTTGTTTTTTGTTCCTTATTTTTCGGTCGCGTGAACCTTTTCGTGTGCGTTTATTTTTTGTTGACCTTATTTTCAGGTTGTTCCATAATTTTTTTTTTTTTTTTTTTTTTTTTTTTTTTTATTTATTTATTTATATTATTTTTTTAAACAAAATCAAATTTTTTACATTTCTATTCGAAAAAAATAGTTAAAAATATTTAACGATCGAAAATTTGATAAACCAACACGTAAAATTATCAAAATTGTGCGATGCGTATTTACTTGTACATTACCGATAAGTATGTTAATAATACAATTTATTAGAGTGGAGATAAATTAAATCTGACTAATACGTAGATAATCTTTTAACGGCCGTTAAACTAGTACAAATTGTCTACGTTATAATTTAATTCTGCACTAATAGATATCGTCCAGCAGTCAACGTTTTCGGGCAATTCGTATTAACGAAACATTCATTTTTAAAGCAGTTTAATTTTATATTAATATAAGCTTGAATTTAAACTACATATTATTCATTTGTATTAAATACTTTTGAACAAAGTAATATTAATTTATAGATTATAAAAGTATAACGAGCGTAAATATTAATATAATATAACGACGGACATTTAAATTTTTATTAATTTTACAGTTTTCGATATAACGCAAATGCAAATAAATTTCTATATACGAAACAAAATCGATCATCTCGTACGTTCGCAGCCATATTTCATTTACCGAACCGGTTTAAAAGCATAAATTTAAAAAATTTAGTCACAACGCAATTGTACCGTGAGTTCTAACAATTAAAATACGAAGAATACAAAAAAAAAAAAAAAAAAAAATAGGTGTGTATATGTCTCTGAAATCCAAAATTTATTTTCTTCTTTATTTATGTATGTTTTTTGCTTTTACGCGATCGTACACTTTTTATTCGTACGTATCTATGTATTGATAAGCGTGAAAAATTAAAATAATGTTTTTCTACAGTATGTTGCAGCGGCAATCGGATTAAACGTCGAAAAAGAAAGTTCATTTGATTAAAAGTAACACGTATATTACATTATATAACATTACATATTTTATACAAAAAATAATCACTGAACAAAACAAACAATCATAATTACCATATTGTACAAGACGCAGTAAGAATAGTTTTCTCATCGCGTTTACCTTTATAATTCGATAAATCAATCTACGAATCATGTACTCGTGCGCATTTCCTCTATTTTTTCGCTTGACTTTGGTCAAAGCTTTTGATTACTAGGATTTTGTAAGCGCGTACTCTAAATGTTGTCTAGATGCATCTATGAAGAGGTAAACATATTTAATTGCCCACCGGCGTTTTTGCAAGCCGAGTAAAAAGTTCTTTTTTCTTGCTTTCTTTTTTTTTTTTTTTTTTTTTTTTTTGTATATTCTTAGTTTATTTAAATTATCGCGGAAATTAATTGGTATTTTTTGTGAATACTTTATTCGATACGTTTGCTTTCGTTCGCGGATTGTAGTAGTAGACTTGGATGGAATGTATACTTTTAATTTATTCCCTTCCTTTTTTTCTGTTTATTTCGTATCGTCTTTCGTGGAATCGTGTAACCAACGTAAATTGATGTTTATATTACGAATAATTTGTGAAAGAGTTACCTTTTCAATAGGCAATTGTATATTTTCAAAAGGCAATAATTATATCTTTGTTGATTCTCGATTAGAACGCTGAAAGCAAAGAAAAAAAAGAATACATAAAAACGTCCACATATGCAGTTAAAATGTAGAACTAAGCCTTAAGTTAACGTTACATTAACTCTTTACAACGGAGCGGTAGCATTTAATCTTCCTTACTCATCTCTTTCTCTCAATCTCTCTCTCTCTCTCTATTTCTGGGCGCATGCACTTTTTAATTAGTAACGTTACCAGCAAAGCTTATTCCAGACTGCGCAAGTGTGTGAGCAGAAGATGTAATCTGCGCCCGTGAACAAGTCAAAATGACACGTATACTTATGGAGATTTCGCATACCCGTTCCTCTAATTTTCTATCTTTCACGTTAACGTCCGCATGAAATGCTTAACGATTTTTTCGCGCGCGACTTTATGTTTTTTCCTCGTTTGCCGGTTTTTTAAAATGTTTTTTTTATTTATTTTTTTTTATTATTTTCATAATGATTAAAAAATAACGGGATTTTTTTTTTTGTTCCGCATGCGTTAACGATTTTCACGCTGCATAATTTTGAATCGCGCACACGAATATACGTTTGAATAGTTTTATTCGGAGTAATTTATACGTTGTAAAGTAAAAAAGTACGATATTTCATTTTATTTTTTGTTTCCCTATTTTTTTTTTCTTTTTCTTTTCAGTTTTTTCATTTTTAAATGCGTAAAAATTTCAACGACAATTTTTTAAATCAATATAAAACAATCTAAAACTAAACAGCTTTTATCCATGACGAACCTCAAAGCCGATCATCAAACATGTATAAACGTGTAGAAATACGTTATATTTATTTTTTTTTTGTTTGCCTCGCGTATTTTTTTTTTTTTTTTTTCACAATAACGCTTAAAACACATCGATTTAAAATCACGGCGACGATTCGTCACACAACCTTTACCCGTGAATAAAACTCATCGAATCCTGAAATAAAAAGAAAAGAAAGAAATCCAGAACGAAAAAAAATATAATACATATGTGTATATTAAACTGTCTTTGTCACTCTTTCATCGGCCGATAAATCATTGATTCTATTTGCAAAATTTTTGATAATCCACGAAATACGATAAAACTCGCGGTTTAAAATCGTGGAATACTTCTTCCAACGCTGAGTACGTAAAGGGCTTATGTAATATTTTTTAAATCGATCACAAATGTCGAATATTTTTTTTTTTTCTATCCAAAATGTAAACATTAATAAAAGGTTGATAAAATAAATCAAAATACCTAGATAAAATAGTAAATAAAACAATAAATGATAAAAGCTAGTAGCTATGTCAAAGAAAATAAACAAAACGTTAAAGGACAAAACTAAGGAAGAAAGGGAGAATAAATATAGTCTAGCAATTACCAAAATAAATATACTTGAGTATAAGAAGCGAATAGATGAAATTTTACCAATCGTCCTAAAGCTCTAAGGAAAGGAAAAAAAGAGGGATGATTAATTTTGTCCAACTAGGGAAAAGAGAAAAGAAAAAATACATAAGGAAGATCGAAATACGAGCGGACTCAATAGCGTATATTAATGGACGTAATCGATGATCCCGAAAACGCAGTAAACACGTGCGCTAGCGTCCACACACACACACATCCACACCCACACCCACAAATACACATATATATATACGAATTCCATTGGCTAATGCGCAAGTATTATGGACCAGATAAAAATAATTGGAGAAAGGTGGAATCTTGGCCGGTGTATGTATCGATTTCACATACAGATAGACAATTAGTCTTACCGTTTTCAGCAACCGTATTGTACAATCTTATAAAAATTTTTTAAAAGTAAATGATAAAATTTTGTTGTAATTTTCGAATTTTTTTATAAAAAAACTTTATCGATTATAATTTACATAAACTTAATACAAAAAATACTCGTGTTATTTTCAAAAAATTATTCGAAATTCTATTTCTCAAATGTAAACAAACTAACGATAAGAATAAATAATCGACGATTCGTAAAAATAACATTTCATAAGACATTTCCCATCATGAAGTTATAAAAACAAGCGAGTACATCCGCTATCCTATCCTATTCACTCGCGCACGCGATGTATCAGCGCGCATAAACCAGCCAATCGCACGAATACGAAACCCGAAGAAAAAGCATAAAGTAGATAAAAAATATATAACGACGGGTCATAGCGAAAGATCGGCCACGAACGTTCTTTTATCTCCCCTTCCTTATTTCTTTTTCCATACATGCAGAGAGAAAGCTGCTCGCAAGGGCGAACGATCTGCAGTCCAGGATAAATTCTCGGACGTGCCGGTCGTACTAACTGAAGGGATTTTTCCAAAATGTAACGCGTTCACTGTGTGTGTGTGTGTGTGTGTATGTGTGCGTATGTGTGTGTATAGGTATACATACATATAAACGCTTTCAGCAGGGTAAAACTTCCCTTTTTCCATCTCCACGAGGCTTCGTTGCGCACTTTTTTTACGGCTGTGTCTTTCTCTCTTTCATTTTCCTCGCGTACTCTGGGCTCTTGCGCGTGCAACTTTTAGCTTTGCCATGTATATGTATGTACTCTCAAGACACCTGAAACATATTTTGAAATTTTTTTGGAAGAGATGGCTTTGTTTTCAACTTTGACGATATTTTTATCGTTTGTCGTTGCAAAACTTTTTTGCGGCATTGTGAATTGTTTAACAATGAACATTTCAAATGTATTTCAAATGCAACTTACGCTTACACGTTTTATTTTTATTCAATGAGTCAGAATATAACAAAAAGAACCTTCGTAAAAGCTACTAACCTTAATAAATTTCTAACCCATACGCATACTTATACCAACTTAATCGAGCGTAAAACTTTAATATTCTATAAATTTAAAAATTTCACGGTGAAAATTTACAAGCGATCGAAATAAGCGCGAGTTGAATTGTCATAACCGCGTTAAAATTTACCGCGTAAAATAACCGCAAAACAGTAGAATTCTCATCGATTTCCCATCGAAATCCATTTCTAGCCATCTATTATCACGCTCCCAAACTTCGATTCGTAAAAAGTCTCTTACTCTCTTTCCCTCTTTCTTTCGCCCGATCTCGAGAAAGCCCGTCTCGCAAAGAAGAAATACCTCTCCCCCCAAAATCCTCGGAGAAGATCCTTCGATAACAACTCCTCTTGCGATAGCTCTCGCGGGGATGAGAGAGAGAGAGAGAGAGAGAATCGGCCCCGTCAGGTGGAATTTGCGTGCGAGGAGCACGTTTGATAAACCGCGGTAAATCTTAGCTCGAGTAGAAAACCGAGAGAAAGAGAGGAAGAAAGAGAGGTAGAAGAGCGGCAAGTTGGCAAAAAACTTTTCGACGACGGTGAGGAATCGCCTTTCCGCGAGCGGCGCGCGCCCCCGACGCACTAAGCCCACCCTCTCTAGTCTACTCTTTGCCCCTCTTATCTCTCCTTTCGTAGAATGAGAGAAGAGCCACTGGGATGTGTCTGCGGGCGTGTTTGTGCGAGTGTGTGTCTGTTTGTTTGTATGAGCGCGGAGACTCGTTCGTCGCGGATTTGCGAAAACTCAAGCGGAGATGCTTCGACGGTCGGCTTATGCGAAAGATACGTGCGTAAGAATGGATGAGGATTTTTTTCTTATTTTATTCCTTTTTTTTTTTTTATTTGAAGGGGTTAGAAATGTTGTGGTTAATTTATTCTTATTTTCTTTGGAAATAAAACGCTTCGTAATTTTATTACGAAGAAATCAGTTTGTATCTGAAAACAAACCCTTTTCGTTACCTGACAAATGATTTGTTTCACCTTTATTATTAAACTATGTATGCAACAAAATTTTTTGATGTCGATATTAAAAAAGAAGAAAAAAATGAAGAGAGAATTAATAAAACGTGCTATAAATTTTTTAAATATATGATAACCTAAGCTAACAAAATCAATTTCGAAATTCTTTTTGCAATAATTAATTAAATCAATCTTCTGTTTGTGTATGTGTGTGTCCTACGTTTTTTTTTTTTTGCAAACATTATACGTAAACTGACTTTTTCCAATTCATAAGCAATTTTCCGAAGTACGTGTAATTTTTCAAAAAATTAATTTTCGCAATGAAATTAACATTTAAAGCTTGAAGAGCATAAAAATAATAACCGCACAGTGCAAACAATTTCGGCATCGCAACGTTAATCAAAATATGTCGAAAATCTCGAAAACGAAAAATTAAAATTCGTTTAAATATTAAATTCCTTGCGCTCGATTCTCTAATACTTTTCGTGAGTGGATAAATAATAAAAAAAAGCATTCAACGAAAAATCATAAAATATGAATAAAGATAGTAGAGTTTTTTGAAAAATTTTTCTTTCGACTATTAAAATTTCCTTTTATCTTAAATTGTTCGTTTAAATCGGTTAGCAAACGTTGATTCACACGGCATTGATAAAAACTATTGAATAAACGTCAAGAGAAAATTTCGCGCGAAGTGAAAATTTTTCTATACACCGTTTCTCCAATGCACATCCAAATGAACGAATGTATTTATTTTAGTTTGACGCGCAATTCAATGCGACTTTTTTCGGTATTTATCGCGCGCGTTCATCAAGTCCTTTGTAGAATTGACAGTGACCTATTGGCGAAATGACCGTTGATTTAATAGCGTGATTAATATTGAGAATGATTTGTTGGGCGTCAGGTGTGTGTCCCTGCCTTCCCGTTACTCTCTAAAAAGTCGTTACACGATGTTAAACTTTTGCGAAATTTATTTATTTATTCTTTTTCTTTTTCTTTTTTTTTTTTTAACGATAATTTTTCGAAAATTAACTTCTTCAAAATTATCCGGTTTTTATTATTTATTATTTATCATTTTTTTCGGAAGTTTCGGAAAATTTAATTGTTATTTAATTTACGGTTTGTCGTCTTTAATTTTCTAACAAAACTTTACCGTATACCAACTTTTCGCGCTATAAAATCAAAACAAAGTTTCGCCGACTAATTTTATATAATTTTAAAGCTACATATAATTTAATTAATTCAACTTTATTTCAAATTTATATTTAAATAAAGAAGAATTAAAGCAATTACGAAACTGTACACGATGTAACTTTGTAATTATATAGCTTTTAATTTCAAATCCTACCGTTTTAATTATGTATCGAAAAAGAATAATGAGAATTTTTCAATCGGCCAGCCTGTGTATCTTTTATGTATAAAATAAAATTTAAATTTTCATAAACATAAAAGATGCGATATTAAAAAATATCTCATACTATGTAAATTCGTATAAATAAAACAAAAACATCTGATCTTCCGTATCCACGGCTTCACCCATAAAATTCAATTTCCACCGAAAATTTTAAAACCAAACATAATTTCACCGTGAAAAAACGAGTGTGTATGTGTGTGTGTAAGAGAGAGAGAGAGAGAGAGAGAGAGAGAGAGAAGAAATTGCGACTTGCAACGTTACATCTCGCATGTATATTTTTCTCTGCGTGCGTCTCCTCTGTGCGTAAAAAATATTTCCGCCGATATTACATTATTATCGCGGCTTGCGGTGTACACGCTTTACAGTCATCGATCGGAATTAATGAGATCTCTTCTCCTTCGTCCTCTAACAGAAATGAGAAATAAATTCGATGTTTATATTCTCTATGTTGCACGGGTTATTGGGTTATCGAGAAAGATTCGTTTTAATGTATTTTTTCAACGGTTCTTTTCAAAATAGACACAATCTGCTATTCATAGCTGGTTTTGCTTCTTATTCTTCTTTTCGAAATTCAGATGTTGCTTTGATAGAAATGATAATATTCATGTTTTTATTATCTTAATTTTAACAGGTTTTTATAAAGCCTTCATAATTGAATTACAAAAAAAAGAAATTATAATATTAAAATGTAATTTAAAACCTAAATGTTCAACCGATGAAGTGTTAATTTCTTCTCGTTTATTATTTCAATAAAGACATTTTTTTTGAGTAGTAAAACCAAAATGTAATCAGACTCGACGTCAAATAAAAGATAAATTTTGCTTGCTTTAATTAAAGAAAAAGCGGAAGAAAATGTTGAGTTGAGTTTATAATACCCTGAATGGACAATATTTATTTTACTCGTACTAAATTGTTAAAACTCTCAATCAATGTTCTATTACCGCACAAAATAAATTTTTCATTCGATTATTTTTAAACTCGAAAATATACAATTCCATACGATATATTTAACCACAATTTTTATTATTCCACACGGTATGACTAAAAAATTGCGAATAAATCATATTATAATACGTATTTCTACGAACGTAAAAAAAGAAAGAAAAATAAAACAAAGAATAAAAGGTGAAACAGAGAAAGAAAGGGGAATTTAAATTTAAATTTGTTCGGTACACATAAGCTCTTTTCAAATTCGTGCAAATATCCATCCAGACATCAGCTGTTCCGGGCGCATTGTCGTTCGTAAACGAGGTTTCACCACCGGCGAAAATGAAATGACCATTTACAGCGGCACCTACTAGTGCGACTAATAGTGTAGCGCGGCAGCCACGCTATATACGCGCTTTGTTGCGCTGCAAGCTCAAACGAATTTTCTCTCAATTTTAACGCATTTTCGCGCTCTAAAAATCCCCGATAGTATAACGAGGCCGTGCAATTTAAAAGAACGAAAAAAAAAAAAAAAAAAAAAAAAAAAAAAAAAAAAAAAAAAAAAGAAGAAGCAAGCTTGCGCGTTCAACGATGTAAAGAGTAAAAAAAAAAGGTAATAAAAAAAAAAATTGTAAAAAAGGAAGAAGAGGTTGAAAAAAAGTTAAAAAAAAAAAAATAAAAAGGAACACGGTCGTATAAAAACGTCGCGAGTACATCGCGTACGAGGTATAACACGAGCTCGCTGGTATAATTTCGACACTTTCCCCGAATTGACCTCAAACCTTGCGACTGCTGTCGTTTATAACATATATCGTTACTTCTTTCTTCCTCCCTCTACCTAACTGTATCTCTCTCTCTCTCTCTCTCTCTCTCTCTTTCTCTCTTTCGTATGTCTCTCCTCGGCAAATATGTGCCGGTCGTGGATCCAAAAAAATGTTAATAATTTGCTCGCCCTCGAGCGCGCTATTCGAATTTAATAACGGACTTTCGCGGCTTTTGAATATTACTTGCGTTTGCGCGATGCACATCTAGAGAGAGAGAGAGAGAGAGAGAGAGACAGAGAAAGAGAGAGAAAGGGGAAGCAGCCCAGCTGTAGACTTTTAATTTTACCTAACGCTTTTTCCATATACCCGTTTTACCTTTCTCTCCCTCTCTCTCTCTCTCTTTCTTTTCGTCGCTAATATTATACTCTGTTTATCGCTAGCTCTTCATCTCTTTATTTGTATATTATGAGTAGTTATATTACGAGTAGTAGGAGAATATCTTTTGGGAAAAAGACTTTTTTTTTCATGCGGATATAACTGACAAATTTTTAAAGTTAATCAAAGGATGAAATATTTTTAAAGTAATACGATTACGAAAATCAATTGTAAGCTTTAAACAACGATTTTAATGTTATTTCTGGTTCTGGTAAATTAGATTTTAAGTACATTGTTTAATAATAAAAAAAAGCATTCAAATTTTTATTAAAAAGCCTATTTGATTAATAGTTATCTACACATTATACTACATAAAAAAAAAAAAAAAATTCTTACTTAATTCTTTTTGAAAATGTATAATTATCCAAGCATAATTTACTATTGAAATATAACTTGTTATATCGAACAAAAATAAGTACGCAATATTTGATTTATTTAATTTACTCGACATGGTATACTTCGAATTCAAATCATTAATGAATTGTTGAACGTAGCTGTAAAGTAAAACAGAAGCCTTACACGCTGGGTATTAGCCTTAGTAATAATAAATACTTTCAGTTTCAGCTTCCTATTTCTTTTCCTTTTTCCTTTATTACATGTCTCCGATTCTCACAAAGAACATTATCTTTCTTTTCCTCTCTCTCTCTCTCTCTCTCTCTCTCTATCTATCTATCTCTCTCTCTTTCTCTTTTATCGCTCGCTTATTTTTTCCCTGTATTTATTTTTCTCTTCGCATTTCATTGTACAACTCTAACAGGCGTTCGTTCCGATTCCTTTGGTTTTTTCTTTCCGTTTTTTCGTCTCTTCGAAGGCGTCGACGATGTTCCATATTCTTTCTTTTCCTTCTCTTCCTCTTTCTCTTTCTTCTAGCCTCCGTTGCGAAATTCCCCCTTTCTCTTTTCGATTGTTTTTCACTCGAGAGTCACGCAGCTTTGCCTTTAAGCGAAGCCCTTTCAGATAGGGCGTCGTTGCTTTTTATCCTCTTCTTTTAGGAGACTGGTAGAAAAAGAAAGAGAGAAAAGTTACTTTTTATTCGCGATCGAGCGAATGTCTTTTCGTTTTCAAGCGTAAGTTAGTGGAACGATTTTATAAATCGATTATTCGTATGTTATGGTTTCGTTTGGACCGAATTTACTTCTAAGTATTGAAAACGATTGAGTTTAAAATTTATTTTTCGTTAATAACATACTCGTTTATTAAAAAAAAAAAAAAAAAAAAAAAAAAAAAAATTACAAATAAAATAAATGTCATCGTTATTTTAATTTTTCTTTAAAAATTATCTTAAATAATTAAAAAATTATCAATTTCTTGCAAATCTAATTGTAAATTCAACATAAAGTATACGCGATAAAGTTTATCAATATCAGCTTCGTCTAAATCTACTTTAACAAGTTATACGACTTCTATTAAACTTTCTGTTTTCATAATAGCTTTATTTGGCTCGAACGTTCTCTCTAAGCCTCAGGTAAAATAATCTCCAGGATATATCCGAGCATTACGACACAGCGAGCAACAACACTCGAAGCGTGTGTGACAGTTTGTGAAGTTCAGGCTTGTCGCGTTAGCGAACGATAATTGAGAAAATCGAACTGAGGCTAAGAAATATCGTCGTACAGCTCGTTCGATTTATTTGCCATTAACAATGAAACACGATATAAGTTTATTTCACGATAATAGAAAAAGTGCTCGATTACAATAACCAATGATAGACGTTAAAAATTTAAAGTAGAGTAAATAATTAAACAAAATTAGATTAAAAGATCGCCTTTTTAATGACGACGTGTGCGCAAAATAAAATAAACGGTCAACGAAGAAGAAAAAATGTAAGAAAAAGAGAAGCTTCATCTTTCGATAAAAGTACCTCTCTTTACACGAAAAGACGATCCCGCATACAGATACGGCGTCAAAGCGAGCCGGCATTCGAGAATGGGAGTACGCCGAATTGAATCATTCCCTTCTACGATCCAAATCTTCCTTGTGAACGACTAACGCATCGATTGCGTTCTTAGTCCGGGGAAAAAAGTATCGCTCTCGAGAGCGAGAAAAGATTTTTTCGAATTAGATTGAGCTTTGAGGCATTACATTTTTACTTCAATTATTCGAAGTGTTTCAATTTGTTAAAGTGAAAATTATTTTATTTTTATCGCTCAAAGATTTAACCATTTAACGTTATTTTATTTATTCAACATAAATATAACGATTGATATTTATTTCGTTGTTCGGATTTAAAATAACTATGTTGATTAAACTTGCATGTATTTTACTATTTACGTATATATAGTAAATATAAAATGTGAAAATTTCAAGTTTATTCATTATATAACTGTCAGATTTAATTAATAACCATACTTGATTGATTAATTATTTTGCTGTTTAATAATCAATAAATTTCTCGTTATAATAAATTATATTATATTGTTAATAATAAAAAATACGTACTTTAATAATTTTTTATCCAATATAATAAGTTTCGCTCGCGTAATATTTGTTTGTTACACATGCGCGCCGTTTTATTTTCTAGACATTATTCATTATATTTATCATTATCAGTTTTCCACGTAAATGAAAGTATCAAAAATTTATGCAAATATTAATATTAATGCATACATTTGCAATCTGCTCGTGTACCCTGATTATCATAAGTTGTATTATCTGCTCGATAAATACATAGCTTTAAATGAGCACAACTCATTTTGCAAGCATAATGCAACCCTCGTTAAATAACTTTTCGGTAAGTTTCAAAATAATATCCGGCGTTGCGATGTACTCCCCTGACGGAAGTTCGGTAACCGACGTCGGGTTTCGATAGCCACGTATTACCTTAAAAAATAAAAAATACAATAATAAATTAAAAAATAGATGAAGCGAAAAAAAAAAAATAAAAAATTTAGGAAAACGAAAATATATTCATAATCGTTATTTATAGACAGAAGCGAGGATCGGCAAAGCGACCGCAGAGAAAAAAAAAAAAAAAACAAAAGGTATAAGTTCTCTTGCATACACGTAATACCATTCGTAGTACGGGCAGAAAAAGATAATTGTATTTTATGGTTTAATGATAAGCCGAAAGAGGGCGCAGCCTCTGTGAGAAAAAGTTGGAAAATGAATGAAAGAAGAAGAGAGGAAGAGAGAGGGAGAGAGAAAGAGACGTCGCATAACATCAACATAATTTCGAAGAGAGCCGCCCTGCGCTAGGTCACATTTCCATAATGCGATGCATCGAAAGCCGTGGGGAACTCGACGAGAGAAAACTATACGATGCGTCGCTTTTCTCATCCTTCCGAGCGTATTCTCTTTCTCTCTCACTCTCTCTCTCTCTCTTTGTCTCACCCTCTTTTGCTCTTTTCTCGAGCTCTTATATACGAATTTACATGAATATATGGCTGGATATAGAATGGTAGGATCGTGTTTGCATCGCTGACCAAACCGTGGGATATGACATCGAGAATGAAATCTATACGTGTATATATAACAATGTTTATATACAACTTTGCTAGATGACCGAAGGTCTGATTTTATGAGAAAGAGATGGTTGGTTGGTTGTTTATGGCTGGATATAAAAACTGACAGGATACAATGAAAATGTTTTTGTGCGTACACGCTTACTAATCTTGGATAATAAAAAAAGTTTTTAGTTACAATAATAATTAGTAGTTTTATTACGAAATATTGAAAATTAAGATCGATAATTAATCTTTCAAAATGTATTATTATTAACTATAAAAACGTTAATGAAAAAATATTTATAAGGGTTAATCGAAATAATGTGTTTTAAGTAGTATAAGTCAAGATTAGACACGACTACAGGTAAATATGTGCGTGTATGGATAATTTTATTATTTGAATTTTAAATATTATGAAAATAAAAGTAATTGAGAAAAATAATTATTAAAGTTCAAAAGTAAATTTTTTTTCTATTGAACAATTGTTAATTAATTAATAGAATAGTAGTTTAGAAGGTATACATTTTTTCACTGAAAAATAAGTAGATGCAGCAAGAAAAATAATTTTGAAAAATTTTTTATAAATTATTTTTTATTAATTAATAGATTTTAAAAAAAGTTTTTAATATATCATAGGAGAAAAAATTTTAACGCGTCTTTCCTTAAAAAAAAAAGAATTCATCCAAATTATAAGAAAATGTTTTATGCGCTTTATTGATACAGCATCTGAATATTATACGCAATAATAAGAGATACAATATAAGATATTCTAACAGAATTTTTGGCAGAATACGCGATAGACAAGGAGTCAATGTCGATATTGAACCTTGTGGAAAACAAATTCTGCGGGAATTTGAAGTATCATTGAGATCTTCGAAGAAAATCTGAAGAAGTTCAAAATTTCTTACAAGTACTTCTACCCGAGAAAATATAGTAAGTCGATACTATACTTTTATGAAGGCAACAAAATACTTTGAGTATTTGAAATATACGGTATTGTAAAATAAATATCGGTTTGAGTTTACTTCATGAATAAAGAATTTTTAGATTTTTCAAATTTTTACAGCGAAACTTCAAAAAAGTTACCAAGTTCAAGTTTAAAATATAACGAATGGTTATAATTACTCTATACTTTACGAAAGGACTTACAAACATTTTCATAACTCAAACAAGTCGTTACACAAATCTTTCACATTTAATTTAAGCGCTTTATCCACGCGGGAACTCCGTTTATTTTTTAATCAATTTTTTTTTTTTTCAGTCTGAATTTATGTTAAACCGTAATCTACGAGTATCCTCTTTTTGGTAAGCAACCAACGTTTTCTTTTTCTATACAAAAGGGCTAAAGATTTCCTAAGGGTTTCGTTGTTTCTCCGTCATCCCTGAAAAGGGTTAATTCCCATCTCGGAAAACCTACGGGACGTTGAGCAAACGAATTGACGAACCGAGGAAGGAAAGTGAGAATTCGGCTTAAAGTACAGCGTCAGGTGCCATCGATATTCTTGGTCCTCTTTTACTCGATGTCGGCTCAAAACGATGCGATATATATATATATATATATATATATATATATATATATATATATATATATATATATATATATATATATATATATATATACGTCTTTACATCTCTCTCTCCCTCTCTCTCTCTCTCTCTCTCTCTCTCTCTCTCTCTCTCTCTCTCTCTTTCGAGACATTCCGGGCTTTTCATTAGATATCGTTGTTCGTAATCTGTTGCAGAGACTACAACGTGATTCTGCTTCTCTCTCTCTCTCTTTCTCTCTCCCTCTCTCTCTCTCTCTTTCTCTTTCTCTCTCCTTCTTACGCGAATTGAATAAGAAATTGAGAGATGCCCAGGGGAGAAATTCGAACGGTAGATAAGGCTGCAGAGGCGGAATTTCGACTGCTAACTATGTACCACCTTCGTCTAGTCTCTCTTGCGTGCACATCCGAGAGATAAAGAGGGAGAGAGAGAAAGTCAAGCGATGAATAGTGCTTCGCGATGAAACTGTCTCCTCGACATCCGGCGCCTTCTTCTCTATATTTGTGAGAGGGAGGAAGCAGGTATGCGGATCGCTTTGATTTTCAAAAGAGGGTTTTGAGCCGTGTAAGGCTTTGAGAGAATTGCCAGGTGGATAAGGTAGTCTCCGATAATGGAAACGTTGAAGATAGATCGCAATCGTTTTATTCTCGGTCTCTCTCACTCTTTCTCTCTCTCTCTCTCTCTGTTTTTCTCTGTTTCTCTAGTTTATTCATTCATATTCCGATTCGCTAACCAATTGATCGACTAATATAAATATTTCGAGATATAGAAGTCATAATTAAATGCTTAAAAAGTCAAACATTAAAATAATAATTAAACAGTTACTTCTCTATCGTTTACTCTACAGAAGAACTTAAATCTATTAATAAATAACATACATAATTTAATGTATAATATTAACCTTATGCTTTTTATATTGTTCTTTTATATTATAATATTATAGAATTACATTATAATAATAATTTTATCGAATCATATATCTGTTGTAATGTGCATCTAACCGTAACCAATTAAATATAAAAAAAAAAAAAAACACTAGCTTCGGCCACTTTTTTTTCCAAATTTACACTATCGTTGTACGAACTCTCGAAACGGATTTTGGCAAGTACTCTTCCGCAAGCGCTTGATAAAATTGACTTACACACTCACTCGTACATATATGTTACGTGCACGTATAATTGTTATGCTTGTCCGAAGCAGACAAAAAAATATAACAAGAATTACACGGCTCTTCGCTCGAACGATACGGCGGATAAAAGAGCCACTGACAAAAGCCATTGTCTCGTCCTTGTAAAATAATGTTCAAGTACGACAGCATGCAATTTTGCACTTGCACAACGTATAAAAAAAAAAAAAAACAAGCGACACGGATCGTTCATTCACATAGAGAACGATTGTATGCATACATTGTCTCTTACGCGCATATACACAAATGTATACACAAGCTTTAGCGTTCGCGAAGCGATGTAATTGACGAGTGTCTCTCTCTCTCTCTCTCTCTCTCTCGGTATTCTCCACAAAAGAGACTGGAGTGGGAGAGAGTAAACTAGTGCCGCGTAATCCGATTATTATTACCAGCATCCGGCGATGTACACGGGGATATGTAAGCGCAGCGACGACGATACGTATCGCGCGGATGTTGACGCGCGCGACGAAACATTGTACCTGCTCCTTCGCGTTTGGCTTCGCGCTAAGATTTCCGTTGGATAAAAATGTGCGAATACCGAGGCACGTCACATCAATGAGTAAGCGAGTTTACGCTTACGAGTAAGTGCCAAGATAAATTTGTGAACGTGAAAATTTGCTTATAAAATATCAAAATTTAAAAGTACGCGGAGTTTAATTGTCCACTCGATTATTTACCCACGCCCGTTTTGCCGTTTATTTTAAACGATCGCCCGTAGTACAGCGGCTCATAAGTCGAAAGCTGTTTAATACTCCCTTACGGTTAATTTAAATGAATTTCGTTCGTTCGTTTACGTGCAAGAATGGGTAAATATTAAAATGGAAATGAGAGAGGAAAATTTTAAAGCAAACTACCGAATGGAGGGGTATTAAGCAATAAGAAATGTTTCATTTTGCAAATTTCGACATATTGTGCGGGAAGTAGAGAGGCTCGGTTTTTGAGAGTAAATTCAAAATTAACGATAAAGCTATTGTTTTTTAAAAGATTAGAAGGTAACTGCATTAGCGTATGAATTTTAATGAAAACACTTAAGAAGCTTATACGTTAAATTCGAGAATAAGAAATAATTTATTTTATTTTGTTGAAAAATTATATTTTATAACGTTATCGTATATAAATTGGCGTGGAAACAATTACGGGAAAACGAAATGAAAAAAAATGAATAACGAAACGAACAATTTAAACGAACGTTGTATTAATTCACGTTAACTTGAAATACTTAACGCTACACTGCGAAATAATTCATTAAAGTAGTAAAAACAATTTCTATCCCCGCGTAAATTGCTATACATCTTGTCCACCTAAGAAATCTCAATAGTTTCAAGACCACGACGTTATCCTTCACCTCCAACGGCTTTTCTCGACACTTTTTCACGAACACTCATCCGCAGTAGGTACGTTTGTTCACCTTCTCATACTCTTCTTCTCTGTCTCTCTCTCTCTCTCTCTTTCTCTCTCTCTCTTTCTTACTTACTCATGCTCTTACTTGCTCGCACGGTTCTCGAGTAGAATCAATCCAATTTAGCCAAACAAATTTCTTACAGCACAAGCGCTTCATAGTCGTCGTAGTGGTAGTCCCGGGTCTCGAGCGTGTAAATCATTTTCGCCAAGGGACGACGACAAAGACGACGCGCTTTCACGCAGCTCGAGAGAGCAAACAATGTCGCTCGCCGGTCCAGCAGGAAGTGGCTGAAGTACGGAGATAAAAGGAGAGAGAGTGAGAGAGAGAGAGAGAGAGAGAAATGAGTAAAAGGAATACGAGAACACGCGATGTCGGAAGACGAGCGAGAAAAGAGCCGCAAATGTTGGATGTACGCTCGCGCACACTTATGAGAATTTGTACGCGTAAAAGAGAGAAAGGATGAAATTCAAAAAAATCACACGTTAAAATCTGATTCGAAAGTAGCAGTTGCGATTGAAAAATTAGGAAAATAATAATGATGATAAGTAATGAAACGTTTAATTAGACGGATAAAATTAACTTACGCTAAAGAACGGTTTTGTTAAAAAGAGTTTCTGTAATTTCGTTTGAAGCGGTTTTAATCGAATGTTAATTTGTGAAGGTAATTGATTGATTACCATTCGATTAATTAATATTCAATATTTAAAATGAATAATTTATAAAATAATTAGAGTATCGAATCGTTATAATAAAATTTAATTATAATTTAATTTTATTATTTAATTTACGTTATCTAGTATGTTACGTTACTTAAAATGAAAATTTTTATTACAAAAAATTCTTTATATAATCAGGTAAAAATATATTTCATAATAATTGATTATTTTATAAATATGATTGTGATTCACTTTTTTAAAAGTCATTGTAATTAATTAAAACTTATGTTGATGTCAACTAGAAATATACTGTATTTATTAATTAATTATTACAATCCTTTAATTTAATTTTGATGCTATTATAAAATGATTTTATAGTGCATCATCGCAACGATAAAAAAAAATTCGTGACGGGAAAAAAAAATAAGCTAACGATTGATATTACAATTAACTTTACAAATCTCTTTTTAACGCAACGATAAAAAAAAATTCGTGACAGAAAAAAAACAAGCTAACGATTAACTTTACAATTAACTTTACAAATCTCTTTTTAACAAGTCGGAAACATCAAAAAAGAGCAAGCATCGGTTACAGCCACTTGGCTTATCCGCAATCATTCAGTGAATCCAGAAGTGCTCCGAAAAAAGTGGGTAAAACAAGAGTAAAAAAAGAAAGGAGTAAGAGAGAGAGAGAGAGAGAGAGAGAGAAAAAAAGCAAAGTAAGAAGAAAAAAAGAGAAAGAAAGAAGGCTGGCGCGGAGACCGGAAAAGGACGGCAAGAACGACGTGAAAAAGACTCTCTTAAAAATCTCTACTCGGGTTGGAACGTCACGCCGAGTAAATAAAGACGGAGGTAGAAACAGAGAAAGAGAGAGAGAGAAAGAGAGAGAGAGAGTCCGCCCCTTTGCGGAAGAAGAGCGATAACGAGGTGACGCGGGAACTGACCGTCCAAAGACGAGTCGAGCGCGAGAAGAAGAAAAAAAAGGCACGATGAAGAAGAAGAAGAAGAAGAGAGGAGAAGGTGAAGTGGAAGAGAATAGGTTTGACTGAGTTTGCCGAGAGCGACAGATAAAGCAAAGATAAAAGAAGCACGAGGAAAGAAGAGAAGGAGGAGTAATTACGTTTGGCCGTGGCGAAACTTTAATCTTTGATTCTTGGCCCGCAAACTCGCTCTTTCTCCTCCTTTCTTTCAGCCTCATTGTCCATCTTCGTCATGAGGATAGAATACCCTTATAAAGCCTTAACTTTGTTCACTTTCGTCCTCGCTATACGTGCCATTCTATCGTTTTACCACAATTCTCTGTCTTTTACCTATCGCAGTATAGAGAGATTGGCTCGACGAACGTATGGATCCATTCTCGTTCGTGAAATCCGAGGCGGGAGTAGTGATGGAAGTTTTGTGGTTTCTTTAAAGCTTTTTTTTCGTTTTTTTTTTTTTTTTTATTTGTATTTTCAATTTATCTATGAATTTTAAATCTAATATAACCGAATTGCGTTTTTTGTCAAAACATTTCTCTTTCTTCTGTTCCTTTTTTTTTTTTTTTTTTTCATAACTTTTATCGATGCTGTATAGCTTGTTTACTTCGACGAATATATCCAAGCGATATTTGAAAATTTAATATGAATGGGCTTTGTGACTTTACCGAAATACGTATACGTATTTTACAGTTAAAATTAAATATCATTTTAAATGTAAAACAAAATATAAAGCTAACGACTGTTTTCTTTCTTTTTTTTTTTTTATTTTTTCAAAAAATAAATTTATTTATTTTTTTAATGCTCATAATTTTAATGTGGCAATTTTTGTTTATTTTTTCGATATTTTTATCCAAATATATCAAGAACCAATAGATAGAAACTTATATGGGCTTGGTATTTATACAGATTCGTAATAAATTTCATACCACAGATCGATAATTTTGAAAAAAATATAAATGTATCGTATACAAGTTTGCAAATACTTTTTGAATTAAACAAATAAATGGTTTACAGCGCAGTTATACGTATAAAATAAATTAAAAGTATAAATGTAATTTTAACGTTAATAAATTTGATATCGATATTATAAAATAAAATGAGACGTTTCAAATGTTAGAATAATTATTTACTTTAAATTTATTCATTCACCAATAAAGATGTTTTATGTTTTTTTTTTCTTTTTTTCTTTTATTTTATTAAAATAATTTAACACGGAATTTTCGATATACATATCTCTAAATTCTATTATTGTTTTTTTCGTATATTTTTTTTATTTTTTTGTTTTACTTATTGCGTTTTGTTCAAGAGGAAAAATAATTATAGGGATACTGAAAGGACGATGCTGGATATTTATATATCCTTTTTTTACGGTAGATGTGCTTTTGCTGTTTGTATTTCGTTGGAACGTGTCAATAGGCGAAATTGGCTGATGCTTTCTTACTTATTCTTGAGTCGTGTAGAAAAAGAAGAATACTATAATGGGACGTGACGGTTTTCTATTTAATACTTTTCTGATAAGAAGATTGCCGAGGATATAATATAGAAATCGAGATTCTATTTTTAGAATTATATTTTTTGTCGATTACGTCGAATACTTTTCTTAAAATAATAAAATTTACCTTTGATACCTTTGTTATTATTGTAACTTGTGAAAAACTAATAAATTTAAAAAAACAAAATATTTATTTATAAGTTACTGTAGCTAGTCAGATTATACCCGTACTTATACTACTGATTAATGTCACCCATGAAGTGTAATAATTATAAACAATCAATTACGACCGATTGTGAACGAGATAAAAAATTCGAACATTATTTTTTCCGGAAATGTTTTACTGGCAGCGAACAAAGCTTATATTTCAAAAAGATCTATAGCTATTCTGCACAAATTGATATATAGCTTTGCATCATTTCGACTCGAATATACATCGAAAAAAAAAGAAAAATTTTATTTTGTAATTCGAACATTTTTCTTCGAATCGATGACTACAACGATCATAAAAACACGATGATCAAAATCACCGTTATGTTACAAATGACAATGCCACAATACCTATCTTTGTTGCAAATAATAAGAACACATGATCAAAAACAAATGATCAATATCTCTGTTTTGTTAAAAATTACAATGCAATAATATTTATCTTTGTTACGGGTAATAAAAATTTCATCCGTTAACAATTTTTCGATTTTTTTAAAGCGCATCTGGGAAACATTGATTATTGTTTTAATAAAACGTTACTAAATCAAAATCTTTATTACGAATAAATTTCCTATCAAAAATAAATTAATCATTCTCTTGCCGAAAAAAAAAAAAATTTTTTTCAAAGGACGTTTTTTATGATTTTGAAAAACTCAAATAACATTAAAACCTAAGATAAAACTGCGCTAAGCTTTTAAAACTAACTAAAAATAAAACTTACGGTAATTAAGTAATACTAAATTATAAGTTAAACACCTTTAAGTAAAACTACATTATCTTCTTAAAAGCTCTTCGTGTACTTTTGCAAAAATTAGCTTTTCATTAACCGCGTTAATGCAAAATGAAAAGCTGACCAATCAAAAAGTTACTCAAAAAGTTTTACAATCTTTCTAACCCTAATTCGATTCCATAAACACGAAACCTAATCTCTCGCTCTTTCTCTTTTTTTCCAGTCAGTCAGCGACGGTGCTTAAAGGTGAGAAGAATAAAAAAGGTAAGCTCGAGGAGTTTCCACCTTCCCGGTTATTCCCTGAAAGATACACGAAGCTCTGGTTGCCAATCTCTTAACGCCCGTTCCTACTTATCTTCCTCACTCTTCGTTCTCGTAAATTCTTCGAAACGTTTCGCAAAGGTAAGGCGTATACGCTCGTGGAGAAAAAGCCGCTCGGCCGGAGAGTTCCTTCCCTCCATTCACCGGTGATAAACATCCGCAGTCGGCGGCAAGTTTCATTGCTAGACGCATATTGTACGTGTATGAGGACGTACGTGTCTCTTTGTGTATCTGTGGTTTTTCTCCTTTGCTGTCTTACTTTATCTTTACCTTTCTTTCTATATCCCTTTTGTAGTGTTTCTTGCTTTTGCCTTAAACGAATTGTCTTTCTCTTTTCGTAACGAAGTTTCTCTCTCTCTCTCTCTATTTCTTTTTCGCGTTTTTGTAACTTGTAAAATGTTTCTACACTTTTTATGATCGTCCTCTTAATTTTTATTATCACAAAGGTGATGGTTTTTGTTACTCTACGTATCTTCTAATTTTGGTAGGTATCGTTCAAATATTTTATTAAGTAAAATATTATTTTTATGTTTTAATTAGCAATATTAATGACAATATATTTAGATTTATTTAATTTTACTAAGGTAAACTGTTAGAAATTATACTTGAGAAAACTTAAGGAATACATTTTTTAAATCCTCTTTTTACTTCTAACCCACACAATCTATTCTTTTCCTGCATATGCACAAATGTTCTCTCCTAGCGGTTGGAAGAATCTAGCATTTTTCGAATTTTCTTATGCAGGTGGATTAGATGCCAAAAAAAAATATGCTCTTAACTTGCATTCCTTTTAACTGGCTCTGTTGTGAAGGAAAGAAATGAAGAGAACAGGGTGGTAAGAATAAGGCAAGAGAGAGAGAGAGAGAGACAGACAGAGAGAGAAATATAATTTTTCACGAGACTAAAGCGACCGAAGCTGCTTATAACTACCGCAATTAGAGATGCCGCGCAGACCAAAAGAAGAGTAGGGGAAGAAACAACGGCTTATGTGCAGTTTGGTTAACCACTGGGAGGTTTATTTTTTCTTTTTATAGAATAAAACATGCGTGAAAAAAAAAACAAAAGATATACACCGAATGCCGTATTCATTTTTATCGCGTTATGCAGCCGCGGTAAATTATTTTACGATTCTCGTGCGCTTCTTTACGTCGAGTTTCGAGATCTATGTTTCCTCTTTTATTTTACAATTGGTAATTTGCTTCTTTTATTTTCATTTGTTTTATTTGTATTTTTTATTGCGTTTGTCGAATGTTTTCAACTAAACGTTTAAAATTTGCGAGATCGTCAGTTTTGGCACGAGTCACGTTTATTGCAATTTTTAGTTTAATAAATAATCCTCTTTATTTAATTGGCTCATATTTTTAGAATAAACGAACAATGACAACCATTCAGATACAAATCATTGTTAATGAATAATTTAATAAAAAGTTGAAATATGTTACATTCAATATTCAATTACCTATGCGTTCGAAGTACGATCGATACATTTGATCTGCAAACAATAAACGCGATAAAATTAAAATAATTAATTATTTTAATCGCTTTAATAAAATTCAATTTCAATAAATCAAGCGTTTTTATCGCTTTTCTGTTTTGCATCGTGCAATCGACAAGAATCGATAAATTATTAATTTTATATCGGTAAAACCTTGAAATAATGATCCGATCACTAACGCGAACACGAATAGATCGAATATATGTATATATATATATATATATATATATATATATAAATTTACGCAGATTGTAAACACAACATACATTATAATATGAACAAGACTCCGCTCTCGTACAACGACTGCTCATACAGTCGGCGTACATGCGTCGTTTTCCCCCAAGTAATCAACGATAAATAAACCGTACGATCGGTAATTCGACGAGAGGATCGATTGAACCATCGTGCCCAACCCCAAACTATCGAATCTCCTGTACATATGTATGTATGCGTATGTGAGTGTATGTGTGTGTATGTATGGGCGAACTATTCGTATATAACATACTCGTAAGCGAAAACGCTCAATTATTCGGATTTCCTCCTCACTCGTTCACTTCGTTTTCCCTTTTACCCTACTCTCCACACTTCTCATACGTTGTAAAAGTGGTAGCGCCGTGCGTACTCGTAAATTTACGCCCTGAAATTTTGAAACCCTCGTGAAACATTGTTCGCGATTACTCGCTGAAATAACGCTCCGCTCCCTACGGTAGAAGGAGTACGACAAGTTCTGATTTAATTAAATTGACTAACTCGCCCCCGGAGATTCCGTCGACTGTCCCTTACTTCTCGACCGATCCCTCCTCTCTCTCTCTCTCTCTCTTTCTCTTCATCTTTGTCTCTACGCTTCGTCATGAGCAGTTAACACAATCTTGAGAAAGAGAGAAGATGACAAATTTTAAGCCTTCGAACAAATAGCGATGTAAAACAAATTGAATGTTGGGTATTTATTGGTTTAATTTTATATACGAGGGCGGTTCAAATATGATGGAGACAAACGCTGTAGATGGCGCGCATGTATGTTTTGAAGGTCGTGGCTTGAGTATGTGATAGCTGGGTCCCTTACGAACAGTGTGGCATAGTTTTCGTCGGGAGTGCATGTTTCACGCGCGTGCTACGACCATGAGTGAACGTCAAGTGCCGACCGCCGTTGCGCAACGTATTGTCATTCGTTTTTTTAGTGTGGGAAGGCGTTAAGAACAAGGAAATTTTTCTGCGTTTGCGAAATCAGTTCGGTAGTGAGTGCCTGAGTAGGGCTGCTGGGTTTAAATGGGACAAAGCATTCAAGGATGGTCGTGAAACCGTCGAGAATGAGCCGCATGATCGTCGACCGCAAAATCAGCATCACACCAGACAAAATTTGCCGCGTAGAACAACTCATTTTGGAGGACCGTAGGATGAATGTTCGAGACATTTCGGCTGAACTCGGCATCAGTTTTGGTAGTGTAGAGTCTATCATCCACGAACACCTTTAATATCGCAAAATAACGGCGCGATGGGTTCCTAAACTGTTGAACTTTGAGCAAAAATTCACGTGGTTGGAAGTTTGCGTCTCACGCTCGATACAATATCGAAATTGGGGTGGGAGGTACTGGAACCCCCCCCCCCCCCTACAGTCTGGATTTATCACCCTGCGACTACCACATGTTTGGACCACTGAAAGAAGCCCTCGGAGGTCAAAGATTCAACACCAACGACGAGGTAGAGGAGTTCGTGCGCACATGGCTGTCCGAGTTGCCCAAGGAATTCTTCGATACCGGCATCAAAAAGCTTCCGGAAAAGTGGACAAAATGCGTAACTTGTAAGGGGGAGTACCTAGAAAAACTGTAAATTTTTGTAAATTTTTTCAATAGTAAATAAACGTGTCAGAGCATTTGTCTCGATCATATTTGAACCGCCCTCGTACAACGAATTTTCTTGCTTGAAATTTTTTCCTGCCTTTTTTTTTTTTTTATCAAGCAAAATCGTTAACATTTATTCACTAAACTTGTTTGCAAAAGTTCGTCGAGCTCTAGCGAAAAACACATAAATATATATGCACAAACGTGAAACGCGAATATTTAAAGCAAACGCGATCTACAACGCACTCGATGCGACGTCCACTTCAATGCTGACCATCGCCTCTTATCTCGAGAACGTAAAAGACGAGCAAAAAATCGGAAGAGAAGAGTACACGAGGAAATCGGGTCGCTCTAAATTTCGCAATTCCATCAAATCTCCTCTGCCCTCTCCCCTCCCCACTCCCCTCCTGAAAATCGATTACTCGACAAAAGTGAGCTCTCGGTCCGGTTAATTTCGTCAAAAGTCCCCTGTTGGTCCTTCATCAAAGCCGTTCGGAAGCTCGCACGAGTCACCAATTCCTACCTTTGAGAGTATACGGCGAGCCCTTGACATACTTTTTTTCCGCCTCTTAACGCACGTGGTGTATATTGTGTATGTAGAGTGAGAGATGCGTCATCTGCTAGTCCACATAGTGATTCTTCTTTTTCGGTATTAATTGTATTTGGATTGCGTCTTTCTTTTTCTTTTTTTTCTTTTTTTTTTCAACGCAAAAAGTAAAAAGACCGAGGTTCGTGCTAATACAAGTAAAGCCGCTTGCATGCAGTGCGTTGACAACAAAAGTTTTTAATTACTCGTTCTGATAAAATTAACAAAAATTTTTAGGCAACAATCGCGTAAAATTTATTTTAATCTTTATCGAACGTTTTACAGCGTTTATTAAAAGTTCACGCGCGTAACGTAAACTTTTATTCAACGATGAAAATTACACGGTTGTTAGAAAATTTAATTAAAGTTATTAACTAATTGTGCGCATTTTGATTGTACGAAAATATTAAACTGCGTGATCGATAAATTAAATAAAAAAGTTAAAGTAATTTACGTGCGATTTATAAAATGAAATTTATTATGTACGATAATGAAAAACTTAAAAAAAAAGCTTAAAGAGCTAATTTTTAAAAAGATAAATATTAAATTGTACGGTAAACGTAAAAGAAAATTTAATTTTCGACAATGTTTCCTTGAATATGAATCAGCGTTGATAAGTGACAGAAATTAAATGAGAAATCAGGAAAACGTTGACAACTTGAAATATTCTGATTTCTCTTTCAACCTTCTTTCTTTATTAATATAAACTCAATTGAATTTTCTGAAAATAGCAGAAAATTAAATTGTCCTGATTGGATGTTTAATAAGTCAGAAATTAATTAAAGAAAAATATAAAATCTTTTAAAATCTGTCGGTTAGTATCGAATTTAAACCCATTCGATTCATAACTTAACGATAAAAATAAAAAGATTTTAAAAAAAAGTTTCCACTATAATTCAAATCAAATAATTTTACCTTTAAAATTTTTTAATTTTATTTTAATCGAATTCAAAATCGAACCGTCGTATTAACAAAATTTAAGAAATAACGTTGAATTTATTATTGAAACCTCAACGTTTCAACGTTCACGCGCTCTCCTCTTATTCCCACAAAATAGCCAGAAGATTGATTTCACGCTTTCGAAATCAAATATTATTTACACATCCTCTTGCATTGGAAAGCTCGAGGTATCAATATTTTAAAGAAGCCCCGCACGGCACCAAAACCCAAGAGAGAGAGAGAGAGAGAAAGACAGAGAGAGAGCTATATCGAAACAACATTTCGTCATACGACGGAAATTTTCGGCTGCATCGACTAGCGCATCCGAGGCGTAGTTTGAATATTCGACAGAGACTAAGCAAAGACTCGCGATTCGTTGTAGCAAAGTAGCCCGAGGGGATGTGAAGTTCCCGACGAATTCGCAATGTGACTAATCCGCCGAGAGAGAAAGGGAAGGAGAGAAACGCCTTTGATCAGTACTCTCGCGCTAGCGCTCGCGTTTGCATCGTAATTGTAGGTGTTATATTGCGACATCTGCAGGCTAACGATACTACATATATGAATAAAGTACGTGTATATATCGCAAGCTCATTTTGATTTCCGCAACGTTTGTTACGTGAAGTTTGCGACTATGCGGGTGTTGTATTACCATAACTTTAATAATTATGCGAATGATTTTTAACGTCGTTGAGTTTGAATAAAAAAAAAAAAAATAGATACGCGATATATAGCAGTAGGAGGAAATTGAAATCAATGATAAAATTTTACAGTACATCTGTATTTTGAGCTAACGAAAACCCATAAATTTTTCTTTTTCTTTTTTTTTTTTTCCTTCTATACACAGAGCAATAAATTAAACATCGTGTAATTACAAAGCACTTTACTTTTGAAAGAATTTTTAGTTTGAATACTTGACATCGCTCCCTTTTAGTACTGTCAGTAATCGAGTTAATTGAGATGATTTACAAAAAGCTCCCACGATTTCCGGGTCTTGGACTTTGATGAAATTGCGGAAGATATGTTCTCCCGGTATCAAAAGACGAGGCTCAAAGTCCTCGGAGCAATTTCGTAGACTGTGAGATGTAAGGTGATTTAATGAGGATGTTACGTAATCTAATTTTGTCATTTATAGTTTAATGGTTGAACTTTCTAACGAATTTAAAAAAAAAAAAAAACTAGATTTTCAAAGAACAATTTTTTTTCTAATAACTATTGATAACAAAATAGAAGTAAAAAATAGAAGTAAAGTCATTTATCAAATTATCAATAAAATGCGTTTTATAAACTTTTAAAGATTTAAAAAGTGTAATAAACGTCCGATACAAACAACAGTTTTCGAACGTAATAAAGTTACTTTCGATAAAACCCACGGCTCAACTTTCAAATCGTCTTTTGTACTTTTTCAGCAAAGAAGGCGTTTAAAGCCAAAAGTTTCGAGCTGCGTTAGCACGCAAAAATTAAACGCGATGAAATCCAGATGACGCCGTGAAACTTTGCGCACCTTTTAACAAAGGCTAGCTAAAAGCGCAAAACCGAAGGTCTTTACACAAACCGTCTTTGGTTACAATGGGTCGGTACGATTCGAGAACTGAGCTAAAAAGACGAAGAACCTCGAAACCGTTTCTCTCAAGCATGAGCAAGTTTATTTTCTCGGCATTTTCATCAACCTGAGGAAATGGAAGAAAGAGAGGGAGGGAGGGAGAGAGAGAGAGAGAGAGAGAGAGAGAGACAGACAGAGATAGAGAGAAAGAGAGATGGAGAGCAAAAGAGAGAAAGCAATTCAGTGAAAGTTTCAAGTAGATTTATAAAGTGGCCGAGTTCCGTCGCGGTAACTCGGAATGACGAGAGAGTTGATGGAGACAAGTGAAAAGGGGGAGGAAAAAGGAAGGGCGTAAAGCGGTCTCTTTGTTTTTGAATTAACTTAAAAGCTTAATCGCGACTACCGAAGAGAAATTATAGTTGCATTGCGCGATGGGCAGGTCGACGGCTTTTATCGCAATTTTCATTTTTCCCTTTGGTTACGCTGCGTGAACTATGGTAGAAAAGGTACGAGAAACGAAAGAGAAAGGAAGGACAAAGTAAGGGAGAATAAGATATTTAAATTCAAAAATTGCACATTTTAAATGAGATTACAACAATTCAGTAAATTTCGTTGAATAATAAAATAGAAATTGTGCTTGTCAAAATTTTTAAAAAATATTAAAATTGATGAGAAAATTTAAAGCAGGTATGATGTGAAAACTAAATTTTTTATCAAACGAAAATTATTTAAAAAAACATGTTTACGTATTTTAACTTATATCAAAAGTGAAATAATAAAAAACGTTTTTTATTTAAAATTTATAAAATTATTAAAATCTCTAGAATTGAAACAATTAATACTACATTGGAATAAATTTATTATTATTTTATTTCAAATTTAAAATGTATTTTTTTATTTTATTATTTTCATTCTGCACAAAAAAGATTTTGAAAATTTCATTTTAAAACTTTTGTTTTAAATTTATTATTTCAAGGATATTTAAAAATAAATTGAGGTTTTCAATATTTTTACGTGAGCTAAATAACAGAGAGAAAAAACTTAACTTAAAAAATTTGTTAAAAAAAACTTTAAAATAAAGTTTATAAAAGGCTTTTAAATAACTTTAATTTAGTTTCTTCGACATCGTAAAGAAAATAAAATAGAAAAAAAATAAATAAATAAATAATTACATTTTTCACCAAAAACGCAAATCAATAACCTTTTGAAAACGAATTCATCGTCTCATCGTTCTTCCTTACTCGCAAGCGGCAACGCAACGATCGACTCTGGAAGAAAAATATGCTTTCAATTTTCCCATCGATGACGCGGCCGATACGCGGTATATAACACAAAAAAATTAAAAAAAAAAAAAAAAGAAAGGAACTGCGTTGCAGAACGGAAAAAAAATAAGTGAAAGATAAAGAGAGACAGACAAACAGACAGATAGAGATGGAAAATAGCGAATAGAAACTTCGAAAGCGCGTGTGGTGAAAAATAATAACCAAACAAAACGAAACAGAAGCAACGAGATATAAAGAGAAAGAGAGAGGTAGAGAGAGAAAGAGCGAGAAAGAGAGAGAGAGAGAGAGAGAAAGAGAGAGAGAGAGAGAGAGAGAGAGAGAGAGAGAGAGAGAGAAAGAGCGAGAGAGAGAGAGAAAGAGCAAGAGAGAGAGAGAAAGAGCAAGAGAGAGAGAGAGAGAGAGAGAGAGAGAGAGAGAGAGAGAGAGAGAGAGAGAGAGAAAGCGACGCAACTCAGATAATAACAAAAAAAAAAGGAAAAAAAATCGGGTGCGGGAAAATGGAAGAAAAAAAAGGCATGGAAACGAGGAAAACTGACAATCCAATTTCCGTTTTACATTGCACCGGCAGCCTGTTTCGCGATATCGCTCTCGATCTGACTATATACATCCGTACACATACAATAGACAAGCGCACACATTGACGCATCTATGCACACGTATACACAGAGACGCGTAACCGATGAAAAATATAGGCCACGAGAGTTCAAATCAAGCGCAAGATAACAATGCATCGATGATGAAAAGAGAGAAGAATAAGTGCGAAAGGGAGAAAGTGACAGAAGTACTATCGACGGAAATCGTAATGTTATATTACGCCGATCTCAGAGAATTAATTAATATTAATGAATTTGGGCACGACGTTGTGCCGTTAACCTTGTTATTCGAAAGACGGTGTTATATATACACAGTCGAGTACGAAGCTCTAAAGTCATCTATATACATGTGTGTGTGTGTGTGTGTGTATATATGAGACGTAACGTCAACGTCGATGGCTTATTTTATCGCGAGAATCGGTACCGTCTTGTCGCATCAATGTAAAAGTGATTTAGGTTATCGTTATCAACGGCTTTTCATCTTTTTCAAACGCTTAAATATTTATCTATATAATCGGCTTTCTATTAAATTTTTTAATAATAATCGAATTCAATTCGTCAAATAAAATACGCTTTTTTTCTTTCATTTTATTTTATTGAATTTGAAAAAGTGCATTAAATTGTAAAAAGGTTTCAATGATTCTTAAAGAAAAAGAGATATTATAATCGAAAGATCGATAAATTAAAATAATCATCGAAAGCGAAGTCAAACCAAACGTTTCACAGCCAGTAAAGTAAACTACTATAGAAGTCGTATAATTCATCGTGTCGTCGCTCCATCAATTATTCAAAACTTAAAATACCTCTTATACCTCATAATTACACATCTATTCCCAAGTAAATCCAACTCGAGCGCACCCAAGGAAGACACATCCTCCGCGCGTCATCTCACTCGACGAAACTCACTCCCCCGGTGCGGCGTATTACACCCACTGTCAGAGAGAGAGAGAGATAGAGAGAGAGAGAGAGATAGAGAAGGAGATAGACGTCGCGCAGCATTACGGAGAGAACAGAACGAGAAGAGATGGAGGAGAAGGAAACGCTCGACTGGGGGGGGGGGGAAGGACGAAGGCGGCGACGTTTCCGTCAAGCGCGTTCCGCTCGAGTTCGTAATACAAACGTAATCTAACTAAGGTCACTCGGGCTCATCGCGTAAAGAGGAGGAGAAGGAGGAGTTGGCTGCTGCTTTGTAGGCAGCCGGTAGCTTGGAATTAATGCCGACCACAATCCGTCGGCAGTCCCCCTATATCTATCCCCCCTCCCCCCCCAATCTCTCTAGTTGAATGTAAGCCGTATGTCCGTCTACTTGTGCATGGGCGCACGTGTCCGCACACGACCTTTGACCGTCACCGGCGTCTCACCTTCCTTCTTCCTCCCTCCATACTCTTCTCCCGGTAAGGTATTACTACTCCGGGCAATCCTGTCCTTGCGACCCTCCTATGTTTATCGTCGGGTTTCTCGATCGCGATGAATGATTTTTTTTGTTATTTTCTTCCTGTCTATTATTTTTCTCTTTTTTTTTTTATCTACCTTTTAATTATAAACTTTAAATTGAAATTGAATAATATGAAAATTATTATTATTCTTGAAGTACGACGTTTAACATTTTTATCTTATTAATATTCATGCAATAAATTACTTTAATTGAAAAGAAAAAGATGTCAAAGTTTTTTTTTGACAAATTTTTTAGTTTGGTTTTTTTTTCTCTGTTATTCAGTGCACGTAAAAAAATATAACGATAGCCGTATTTATTGAAATACACGTGATTTTTTTTTTAGATATCTCATTACGAATAAAATAAGATTCGTATGTTTACAATCAAATATGTAAATTATGCTTCGATTGACATATTTAAAATACAATCTTTAATAAATTTTTTGATATTTTTATTTAAATTACGCGATACCTTAACAATTTTTTATTAAAATAAATATCACTTAAATAATTACCATTTGTATTATAAAGCTGCAATTACATATTTCAATGTACAAATTTAAACGGAATAAAATAAGGAAATGAATAACATCGTCATTCTACGATTATGCGGCATAACAATTTTTTTATTAAAAAAAAAAAAAAAAAAAAAAAAAAAAAAAAAAAAAAAAAAAAAAAAAAAAAAAAAAAAAAAGTATTAAATGAATGAAAATATGAAAATTATTTTTCATATTAACATCTTAAGTAATTATTAATAATACGTCAACGTAATAATTATAACCATTAAAAACTACAAACGGTAACGAAAAAGAAACATCAAAGCAAAACGAGAAATTATAATAAAGATAAAAAAACAAAAAAGAAAAAAAAGTAACGTCTGCCTCAGGGTTTTTCAGACGTAATATTTCTCCGGTATAAAAATTCTCATATCCTTAGGTGAATCCTGAAAAACAGAAGGGCAATCCCTCTCACCGCCGCTGTGCTTTCCACGAATGCCTCTTCCACCTCTCGACGAACTTCCTTCGTCGTTTTCGCGTGCGTGTATATTGTACGTATATATACGTATATATACGTATGCACCCTAATTCCAAGAGAAACTCGCCACTTCCTTTTTAACCGGCGGTCGGACGACAAGTCCCCGGATTATTTATATACGTTTGTATAACGTATACATAGTATGCAAACATGTACAGAAGCACGAGCCAAAACGCAGCGTCTTGAGGTAGTTCCGTTTGTGTGTATGTATACGTTGTAGAGCTCGCGGTCACGAAAAACCTCTCTCTCTCTCTTTCTCTCTCTCTCTCTCTCTCTCTCTCTCTCTCTTGACGGAGTGGAGATTACGTGGCATTGTGACAAGTCGGTATACGTATATAGAGTAAAGGCTTTTGTTTTCTTTTCCTCGGATTGCGTAACGCTGCACGACGACGTTGCACGTTGAAGTTCCTGAACTGTTGTTTCTTTGACAGGATGAACGGTATACGATGTAGGCTTCGCTTTTATCCGAAGGGATTTTCCTTTTCGAGGAAATGTTCCTTTTATTTCTTTCTTCCTTTTTTTTTTTTTTTTTTCATTGCGATTGTAGAATTTTCGAAAAATTTTATTTAGTTAAATAAATTTTCAATACCGAGTGTTATAATTTATAGTTAGTTTTATTGAGATTTTTTTTTATGACATTTTGTGCATAATATTTTACATTCGATAATGAGTACATTCTGGTGTTTAATTCTGAAAAGTCTTTAGTTAAATTTAAAGAGAGACTACTTATTGTTGAAAGTTATTTGTCTCTTTCAAGATTTATTTTGTTTATAGTATCGATTGTAATATATAGCGTCTATTCCTTTTATTCTTAATGGAGCAAAATCGGCTGTAGTAGAAGCTAGAGCAAGAGTCTTGTAAACATTGTGATATTCTGATGCTTATTGACTGTATTGTAGTTGTTAGGAATTTTCCAGTGTAGGCGCTTGAGCGGCAGGATTTGGCGCTCCCGTGTTTAACGTAAGAAGTGGTGTTTATGACTCATCAATGATGTGAATTTATTTATTGTCACTGTTATGAATATTTTTTCACGAAATGGCGATAAAAAAATTTACTTGATTCCAGAAAAATAGTTTTGATCATTTTAAAGAAAAATATATGTCATCAAGCCTTGATTTTGTTTTGAAAATTGATCTTTGTGAATTGTATCTGAGTATTTTTTTTTTTTTTTTTTTTTGGAAAAAACTCAATTTGAGATTGCAGTGGATATAACTCGATCCCTTGATTCTCGTTAATATGAGAATTGTTAGCATGTGTTGAAGCAGATTTCATACAAAAATATTACCGAAAAGTCTTAAAAAATAATCAGATTTTTTATTCACTTCTATTTTTCTTTCATTTTTGTAAAAAGTGAACTACATGAAAAATGGTTAAAGAAAAAAAATAATGAACATAAAAACCTTTTCTACATATAAAAGATCATTATATATGTGAAATATAACTTCAACATAAATATTGGCATCGTGCCAATATAGCATATTATAATTAAAAATTTTATTTCGAAACGTCAAATTTAATTATTTGAATTATAATATGACAAGCTATAAATTACAATAAAATTTTTACTTTATTATGTCTTCCCCAAAATCTCTTTGTTGATTCAGTAGCTTTTTAACTAGGTAATGAAGCTTTGAAATTTTATCATTTAGTATAATTAGAATTTTAATTTTCGAAATGTTCGCTAAAGCAGTTTTTAACGTTTGTATTATCCAACTAATTTAAAATATAATATTTCATTAAGTCAAATAAAATACAACTGTTCAATAATTTCATAAATTAAATTGTCATTTTTATATCAAAGAAATCCTTGTGATCAAGCATGATTATACATTAAAATACCGTTTTAATATTTATGATTTATTTTTCAAAATATTTTTCAAATTCTCGTAAAAATAAACCGGTTCTACCTTTAACAAGTCCAAAATTAACGTAAATCTTTGTACTTTAAGTAACGATTTATTATAATTATCTTAGGAATTCAAGAAACCAATTAAACAATTCCTCATTTGCCTTATTTAGAGAATCTTGTTTTATTATATACATTTTCCCAAATTTTTTATGTTTTCCTCATCGATTTATAACGCACTTGTATTAAAATAGTTTTAAACTGGTTTCGCTTTGTTTTTCATATTTCGAAGTTTCAAGAGTCTTGTTAAGGTGGATTCTCTGGGTCATTTATCTTCATAACGGTTGAATAATTTTCGTTTTTATTTTATCTTCTTTTTTTTTTTTTTTTTTTTATTTTTTGTTCTTTTATTAGAGATTAAAAGTTTTGTTTCTCATAAATTTTCAATAGTCGTGAACTATAAATAATCTTAAGTATTATATGGCTTGATAACAACCGCTTTGATGGATGAATACAATAATACTATATATTATTTGGTCGAGTACCTTTACGTTAATCAAGAAGATTAATTGTGACCTTTTGTTATCTTAACGGAAATTTTATATAAATTTGTGTCACGTTCTTAGAATAAATAAAATAAATAAAAATTGTATAGTTTTCTTTTTATATCGTAATAAATGTAAAGAGAAACATAATTTCAGTTTTAAAAATCAATCGTTAAATTATTATATACGTATTCATATAATAATTAAATAAATTACACCGAAAACAAACTTAAATTTTTTCATTTTATCTAATAATTCGTCCGCGCTTTATTTTATCAATTCAAATTTTACGTAAAAGAAGAAACCCATTTTTGATATAACGAATTATATTCCGTTAAACAGGACATTCACATCAATTCGGAAAAGCTGCGGGACAGTATTCGCGCAGAATAAAAAAAAAAAAAAAAAAAAAAATATGAGAGAAAGAAAGAAAAAATTGGACGAAAAAGCAAGAAAGCAAGAGAATGCTATATTTTTGCGAAAGGGATCTTAAAAACATCCTTATTGCGGAGCAAAGATTACCCCGTGTAGGCAAAGTCCGATTTCTCGGCTTTTCTCTCATCTTCATCTCTTCTCGAAGGAGGTAAAGAAGGAGGTTCGAATAGAAGAGAGGGATATAACAACACTCAACTCGACGCGTCGTCGTCGTCGTCGTCCTCGTCCTCGTCCTCGTCAGTCGAAATGTCTAGCGCGTCGCTTTAGTTAAATTCCGTGCGGAATGCCGAGGGAACGTATACAACGACACGTACAATGCGCACATGGAGCTTCCCTCCTCTCTCATGTATAGGGACGTCTTCCAGTAGAGAGTGAGAGAGAGAGAGAGAGAGAGAGAGAGAGAGAAACAGAAAGGGACAGATCTTGTCTCGCCAAAAGCTATGCGTCTTCTGTATACTTACTTGCATATATACATCCGTGTATGCGTATATATGCAGCTCAGGAAGAAGTTACGAGTTGTCGCTTGCATACGTAGACAGGAGGCCTTAGTCTTCTTTTGGTCTCCTCTTGTAAGAGACCGAGAGAGAGAGAGAGAGAGAAAGAGGCTAAGAAAAATGTTTTTCTTATCGGGCTGCCCGCCTTCCGCAATAATCCGCTTTCCACGACAAAAACACGAGCGGACGACGTTGCTTTTTTACTTTCACATAGAAAACGCGCCAATTTCCTTTCTCTTTCTTTCTCTTTCTCTCTCTTTTGTATTTGTATACAAGGCCTAAGTAAGTGATTATTCTTATAGAGAGAGTTCATTCCATGCTTTTCGCAAGAAACGGTTTTTACTTGTCTTCTGTGCCGTAGAAATCGGTTTGTTGATTTTACGCGACGATGCGAATACTCTTGTATACTTTCTCTTTACATTTCTTTCTTAGAACAGTAAGCTTCGGTTATATTTTTGAATTCTTTCGTGCTCTTCTGAATTTTGAACTTTGTGATTTATATGAAATGTTTCGCGTTCTTGCGAAGTTCAGACGAGATTTATGTACTTTTACTTAAAAACTCGCTCGTTTAAGAAAAATATGTGACTTTTGTCGATTTTAAATTTTGAATAAAACAAATTCTTTTTTTTTCTGCTCAATTAAAATTCATAACAATAGTTTATATTAATAATCGACGAGAGGAAATGGAATATTTTTTCAAATATATAATAATATTATATATATTTAACAAAATGCATTAAATACAAGTTCTAACACAAATGCGTTTTTCAACTTTCATCGAAAATATTTTAAAACGTGTAAATCCGTCAATCATCGCATGAAAAGAATCATTAAACCTCTATTTTCCACTATCCCTCAAGACATCGAATAATAAATAAAAGTATAAAATTCCATCATCCATCAAAGGATAAAAGTAAAAATAAACCGTTCGATTTCGCTCTTTAATCTTCAAAAATTCGAGATTTCGAAAATGTCTAACCCACATCCGACATCCGCACGTCGACGAAAGGTATTTCGAACAACAATCGACCCGCAATTCTTTCGTTCTCTCTCTCTCTCTCTCTCTCTCTTTCGCTCAGTCTCGAGACACCCGACCTTCTACTACTACGTCTGCCGTGTACTGATCCAAACGGAGTGCGATCGACACACGCTGCGCAAATCTCCAGTTTCGAAATTAAACGAAAGTGGATCGAGAAAGAAATCGGTGAGATACAACGGTGAAAAGTTTCTCTGTTTGTTTTCTCATTACTCGGTGAATTCTTGCGCCGAGAAAACCAAAGAGAAGACGAATTGCGTATCGAAAAGTGAAGAAGGAATTTTTTTTCCCTTGTTTTTTTTTTTATTTTTTAACAACTAGCCGAGTGGCTGCATAAGTTTTTCGAGCAGTTTTTTTTTTTTCGCTACGCGAGATTTAACGAGTGCGAAACTCGTTTGAGGGCTGAAAATGATGATATAATGACTTCATTTGCGTTACCGAGACATGTAGAGTTTATATGTTTATATTTTCGCAATTAAATTATTTAAAATTAAATAAAAATTTATTAAAAAGTTTTGATGATTTTTATTATTTATTAGCGATGGTTGTTTCTTATTAAAAAAGATTCTTTATTTTATGAATGATTAATTATACAGTGTTTTATTAAATTTAATTAATTATAAATACGATTGAATGTTAATAATTAATATTTAAAAATGATATTTTATCCGTATATTCGGGCAATGCGTAAAATTTAAAATGACAGTTTTTTTTCCGTATCAGAAAATCAGAAAATATATATTAAAATTATTTAATGATCTTTTATCTAATTTATTTTCAATATTTTTAACTTTTTATGTTACAATTATACAATATTTTATACACAGTGAAATAATTTTTAATTACAAAGCGTAAATTTTTGTTTTTCGCCAATAAATAGATTAAAATCAAAATTATTTAAATTATGTTCCAAGTTTTATTGCATGTTATTTTTAAAAAATTAAAAATTTTATTCGTTAAAATTTAATTACTAAAGTTAATATGAAATTATGTAAAATTTATTTTTTTTTTAATTTTACTTAAACGTCTTCGTTGTTTTATTTTCGATTAAACAAAAGCTTACCATGGAGGATAAAAACAGTATCCAAAGTGATTGGAAAAAATATATAATCTAACAAAAGCTAAACCTAGTAAAATTTGGCATGACAACGCACACATATGTATATATGTGGACAAATCTAATTACACCGTAGGTATATATATATATATATATATATATATCGGCTTTATCGATTGCAAGCTCGTAATATAACAGCCGCTCGAATCCTTTTTCCTCTCGCCTCTCATTCACCCATACTTTTTTTCTCTCCCTCTTTCTTTCTCTCTCTCTCTCTCTCTCTCTCTCTCCATTTCCGCGTGAAAAATCATGCCACTCCTGAGAGAAGGCAAAAAAGTCCTCTCGGGATATGCACGTACACACACACAAACACACACACACACACACACACACACACACATGCGCATGCGCGGGCTTTTACACGAATAAGTGTTCGTGCGTGTGTAAGTTCTCCGGTACTCTTTTCTAGCGCGCATTTACTCGAAATACCTCAGGGTTATGAAGTAGACGAAGAGAAGGAGGAAAATCGAGAGAGGTGAAACCGTGCAGGCGAAATCTAATTTTCTCATTCGCGCTCGCGCGCCCATAAAAGAGAGAGAGAGAGAGAGAGAGAGAGAGAGAAAGAGAGAGAGAGAGAGAGTGAGTAAGAGAGTTAGAGAGCGCAGGGGAAAAAACGTCAATCTTTCGCCGAGGTTCTTTCGTATCGATTTCACGTCTCCGCAATTTCAAGAGAACCGGATAGTAGTGATTGCTAGAAACGAAGTCTGATAATTCCACGGAGTGAGAGAGAAGAGAAAAAGTATGCGGCAATCGAAGGGAGAATAATGGAAATAATGTTTAAGAGAGCAATAAATGAGGGAGGATGAAAGCGTAGCTGGATGAGAACTGAAGCAAGTGAATTCGTTTTTATCGGCTTCCGAAAATTTTTTTGGGTGGAGAAATTCGTTCGTTGCGTTTTCTATGATAAAGTGACGTATGTCTTCTTTTTTCAAGTGGATTGCGAAATAAGATAAATTTCAATGTATTGACTAACTTTTTGTCGAGTTTGTTAGAAATTATGCGGAAACTTTCTATCCAGTTCTTGATTAGCCTTCGCATCTCGAGAGTTAAGGCCGTTGTTAAAGTTTCTTGATAAAATTATATATTTTTTTCAATTATTTACGCTTAAAATTAAATTATAGCGTTTAATTATTGAATATTATTATTTAAATAACCAGGAAAAATAAATTCCTAGTACTAATGATACATAAATAATAAGTTCGTGGTTAATTATAATTTTATAAACCGTGTTTATTTATCTTAAACTCAATTAAATTCTCTGTTTTACAAATAAGATTTTTTTAATACAATGCTTGCATTAAATCACGACTAATTATACTTGTATTTATTTCCTTCATTCCTAAATTAAACAGAAAGAAATACATTTATGCGAGTATTTTGTTCATTCAAAATGATGATTAAAAAGAAAAATAAATTAAAATAAATTAAAATAGGTTTGTTTATCGTTATATTTGAAGAAACAAATTACTATAAAATCAAATTATTATAACGCGTAGAAAACAAGTAAAATACAAAGCTTAAATCAAATACGAAAGGTAAAACAATGCAGGATGAATACGCGATATGCGGAGAGCTCGAATGAAATGGAATGCGAAATTAGAAGAGGTAAAGCTGTATATATAGACAAGTTGCAGAGAGCAATAAACAAAGCTAGACACTGAGAGACATAGAGAAAGAGAATGGGAGAGAGAGAGAGAGAGAGAGAGAGAGAGAGAAATAGAGGAAATGCCAAGTCATTGGAAGGAAGCTCAATTAGGATGCGGCTGTATCCAGGATTTCCAGGTGAGGCTTATCGACATTGAAATACAATCGGCTAATGGAGATGAGGAGAAAGAGAGAGAGAGTGAGAGAGAGAGAGAGAGAGACAGAAAAGGAGAAAAAATAAAGGAACAAACCTCCGGTAAAAATAAATGCGGAATCCGTTTTCAACTATATAGTATGCATTCTATGTATACACATACACATACAACATACGTACACGTTTGTGATCGCTTACTGGTCTATACATTCATCAAGATCGATCGGTAAGGCTTCGGCTACAGATTGTAAGGGAGAGAAAGAGGAGAAAGCGGTATATAGACTATTTTAAAATGTTTTTGGTGAATGGTTACCGATAGGAATCGATTGTCCCATTGTGCTCGTATAAAGACGCTGCGCGATCACGTATATGGAAGGAGAAAGGAGAGGTGGAGGGGAGGGAAAGAGGAAGACCATGTAGCGTTATTGTATCACTTTGCTTGATCAGAATGGAAAAAGGGAAAAGGAGACGATGCGAATTCGATTGCTTTTGCGTCGTTTCCGCATCGTTGAATGAGAGAGTTGAACAAAAAAAGAATCTAAGGTTGAATTCGCGTATCGATGCAAACTTCATTTTAAAATTTACGTGTACTTTTATTAATTTTTTCAATATTTTTAATAATTTTTGACGATAAAATTTTTTTGTAATTCCGTTAAAATTTTATTTTATTCATCATCGACAATATCAGAACAATAACGACGTTTATCCCTATCGTGTGTATATCACGTGTATATTGCGATTACTTTTATTATCGACGTATCTATTATTCGAACAACGTTGATCGTTAATTTTTTATACGCAGCGATAAATATTACGACGATACGTCAATAATCAATCAATTTCGTTAATGACAAATCGAACATATTGCGCAAATATGTCACGTATGTCATTGTACAGTATCAAAAGATCATGAATTACAATTTCACAATTTGTGAAAATACACTTGTCACGTGTATAAGCGCGATCGTCATATTTTTCCGAGCTTCATCAATATTTTTAATCGCGTCGTTGTCATTTAACGATTAATTGAAAACTAATTTTAACGTATTGTACATTGTTTCATGTTAAAAAAATTGCCTAAATGAAATTTAAAACAGCAAAAAGAAAAAAAAGAAAACAGAAAAACCTGTATTACAAATTGTTCGGAATTTTGCTTTACGTTCTTAAGATTTCTCGTTCATAGAAAGTAAGAAAGAAAATTAAAAAGAGAGATTCTCATGCTGTTGGCGTTCAAATTATCGAAAAAAGCGAGATTTCCCGCGCTTTATTTACCCATTAATTGTGATCTAGTTTATTTCTCTAAAGAGAAATAAAAGCATTGCCCGATTATTTTAGCAATTGCGTAATTCCCAATGATTACGCGTTCTCTTATAATTCTTTTCCTTATTTAGTCGATTGCGATACTCTCCTTTAATTCGCCGTAGTCGACAGTTTTATTTCCATCGCCTTACTTTAGCGCAACCTCGCCAGAATCGCCAGCCACTTTTAACGGTTTGAATACATTGACCGTTTAGATAGTCTTGCTTTCATCGTTTTTCTACATGGCACTTTGAGAGCGCGAACGGCTTGTTTATCGAGGAGGGATCGGAAACGCGAGGAGCGCTCTGAAACATTCACGACTCGTAAACGTAATACATATATGTATATGTATTTATGGGTGTCTGTGGTATTTAAGAAATTAATTGTACGAGCGGCTAATTAAGTTTAATGGAGCTTTAAGCTTCGCCCTCGCCGCGAAAGCTTCGAACTTTCGAATAAATGAAAAGCAAAGTGCACTTTTAAGGTGCGGTGTAGAGGTATGGGATCGTACCCTCTTACTGTGTACTATACGTTGAGTAAAGTCCCTCCAGCGCGGGAACTGAAACTTATGTTTTATGCAATATCGAGGAGACACGCGTAAAGCGTCTTAAATTTTCCCGTATAATGAATATATTATTCCTTATTTTACAATATGCCCTAATTTACATGAAAAAAACTCACCGTACGCATACACAAATGTACTTATACATGTATTTTTTTAACCGAAAGTATAAAAGGACTTACGATAATTTCATGTAAATATTTTAAAATGTAATTATTTTCTTCGACATTTTTCCTAATTATTTTAATTCATACAAAGTTTAAGAGAACGTAAAATATTTTTTAACGAGTCCTTTGTAGCCGACTATCAACGGCTAACAAGAAGAGACGAAAATCATAATACTCGTCGTCGACGGTAATATATCTTTTTAATCTATATTCGAAAAGGAAAAGAAAATTTTCTAATAGGATAAATATTGTTATTTGTAATATGTTGCGTTAAATTTTAAATTCGTCGACTGGAAATTGCTGATTTATTTTTATATTATTTTCGTATATTTTAATCGTAAAATTAATTATTTAATGCAATTAAAATCATGGTAGTTATAATGTACTATAATCTAATTTTTAATTAAAATTAATTTCGATCAATCATTTATAAAGTGACTTTTAATATATTAATATTTTTTTTCTTTTTTGCTTTCATTGAAAAAAAATTCTGATAAAAACATTTCAAAGAAAATTTTTATTTTAATGAATAATTAAAAAAATTCAAATAATATTTATTCATAACAATCTTTTTTCAACAAACGAACGGAAAATAAAACAATTTCCACAATTTCGTATAAATTTTTAAAAACAAATATACCATTTTTGCATCTTTTAACATACATGTATAAAAAAATTTTAGCAAAAACGAGGCAGTCACTCCTCACGACGTTCACTTAAATATACTAAAAAAGAAAAGCAATATAAAAAAAAAGAAAATAATGAACAAAAAAATTTCTTTCTTTCTCTCTCTCTCTGCCCTTCACTATTTTTTTCTCCCTCTTCAAATAATCAAGATCGCACTCTCATCACATGACTATCATTTTATCTCTTCTAGCCTCTCCCTCATTCCCTTTTCACATCGTGCGCAGGTATTCTTCGCGCTGTAAAACACAATAGACAATGGGCGCACGACTACAACGACGCGTACAGATTCGAGCAAGAGAAAGAGAAAGAGAGAGAGAGAGAGAGAGAGAGAGAGTGAGAGAGAGGGAGGATACGAAAGAGGCTAAGAGCTTCGTTTTATTACAAGCGGAGCAACGCGACGACGACGTGGGATCGGCAGCCAAACGCAAAACAATGTCGCGGCGGTTACCAGCAGCAGTGAGATGGCCTCCTTTTGTATTAAAGAGAGAAAGAGAGAGAAAGAGAAAGAGAGAGAAAGAGAGATAAAAAGAGAATATACTCGCGCGCACCGCACCGAGCAAATTATGGATTATTATCTCCGTTCCGTGTGTATTTCAATATTCTCTCACGAGCGAATCCCTTCCTTTATTCACCATCGCCTTTCAGAATCGGAATTGTCATCTCTCTCTCCCTTTCCCTATATCTATATATATATATATATATGTATGGATTCGCTAATTGAATGGATAACAATGCGGTACACATTTGTACTGAATAGGTGTTAGAAGCCGATGGTTCTCAAAGACACGAAACTCGCCCTGTATGACTAAGTAGGCCCGAACCGGAACGACAGACATGTAGATGCGCACTAAATTTATCTCTCTCCCTCCCTCTTCCCCTCCCCCTTTTCTCACTCTCTTTCTCTCTCTCTCTCTCTCTCTCTCTCTAGTTTTCGGTCGTTAATTACATCAGAAGTCAATTGTATGCGTGCGCAATGCGTCCTCGGCACACGACTGCATTATCGATAGATCGTGGCACAGGAGAAGGAGGAAGAGGAGGATGCGAAGGCTCCGGCTCCGATTGTTCTTGAGGCATTTGTGGTTTTGCACCGTAATTGGGCGGTACGACAGCTGTCGGTGTTATACCGCCAGCGTTTGCTCGGATAACTCGATCGTTACGTTCGATTCGACTAGATTTCATTGTCTGCGATGATTGATGCGTAAATATCGTTTATTTTTACGCGCGTTTGTAATCGTTCTTTGTTTAACTTACACGTGGCCATTGTTCAATCGTTGAATGTTTTTTTACGTATGACATTCAATAATTAATTCGAGACTATTTATTGAAACAGTTTATGTTTTGCTTTGATTTTAAAAATAAATTGTATAGTTTTTTTATTTCAATTATTATAATGATTTTATTTGCATTTGTAATACAAAAACTCTAAAAATAAAACTTTTCGCTAAGTTATTTTTTCAACAGCATGTGAAGCTTCTTTGAAATATTTGATAATATTGGTGAAAAATTTGATTGAAAATAATTTGAAAATTTTTAATGCAGCGAAAAAGGGGTAAAAATTTAATTTTTTTCAAACGAAGAAGGATTTTATAAAATACCATTTAAATTTTACACAAAGGGTGAAAAATGTAGGTTAATATTTAATTTATAAACAAATCCAAAATAAAACTCAATAGCCGATCGCACAATCGAATACAATCTACATATACGGTGAATAGTTTTATTTATTAATCTTATGAAAAATATATATGTATAAAATTATTCCGTCGTTATTTTTTACGAAATCAATAATAATCTTCATTTCCAGTCATTAAATCATCAAATGCAATCAAAAAGATCATCGACAGTGCCGTCGTCAAAGCGCAAGTCGAATATACACATATATAATAGACGTGAATTTAACGATCTCAATCTATCATCGCAATAGAAAACGAACGAAAATACACGCGCGGCGTTTGAATGATTTCGAATGAGCGAATGCGCGAACCGTACAAATAAATGGCTCGTGAATTCTGTAATATCTTTTAATTAAAGAAAATAATCGACCGTGTGAATTTAATGATACAAAAGCTAGAGCTCGATATAATATTGACTTTAAAAGCGAAAATTGGAACGTCCGCAATCTGGATGGAAAATTATTAATGGTAAATCGTTCAATGACTTTTGTCGTTTCGCTTTTTGTGTATTAATGTATTTCTCTTTCGGTATACATTGTATATGGCACGAAATTCATTAACATGTGCATCGAATAACCTAATTATTGTTTTCTTAAATTTATTTTTTTATTCTAAATTACGAATATATTCATTTTTAGGTTATCGCAACTATATATTAATTCGTTTATAAAACGATACTTTATTTCTTTGTTCTTTAACTCGTATAAAATTGAAAATAAAATGACATTTAAAACGTAAATAAAAATGATTTTACAGAAAAATAAAAAAAAAAACTGTCGTTTATTTTCATGTAATTAAAATTTATTGGAATCGATTTCGCCAAATAAACAAATCATCAAACAAAAAGAATCATCGATGATCGTTCACTAGATAAATACTAGAACCTGAAGATATGCGAGTCATATTTTAAATCTAAAATATGATTCGCATATTTTCTTATTTTACGTATTATTTACGCTATTCCTAATTCTTTTTAAAAAGCATAAATATTTTATCGAATAAATGTTATATATTTCAAGCAAAATCGATCGTTGAAAACTAAATTAATTCTGCATTTGAAACAAACTTAAACTTTTTCATTCTTTGAATTTTAATTTTGTTGTAAAACATTATTTCGTATTACTGTGTAATTATTAAAATATTAAAATAAATTTAAAATTAAACAAAACGTACAACGTACGATTCAATTTTTACTAAAAGTGAGACAAAAATCAAAGAACTGTAAGACGTCATCGTGAATCCCTTATACCTTTAAGCACTCGATTGATTCTCACAGACAACGATCAAAGCCAATAACAAGAATCGTCCATCCGAAAACAACTGCCACATCGATCCTTCCCCTTGCACATCCAAGCGAGTCGATTTCGCGAACGTAATTTATCTCTCTCTCTCTCTCTCTCTCTCTCTCTCTCTTTCATCCAACGAGTCCCGCTGGCAATTTGCCTTCTCCTCCTTGCCCCGGTCTATGTATACAATTTCTCCATCTCGCTCACGACTAACGCGAGAGCGCAGAGTCCGTTAGATCCGGCGTTGCGAGACAATAAACCCGTGCCCGGATTAGACGCAGAGGTAAATCGAGCGTCTCCGCAGCCGCGCGGACAAATCGCGCGCGAAGCAACCGATCGCGAGCGTATATTACACCCGCCCGAGCTAGCTTCTTCACCCTTGGGAGAACTGATGACGCTGCAAAGACGACGTAGGACAACGACGACGACTACTACTACTACTACTACTACTACCTCGTCGGAGTTTACATCGGGCGACGGAATGAGCTCGTAGTCATTGGATAAATGTGCGCTAGCTATATCGTACAGGATGTGCGATTCTCGTCTGTACAGCGTTTGAGGGTTACTTGCGTAATTAAGAGGGGGACATTTGTTTCATGTCACCTGGCGTTAAGATTCTTAATATCGTTATACCTTTCACGTGAAATTAATTCTTGAGTTATTTTGATCTATCTATGGTTTTTATTAATTTTATGCAAACTTTCAATGTTTTAGCTTTTGATTAAATGTCTGACTGAACGCAATTTTTTCTACTTGATACAGAAATGTATAATCTCAATCGATATATTTAACCCCTTAACGCACAGTTTTTTTGAAAGTCTCTTTAGCGCGCACGAATTAACTCGAGCGTACAAGTTAAGGGGTTAATAACGAATGATATTCTAGAATTCAAATTATAAAAGAAAATAATCAAACTAAAAAAATCAACAAATAAAAATTGTTATAAATAATTGACGTTCGTATCAAACTTGTCAAGTGCCAGTAATTATTGATTTTCTATTCTTTTATTGATGTTCTAGAATTCAAATTATAAAAGAAAATAATTAAACTAAAAAAATCAACAAATAAAAATTTTTATAGTAAATAATTGACTTTCGTATTAAACTTGTCAAGTGCCAGTAATTATTGATTTCAATGAATAATAAAAGTAAATATTTTTTACGTTACGTTTATGATCTATTATTTCATTGTAAAAGTAACGAGAAACACGTTGAATTTTTTTTTTATTAAGATAACGTTAAAATAAATTTCAATTTTTTATTCAAATAATAGTAAAAAATAATATCAATCAATCAACGATAACCAGTGCCATAATCAAAAAAAAAAAGTTTTAATATCGAATCGCTAATGCAATGCGGCGTGAAAATAAAAAAAAGGAAAAAAAAAACACAAGTTACACGGCGCTTATAACAAGGAAGACGCAATACAAGCGACCCATAGAGCTGGAAGGATTTCATGGCATAACCGGCAAATAAATTCCGCAAGGAGTTCAAAACTTTCTCGACGTCTCTCTCTCTCTCTCTCTCTCTCTCTATTCCTCTATCTCTTTCTTCTCCCTTTTCTCGACTCCCGTGCTTCTTTTCTCCTCCTGTCTGGTATCTCTTTTTGTGTTGCTCTCTACGCCATTTATTTTCATCCTCGCGCTATCTATTTTTAGCTATTTTCCTTTTTTTGTCCCTTTGTTCTTGTTTGTTGCGATGTTGTGCCTTTTTTTTTTTAACAATTCGTTCGTTGCGCAACCGATAAAAGTTGAACTTTTTTTTTTTTTTTTTTGAAGTCGCGTAAGTTTTAATTTTTGTGTTTGCGTAATAAAGGTTTAATTGTGATGTAATATTTATGATTAAAGAAATAATATACTAATTACGGATAGTACATAAATTGGTTAATTAGTTTAACGAAAAAATGTCAGTAAAATCATATGAAGTTTTTTGAATATATTAAACATTATGTCTTAGACAATAGTTTCAATTGCAATTTTCACGTCAAATATTAGGAAAAAAAAAAAATTTATTTAATTCTCATCTTTTCTTTTACATTCCGACAAACACGCTGTGCTATTGCACTTTCAACGATCGCTTCGTGTACGAGCCATCGTGTACAGCTAAGATAAACAAGAAAATCTAATCTCGGAACATAATTTAATCTAATCTCTTATCCCTTGTTTTCCAACACATGCGCTTCATGTTCTTTATCATTCAATTTCTCATCTCATATTTGTATCTTATCATTTATTTTTTTGCTTGTTTTCTTTTTTTTTCTATTTAATACCGTTAAAAAATATTATCCATTCCACTATTTTTAAATTTAAATGATTATAACCATTTAATTAGACGTTAAATAAAAAAAATACAAAAATCCTTTTTTTTTTCAAGGTAAAATTAAATCGTCGCATAATTATCCCTTTTGTAATTTAAACGCACGCGAACAAATAAATCCTTACACCGCTTAAGCTCTCAAAATACACTAATCAGATACAATTCGAGAACGCGTGAACAAACGTATAGCTAACGATAAAAAAATGCGCAATCGTTGATTAAAAAGAAATGTAAAATAAAAAACGTGATCCGCTTTCTTTTGCTTTAGAGTTTACCTCGTTTGTGATATTTGTTATCTCTTGCTGTCTCTCTCTCTCTCTCTCTCTCTCTTTCTCTTTTTCTCGCGAGAGAGAAAATAGCGGATACACGGGAAAGCAAAGAAAAAGAAGATAAAAAAAGTGCAGGAACCAAAAGCCTGACTCTTTACACACACATGTATATATTTACTTCAACTTCATATTTATGAGTGAGAGTTTTAGCATATTCAAAACATAAATTACTTTTAGCGGGCTAAGTCAACCAGCCAATAAAATACTGCACCGGGAGTTTATCTCACGGCTCGCAGACTGCGCGCTCACACACTCGCTCGCGCAAACGGATAACGCGTACGTGTTTGTGTGCGCATAGACGTCCTTTGGCCGTAATTGGAAATTAGCCGCGAGCTGTTACGTCTTTTGCCAATAGATCGACGATCTTTTGGTAAAGGTTGAGGAGTGTACCGTAAGTGTTGTTTATTTTCTATTTCTTTTGTTGGTGCACTTGAAATATTTATTCACATTTTCAGCGATTTTTTACATATAATATCGTATTGTTCATTTGGCACACAATGAATTTGTTTAACATTGATTATTTTTAGGTGCCAAATTTTATAAATACTCATGTTAATTTGAATTTTATAGCTTTAAGTTTGTTTAATTGTACTTTTAGCGTACTTTGAGATTGTTATGCGTTCTCGCTGCACAAGTTAATTATGAATGATTAGGAATTGCTTGAATATACCGTGTAATTCAATATACGGTCATACGGATATACGGATATACGTCATAATCCAATATAAATACTAGGTTGTTCAAAAAGTTTTGAAAGCGACATCTATAGAGCAGTAGAAGAACCAAAATTTTTACGCCATTTTAATATTTTATCTTTCATATAAATATACCCAAAGTTTCATTCCACTCTGTCAATTCATTGTTTGTTTACAAGCCATTTGAAGTTGACTTGTCAGTGTATTTTTTTTACAATGGAAAAAACCGAATATCGTGCAGTGATAAAATTCTTTGTTTTGGAAGGTTTATCAGCTACGGAAATTCATACAAAAATGGTGAAAGTGTTAAAGGAATCTGCTCCTTCATTTCCAACTGTGCATCGATGGGTTTTAGAGTTTAGACGTGGTCGAAAAAGCGTTGAAGACGATCCACGCTCAGGACGTCCAAAAAGTGCATCAATACCAGGATTCATAGCAAAAGTACAGGATATGGTTTTGGAAAATCGTCGATTGACCGAGAGAGATTTAGCAGAGGCCCTAGACATGTCATTAGGCAGTGTGAGTCATATTTTAAATGAAGTTTTGGGTTTCAGAAAGCTCTGAGCACAATGGGTGCCGCATTCGCTCACAATGGAACAAAAACACGTTTGAATGCGACTTTCTGAGCAACATTTGGAGCGTTTTCGAAAGGATAAAAAGGATTTTTTGCGTCGATTCATCACTATGGATGAGACTTGGGTCTACCATCATGACCCTGAATCAAAACAAGAGGCTAAAGAGTGGTGTCAACCAGGCACTTCGGCACCGAAGCGAGTTCGTGTCCAGAAATCGGCGAAGAAGGTGTTAGCGTCAGTTTTTTGGGATGCAAAAGAGATTTTGTTGGTGGATTATCTCCAAACTGGCAAAACAATAAATTCTGAATATTATTGTAACCTTTTGGACCAATTAGATGAAAAAATTAGTGAAAAAGGACCTGGTTTGCACAAGAAAAAAATCATTTTTCATCAAGACAATGCACCCGCTCACACAGCTCAAAAAACCATCACTAAAATAACCGAATTAAAGTACGAATTGTTGCAGCATCCACCTTATTCGCCTGATTTAGCTCCCTCTGACTTCTAGCTGTTTCCACACCTCAAGAAATTCCTTTGTGGGAAGCATTTTTCATCAAACGAAGAGGTTATAGCCGTCGTAGAGGAGTATTTTGCAGGCCTTGCAGAAAGTCACTTCCATGATGGGATAAACAAGTTGGAAGACCGTTGGACCAAGTGTATTGAACTTATGGGAGATTATACTGAGCAATAAAAGTGATTTCACCAACAAAAAAAAGTATCTTCATTTCCGCTTTCAAAACTTTTTGAACAACCTAGTATGTAAGCTTTAAATCGTCGTACCGCGGTAAAATAATATTTTCTTTATCGGTATACGAAAATCTGTCAACGAAAATTTATTCTTCATTTAAAAAAATTAATGACAAAATTAATTTTATTTATTAACGCTTTTATTATTAATCGTCGATCGCGCAATAAAACGAACTAAGCTTCGCTTACCATGTAATCGATTTTCGCTTACATTTAAATGAGGGAAGGTATTAAAAGATAGCAGTAAGTAACGCTTTACATGAAATATGAAGATACTTAAAACAACTCTCACGAATATATATAAATCTATATGTGTGTAGGTACGTACACCGTACGATAATCCTTATAAAAGTGAAAGAACGCGCGGTACTTAAACACTAATCCATAAGAGAGGGAGAGATACAGAGAGAGAGAGAGGATCACCTTTCGTGCGGTCATCCGCAGCGGCATTGTCTGTGCGTTAAATTTTTCAGAACCAAATACTCCATAGCTTAAACGTGTAATCTTTTTTTACTTTAGGTTAAAGTTAACCAAACGCCAATAAAATTTAACGGTGAGGTTTTGTTGGCGATGAATTTTTTTTTTTATTTTTTCACAATAGGTTGATTATAGTTTTTAATTTATACATACATTCGATATAGCGTGTGGAAAGCAAAGAATTTTTTTTTATTTTTAGGTCACTCCGCAAAAGTAATATGCAATGGCGCTTTTTAATGGCTTACAAACGTTATTTGTATTCGATGTGACTACAACGATGGTTTAGAATCTTATTTTCAAATTAGTCATGTTACGTTTACATTATAATGTACATATTGCTAGTTCTAACTGAAATTTTTAACTTTACAAAGCTAAACACCAAGTTTGCAATCATGTACAACTTCTAGCTCCTATAAGATGTTCAGTGCGGTACAAGATATTGTTAAAACGAGAAGCCGATAAAGTATTAAACTTGCAAAATCGATTCGCGCGTTTCAAAGTATAACCAAAGTGTAATTATTAAAACAGCTGGCCCAAACTATATTAATTTTCTGGAATGTAAATTTATAATCACAATTTCTTGATGAGTACTATGTTATAGAGACGACAACAAACAAAATTTACTAACTTTACTGTAGCATAAAAAAAAAAGTTGAAGACAAAGAACACAAAACCGTAGCACAAGATCAAATCATCGTATTTTCATCTCGCGAAAAGTATACGGCCCTCGCGAAAAATATCTTTTGTCGCGAGAAAAAAAGCCGATTGTTTCACGTCTCCGACAGTCGCGAGAATAAACAAATGCGGCTTTACACGCGTCCTTTCTTTTTCCCGTATTATAATTCTTTCGCAAAGAATGAAAAATAGCGGAAAACCTTCGGCCTCGTCGCCGTTCGTGTATAGCAATATATATATATGTGTATGAACGCAAGATAACCAAGGGCTATGTAATCCGATTAAACATATTGATGGATGGATTTCGCGGTTACTCACACAAATCTCTACGCGTGCATTACATCTCTCTTTCTCTTTCACTCGTGGATATCCGGTTGACGTTGCTCTTGCGTGTGATATACGTCATAAAATAAATCCAACGTCGCTCGCTCGTCGGCTCGGTGAGAGGATTACCGTACCTACCACTTGAGCATCGAGAGAGGGAGAACGGCGTCGGTATGCAAACTTTGCTCCTGCTTTGTCTCTCTCTCTCTCTCTCTCTCTCATTCTCTCTTCCTTTCTAGGTCCAGTGTCCAATAGCATTTCCTCTATCTCGACGTTACACTGTGTTAGGTCCCATTGTTGCAAACCTTGGCTTAAGCTCGTCGTTATGGTTGTTTGGGTTTTGTTTATTGCGAGGATTCTTGAGGCGCGCGAGGCTGTACTGCTTTAGGGAAAATGTGAACGTAAGGTACCTTGTAATATTGTTGGGAATGTGTATAATATTGTCTTGTTTGAAAGGATTAGCTTTGACTTTTGTTTCAAGGTGTTGTTTGTGGCAAAATTTTTCTCTTTTTTTCATTGTTTTTTTTTGCGGTTACTTAACGTAATATGTTTTTATATTAACCGTATGAATTTATGGATTTTAATGAGAAAAGATATTCATGCAAAGAGGATTAAAGGTTACTTTTTCAATAATTCTTCAAATATAATTATTTTTTTTATCTAAAATTTTTATCTTATAATTAATTATAAAAATTATATATGTATTACTATTGTACAGTGATAATCTTTTACTTGCAATAAATAAAAAAGAATAATGTATAACAAATCAAATATCAAACCTCATATTCAAATACAACTGCAACGAAACTTTGCCTTATCTCAAACTTTACCAAATCAGATCGAAAACTATATAATAAAAATACCTATCAATCTCTGTCTCTCTCTCTCACTTTCTATATCTCTCTGTCCCTCTCTTTCTCTTTCTATCTCCTCAATTCATTCCCATAGATCGTTCGGTTTCTCGAAATCCCTCCGTTACACATTCGAATGTACAACGCGAGTCTCGCGCGACGACTTGACATTTATACCGAAATTGGTTAAGTTGCTCGGCTCAATCGACAAAGTTCGACTTACCATTTCCAGCCATCACTGCGGCCGCGCCCTTGCAATATTTAACCGGTGACGCTTTTGTATATGCATATATACGTGTGTACAACGGTTGAACGTAGAAATCGAATCGCGTACACTTTGCGCGCGTATGTGTGTATATGTATAGCTGAATATGGTTACCTCGATCTATATGTACACCGTGAGCGCGAAGCAACTTTTCGGATTACCAAACAAGCTCTTTTTAGCGTCGAGCGCGTCTCTCTTCCCGCAAACGTCATTTGGCTCGCGAAATTTTGCCGATAGCGCGCTGCTACTATAACTGCTACCCACAAGTAAAAGTGAGTTTTACCTCGAGGCTTTTTGCGAGAGAGAACAGAGTCAGACAGAGTGAGAGAGAGAGAGAGCAAAAGAGAGAGAGAGAGAGAGAGAGAGAGAGAGAGAGAGAGAGAAAGAAGCAGATAGGTCGCAGTTGAATTTGGAAATTTCGCGCTGCTTTTTAAGCGAGTTGTGCCCCTTCGTTTTCCGTATACACGTGTGTGTATGTATGTGTGTGCATGTTTACGCATACACGTGGGATTAATGCCGAGGTAACCGAATTGAAAAAGTTTATGTTTATGTTACGAGGTTGGCTTCGCGCACATAAGCAAATTAAATCTAATTAAGTATGTACGTCTATCAATTTCCCTTCCCACTCCACCTTTTTTTTTTTTTTAACTTTTTATAGCAAATTTGTTATTTTTAACTGTTCTCTTACCATCAAAGCTTTAATTTTTCGAGGTAAAGTATGGAACACTTAGCGTACCTTATCTTTAACGTAAACGTTTAATTTTTCAAGCCTTTAATAACTAATTTAGTAAAAGAGACGCAATCTAATTTTCAATTAGGTTTTAGTCTTCTAATTAGTGTGGATAAATATCTGTAAAGAATTAAAAGACCATCTTAAAGGTCAACATAAAGATGAAACGTTGACGAAAGAATAAAAATGCAAAACAAAGCGTGATAAACTAATAAAGGAGCTTTAAACAGCGTAACAATTCAATGCTGTAATAATTAAAAAAGAAGAAAAAGTAAATTTACCGCCGCGACCAAAGTGTCTATATATACGATACGTCATCGTTTGGTCTCTAAATATACATACATACTACGGTGATGCATAAATACATTAACAATTTTAAAATTCTCCGATTTCTCACCTTAATTTCAAAATTTTATTTAGAAGAAAATAATTCTCGCATTTTGGGTGAACGCGCGAGCGTTAAATTATGGATTACACACAGTACCGACGTTATAGGTGACAGCGAATTGCCGAGAGTTAAGTGTCGGCTGTACTATAACAAGTATAACCTCGCGCATACACAATTTCAAGTTAGTGTAGCCAATGATATAGAAGCCGGGTGAAGTGAGGCTCTCTCTCTCTGTGTTCCTTTCTCGTAATTGATTATTTTCGTTGTGACATAATCATCGAGAGAAAGAGAAATTGTGTATGAAAGTGGGAGAGAGAGAGAGAGAGAGAGAAAGGAAATAACAGTAGTAAAATCACTTGCTTCGCGAGAGAGGCTGCGAAAGAGTTGAATAAAAAGAAAAAAGAAAAAAAAAAAAAAAAAAAAAACAAAGTGAGACGAAAAGAGGAGTGAGCATATAGCTAAGTCGCGGATAAATCAGTGGAAGCTTCTCACTCCTTCACACGAGAGTCCGAACACGTACGAGGTATAAATTTCGCGCGGGGCGCGAGACTCGCCGAGAGTTCAGACAAATATCGCCTGTTTTTCATTCCGCACTTTTTCCGCGAGTTCGCCTCGTCACACCTATATGTACATGTATGTATACATACATATATGAATGTGTGAATGTATGAGTTTGTACCTATGCTACACATCGCTGAAGAGTTGAAATGTGCGTTGTACCGCGCGGACGCGTTTTTATTACGCGCTTTTGGCAGTGAGAAATTGTCGCTTTTTCATCGCCTCTCTCTCTCTCTCTTACTTATTCTTTCTATTTTCTCTCGCACCCCCTTTTGGATTACCTATCCTTTCCATTTTCCCGTTGTTTTTTTTTATTCCCTTTTTTCAACGACTTTTTTACTTTACTAATAAATGGTGTCGAACGTAATTTTCGCTCGGCAAAATGAAACTTTTCGCGAGTTGCGAAAAATTGTCCGTTTGCTCACTGAAATACGTGTGTATAGTGTTTATTCGTTTTTTTGGCTTATTTAAATTATTGCGGGTAATGGAATAAAGTTTTTCATGAGTTGTGATGTAAAATGTAAATTTTCACTTTGGCATTCGATCCTTTGAACATTTTTCTTTGTACCTTATAACTCGCTAATAATAATGCGTTTGCGAAAGATTTGATTGAATAATTTATCATCATGGGTTTATTTTTTTAACAGCTGTATAATTATCACAGTACCATGAATTAGTCGTTAATTATTTAAACTATAAATTTTCGAAATAATTATTATAAAGGGCATTATGGTTTGTTTCGTATTAAAGTTTTTTGCAAATCGTAAGTTGCAAAGATTTTTGTAAACATATTGCGTTAAAAATTATAAGACGGTATTATGAGGTTTTTTAGTCAAATGTTGCTTCAATTTACCATTAACTTTAATATGCATCGTTAAAAAATAATATCCGTACATAGCTAAATTGAATTGTTAATCAAACATAGATGTACCGTATAGTCATTTAAACAATAAAATTCTTCTATAATAGACAGCGTAAAGTACAAGGATTTCATATATATAACAATGTTTATTGTGCATATTAGCATTACTGATTAGTTTCGCATAAATTTCCCTCCGTGTGAATACATCTATACATATATATGTATAAAATTAATGCGAATCGACAACAATGTCAGAAATTTCACATTCATCAAAACGTCCTCCGAAATGAAATTTCGCGTAAACAACGATGAACAAACTTGCCCTCGCACGGATTCCAACTTGTTGCCCGAGTCCTCGCACGTGTACACGCGTATCTATATACACACCCACCCACACACACACACACACACACATACACACACACACACATACACATACACACATATACGCGCGCTTAAGCCAGCACGGAGGCAACGCATAAAACGCCGCCCCCTTTCCGAGTTCGCTCACCCTTCCCACGGCGTCTCGCTGACCTAACTACCTACGTTGTGTAAGGGTCGACCCATTTATTCCAGACTACAGGGGAGCGCGACAAAACGACCGATTAGAATGATCTCGTTGAAAAAAAACAAATTTTGATATATCCCTCGGGATTTCGTTATGTATACAATAGGTAGCGCCTTTGTGTTTTTTGGATGATGAAACTTTCAGCTGGATATTTTTTATAAGAGTTATGGTTTATGGATACCTCGATTAGAATTAGAATCGTCTCGGGTGTTGGCTCTACTATTATCTTTCTTCGCGATTGTTTTTAAATTTTAAGAAAGCAATGATTTTAACATTTCGTGATTGATGTTTCGATGGATCTTTTTATTTTGTCAAAATTTATAGGTATAAATCCTTAAAACATCGTTTGATGATCGATTGTTTTAAACGAGTATTTGAATGGGTAATTTTATATAAATTAAAGAAGTCTTCGAAATCAATAAATGATTTTTGTAACGATTAAACGTCAAATACTTTAAGATTGTAAATCAATTAAATTGCTACAATACTTGAATTATGTTTCGGGGTAACATTAAATTAAATCTATAAAAATTATAGTTATCTAGCTCATTTTACGAAAAAAAAAAAAAAAAGAAGCTTAGTTAAATTTCATAAAGCCCGCGAGGAAAATCACTCGGTCGACTCAATTGAAAAATCGCTAAAATAGCCCATCGTCGTCGTCGTCATCGTCGTCGTGGTCGGGCGAACTCCTCGAGGCTTGTAAGCGGTTCTGGGTTTACGATCGATGAATCTCGACGTCTCTCGTCGCGTCGAACATCGACGAGAGGAGAAGCGCTTAATCTCGGGGGAAGAAGAGGTTAGGCCGGCTCGAGGCTGCCGACACACACCGGACGTCGGAATTATCTTGAGCCTGCCGGGGGGTCGTCGGGAGCAATCATCGGAAGGATTAAGCCGCGGCAGTCTTTGCGCTCTCTCTCTCTCTCGCGTAATTAAGCAATTAATAATTGGGCTTAGAGAGCTGCCCGACGCCAATTTGGTCGCTTGGTTGAGGCAAGAGAGCGACGTCGTCGACGGCGCGCCCTCGACACTTCGACTTTGTCGAGTGTGCATGCACTGTGTAAGGGTGTAAGGGTTTTACGGATGATGGGGAAGGATGAAGGGAGAGAGAGAGAGAGAGAGAGAGAAAGAGAGGAGGTCGAGGGCTTTGAATTCTAGGAGGTGTAAGAGCGCACACGGAAGGATGCGCTTTAATGGAATAGTAAAGTTACTTCATTCAGAAGGTGTCGGATACTTTTCGGTTGATTGAATGCTGAATGGCAGATGAGGTTGATCGTGGTTTTGAGATTACACGCGAGGTGTGTATGAAGTGCCGAAGAGCTTGCTGAGCTGTTTGTGTGAATTTAAATTCGCGCGTGATGAAGTTGTGGCGCCGGGGGGAAGGGGGCTAAGGGATTAGCGCGATAATTGTACGGTAATGTCTTTTCTTTTCTTGTTTTAAATTTCAAAATTAAAATTAACGTTTTGAGTTAATGGTATTTTGATATTTTTATTAAATATTTTAATATTTTAATATTATTTATTATTGGATTTTGAAATATGGTAAATCGAGGAATTTAATATCTCGATTTTCATTTATATTGCAGATGCAATCGTTGATTGGCTAATCAATTTTGCATGGGTTTGAAATTTCAGGAATCCGCGTAAACTATTATCGCAAGTAAATATTATTTGTGTACTTAGAAGTATTGAAAATTTTGTGTAAATATTATTCAAGTATAAAGCAATCAATAAATATTTTCATATTAAAGTTTGTAAATAACAAAATTCCATGAATTATTTAATATAATACGACTCGAATAGTTTAATAAAATAAAACAAACGAACTTTAAATAAAATAAAACAAACAAACAACGCTAATGCATAAATCGTAGGTGCATTTGTGCAGGAAATAAAGAATAAAATATATATTGTTAACAAAAAAAAATTTTAAATTTATTATTAAAATTTTTAAAGTGTACAAGAAATTCATTCTGACAGACGTATAATATTCTCTCGTGGAAAACAAAAGCTGCACGAGCTAGAAAGACTGAATCTCATACTGCACGACATATAAAAGGCAGAGAGAAAATATGTAAATATGAATAAGACATATGTATACAAATTGTTTGAAAGATATTACATGTGATAGGTATAATCACAAAAATGTTATATTTAAAATTTTTTTTTTAATTTCTTTTAAAATTAATTTAACTTCTTTCAAAAATATAGTTTTATCGTTTAACAACATTAAGAAATGTCATTTTAATTTTATATTCTATTTTGCGCAATTCTTTTAATGAAAAAAATTTACATAAGAATTTTATTAAGCATTTTATTCAAGAATTTTATTTAATTTTCACAAGAATTTTGTTACAAATACAATAAAAAAAGAATAATTTCTTTTTTTTATTTAAAGTAACAGAGATTAACGTCTTTGTTTATATAATTAAAAAAAAAGAAAGAAAATTCAAACATTAATCAACAGTCAATCATCGAAAGCTAATCGCTCGAATCTCACAAATCAAACACAAGTCAGCATCGATAATCACCGTTTACGTTATTCCAATCACCAAATCCATTTCTCAAGCCTCATCTCTCGCGCGTTTGTATCTCTCATGCGAAAATTCGCCCGTTAGCGTATATAACGCGTGCGTCTCGAAAGCTCGATTACTTTGAGGCAGACGATGTCATCGTCGAGGCGAGCCTTTCCGATCTCCAAATAGCAGCGCGGGCGCTATATCTCAACTCACGACGTATTAAACCGTTCGAGACTTAGATCGCTCTCTGTTCTCGTAACCCTTTAAGTTACCCAGAAGGTTTAGGAGGGGTTAAAGGACTGGATATACCGGCGAGGAGAGGAGTCAGGATTACAGCCCTCGGCGCGTAAGCCACACGCGCGGTTTACCCCGGGAATTCCTCTATATCGGATTTCTCATATACTATTTCTCTCTCTCTCTCTCTCTCTCTCCCTCTGACGACCCTATTTCCTAATTTGTTGTTTATACGCCACACAAGGGTGGCCCCTACAACGCGATCGTTCGACGACCCTCCTCTCTCTCTCTCTCTCTCTCTCTCTCTCTCTTTCTCTCTTTCTCTCTTTCAGTGTATACGTATCCGTGTGTAAGCTTTGTGACGCTTTATGAAATATTAATTAATGATCGGGTTTCTTACTTATACACACCACCTCGCGTGCGCGTTATGATTTCGTTCCATCGATTAGTGGGCGCTGATGCGAGCGCGGGATAGAGTTTGTAACCGACACCCGAAAATTCACAAATGCGAAAGCGAGCTTCATTAATTAATTATAGCTTGATTATCGATTGTGCGGTTGTTTATTGTATATTGAATAATAGAGTTTGCGCTTGTGTGCGCGTGCTCGTCCGCGTAAATATAAATATTGGATACGTTAATGCGTCAATGATTGGCTTGTAATTGAATAAAAAAGTGTTTATGTAACGGAACGATTGTCGTTGCGTATACTTCAAATAATGTTTATAATAATTATAAAGTATTCAATTTTTATAAATAAGAGATTTATAACGCAGTCGTAGATGGATTTTTGCGCCATTAATTACTTTATATTGTTTATATTATAAATTTATATTATAAATAATGGCTACATTGATATATGCGTACAGTGATAAATTTTATTACTATATGCTTAAGTAAACAAACTTTATTTTATAATGATACATAAATAATTAAAATAAATAAATTTTTTATGAAATCGGCAAATTTCGAAATTTCAGCGATATAATGTAAAGTATTTTTATCGACAATCAAACAATTCAGAAGAAAAAAAAATATTTTCATCGAATTATGTTAGGTATTTACGAAAAACGTCAGAATACCAGATTCGAAAAAAAAAAAAATTTGAAAACAATGCAAAACCAAAATCTCGGCCGACTAGAAATTTCACATCGTAAATTTTTTTCTCTCATAGAACGCAACAATACTATAAATACACACACACAAACACACGCACACATACACACAATACAATCCATTCTTCGATTATATTTTTAAAGCGAGCTCCGTGAGATCGTAAAAGAAAAAGCAGCCACAGTATTCAGCGTCTCATGCAAATAAGCGCGTAATAAAGCAATTTGAATTTTATCGAAATAAAAAGAGAATAATAATAAAAAAAAAAAAAAAACAAAAGAAACATAAGCGAGGGTGAAAGGACGAAGGAGAATCAAAGAGGAAAAAAGTAACATAGCCGGGAAATAAATGGGAGATCGAAAGAGCAGAGTGAAAATTCATTAAGGCCATTTACTAGTACCTCGGGCCGCTTTCTCCCGTTCCTACATTTACCGCAGCAGCGGTAGTCCCGGTAACGTTTCCTCGTTCTTCTTGTTTTCTTCTTTCCGTCCGTTTTTCCTCTTTTTATCGTCATCTCTCTTCCTCTATTTTTCTTTTCACCCTTCCCTTTTTTTTTTTTTTTTTTTTTTTTTTGTTTTTTCTTTTTTTATACGATATTATATTTCCACGCTCCTGGCGCGCGAGGAGTTTCACCGAGACATCGATATTCGGGAAAGGAAAACAATGTTTTTTTTATTGCGTTTAGTTTTCGCGAAATATATACATTTAACGTATGGAAAAAAAAAAAAAAAAAAAAAGAAGAAACAACGAACGAAACACGCCGCATTCGATCGACTTTTTTTTCGCTTTTGCGTTTATTACAGAAAAAGCCAATTTCATATCGATATCCGTCGAGATAGGGGAATATCTATGCACCGACGAATTACGTCGTTGCCTATGAAGAGCGTTGCACAGACGTTTGATATAAAGCTTGAATATTTTTAATGGTCATTGAAAAAATTTGTCAGAGTTATTTTTTGAATTATTGAATAACGATTTTCGATATAGTATACATTTTTTTAATTTTTTATTATTATTATTATTATTATTATTATTATTATTATTATTATTATTATTTTTTAATTATATACGCTAGTTTAATTGAAAAATTTTTTTTTTTATCATAATATAAGGTACTGGATTATTTTTTTTCGCAATATTTAATCAAAAATTAATTTGGTTACGAAAGTTTTTTCTATTAATAAAAGAAGGATAAAAAAAGTTTGCGGTTTATTAAAAGTAAATAAAATTTTCGGTTCAATTTCATTTATGCTTATTAAAAAGGAAAAAAAAAAATGTTGGATATAGTTTCTTGGATTTCTGCCCACGTAACCCAAATAAAATTACCGGTCTATCACCTTCGAACTAATAAGAAGACGAGTGCGGCCATTTAGGTCAGCCTAAAGCTCGATATTGGTAAAATATGCTTTTGCCATTGAGTTAATCTATGTAATAAAACGAAAGGTCGGTATATTATGTAAGTATCTCGTAAACTTGTGTGGATTTTTTCTTTTTATGTTTTTATTTAATTTAATAATGAATTTTAGTAAAGCGTTAAATAGTAGATTATAACGAAAGGATTAAAGTATATTTAAACTTATTTAGTATAAAAACTACAGTCTTTCTAAACGTTCCATTCTTTATTCATAATAATAAAAGCATTGATTTTATTCACGATAATTAACCACGATATGGTAATAGTACACGCAAAAGTTTATTAAAAAAAATTGAAAAAATTAAAAAAAAAAAAAAAAAAAAAAAAAAATTATTAATTTACCATAAACTGAAAAAGATAAAATCATCGCGAACGATAAAACAAGGGTAAAAATTCAACGCTGGGAATAAAATCCAGCCGCGCAAAACGAATCGTTCACCTGTACACAAGGTTGAAAAGCTCGGTATCCGCGTTATTCTTTCGTTGTATGCCAACGCTTTCGCGAGAAATAACACTTCGCGCACACGTGCGCGAGGCGAAACATTAAAACGAAAATTCCCATATCAATTCTCTCTCTCTCTCTCTCTCTCTCTTTCATTCTCTCTCACTCTTACGAGTCGAGGAAGAGTGAGAGACAAGCGTTAGTGAATAGTAGTAGTAGAAGTAGCAGTAGTAGAACGCGAGGGTTACGTCAAAATCCCGGAAGAGATGAATCTGGCCGGTCGGAGCTCGTTGTTGCTCCGTAACTGCTTGCGCTGGCTTTCGCTCGTGCGCTTATTGTGTTTGCATGATGCAGAGTCGTTTCTGTGCCGGCTGTAATATTAATGCCTCGTTTCCGACGTTTCGACGGCGAGTTATTTCCTTCCCCGGATTATATACCTTATTCCTCCCGCTCGCTTCTTTTACGAGTTTTGCCTTTATTTTCGCTTTCTTTTTCTTCGCACGAGTCTTCAACTTTTTTTTTTTTTTTTTTTTTTTTTTTTTTTATTGTGTTTAAAGTAAAGCGACCGTTTGCCGAGCGGAAAGAATGAATGGTTTGGGTTGAGATAAAAGATATCTATGGAATTCGATTTTTGTATTGTGGGGAAGAGTAAGGAAAGCTCTGTTGGTACTGGAAATTTAAAGAAATATCTTTGGTTGTCGATTTATGATTAATATCCCAATATTTCAATTGGGATTATGTTTATTTGGAAAAAGATGAATGTGAAATGTTAATTGATTTATATAGTAATAATTTATTAATGAATCTACGGTCACTTTATTTTTCAATCTACATACGAGTATATTATGTTGCCTTTAAAATTATCAAATTGCAAAATTCATTAAGATAATTTAAGCTCAGCACTTTCAGATCAAACGAATCATCGTTCGCATATTTCGATTATATTTAGCATAAATTTTATCGAAATATAATAGACGTAATATCATTTTATCCAAAATATAATAGATATTTTCAAATTATACATTTTGTATTTATAAAAATATATAAATATAGTTTTATTTTATCCGTGAAAAACAACAAAAACATTGCGCAGTAATAAAATTTTCGAACATATTTGCGCGCGAAATTTAGGTATGATATTTTGGAACACATAGCAAAATATTAGAAATTAAAGATAATTATTCATAATTTACCGTTCGATATCGCGAATCCAAATAAACGGGTTTTGTTTAATATCGTCGACGGTTTTACCGCTCGCTCGCCAATTTTCCCAAAATTATAGCCATTACCAATAAATACGATAGGAGGGCCGCGCAAATCAGATGAATTTTTGTAACCCATAAAATTTATACAATTCAAATATTTTACTATCGTAAATATTAACGATAATACGTTAAAATACAACGTTACATTATTATTTTATTTATATATGTATATATTTTTTATTATTCTTTTTTTTTTTTTTTTTTTTTTTTTTTTTGAGAAAAATGGTATAATCGCGATTCCGTTTTAAAGTATTACACGCGCCATCGATTCTATTCGTATTTATTTAACGTTATAATCCAAAGTTACATTCAATCGTATCGAAATAAAGTATTATATCTATGCCCTTGTTTATTTAACCGTATCGTAAACAAATTTATTACCTAGAATAAAAATCAAGCGTCAATATTAATATTCATTACAAGCAATTAAGGCTAAACGTATACGACGATCGATTTAAATATATCGAGTCACAACGCGTTAAATATTCCAGGTCCTTTCCTCCCACGTTCACCCATCCAAATCCTCGATTTCCTTAAGGTTAAGCGTTTATCGGTTACCCATCAAGCACGAACCTCTTGACCCGCGCTTCTCTCGTATATCTTATTCACCGTACACACACGCGCGCAGAGAGAAATTCGTGCAGGAGTAGTAAACGAGGTAACGTCTTCCCGATATATAATCCAGGTTAAAGTAACCGCTGTACGTACGTACACACACACACACACACACACACACTCGCATACACTCGAAAGCTCTCGGATCTTCGATGGCTTAGAAGGAGGGCCATCGGTGTAATTAATTGATCGGCGGTGCGAGCCGGACGACGACTCGCGCGTCTTCTTACCGGCGACAGCTGCACCGAATGGAAGGAGATCAGCCGCAGGAGTTACTCTCGTCGAGTGTACTCTCGACGAGAGTTAGGACGAAGTTTACGTCGTTTGGATTAAGGAGGAGGGGGAGAGAGTAGTGGCACACGCCCAATCATCAATTAAAATTGTTACTCTGTGCCTTCTGCAGATTCAAATTCGATATTTTGTGAGTGTGCGCGTGTGCGTGTTATGGTTGTCGAGTTGTATTGTTGGGTTTTATCGTTTTGATGAGAATTTTTAATAAGTTATTATCATTAGTCATTAGCTTTTATAAAAGAAAATTAAAAATATATTCATAAATTATTTCAAAATCGAAAGTTTTGAAAATCATTGACAAGAATAACTTTTCCGTAAAATGTAAAAAAAAAAAAAAAAAAAGAAACCAATCAGCGCCGAAAGCTTGGGATATATTTGAGATAATTTAAAGTTGATAACTAAAAATCAACACTGGAACTCCCAGCGCAAATCATGCCTCGTCAATTTACCAACGAAGCATTAGATTAAATATAAAAATATATCGGTCCAACGCTAAAAGCGATTTCACCTCGATCAAACCATCGGCCGGTTACGGAAGTTATTAGTTTCGAAAGTAGCCTTGTGTAAAACCTTGCGAATACGTATAGATATATAAACATGTACGGATATGTGAGTGTATCTGTGTGTACAAAATGAAAATTTCCCAAGCGACTCGATCTGTCCACAAAAGCTTTTTCCTTCTCTCTCTCTCTCTCTCTCTCTCTCTCTCTCTCTCTTCCTCTTCAAATATTGGATCGTCTTCGCGCGAAATCGTTTTATTTCTCTTTATTTTTATTTCTTCTTTCCTCGCATTTCGTTTTTGCCATTCTTTCACCACTCGCTCGTGTTTAACCTTTTTTTTTCTTTTTTTTTTTTTTTTTTTTCTAATTTCTATTTTTTTCTTTTCGTCTTTTGCACGGGTGAGCGCAAATAGAATTTTTTACATTTCGTTGTCGCATGGGGACGTTTGAAATCGGTAAAAATACTCGTCATTTTTCAAAGCAATGCGAAACGTTTGAAAACCGATCGCGCACAAGAGTTTGGCTCTTTGCGTGGGTGAAAAGAATATATATAGATTTGTCGATTTGTAAAATTGATTGTTTTTGTTAAAGTTTATAATCGATTTTTCATTATTATGTCTATCAAACGGAAAAAAATATTTTCGTAGCTCGATCCGAGCTTCGGAAATACTTTTAATCGACGCTTTATTATTTATATTTCAAAGAAATTTATAAAGGAAATAAATTTATTATTTTAAGATTGTTTCGATAGATTTATTTTATTTTTACTTAATATCGAAACTTATTGTCGATATTTTCATGAAAAATATTTGAAAAATAAATAATTATGAAAGATGAAAATAACAGGTTAATAATTTTTTAATTTTCCAAATCTTTTAAATTATTTTTTTCCGCGATTGAAAAGTATATAAAATTTATTTTTTTACTTTACAAATAATAACGATAAACAAAAATAACAGAAATTTTAACGCGAACCCTTGGTAATGATGAAATTTTATACAAAGCTAAAGAAAAGTCCTTAAAAGTCGAGAAAGCAATCCTCTTTGAGAAAACCAAAATCTTATCTTCGTCACGAATAGGAGTCAAAACGTGTCTTCGCGTGCGTTAAACTTTCCAAAATAAACAAAAAAATATAAAAAAAAAAAAAAAAAAAAAAAAAAAAAGAAAAAAAAATGCTTCGCGTATACAGCGGCATTCGGAGAAAAAAATGTTGAAAAATCCTATCCAAAGAGAGCAACAGCAACAGCAGCAGTTTCAGTTTATTTTTCGTCGGGTGCGCGTCACTCAAAGCGCGAGCGTCAAACGGAAAAGAGGAGGAGAAAGAAGAGAGAGAGAGAGAGAGAGAGAATCCTGTAGACAGAAAGGAATAAAATTCAGTAGAGAAGAGAGAAAGTCAACGAAAGGCAATCAGGCCGATGCTCCTGAAAAGTGCTTCGCTTTAGATCCTCTCGTCGTCGACGTCCTCGTGGCTGTTCCTTTCCTTTTTTTTTTCTGCTTTAAGCGCTCGCGTTTATACTCGTACCTTATTTTTTACCTGTAACGATTCGCGTGTAAGTATTAATACGAGCTCTGCGCATGACGCCCGTAGGAAAAAACTACGCGGGCAAAGGTTTAATACAGAGGGATATAAAAGATCCCGGAAAAAAAAATCAACGCGAGCCAAGATCGAGGAAAGCGGAAAGAGAAAAGTTTATAAGTTTATGAGAGCGACACGCGGGATAAAACTGCCTAGGAAAATTTATAAGAAGCTCGGGTCCATATATACATATATACACATGGTTTAACATCTACTCCTTCTTCCTTTCATTTCTTTCTTCGAATATATCCCTTTACTTTACCGCTTGCGTATAACAATCCAACTGCCGTATCGTATCTTTTTCATTCGGCGAACGCGAGCTCTGTTTACAGCTCGTCGTTGCGCGACAAAAACGAGCGAGAGCCGTATTGCCATGTTGCTAGAGTGGAGAATATAATGGGAAGGGAGATGTTTACTTTGTTTGTACGACTGACAGTTTTATCGAGATATAATAGAGGAACTTTTTTTGTAATAAAAAGAAAAGGATAAAGGAAACGATTTTCGAGTTTCTTTTATTGAAAGTGGCGTTACTTTTACCCGTTAAAAATTAACCGAATTTTTAACTTCGAGAAAATTGTTATTTTTGCACTATTAATTTATTGATTGAGTTTCAACGTATTTGTCAATTTGAATCATAAATATTAAATTTATTAAATCAACTTTATATTTTATTACTTTAACGAGCTAAATTCGTCATTTATAAATATCATTTAATTTACAACATTCATAAAAAATATATAATTCGTTAAAGCGGCAATAAATTTTAAACTTATTAAAATTTTAATAAAATTTAAAATTTTATTTAGGAATATATGTATGTATTATATAAAAAACAAAATTTATTAAAATTTTAATTAACTTGTGAAAGTAAAAAAAAAAAATTTCCATCGTTTTTTGTTTTTTTCGTTTGATTTATAAATAAATTTGCTCTAAAATTATTAATTATTTATTTACTTTAATAAGTAATATTAATTAAAATACTAACTTACAGTAAAAGTATAGAATTCAAATTTTTAATTAAAATTTATTATCCAATATGTATTTTATAATACAATGAGACTTGATATTATTTTTTTTAATTATTCAATTTTTAAATTTAATTAAGAAATTATGTTTAAAACAAAGTCAAAATATATAAGCAAGATATTTTTCTAATATAAGTACAAAGTAATGGAAAATTTATTATTTAATAAGAAGATAGCACAAACAATTTTAATAAAAAATCATTGAAGCATAAGCAATGTATTAATAAAGCATAAATAAAAAATTAATTACTATTATAATTATTATTCTCATTAATACCGTTTTAGAATATTTAACTCAACTAACAATGTTCGAGTAAAATATTTGAACCCTTTTCGACTAAAAATAAAAATAGAAAAAAGGTCCTCAAAGGTGTCTACGACGTATTTCCGCACGTAAAACGTTAAAGATGCCTTACGGTGGAAGGAAAAAAATTTCACGGCTAGTCGAGCGCAAATTTAATATGCGCGGACGTGAAATAAAACGAGAACGTAAAATGAGAGAAAAGAGAGAGAGAGAGTGAGGTACGGATTTTCGTTAGCGAAATGTAAATGTTTACCGGTGTTTTTTTTTTTTTTTTTTTTTTCTCTAAAAACAAGACAGGCGGTGGCGGAAGTCGCGCGATGTCCGATTGCCCGAAAAGAGCTGAGCTTTTGCGGCTCTCGCTTTTGCCGTTTTAAAAGTGCTCGAGTGTGTTTGCAGCGCCGAGGTAAAGTTTGTTTTAGGTAAGGCTTGTACTACTGCCGGTGTTTAACGGAGCGTAAAATTTCGTAATCGTTATTGTATTAAGAATACGTTGTTTTTTTTTTTTAAATAAAATTAATTAAGCGTTAAATTAATGGCTCTCTGATGTTTAATTTAATCTTGTTAATAAACGTATATAATTAACGCTGAAGTTGTACAATACATTCTTGTTGAATAATTATTTTGAAAATAAAGTTTTATTTTATTTATTTAACAACTACATTATTAAAAGAAATACAATTTTTAATAATTGTATGTCCTGAAGATAAAGTGTTAAAGATTTACAGATATAAATGCATCATTAAAAATATTCGAAGAAAATGTTACTCATTTTTTGTCAATACGCGAATTTTTTTAAAGACAAAATTCTATCAATTTTACGATTATAATCATTTTTCTTAATAGAGACACTTAAATTTTTCATGCCAAATAAGTAGATTGCTCATTTAATAAAGTAGAAAAAAAAAAAAAAAAAAAAAAAATTGTACCGTAAACGGAGAAATCAAGCGGATCGTTAAATTAAAATTCATATCCATAAAAAAAAAAAAAAAGATGTTAAGGAAGCGTCGAATCTGCATAAAAATATCCAAGGAAATATCCTTCGCGTGGATGCGCGCAATCTCGAGTAAACGCGCGTGAGTATATACGACTCTCTCGGTATGTCGAGGATGCGAGAGACACAAACTGATACTTATAACTCGCAATAATTTGTATATACTCGTGCGCGCGTATACACGCAAACGCACACGCGTGCGTAAACTTATTTTTTTACCAAGGCGCACGTAGAGACCGCAAACTCTGCCCTATGGACGGAATATGCATAGCTTCTTATTTTAAGGAAGAAATTACGTCCGCTCGTATGCTTTTCGTTCCTGCAGCTGCGCACGCCTTTCGCCGCCCGCTCGCGCCTCTTTTACCTTTTTCCTTCGTTCCTTTACTTTTTTTTTTATCTTCTTCTTCTTCTTCTTCTTCTTCTTCTTTTCCTTCTCCTTCTTCTCTTATTCTCGGCTACTCGCGCGCTTTTTAACTTTTACACGGTTTGACTGCGTTACTACACGCGGAAAGTTGTTTCCGCCCTTTTTCATTTGAATTATGGAAATCGCGCAAGGGTACGAACGAAGAGGAGAGGGGAAGGGAGAATTAAGTTTCATGATTTAAGAAATGGATTGCTGAGAGAGTGAGAGAACGAGAGAAGGTTTTTCGGGGAAAACAGCCATTACTACCCTTCATCCGTACGCGCGCAAGCGCGAACGCGACCATAACTCCTTCGCACGTGTGCACCTTCTCCTCCTTTCCTACCCCTTAGTAATTTCTTAGCGTTATGCGAATTCTTTTACTTTTACATACGGAGAGCGCGAGCTTAACCTCGCTGTGGAGAGAAAGAGAGAAAGAGACTTGGAATGGCTTGAAGGTAGATTTACGGAAAGGGATGAAGCGAAATTTCAATGAGACTTTTTAACTTTGGTCGAATTTTTCCATATTGGTTTTTTTTCTTTTTATCTAAATGTGCCACAGTCTTGATGAGGTAACGAATTTTATCGAAGGCTCGGCAGCTCTTTTAGCTAAGTAAAAATTTGTATTTCTCTTTTTTAATTTTAAGATATCACGAATAATATAAATTTAAAAGATTAACTGTCGATTTTAGTTTGATCGTTTCTATAATAAATTTAGACTGATTGTAAAATTTATGGTCGCGAACTATTCACGTAATTCCTTTATTTTTTTTTCTTTTTCCATTATCGGCTGAATTAAATTTTTCTATTAAACCGACTTTCTATAATTCTTTACCTCCCTTTTTTTAAAAAAATATGCGCGTTAAAATTAAAAGAAATTTATATGCCTGTGTAAGACGCCTTAAACGTTAAATTGTAATTTATGTCGATGATTATATTTCTTTCTTCAAATGTTTAATTTTATAAAACTGCGGATTAAATTATAAAATATTTCACGTCGTTCCAAACTGCAGCTCATTACTTAAAAGGTAAAAAATAAAGAAGATGAAAAAAGACATTAAGCACAGCCCGCAAAAATCTAACGCATCGGTTAAATCGAGTTTCCTACGCCGAGTTCTAACCTCACAAATAAAAAAAGGAAAAAAGAAGATGAAATTTGTAGGTCGCTTCTAAAAAACTAGTCGATTCAATAATCATTACGTGTTCTAATCCTCTACATACTCAGGTCGACAAGTTACCCAGCTTTATACATATATACATTACGTGGACGTTCAATCATGAGAGAGCGAGAGAGAGAGAGAGAGAGAGAGAGAGATTTTTCTTATAGCAGCAACGCTTCGCTCTCGCTGAGCACTTTCTGATTGCAGATTTGGCAGTATCTCGCATGTGTGTATATTTGTGTGTGTGTGTGTGTATACACGTACACATAGGTATATTCAGTTTCGTTAGAGGTAGTAAGCAGCGAGGAAATGCGCTAGAAACGCCGTTATTTCGGGGCTCGCGCTAGCTACACAACCTTCCGTAATTGAATAGCTTCGCTGGCCACCTGCTGTCTGAGCCTTTATCGCTGTTGCAGCCTCCTTTTATGCTCTTCGTTGATTCTTTTTTTTTTTTTTTTTTTTCTTTCTCTTACGGGTATTCGCTTTGGTCTCTCTTTTTCTTTCGGCTTTCTCGCTTCTTTTGTGCCTTTTGTTTTGTCCTTTTTTTTTGGTATTTTTCTTTTCAACCGAGATACGAAGTAGGTTAGGGAAAAGTTTCGCGAAATTGCTTTTGTCACGAAGTAAAGTTTCAGCTGCTCGTTCTAAAAGATCGCGGAGAGACTCCTGGGGTATCGAAAGCGGTAATTTATGTATATAAATATCGGTGTTTATTAAACGCACTTGATTTATTTATGAATCTTTGATTGTTAAAGTATTTACGTCGCTTTTATAATTTGTTCAATTTAAATTGTCATAATTTCGAAATATTTAATGCATGAAGTAAAATGATTTAAATATATATATATATATATATCTATATATTTTGATATATAATAGTTAACGAGTAAAAAGAAAATGCAATCGAAATTTTTTCTATTTAACAATATGAACACAAGTAAAGTATATAAAATATAAATACTAAATTTCTTTACTTAGAAGAAATATCGTTTTACACGTACATATAACAAAAATTTTATCACATTCCGTAACAAGACTCAACTGTTTTTGCGTTACCGTTGCACCACATTTCTTTACGTCACGATATATTCGTACATCCGCAGTATACTCTTTGTGTAACAAGAGCATTCTTAAAATACACTATACACCATTCGATATTCCATCGTTTTGAGGACAAATACGTTTCGCGGATGAAAATAAAGAAGTCGGAAGGGGCGTTCTGATGCGTACGCATATGCATTTCTATGTTGTGGAAAAACAATAAATTGGTGTAAATTGGTTGATTGTCTCGATTAAAGTATAAACGAGATAATAGTTTTGATTATTTACTTTTTTCAAATTTTCGCTTAACGTTGTTATTTTCCGAAAATTATTTATTCAATACAACGATAAGAAAAGAAGAGAAAAAAAAAATAACATAATTTTAGTTCCAATTTTATAAAGTGTTCAAAGTATCCTTTATAAATAAGAGATAACAATACCCTTGGCAGTAAATTAAAGTTAACATCGTTAAGCTATAAAATTTCCGAGTTCTCCAAGAAAATATTCGGATTGTAATAAAATTACAAAGGCAAGACGATACGCTCAATCGTCAAAAAATATACAATACACCAGTCTAGTTTCTCTCAACTCTCGTAATAATTTTTAATAACGTATATGCAGATAACTAAAAGATAGATAAAAGCGTCGAAATCGCAGACACACTTACACGCATACATACGCACACACACAAACACACGGTTAAGAGAAAGCTCGTAAAGCTTCGCATTTAGAGCCGAGAGTAGAAGATAACGTCACGTAGAAGCATTTCTCCTCCTGAGAACGACGACGAGACAACGATGAACGCGACGAAGGAATAGAGAGAGAGAGAGTCTTGATTACGCGTTCGCTTTATTGGCAGTAAAGCCGCGGCGAATTCGCGAGCTGAAAGGAGCTTATAACTTGCTCGCGAAAAAAGTACAAGCGCGAGGCGTGCACCCGTGTGACGATCGAGATTTTTCGGCGATCGACGCTGTGTGTGTGTATTGTGTGTGTGTTGTGTTTTACGACGCGTGATGACTAAAAAAAAAATGAGAAAGGGAGAGTGAAGTAGTATGAGTTGATGGTACGACTCGACGTGTATGAGTCGGGGCTTGGTTTTATGGCTTTAGAGGTCACGTGTTTATGAGCTGTGTAAATAGTTTTTTACATTTTTTTCCCTCCCTTTCTTCTGATGTCAAGAATGTGTCGACGATTTTTTTTTTTTTTTTTGTGTGTGTTTATGATTGCTTCCTGTTGACTTTTGTTTGTCATTTGGATAATGGATGTTTGCTATATCGTTTATCGTTTGGTTGAATTTTCAATTTAATAAATCTTATTTATCTTTTTTATTTTTGATATTACATTTAACTTTATTAAAAATATTTCTGAGTTTCGAAAATTCGAAGAATAAATATTCGTTTTAATTAGTAAATTTATTTACAAGTTAATAAGCGAGTAAAGAATCATCAGAATTTATTTTTAAAAAAACGAAGTAAAAATATTTCATTGCTGTTTATTGTTAAGAATAATATAATTAAAATAATAATAATTATAAAATACATTTTTTATTATAAAATGTGAAAATATTCGTTCTATTTATCAAAATAAACATAAAATAATCACTAAAAACGATAAATTTGCCGAAAAAAAAAAGAAAAAAAAAAAAATTAATAAATGTTCATTTTTTTGACGATGTTGGTTAAAACGTAAAAGAACATTTTTTTCCAGCGTAGTCGTCGACTGAGTTACGATTGAAAATGTTCGTTCTTTTTTTTCCTTTTATCGAAGAGGGAAAAAGAACGCAGTCACTTCTAATATTTGTATACGAGCGTGTTGATCTAGTGCTGTGAAAAATTGGCCGTGTACAGATCACGACGTTTAGGAAGTACGAATGGATCGTCGGTGTACTTTACGAGGTCGGGACGGGAGAAAAAAAAAAAGGCTGCGTCGATTGCCATTTTCGTTTTCGGAATCGACTGTTTTTATTGTCGCAGAAAATATAATTAAGCTTATAAAATATATAAAAATATTTTCTCCGATAAATTTTTCTTCGTTTAAAGACGCAGATTTGGTTTAATTGAAATTAGTAAATAGCACATTTTGCATATGAAATAAATAAATATATTTTATATATAACAAACATTTTTATTGAATATTACATATTTATAAAACAGTTATTTTATTTTTAAATCTACAAACATTACTTTTGTTAAGTTTTGATTGGAAAACTCTTTCAAAATTTTCAAGTTTTAAATTAAATTTTGAATTTTCAGATTCGAATCGAGCAAAAATTTTTATCAATTTAAAAATTTCATATCAATAACTTTCAAACTTTTATAGAAAAAATTAACAGTACACGAAAAATAAAAAAACAGAACATCGTATCTATATAAAATAATGAAAAGTTATCCACAAAATAATTCAATTAAAAAGACGTCGTTTATGAGGAAAGTGCAGACTTGGCAGAAATCCGTCGAAGATAGAAGATAGGAAGGTAGAAAGGTATGGATAGGTAGAGGAGAACGGTTCAACCTTGTGTAAAAATCCCCTTTTTCCCGGACGTTTTGTCGAGCTGCCGATAAACGGACGTAATAACGTCGTGTTAAGGCGGCTACCGCAGCAGCAGCAACGTCGTCGTTTCTTCGCGAACGTGATTTTTCGTCGAATGGAACGCCGCTTTCGCGTGCATCGCTTCTTATATATATATACACGCGTGTGTGTATATATCGTTGAAAAAAAAAAAAAAAAAAAAAAAATTCGCACACTTGTACGGAACGATAAATCAAGATTTGCTATAGTATCCTGGATCAAATTTCAGTTGTTGTACAGAGCGCGAGCGTCATGAACGAATCATCGTTGAAGGTATCTTTTGTAATTATTTTGTTAAAATTAGCTGCTGCTTGTAAGTCTATTTTACTTTTTGAAATTGAGTTTTAAAAGAGAATTATTGGATAAATATATGTATTCTAATACATTGTAATACATTGACTAGATATTAATTAATATAAATATAAAATAATAAAAATTAAAAATTATAAAATAAAAAATTTAATCGATTAAGTTGATAGTTACCGACGAAATTTTCGTTTAATTCAAATAATTAAAATTCTGAAATTCATATAATTTATTTATACAATTAAAATATATCAGTAATTATTAATGTAAGCCATGATCCGACCATATCCGTGTACATACTACTTGAATCTGATAATTTCTTATAAAATTTTAATACGTTATTTTTCAAAACCATTATCGTAAATCTAGTGAAAATTACTCCACGATAAAAATAAAGAGCTTCACACTTGCATCTTGTTATACCGGAAGAATTTCCCCTAAAATATTCACTTACAACATAGCGATTCTCACGGGATGAAAAAAGAAAAAATACAAGGAGAGAGATACAAGGTCGAGAGGGTTCAACAAAAAAAAATCTGTATCTCGAAGAGTCTCTTCTTTCATTCGAAAATCTAAACCTCTTCCGCGCTACGACCTTTTTGCCGCTCGTAAAACACAAGCCGGAGAGTCGAGCTTCTCTCTCTATCTTTTTTTTTTATTTTACCTCCTAGCTGGCTAATACGTTAGAGGGATCAACCGAGCTCTTTCAACATTTCATCGCTCGATCCATTAAGCGAATGTTAACGGGGATAACGCGTCGTATGTGTGCGTTTATGTATGCGTGTATAAGCGAGAGACTTTGTATAACCGTAAAGGAAAAAAAAAGGAAAAGGAAGGGGATCGGTGATGGAAAAATGGAAAGACATCGGTGTTGTTACAACGTGTGGATGAGTTATTGTTGTAAGTCAGTGGATTCTTTCTTGACATTGTTTTTTTTTTTTCTGCTTTTTTATTTTGAGTAAGTTTACGAGCTACCGAGTGGAGATAATTTTTGTTTGTTTACCGTTGACTCTCTTGAATTATAATTTGTAGTGTCTTCTTTTGACGGCGTTACAAAGAGAATGTATCTCTGGTAAAAAAATAACGTTTATAAATGGATTGCTGATTGTGCTAAATATGAAAAACATCTATAATATTATATCTATAAATATCGAATGAATTTATTGCTTGTTTAAATAAAATAAATCAATGAAATACTGAACTGCAAATTTAATCATCGGCCAAATTAAAGATGAATGCATAAATGATAAATTGTGCCAACTCAGAGTTTCAATCAGTTAAACGTCACGGTTCCTCAATTTGTAAATTAGTCGAGCGATACACCACAATGTCTTACATTCAATTAATTTCGAGAAACGGTCTCGAGAGTTTCCTACGTCTTCTGGGCATTAATATTTCGAAGAGTTGTTTGTCAAGTTCCCGAAATCATCACAAAGACAAAGCGAACGGGCGAGAGATCGGTACGTCAACGTTAACGAGAAATGCAAGAAGAGAGACAGAGAGAATGAGATATCGGCAATTGGAACGAGTCGTCTATCCCGTATCTAATTCGCTGAAAGTTTCACGGCAGTGCTCTTTCTCACTCTAAACGTATGTATGTGTGTGTGTAGATGTACATGTATAAGACCTGATGACACCGCGTAACGAAAAGAAAGAGAGAGAAAGAGAGAGAGAGAGAGAGAGAGAGAGGAAGAGGAAAAAGAAAAGTGGCAAGCCTAAAGTAAAGGACGAAAGCAAGTAGTCTTCGAGAGAGCAAAGTATAGGATTTAAGAGGGAGAGAAAAAGTGAGAAAGAGGGAGACAGAGAAAGGGAGAGAGAGAGAGAGACAGAGAGGAACGAGGCAGTACAGCTAGACTAGGTACCGTTACACAGAAAACGAGGGACACGAAGAGATAGGAGAGAAAAGGAAAAACTTCATCGATCTCGTTAAAGCTCGCTGCCAGCGTAACTGCTGTTGCGGCGACGGCGTTTGCTCCCTTTACTTCCGTCCTCCATCGATGTCCTCTTCCTCTCTCTCTCTCTCTCTCTTTCTCTCTACCTCCTCTCAACTTCGACGCCTTGCATCTCTTTTTCCCTTTCTCCTTTCTTTTCTTACTTTTTTTTCTATCCTCGGCTTTCCTCTCTCTCTCTCTCTCTCTCTCTCTCGCTCTCTCTCTCACTCTCTCGTACTTACGGGAAAGGTTTGCCGATGTTGCTTCGTAGTCGAAGCTCTTACCACTGAGCCGAGGTCCCAGACCGACCAAGGCCTTAGATTACACCCACGGGATAAATTTCTGCCTTTTTCAGCTGCGCGTTTTCCATCAGCGGCTATCTTATTTAACTTCGCGGAGAGTTCACCTTTTACTCTTTCTCTGTCTCTTATTCCCCCCACCCCCGCCTCTTTCTCTCTCTCTCTCTTTCTCCTTTCACTTTTATTTCGTTGGACTTTTTCACTCTGTTTCGCTGTCTTTTTTTTCGTGTTACTTTTCCTGTTTTTTTTTTCTTTTCGATTGACTTTGGAAATAGGATACGTTGCTCTAAAATAAACGCTTTATATGCTGTTTAGTTTGAATGATAAAGTAGTGCGAAGGTATGTAGTTATAATCATAATTTATGGTAATTTAAATATTGTTATTACTTTTTATTTAAATTTTGATTTATGTATGAAAAGCAAAGTATTTCCTCAAGCACTGATAAAGTTATATATTAATTTTGCATAAATTTATGTATAAAATTATAAAATATGTATAAAAATCCTACTTGAAAAAAACATTAATTAATATTATGCTAATATGGAATTTTATTTCTACTGCTACATAAATATGATAAGCTGACAGATTATCATTAAAATTAATTGAATATTTCATATATAATAAAAATGTTAATGAGAATTAAACTTTATTTGTTATTAAATTATCTGTAACGCTCGAGTTATATTTAAGATTATTATATAAAATTTAACTCGAATAATATAAATAATAATTACCAAAATTTCATAATATTATTAAAAAAAAAAGAAAAAAATAAAAAAGCCAAAAAAAAAAAAGAAAGTTGAGGTTTTATCAATATAAATATAGCAAAATATTTTGTCAAACGAAATTAAAATTTTTGAAGAAATAAACGGAATTGAAAAGAGTTAACAAAACGAGTATTCGTTAACTCCCTTACCACATCTATTTCAACGTTCGAGAACGAAGAGAAGTAAATCCTTTTTCCCTTTGCATTTCCCATTTATAGTAACCATACGCACAGCATTCCTCCGGCAATTTTCATTTCTCGGTATACGCTCTTTCTCCGCATACGTATCCTATATTTATCATTCTTCCGTCTTTGTCTCCGAGTTGTCTTCATCTTTGCCGTATTCTTATCTGTCCTCTATCTTCCTTACTCGCACGGTATACAGTTTTAAAGGCTCGTCGCTATCGCGATCTTTGTTCGCAAAGTGCACGCGATTTGATTTCTCCAGTTTCGCATACCCATATATATTTTTTCTCTCTCGTCTTTATCTCCGCTTCCTATCCTTCTCCAATAGTTCTTCTTTCTCTCTCTTTCTCTATCTCTTTCTCTTCGCAAGAGCGTGAAAGCAAACGTCAGTAGCGTGAAATGTCGGCTTTCAAGTCTCTTTCTTCCTTTCTTTCTCCCTCACTCGTTCTTCGTCTTTGAGAGAGATATATCGCGCTCGATAAATAGGAAAGCGACTCGTCTATACAACACCTTGTGTATGTATACGTACGTAGAAAAGCCCTGGCAGATCGGGGAGCATCAGTCGAATGGACGGCCCGAACGATACTCGTATATTTCCTCATCCCCGAGACACTGTTAGCTAGCCTAGAATGCGCGGCTATCTTTTCTCGCGTTTCTGTGTATAAGTGCATTGGCTATCTTTTTTATTCTTTGTTCCATTTTTATTCCTCATTCTGTTTTTAATCCCGTATAAGGATATCCCTTGCCAATCGCGAGATTCTCTCTCTCTTTCTCCCCCTCTCTCTCTCTCTCTCTCTCTTTTTCTTTCCATCAGTGTGATACCTATATATATAAACGACGCATGCGATTCACGTCGAGTTTCTCTTTCCAACAAATTTATTTCAAAAGCTGAAGTACCCTCCTAATTCTTTTATGCGAAATGGATATGTGCTTATATACGGTGTGCATGTGTATATATTACATATGGCAACGTTTACTGTTCGAATGTTTCGCGTACTCTTTTGGATACGTTTGATACGGGGATTGATTTATGTTTAGCCGAAGGCATTTCTTCGGTAAACTCGCGTCGTTTCTACGATGCGCGCGGATATTCTTCTTTGAGTTTTTCGCGTTCGTATGAAGAAGAGAGGATTTTTTTTGTTTTTTATTTTTTTTTTATTTTTTATTTATTTTTTTTTTTCAGAAACGCATCGCGCTTCGAATGAAATTTCGCACTGAAAAATTTTGCCGTTCGTATATTGCATTTGCACGGATAAAGTTTTTCATCGGCTATTCATAATTTTGTGAAGGTTGTGTTTGCTTTTATAAAATTTGTTTCAAAAATTGATCTATCCGATGTGAAATAAAGCGCGTAATAAACGAAAAAATATATATCGCTGGGTGTAATGTTGTTATAATAGATACGAATCGTATGTGGGTGTGTAAAATAATAAATCGATAATCGAAAATATCTTAAATAATAATCGAAAAATCTTAAAACTAATATTTCGTTTAAAAATATATAGTATTATCTATTATTTTTTATACTTTTAGATTTTATTACATTTTACTTTACGCGCACGTCGATTATTTAATGTTCAATAAAAAATTTATCGTAGGTAATGCTGTACAAGTTCGATAAACATAAACGTACCGACAGAAGCATGTATCTCGTTCGATATTATTTTTACGCTCGCTCGTGAGGCAATTATCTTTATCGTAAATAAATTATTTTTATATAACGCATCTAGTATAGTACAAAGAAAAAGCTTACATAAAAATTTACGAAAGGAAATCTTTATAATGCGAGCTTATTAGTCGTTTGAAACTTAAATCCAGTAGATTCTAAGGACGTTACTCTTCGTCGCCTGGAGGATTACCAATTACGCATAAAGAATAAAAAGGAAGAGAACGAAAAGAAAAGAAGGGATAAAAAATCATCGTTTGCTCTTCTCGTAAAGAGACTTTTCATTCGCTCGCTGGGGAATCATTACCGACGGCTGAAACGCGTGTAAAGTCTGAGAATCGCGATAACAACCAGTTTCTTTCCCCCCGCCCCCTCCTCCTCCTCCTCCTCCCCTCTTTATCTATTTCTCTCGCTTCGCGTCTTCTCTTCGTACCGGCTCGAGCGAGTAAAAAAAAAAAGCACGAAATAAGTGCCGGCGATTTCGACGGGAACGAGAGAATCGAGAGAATCCCATTACTTTGCTGCTTGTAAAATTTACCGTTTATGTTGCGTTGTATTCGTCCTGTATTTGTACGTTCAATAATAATAAAATGATAATAAAACATTTTTTTAAAACACATAATCGATAACAAAGCGATAACTGTAAAATGCGTGGTTTGAAAACTTTCGAATAATTTCATTTTTCTCTATTTTAAATCTGACGTAAGAACAGAGATGATTATCTCGATCAAAGGTAGATTGAAAAAAAATTTTAATTCAACTATCATAATTTAATTATAGTAATAGAGGCCAAATCGAATTTATCCGATAAACGAAACAAAAATTACTTAATGCAGCAAGTAAATTATTAATTTAAATTTAACCAGTTATTCGTAAACCAATAACTATTTAAAGAAAACGTCGAAAAAAAAATTCATTAAACAGATAAGCCCGACGGTATTTTCAAAACTTAGCGAAAATTAAAACACACGAGCCAGGCGAAAGAAAACAAACGATAAACCGCGTCGACAAACATAACAGCAGCCACGAGTAAGCAGAAAAGTGCATACGCCTCGAAGCTTATGTATACATACGCGAAATATAATTGTAGAAAACACGCTGCGTAGTCTCGATGGCTCGAGTACACCGCTAACTCTTGCGCTTGTAACAGAAGAAAATAAAAATGAAGAAGAGCAAGAAGAAAATGAAGAAAAAAAAAGGAGCCGAGAAGAGCAAAAAAGTCAGGAAGGAACAGGGAGAAGAAGAAGATCGCGCGAAGAGTGAAAACTCTCGAAAAAGGGTAAGCGCCTCTCTCTCTCTCTCTCTATCTCTTTCTCTCTCGTACGTATAGTATATTTATGTATGTGTAAGTACTCGAGTCGACGCGACATACTTTAAGATGGCAAACGCGCGAAATGGAGCTTGTAAAAATGATACTCGAGGATGCTTGAGTTATATGTTTGCACAAAGAGGACGTGTTGACTCTTCTCGGTACGAGGACGAAGAAACTTTTATTTTATCCTGTTTTTTTTTTTTTCTTTTTTTCTAAGACAACGCCGCGTATACATCGTTACGTTTCTTGCTTCGGTCGAGAAACGATAATTTCATGATGGTTTTAAACGACATAGAAAGAGAAGCAATCGCCCCCTCGTTTTTTATTGTATAACGGTTTATGAAAATTTGACTGTTCTTGGTGCTTAAGTTTTAAGAGAATGAGTTTTTTGTCGTTTTGTTTTTCGTAAATTCTATAGTATGTTTATTGGTCATTTTACGAAATATATATTAAGAAATATTTTTAATTGTAATAAGAGAAGAAAGACAGTAAAAAAAATATTATTTTTTGCATAAATATCACGTATATCGGTATCTTGGAAAAAGAAAATTTTCTCAAAGGAAAAAAAAATTGTATCTTTTTGAATTCTCAGGCGAAAGTTTCGCATCTCGCGCGAGCTACGCGCGTATCGAGTGTGTTATTTAGCTTCGTTTATTCCTTCCATGAATTTCATTTTCTGCCCTTTCCTTTCCTACAACCACCGAAGTTTTTTCGTAATCGAATGTGCGTTCTTTTAAAAATCTCTTCTCTCTATTTTCTCTTTCTCTCTTATTTTAGTACACGAAGTATATCATTTCCTTGTTCTTATCGCAAATTCAGATCGCATTCGCGAGAAAAATCTAGCGAGAGGTGGGTTAATTCAAGTTTAAAAATTCCGCGTTTCGCTGCACCGTTCCGGTAGTCAGAAAAAAATGAAGGAGAGAAGCGAAGAGGATAGGTAAGGAAGAAAGGAAGGAAGGTAACGTAATTTTTCATCTTTGTTCGTTTCTTTGAGCTTCCGGTGGACGAGCGACGAGTTTGTATGAAAAAGGATGAAAAAGCATGGATTATGCGCGTTTTCCAGCCGCGCCGTTGCGAAAACTTGTTATGGTTCGCTGTTGCTGTGTGGAGACGTATCGCGGATGCCCCGAGACACTTTCCATATCGCGCGCTAAAGTTTTTGCTTCTTCGGTTACGCGGGCGCGCTGTGTGATCGATGAAAATTTTTCGTTGTAAAAACGCCGTTGTACGTTTGTATATGTTTGCGCGCGTATATGCGTTTGGTTTTCTACTTTGTTTGAGTTGCTTTGAGTTTGTATCTTCTTCTTCTTCTACTTCTTCTTTTTATCTTTGATAGAAGCTCTTTTTTTTCTCAAATTTATGCGACTTTTTAAAATAGTACCTACAATTTTATTTTACTACTCGTAGATGCGATTGCTTACGCAAAAAATTAAATGAATTTTTTTTTATAAAATTTTTATGCAAAGAATTTCTATTTATAAAAAGTTTTCTCTCATGGAAAGCAAATGTACAATTAAGCGTATGAAAATTTAGACGGATGTTATGTTTATTTGTTTATTTATTTATTTTTTGTATCTAAATTTAAATTATAAATATTTAAATTAGTGTGAGTAGTGAGTAAACGTATGAGATAAAATATTTTTTATTTGTATTGAGATAAATAGTTTATTTTAAGAAAATGAAGTATTTGTATACTTCAAAGTTTTTTTTTTCAGTCAGCTTATATTCATTTTAAATAATAAATAGTAAGGTTAATTTTATTTTTAAATAGTTATATTGTTTTCAATTTATACAACTTTAAGGTTATTGATATTACAATATTCAATTAATGATTATTTTATTAACGTTATACAACACTATATTTTAATATTAAAAAATAACTAAGCTTTCTCTGACAAACATAGTAATAAAAAGATGAAATTATTTCCATACGATTATAATAATTTATATTTCGCTCGGATTTGTAATTGTTATGAATAATTATTTATAAACACTTAATGCATCTTAATAAATGCATGTTACTACATCACATAAAGCATTAAATAAACTGCATAATGTAATGTTAAAATATATGAATAAATTTTATACTTAAATATTAAGTAAAAATAATATTTCTTTACGAAAAAAATTTGTTAAAAATCATCTTAGCGTTCCATAAAATCATAAGAAACATATCAAAACATTCATATTTTCTTTTTTGAGTTTAATCGGTATAAGTCTAAGAAAATAAGCAAAAAGTGAGTAAAAAACAATCGAAAAGCTGAGAAAAATAACAAACTCTATCCGTTTGTAAGTGAAAATATAAAAACGACGCGCCGTTAGTTTTTCCAGGCGAAGCCAGTAGTTGCCTTAAACAACATTACTCATAGTTAGCTGAGAAAGAATTCTTGTAATACCATTCCTCTCTCTCTCTCTCTCTCTCTTTTTCTCTTTCTCTATATATTTATATACTTAGACAGACATACTACATTCGCGCTCGTATAGAGAGAAACGGAGAAATAGTGCGAGGACGGACCAAAAAAGGATTCGGTAAAGTTTTCACGAATCTCTCTCTCTCTCTCTCTCTCTCTCTTTGTCAAGGGGAAGATGAACAGTCGATACAGGGTGAGATAGAAAAAGAGAGTGAGAGAGAGAGAGAGAGAGACAGACAGAGAGAGAGTAAAAAAAAAGCCGCGCGACGAAAAGAATAAGAGGCGCCGTAGAAGGAAATAAAAGGTCAAAGAAATAAAACGAAAGAAAGAGAAAGAGCAGAAATCTACGGTAATCTATTTTCAAGGGATGAGAGGATGGAGGGAGGAATGGAAAGTCCAGCGAGTAACCGGCTATATATACATAGACTAGGCGATCGAGTGGCGGCAACGGCGAACTTTGGAGATATAAGTTAATTTCGCGAGCGCGTTCGACGCTCGCGTCCTGTTTTCTCTCGCTCGCTCGTCTGTTTTATCTTTTTGCACGCAAACGCGCGATGTGCATCCATCTCCCTTGGTTTACACGCTAGTCCACGTGAAACTCGTAACTTTCCACTCTCTCTCTCTCTCTCTTTCTCTCTCTCACTCTCCCTCTTTTTCTCTTTCCCTTTTACTTCTTTTGCACCGCGGGCTTAAGGGTATTTTACGTTTATCGGATTTTGTGTATACGCGTAATGATGGGATTGCTGATAAAGCGATGCCGATTGCCGAGCTTCGTTTCTCTATCTCCGTCGCTCTTTTTCTTCAACTCTCTCACCCTTGCTCTATATCTATTTTACTTTATTCCCATCTCTATCTTTATCTCTATCTCTTTCTATGTATATATGGTGTATGTAGCTCTCGTAAAGAGAATTTCATTCCACTTGATTCTCTGCTTTTATTTGCGCTTGCCGATGCAAAAGCACCGAGGCCGCGCTTCGCTGATATTCGATGAATTAATTTGAGTTTCATGGAATTATTGAATTTTGTTCGTACTTTTCTCATCCTTTTCCAATGCGTTCGCTCTTTATCCCTGTCTCTCCCTCTCTCTCTTTTTTCTTCTTTCACATTTATTTTTATCTTTTTTATTTTTATGTTAAAGTTTGATGAATATTTTATGCACCGATAATTTATAGTAGTTGTATAATTAGCTGGTAAATTTTTGGTGAATCGTTTTAATTGTGTCCGAAAGAATTCTAATAATGTTAAATTCCCTTGTGAGTTATAAGAGAAACGATGCGATAATTAAAAAGCTGTATCAATGAGTTAATTTTTAACGTCATGTTTAAATTTGCAAAACAAATTTTCCTCGGTTAATTAGTGAGCTTTAATATATAATTAAATACGTTGGCTATTATTTCTAAAAGTTTTTTTAAACAGAGCATTAGTATGATTAAAATAAATACTAAAGCAAGAGTTAGTAATGGTTTTAAACTCTTCGCTTTTTATTAACCTTTTTTTTTTTTTCTAATTAATTTTAATTATATTCTTTTATATTTTTCATTTCGAGCTCAATATTCGTTTCTCTTATCAGACTGTCATCCTTTTACTCTTCATGTTTTCCTTATACGTTTTAACTTTTTTTTTTTTTTTTTGAAAAGATTTAAAACTCAAAAAGTTTCGAAATTTTGACGTTTAAAAGCGTCCTAAATTTCATCTTTTTATTCCTTTTTTCATATTTCTAGAAATTTTATATCGCTTTCAAATCTTGTCATTTGTGGAACTAAAACGGTATACTCATAAAGCTTGAAAATAAGATTATTTCGCGTGTATTCTTTTCCTCTCTTTCTTCCTTTCTTTCTTTTTTTCTAATGCAATACAAATGCCGCATTGAAAAACAAGCAAATGTAAGAGAAAGGGAAAGAAAAAATACAAGATATCGCTCCTCAAAACCAAACGTAGTAACAAAACCGATGGCGTAAAAAAAATTTACCCGAATTTACCATCTCTTCGTTCTCATTTTGTTTTTCATTTTATGATTTCCTTCGGTTTCCTCCTACGCATGAAAGAAAATGTAAATATAAAAGCACTGCCAGTCAAATGATGATAAGGAATTTTTTTTTAGAATTTTTAGGATTAATAACATTATTTTTACGAACGGGCGAAAATGAAAATATTGGTCGTGGAAGTTACTGAATTTCCTTTTGTTAACAATATCTATATCTAAGTGTGCAAAAGTGAATTTTCACAATTGTAATAAGTTCTGTATGGAATTTAAACGAATTTGAGCTTTTATTAAAAATTTCAATAATTTTCAATATTATTGCAATCTTTAATTATTATTTAGTCCTTTTTGTTGACGATATTTATATAATCGTCATTATATAAAATTTTTTTAATTTTATCACCCACTTGTACAAGATGTTTAATTAACTCATCTGGATAAAAAAAAAAAAAAAAAAAGTTTCCATATTGATTTTTTAAGAGTTATGACATCAGAAAATAAAATAACCCGTTAATTGGAAATTCGTAAGAGCGTAGTCAAACACACTCGTAGCTTAAATAAAAGTGGGTTAAAAAAAAAAAAAAATAATAAAAGGAAAAGGAAAAGAAAATAAAAGCAAAACCACAGAGAAACGTTTAGATGGGATAGAGAAAAAAAAGTTGGAACGACAAGGTGAACGGCGGCCGGTTGCGCGGAGTAACGCTCGCGCAATTAATTTCTCGGAGGTAACAAAACGTGCCGACAGTTATTGGACAAACGCAGCTTAAACCAGCCGAGAGAGAGAGGGAAAGGGAGTTTCGAAATGTTGTAAAAAGTCTAAGGAAAAAGCTAAAATAAAAAAGGAAAAAAGGTAAAGAGAAGAGAGAGAGAGGGAGAGAGAAAGAGAGAGAGGAATTTTTCGCCACAGCAAATGTGTCAATTTGTCATTTTCACCCCTTCGCGCACGCTTACTTTTCAGCTTCTCTCTTCGCTTTCAGCTTCTTTTACAACTACACCCACGATGTGTTTCTGTTTTACCGATTCTGTTCTCCGCCTTCTCGTGCTCTTAATCTCTTTTTGGCTGCTGCCGTTGCTACCGGTGTTTCTTTTCTCCTTTTCTTACTCCCTTATACGTTATATTTTCTCTCTTTTTCCTTCTCTTTTTCTCTTTCTCTTTAACACCGCGACTTATTTCCATCTCGATCTAACTATCTGCGTTGGTGTCTCTTCTTTTACTTTCTTTTCCTTTTTTTTTCGTATCTCCGTCTCTGTTTTTTTCTCCTTAGATCCTTGGACCAGCGCGGCACATCCATCGTCTATATTCCAAGCCTTACGCTCCGACGCACTTGGACTATAACTTTCTTCTTACGCTTCGCGGAAGCCGAAGATTTGTTTCAATTTACGCAAGTGAAGGTAATTCGCGCCCCTGTTTTCTACCTCCCTATCCTTGTAATGAATGATCCTCGGTTTGGAAGTCGTGGACTCTACTGGAAGAAAGGAATTTTAAAGTCGAACTTTGGAGACGTTAGGCGAATAGGGAGAAAAAGAGACGCTCGTGGATAAAAGAGAAAGAGAAAAAAAGAGAAAAAAAAAAACGTGATTGATCGACGATCAAAGAGGCGACTTGATTTTTGCCGCGTTGCTTCTTTAATTAATTTCGAATGATGGATCGGGCGAGTCTCGTCTGGACGTCTCGGTGCGGGGCTAAACGAAAGGAGAAAAGAGTAATAAAAAAAGTAAGCCCTCGTTAGCTTGTTTGCTGACTATCTTGCAACGTTTAATGTTTACGAAGGCTGTTACGCTAATGCATTCGGTGCCTTTGGTGTTGTTGGGATAAAATGATCCGATGTTTAAATACCGATGTTTTCTTTTTTGTTTTTTTTTTTTTTGAAATAATGGTGAAATAAACTAAGGTAAAATAATGTGATTTGTTTTTAAACTATTTTAAAACTATTTCTATTTATAAAATACAATGTTTTGTAAAAAATGTATTACTTTTTTTTTGAGGATGACGTCTTAATGAGTGTAAATCTAATTTTAAACGGAGTTAATCCGTCCACGTGAAAGAGTAGTAACGAGAAAATATAAGAGAAATTTAATGTATTACTCAGAAAAAGGCTTTTTAATTTTTGAAAATATTATTTCTTTCAATTTTGAAAAATTAAATATTTTTTATTTTAAATATTAAGAATTTATCCAACTAAATAAATTTTTAATCAAAACCGTCGGTTAAATTTTTTTTTTTTTTACATAATATTTTCTTTTACTAATCACCCAATACAATTTCCTAGCAAAAATTCAAAGAAAGCACAATATTTTAACGTCGAAAAATATTTTTAATTTATTCTAAGATCAAACTATCGCATTTCCATGCACGCTCACACACACACACACACACACACACACACACATTTATTTTCCTTCTCATGCGTCGGTTATAATGCAAAAATTTTCTGACTCATCATTCGATATTTTTCGTACCGTAGGAAAACAAAAGAAAAAAAAAAGTAATAAAAGAGGAAAAATATACGGCTAATAAATATACAAAAACAAATCATTGAATGGAGTGAAATTTTTAAATTGAACAAACATATTTTCTGAATAAAAATATCTAAAAAAAAAAGGAAAAATAAGAAAAATTGGACATCATTTTATTTACCCAATTCTTTTTTTACGTTTAAACAAACAACGTAACGTATTTTATCTCGTTTGTCATTTTCTAGAAAAGCGAAAAGCTCGCGAGTTATGGGAAAGTATATTTATGCATGTGTGTGTTACTGTGTGTGTGTATATTACTGTATGTGTGTGTGTGTGTAAATGCGCGCGTCTTAAACGATTTCTCCGGGCTGTCGCGGTGCATTCTTTTTCTGTGCTTTTCAACCCGTTTCTTCTTTTCCTCGACAATAAACCGTGGCTACTTTTCGTTTTACAATAAACATTCTTCAAAGACAATGCATGAGATTAGTCTCTCCCTCTCTCGTCTTTTCCATAGAGTTTGTCCCTTCGTACCTTCGTCCTTTCTCTCCCCCACACACTCTCTCTCTCTCTCTCTCTCTCTCTCTTTTTGTTTCACCTTACCGCGCCTCTTCTTAGAAAGGCAATTTCACGCCGGAGTGCCACCAACAAGTGAATATTCCTTTGAAGAAATGAGTTTCTTCGCACTCCTGCCGCAGTTTCTGCAGCCTTTCGTGATTACGTAAATACGTCGCCCCTTCTTTCTCTCTCTTTCTCTCTCTCTCTCTCTCTCTTTCTCTCTCTTTCTTCTCTCTTGCAAATGCAAACGAGTCCACTATTTACCGAGCTTTCTGCCACCACTATCTCTTTTTTCTTCTTCGTTTTCTCTCGGGCACGGTAATGCCAAAATATTGTTTTATTTCCAGAGAGAACGAGAGGAAAGAAAACGCTCGCTCGCTCGCGGTGAAAAGTATATTCAAACCAACATTAAAAGGGAAAAGTATAAAAAATCGCAGGGAAGGCTAAAGAGAAAGATAGAGAGAGAGAGGGGGGGAGGAAGAGGAAGAGAAAAGTGGAACGGAAGGAACGTTTGTTGCCGGTGGTGTAAGCGAGCAGGACTAGGGTAAAAGGAGCGAAAAAAGGAAGTATAATAAAAGCAAGGTTCGGTTGTCCCTGGACCGACACGAGTCGAATTTAAATTGTCTGCGCAACCGCAGGTAACGTTACTAACCCCTTTTCTCTTTTTCTCTCTCTCTCTCTCTCTCTCTCTCTCTCTCTCTCTCTTTCTCTTTTGCCCTTTGCTCTACCAAGCGAGCTTTTAAGGATGCATTGGTCGTATAGTCTCGAGCAGAAGTCGCTTGTTCGTGAAATCTTCTTTGAATATGGATAGAACCGCTCTGTCGTTGGCGTTGGCTTCGCTATATCGTTGATAATGGTGCCATACGCTTGGGAAAAATAGAAGCACTTTCTTTTGTAACAAGGAAGAGATTGACGAGGGAGGGGACGAGGGAAAGGATTTTCGTCGACGGGCCTTTAATAGAGCGTAATTGAATATTAAATTTTACGCCGACGGTATAAATTTCATTTATTATTTTTTAATGATAAAATAAAACAATTGATTAAGTTTACATGTTATAAACAATTGCTTGTTTTCGTATAGAAATTTGTATACTTTAGTATGAAGTAAAATAATTAGGACAAGAAAAACTTTATTTTTAAAGAATCTCTTCTCATGTGGCTGTAAAAACTTTTTTCAAAAGTTGTTTGACTCTATTTTTATTATATAAATAGCGTTGCTACTTTCTTATCTTAAATTTACTTTATAACTCGCGGTTTTATAAAAATTTGCTATAACTCTAGAAGTTAAGGGAAGTAATTATGAAAGTTGAAGTTTTCCAAAATGCAAGCAGCCCAAAAAAACTGAAAAAGGTATATAATAAAGGTCATAGAAATAAGTAAACTTTGAAAAATCATCTTTTCTGAACAAGCTGTATTAAACAATAAAATAATCATTAATTTATAAACAGAGTTTTCCGAAGAACCGATTCTTAACTTAACGATCGATATATTTTTAAAATAATCTTAAATATTTTTTATTCGAAATAAGATAAATCACTTTATTAAAAGTTACATCAATCAAGGATGAATCTTTAATTAAGATCATTTCTACATTTAATTGCCCACGATAAACGTTCACAAGGAGTAGCGACGTTGAGCGCACATCTTTAAGGTCAAGCACCTCTTCGATTCTTAGACGCCTTCTATAAATACACAAAAGCTCTTATCTTCTTTAGATCCTATCGTTTTCGGGGAAGAAACACTGCATTTGCTCGCTATACGCGCGACAAGCAAGCAAGAAAGAAAGAGCGAGTCGGGAGCGAAGGTAGGGGGCGGTCGTGCTTTAAACGAATCTCCGTCGCCTCAGCGAAATGAATAGTCAAAAGACTTATTTCGCGAGATCCTTTCGAGTGTTCGCGCTTTTTTAAGGTGAACGAAGGAAGAAGGACGTAGAATTCCACGAGTTTCCGAGTCGACAAAATTGAATCGATCCTCGAGGGAAATGTTTCCGTCATTTCTTTCCCTTCCCTGCACCTTTCTCATCCTCTCTTTCACTTCTTACTTTCTATCGCTGACTCGTTTTTTCTCCTCATCCTTCTTCGTTTGCTCATTTTTTTTTACCTTTTCTTCGCTCGCAGCCTCGAGTAGCAGTCGTTTGAGAGAAAAAAAACATTATTACCAAATAAATACACTTTACTTCGACGCTTCGAGATTTTACACTTTTTCTTTCTCGTTCTGTCGTCGTGACTTGAGTTCTCGTCAACTGTTTATTCCTGTCATTGCTTCTGAAATTAAAGAGAGAAAGAGAGAGATGAATCCGTTGTTCCCGCACGAAAAATTCGTATATATTTTGAAATAATGCGACACTCAGATTTGTTTATTCTTCCGGTCTTATTGTGCGAATGCTTTCGCATACGGTTTAAAGAAATGCGATACGATTTATTTCTTGAAAGAAATTATTATAATGATTACTTTTTTTTTTTAAAAAAAATAGTTTTCGATCAAATAATTCAAACGATCGAATGCCGATATTGATTGAAATATACTCGTAAGTCGTTGATTCAACCCAATTGATATAAACGGTTTAAAATAAAGTATTTTACGGAAGGCTTTATTAGTGTATTGTATCGATCATCATTCGAATTTTTTCATTTAAACGCGTTCGTTCGGTCGCCTCATAAAATAATAAATCGTCGTTTTCAAAGAGAATATTTTATACAGTAGCGAAAAGAGGATTAATTATTTCAGTAAACTTAATCGGTAATGCGCAAAAGCCCCGGGAAATAATTGCGCGAGTACAAAACCGAACCAGTCTTTTTATCGAAATTAAAGCTGTATTCGTCGAAAGCGACATTTTTATCGAATCTCCTTATCAATAACATGACGCGTTTGCTCGAACGCTAATTTCGTTGCGACTTGCTAGTTTTTTTTTTACTCGACGCTATAGTAAAGAGCGAAATTTCTTTTATTTCATATGTTTTTTCTCTTTAACCGCGGTATAGAGATACAAAAAGAGAATCTTTCGCAAAGTCGATGGAAGACGTGTAAAAAAGGCCGATTTTAAAAGTAAATGCGCGTGCAGTTGACGATCGACGGTGCGTTTTTCTCTCTTTTATTTTACTTTTCCGCGCGCCCACCATCGTTCCGACCTCGAGTAATTCTACTTGAACCGACGTCGAGGAAGACGACGATGACGACTTTTTTTCCTCTCTATCGTCTTTGCTATTCCTTCCTCTTCGTTTTCTTCCACCACTGCTATTATTTTTTCTCTTTTTTTCTTTGAAGCAGTCATGTGTATGATTTTCATAAGTAGCTAGGAAATGTATAGGAGGGGAATTAAATTTCCGTTTTGCAGCTTCATTTCCGAAGGCTATAAAGGTGTTTTTCGAATATAATCCTACAAAGAAACAAGCCAAATTTGCATCTATTTATAAAATATAGATTTTTATATAATTTAAATGGCATTGATTCAAAGAAGATTTGTTTGCGTTGGATAAATTAAAAAAGAAAGGAAAAAAAAATTATTTTTCAGTAGTAATATCGCTGTTTGGTTAGACGCCGAAAAACACTGTTTATTAAATGATTCATTGAAATTATAATAATGATAAAATATACATTATTATAAAAGTACCACATTATCTTTTTCTTTTATTTTTCACTCTTTTTCTTAAAGTAGCACATTAAAAAATTGGTCGTTATTTAAACAAGTGAATAATATTTCAACGGTGAACAATATTTCAAAAGATGTCTGTTTTCATCTCGCGCTGAAATGTGAGTACAAGAATCGCCGGGACAAGAAACGCACTTGAAAGTAATGCACGAGAAAAGGGGGACTGAAAAATAAAATATGCGACTTAAAATTCTTTTGCACTTTATGCGCAAGCTTAACAATGAGTAACGTAATCCAGCCTTTCTCAACTCGCCCACCGCCTACATTTACGCTGACAACTGCAAAAGTAAACTCATTATTTTTAGAATTTAAACTTTTTGAGAAATAAAACTCGTTTTTCTTTTTTTTTTTTTTTTTTTTTTCTTAATATTTTTTGGGTTGAAATAGAGGAAAAGACAATTAATCCGTCAAAATTAATGTAGCTGTAAACACAATTAAGAAACCTATATAACCCGTCTATTTACAGGTGACTGATTGTATATGTAATTAATTTTTATAAAAAATATTGCATTGTATATAGAACTAAATTACGTAAAAGCTTCAGTGTGAATTGCGAAAATATTTGACAAAACGTTGACATTAATAGAAGGTTTTTTTTTTCTCATTAAAATGATACGAAAAACAATTATATTCGCAAACAATATAAATTTGTAGAAATCAAATTGCATAGGATAATCATTTGTAAATGAATCTTTAATTATTAATACCGATATCAAAATCAATACTAGCGTATTTCTTTATAACGCGAGTTGTTTTTTTTTATGTTTGCATTCACAGCTCGTTATCGTCCAATGAATGGAAAACAAATTACTAAGCTTGATTTAGCGATTGATAGAGGAAATAATTTCGCGAAAATTTTACACAAATGCACTAATTATAATTAAATTTTTCTTTCAAAGCTATTTTTTTAAAACGAAATTTTTTGTTTCGAAATATACGACTATATTAAAGCTTTATTGATTTGAAATTATGATGGGATTAACATAAAATCACAAAATTAATCTTATAATGAACTTTAATTAAGAATATAATTACGCGAAAATAAATGCCGTAGATATTTTAGTAAATAATTTTATCATTCGATATTTATTATTAAAATATATTAAATAATTTATTTTGTACAGCTGAAATTCACGGATATTTATATTTAAATTTACATACTTTTACTCGTATGTTAAAGCTGCAATAAAAAAAAAAAAGCTATTTATTTCTAAACATTTCAATTATCGTACTGCTTAAAAGATAATTTAAACAATCATCGATTCCAAGTCCACAAAAACTCAAGGATAGCAATCCGCATAAAACGCAATCTCTTCATTTAAAAAAAATATTTATAACCATCGCGTGATTATCTCATCCGGGTGTAGGCATCTCTCTTTCTCTCTCTCTCTCTCTTTCTTTCGTCGTTCGTCATTCGCCATCGTTTCGCGAACTTATAATCGATTTCTTCGACCGTCCCTTACTTCACAAATGCTACAACGATCTCGAGCGTTTTCCCTCGTAAAACGTAAGTATAGAGTTAATATACTCGACGATAAAGCCGAAAGGCTCTTGCCAAGACGATACTCACGAGCGATGTCTATTCACAAAAGCGCGTCGACCGCGCAGCTTCGCTTCTCGCGCTATCAATTCCTCGATCGTACGCTCGATGGTTATATTCGCTTTCGAAAAAAAAAGCTGTAGTTGTCCCGCAAGTTTTCAACTCTCGTTTCGTTTCTCTATCACGGTTCGATCGTCAAATCGCGAGAATGATTCGCGTCGTGCCAGAGAGGAAGTATTGTGTACCATATGATTTGGCCGAGATGTATACATATATGCGTTTGGAGGTATAACGTTTGTTTCGGAATTCTCGCGAGCTTTACCCATCGAATGGCAAAAGTTAGTAGATACGCGTATATCTGTGTGTATGTGTGTGTGTGTGTGTGTGTATATACACGCACTGGAGGAAACGTCAAATATCAAGGTTTGAAATATGCAAGAGCCAACGAAATTATGTGTTCGAGATTTAGAAGTTTGGGTAGCGGTAGCCATGATGTGGAGATGAAATTTTAGATTCATTCCTCCTTTTTACAGCGTTTATTAATTGTTCTTGATTTTATTCACTACGTATATAAATTATATTTATTTATCCTATATATAGTAGTTTACGTAAGTAACGGTTTTCTAGTCCGTTGTATATATTTTATTTAATTATGTTCTTAGTTAAGTGTATACTTTTGTACGTTAAAATTAATTGATTTTGATTAAAGTAAATAAAATATTTAGGCAAGTTATACAATTTTCAAACGATCTGTACGAATTTCGAAAAGACTTTCTGATATCGAGCTTGTCTAACATAACATGATGGAGGCCGCCAAATTTTACGCTGAAAATCCTCCGCGCTATTCAGCCACAATCGTATTCCGATTCTCACGTATTCCGTGTACAAACGGTCTCTAGATTTGTTTTATTCCTCTTTTTATTTCTTTCTTTAGTCACTCGCTCTTTCTCGGCAGCTCTCGAAACCTATAGCCTATTCTTTTGCCGTTAACCGCATTTGCTTTCCCGTGCAAAGTAGTCTCGGCGATAAAACGGCAACGTCGGGAAAACGCAGAGTTAATTTTTTTTTTTTTTTTTTTTGATCAGTTGTGCACGCGATGTTTACGTAAACGCGCATAGGTGTACGCATACACGCACAGCTAACGCAACGATATTCGCACCCTTTTCTTTCTTTCTTCGGTACAACTGGTAAAGCCGTGGCTTCTTTGTCTTTTCATAAAGCTGTATTCTGCTACTGATGCTCGTTTTTGTATTATTTTTCATGTTGCGAAACTGATCGTTATTATATAGTTAAGCTGCTTTATAAACATATATTTTAATAGATGTAAATATTTAAATTGAAACATATAAATATAAAAGCGAATTAATTATTAGTAAATAAAAAAATGTCTCAAATTTATTGAAATTGGTTAAAAGATTTAATTCAATATTCAAGCCTTGATAAATTGATAAATTTAAGGCAAAATATAATAAATTTGAAAAAATATTCTTAATTTAAAATTATACTCAATATATAATATGATATTGAAAATAAATTATTCACCACAAGTAAAATAGTTTGAAGTTAATGCATTGATATACATCAATGATTATTACGCATATTTTTTTTAAAGTAATATCTACATTAAAAAATCAATTAAAATTCAAACGATATAGAAACTTATCCTCCAACTTTTCAGTCAAAGAGTTGTACCGCTATACTATTTTACCAAAAAACATCGCGCGCATTTAAACCGCAAACTTCTTCGTTCAATCAAAGGGCAAGTAATTCTAAATTTGCAATTATACCGGGATTAACGTGTATACGTATTTTCAAGCGATTGAAGTAACGATTATACATACTATATCTTGTTCGCTTCAAAAGAAAAAAAAAAAATTAAAAATAGAATGCACTAAAACCGAAAAAAAAAGAGAACGGAAATATGTAGGACGCATAGACCGACGACCGACGAAATTCAAAGCGAGTTATATACACGGACGCGCACACGTATACGCGCGGATCAAAAAAGCAGGTGCACTTTACGTACACAGCCCGTAACGCGAGAACAAAGACAGAGAAAATGCGGCCGACTAACAACCAAAAACAAAGAGAAAAATAAAAAAAGAGAAAAGAAAAAAAAAAAAAAGAAAAAAATCGCACGGCGCGAAATGAAAATATGTAGAGTGCGCGAAAGTCGAGATTAATGGAGATAATTCCGCGAAGCAGCCGCGTGTGTATGCACGCGGTTGCATCGGCCGAATATACATTTTTTATTTTCGACACGAAGGCGGAGGGAAAGGATACGACAGCGACGCTTTTTGGATGTTAAATGAAATGATGGGATTTTAGAGCGCGAGGGTCGCGCGAACGTACGCGGAATAATAAAAATAATACAATAATAATTTCTAACGCTGCGGTTTTAGATTTTCAAAAATGTAAGGCTTGATAGTTTCCGTCATTGATGTATATACATATATATATATATATATATATACGCATACAAAAGCTAGAGATATTTGTGAAATCCAACGCGAGCGTCGCGAGTTAATAATTTTATGAATTTCATAAAAATTCTCGGTCACCGCACGCGTAGCGGTTCTTTTTTTTTTTTTTTTTTTTTTTTTGCATTCGGGTTAGAGAAAAGGAGAATTTAATTTTCGAACTTTCAATATCAATGCGCACTCGGTTGCCGTTGCGTTTTTCCTGTAAAAATGTACGTGCGAAAAATTATAAAGAAAAAATTTCGCGCGATATTTTTACGTTTTTTTTTTTTTTTTTTTTTTTTCTTACGGAAAAACGAAATATTTATATCCTCTTTTGTTTATTATTCCTTTTCACCTTTAATTCGTAGTATTTTTTAGCCGCACGAATTCGTTCGCAAAATTAATTCGTACGTTATTACTTAAATTTTTTAGAATACTGTAAAACAAAAAAAAAAAAGTTATAAATTCAGATTGTCAATAATTTGAATGAATAAAGAAAAATTAAAAGTAAATGAAAATCATTCTAGTATAAATAATTAACATTTTAAATTCATACGAACGATATACTGAACGATATATAGTAATTAATAAATTTTAACGATCACAATATATATATTTATATATATATGTATCAAATGAAAAGGAAATAAAAATCACATGCCAACATGGTAGGAAATATATAAACAGTCGTGTAGTTGAAACAAACCTGTACATCACACGTGCCGATCTCGAGTACAGACACATCGTTCACGTATCCACGCGAACGGCGTCGAGGACGAACTACGGTGAAATAACATTCGTCGCGTAATACACGTCGTCGCTCGCGTTTATCGATACGTACATATACATATACATCAATGGATACACGTAGACGCAACCATACGTACGTGTAATACGTTAGGCGGTCGACATCAGATGCGAGATGGATGTTGAACTTCTGGTATCTCCTTTCTTCTCTCTTCCTCTCTCTCTCTCTCTTTCTCTCTCTCTCTCTCTCTCTCTCTCTCTCTTTCTCTCTCAATATGTTTGACCCGCTGCTACTGCTGGCGGTTGTATCTGACAAATATTGACGATATCTCTACGCGAGGAGGGGGTGAGGATGGTACGCGACACATAAAGGAGATTCGTGAGTTGGATTCTCGAGCGACGGAAAGGTTAAAAGTTTTTTTTTGGCTAGCCGAAGATTAGATATTCTAGGTGAGTGTATGTGTGTATAAGTGAGTGCATCTTATACTCTTGAAAGAATGCATTTGTACGGTTGTATTTCGAAAGAATTTTGTGCGCGAGAATTTCAATCGATATAATTTATGTACGCAACACATCGAAAGTGTTAAAAGCTTGTGAATAATGCATTTGTTTGATTTAATTTCAATAACTTTGATATCATCGAATGATATACATATAATCGTTACTGAATTGCTAATGGTGATATAACTCACAATTAGTTTAATTACCATTATGGTGCAATTTTGTCAGCATGTCTTAATTTATTATGACGGAAACACATAACATCGGAGTATATAATTATCAATATTAAGTTAATTAATGGTATTCAAATCTATATCTGTATAATGTCGATAAATTTAAATTTATAACCCATAAGATATTACGCGTTAATGCATTACTGGTCACTTTTAGTTTATTTGAATCGACGTAATTAATAATTATTGGCTGTTGAACGATAATTATTATCGAGCAATCACCATTAAATTAATTAGTAATGGTAATCAGTACTCAGGTATCAATAGATCAGTCGAGTTGAATAATCTTTATTTTATCAATGAAACACCTTTACAATAATATTTTATTTTAACATTTTTTTAACAAATCATCAAAGTTTATAATTAATTATAAAAAAAAAAAGTATAAAAATAAATTTCATCTCTGTATTTTCAACTAACGATCAATTCCATTACGATTAATAAAAACAATCCATAGTATTTTCAAACCGCAAAAATCGTACAAAATGACGCTTTATACTCCTTACCGATTATGATTCCGACTTCGCGCATATAAAAAAATAAAAGTAGGACAACGTGTTTCTCACGAGCGGCGAAAGAAAATAAGCGAATTGGTGCAGCTTCTTTATACACAAAGCTCGTAAAACAAAGTCAATACTCGATATATCCCCGTTCCCGACCTATAACGATAACGAATATAAGGAGAGAACGAGAGGCGATACGAAAAAGAAAAAAATCGCTCGAAAAAATTTATTTACAAGATCGCGCGGCAATTTCCCGGCTGCTCTTTCGCTTATCCACTTCTCTCCCGGGGTGATGATCGCGAGAATCGGTACAATGTGCTATCGTTCCCAAGCTCCAGCTGTTGTGTATACGTTCGCGCGCCTCTCTTACTACTAATCTCTAAATGTACGCACGTGTTAATGTTGCTGCAGAGCTGATAAATAGACGATAAGCGGTAGTTGTATACGCGATCGCATAAATGTGCCTTATATGACATGTGTAGTTTGCACATTACCATTGGTATTTAAAGCTTTTGTTATCGATATGTGAAAGTAAGCGTGTGTAGTTGCACGATTACTATTGATAAATTTATGGTTTTTTATCGAGTGGGATTTTTCAGTAGGGTTTATTGCGGTGGTTGTTGGGCGCTCGTGGATTTGGAAAAAATTTGTGATCGATGATGCGATGTAAGATCGTTGGATCGTTACTGCATTATTTTGTTTTCTTTTGTTTCGTATAAAAGAAATTTTTATTTAAAAAATAATAGACTTTATTAAATTTTTAATTATTTTTAATTTAAATTTAGAAATGAAAAAAAAAAAATAATAATAATAATAATAATGAATTCAGTTTTACAATAAACAATATTTTAAAAAATATATAGCACGTTTAAAATATCTTGACAAAGCAGCAAAAATAGATAAAAAAAATGTTTCAATTATTATCATATTTTTAATATTAAATCGCAATTCAACCTAAACGTGAGAGACGTTTATTATAGGCGAACACGTATCAATATACGTTGCCTACAATAGAAATCGCGAGAATTCACATGCATGATACATTGGCAATGTTTCGCGATGTCACGGTTTGCATTGTACATCATTATTACGAAGTATATTACAATTCTCTTTAAGAATCGCGCGCAAATGGATTCGTATGTACGCGTACTCGACAGAGCGGCATACGTTTCATCCTGCTATTGATGGAAGTTTAAAGCCTGACAGCATCCTGTATATGCGTTCGAGAACATTTTATATTATGAATAGGTAAAGAGGTCTTTTATCCCTGAGATGTATGCGAATATGATATTTATATACAACCGAGCGAGCTATAGCAGTGCGCGCTAAAGCGAATTGCGTTGGTGAAATATTTATGAGAAATTATGCATAACGCATTATGTACAATCTTTTGAATTTTTAGTAACTTGTGCGTTTTCTTTGTTTTCATAAAGAGAATATAAAGAAATCGCGTTCGGATATCTGCTTTTCTTTTCGTTCGAGTTTATGTATATATATATATATATATATATATATATATATATTGAAAATCGCATAATATAACTTTGTAATAAAGTGCAATGTTGCGAAAATGAACTATTGAAGTTGAGCGTTTGTATAAATATATTCGCTGTAGGGAATTACTTGGTGCATGATCGGCTTTATCGCTTGGAGAAAGATCATTAAAGCGACTCATTGATTTTAATATTTTGTGTGTTTTTAAGTCTTGCCGGGACGTTGCGTGGATTATTAAAAAAATTTATAAATTTCCTTTTAATAAAATCAAAATAATTATCGATTGAATTATTTATTTACTCGATTATTTCGAAAAAATTTAATTTTGTTCATATATTATGTGATCATCGATACATCGAGATAAAACTTATAGCCTCGAGATAAAGGCCTATGTAGTTAGATTGCGTAAAGTATATGCGAAATTTAAGTACATTTTTTTAAACAATGATCGTCTTACTGCTTCTAATTATTCGCAAAGTCGATTTAGTACACAATCTAACTGTATACTGATAACAGCATTTAAACGTATACTTTTTATGAAATTTGAAAACCATGAAATAATCTCCTTTTGTTTATATCCATAGTATTATTTAATATTCTTTCAACGAGTTAAAATCTAAAAATTTTCAAATTTAAACTGTTAAATTTATATGAAAATGTTCGGATGTACGTATATTTATAGAAAAAATAAAAGAAAAACAAAAAAAAAAAATAAATAAAATAAAAATACAAAGCAAAAAAAATCTCTCGCTGTATTTACAAAATTTGACGAATAAATGCCGACGTTAAAAAGATAACGCTGAACATCAGCGTCACTTAACAATCGCTCGACTTGATAAAAAAAAAAAAAAAAAAAAAAAAAAAAAAAAAAAGAAAAAAAATTGAGAAAAATAAAATTGAAGAATATGCAAACATGCTAGCACAATTATAGTATAACTTTGCATGGAAAATCGCGGCTTCTCTTTCGTTTGAATTTTTCAAAGAGAGGAAGAGAGAGAAAAAGAGAGATAGAAAGAAAGAGAAAATATTCTTTCGAGTTCATTTCAAAATAATGAGATCGTTGAAGAGACGCAGTTGTGCATACTCATCGACCAAGTCGTGTAAGCATCTTTTAATGAACTACTAAAGCATTTACCTTGATCTTCCAAGAGCTAGCGATGCCGCCTCTGGTCTTTATGATGCGATGAAAAGAGCGAAAGAGAAGAGAGAGGAAAGAGAGAGAAAGAGAGAAAGAGAAAGAGACAGAGTCTCTACTTTTATAATACCGTCCTATCTTTTTTCTTCCTTTTTCTTCCTTGCTTTCCCTCCTCCTTTTTTTTTCTTCCTTTCTTCCTTCTTTTATTTTTTTCCAAAGAGTAATCTTCTTAGATTACTATTTAAATCAAACTCTTTCTCTCTTGGTCGTCTTGTCCTTTCTTTTAACGTTTATTTTTGGCGTCTCTCAAATTACCGTAAGCTCTGGTCGAGCTTTTTAAAAGAGCATTACAATGAAACGAGCGCGCATCGAGATTCCCTACGAACGAATATTAATTTGTCGAAACATATTATAATCAGGATATTGTACCCTTCTCTTTTTCTGTAATATTATAATCTATTTGCTCTTATAGCTCTTTCGTATCCTCTTAAATTATCACTGTCAAAGCAATTACTCGTATTATAAAAATTTATTCAAATCTCTAATTTACGTTTTTACATAAGTTTAGATGAAAATTATTCGTCGAACGAATTATTCTCGTTTGTAAATAAAAAGCTGTAATTGTGATTGTGCGCGATAGCTTTTAAAGATTCCAAGGAATAAATAAAAACGGAAAAAAGAGACCCTAAGGAGAAAATATTAATAAGGGCTTGTAATGTATTAAGTTTAAGTTCTCGAATGGTCTTTTTTTTCGCATTATGTACACCGAGCTTCCTTTCCTTTATCTCGACGTATAAAAAAGAGGAAAAGAAAAAAAAAAAAAAACTATCTTTGGCTCGGATGCAAAATCGCAAAGAATCTTTCAGACGCGCGGAAGAAAGTCAAAGCTTACAAATTCGCGGAAAACTTAGTACAATGCAAGGCCAAGCAACTTTACTCGCGCGGTGTCGTCGAGAAATATCGCTGCTTTACCCTTCCCCCCTCCCCTCCCCCCACCTCGCCGCGCATATGTACATTGAACTTGTGCGTGTAAAAAAGCTTAACCGGAACTATCTCGCGACGAGGTAGAGCTTATCGATTCTTTTTTTTTTTTTTTTTTTTTTTATTTTACTTTTTAAATACGCTTTGTTTCTTGAATGATATTTTTTATCTGAGAATTTCCTGATGTAAGGTCAGATGGTTTCAGTTAATTGATAAGAACGCTGATTCTTTTTAAAAAAAAACATTTGTGTTATTGTTCCGAGGTGAAATATGTGAATGAAATAAATTTATAGATATACTGTATAAAAAAAATAATGCCATGGTATTATTATTATTATTTAAGCACATATTATAAAATGAATAATACCAACAATTTTGTACACCAATCATCATTTCGTTCTAAAGATAAATGTTCGTTAACTTATTGTCTTACAACAGAGATTTTACATTATTATTGTAAATGATCAAACTTCCACTATAGCTGTAGTTCAAACTTACTAAAGTACGTTTGCGGAGTTCACGTGCATCGCTGATGATTAATATTCATAAGTAATTACTTAACGAGTAGTAACTGATTATTCGAATTAATTATTTCATCATTAAACTGTTATTAATTCACGTTTAGCTGGTAAAATTTCATCTGAATAAATTAGCGTTCGAGATTACATTAAATTTTGAACGTAAAAAGAACAAAAATTTTACGATTAATAAAAAAAATTAAAATTTTAATCTAAAATTTAATATAAAGATTAAACGTTAGAATATAAAATGTAATTTAATTTAATGGTTTACGTGCAATTCATGGTAAACTTTTACGATAAATATACCGAGTATTATGTAGATCATTATTATACATATTTGAAGAAATTTTATACGTGAGCATGAATGTACATTGTTTAACGTCAAGTATAATTTCCACTCTCAAGAACCCAATAAAAATTCTTTCCTACAAGCTGTAAGCAAAGAAACCCTTTTTTATACGAAAGCTTATAGCTTGAATAATGTACTGGAAACGATATACCAACGCACAATGGTAAATAAAATTAATTTTCACCGAACTATAAAGACGCCCCTTAAGCCGGAATATTATAATGTATATTGCTTCTAAAAAAAAAAGCAAAAAATAAAAAAATATAAGAATGGTAACGAGACGAGCGTATAGGCAAAATTTTTTCGGGTTACAAAAAGAGAAGAAGTGTTTTTTCGCGTTCGTATATGAAGTCTTCTTTCGAAAGCCACACCTTAGAGAAAAGAAAGAGTAACGTGTGGATAAAAGTATCTAGCGTTTTCGTTTTGTTTTCTGTCTATACGTATATATATATATATATATATATATATATATATATATATATATAGACAAGCGGGAAGAAGTTCCGGATTTTATTTTCGTATCGTCATAGCGTCGTTGGGTTAAACTTAATTTATGGGAATTTCGTTAAAAGGATTTTCTTTTTCTCGCGCCTCGTCCTTCCCCTTTACTCTCGGCGCTTGTGTTTATACGCTCGTGTATACTCTGTACACGTATCTATACATAGGTATATATATATATATATATATATATATATATGCATGAAAAATCATGGAAAAGTAGATGTATAAATGTAGAGGGTCTTCCGCATAAGCGTATTTTCCAAGCCGCACTTAATGCTAAGCGGTAACAACTACTTCGTGTCTTTCATGCAAATTGTATGTACACAATGCCTATACACTTGGTGAGTTTCTCTCTCTCTCTCTCTCTCTCTCTCTCTCTCTCTCTCTTTCTGACCGCCGCCCTCGCACGCTTACCCGAACTCGTTTTATCCTCAAAATCGTAAATATTTGTTAGTCTATTCGTGAATTCGTTTTTTCTTTGGGTTTTTTTTTTTTTTTTTTTTTTTATTTTCTCTTTTTTTTTTTAACGCTGAAAGTAACTGTATACGTGTAGGCATATAAGGAAGTAAATTTTGAAGCTTTATAAATATTAATTACTTGGTTGCAAATAATTAAAAGTGCAATTGTTGTTATACTTTGCTAAATAATATTAGTTCTAAGTAATAATCTAAGTTATCTTGATTTATTTATTTCATGTCTTTTTCCAGAAGTTTTCCTGAAAATGTTAAATCGAACGCGCCTAAATGTCATTGAAAATTTAATTAATTTCAAATTTAATAGAATTTATATTTCATTTAAATGATTTACAATGAATTTAATGATAATAAAATTTAATTTTCAATTTATTTATGTCTTGTATTGTAAATCGCGAAGAGAATATTTCAGACCCGCAACTGTTATATTATAATTTTAACGGTCATTTTATTCGAATTTAATTTTTATCTCTATTGTAACTTTTTATATAATACATTTTTAAAGAACGATCGATATGAAATTTTTAAAATAACTGTTATCATTTGTCAAGATGCATTATAAAAATTAAATATTTTTTTTAAGTTGACAATTGCTAATATTTATAAAAGGTATCAATGATTTAACATGATTGACATTTTACGTGAAAAAAAAAAAAAAAAAACTTCACGATGAATTTTACTGATTATATTTTTAAATTTAATTGCTTTGAATATTTTACAATATGTAATTGAATATAAAAATTTCATTTCATAAAATTTAAGTAAAATTAAAATATAAGATATTGCACATCACGATAAATGTTTTTAATTTAAAAGCGGCAATATTTAAAAAGTAAAATGTTTACCGACGGCATAAAATTTATTTAAAACTCATTAACATAAAGTGTCATTCATCAACTCCTCGTACGAGTTCATACGTTTGTACGTATTTTCGGGTTAACAACAACAACAATAATAAAGAATACGAAATTCGCTTTAAAATTAATAAAAAATTTTCAATCAAGTAATAACAGCTCGAGTTCTTCAAAGTTTCTGCAATATTCATTGTCGGAAAATTCATATCGCCCGTACAAAGTTGAACTAGTCGTTCGTATACGCATAAAGCGTACGCGCAACTGCCAGATAAAGATTTTATAGGTGACTGTTCTCTCTTCCTATCTAACGGATTCCATTCCTAAAGATTATGACTGTATAGACTTCACATGGCTTCTCTCTGTGCGAATGCGAAATTGTTCGTGACTTATTTCGAAGACGAACGGAATTTCCGTTCACCGAGACTCGATACTCGTATTTCTGTATCTTGGCCCATGAATCATCTTTCTCGACTTTTTCTTTATTTCCCGTCCCCTCGCTTCTTATTTTTAACTGGTTTTTATGTATGGATGAAGTTTTGAGGAAAGAGATGAAAATAAAGTTTTTTTTTCTTTGGGATTTGTTTGGGAAGTTTGAAAATTATCCAAGATTCTTTTTGATTCTGCGGATAAAAGTAAACTTGTAACCATCGCTTTTGTTTACGAAAATTATTTTTAAATTTATCGAATATAAATTAAAATGTATTCTTATAGTATTATTTAATTGGAGTAAATAATTTGACAATGTTGTATTATTAGCACCAGTTTTTTCATTTTTATACTTTACATGATAATTAAATTTTAACAAAAAATAAAAATATTCATCGGTGTTGTATTTTAATTGAAGATTATTTATTGAACGTATAATTATTATACATGGCGATCTTTTTTATATGAATATTCATTAACGGCCGCCAAAGTAAATTTTTTATAGTATAACTTATAGCATTTAATTATTTTTTACGTGTTACGCTGATAATCGTGTTTTTAAAGTTTTTCATTATTATAAAATTATTACTTTTTTTATCGTATGTAACGACATGTTATAAAAAAAAAGCTAATGATAATAATTTATTTCAATATTTATATATTCAATTTATGTATTTATTATTACGTTTTATAAAATAAATGTAAATTTGCATAATTGAAAGAAAATCTAATCGAAATAATCTTTTCTTCCGAAAAGTTACGCAAGGTTATCATTACATCGCGTAACTTCCACTTATATCTGCGAGTAAAAATACTAAACCAATAATTATTAATTTATTGATCGGGGACTAAAATTAAAAAAAAAAAGAAGGAGAAATAAAATAGCTCCAAACTTCATAAACTCCATTTCCAACCCAAGTAAAAACTGACAGCCGTTCTATAGATACGCAGGAATAAAACTGAAAAATATAACGTTTCTCGCAAGAGTTCGATCTATACGTACAACGTTTCACGAAAAAAGTGTAGGCAATACCGATTCTCGTTACTCTTATCGGTATAAATGGAAAAAGTAGGGGCATCGCGTTGGGAATAAATAATGGCGGACTCGTGGCTTTTTACCTTCGGTTACTTCAATTATTGAGGATGGTATGGGGGAAAGGAGGGGAAGGGCGAGAGGTAAAGGTTAAAGCGCGCGCGCGCGCGCTTGCCAAGCGAAATACCACGAGGGCACGACTCAATTAGCTACGGTTGCTATATAAGATGACCTCCTGCTGCTGCTGTTGCAGTTGCACCTGCTGAATTTTTTTGCAATTTTACTTCGCCCGACGACTGCACACGTAAATCGATATATATAGAAGTTCGGGGCTGTTCGAGCTTTGCTTTTAAGGTGTGCGCGTTGGCCCGGTTTATTTATTTTTCTTTTTTGCCATGGAATTGCTGACAGAGAAACTATGCCGTGCGGAATTTTAAAGGGATTTTTAACGCCGTGATGCTTTTTTATTGTTACTATTATTATTATTATTATTATTATTATTATTATTATTGTTATTATTATTATTTTTAATAACACCGCTAACGGCAATAAGATAAATTAGGTATTGTATTTTTATATAAAAGTCAATGCAACATCTTTTGAATCCAAATGTATCATTATCACTTTATATAAAAATATATCGCGCAAGTTTTAAAAAGCAATCGAAAAAAGTAATTTAGACCTGTCACCGTAAGCTTGTATCGTATTTGGATTATAAGTTTGGTAGTAAAGAAGTGATCAAAACTTTGAAGTTTTATAACGTTTGCCTCCTGCTATGATAAAGGTAAAATACCCGTGAGAATAAGGAATTCTTTTCTTAAAAGATAAACGATAAAAACCTATACTATCGTATACAACGTAAAATGTCATAAATTTTTTTAATTTTTTACTTTCTTAACTTAAAGTTTATGTTGGAAAAGATGTAATCAATTTTTTTTTTATATTTGGAATACATACGCTACGTATACAAACGCTTTAGTTTATTAATATGTAAAATGAAGTAGTTTTCGTCAAAAATGGCAATATTAAAAAATTTTACTCTTCTTTCCTTCAAATGAAAAGTCAACACACTATTTTACATAAAATTGAAAGAAAAAAATAATTTTTCAAAGATTACAGTAAAGTGTACTCGAATAAACGTTAAACCGTATTAATAATAAGAACAAGTAACGAAGACACTTGAATACTAAAAAATTTATAAATTTTCATTATGGCGCGTTAAGAAAAATTTATAAATTTTCACGAAAATTTCCACTTTAAAATGTCTCGATTAAGCGCCTCTGAAAAAGCGGCTCTTTAAGTTCGCGAACGAGAGAGAGAGAGAGAAAGTGAGAGGGAACACTCATAGAATAATTTGCGTTCCCCTTTCCGCTTCTTCAACTCGTTCAGCAGCGAGAGAGAGAGAGAGAGAGAGCGTATACGCTCTCCCCATAAATAAAAAGGAATTAATTACGCGGAAACGCCTTTTAACCGTTAATAGCGTCTCTCAAGAACCACAAAATCCATGCGTCATTAAAATTAATAACCAACGACCTAAACCGCTACGCTACGATGAAGGTATAGTGAAAACGAGTGAGAGAGGGAAGGTGAAAGAGAAAGAGAGAAAGGGAGTAAAAATTTGTCTGCTTCATTGCTATTTAACGGAATTTTTGCTGGGTTATAGGTGACGTGTTTGCCCTCTTAACCTCATTTTAGCTCTTTTCTCTCTTTCTATTACTCACTTAGTTTTTCTCTCTCTCTCCTCTCTCTCTCTCTCGCTCTCTTTCTCTTTCTTCGTCTTTTTCGTTAGCCAGAAACTGGCTAAAGCAACTAACGGCGCCAAGCGAAGGTTACCCTCTCTTGGCTATTATGTAAATTTTAATGCAATACTGACTGCTGCGCTACTGCTGCTCGCTTCTGTTACTGCTACTTTCTTCTTGTTTCTACGCAGTTCCCCCCCCCCCTCTCTTTCACTCTTTCTCTCTCTCTCACTCTCTCTCTAGATCCTACCCTTCTTAACCGACTTACACCCAGCATCCGACCTTCCTGGAACACTTAGAAAATTAAGTCGCCCGGTTTCCCACTCTTGACTCTTGCTTAGTCTTTTCTCATCTTTTTTTTTTCTTTTCCACTCACTCGGTCGATTATGCGGCGACACATTTCTTCTCCAAGTCGCGCAATTACATTTGAAGCTGGAAAGTATGCGCAAGAGCGTGTGTGTGTGTGTGTGTGTGTGAAAGTATGCACCGTTGGTTTTAAGAAGGGAGATGAAAAAGAGTTTTTCAGAGAGAAAAGAGAAAAGAGGTGAGAGAACAAAGGCAAAGAGGATTGAAGATGAAGAAATGAGAGCCACGAGCTATAAAGAATTGGATTAATCGAATTCGAAACAGTGTGTTATAATGTCAAAATAGAATATCAAAGTAAACATCTTTTTAATAATTTTTCATAATGTTTGATTAATTGGAAATATGCTTTAGTAATTAAATATATTATGTATAACGAATTTAATTAGTGTTAACAAAAGCTGAATATGTTCTATTGTTCAACGCTTATTAAAGAAAATTAATAATAATTATTTGTTGAAAAAATTAATAAACACATATTCCGAGATCAATGAAAGAATCTGTAATAGTACGATGTTAACGTGATTTTTTTATGTTGTTATTTAACTGCCAATATTGATCTTTAGTAAATTAATTAAAAAAGTTAATATATTAGCGTATAACAAACATATTAATTTTGTATACGATTCAAATTATAGTCACAAAATCATTGAGCAAATAATAAAGCATACTAATAAAGCAATAAATTAAACCACTGCATGAAAATATTAAAAAAAAAATATATAATATGGTATAGAGACAATGGATCGACATTTTTAAATATATTGCTATGAAAAAAAAACTGTTGAGAACTGTTGCAAACTTTCAAAGTAAACGCGAAAATTATTGAGACAGGATAAATTTTATAGTATTGCTTGATAATACAAGTATAAGAGTAAATTTTAACAAAATTTTTTATAGTTTTTTTAAACAATTCGAATATGTAACTTTTTTAAATTTATAGTTTTTTATATCCCTTTAACTTCTGTTGGTCGAAAGTTTTCGTTTAAATGGAAATAATATACATTTATTGTTACTATTTTTTTCTAGATTTTTTTTTCATATTGTTGAATGTGTATAGGATGTAAAACGTATTTTTGAATAAACGAGAAATTTTGTTGTTTAATAAAGCATTTATCAAAATTAATGTTTAAAGTGCATTAAAAAATAAAAGAAACGGAGTTGTCGCAAAAGACAACGAACGAGAAACGGCATAAACAAAGCGAGGGTAAGAAGCAATGGAGTAAAAGCGGCATACGGCAAGACAAAAAGCCAGATTAAAAGACTTTGCGTTCGTGGCGAAAGCATCAGCGACGATGAAGAAAAAAAAAGAGAAAGAAAAAAATAGAAGTAAAAAAAAAAAAAAAAAAAGAAAAACGGTTAAGAGAAAACGGAAGGAAGGCAGAAGAAATCACGAAGAAGAAGAAGAAGAAGAAAGCGGCACGGAGTCTTCGCGACGCTTATTCTCCTCATTACCGAGCCCTAAAGAAGTTAATCGCGCTATAGACCATACCTCGAGAGCCTTTAATTATGCTCGCTAACTTTGCATTTTTAACGACCTTAACGGCAAGAGCGTCTGTCGCATCCGTTTCTTTTATATTTCGTTCTTCTTTCTCTATCCGTCTTTTTATTTATCTCTCGCGAACGCGGCTTTCTCTCCAATCGGCGTTTTTCGTTCTCACTCTATCTCTCTCTCTCTCTCTCTCTCTCTCTCTCTCTCTCGCGAGAAAGTCCTTTAGTGTTTGATTGAATCGGTCTTGTGTCTGGTAATGGTTAAATAACCTAATTTCAAGTCATTGCTTTAAGACTATATGCCGTAGGAGTTAAGTTTATTATTTCATAATCAAGGTTATCCGGGTTGAATTAAAATGTCAAATTGGTTATATAAATGTGGTAATTTTACGATTATTGTATATAATACATGTTACGAATTTCGTTTAGCTATTTCTAATTAAAATATAGATGTGAAAGCGACAAATTTTTTTGACTGCCAAATTGAAATTAATTAATCCTTCTGCAAAAAAAATTATTAAAACTTGCAAGTAATGTCCATTAATATTATAAAGTTAAATATTTTTATAAAGCAACTTATCGAATCTCAACTAATTATTATAAAATCGTTTTAAAAGCCATAATTGTCAATCGATAATTGCCACTTATTCGTCACATATAACCCAAGCTTCTCTTTTTGGCTCACCGACGTATATACGTACGGATGAACGTCCGTGATAAAAGGAAAAAAAAAAAAAAAAATAAAACGTACCCGAGCTACGCGCAACTTTTTTTCTCCAAGCATCTTCCAAGATCGGATCCAAGTCTTCCGAGATCGAATCACCGCCTCTTTAATCTTGGCGCGTCGTATAGCCACTCCTTTTATCCCGCGCGTTTAACGTCTACGGATATACTTCGGTAACTCTCGTTACCGGAGACAGAGAGAGAGAGAGAGCATACGAGGAAGGGCGATTTTTCTTTCTTTTCTTTTTTTTAATGGCTGCAGCGTGATTGACGCAATGAAATCGTCCTTTATATGGACTTTTTAAACGTTTACTTTGGTACGGATGGCGCGCCAAAATACGAGAGGTTGTGCTCTGTTTTGTTATAGTATGATTTTTAGATTTTTTTTGTATGTGTCGCTTAGAAAAATAAAAGTTTCGAGATTGATTTTTTTAATTATCTTTTTTGTATTGATTTTTTATAAAATTCTCTATATCGATATTAATTAAATTTTTAATTAATTTTTTATTTGAATATGTATTTTCACAATAATAATGTTGACAAAAATAAAAATGTTTTCATTAAGCGTTTTATGTACAATATATTATTTTTATTATAATATTTTTATAAAAAAATGTCATTTATACAAGCTAATTATGTAAATAAAAGAAGAAAATTTGTTAATCATTTATTAAAAGCAATAAACATTTGCAAAAAATTCATATTAGAATAATATGTAGACCAATTTTATATTTAAGTAGTAAGGCTTACGTTCGGTCAGACTTGAATAATACTTTATCATCATATGATCGGTGTATCGAAAAATCTCAAAGCAAAGCGTGAAAAATAAAGTTTTAAATAAGATGCCATCGGGCATCGTAAAACGTAAGCAAGGATTTTATCTTGATAACCATATATATACCTCCACTGTTCGTTTTAACCACGAAAGCGAAAGAGAGAAGGCGGTGGAAAGCTCATAAATAAAATACACGAGAGGTGCGAGAGGGAGTTATCAGATTTCTCTCTCTTTCTCTCTTAGCATGGTTCCTTTACGGCACAGCAAACGGCCACTGCCGCCTCGATATATGAATCCATAAAGTCGTCGGTCCCGGTGCTAAAGATCGATCCATGGAGATACACGTACTACGTAACTTCGTCGTATATAAATCAGAGCGGAGTCTCGCCAGCTAACCCAGCCGGTTTTAAGGATAAAGAGAGTGAGAGAGTGTGAGAGAGAGAGTGAGAGAGTGTGAGAGAGAGAGAGAGAGTGAGCCACTTCACGAATTTCGTCGCGAGCTCACGCGCAGCTGGACTTTGCCACTGGCAGGAGATTCCGTGTCGTGCATCGCTTATGCGCTTATATACATGGCTCGAGAGCCTCTATACCTAAAGCGAAGACGCGTACGCTTGGATGTGACCGTAACCGATGGACGAGACACGACGTGTTCCTATTTCTCTCTCTCTCTCTCTCTCTCTCTCTCTCTCTCTCTTTCTCTCTCTTCGGGCTACGAGATCGTCTCTGCGGCTGATGTGTCCGTCGGTCGCGTATAGCCGTAGGAGACTGTTTCGGTTCGTGCGCCAACGGGTGCGGTGTGATTTTATCCGTAGAGCTGGACGCGACAAGTATGGTTAGTCATGCCGTTGGTATAAGATTCTACAAATGTTTAACGTTTCCACGAATAATATACGATACTTTTGAAGGAAGGTTTCATATATTTTGAAAATATATGGTCATTAAAATTATTATGAATGACGTTGTATTTTGTATATGTTGCAAAGTAAATATGAAATGTAATTATATTTGAAAAATTTTAAAAATTAAATATTTTATTTTGAGTGATTTTTGAGGTTTAAGGGGTCTGTCTAGTAACTCACTTTTGGAAAATCGTTTTTTTTTTTTTTACTTTTTTTGAAAGTAAATATATTAAGAAATATTGTGTGAAAATTTTAGAACGATCCGAGAACTCTAACATTATTTTTGAACGCTTCAAAGGTAGGTACCTCTAGCGCGCTGACCGCGAATTTCCGCGAATTAAACGCGTTTTTCTCGAAACAACGTTTTTACTCGCCTTGTTGATGAAATTTTCGAAACTACTCGACCGATCCTTATGAAATTTGAACCACATATTCTTTAAACCTATCGCTATGTCCCCTATAAATTTTTTTCAAAAATTTTGAATTTTACTATATTTTTTTTTCAAAAATCGGCGAAAAAAAACCGGTTTTTTGAAAATTTTTTGTTTTTTCTTCACCATTTTTTTATTTTTTAATATAATTAAATAAAATTCATAGGGGACATAGCCATTGTCATACCAAACCTAAAGCACTTTGATTTTTTTGTTTCAGACAACACAGCTCCGAGATTTTATCAACAAGGCGGACCTACCTACTTTTCGAGGTGTTGCGTTTGGCTGACGTTTTTGGTCATAATACATGTATAAAATAAAAGAAAAAATTTTTTTTATGTATTTCAAGAGTGTATTTACGAAGCCTAATAACTTTTATATCATTACCTTTATCCAGTATCCCAAGAAATAATCACGAAAATCGCGTTTTTTTCGGCGCGAGCTACTAGACAGACCCCTTAAAGCAGTGTATCAACATACGTATTATCTGAATAAATAATTCAAAACTTAGTTTAGATGAATTTTAATATTTTTTGCAAAGCACTATTCTAATGATCTATATTATTCTTAATGTTATTTAAATAAAAAAATCATTAAAATTACCATTCATTATTTTAATAGCCAAATTTTTCATTCGCCTACTTCACAAAATTAGTTTTGAGATTAAAAATTTAATAAAATTTTAAGTAAAAAAAAGTAAAAAAAAAAAAAAAAAGAAAAAAGGTAACAAACAAAAATAAAGAAGCAAAAAAGAATAAAGAAGGAAAAAAAATCGGAACATCAAAACGAAAAGGATTAAACTTTGGCCACATTTCCGTCGCTTGCCGTTCCTAATGCCAGACGGGCGAAAATTGCGCGCGAGGCGCACACGTGTGGCAGGCACGAGTGTAATTTTACCGGACAGTGATGAATTTTCGAAATTTATCAAACGCGAGCCGTCTCACTCCCTTGTCTCTCTCTCTCTTTCTCGACAAAATGAGAATTTTGGCAGTAGCAGCGCATGTTCCTGTGTATTTCGGCTCCTAATTTGTTTAACAAATAAATTTTCCCTCATCGATCGATATAATTCGTTTCGGCCGCGCATTGAAAAGTCGAACCAATGCATCAGTTACCCCTTTACACCCCCACCTACCTCCACCCACTTTACCCTTTACTTTACCTGATGTATTATTTTGCGCGGGCATTTATTCCAATTGCGCGGGGATATCGATTACTTTTGTAGGTATGTACGACCGGCCAATGTTTACGCTATATAATTTACAAACGAAATTCATTATCTATTAATTTCGAACGTATTCTCTGATTATCGTGGTTTATTAATATTCATACAGTGCTTGTGATAAAGATGAGCAAAATTGTGTAATTGATTAGTAGAAGCAATTATCATAATTTTCTTTTTTTTTTTCTCAATTTTTCACTTTTTTTTCGTCACTTACTAGAGATATCATCGTTGCCATTACATTAATACAATTATGTAATTTTACAAATGTTTCTACAGCTTGAAATAATAAATCAAACTCAACATCTTTTAATTAACAGAAACAGAAGGCAACCTAAGTATAATTAGCCGGATCAGAATTTAGTAAAGTAAAAGGGATACGTTTAATTTTGTCAGGTTTAGTCGAGAGAAGCGGCAAGTACAAAAGAAATCCGATCCTTCTTTCTTTCTTTTCTTTCCTCCCACCTCGGTGATCGAATACGCGCGGAACGTGGAAGGGATCTGATGCCAACTGAAAATCAACTGAGGATGGCAAATACGATGCCAATGGCATTCTCGGAATAGTTTCAGCGGAAGATTGCACTCCAGGATCACGTAATACGACTCCGTAAGTGCCGGCAATAAAAACAATTTTCCACGTATACATAAATTGAATTGTTTGTTAGAAAATTGAATGAACCTTTGTATATCTACATGGATGTATAAATATGTGTATATAGTTGAGAGTTTGGTTATTTTCTTGTATTTTTATTTTTAAGAAGGTTAAATTTTTCGAGTCATTTGTTTTTATGATTGTTCTTTCAGGATTTAATTTTTTAATAAAATTATTTGATATATTTTTACAGATTTGTCAGGTCGACTTTTTTTTTTTTGTTTCATCACATTAATCAAACCAAATGTACCGCAATAAATTGTACTGGAGCTACTGCAGTAAATTTGATTAACGTTAATTTGACGAACCATAAAAGTAAAATATATGTATTATAAATTAACAATAAAATTTTTTAAACGAAATACCTCAATAAGATGATATTTGAAAAGCATTCATTATGTTATACAATTATTTCATAAACATATTCATGTATCTCCGCGCATCAGCGATAAAAATTCAAATTAGACGACACAAAGGAGATTCCTAACGACGAAAGACATAAGCGCATGCTCGTGAGAGAGAGAGAGAGAGAGAGAGAGAGAGAGAGAGAGAAAGACGGAGAACGAAGGAAGTAAAGGATAGAAAACAAAGTATAGTGGCAGCGAGAGAGGTGAGAGAAGGAGACAAATACTGTATGTGTATCCACAACACGTCAGCGCTTGGGCTCTTTAATTTTGAAATCAACAAGACGCGCTGAGCCTTTAGCTGCGAGATTTACATGCTAATGAAAGGTTAACCCCGTCAGGACGACCGAGATGAGAATTACAATTTTACCTTGGGAAAAGACTCGTTCTTTCTCTCTCTCTCTCTCTCACTCTCTCTCTCTCTCTCTTCCTCGTCACCGAAGCGAGTGGAAATATGCGCGCTAGGATTCACCGCTATCTCCGCGCGAATGAGAATCGTGAGAGCGAACGAGTGAGGAGAAGGAGAGTAAAGTCGTCAGGGAAATGAAACAGGAAAAGAGATAGACTTTACCTCTTCCATCTTCTCACTTAGCCGTTTGCCTCTTGGATAATCCGGCACAATAGATTATGCTGAAATTGTGTCGTTGGTTTGAGGAAAAACACACAACGACGCACGAGTTGGCATTACGAATATATATGCGCGAATATTATTTTAATAACTATGGCTGTTTTGACCCGTTCAATTATTTTTATAATTACTTTTAAGCCGATTAAATAATGGAAGTGCGCGAGAAAGCGGCAACTTTTTGCAAGGTTTTAAACGTACTGACGTATTTTTTTATAATATTTTACGATTCTAATTAAATTATATTATTTCACGAATTTATACGCGAATTTATGCACAAATGTGAGGAAATTTTTTAAAATGAATTTTGATAAATTTAAATGTAAGGCAGAAATCCGTGATTTAGAACATTATAAAATATTTTGGCTATGCAGCAATTACTTATTATTAATTTTTTTTTTATTTCACAATTTAAAAAAAAAACGACTTTTTTAAAAAATTCATATTTTTATCTTTGATAATCTAAAGAAAATTCTTATCACTTGTTACTTTTTTTAATCTTTTTAAAACTTTTGAAAATCATTAGAAATAAACGATAAATTCATAATAATAAAATTAAAAATTTAACGTTGAAACATTAATTTCTTCTTTTTCAAATCAAAAAAAAAAAAAAAAAAAGAACACAAAGTGATAAAATTTAAAAATAAAAAGCAAGCATCATAAATGTATCAAATTTCATTTTCTTAGCGATCCTTACCGTAGACAACACAAAATTTTTTAATATTTTCTTTTTCATTCGCCTTTCATTCCGTCTCTTCTTTTGAAGAAAAACAAAAAAAAAAATGAAAAAAGAAACCGTGCAACGCATGCAAACATCCAAGCGCAGCCTATACACGCGCGTGTACGCCGAAAAGCCATCCAACGAGAGCAGCAACGGCAACGGCATAGAAAAGCACAAAGAGAAAGAGAGAGAGAGAGAGAGAGAGAGAGAGAGAGAAAGATAGACGTAGAAGTGCGAGCGCTCAGGTTACGGAAACGCTTGTACGCGCAGTGTTCGCAGTCAACGACGCCCCGGGGTGTTGAAACGTTCCCTGTGTATATCCCATTGGAGCGTATCGGCCGTGTATTTGCCTGTGCTTTTATACGCTACTTGACTAGAGAGAAACCCTCTCTCTCTCTCTCTCTCTCTCTCTCTCTTCCTCATCACCCTTGGTTAAATGTATTAATGCGATTCGAAAGGAAAGTAATTTCTGGGTTTGGGGAAAGTATGAAATATCGTCAATGAAGCGTTGTAATCCTATACCTAAATGACCTTCTCTAACACTACTCTCTCTCTCTCTCGTTCTCTGTATCTATCTCTCTCTTTCTCTCTCTCTCTCTCTTCGGGCGATATGGCGCTTGCATTTGGAAAACAAGTTACGCGAGAAATTAAGTAATGTCTTGTTCGGTAGGTGGAGACTTGGTCTATGTACGGCTGCTATGGGTATACACGGAATGCAAATTCCAAGTGCGATAATCAAAATTAGGTGTATGTTTTCATAAACTTTCTAATTTTTAAATTCATCTTTTATCCTTCGTCTACCATTATATTAGTTATTTTAAAATAAAATAAAAGTATTAATTATTAAATTTTAATGTCAAAGACTTATAAAAATTTTTGAACTTTATAACGATAATTAAATAATATCCTTAATTACAAAGTATAATTATATATGCCGTTGTTTTAAAATAAAAAAGTTCGGTATTAAATATAATTAAAAATAATCCCTTTCACGGAGCTTTCAACTTGATAAAAATTTCATATTTTCTTACTGAAACGTATGACCTCAAATGTAAAGTATGCTTCTTTTGTCATTTTATTTTATGTCGCGTTTTCTTTTTTTTTTTTTTTTTTCTTTTCATCTTTTCTCTTATTAATCCATATACAAAGATACACGCAAGCAAATGAGAATGTAGCTCAAAAATAGAGTGAGCAAAAATTGAATATGTTACTTTCGTAACTTTATTTAAAGCAAAAATACTTCAATCGGATTCGTAAAATTTTTCGCCTATCCAATTTTCCCTCGGCCGTACAACGCGTGCGCAAAAATCAAATCCGCGAAATTGAATTGTAAAATAGAGCGACGACGAAATACACATGTATGTATACATTTATACATGTATATATCCATACACATATTTATATAGGTGAGCGTAAGTATTGAAGGACGCAAAGCCAAAATTGAGCGGTGGACAGATAAGCGTACAAAATTCGGAGGTAGTTTGTTTTGAATAGATCTCATCATCTGGTGGATATATATGTGTATATATATATATATATGTATATATATATATATATATGTATACATATAGATGTATATATATATATATATATAGGTGTAAAAGGGTATCCAGGAATTTAGACCGTTGTATTATTATTATACTCCAAATTCCTCTCTCTCTCTCTCTCTCTCTCTCTCTCTCTTTCTCCCTAAACCTCTCTTTCTCTCTTTCATTCATTCGTTCTAAACTCGTCGTTTTAGATGGAAATCATTACACGCGTTATATTTCCCTTAATTTGACCGTCGGCGCGATAAATCATTCACAATTATGCCGATCTCGCGCTGCCAACGCCTCCCGTCTCTCTCTCTCTCTCTCTTTCCTCCCACGTGCGGCAACGATTCGAATGTGAATTAATTGCACGCGGTTTGGCAAGAAATTAATTAATCCTCTTGGAAATTGCACCAATCCGGATGCGCGTCTACCACTGTGTGTACATCCCTGTATACATGTATATACAGAGAACAGCAGTAACAGCGATAGCGTTAGTTCCTTCCTTTACTCTCTTTTCCCATCTCACTCTGCCTTTTGGTCATGTTTACGTGGACGCTCTCTCTCTCTCTCTCTCTCTCTCTCGATCGCCCTCTGGCGATATACACGCGGATATACATGTATATATTACTTGCTTTCTATATGCGGCATTGGTAATTATTGAATATCGGATTAAAGAGAGAAGCGCGACGCGAGCAAAAACTCTTATTACACGTGCTTACGGGCAAATATATGCACTTTGTCATGGGATTATGATCGGTTGAACTGTATTTAGCGCTGAATTGCATTGGAGAACCGACCGCGGGTTATATCGACGAGGTATAAGTGCTTAAAACGTGAACTTTTGCTCGACCTTTATTGGATACTTTTTTCTTTAACGAAGTTTAATAGGGCATTGCATTGATTTATTTATTCTTTGATGCTTTGTAAAATAGATAAAGATAATTATTTTAATTAAAAATGTAAAATTTAATGCTTAAGAATTTAATATCATCAATTTTTATATATAATTATTAACACTCAGAAATCTGCTTTAATTGATTTAATTATCCGCAAAATTAAAGTATCTTATATTTTACGAACGTATCTTAGGTACACATTTTTCCAGCGCGAATTGCATTTCAAATATAAACAACAAGCGGCAATTATCCTAATCGACGTTTCATTAATCTTCGTCGTTTCTCGTCAAAAATAAAAAAAAAATAAAAACATTGTCCGAGCGCAGAGAACAAAGCGAACTCGTCAATCAACGCTAACGATAATAAGCGGTTGAGCAAATGATCGATACGAGAAAGAGAAAACGCTCAAAGTTCCGAGCTCTCGCTCGCAGATAGGAATACTGGAGAAATACCTTTCCAACTTACCCGAGTATAGAGTATATACCAGACGTGCTAATGCCCATTTACCGAATACACACACACACACACACATACACACTGAGGAGTCGTTTACGTTATATAGTAGATTAAATCGATCAGGTGCGGTGAGTGAAAACGTCGTGGTATTGGGATATATCGATTATGCTTGATAAGTAGGAAATTAAAGAGGGTTACTATATTTAGAAGGCTTTAGATTAGCGCGATGTTTTAGAAGAAAGTCTGTTATAAAATTATCGGTTGCAGGCATCGTCTGTGGGTATGATTACCATGTATTTTTTCTTGTAATAATTATAGACTATTTCATTAAATATGATGTTCGTCGATTCTCTTTTTTATTAGTGAATTGATTTGTGTGAATTTTTTTTTTTTTTTTTTTATGTACAACACAATAATAAGAATAAGGCAATTGTTCATTATTCATGAAAGTAACTTTTCATTTTTGTAGTAATACTTTCGTTAAAAATGTGGATTTAAGATAACTGAGTAACTAATAATAATAAATTTATCATTATTTTTCCAAGATTTCTAGGGCATTGTGTAAATTTAACGTTATATTTATAGATTTTATTTTATCATTATAAATTTTCAATACAATTCGAAAGCTCGTAGCAAATACAATTATAATACGCAAATACGTAGTTACAACAGGTTAATAAAGTTGAAAAAGAGATAAAATGGCAAATAAGAGAAATATAACGGTAAAAGTTAAAGAAGGTAGCCGAAAGAAAGAAAAAAAAAAAAAAAAAAAACAAAGAAAAAAATAAAGAAAGAGAGAAAAACGAGAAAGAGAATAGCTGTATTATGCATGATTGCAAGATAAAACATGTGAGACCGGAAAAGTGCGGCCACCGAGAGAAAGAGACTTCAAAAAGAAAAAGATGAAGGCCAAAAGAAAGTCAAGTACGGGAGAGAGCGAAAGAAAAGCGCATCAACGCTCGGAGCTGCGAGAAAAAAAATATAGCTGTACATATACGTAGAGCAAACGAGGGAGTAAAAAAGAAGTGTGGAGAGAAGGACAGAAAAGTAAAAGATTGTTGAAAATGGAGAAACAAGAAGTGAGGTCGAACGGACCGAGGTAAAGTGTATTCGCAAAGTCGGTTTCGATGCTTTCCGAACTTTCTATGCATTTCAATTCTTAAAGCTTTCGAAATGTGACTCTATAAGAAAGAATGAAAGAAAAAGACACAGAATATCGCTTCGACGAGATAAATGTTTTCTGACAGTTTTAGCATATTTTATGAGTTTGCTTGGCTTATACATTGTTATTGCTCCATGAAATCAAAAAACTTATATAGATAGTTAGTGGTTTTTAACTTTGATAGTTTGCGGTCAGTATGGAAAGTTAAAAATTTTCATTTTATCATCAAATATCGGATAGAATAATTTTCTACATTGTTCCGTGTATACGAGTATCGTTAAACGGAAGGAAAAAAAAACAATTAACAATCGCTGTCATTGTATTAAAACGTCCATCTTGGAGAATATCGTTACATCGCCACCTTACGCACAGTTTTGCTCTTTGACTATATGTATAGACCTTTCGTTACGTACTTTGCGTAGATTAACTGTAATAATCATATCCCGAAAGCCTTTGATAAGTAAAGCGCGAAGAAAGACAACGCATTCGTGAGAGAAACAGCGAGAAAGTGAGAAAGAGAGAGAGAGGGGGAGAGAGAGAGAGAGAGAGAGAGGGGGGGAGAGAGAGAAGGATTTAGGCAAACGGACAGAAAAGCTTCTCTTCGCGAGTTTTCCCTTTGACTATTCTAGGAAATTTGATGCATACAAGGCTTTATCTTCCTCTCTCTCTCTTTAAAACATACCCTCGCGCATGTAGTAGTGATGAGCTCTAACGAACGTCAAACATATTTATTTTTTCGCGACTCATCTTCTCCCTCTTCCCCCCTACCTATTTTTTTTTTTTTTATTACACACAGCATACTATTTCTCCTTTCCCTCGCTTAGTTTTTACCTATAGACTTCCCTGAAGCATCGCTTTACACTTTTTGATACCATTAGTTTTCTTTTTCGCGTATTCACTTGCGTTTGCCCATCGCATACGGTTGCGCTTCACATTTACGCCGAGTGCAGTACCTCTTGTCTTTTTGTTTCACCTTTTTTTTTTTGTTTTCTACGTACCGAAGAATTTCTTCTTTTTTCATAGTTGATGAGGAAATTTTTACCTTTTTTGCGTTGAAGATCTTTTGTTTGTATTTTTTTATTTTTTTTGTTTCTTTAGATGAAAAAATTATCTTCCTATATAACGGGAGTGACAAAAAATTATACTTTATGAAGGTAACTTGAGCGTGAATATGAATGTACATGCTTGAAGTTTATTCGTTTATTCCTTGATTCGTTTCATAGGAAGTTTCAAAAGAAAATGATGGCAAATTGTATGCGAATTTATAGTTAAAATTTTCGTTTTTGGACACTTTTATATTTGCCGATAGTTTTGATGTACAAATTTTTTACCAGCAATAGTTAACACAAGGATCAGTTAGCGTTTAGATCAGTTATTTCAAAAATAAGTTGTCGTAAAAATCAATTCTCGCAAGGATCCATTGTCTTAGATTCAGTAGTTCTAGGATCAATTGTTGCAAGGATCGGTTATATTTAATATATTTAATATCTCATGTTATTTATCATTGTATCAAATATCAACAATTTTACGCGTAAAAATAATCCACTAATTATGTACGTTAAAATTTTAGGATTATAAATGCGTTTTCAGTCATGTATATTTTTTGTTATACGTCGTTTTAAAATCAAACTCATGTTTTCGCGCGAATTAAAAAATTTTATTAAAATTTTTATCTAACAAAAATATAGTTTCATTCCAATATAATAACGTTTAATGAAAATTCAAACCACGGACCCGCGCATTTTCGCGATACGTGACAGCCTTATGCTCACAAATATAGTTGCAATATTCTAAAAAAAAAAAAAAAAATAATAAAAAAAATAGGGAACGGTAAAACAACGAATCTTTCCCCTTCCTTTTGTATACGTTAAAATTCGCGAAAACGCGAATAAAACCTCTGTCTAGTTTTTCTCCGCCTCTCTTTCTTTTTACTTCAACTCTCGCGCAAAATTTGTTATTTTAATTCTCAAAGTTACAGTTTCCACGCTTCTTCGCTCGAAGGTCCGCGTACATCGTGAATAAATTAACAATAAATCCAGCCGCTTGTCCTGCCTGAACAAACGAAAAACAAAAAAAAAAAAAATAGCAGAAAACAGTTACCGAATGTATATATGTAAAAATCACCGAAATTTTTCTTTTGTTTTTTCGTTATACCGAACGATGAAGAAAAACAAATTAACAAAAAATTTGTGCCGCAAGAAAGCAAAAGGACAAAATGAAAAAACCTTATTTTTGTTTTGTTAAGTTTTCTTATCGCGATTTTCTAAAATCCCCGAGCTTTATTATGACAGCCTGAGCTTGCACCTGCTCGAATGTTTCTCCAGACTTTACGAACCGTGTACGCTTTGAATTTTAACGTCGCGCGCGCGAGAGGTGTAAGACCAGCGCGAAACACCGGTGTTACCAACTTTTGCGCAAAGTTGCGATGACGCCAACGCGTAAACGCGTTGACTTGTTGATTTGTTAAGTAGAGCTAACGATTCAAACTAAGTGATAAAGGTTAAGAATTGGTTTTAATTTTTAATGCTTTCTTTTTTTTTCTTTTTCTCTCTCCGCATAAGCTCACGGGTAAATTTATTTCTTCAAAACATATTACTTTCGATATTTTGAGTTTTTAATAAGGATATTTTTAGTACGTGCGAGGAAGGAAAATAACGTTGAAAAAATATCTTTTAGGTTAACGTGTGCGGTAAACACGAAATTTCTATTAAAAAAGTGCATAATTTACTTTTCATTAAAAAAGTTTCGTTTATGATAATTATTTTGAACTAAGGCTTGAAAAATTTATCATACTGGAGGCAACATTATTTCTTTTTTTTTTTTTTTTTTTTTTTTTTTTACTTCATAAATACGAAACAATTTAAAAAGTTATCTTTATGATAAAATTTTTTCAATTTTAAGTAAATTCATGAAAGACGGTTATGAATAATCTTTACTTTCGTGAATTTAAACTTAAAATAAGATGAAATGTTTTAAATATTAAAATACACGCCATTTATATTTAAATATAAAATAATTAAAGAAAAGGCTTTGTACGTAAAAAAAAAAAATTTACTAAAACAGGTTGATTAAAAGAAATTAAAATAAATTAAAAAAGCGCTTTTCACTTAATTGGATAGAGATTTAGAGCGACATATTACATATTCTAGAGAAACACTTCTTTTTTTATTTTTAATAAAAAAAAGATTGGCCTTCCTCCTACTGCCGTTTTCTCTCTCTCTCTCTCTCTCATTCTCTCTTTTTCTCGTGAGAAAAAAGTACACACAGATACACAATAAAATCCTTTCAGTCGCTACGAATTGCTGTCGGATTTTAAATTTTACTCGGCACCTGACTTTGACGGCCGGTAATCTGAACGACAAAAAAAAAAATTTGTATCCCGCTTTATGTTGAAAAGAGCTTTTTACGATTTGCACGCTATATTTTTCCTTCTCTCTCTTTCTCTTTCCTTTTCCTTTTTTCTCTCTTTCTCTCTCTATCTTTCTCTTTCTCACTCTCACTCTTCCTATTACTGTATATCTTTGGTTGAATGAGCTTGGACAGATTACTAGAGGCCGAATTCGTGAAAAATGGAATAACGTGTTAGCATAATAAAAAAAGTGTTTCTGAAATTATACATTTTCATTTTCGCAATTTTGAATGAGCTTTTATTTTTCCAAACCACGTGTCATTCATAAAACGTGCTTCCATTTTTTCTGTTTTTTTTTTTTTTTTTTTTTTTTTTTTTGTGAAAACCGCTAAATATAGTATAACGCGTTATTTTTCATTCGAATGAAAAAGAATAATAAAAAAAAATTATAAAATATGCATTAAAGAAAGAAAAAAAAAAAAAAAAAAAAACGTGTTCAATTTACATTATTGAAATATAAGCGCGGTATTCGGTATTTTTTTTTTAAAATATTGACTTGAGCTCACGGTGCAGAGCTCTGTCAAAGCTGCCTGACAGGTGGACGGGGAAGTGAAGAAAAAAAAATATTCAGGAAAGAGAAAATAAGAGAACACAACACAAAGATTAAGATTTATGTCGCGTCTATGGGGTTGTGTATGTCGGCGAGATGTGCGAGTGTGCGTGTATATGTGTGAGTGTCAGAGAGAAAGAGAGAGAGAGAGAGAGAAAGAGAGATGCAAAAAAAACGATAAGGGGCGATAAGGACCGGATAACGGCAAGGAGTCGTTAGAGCCCCGTAGGAGTCCCGCAAGGCGGGACGAGATCAGCGGTTCGCGCCAGGCGCGGTGTTCGCTAATCCCCGGGACGACAGCGCTTAGCGTATGAACGCAAAATCGCTAGCCCGAACCTAGGTGCTCAGGACACCTTGACCGTTGGAGGGAAGTGGCTCGTCGAACTTGCGTTCGACCACGGTTAGCGTACAGCGCCAGGCGCAGAGATCGCTTACCGCAGAGCGTGAAATGCGCCAGGCGCAAGATCGCTCGTGAGCCGAAGGTATTCGCGGCGGTTGCCGGAATACGAGGGAAAGACGCGGAAGAATTGGACGGACGTCCAGTAGGTCTGCGGGGCAGCGCGAGGCGCTAATTTCGCATTGACCGAGAGCGGGTATGCGGCAGGCGCACGATCGCTCTCAGGAGGCAGAGGCGACTACTCGAGGCAGTCGCCGAAGCGTAAGTGTCGAGCTCGAGAAGCGGGTCTGAGCTGAGGCCTTACGGGAGAGCGCCTCTCGCGGTCGCGAGAGGTAGCGTGTTGGTGGAGAGGGAAAGCATCTCCCACGCAGCGGCACCAGTCGTCCGACTGTGTGTGCGCCACCTCCCGTAGGCGGTAGGAAGTAGGAATGGCGAGAGAGGGGTTAGGAAAGAGTCGGGACTATGTACGCACGCACACGTCAATATACATTGCTTATATTTTTTTGCGATTCATCAAATTCGTTTAATTACGAAGTAACAAATAATTACAACCATTGAAACTATAAATTTTTTATTTTTCCGGAAAAAAAAAAGTATTATTTCAAACGAAAAAAAATGAGAAAAAAAAGGGGAGTAAAAAATATGATTTATCACGTATAAACATTTCTATCGATATCGTTGACATTTACATTTATGAATATATTCAAGGAATTGTTTTACCCTCAATTCGCGTTCGATCTATTCAAACTCAATGCAACAAATTGCATTTGATTGAAAAGCGCCGCCATCCGTTAAACGAATATGGAATAGCCGTTAAAAAAAATAAATAAATATAAAAAAAAAATTATAACAAATTTTTCCTTCGCCTGTACGCAATGCACTTGAATATAAAACAATTTTTTAATGTCCCTCTTTCTCTCATTCTTTTATTTTATCACAATACATACATATCCACGAAACGAAAGAAAAGTAAAAGAAAAAAAAAACAATAAATAAAAGCGTCTCGCATTTTTAGCGGATATACAGTCGGTGAACGCTTCCGTTGTATCAGAGCTTCGAGCACGCGGTACGATAAAGATAAAAAAAAAAAAAAAAAAAAATAATAATAATAATAATAAAAGTAGAGTTAGAGCTCAAAGAAAAAAGAAATGCGGGGAAAATAGGATAAAAGAATAGCGACGTTTGCCTCGAGCTGCGATTATAATGAAATATTTAAATTTCATTTTACGTACGGAAACTAGCGCGAGTGCGCGATTCCTTGAATCTTTGCATCGTTATATAGATATACATTTACGAGCAAGCGATATAAGTTTTTTCTTTTATGCATTATTTTTTATGCCTTACTCTCGCTCACTTTTTCATTTCATACTTTTGAATGATAAAAGAATTAAGCGTATCGCCACGAAAAATAAAACAAATAAACAGAAAGGGACTTCATCTCTTTAAGGTTAGATTAAAAATTCATGTGTTCGAGACGAGCAGCAGTATAGTAGCACCGTTAGAGCAACTGAAGCTTGCGCTATAACCGTGGCTTATAGTTAGGAATTCGCTTTGTAGTTTGACGAAAGGAGCGGCCCTTTGAGAAAGAGAAAAAGGGGTAGTAGGAGGGAAAGAGTCAAGTGCCGAGACAAGATAATTCATGTATACGGCTGTATAATGAAACAAAGATGATCGACGAGAAGACAAATTTTGAGAAATTTGATTTTTAAATTGTGAGCGAGACCTTTGTAAAGGGTAATTTTGTTTCTTGAGTAGAAAAGATAAATTATACACTTTCGGTTTAAATATAAGTGCGAATTCAATTAAAAATATTATTTTTAACATAAACTTTACTTTTTATAAGCTCGATAATAAATGGCACAATGAATCTTATCCATTATGCACGAAGCAGATTTTTTTGTCAAGTATGTTGCAAGCACTCATTTTTTCGGATATATATTTTTTATAATAATAGTTGCTGAATCAAGCTATTCATTTAAAACGATCACAAGTGCTTTTTTGCTAAGCCATTAACAAATTAAAATTGAATGACCGTTCGTAAAAAATTTTAAATTTTAAAACGGTGTAGTTCGTGCGTGGACATCGCTTAAAAATTTTAAACGAATATGTTTTAAAAAAAAGGATGAAAAATATCTATGCGAAATTTTAATTAAAAATTTCTGCTTGTATTTCGATGATTGGAAAAGTATGAAAAAAAAAAAAAAAAAAAAAATCATATTTTTCAAAAATAAAAATATTTTCTTTTGCATTCGCCGTTACACATTTTCTTTCCGTCGATATACATCGTTTGCAGGAAAGTTTAATGACTTCCCAAGTAATTATAAAGTACATCCGAGCGGCGTTAACTCGCGCTTCTATTGAACCTAAAAGAGGCAAACAGATCGAAAGAGAGAGAGAGAGCTGAGATAACAAATAGAGCGGGAAAAGGAGAGAATGAGAGATATATTTATGGTATTCGTTGTACTTCTAATGTATAAGACATCGATTGCACTGATAAATATTTTATTCAAACTCTATTTTCTTCGTATTTTTTATTTTTAATCGTTTAAACGAGTAATTAAAACTATGTTACCAATTGAAAAATTAAATATATCATTAAAGATTGTATATATTTTTTGCTTGTCTTTTCAATTAATTTTTTCATTTTGTTTTTTTACGTTATACAATGCAAATATAACGAACCTGATTTTCTTTTGTTTCACTTTATCAAAAGGATGCAAATTTTCTTTGTCGCTTGCGTATTTGTAAATGCAAGAAAAGCAACGCGAACGTCGGTAACGCAACGAGCGAAGGTTAAGAAAATTTTGTCTTATTTTGAGGCACAGAATCCAGATTGTGTTTATGTAGAGCAAAGGAACAACTATACATAAGATATCACTTCTTTGTGCAAAAGATATGAAATTTCGACCAAGGTTTAAGAATAGCTGAAGCTTGAAGTTTTGGATAACTCTCTTGTCAAAGATTCGCGGTGTTGAAGTTAAGCAACTCGTGCGCTCATTAAACTTACATTTAACATGACGAGTTTCAAAAGTTTCATATACATCGGACCGAGTCGCGAAATGTACATTAACTACTGTTTGCTCATTGAAGTTTCTGGATGTATATATTTGTGAGTTTAGCATTAAAAGTTAATTAGTTAGAATGAATTTTCCAATGAGAAATTTCACAATTATATAATTTGTGCTCAAATTACCGTTTGTTCATTTTTTTTTTTTTCTTTTTTTTTTTTAACGTTATTTATCGCTTTTTCATTTCATAAACTTCTTTTTTTTTTAAAACAAAAATAAAAGGATAGAATAAAAATACCCGTTCGAAAATCAAAAAGCTCCTACATATAAACAAAAAAAAAAAAAAGAAAGAAAAAGAAAAAAAATCAAAGGCATCAGCTTTTCATTTTTATTTATTTTTATTTTTCATTGCGATGAGCTAACAACTCGCGCAATCTTCATCGCAAACAATCGCCGACGTGGTGGCGCGTGTGCATCTCCCATCCATTCGCTAACGGATGATTTGCATGGTTACTGCATGGCCGAGTCGAGAGCCTTATCTAGTCGGTACACACGAGAGAGCGAGAGAAAGAGAGAAAGAGAGAGAGAGAGAGAGAGAGAGAGAGAGAGAGAGAGAGAGAGAGAGAGAGAGAGAGGGGGAGAGGGAGTATCCGCGCGGCCCACTGGCTAATAATTCGTAATTGGATTATCGAGGCGTCCACACAACGAGAGAGAAAGAGCTACGGCAGGTTGTACGAGATAGATTCTCAACAATTTGTTGAAAGCCTCCTCCCGTCCCTCTTGGCTCTCGAGTTCGCTCTCTCACGAGGCGCGTATCGCGTTATACTTAACCCTCGCCACAATTTTGGCTCGTTCGTGTGTCGCGCGTGTCCGGCTTGGACGCGCGATAAAACTTCCCAACGTTACAAAGGGCCAAGAGTGCTCACTTCCTCGATGATCGGGTGTAATGTTTGACCGGCATTGGTTCTCTTTGCACACGTGCAAGTGCGTTAGAGTGGCTTTCGATTACCGAATGCTTTGTATACGCGATCGCAATTCTGCCTTTTCTTTTCTTAACGAGTTTTTATCGCGTTTTTTTGAGAGCGTTGTGTGTTACATCGTCGGTCAAAGTATCATAATCCTCAAAATTGCTTTTATCTTTTTCATTTTGTCGATTTAATTTTTATGTCGACCTTCGAATTTAAATTTAACTAAGAAATGGATGATTTGATAAAGCAAACGATAAAGTAGTGGGTTATTAATTTTATTGTAATCTGTGATATTTTATTAAGAGAGCTGAAATACTATTGGCGAGTTTTATTTTTCTCATCGTGATAATATAACTTCATGTGATATTTCAATAATACTTTGCTGCGTAAAATAATGTAACTTTACTATCATAAGGTTATATTTTAAAATCATAATATAATTTTATACGTAACCGCTGTTTATTCACTTGTAAATTTTATTAAACGAAATCACGTGAATCCAAAAGAAAAAATTCTATTTGATATGTAAAAACAAATATCGATATTATAAATTTCGTTCTGTTTTCTGATTTTATAAATTTATTCAGATAAAAAAACTTTGCTTCGGATACAAAGTTTACACGAAAATTACAGTTTATTAATTATCTTATCGTTCATTTATTTTCTTTTTAATGAAAATTAGTTATACGATATTAAATTAATAAACGCTTTTTGACATTTTTAAATAATTTAAAGTGAATTCTTACAGAAAAGCCGATCGGTTGAATAAAACTTGATCGAACTTTTATTAGAATTTAATTAAATTTAAAAATTAAATCTTAATCAACTTGTATAAGTTTTCTTCATAATAAAATTGTAACGATCTCTGAGTAATTTTTAATTAAATTATTTTCTCGATACCCCGCATATTCGTACAAAAGTTTCGATTGTCTTACAACTTATAATCAATGGATTTAGCAATCGATCATAAGTCGGATAATTCAACATCAACATGACGAGAGAAATTTCTTCAAAAGTATCATAACTCCTTGGATATAAGGGGTCTTTCTCTCATTATGAGAGCAAACAATTAATTTTCCCGTGCATCGAGAGAAAAAGAAAAAGAAAAAGAAGAAGAAGAAGAAAAAAAATAAGAAAATAAAATAAAAATTGAGAAATTCCAAGCTCGGCAAATACCGTAATTTCGAATGCGAAAAAATTTCAATCCGTTCCTCTCCACGCATTCAAGCATTCGTGTTAAAAAAGAACGGAAAAGAAAGTAATTTTATAGAGATGAAAAATTCTCTTCCGGCACCTTCCTTCAACAAAACGAAAAAAAAGAAAAAAAAAAAAAATAAATAAAAAGAAGGAAAAAAAGTAACAGTAAAGAAAGGAAAAAAAAGAGAGGCAAGTACGCGCGTGTACAGCACTTTACCTCCCTCTGAAGTACCTTTCCTCTCCTCCTCGAGCTACTTCTTCAAAGGTATCCAATGAATCGCGTAATTTGTTCGACGAGCTCTCACGGGCACTACCCGTGAGAGAATTTCGCGATACTTACGTACTTACCCCGATATACCTTTTCGAAACTTTTGCGCTTACACGTGTGTCTATACGTACAAATACACGTATACACGGAGAAGAGAGAGAGAGAGAGAGAGAGAGAGAGAGAGAGAGAGTAAGAGAGAGAAAGAGAGATAGTATGTGGAAGAGTGGCGGCGTGGTAAAGAAAAGCGAAGTAATCGAGGAAGTATACGAACGAGAAGCTTTTCACCGGAGAACGCGCGAAAGAAGCAGAGGTGCGCGCGCGAGAGAAAGAAAGAAAGATAGAAATTCGAAAACTATTTGTAATTACGTTTTCCTTCTGCTCCATCTGCCGGAGAGCAAACGAACGGGTCTCGCTTCGTTTTCTTTCTTTCTTTCTTTCTTTCACGGGCGCTGCGTCGTTAAAACCTTTTCGTGATTAAAATAAAAAAAAAAAAAAAAGAAAAAAGAAAAAAGAAAAGCCTTCGATATCGTTCACACGCGTGCGAACGTGCGGATGGTAAAAGAAGTAGACGTAGAGTCGAGGTGAAGTAGAACAAGCCGCAAAGGTTAACTTTCACGCGTGATTTAGTACTCCTTCGTCGTGATTCGTTATTCAATTGGTACATTCGAATTGGTTTATGATATTGGTATATAAGCTTAGCTCGATGTTTTCGTTAAATGGTAAAAGCTCGGTCTACTTTTAAAATCCGATTTGATCCTTTCTGTGTTTACGTAATTAGCTACTTAACGAATTCTTTTGCTGGACTTACTCTTGCTTTAAAGTACATCGTATGATTTCGTTCGATTAGGCTTGTTTTCTTTAATTTATCATCGTTATTATTATTATTTTGTGCGAAATTTCTCTCACACGTATTCTCACACTTTCACATGCAGGCAATACACCAAGTGCCGATTGTATTCTCGGGGTTTCGCGCGGACGTACGTCCTTCCGAGGTACGTGTATATATATATATATATACACGCGATAGTAACCGCAGCCGCGACATGCAAGACTGGTTCAGCTCTAATAGAGACCGGAAAATTCGCAATTAATTTGCGCGCGTATAGCCGTATATAGTTAACGACTTGATGTATAATCCGTTTTGATTTTCGATAGCTTAGAGGCTTATAAATATTTTTTTAAGTTTTTTTTTTTGCTCTTTTAATTTTCTTTTATTTTTTGACGAAGTTAAATAATAATAATTAATTGACACAAATTTTTTTTTTCAAATATTCATACATAGTTACATTATGAGTAGGTCATTACCGTTGGAAAGCCATTAAAGTTATTTTTATTAAATTTTCATAAAAATGTTATTTACTAAAGTGCGCTCGAAAATTCAGGATAAAAAATTATATCTACTTAATTGTTTTACGCAATTGTTATCTCTCTCTCTCTCTCTCTCTCTCTCTCTCTCTCTGTCTCTCTTTCTCTCTCTTTAACAAGCTCATAAATCATACACGAAACTCTTACAAAAAACATTTTTATATAATTAAATATTTTTCGATCATTTAACGCGACATTTTCTTTAATTATTCGTCACAATAAAGCCGTTTTGTAAGCAATCAAATAGCGAAACGATTATTCCATACAAAGCCCGAAGCATAGCTGTATTGGCAGTTTATTGCCTCGTACTCGTTCGGTTGAAACATTAACGGTGAATAATCAACGCACGCAAATATATTTCTCTCCCTCTCTCTCTTTCTCTCTCTCTTTTTGTTATCAACGCCAATCGACAAACTCATGTTTAATGTTGCGTGTACTTTAGGTTAGAATTGTTAATGCGTATATACGCGAGAGCGCGTGCATATATATATATATATATATATATATATATATATTTAGCTCCGTTATTAATATCGAATATAGCGAAAGGTTACAATTCAAAGGGCGTATCAACGTCAATTCATGGGCCAATTACGTCATGTCTCAGTGCGTCTCTCTAGATGCGCCGAATTATTCAACAAAGCGATCGTTCACTTGGATTCTCGGTTAATGCTTACTATCAATCTTGTCTTAATGTTTCATTGCTGACTCTTTTATTTATTTTTTTTCGCTCTTTTTATTTTAAATAAAATAAAGATACTTTTTTTTTTTTTACTTTTCTCAACTTTCTTTTCTATTTATTTATTTTTTTGTTTTTAAATTTATACACAGATTTATTTAAATGTACTTTTCGTCGTTAAAAGTAATTTTTAGGCAATATTTTTGATGGTATTAATTTTAGTTTATTCTCAGAGTTTTATGTGAAAAAAAATTTGAATCCATTTAATTTGTTTCATATAAAACAATTATTTTATGACATTAATATTTCAGAAATTATGAGAATTATTGAAAATTTCTAGTTTCAAATTAAGATCCATTGATGTACAATCCGGATAACATTTATCATTTCGCTTGAGATATGCGAAGTAATCTTCAAGTTGTATATCACGATTGTAACGGATTCATTACGCATTCAACTATTCACTCATTGTAAATGCAAGGACGTTAATTAACATTGACATAATTTATGAAGTTGTCCAAGAAGAACATTCTTCTATATAGAAACAAGGATACATTAGACCATCATCCATAAATTGAATTTTGTCAAACGCCGTTTAATTTCTTTTCGGTAATGAAAAAGATAACGTAAAACGTTAAATTTACTTATCGCTCGAAAAAAGAAAAAAAAAAAACAATCGAGTCTTATATTTAAATTTCGAACGGCGAAATAAAAATTCATATATAGTTTCGATAATAATCGATATATAATATCGAATTACCATGAGAATTGTTCGTTACACAAGTGTAAAAGAAAGATATCGAACAGAAAGATATAGTTAAAAGTTCACCGTTAACTCATTTTCTCTTCCTTGCGAATGCGAGTCCCGTCTCTTCATTACCGATGCTCCGATCAGATTCGAAGACAATATCCTTTCTCGAATTCGCTTCTCATTTCTCCCTTAATCGTTTTTACCGCTTGACGCTCGAGCGAAACTTTACCGAACAAAATTCTTTATTATCCGATAATCGTTATCATTCCATCCGACATTCTCTCTTTGCGATAACTTTTCTGCTTTTATTCTATTGTTTCGTTTTGCGTATGTATTTTATACATCCCTTACGCGATGTTCCGCGATTGTGAATCTTTCTTTCTTTCTTTCTTTCTTTCTTTTTTTTTTTTCATTTCATTACGAGAAAAGTTTGAAAAAAAAAAAGTGATACACACCGCGTGCGGGTTAACCTTCTCGCGGTTATACTTTGTTCCTCTGCTTCGTGTACTTTCTACGTCGCTGGTAATGCATCGTCTTTTATAGTTTATACGACGGTAAATCTTGTACACTACATAACGTCCTGGATTATGCTTTACTGCCAATGAATGCTGATGACGATCGTGCTTCACTTTTTCTCTTAGCTCCCTTTCTCCGATACTTAATTCTCCTATGATGCGTACTTTTTTACGAGTTTTCCTTTCTTTACCGAGGTGTATACATGTTTATATATCGACGAGCGTTTATATTATGAAAGGGTAGTTTTCTCGGCGATAGTTTGTACTTTAAGTGAATAAATTTTCGAACTCGCTTTATAATCCTCAGCCTCGTAATGCGAGAATCCCGAGGGTGAGAATCGCGGTCATGTGGATATAGTCGTTGGGTTATTGGATATTGTTAATAATTGTTGCCTCGGTATAAATCGCGGAGAAACATAATTATCGATTGAGATATTCACTTTCATGCTCGAGTTTATGTATCGATCCCATCGTTATAATTGGGGTACGGGACTCGTTCTCATTTATTAATAAATATAACATTTAATAATTCGTAATGTAAATCTCGTTGGAATTTTATTTCATCAGAATGTTTGTTGTAAATTAACGATTCAAAATTAATATAGCCGTGTTACAGTTAAGTATTAATTATTCGTTAACTAAACAATTTAATGATAAGATAATAAAATTGTATATTTACATCGATAGTATGATCAAAGTTTGTTTAAGATAGAAGAAGATCCAAAGTAAAATTTAAACATGATCTTTAAGTGTATAACTTTTATATTGCTAATGTAACTTGTATGGTACTTGAAAGTTTAGAGATCCGGAAAACTTTTTGAACAAATTGGAGATAAATTCTTTATTAGGGCTTTTCCCGTATAATATACATAAGATTCCTCGAATCCATGTATCTTGATCTTAGGTAGTTGCAATAGTCGATAAAAAAAGTAATTTCACATTATTTTCTTTATTTTTTATTTATGTTTCCTCTGAATTTCATCAATAAGCTATAAAAGTAAAGAATGCAAGATACTTTAAACATTTTCGTGCAATGCTAAAACTAACAACGCATTATTAATTACCTTTTTGAAATTTGACATATCTTTAAAATAAAAAAGTTAAATAATTGAAAAAGATTAAAAAAAGAAAGATTAGATTTATCCGCATGAAAATCAAACTTCTTTACCGAAAAAAAAAGGATAAAAAATTAAGAAACAGCTCGAGTACACTTCCTTGATTAAACGAAGAAAAAAAGTAAGCTAGGAAGAATCACAAAAAATCGTAACACGTAGCATCGTACCCTTCGTTTTATCCAACGATGTACGATATTCCGTCGTCGTCGTCGTAGAGAAAAATTTTTACCGCAGAGAAAAGAGAAAGAAGCGCGTTGAGGATAAGAAAGAATTCATCGGGGGTATACGAGTTGCGGTGTGTGAGGACGAAAGGCTAAAAATCAAGAGGCGATGTATGTACAACTGCACACATTGGCTTTCAGAGATATTCGACTTATAAAAGAAGCAAGAGAGAGAGAGAGAGAGAGAGAGAGAGAGAGAGAGAGAGAGGGAAAGAGGGGAAAAATATATCAAGACGAGAGGGAGGCCGGTACTTTTCACACGGCGCACGTTTTTCCACCGAGCGCCGCTGGTTAACGAGGCTCTTGATGCGCTTGTTCGCGTTTACACTCGCGACGCTGGGAACTTTTGTTCTCTACATGAATACAAGCGCACATATTGTGTAAGTGTGTATCTGTATGTGTGTGTGTGTGTACATACAATCCCGCTAATTCTATGTATACAGACACCTACTCTCTGTCTTTACTTTTCTCCGTCTTTCATTAGCTGTCTCGCGTTTTATCTTTACCTTTCTCTCTCTCTCTCTCTTTCTCTCTCTTTCTCTCTCTCTGGGGCTTTATTTTCTGACGGTGTTGATTTTTTATTTGAGCTCACGGTTCTCTTACTTAGTTCTTCGAAGATATATAATTAGACCACTTTGCAAACAGTTTAATATGGGACGCGGTATTTAGTTTTTTGTATAGTTTTGAAAATGTTAATTTTTAGTTTGTTTATTGAAAATGTTATTTTGCTATTTTTTTTTTTTTTTGTTTTTAATAACATTTAATGTGTTTGAGTAAATTTTAGTAATTAAATTTTAATAATTTTCATTAACGGGTATATAATATTGATTATTGAATATTTAATACTACGAAGATCTTAATAAGCATCTTATCATAAAGTAATTATTCCTGATAACTTCAGCTATAATTAAAGATTAAGCAACTATGGTACTAAAACAAGTTATTCCCCTTAAACCGGCGGTACCTATATTATTAGATTAGTTTAAGCCCTTATACGTTTTGAAAATTAAACTTATCAATATTCAACTTTTCCATTATAAAATTCATTTAAAAATTTACATTAACCATAGAAAATATTCATTACATCGACAAGAAAACCAATTAGACCGTTAAAACAAAAAGCTATAAATCTTTCAGCAACAAAGATAAACATTGGGAAATAAAACAAAAAAAAAAAAAAAAAACGAATAAAAAAAAAATGAAATAAAACAAGCAGCCCCATTGCAATTTACGTTCTCTCGAAAACCCTTCTATTTCCGGCGATGTATTTGCGCGTATACATCTTCGCGTTTTCCTTACTACAATGGCCCAGTTGTACAACGGAAACGAAGGAATGACTCTCCCTTTCTCTCTCTCTCTCTCTCTTGCCTTTCTTCGGACGCTTCTTGCACACTATGTCGGACACATTAAGTTACACATACATTCAAATACACACATAGAGAAGGAAGAAAAGAGAGTAAGAGAGAAAGAGAAAGAGAGAGAGAGAGAGAAAAAGACAGAGAGAAAAAGAGAGGGAATGAGCTAAATAGATAAGTCCCAAAGGAGCGGAGAGGCGCGTTCTGGTAATGCCGAGCAAACACTGGTACTTACTTACTCCAAGACCAGAGCCCCGATGTCTAATACCTCAAGCTTCTCTCGATCTTTTTCTCAGTCTCCTACTCTCTCTTTCTTTCTCTTTCTCTCTCCCTCTGATTACACAAATATATATATATATATATATATATATATATATACATGCGCATAGCTTATACTTATAGCCCACACCACATACATCTTTCTTTACTCCATACCTTAGTTGAGCGCAGGTGTGCCTTTGTATAGGTGTGTACACATATACATATAAGCAAAGGTAAGGAAGAAGTTGATACCGCAGCTAAAGTACGGAGCGGAGAAGGTTACTCGTATACAGCGCGAGGATAGGTATCCGTTTTCACGCTGGCTTAACTCTGGATTGCGACGCTCGTGCAAATTCCGTTTGGAGCTGCCTGGATCTCGAAGAGAAAAGAATAAAAAGTACTCGATGTATTTTTGGCCGCCTTTTTCTTTTTTTTTTTTTTTTTTTTTTTATTTCGTACATTCGTACAGATGTTTCCTCGGGCTGCTGTCTTCGTTCGTTTTTCGTTTCTTTTTCTTTTTGTTTCCCCTTTTGTTTTGCAGTGGAAAATTAGAATTGATACGGATGGAGAGGATGGAATGATTATTTTTTGTTTTTAGAGAAGAAGTAATCAGCTTTGAATTTTTTTTGGGAGGGGGGAGGGGATCTTATTTTTTTTTTTTCGAAGAAGTTTCATTCCATGTTTAGCTTTTCGAAGTGACGTCGGATTGGCTGATTAAAAAGTTTAATTAATAAGAAGAAACGTTTGCTAATTACTTTAGTTATTTATTTCATGCATTTGGTTTGGGTATTTATTTTAATTAATGTAATATTTGTTTCAGATGCGAGGAAATAATTTCAATTAAGCAAGAAAGCTACTTATAATTAAGCATCAAAAGAATTAAAATTCAAGTTTTTTTCTATATTATTAAATAAACTCATATTACAATGACTTTACAAAGTCAATTGCAACCTAGGCCTAAATTACTATTCAACCTTTAAGGAAAGCACAACGAAAAAACAAAAAAAAAGAATAAATTATCGGACAATTGAAAAATTTACATTATCGAGGTCTTTTAATTTATTATTTGACACGTAACATACAACACTCAATCTCTCCTACCTGTGGTGATACAAATAGAGACACACGCACACATTTATGAGAATGAGAATAGAAAAAGAGTACGAGATGGGAACAAAAATACGTTATCCATTGGCTCAGTGACTCGGAAAAGCATTGTTTTCACCCTCTCTCATTCCTCCCGTGACATTTGAACTCGTTACAAAACTCTTCCTCTATCACGTTTGGCTCATGTTTGCATTCATTTTATTCGCCGTCACCCGAGTCGAGTGGCCGGGTATTTTACCGATTCTCTATATACTCATCTTTTTCTCTTCGCTGCTCGCTCGCGCGTCGATTTTCGCAACTAGTGTAAATAACGAGTGCCGCCTTTTTTCATATACTCGGCTTGCTATGGAGAGGGGAGTTTTTATTTTTATTTATTTATTTATTTATTTATTTATTATTATTTTTTTTTTTGTCGTTAACCTACGTACAAGCATACCCTTTGCATTCGCAGACAATCGTATACTCGTCGATTTTGTATCCTCCCCCTCCCCCCCCCCCTCCGCCCCAATAAAATTCTTCGCTAAAAGCCTTCCGTATTCTCTCTATCTCATTTTTTTTCTTTTAAAAAAGTAAACAAAATGATACTTTCGCCTCTGTTACTTTGCGCGCGTATCGATCTCTTTCGTTTTATTTTATTATTTCCTTTTTTTAGTTTTTACAAAAACTGGTGTGAAAATGTTGAGTATACACGAGTAGTACTTTTTTTTTTTTTTTTTTTTTTTTTTTTGGACGAGGTAGGAAAGGAGGTGCCGTTGTCGTTTTTGGCCGTTTATCGCATACTTCTTTATTATTACTATACGATGGTAGTAACGGCTTTAACCTCCTATTTTCGCCTCGATTTTTGTCTCTCTCGTTTGTTCTTTCTCTCATTTTAATTTGGTTTATTCGGCCAGGCTGCTTCTTCTTCGCGATTCCGCGCGCGCGTTCTTGCGAATAACTTTTCCCGCTCGTACTTATTATCGCGTCATTGTTTTACCAACCTTACCCCCCTTCTCCTATATACTCCTCTTCCTCGTTTTCTTCTTCCACTTCTTTTGCTTTTATTTCGCAACTAGGAAAAAGGCAGATAGTTTTACGATGCTGCAGTCCATTTTTCTGCGAGTTCCACAGCAGTTTTTTGCTCGGCGCTTCATTTTTTTTTTTTTTTTTCTTTTCTTTTCGGACATTCTTTCTCCTGTACTACGGCTGTTGCCGTTACTGTTGCTTGCTTTGTTTCAGTTGTTTATTTATTTATTTTTTTCTTATTTGTTCATAGCGCGCGCGCATCGCGCGGGAATGCAACTACCACGAAGTTATTAACGTAAGCACAAAGTTTTCTAATTTAATAGCGAGTAGATGAGGGTAAAAATTGCGCTTATAATTTTTTTCTTTTCGCTTTTGAAATTGTTGAGCGGCGAATTAAGCTTCTTCCCTCTTTTTACGAGTATTTTTTGCTTCTATTCGCATGCCTCTTTATTAAGAAATTGCTCATGGCTTTCTTTTGCCGAGCACTAATTTAAGAAAAAATGGGAGAAAAATTCCTCGCGATTTTGTAAATTTAGGCGTAGGATATTCAGAAATAAAAAACTAATTGATCCAATAATCTAAACGATGCGATTTAAAGATCGGGAAAAATTTTAAACGTCCTATATTATGGAATTGATCACGAATTATTGTAAAATATGTTTTTAAACTTGATAAAATTAAATATTTCTTTAAATTTCAAAAACTTTTTTTATATTGTAGTAATTTTTATTTATTCATTTCTTGTTTTAATTCGAACAATCAGAGCAATTAAATATAAAAAAAAAAAATTTTAAAAGTCACCACTATTGAGCTACGTTTATTATATAATTCCAATCAGTATTGAAAATAATTACAAATTATTTACGTCAATTATACAGAATACGTAATGTAAATTCAGATACACACACGCGCGCACACACACACGTACATACTGTCATTTTATAGAATAAGTGGCAGTTGATATTGTAAACTGCAAATGAAGCAATGGAAGTATCGAGTACATTTGAAAGTTTAATTAGGAAAAAAGAGTGAAAGAGAAAGAGAAACGGAGGAAGGTAGAAAGACAGGGAGCAATGTTAGAGACGATGAGGTCGAAGTGCAATTACTCCTGTGCTCGGCCTGTGTGCCAAAGGCGGACGATGTTGTAGAGGGAATAATGAAAGCCTCTATCTTCTCGACTCTCTCTCTCTCTATCTCTCTCTCTCTTTCTCTCTATCTCTCTCTACCCTTTTGCTTTCTTCTTGCAACGATAGATCGGAGCCACGAAGGTTTTTCTCACATCTCCTTTCCTTCCTCTCTTTCTCTTACTGCCTCTTTTTTTTTTGCTCTACTTTTTTACTCTATTCGTCGCTTGTACCTTGATCCTTTTTTTTTTACGTCTCTACTTCTCACTCTTCGTCTTATGCGACTTATTGTTGATGTTCAGCGCGGATAATTGCTTTTTAAATTAACCCGAGAACAAATTAGCATATCAAACGGCTGTCTATTACCTCATCTGTTTTGGTTTGTCCCTTTATCTTTGATTCATCTTCGATGTGAAATTCGTTTGACTTTGCTTTTCCTTTATTCGAACTTTTTCAATTATGCTTCGGAAGCGCTTTTTTAAATGTCGTTTGTAGTCCGAGTAATTCTAAAGCTTTGATGGATATCTTTGTCAAATAACTTGAATTAGAGTATTCATGGTATTTAATAACCAGTGAAATACTTTTCAAATTCATTGAATAAATTGAGTTTGTATAATATTAACTTGCGTTCGACGAATTTAATAAGATTATTTATGATTTCTCAATATAAAGAACGAATAATACATTGTACATGTGTACATAAAGTTAAAGTAATATACTATTTAGGGCTGATTATTAAATTTTCAAAACATTTATATTAATTACGACTTACAATTACAAAAAAATTATAAAATAATGCATATATAAATTAATGTATAAACAGAAGAAAAACAAGTGTAAAAAACATGGAAGTATTCAGTTAAAATTTACGTTTGCTTCATTTCGCTACTAAACTGAAACTTGATTTTAATAAAAAAAACTCATTAATTCTTACTTAATTGTTTTATCTAATTGCAAGTATTTTTTTTTTTTTTTTTTTTTTTTGTTTCTTAGCTACTATATAATTATAAGCGAGAGAACCGCTGTCTTCGGGAAAGTCCATACATAATAATTATGTGGATTTCGAAGAATTCGTGAAAAATCGTGATAGATCAAAACGGTATTGGATAAAATAAATTTTTTTTATTAAATAAATATACTAACACGAGCATGTATTCCATTCGAAAATTTATTCAACTGAAAAGTAAAAAATGTAAATTTAACTAGAGATAGAGAAAAAATTTTAATTTTGTAGTCAAGGAAGAAAGCTTGATAAAAATCGCATCACGAATCCAATCGGTTGAACAAATACCAATGAACAACGATCGTATCTTTCTCTCTCCCCCTCTGTTTCTCTTTCTGTCTCTTTTTCTCTCTGTTTCTCTCTCTCTCTCTCTCTCTCTTTCTCTCTCACCCACAGTTCTCTCCTCTCGGTTAAATTAACGTAGGCGACAGAAGAGAGAGAGAGAGAGAGAGAGAGAGAGAGAGAGAGAGAAAGAGAAAGGTTGGATAGCCCAGTGGAAATGCCATTGTGTAATTGCCGATGTTAAATTATCAGTTTCTCCGTGTTTGATCACCGCGGCACGCGCGCGACTCGCCAGCGTCGGGAAATGCAAATCTCTGTTGTATATTTGGCGCACTGGGCAACTCTTTCCCTCTTTCTCTCTCTCTCTCACACACACACACACACACACACACACACACACATATGGGTGCGTATCCCCTCGCTCATTCTCGTAAGCTCATACACGTATACCTATATAACGAGCAACGTTTCGTTGGTCAGGTAAACGGAGAGCGAGGGAGAACACAAACGAAGCGACCAGTCTGGAAAGACTGAGGGTGAGAACGATAAACAAACGACGCCGTGAGAGATGGCTTCGAGAGAGGGAAAATACTGGCTTCAACGTGTGAGAAATTTGGTTGATGCGCTGTCACTAGATCGCCAGTTTGCGTTGATCGATGTTGCAAGCGTCTATATGTCTTGGATTAATTTTATAATTTGTGTAATTGATGCTGTTATTCGTGCGTTAGACTAATGAGTAATTTTTTTTTAATAGGGAAGAATTTTTAAAATGAAGAGATTCGCATCTTATATTTATATATATATATATATATACAAACTAACGTGAAATCGATCACGTTTAAACATAAAAAATTTAATGACGGCTTTATTCTACTTCTACGCGATAAATATTTATCTGCGAGTGACCATTTGGTCTCGTTTTAAAACTTTCCAATACCTTTTTCTTTTTCTTAAAATTTCATTACTATTTCAAACATCAATCCCTGCAATTTTTCTTTTTCCCTCGACCCAATTACCATAGCAGCACCGAGAGAACGTCTCTAAATTTGAACTCTCCGCGAAAACGTATACGGAGTTAGAAAGAGACTTCTCGTAGCCGTCGGCGTACTGTCTCCGCCATTTCCGTTAGGCATCGGTAGAGAGAGAGAGAGAGAGAGAGAGAGAGAGAGATAGAGAGATAGAGAGAGAGAGAGAGAGAGAGAGAGAGAAAGAGCTTGTGCGGTTTACAGGATTTCGCGAGTTGCTGGCACTTGGTTAGAACTAAATTAACTCCTCTTCTCTTCCTCCTTTCCTTTCTCTCTCGTATCCTCTAGCTATCTCCCTTGATTTCTCTTCCATCTCTCGCGCAAGCTTCTCTCGTGCGCGAGCCGCGGTTATATATCGCGCGACGTCGAGCAAAATTGCGATTTGCGGACCAAAAAGCAAACTGAGAGTAGAAAGAGAGAATTTTCTTTTTAGGTATACTCGTAGCGCGCGTTACGTTTCTTTCTGCGATTGGTGTCTTGCGTCGAGAGTAAATTGCAAGGGAAGGTGTGAATGTGACTGACGCCTCGGTTAAACTTTATTTTTACTAGTTTCGTTCGAATTCGTGATAAAGTATCGTAAAAAATAATTTAAAAAATCTTATTTTAAAAAATCAAATTTTATATCTCAATAAACATTTTTTTTTTTTAATATATGGTATTTAATAATAAAATAATTATCCATTTATAAATATCACACAATTTTTATGGGTTTAATTGTGCGCGTCTGGTCATATCCCAACATTATCTACTCGATACAAACTGTGATTTTAATTACTTGTTTATTTTATCTATGCTTTAGAATATATAATCGATTATTTAATAAATAATCGATAAATCTAATATAACAGTAATCTCGTATTTTTGAAAATTGACCGTGGATGAGAAGTTTTTGAAAATATTACGTTTAATTTTTATTATTTTTCGGATATAATACACAGATAGCTGTGCTACATCCACATTCATAAAGATTCTTATATTTATAAATTGCAAAAATTATTCAATACTTTTTATATTTTTTACATTTACTATAAAACTAACCCAGGTTTTCTCTCCGAACAAAACTCACTTCCATCAAAGTTTCCTAGGAGTAATCCTTACCCGACAGAAGTGTTGTATCACACGAGCAAAGGCGAAAATTAACGCAGACGCGTAATCTTCGTCCATCCTTGACAATTCCAAGGGACATTTCATTAAATGCCGCGCCTCACTCCTTTGACTCGCTTCGAAATTAGGTTCTCGTGCTCTAAACTTCTCACAGGACGAAGGTGAAGGGGAAAGGGGTGAAGGTAAAGCTTGGTTTCCTTTACGCGTCGAGTATAATGTTATTCGAGGCGGGGGCGGAACCCAAAGCCTCTTGAAGTCTCTTGCGCAAAGGCGATTTCTAGTTCGTCGTCATCGGAGCTTTGACGTTTCTGTGTTTGCGGCGAATATTGAAAACGATTGTGTGTAGATTAAGTTTTTAGTTTGTGTTTGGGAAACTTTGTTACAATAATATAATTGACAGGATTGCCTAGTTTAATACAAAGTTTTCGTTAACTCTCTCAGAGTACTAGAAAGGGATATAATAAGCTTGGCCCGATAGTTAATGTATTAGGTGTAGTAAAAAGAAATCCATTATTTTTGCATTAAATTAAAGGTTTTATTTAACATAGATAGAATGATACGATTTAGGTCAAATATGCACCGTTTTGTTCAAAAACTTGTTGCCATTTTGGAGGTAATTTCATAATGCCTCTCTCGTAGAAACCCTTGTCCCTATTGTCAAAAAACTGGGACAGTCGATTTTCACAATCTTCTCTTGAGGCGAATTTTTCACCTGCAAAATCATTCGTCATAGACAGGAACAAGTGGTAATCACTTGGTGCCAGGTCCGGACTATAAGGTGGATGCATAAGAACTTCCCAACTAAGCTCCCGGAGCTTCTGGCGAGTCACTATCGATGTATGCGGCCTGGCGTTCTCCTGATGGAACACAATTCCTCTCCTATTGGCCAAAGCTGGCCGCTTCTGGGCGATTGCTTCTTTCAGACGGTCCAATTGTTGACAGTACAGGTCCGATTTAAGAGTTCGGCCGTAGGGGAGCAGCTCATAGTAGATGATTCTCTGCCAGTCCTACCAAACACACAGCAAAACCTTCCTGACTATCAATCCTGGCTTGGCTACCGTTTGCGCCGGCTCACCGCGATTTGACCACGACCGTTGTCGCTTGACGTTGTCGTAAGTGACTCGCTTTTCATCACCAGTAACCATCCGCTTCAGAAATGGATCGATATTGTTGCGATTCAGCAGCAATTCGCAGATGGAAATTCGGTCCATGAGGTTTCTTTGCGATAACTCGTGTGGCACCCATACATCGAACTTCTTTTTGTATCCAGCCTTATTTAAGTGGTTCCAAACGGTTTTTTGTGCAATATTTAGCTCCTGGGCAATCGAAACAGTGCTTACGTGACGGTCGGACTCGACGATTTCCATTATTTTATCAACATTTCGACAATTGGCCTTCCAGAGCGTGGTGCATCTTTGACGTCAAAATTACCGGAACGGAATCGACGAGACCAAAATTGCGCGTGATTGGCTGTTACAGTATCAGGACTATAAACACTATTCACATTTTCAGCTGCTTGGCTTACGTTTTCGCCTTTATCGAAGAAAAACTATAAAATATGGCGTATTTTCTCTTTGTTGGTGTCCATCTTTGACGCGTGCTAAAAAAATACTAAGTCAAGCAATCACAAAACTGTATCTGAAGCTTTTTTAGTACGAAATCTTATCTTTCTAACGCCATCTAGTGTAACCCGATCACACTTTTACAACGGGAGATACAGACTACTAAAGCCATCTATTGGCAAAATAATGGATTACTTTTTACTACACCTAATATATACGAAAAATCATGGATCATTCCTAATAAATAATATTTCGAAAAGGTTGTTAGCCTATTAATATTGTTGGTTAACTTAAAATCTTTAATTATTAAAGAATATTCACATTGATTTTTCGACTATGTAAAGTATAAGTCTATGATAAATTATATTCTGGTATTTATCAACTTCAAAATAATGTAATCGTTGTTAAAAAATCAATTATCTTTGAGATTATAAAAACTAAAAATAATTAACCCTGACAAAATATTAATTCAACTAAATTTACTATACTTTTATGATGTTCCTTTCATTGTACTGAGCCTAAATCAATAATTATGGCAATTGTAATGTAAATTAAATGCAGATAGATACAAATAGAAATTACAATATGCATATACATTCACAAATACGAATAATTATTAAGACAATAAAAGTGAAGAGATAAAATTTATGTATTATTAAATATTATGGACCATTCAATACAATATAAAATAAGAATTTAAAACTTTTATAAATACCTTCAATCAAAATTAAAATTCATTTAAAAATTAAAACGATTCTATCATATTAAAATATAAAACAAAAAATAACGATCCAATTCTTCGGTATCCAAATACGCTTACATATCTCCTTTTTTCATCCGATTCGCATTTGCACACTTATGGGCAACCGTTCCAAGAAAAAAACCAAAACAAAAAAAAAGAACAAAAGAGAAATAAAAAAAAAAAAAAAAAACCAAAACAGACTTCCGCGCCAAACACGATCCTCTTAAAGTGAGTAGCGAACGAGCGTGTCTCCCACGAATATAACATCGTACGCACTCATAACGATATCAAGGACACAACAAACTGTCTCTGCGTCAGCATATAAGCCCGAGCAGCTAACGGCACAGTAGCTCTAGGTGTAAACAGCGAAGAACCAATCAACCTAAAATGTAACGGAGCGATCATGCTACGCTATTCTAATACGTTATACTCGTGTGTATATGTATGTAAGCATACGTGCCCTTGTATTACCCATCAACGGAAGAGAGAAAGATAGAAAGAGAGAGAGAGAGAGAGAGAGAGAGAGAGAGAGAGAGAGAGAGAGGAAGAGGGAATAAGCTTACCACCAGTGAGGGCTGTTGATTCGAGCCTGTTGACAAGCCCATATGTGTACATCTACCAAGCGAGAATGGGAGACAGAGATAAAGAGGGTTATGTGACCGAGAGAGACAGAGAGAGAGAGAGAGAATCGAAAAAACATGCAGAAAAAGCAATACGGAGGCACTGGACAATTTATTTAATTACATCGTCGATTGACGGCAAGGCCGATTGATCCGATATACGCGTTGTATATATGTATATGTGTATATATGCGAGTGTGTACCGCATATATACATAGCAAAGCTCATCGGTCGATGCCTCTCTCTCTCTCTCTCTCTTTCTGTCTCTCTTACTCCGGCAAGCAAGAGAGAGCTGACTCGCTCGATTAAAGCGCTCACCGGTAATCGTCGCTTCTCTCCCGCTTTTTTCCATACCTACGCTTTGCTTCTTTGTCTACCTTTGGCTTTTATCTCTCTCTCTCTCTCTCTCTCTCTCTCTCTGTCGCACTTTTTCTCTCGTTTCGCAGTTATCCATTCTCACTACGACTGTTTTTATTTATTTATTTATTTATTTTTTTTTTTCGTGGGTGCAATGATGGCAACCGTAGTGAGAGAACGATGGCTGCTCCTTTTTTTTTTTTTATTTCGTTTTTCGTCTCTCGTTACTCGCGTTTGCGTTTGCGTTTTCGGCATTTTAGATGAACGTTTCACCCACCTTTTTTGGGTAGAGCGCGCTCGCAAAATGTGTGCCTTTTTTTCTTTCTCTCTCTCTTTTCTGTGTATTTTGGTAGCGAGAACATCGAGTGGTTTAGAGACGTCGTGAAATTGATGTCGAATTTTGGGATTGTTTGCACCCTTTTTTCTATACCGAGACTACCTTTTATCGAAAGAGAATAAACTGGATTATGGTATTTTCTTTTTCGAGGGAAGGGTGGTAAATGTAAATGAAAAGTAAATATTAATGTGAATCGAAGAACGTTTCTATTATTTTAAAAATTGTTTGAGGTGTATATGTGTTCCTTGTCTCGATTAATAATGATATTTTCCTTATAACTATAAATTAATATTTACTTAGATTAAAAATAGAGATTTATTATTATTTTTTAATAATATGCATATGGTATTAAATTATATTCGACTGAATATTTATTAGCAATAATAGATTGATACTTAACTGTTCTTTAACTTTAATTAAATCAGTTTCATCCGGTCCAAGTGAATCAATAATATTACTTAAAACATCATAAACGTACACTCTTAGACGCAATAATTTTATTAAAATAGTTAAATATTCCATACATTTTCCTTTCTCCGATTCTCATCTTCGTTTAGTTAGATTCGAGTTTGTTAATTCAGCCCGGTATATGAATATATCGTCGAAGTGAAAGCAGTCGAGGAATAACAGCTTACTGTTTCGAGAAAGTTGTTTGAATTGGGTACAAGGCTTGTTCGAGATGCTCGAAAGAGAAAGAGTGAGAGAGAGAGAGAGAGAGACAAAGTATGTAAAGCAGAGTTAGCTACGCTAGCTGGTCAGATACTCGCTTTTGCTTATTTAGCGCGAGGTGCTCGACCGTTAAAGGTATTCACAGTTTGAGAAAGAAGACGCGCGAGTGTGTCGACATTGGATGAGAAAACTTGACCGTAAGGTCGTACTTGAGAATTTCATGATTTTACGCCGTATACGATACAAATTTATAAATTTACACGCGAGTTTTAATGCGGCGTTGAGTTTTTACAAGTGTATAAGTAGCCGTTATTGTGAATTTAGTTTATTTTCGTTGTAACAAAAACATTTGTTTTTTTATACCACTTGACAAATGAATGAACAAAAGCTGAATAAAATATAAATTTCGAATAGCTTTCATGAAAGCCACTTTAGTGAGTAGTTTAGCCGTTTACATAGAAAGATGAATTTATCAGAAAAAAAATAAAAGGGCACCAATATCTCAATTATTGTAAAAAAAAAAAAAAAAAATATTGTCAAAAAAATACGATTAATAGCTAAAATTAATATTTATTTTGTTCCATTTAAAAACAAATTTAAGTTTCATTATATAAGAGTATTAATATTGCTTTAGGGAAAGTTATTAACGAAGCTTTTATCCCCGGCTAATTCGTCGAGAGCGTAATAAAAACATTTTTACGCAGAATTTAATTAAAATATAGAAGAAAAGTATAGAAAAAAAAAAAAGAGAGAGAAAGAGGAAATATAAAAATGAGAAAGAGAAAACGAAGAAAGAAAGAAAGCAAAAGGATAAAAAATACACACGTTTACCGGCTAAAATTGCTCTTTCTCGAATGAGAAATTAAAGGAAAGAAAAGCAACGCGCGCGTCGAGTCACTAAAGCGCTCGCGCGAGCTTTTTTCCGTCAGAAAAATCTTCATCCTTCCTTTCGTCAGAGACGACGACGACGACGACGACGACGACAACGAAGACGACGAACGAAATTACACCTTCTCCTTCGCTTTTAATTAAAAACAGAGCTAATTTCTACGCCATGAGAAAGAGAAAGAAGAAATGAAACTGGAGATGGACCCGAACGGAACGTGATCAAAGCGTATATATAACTTGCGACGACTCGATTCTTGTTTTCTTTACTGTTTAACGTCATATTTTTCCTTATCTATCTTAGCTCTTGGTTTTTTTTTTTTAATATTCTTTGCCCTCTTCTATCGTTGATTGACCTGGATTGTTATTTGATTTGATTTAATTATTGAATGTTAAAAGCTCAACCGTATTATAAAGATTTTTCGTGACGAGAATGGCTTTAAAAAATCTCCAGTGTTTAAGCAATGAAAGTTAAAAAGATTTCCAATGAAAGTTTTGTAAGACTTAATTTTTATGCAATTTGATTATGAAATTTATTAACTTTTTAATGCTAAATAATAAAAATGATAAAAAAGTTTAATTCCAAATTTCGATTATTCAAAGATATTCTGATTTTTTTGGCTGATTATGAACCATTGATTATGAATATATTAAAAATTTTAAATATACTAATTAATTATCGATTAATGATGATAGATTATGAATTAAATTGCTTTATTCGAAAATTTTTTAAACCGGTTTTATTGTATTGTGATTTTTGTCGGTATACCTTTCAAGTGTATCGGAAATTAAACGATCATATATATTGTATTATGAATTATAAATAATTTATAAAGTCCACCATCCTTTCATTATATTTTATTAGTTGCTTATTAATAATTATTTATTATTAGACAAGTTCAACGGTAAAAATTTCTCATTCGGTGAAATAAATTAAATCTTTCCATTAATTTAAAGTCAGTAAGTAACATTTACAGAAACCGTTTGTTTCTACGGTCGGATCATGGGGTGTCCGAAAAAAAAGACGAAACAAAAGCAAAGCGAATAAAAAAGTTGAACCGCAATACGTTTTCCTTCGCATGGTCGTATGTAGCGGGAGTACAAAAACAAAAGCTAATCGCGCAAACCCATTATCCAGTCAAAGACAATCTCGCTGAATCAACAGCCCAACAATGTTGGTATTCTCCTTTCACAAAATACATCGCTATATAACATTCGCGTGTAATATAACGACGACAAAAGCGCACCGAGAAAGCTGAAAGTAAAAACCAACACAATTATTTACCGCGGTGCTAAACGCACGCGCTGCTTTCGTAAAGGAGAAAAAAATGAGTGCGCGAACGAAGGAAAAAGACAGAGAGACAGGAAGAAAGAGAATAGAGAGATCCTTGAATGTCCTGTAGTGAAAATGAGATCATTCAGTGGCGATAAGAGAGTGAAAGAAGAGACATTGGATAGTAAAGGGATGAACGGCGTCACTCGCTAGTGAAAGAAGAGGTTGCAGACGACGATGCATTCAACAGTCGAGAGAGAGAGAGAGAGAGAGAGAGAGAGAGAGAGAGAGAGAGTGAAAGAGAGAGAGAGAGAGAGTGAAAGAGAGAGAGAGAGAAAGAGAGAGAGCAAGAAAAAGAAAGAGTATGTAACAAAGACAGGAAGTTGTAAGAAGGTAGAAAGAGAGAGAGAGAGGAAGACAACGACGCATGGCGCGAGAGAACTAGACGTCGGCTCCTTTTGTGCGACCGCGAAATTGCCAATCAAATATTCAAGCCCGCCTGGCTGCCTTGTACAACAGCTGCAATAAAGAAAGAGAGAAAGCAACTACTCACCTCTCTCTCTCTCTCTCTCTTTCTCTCTCTCTCTTATAACTTTTATAAGGGAGATTGAAGAGGGTGGACGAGAGAGGGAGGAGGGCGTCGACTACTTTACCGAGGCTTTTCTGAATGAGAGGCGAGACGCTTGAATGGCTCGGGGGATCATCGACGTCGAGCGAAAGATAGGAAAGGTCCAAAAGTGTGTGCGACGTAAGGGGATGGGGAAGGGGAAGAAAGTCGCTTGCTCCCGTTCCCTGCTTGTTTACACGGAACCAACACCGGATGTTCCATTGTTAATGTCCGAGGTTGCGGGCTGTGTGAGTCTACTGAAGAGAGAAAGAGAGAGAGAGAGAGAGAGAGAAAGAGAGAGAGAGAGAGAAAGAGAGAGAGAGATAGAGAAAGGACACTTTACGCGAACTCGAATTTCTCCTTTCTCTGTAAGCGCGCGCGTATGTGTGTGTAAACGTGCTTCTTTCTTTACCCTTTCTTTTATGTGTATAATTTTTTACTTTGTCTTGTTTACTTATTAATTTGCATGCACTCTCTCCTTTCCTTTTTAAGCGCATGCTCTTGTGTACGCGGACATTTTTTATATCGCACTCGAGAGTATGTACCGTTAATACGTATTTTTATTCAATTGCGCAATTTTTTTTTTTTTTTTTTTTTTTTTTTTAATTTGTTTCAGAATAAATTATTAATTAAAACGTAAAGTTGCAATTATCAACTCGAACCTAAAATACTCGAAACTAACTTTACCCAAGCAAATTCTCACGCAATTATACAAGATCGTTAAAGATGTACAAGTATAGAAATAGCAAAAGTGAAAAAAAAGAAATTCAAAGAGACAAGTAAGCGTGCAGACGCGTGAAGGAGGTAAAAGAGACGAGTTCGAAGCGGATTATGCGGTGTCAATTAACGCAAAGTAACAGGCAATTCATCCGCTCGACAACTGATAAAGTTGCCGGAGTAACGAAATTACTCCGCGGGATTTCCCTTCTAAGTCAGGTAGCGAGTCTCCCACCGTCATTTTAACTTCAATAAGGTACTTCAAGCCCAAGATATTCGCGTGCGTTCCCTTTATACATATATATATATATATATATATATATATATATATATATACACACATAAATGTGTGTGTGTGTGTTTGGATGCACAGGTTACACGAACTTATGGTATTCGTAAGAGTTTCCACAAATCTGATAAGCATGGATGTTTAATTTAAATTTGTTTTGTTAAAGTAGACAATTATTGTGACTTTTATTCTTTAATTAAATTTATTATTAATCTAAAAATTGCGTACAGATTTTAATTTTAACTATTCAATAAACTAGTATCTAAATAATAGTATCGAATTTTCAGAAATTGCATTCGTTGAAGTTATTACTGTTTAAAATAAAATTATATTCAATTATAATGCAAATCATCATAAAATTTAACAATAATTTTGGAACAATTAAATATTCTCATTATTTAGCATTCCCTTTACAGCAATATAATAAATATATTAGGTTTATTGTTCTAGATATTTGGAAACAACTTTTTATTTTTATTTATTATTTTTTTTTTTTTATTTTTATTTATAATAATATTAATATTTTTATTAATCAATACAGACTTTGAAAACAAAAATTTACGAATATTTTATGTAATAAAATGATTTGCCATTAAAAGGATAATCGATGGTTGAAAAAATACTTTAATAAAAAATGTTAACAGTTCTTTTGAAAAAAAGTCTCCTTAATACAAATACTTTCAAAAATCGCTATCGTACATGTGATATATACTCGCAAACGCGCGCACACACATTCATTAAATGAACGTTAAATTTTGCATAGCTCATTGAACGCGAAATGAATTTTACAGAATCGTTCGACGGTGTGCGTATATACATATATAAATGTGCTCGCTGTTTTCACAATGAAAACCGGACATGCAAACGCCCAGACGCACAGACGCGCACAAAGGATGCCGTCGGCGACACATTGGAAATTAAAAAAACCGCTTCTCTCGATCAAAATTGTCCACGCATATATGCACGAAACATTACATAGAACGCGTATACAGCTGTATGTGTCTGTGCGTGTGTATGTGTGCGTACGTGCGAGAAAAAGGCGCGAAATAGAGCGGGTGTACGACAACGACGCCGACGACGACGATGTCGACGGTGAAGGGAGAGCTATACGCTCGAAGCTATGATTGCTGGCATTGTCGGGGCGTAATCAAATTTCATTGGAAGACGAAAATGGTGTTTCCGAACTTCATTAACCGCTCGAGGTCGCTCATAGACACGCTCACGGACACACACGACGCGGCGGTCGACTGCTCTCCGCGTGACGCGCGCGGTGTATGTATATATGTATACGCGCGCTCGCGCCGAATCCGTCTAAATATTGAATTATCCGCTAATTGAACCGACCGATAATATTCCACGTCGTTGCGCTCACGCGTTCGTATACGTTGCGCACACTTGCGCTTATACTCGCACTCGTGTAATGCGAGTAAGTGCGTACGTATTTGTGTATGCACACGTGTAAGTACAAGTATATATACCGCGCAATTAATTAGCCACTGCGCGATGTGTATCGATTCGAGAGCGAACGCTCTGCACACGCATCCTGATTTATTGTGGTCGAGAAAGAGAGAGAGAGAGAGAGAGAGAGAGAGAAAGATGGCCGATCGGGCAAAATATTTATCCGAGCGGTGACAACCGCGTGAATATTGTGAGTGGAAGCTTTCCCCTTGCGTTTGCGGATAGGTTGCGCATTATTTGCGGTTTTGTTTCTATGAAGTGTGCCACCAGGTATGAATTAGTAAATGAATACGGTCTGATAATTACCCACTTTATATTTTCTCGATATTAGATTTTTTTTTTTATAAATATTAATTCCATTATTATTTCAATAAAAAAAAAAAAAAAAAAAAATTAAAATTATGCTAAAACTTTATATATGGGATAAAATAATCTGCCGTATTTTATGTATACATATATGTTTTTTTTTAACATTTTATTTTTAATCAGGTTTTAAAAACGAACATAGAGCCGCAAATTAAGAACGAGTTACAATAAAACTAAAATTATAGTACCCATAACCTACAGCATATTCTGCTGTTTCATATTTGTAGAACTTTAACAAACGATCACATTAACGATTATCGAAAATAATTTTTCACTGCTCTTTTCATTGATGTTAACGCCGTTAAAAATCGTATATTTCATCTAGTGTCAATTTTTATCCTCAATTTTTCACATCTTGTATAATTACTATGGAAGGAATTAAAAAAAAAAAAAGATAGGGGAGAGAGAAAGAAAAATAAAAGAATCTCATCGTTTTAATAGAGCCCGTAAAGGCGGGTTTAATAAATAGAAGGAAAACAGGAGGGTGAGGCAAGAAAGGATATATAGAAAGAAATGAAGGTAAAAATATACGAGCATCACATAGCGATATCAACACTAAGTGCTTCCTTCTTTTTCTCCGCTTCGCTTTTGTGCGAAGAGAGGCACACGGGCGAATCAATGAAGGCTGAAGAAGACGCGCGCGCGTTTCCATCTCTTTTTCTCTATTGAGAATCGTTTCCTCCTACCCCCTCTCTTCTTCACTTCTACTATCGGTTTTTCCTTATTCCCAGCTCTTTTTACTATACCCTCGAGCCCTTTTATTTCCGAGGGAACGTTGCGCCGCAAACTTCTTCGTCAAAACACAAAAGCACAAAATACCACGAGAAAGAAAGAAAGAAAAAGAGAGAGAGAGAGAGAGAGAGAGAGAGAGAGAGAAAGAGAATAGGAGAATGAACAGAAAATTGCAAACAAATTCTACTACAGTTTCTAGGTTGCGTTTGTTGATTCTCTTTTGCGGCAATTAGTTGCCGCGATATCGTTTTCAATCGGTTTATTTTATATCAAATTAAACAACTTTTCCGATGTTTGATTTTTTTGGTGAAATGATCGTGGGATTTTTGTTTACTATATTTTTGAGCGAATTATGGAAACAAATGTATTTGATGAAAATAAAAATTTGAAAAGTTTAATTTAATTTATACTCGCTGTAAAATTATTTTAATATTTCCTTTTATAAATTCCATAAACATTTAGTTGAGCTTCCAATTATTTAAACTTTATTATTAAAATCGCTTTTTATAGATATTAATTTTTAGGTTAAATGAAAAGATACAAATTTACCATTCACAACTGGTAAAAATCAATTTAATAATACGCTTGTATAGTTGTAAAATTGAAAGATATAACTTCGATTTTATGAAATGCGTAATGAAAATCGACAAACAAAAAACTTTGTTTCCATGCACATACTATGGAAATAAAATCAAAATTTCATTAGTCAATGCGAACGACGTCAAAAATAACGCCTATTTTCTTTTCTCTCTTTCTAAATCACGAAATTCAACAAAAACGTTATAAACTGTATATTTGATGAGTTTTATATAGGACTTGTATATAGGACAACATATTTACTAGTTTACATGTGTATACATATATAAGTATACGTCGCGATATCTGACGTTTCTATCGTTCTCTCCTTCTCTCTTTCTCTTGGAGCAAAATTCACTCGCGTTTGCATTTCCACATCGACATGAATAACTAATTTAATTACTTCGCTTGTGGAACAGCGACGAGCTTCAACAGAGAGAGAGAGAGAGAGAGAGAGAGAGAGAGAGAAAGAGAGAGAAACTTGGTTAATTTTCTGCTCTGAAAGCTCACTTAGCGCATTTGCGTTTGTATTCGCGAGAATATCGCGGGCCCGAGTTATAGATTATTACCCCGCGATGTTCAATAGGTTTATAAAAAAAAAAAAAAAAAAAACAAAAAAAAAAAAAAAAAAAAAAAAAAAAAAAAAAATATGTAATTAAAGGAGGATCACAACTTCATTTATTTCTCGAGTATTTATTCCATCGTTTTTATTTCTTTCCTTGTTATGTCTCTTCCTTGTTAATGAGTTTGAATTCTTAATTGCGTCATTGCAAATATTAAAGATCGCTTTTATGAGTACGTAATTATGCCCGTCGTTATTTTAATAAGTCGTTAATTTAACGAATAAATAAAACAATTTTTCAATCAAGTGAATAAGTATACGTTGTACAATAATAATAATAAATAACTATTATATGACATAACGCAAATGAATAATAAAAATGTATGCGTAAGTCAATATTTAACGTACTGTCTTTATGCAACATATTTTTATTTAGTAATTAGTGTAATAATATAATCCGTCGGTATATCTAAAAATATGAGATAATATTAGTTTAATACAGTTAGATAATATAGTTAGAATTTAAACACATTTTGAACAAAAATATACCAAATTAGATTATATGCATTTAGTATTTCAAGTATTTACACATGTACCAAATTGATATCGAATATTTCCACCATTACTAATGATATTTGACTAATTGCAAATCCGAAATAGCATATATTAAAAAAAAAATATCAGATTAAATTTTATATGCAATCAAAGCATATAAAAGCAAAACAAATGTAAGTATTCTATCTTACTCATAATGATTCTTACACATGCGACGACGTTAAGACATCGAAGAAAAGAAAGAGATTAATACGGAAATAGAAAGAAGAGAACTGTGGCGTCGAAGAGAAGATAGTCCGCTTCTTAAAACCATCGGGAGCAACAATAGTCACTCGATAGACCGTGAAAAAGAAGAGTAGGTACGCGCTTTACAAGAGAATAAGGAGTTTGCCCGACAGGCAGGAGAGGATTTCACGACAGGGCGACCCGTCAGGGATTGGTTTCAGAGAGGAAGAGGGAGAGAGAGAGAGGATGCCGCGGTGTGGAGCGCCGGAGGCGTGGTGACGCCGGCCTCGTCCCACGGGATTAAAGCGAAGCCCTCCGGGGAATTGCGGCCGACGGGGAAGCCCCGGAATTTCAATAATCGCGCTCGCTAGCTCGCTCGCTAGCTCCTGAAACACTCTATAATGTCACTCGAATATACCCGCGAGATATATACGTAAACATACACATGTGTGTGTGTGTGTGTGTGTGTCCGCTGCGATGAAAATTGTAAACGATTGCGATAAAACCTTGGCGTTGCTGTTCTTTATTTATTTATTTATTTATTTTTATTTTTCGTCGTTTGTTGTATTTTTGCGTAAGTGATTTTACTTTGAATTAGCTAGCAATGATTAACGAGTGAAAAGATTTAAACGGTTTTCAAAGATGGTTTTACAAAATTTGTTAAAGTTTCTTAATGTATGAAAAATAAAAGAAAATTAGCATTAATGGATCTTTATTTAAAATCATTTTCTCATTCGCTATAATACACCGATTCATTTTTTATATTTTTAATATTTCAAAACTTTTTATAATACACTGGAAATTAAAATGTATTTTGTAGCATATTTTTTATTCGTTACACATTTTATCGTACATTTAATTTTTATTGGATTTCCTTTAAAATATAAAATTTATTGTTGGTAAAATGTTGAAAAAAATTCAAACAGCATTGTAAAAGAATTATTATAAAGATCATGATTTTAAAATTTTGAAATATTTTTTTGACCATTGTTTGTTATCATATAGATTTTTTTTTATTTTAAAGCCATTTTTTCTTATTAAAATTAACATAAATAAAATTAACATAAATCAATTTCCAATGAGACGATCGGCATCCAAGAAAATAAATAAAAAAAAAAGGAAGAAAAAAAGGGAAAGAAAAGTATAAAGGAAAAGGAGAAATATCTTATAAACGAGAACGAAGTTTCACACCAACTGAATCGCTATCAGGATACGCGCGAATCGATTAAAAGTTAGCTCATCGGTCAGATTTTGCGGATCAGATGATTCAGCTATCGAGCAAACATAATGCAAATCTTCGCAGAACATTCGCCGAAGCATCCATGCGTTATTAAGCTCCTCCAAATCCTCGCAAGTTCCGGTGTTACTTGCAAGCTCGCGCTTGCATACACACACACACACACGCGTATATATATATATATATATATATATATATATATATACAAATTGAGCGTCTTTGATGAAGCTATGTGTATACAAGTCGTGTCCCGCGCTGCGTTTTTTTTTTTCAAAGAAAGTTTTATCGATTTATTTTACTGGATTGAATAAGAAAAAAAAAAAAAAGTAGACTTATATTATGCACCAAGTATAAATTAAGTTTGCAAAAGCTTATGCTTATAATCGAGAAAATCTTTTTAAATTCGAGTCGAAGCGTAATGCGATCGCGCGCGCGTTTTTTTTTTTTTTTTCTTCGATATCTTGACTAGTCCGATTTAAAGCGTCGCATATGCAACGCGAAAAAAAAAGAGAATAAAGGAGTAGCGACGCGTAAATCGGATAAATTATTTACCTTGTTTTTTTCTTATTTCATTCTTTGAATACGATATTGAAGAATTTTAAAAACTTATTTTACAAGTTTTACGTACAACCGTTAGGATAAAAACCTGTAAATAGATACTGGATGCGTAGATGGAAAAAGGTAAGGATAGGACTGAATAAATATATCGAATAATTGATTAATGCGTGATAAAAATCACAGCTTTCAAATATTTCGAATATTACAATTTGAAATAGTTTATGTCATATTTTTATTACAAGAATGCATTTAAAAACTTTTTCTCGTTATATTTTGTCGATTTATAATTGTTTTCTCGAAAATAACAGAATAAAATGATGCAACATCAATGAGAGTACATTAATGAATAATTAACAAATAATCAAGTTTAATTTAATTAAAATAATTAATTGGTGCATATATAATATTTTTTAATATAATTATGAAATCATTTGTACGTATTATGAGATACATAGTGAGATATTCTCATCCATCATAGATTATATTGTATTTCGTTGATTCACATTTATATTATCCTCTCCGTTTGAATGCATATCATCAAAATTTGACAAAATATCTAACATATTGTTTTTATTCACAATATAATAGAAACACAATAATTAATATAATTAACCTGGAATTAAACACGAATATTGTACTTTAAATCATGTAGCCATGAAAGTATTAGCATAATATCCGTTATCATGATATTATTAGAATTCCAACAGAATGAATTTGAAATATACACCATTACATTAATCATAAATTTTGACAAATTGAAATAGAATCATGACGCAAAAATTTAATATCTAATTTCGATTTGTAACGGAATTGGAGAATTAAAATAAAAATAAAAAAAAAAAAAAAAAAACGATTGCGCGTTTCATTTACTTATGCATTCCCAATGAAATTCTTCAGCGTTTATCTAAAAAATCATCCATCGGCAAACATTGACAAAATTTCCGAAATACTCGGCTGTGCCGCAATTTTGCGGATATGTACATAGCACGTCGCATCGTAAATACTTATACGTCAACGTCGGAAATTTCCAGGCGGCGATTTCTCCATCGAATAATTGAATCGACGCGTGCCTTAACGAGTGACCCTCGCAATAGTATAAGTTCGGATGTTCGCGGTTTTGCGAAGCAACTTCTTGCCGCGCGGCACTGCGCACCTGCAGTTTCGTCGTTGGCAAACTTGCCGTACGATGTGTGCGGATAGTCGACGCTGAGTCATTCCTACGATTTCTACAGATTTGTTCTACGAACAGTATGCATGGATTTAATGATGGGTTTGCTGTTGTTATTTGGTATTCAGAAAATGAATAATTAGTATATAAATACAATTTGTTTGAATTGTTTGTTTAACACGATGATACAATAGTCATGCAATAGCTTACGTATTACGAATATGAATTTAGAAAATACTTTGACTACAAAGCTTTTACGTAATTATAAAATAAATTTTCTACTGATTTATAATTAACGATAAAGTATCAAAAGTTTTATTTATTTACGGTTAATCGAACAACTTTTTCGAAACGGACGTCGTTATCCGTAGAAAGGAAAGAATAATAAAATTTTTAACTAAAAACAAATGTAAATAATGCCGAAAGTGGCTAAAGAATATTGTTTTCTCGGGTGCCGAAAGAAACGTATATATCGATCGATGTGAAAATCTCTTGAAATTTGTTTTTAACTGCCCGTTTACGAGCACTAAAATACGAATAAAGCTATTTCGCTTTAAAAGGAGAAAACTTGAAACTCTTTAATTCGAATGGCTGTAAAATTATTGATGGTAATAAAACGTTCGATGAAAATAACGGCCGATGTTTTTTTTTTTAAATTTTGTCCATCGCTTGCGCGTATTTTTCTAATATTCTTTTGTCCTATTTAATTTTAAAATAAAGTATATAGAATTGAAAAAGATTACTTTATTATAATGATTTTTTTATTTTTTGTTAATTTTTATCTATTTATTGATGATCGAAGAATAAATACGATACTATGTTTGTGACTTAAAAATAAGAAACTTAACAATTATTATAGCATGATTTTTTTATATTATTATTGTTTTATTTATAGACAATTACCTTTGTAAGTAAAATTTTAAATAATTCAATTTAATTCAACTCAATAATCATCAGTATTGTGAATAAATTTTAAAATTATTCATAAAAAAAAAAAAAAAAAAGAAAAACGAAGAATAAAACAAAAATAATTAAAGTATCGATTTAGAAAAAACTGTTTTCATCAAATATTTTTGATTATTATTGAAAGAAACGAAAGAATTTTAATACCTACGATATAATAGCGTACAATTTTATACTGAATAAAATAAGATTAACAATATACGCTTTCAAATAGGACGCAAAGTCATTATTATTCAAAAGCGGACATTATACTTCTCTTCGAAAACTATTTGAGTGAAGAAACGAGCCAGAGTACTCGCGACGGACCGAGAGAGAGAGAGAGAGAGCAAGCGAGACAGAGCGAGGGGATGGACTGTTCGAAGCGTAATACGGGCAAGTACGGAAAGCCGCCGCGTTGCTCTGGCAGCTTATACACGCCGAGCGCGTTAGTATGCAAAGGCGCGCGACTACGGCGATGCGCGTTCGGGTAACTCGTGAGAGATAGAGAGAGAGAGAGAGAGAGAGAGATGACGAGAGGGAGAGATGCGAGTCGTCCCAATCTATCTTTGTGTGCGTACGCGCGCATCTCCGGTTTGTACAATGTGTGCATATGTATCGTGTGTTCTGCTCACGTGAGTCCATACAAGTGTAAACGAGAGAAAGAAAGAGAGAAAGGGTAGGAGGAATATATACGAATCTTGCTTCTTCTCCATGGGTTCCAGAGAGAGAAAGAGAGAGAGAGAGAGAGAGAGAGAGAGAGAGAGAGATAATGAGAAAGAGATTTTTTTCCCTTTCCCAAGTTGTTTTTCTCCCCTTTCTCTCTTTCTCTTTCTCTATTGCACTTGTTTGCTTTAGCTTCATGCGTGAGGTCACTATTTCCGAAACGTTCATGGGGTGGAGGTCAACAGGTCGGGAACCATCCCGATTGTCTCCCTTTCTATTTTCTCTTCTTATATATATTTGATATGAGAACGGCTTATGCGTCGAATGATTAATTAGTTATTTATTAAATTACTCCGGGAGAAAATTGTAGCTTGAATTCATTTTCAAAGCTTTTACAATATGTTAATGAGTTGGAGAAATTGGGTGCTCAAGGAAAAAATGAGCTAATGATTCGTTTTTATTTATTTTTTTCATTGTAAAAATGAATTTAATAAATACATAAAACTCATAATTGATAATAAATGTAGTATTTGTATTTGCAAAAATATATAGAAATGATTATATTAATAATGATAAAAATATAACTCGCAAATCATCTAATTTTATAAAGTTGCTGCAAAGACAGATTACACAATAACGAGGCATTACTAATATTGATATTAGAAAGATTTTTAAAACTGCAATTTCCCATGTCAAACGGCTTATGCTGTAAATGTTGAGCCAAGAAGTAGATTAGCTGCATCAATGTAAATAAAAGTTTTTATTAAAAACTCTAGATTACAAAAGGTAAATAAATAATAATTAGTTTTTCATTGTTAAAATGTTAACGAAACGTTTGTATCGTTGACTATAATAATACAGAAACAAAAGAACGATGATTCAAATAAAGCATACACGCTTAATCAAAAAAGCCACAGCGAAACTTGCATAAAACATAAAATATAAAACCAGCAGATTGAACATTGAGCGGCAACGCGAGAGCGCGGAGAGGTTAAAATTCATTGGGCACATATAGAAACCCAACTCGAAGACGGACAATCTAGGAAATGGAAGATAAAGCGATTATATAGCCGGTCACTTCAAAGCCAAAGTAGAGAATGGTTCTAAGGGAATTGACCGGACAGTCGAGCCGTTGAAATAACAATCAGTTGAATTTGGTCCTTTCGTAAAGTAATTAATTGACAACAAAGTTTCGACGGTGCAGTTGAAGGGAAAAGCAACATTAATACCCTCTGTGACATTTGATTGTCCGGCTCTCGAATTAATGGATTGAATATATATATATGTATGTATATATATTTACACATTAAAATTTATTGACATTACGACTGAGCAACGAAAACTTTGGACCGTGTGGCTTGTGTCAATGTTTTAACTTTGATACACGCGTATATCTGAAATTTTATATATTTATAAATTAAAATTCAAGTTTAAAACGATAAGATTTTGTATTGTATATTCGTGAAAAAATCTATAACAAATTATATCGCAATGATTAAAATTGCACAAGTAAAATATTAATCTTTGCATTCGTGTAAATAATCTGCTTTTAGAAATATCAAATACAAAACACCATTAGTTTTAATAAAAGCTACGTACTAATGTAGATTTTCATTACCATATGTGATTTTTTTCCATTTAAAGTACGATAATATACGTATATATACAATATATATATATATATATATATATACACATATATTGTTTTTTTAATTCAAACTGGGAATATCGAGGCGTTATTAAAATAATAATAATAATAATAATAATAATAATAATAATAATAATAATAATAATAATAGTAATAAAAGAAGAAAGGTTGACAAAAGAGAAAATAATAAAACTTGTAATGGAATTCTATTATAAAATTTAACAACGAAAGAAATAATGTACGGCAAATTTATCTCCATTAGTCCCGTATAATCATTAAAATAAACAAACCGTAAATCAAGCTTTACAGTACGAGCTTGTAACAAAAAGGGCTCTTTATACCTATGTATATGTTCCATTAAAAATTACAATATATTTGAGGGTACTATGGCGAGTCGGTAACAGGTGACTTTTCCCTCCTGTCTAATTATTATGAACGCAAAGTATCTCTCTTTCCTTCACTCTCTCTCTCTCTCTCTCTCTCTGTCTCACACACACGCACGCGCGCGCGCGCACGCACAAAGACTCCGTGCGCCAACTCTCTCTCTCACACACGCATAGACACAGACACGTTGACACAGACAAGCTTCGCAACCGTTATAAGCGCCGTTATTATACGTTTCCTCCTCTCGACCTTCTTCTGCATGCATACAAAGCGGTATTTATGACCTCGCGCTCTGCGGCGCATATATACATGCGCGCTCGCGCAATCGCGCAAATATTCATTCTCGTCGATCGTTTAGTTACCTTCCCTCTCTCTGTCTTTCTCTCCCTCTTCTCCACTCCCCTTTTTCTCTCCCCTTGCTCCCTTGCGCTTTTCTGTTCTACACCCTATATGCGTTGGTAGAAATTCCATAACGCGTAGCGAGCTATAAGACGAAGAAAAAAATATACACAAATATACCGCGGAACTCATTAAACGTGTACCCTTTTGGATGCGAAAAACCGAAATTGCGAACGATCTTTTAAAGTTTAGCTTTAATTAATGGTTAATGAAATACTTATGTTTATATGGGGTATTTAATAAAATGTGGTTTCTTCTGATTGTAAATTATCGTTTATATCAAATATTTTATTCCTTATGTTTCGATAAATAATTGTGCAAAATTTTTTTACGAATAGTTTATATTTTTAAAACGAATATCGATATTAATTGAGCCTAAATTTCGTTTACTTCAGTAATTTACAAGAAAAATATAATCAAGCGATAATATGGAATCCACGTTAAATAGTCCTTTTTATTCTCTCTCTCTCTCTCTCTCTCTCTCTCTCTCTCTTTCTCTTATAAAATAATTAAATTCGCTTGTTTACTGGTTAAATCCAAGCAAGAATCCTATCGCGCTTATAATTCAGCAAAAGAGCCATTAAAGCGAGAGCCGGCCGAATAAATGCGAGCTCGCGGGTACATGCAAACGACGACGAAAACAATTAAGTTAACGCATATTCATTTCCACGACGCAACAACCGCAACGGCATCGTCATCCCCTATGGCATCGCGTTGGCTTCGCCGTGCGTTCGCGTTGCTTTCACCCTGGACTATTTCCGTAGACGAGTTGTAAAGAGAAGGAGTGAGAGAGTAGGGAAGGAAAGAGGTGCAATTCCCTTTTACTTGCGTGGAAACTTTGACCAAGGATTTTAAGCTACGAATTAAGGAAGGAAGCTAAACAATAAGTGGTGGTATGAGTCGAAATTTTATGCTTATTAATAGCGCTGATTAATGCGGTTTTGAGTTACAGAGAAGTTTAGGTGATGAGAAACGCTTCGTACGATAACAATGCACGAAAAACGTGGATACGTTACTCTCTCTCCCTCTCTCTCTCTCTCTCTCTCTCTCTCTCTCTCTCTCTCTCTCTCTCTCTATGATCGATGAATCGTGAAATGCGTTAGAGGATAAAAATTGCTTAATTTATTGGAAACGAAATAACTTTTTTTTATCAGTTTTTCATTTTGTATGCTGCAAGCTTGTTTTGTACGATTATTGTTGTTTTTGAAATAAAACAAAGGATAGATGCTTTTATTCTTTACTTGCTTGATAAATTGTAAAAAATTTAAAACTGATTTCTCAAACGTAAATTTTTTTTTTTTTTTTTTTCATAGAATAGAGAGTAAAAATAGTTAAAGTTATCGAATAAAGGTCTCGATTTATTCGTTAAAAAATTGTATTTTTGTGTTTTTTGGCTCAAACAATTTAAAAAAAGTTAACATATTAAAGATTTAAACTTTAAAAAATTTTTATAAAAAGTCATTAATAATAGAATCGTTTACACTACAAGATTTAATAAAGAAGTATCATACAGTTATCGTGTAAATCGTTGTTTTCATTTCGAGCAAATTAATAATGCACTCTGCACCCAGTAATTTCCAAAAATAAAAAGAACGCTTTAGAAGTATAATAATCAAAAAATAAAAGACGTATACTCATTCACCTTTCCGATCCTTCTAAAATATAGGAAACCATTTCACGCTTTGATAACGCACATCTAGCTAAAGCCTACGCGTACGCGTTTACGGGCATACCAAAGGAAGAATAGTGGCTCAGCGAGCTATTCCATGTTGAAACCGAGGATAAAGAGAAAATGATAGGCGCGCCGCGGTAAAAGTAAAGCTCATTCAGAAAAGGAGAGAAAGGAGAACGGAGAAAGAGAGAGAGAGAGAGAGAGAGAGAGAGAGAGAGAGAGAGAGAGAGGGACTTTAGGAGGAGAAGAGGATAGGAGTAAGAATAAAAGAAAGAGAGCATAACGCGTTTAAGCGACGTCAAAGAAAGAGGAAGCAGTCTCGCATAAGAACCGTCTCAGCACTTCTCTCTCTCTCTCTCTCTCTCTCTCTTCTTTCTCTTTCACAATAGCGACGATAGCAATAGCAAAGCGGCGCGTTTCGGTATTCCGATTGCGAGAATCCGAGCGTGAGTTCCTCGTACCCATATTCGTGTTTCTTTCTCTTCTTTTACATACCGCAGTCGCAGGACCGGTAAGCTTCCCACCGACGCTTCTCTTGGTCCCTATATACTTATCCTTTTCAAGAGGAGACACAGAGAAAGAGAGAAAGAGAGATCCTTGGATTTGCGCTACGCAATGGCATATAAAGGCTCGCGCGCACGCCTGGATGATTCATTCGCTTTGCGTGAGTGTTTCGCTTCTTTATTTTCTAGTTTGTGCGTTTACTTTCCTCTTTTCGAACTGTATTACTGCAAGAACGTTTATCTTTAATTTTTAATGGTTTATATTCATTGATATGCTTGCTTCAGTACTTCGATGAGGTATTTTTTACTTTTCAACATTGTGAAAGGGATTATTACAAAAGTGGTGCGAGATACGTTGATGCATATGTGAAGTAGATTTGTTCGAGTTTGGTCGGACTTTCGTGTGGAATTATCGAAAATGGAATATTTGAAGTGGAATTATCCGAATGCGATTATGCATTTATTAAATAATACTAATGTAAATATATGTCGACAAAATTATTAAAATTTTACAAAACAATAATGTGAAATTGTAAAAAATTCTCGTATTAATTTATGTATTATTAAATTTACAATGAAATTTGTTATTCGAATAATTTCACGGTTCTTAGTTTTAATATATTCACAACGTTCTAGCGTTTACTAAACAACCCTCTATGATATTTAAAATTAATGCCATGAAAAATTTTATTTTTACAGCTTGTTTATGCACGAAAATAAAACAAACGGTTATTATAATGTTTCGCGATAAAAAAGAAAATTACAGCAAAATTTACTGCGCCATTAACGTGATAATACCGTTTAAAAGTTATATTTAACAGATGAGATAAAAAGTGAATAATCTTTATTTTTATAACGCATAAAAAAATGTTTTTAAAAAGTAATGGAAAATTAAGTGTCCGTAATAAATTATTTATTAAAATTTATTGCTTATTTTTTTTTTTTTTTTTTTTTTTATTTTAATGCATTGAATTTTCAATATTTCTTGAAGTACATTTTTAACGTTTAATTTTTGATTTTCAATTTAATTTTTAATATCAATCAAAAGGCGCTTCGTTAAAATTTTAAACGAGTTAAAGAAAGCCTTGAATAAAAATTTTGCAGGAAAAGAGTTTGCAATTTCTTTTTGAATAATATTATACTTTTTATAATAAGGAAAGTTTTTAAAGTTAGGGTTTAAGAAAACGTTGAGAGTTTTGTAAAAAGAAATTTTGTTTTCAAAAACTTTTAACCTCGATTTTTTTTGTTTCTATTTTTTTTTTTTTTTTTTTCATTATTTTTACTTTTTAAAGTATTTAATTTTAAAACTAAGTAAAGTCACGAATAACAAACAGATAGTTCTATTTTTTTTTTATAAATCTAAAAAAAATCAAATGTTTAAAGTAAATCTTTATATCGCTAAATAAACGCAAAACCCATCGTTACCGGTCAAATTTTCTGCAAAAATTTGCGAGTAAACAAAAATATCGTAATCTTTATACAAAATCCACGCAACCTTATACATTTTTTTCCTTACCTTTCTCGCCATTATTATTCCAACGTATTTCTCGAGCACTCGGCATTTCGTACGAGGAAGAGGGAATGGGCGACGAGAATACGATGCATACGCCTTTGGCCATTCGCGTATGCCCTCGTTTTCGTTATTCTTTAGCGGATTTTTTGTCTTTGATGATACAAGTATTACAAAGGAATTGTCTGTGTGGATTTTCAATTTAAAGGGTTATAACGTTCGTATAAATAGTATAGAAAGTAAAGATTTGTAAATGGAATGTTTTATTATTTTGTAGTGAGAAAAAAAAAGTTACAAATGATCTTCGAAACATTTTTTAAGTAGTAATTATAATTTTTATCTTATATATGAGTAGTAATAACATTTATAAATTCATAATTGTGTTAATATTCAAGTTTATATCATGATGAAATAAACAATGATTATATAATATATGAACTCACAAAACTACTCAACCGTAAATATGAAAGTTTCACTATGCCGCAGAGGTTAGCGAACTTGTTGACACGATTCATAATCACCTTGTGAGAAAAACTTTATTCAACGAGTAGAAAACAGTCACTTTTTTATTATGAATCTAAGTTCAAAGAAAAAAACTTCACGACTAAAATTATTTATTCCTAAGGAAGGTTATCATATATTTTTATTTTTCTCCTTTTTCATTGAATAATCTACTATTACGACAAAAACATTTAACCTTTATTCATGCTTGTGTAAAAGTATAGCGCAAGTAGATAAATTTATTATTTTATTTAATAATCAATTTTATTAAATTGCCGCATAAGTTTTAATTTTAAAGTTCTACAATTTTAGCGCAAAACATCGTCATTTGCAAACAAACTTTCGCATCGCTCGCTCCCAACTTGCGTTACTTTTAAAGCGCCCAGAAACAACGCAAACGTAAAAATAAAAGAACGAAAAATACGAAGAGAAGAGCGAACGCGAAACAAATTTTAAGGTGCCCTCTCCTCGAGAGAAACAGCGAGGAGCTACCGGTAAACGCTTCGACTCATTTCGAGCTGCTTATCTCGAGCGAACGTTACACTTCCTCGCGCAAACCACACGAAGTAGTAGCAGCAGCGGCAGCAAGAACAGGAACAGAACGGTACTAGGTAAAATCCGTTCGCGCGTTCTGGAACGTGAGCAGAGCCTCGTAAGTGCTTTAGCGTGGGAGCGGCAGCGGCGGTGGCACTTTACTTACGCTCATCTATACACATACAGGCTAAAGGAGTTCGAGAGGAAAACAGGTGAGGTAAACGAATGAAGGGAGAGATACCGGAATGGGGAAGAGAGGATCGAATCTAGTTGAGTCTGCTAGAACGTCGTTTCGGGATATACGAAGACGAAGAAGAATAAGAAGAAGAGTAACTCTCGCACAATAACGTCTCGAAAAGAAAACGATTCCGCGAGAATGGTTTTGGGCGATGTTAGTTACAAAACGTGCGCTTAGATTATTCAAAAAATTTTTAACGCTGGCGTGGAGGAAAAATGATCGATGGGTCGTGAGATTCAGGACTCGGAATTCCTCGTTTTCGCGAATGTATGTATAATCGTGTACCTTGGAAAAAAAGCGGGACTAGGGATGATTGATCGATGTCTTTAAAATTTTAAATTTTCGATCGTTTATAAAACGAAACGAGGTTTTATCGGCTTTTAAAACGCTTTATGCATTCGTTGAATTTAACGAAAAATAAAATTTAAGCAATCGTGTCACAAATACGAAAATATGTTTTTTTTTTTTTTTTTTTTTTTCAAATTTTCAAATGTAACTTTATATGTTAAGTAAGTGATTTAACCAAGTATTAAGCCAGGCATATATTTTTTAAACAATTACGGGCTTAAAATTAAAATATGGTAGCAAATGAACCTCGTGCGCAAAATTCGATAAATATTTTTCGCGCGATAACGATAAAAAATATCGATTAGCTTATTTAAACATGGCTTGTATCTCCTCTTTAAAAAAAAAAAAAACGCTGCAAAGACAAGTTCAAAAATCCGTTGAAAAAAAAAAAAAAAAAAAGAAATAGACGAACGCCATTCTTTTTAATAAAAAGCGATAAACGTCGATCATGAAAACCCTCACGACGCAGTAAATTTCATAGTCGAAACTACGCGGCGCTTCGCGCGCATGTAACGAAGAAATTTCTCTCGGTGCTTGGATACGCGCGCGCACGGTAAGCGTTTTACTGCGTTACACGCGCGAGTCTGCGCGCATTATATTGCAGGTATGCGTATATATTACATATATATATACATATATATACAACTGCCTGTATACGACAGGAAGAAATGGACGCGTCGTAATAATGGGCAGACTTCATAGGTCTCGAATAAGTGTTTTCATTTTGGATACGCTTTCCAGCTATAACTCTTTCTTTCTGCGTAAGCGGTTTTTCTCTCTTTCTTTTTTTTTTTTTTTTTTTATTTTGAAACTACAAAACGGGCTTCGACTTTTGAGTTCGCATGAACAAGCGATGCTCGTAGTTGAGTGGTATTTTTGTCGACGTAGATTTTTCTGTGTGCGTTGTTTGGATATTTTGCTTGGGTTTAATTTTTTTTTTTTTTTTTAATTGCCTTGGCGTATTTAAACAAATATTTAACGAAACATCAAGCAAATGTAAAGATTCGATAAAAAAAAATGTAATTTAAAATTAATTTTTTATCGATAAAAATAGTATTATAGTTTTCAAAATATTGTAAATCCATGGGACCTAAAGTATAAATAAATTTCTTCGAAAATTTCATTGTCACACTGTTCACACTTAAAAAAAAAAAAAAAAAAAAAAAAAAACATTCGTTATCGATATCAAACGACTCACCGTCTTTTTTCTTCCATATCCTCCTACACACACACACACACACACACACACACACATGCGGGTATCTCTTCACCTTCTATTCACACAAACCTTTTTCACGCTTTCTAACAATCTCCATCAATCGAGCGAATAAACGCACACGCGGTCCGTTATCCTATAACTACAAGTGCGCCAACCAGCCATATTTTCCACCGACTTTTTACGACGCCGACGCACTAACGCGAATAAAGGCAAACTCCTTGCGCGGTCTTAAGTGTATGCGTGTGTATACGAGGAGCGACTTGTCGTTACGCATATAGACGCGCACAGTGCGCACGTGTTTATGTGCAACGGCAGATACGATATATGCGGCGGGAGCGAATCGATATTACGAGGATCGTTCGATCCGTGTGCGCGCGTAAGCGGAAAATAGTTGTGCGGTAGGCAGAAAGGTACGCGTAAACGTTCCCGACTTATTGCAGAAGAAGATGCGACAGATAGAGGCGCGGATACAGGTAAGATTTTACGATATGTGCGGGAGAGTTGATTTCTGGTGCAAATGTTGTTTTGCCGGTCGGAGACTTTTGATCGTAGGAGAAGGAAAAAAGTCGTAGTTTATGTTTGCATGAAATGATTTTTTTTTAAATTATTTGATATTTCAGAGTTAGAATTTATACAGCTTACTAAATTATTAAAAAATGTGCTTTTAAATTGTGTTAAAAAACATTAAAAAAAATATGAGGTTATATGTGAAAAGATAAAATTTAATCTTCATATACTACAATAGTATATCAATTGCTCTAAGAATCATTTATTCTTATTTGTTAACTCAATATTTACTCATTTGCAAGATATAAATTTATAAAAATAATAAAAATTACTAAAATTAATTTTAACGATATATATTTTACTTATTTAGATCAAAATTATGCTAAATACAATGGGCTTGAGTACAAAGTACGTAAAGAACATTAGTTTTTATTAACTTAAGATTCCGTTAAAATAAAGAACAGCGCAAAAAAAGAAGAGAAAAAAAGAATGTCGCAATCAAAAGAGTCAATGCAGCGAAAGAGAAAGAAAGAGAGACAGGGACAGTATATTCCTGGCACAGGATAATTACAGTAAACACGATACTTTAAAGCCTCGGCTTCCGCTTACAAAAGGAGATTTCCCGAAGCTGAAATCCGAGATAATTGCGAAATCAGATCATGCGATATAAATTATCGGGTGGTCATGAGACCTTATAGAATCGATTGGACTTTTTTTCAAATTTATTGCGTACGAAAGTCAATTTATATGGTTTTCATTAGTCGCTCCTTTAAATAAAATCGTTATGTAAACATTTTCATTTCTATTATTTACTTTGTACACGCAAATATTAATTATTTTTAAAAATCGTATATTTTTCGTGCTTTTGAAAATATTGTCGTGTAATATATATATTAATTTCTGAATTCAATTAAATTCATAACCCATGTATAATTAAATAAAATATTTATGATGCTTTGTACAAACAGCGCATGACCACATGTTTATATTTCTACTGAAAAATTTCATCATAATAAATAATTATTAATTTTCATTGTTGAATATAACAAATGAACGATTGATGTGTAAATTCTTTGAGAAAAGACAATATATATATACATATATAATTAATACAGAAAGAGTAAAAGTTAGATGATTAATCTTTTACTTATACAAATTTTATATCTAAATAATACTTTATTAACACAATGTAAAAAAAAAGTTAATTTTCAAAGCCCAACCCACATCTTAGAAAAATTTATAGCGCTACTACGTATACCAAAATAACGCGACTTTCATACATTATCTTTGAGATAATGAAACCGAGAAAAATGGCGATAAATATATCAAAAGTTTGCGAAGAAGAAGAAGAAGCATTCATCGCTTAAGAAGAATCATTTTTCGAATTATCTTCAATACGGCATCACTTTCGGTAGCTTCTTTCCATGCATCTTCCAAATAGCGTGGCATTAAGTAAGGGCTGCCGAATATGACGAACTGCGCTCACGATGATGTTAGAGGTGTGAGGAAAAGAGAGAAATATATATATATATATATATAGCCTCTTGTCTGGAAGAATATGATAAATCTCCCCTAGCATTTGTCTCTCTCTCTCTCTCTCTTTGCCTCTCTCGATCATTCATGCGGCCCATCGAGAATATGGTGATCGAGTCTTCGGCATTCGAGAGAGAAAAGAGGGAGCGACGATGATAAAGAAAAAAAATTCTGGGTAGAAAGTACGGTGAGAATGGAATAAAACGATTCGAAGGGATGGATTTTGGCCTTTCTCTTTATCTCATTTTCAACAGGAAGAGAGAGAGAGAGAGAGTGAATTCAACGATTACCGCCGCTTCTGTTTTTTTTTCTTCTTCTTTTTTGTTTTTCGTCGGAGGATGCGAAAAGAATCTACCTTTTTATCGATTTATATGAATATCGTTCAACACGCAGATGTCGTCCGTTTCTTATAATAGAAATGAAATTTGTCGCGCTTGTTGATAAAAAGCAAGCGAATGAAAGATCGATTTCAATATGTGAAAAGGTAAGATGGTTCCTTTTTCCCGGGCGTCATTCGTTTTAAGCGATGCATTTTACATTATGCTTCTGTGACATTTTTTATGAACTGAAAAAAGAATATATTATATCGATTGAAAATAATATTGAATGCAGGTATGGAATAATATGTTGACATTATTAAAGAAACGTATATAATGAGTTATTACCCGTATAACTCGTATTACATGTAATGTTTTTTTAATTTTTTTTTTTTTTTTTTTTTAAATTAAACCAGTAAAAATGGAGATATCGAAATAAAAAGTATTAAACTAAGGTATAACCAATAATAATTAATTAAATTAATCAGAAAATTTAAAACGCTATACGTGAAAAAAAAATATCACGTTTATTTAATAAGTAACTTAAGAAAATTTGTTTATTATTCGAAGTCACCGTTAGTTATATGGAGCTAGATCTTATCAAATATGTGTATTTTATATCCGTTCTAAAGTGTTTTTTTTTTTTTTTTTTAACGGAAATTTAAATTACTCAGATGCGTTTGTTCTATTTGAAATCGTTCAAATTAAAAATAAATATTTTTGGAAATTTTTCTATTAACGTGAGTTTCACATTTTTATCGACAATAATTCAATCACATTCGAGTATAATCGAAAATATCACTAAAAAGTTTTATTTTTCAAGGTCGTTTAGTTATTTTTTTTATTTCCGAAAACTTTGGTAAATTATTTTATAAGCCGGGATATTACGTAAAGGCGTTTATATTGCTTATGTTAGCTTGAAAGTTCATAACTTCTCCTTGTAATCTACATCATATTCTCAAAATATTAGTCATGTAATATGTTATAGTTCAGTAACTTTAAAAGGTATTTTAGAGTTGAAACTTCAAAACTTTGAAGTACCTTTAAATTTTTATATTCAACGAGAATTCAAATATATGTATGTCAAGTCGCAGGTGTTTCTTTATGTTATTTATAAGCAGTTCAAACTTGTAAGGTCTGTTCATGTAAAGCTAAACAACGGCATTTTTTATCTAAAATACTCTTTTTAATACTAAGTTTGTAATAAAATCTTTTTATTTATCAACCGAGGAATATCGTTTAATTTATAGTTAATATAAAGAAAATTCTTATCGTTTCTAACGAAAAACAGAGATTCAAATACCTTATATAATTACGGATTATAATCGCTCGTTTTTATCTTTTAATAATTTCAAAATTCAACAGATCAAAATACTCATTCGATCAACTATACAAGAGACCGTTAAATGCGCTACAATACGCATGAATAAAAACCTTCTCCATCTCCATCTCCGAAAGAAATTGCTTATCACTTCGCGCTATTCCAAGAAATTTCTTGTTCAATGAAAAGTAGCGCAACTGCTTACACATACAGAGACATCCATAAATACATAATATGCCAAGTTGCATCAGCATCAGCAATAGTCGTATAAAAGGGAGGGAAAGGAGCGAGGGCAAGGTTAACCTCGCGAGAGATGAAAGACGAAATGAGCTTTGCGATTTCGCGCAGCGAAAAGAAGATAGAGCGAGATATATGTATAGTGAATAGGGAGGAGATTAAGAACCGTAGCGTGCAAGACTTTCTCTCTCCTTTCCCGGTAATTTTAGGCGGGTGTACACACGGATGAAGCGGAAAATGGACTCGACTCAGCAACTATACGAAGACGAAGAAGAAGAAGAAGAAGCGACGTGCGACGAGAGAAAAAATAAGAGGAGAGGAATAGAGAAAGTAGATGTAGCAGTGGCAGCTTATACAACATCTCTTCGACGATAGGTTCTTTAATAAATGTACCGTAAAATCTGCTAGCTCCTGCCACAGAGAGAGAGAGAGAGAAAGAGAGAGAGAGAGAGAGAGAGATGAGGAAGCTCGCTCGATGCCACGAAACGAACGGAAACTACGGAAACGAAAGGAAACTAGCGAGTGTTTAGGGCTGCGGGACTATTGCTCGGAAAAAATACGAGTAAACACCTTCAATGCGATGTGTATGAACGTGTAAGTTAGTTTTATTTTATTTTATTTTATTTTTTTCTTTATCTGTCACGAATCAATTTTAAAAAAGTTATTTCACTTGAATGGAGGCGTACATTTTCATTTTTATTTGGTAAATGTAAGAAAGCTTTCAAATGGTATAGAAAAATTTTAGTTATTGGTTAAACTTAAATTTTTAATATTTTTCTAATTTAATTCTTGCGATAAAATTTATATAAAATTATATAATAAATTACTTACCTAAAATTTTTATCTTTAACTTTAATTAGTTACCTGTTTTTGTTCCTATGAGAGGTTGGTTTTCAAAAATAATTTAAACAGAAATTTCAAACTTTTATAGCATCTAAAATAAATGTTCAAATTTTTAAAACTGATATTGATAAAATAAAAAAATTGAAGTTAAAAACAATTTTATCGTAATCATAGCAATTTATAAAATTGAATATTTTAATTTTCTATTATTTTCCCAATATCACGAAATTTAAAAAATGTCTGTTATCACTAATCGACTTACAATAACATAACTTTTCCAATTACTTATCTTATTGTAAAGTAAGAATAGTCAATCAGAAAAGCGTATCCGCAAAGTTACTCGTTTTAAAAATAAAAAAAGGAAAATCTATTTTTAAGGATTGAATAAGGAAGAACGAAAGGATTTTAACGGCTTTGACGGAGATTTCATAAAATCAGCATTTGCCGTAAGATTTTCAAAAACAATTAGTGAAAATAGATTTTTAATAATCAAAGAAATATAATATTAATGAAAATGTTTTTTTTTTAACGAAATAAATGAATCAATATTTTTATAATATTATTCAGTTAATAATTTACATTCGTTATATCAAATTTTTAAAACGATTTCATAAATTAACTAATTTGAAATAAATGTATATTGGTTATTTTCAAACATAACGTGTTATTCTTAAAAATATTAAAAATTAAACATTAAAATTCAACGTTAACATAATTATAAATTTATGCTTCTAATAAGAATGAGAATTTTTGCCATTTTCCATGATAATAAATAATTTGTATGAAACATTATTGGAAGGAAATATGAATGTTAATACTCAAAAATTCTATTTTTATGTAATTTTATTATAAAATATATTAATACGTATAACATTTACATAATGTCGAACATACATTATTATATACAGAGTTCCGCACAATTCGGCGTTAATTCATTCGTATTTTGTTTTGTTTTTTTTTTTTTTTTTTTCATTTATAATTTTTGTTTTATTCAAATTACTCGTTATTTTGGTATATTTTTCCTTTCTACCTTACGTGAAATTCGATAAGGTAAGAATAAACATCTTAACCATTTTCTTTTCTTTTTTTCTTTCTTCTTTTAATCGTGTGAGGAGCATTTAAGGTTTTAAAAACTTGGCTGTCTTGGTTTATTATCAGAACATTAACTTCGAAATTTTATTTTCCTTACCACAAGCATACGACTTTCAATTAGGGTTTGACGCATATGATATTTTTGTTAACTTTCGAGTTTTTTTTAAGATCGACAATTCTTATTAAGATCGATAATTATTTTTCTCTGAAAAATTCAAGTAGAATTAAAAATCTTTTTTAAAAGATGAATATTTGGTGGATTTAATTCATTACTATTTTGATATTTCCATCGTTGAAATTTTTATAATATTTGTATCGTAATTTGTTTTCTTTACAGCCTGAGTTATTGATGTGTCTTTAAAAACATATGCCAAACAAATAAAATACCATAATCAAAATTGCGCATCAAGTGGTTGTTTATTAAAAATATTAAATCATTACTAAATTATTTTTCTGAAATTTTTTAAAATTTAACAGTAAACTTTAATGTCACAAAAATTTGATATTAAATACCTAACGGTTTTTAGATTTTATCAAAAGAATTTAATAATGTTTTTCATCTTTTGAACGTATGTTTGAAACGTTTTAATTTAGTAGCGATTGTGGTAAAATGTTTTAAAATATTTTCTATGTTTTGAAATTGTTTTTTTATGCTTGAAAACATAGAACATACTCTTTAAAGTTATTTCTATTACAAAGCTCTATTCAAAAGTGAAACCATTACCGAAAATTGATTAATAATATAAAAAGACTATTAAATTTTCAATTATTTTGAGTGGATGATTTTTTTAAAATAAAAATATAAATAATGTTTTAATATCGCGTCGTCGTTGTAAAACTGCAATTCGATGCTTTCCAACATAATACACTTTTTCACGACACTCGTAACAATCGTTTTTATGAATCATACAAAGTTTTATAACATCAGCTGCATAGTTTCGTAAACTATAATAAACTGAATTAACTACAAAATTTTGTTTATCATTAAGTAAAGAAATTATTTCGACACATAAATATCGACTAATATTTTTATTCATATCATCGCACGTTTGAGATTGTCGAGAAAGGATATTAGGAAGCTGACCAAAAGGAAAAAAAGATAACAAGTGTATAACGAGAATATCGACACGAGAACATAGATGTTGTCCAGTTCCAATGGGTAAGCGCACGTTACGATCTATACAATATTGTATACATGTATAAGTACATACATACAGTGAGGACAACATCATTTTCCGTATCCACAACTATGAAAACGGTAGTCTGTACGGCACTTGGGATGAGTAACACGAGGGTGAGATAAAATTGGCCTGACGCGTGGCTATACGTAAATACATATATGTATACACCTCTGTTATATATATATATATATATATATATATATATATATATATATATATACTCGTGTATAGAAGTTCGCCGTAATGTGGTGAAATCATAAATGTCAGTTTGGTAGTGCCATTTTCGTATTTGTGCCAACCCCCTGGGATTTACGACTGTGAAACAGTACGCGTGAGCCTATACCTATGACAGAAAAAAGAGAAAGAGAGAAAGAGAGAGAGAGAGAGAGAGAGAGAGAGAGAGAAAAGTTTGGAACTATTCTTTTTCTTTTTTCTCGTGCTTCTTTTTTTTCCCCATGATTTTCATACACGCTGATTGGCCGATGTTGCATTTGTATGATATGGCTCGTAAGGTGTGTGCTAATCCTGTTATATTTTTTCTTTTATCTTTTCAAATATTTCATCACCCCACGAGAAAAATTGCCAGTCGATGCGCGCGTTGTCGTGGCTGCAAAAAAAGAAAAATATTTTTTTCTCTATGTGCCGAGTTTTGAATTTTTAAAACTGAAAAAAGTTTTGTTCACATCTATACAGAATTACGTTAGAAAAAATTGACAATCTTTAATTTTTTTAATTTAAGATTTCTTTTTGAAATTTTAAAAATTTCGTTAAAAATAATTCTTTTTAATTATTTATTAAAATTTATGTTATATATTTAATGAAAACAATTTTTGTCGAATTAAAATATAATTAACTTTTAATCCGTTAATTTAACTTGATAGGACTGTAGCATAACATGAAAAGATTGAAAATTCGATTACATATTAAAATAATCGATAATTTAACCGAGTCCTTTGCGCTCTTTTTACAGTACATTTAAAAATTGGACGAATGCGTAATTAGATAAATTATTCCGACCGCTATTAAACGTAAAAAAACAAAGTAATTTTTAAAATCAACCATACACCGAGAAACAAAAAAAGAAAACAAACAATTTCATCGACAAAAATCCAACAAAGTTACTTAATCAATTTTTTGATCGAATTTCCAGCACGGTATTCAAGGATACCAACGACACGTACCATTCACCGTACCATTCGATGTGATATATGTATGCAACGAATAGCCAATCGAAATTGGTGCGTTAACTGCTTTTCTCTGTCTCTGTCTGTCTGTCTCTCGTTCTCTCGGTACTAGAATGACACAACGCGCGTCCCACGCGCGCGAATCACAAAGTTACAAGATGGCCCGATCGCGCGGATCTAATTGCGGACTTTGTCGAGGACGCAACTCTCGGTCGGATTGGTTTGACGAAGCCCGACGTACGAATTATGTCGCTTGGCGCACCACCTCTTTATCGATTTCCGTCCCTGACCGATTTGATTTTGTAAATAGCTTTGTATTCTATCGTAGAACGTACATACGTATATGGCGTATTCGATCGGTAAACGGTTACCGTAATTACGTTTCTCTCTATTCGCTTCTTTTCGCGTTTTGATTTAGTTTGTGTTTATCGATGGTTTCGTTACTTCTTGAATTTCGCTTTCACAACAAAACGAATCACCTCTACCAAATTTCTCGCTTACTTGGTAGAAAATATTTGCGCACGTTTCAACGTGCAACGGTTCGCGAGACCGGTGCAACTTACACGAGTACTTGAACTATACCTATCGTCATTTTTTTCCAATTAAGCCCAGCCGTAAGAGAGAAGAGAGAAAGAGAGAGAGAGAGAGAGAGAGAGAAGAAAAGGAGAACCAACCCAAGTCCCTCATTAAAAAGGCCCATTCGTGGCTTTAGTGCTCCTCGTGAATTCGTGCGCCCGCAAGCTAATTACCGCACGTTCCGACCGCGACAAAGATCCGGGGAGCCACACGACTCGCGGGCGCATTCTCGAGAACCGTAATCGTAGCTTTAACCCCTCCCCCTATGCCCTTTCACCCTCTTCTATCCCCATTAACGTGGAAGATTTGCCGCACTCGATTTTAAAGCAGTTCACTTGGATTTTTCATCCATTGGATAAGCTTAATTCTGTCTTTGTTCTTTATTTTTACAAGCTTGTTTACTTCATTGCGTCGTAAAATTTTTACGATTGCTCGATATCTTTAGACGGATCTACGATGCAAGTTTGACATTTAATCGGATGTGAAAATTTTAATTGTTTTTGCGGAGGCCAAAAATAAATTTGATCTACAATAGCGTAGATTGATAGTTTTTCTAACAACGTATCTTTTTTCTCTTATCAAGATTAATCATGAAAAGGATTTTATTTAAAAATATACTTAAAATATGCTACGTATATATCGTCGCTCATTTTCGTCCTTAATTAAATAATATTGAACAAAAGCGAGCATTTTAAGAATGACGGATATATTTTATTACGGATCCATAAGTATTGTAGATATAAAATGTTTAAAACAATAATTATCATCATATTAAATTATAAGCAAAAGTAGGACAATAATTGATATTTTATATTGGTTGAAGTGTATTTTAAAATAACACCAATAAAAATATCTTTAAATCTTCATTTATATTACAATTTATTATTGTTATTTTTTTTTTTCATATAATAATTCATTTAATAACGTTAATAGGTTAAGATAGACCGAGGATATCGCGCTATAGTAATCCATTCGTAAAATAAGACATTTTCCACGGCAAAGCCGCGCCGCGTTTCAACGACATCAAAGACAACGCGCCTGTATTCTCACCCATGGGTTTAACCAATCTCCAGCTGAGATAATTTCGCTTACAAATGTGTAATATATATATATATATATATATATATATATCTAATTACAATTATCAAGGGATGACAACTGGGTAGGTCTACACCACACCGTCACGCTCGAACGCTTGGACTCTCGGTGCGCGTTTATCTGACCGCGGAACGCGAACCTCGACAATGCCAGATTCACAGAGAGGAAGAGAGAGAGAGAGAGAGAGAGAGAGAGAGAGAGAGAGAGAGAGAGAGAGAGGGAGGGAGAGAAATAGAGGGAAAGAGAATACCTCCATCGGGCGAGGACGACAACGAGAGCCCTTTGGATGAGCCTCCACGTTGGACTATCAGCCCGGAGGAGAAATGTGGGTTGATTTGATTGGCGGCTTGATTATCAGCTTCCATTGACTGCTCTGCCGTTGACTATCTATTCCTCTTATATACACCGATGCTTGTGCGCACTCTTTTTCTCCCTTTCTCATTCTCTTCCACTTTCTTCCGTTAATTTCGACGAAAAAATCTAACGTCGCGTATGTGTTTATTTATTCGATCACGATAGTAAATAATTTCTCGACGAGTGTTGAAATTTCAAAGTAAACGGGTTTAAGACAACGTTTGATGCACGCGAAATGACCGATAATAGTCCAGTAAATTTTAATATTTACTTCAAAAATATGTGAATATTAAATAAACTATTGTCGAAATTATTGATAAACATTGAAGTTACTTTAAAATTTAATATTTTAATCGTTCTTGATAAAAAAAAAAAAAAAAAAAAGATGAAAATCGAACGATTCCCGGATAATAATCAAAGATCAGCTTTAATGAATTTCAAATTAGATATTGATATTTAGTCTAAGTAGCCCAAGTATTTTATAAGTTTTAATAAAATAATATTTAATGATAAGGCTCTTTCAACGTAACGTAAAATAATTTAAAAGTATTAAAACTTTAAAAATTCGATTTTAACTTTTGGCAGTTGTATTAAATCTCTTTGATAAATTACTACGCTATCATCTACTTTTCGTAAGCTTAATTTTTGTGTGTTTTTTTTCTTCCCTTTTAGAAAATTTGAAAATTAATTTTAAAATAAAGAATGTTTTTTTAATTTTATTTTGTAAATGAAATTTTTTTTTTTTTTTCGACTGATTTATCTTTGTAGGTTATCGAAGAAAAAAACAAAAGCAAAGAAAAAAGAAACGATGTATGAATATAAAAAAGATAATATTATGTATCAGTACTATAACAGAGTACATTAATCGACTATGAAATTCAGATAAGCAAATGAATTATTCTACGTTGTAGGCTTTTGTAAAGCGCCAAGACTGTAAAGAAAATGTTTTTCTCATCCACTCGTTCTGATACTTTACGAAAAAAAAAAAAAAAACAAATTGAAGCCATCATGAAGTATAAGTCTCACTCTGTTATCTTTTGTATAATTTGATGAATTCTATATACTCGTATACGTGAAATAAAAATTAGTCGTTTTGGCAAATGAAAATATGCATTTTTTATCGTCTAATTTTACATTCCTCTCTATGATAAAAGGTTCCTTTTTTTTTTTATGCATTATTTGACACTGTGCTTCTAGATTAATAGTTACAAGTTCAACCGTTCTTTTTCTTTTTTCCATTTGTTTCCTTTATTTATGATACACTATAGTCTCACGAAAAAAAAAAAAAAAAAAACTAAACATTTTCATCGTTCTTATTCAATGTATAACGCGTTAACCCCAATAATAACTTTGATAAATTTTTCGTCATCGATGTACAATTTTCATTTTTATTCTCCCTTTTCATTTTTCTTATCATTACTTCTTCGTGTATCCGCACACGTGAATATATAGTGTCGTCAATCATGGAGGTTTTCATTTCGTCTTTGTCCTCCATCACTATCGATTGTCGACTACTCAATAACTCGCCCAAAAATAATCTCCTTCTCTTCGCGGCCTTTTTTGTTTTATTTTCTTCAAAATGTGATTATTCATCTTACAACGCGATTTTTCATTAGTTCCATCTTTTATGTTGGATAAATAATGAATCATTTTAATGTATTTTAGAGAATAATTTTTTTTTTTTTTTTTTTTTAATAAATTAGAGATTATTCCGTGCGAAGTGCGAATTTTTCATTTGATATTGTAGGAATGATTCGTTTGTCGATAATTTTGCAACTTACATATTTATTTGTTGTCACTTATTTAATAATGATAATTTAAATTTATTCATTGTTAAGTTCATAAATATATTGCAAAGACAATTATTAAAAGTATATTAATTGAAATGTATAAAAAGGAAATTATAAAAAACTTCACTCCTAAATTGAATTATGAAAATATTTTTTTAATGCAGTATATATTCTTAATTTATAAAAATAATAATTTTAATTGCTATAAAAATAATACATATTTAAAAATATTGATTATATATATATTATGTGTGAGAAAAAAAAAATAAAATCACATTACAAAGCATAAAAAATAATGCGCATCATTCAATATAATTTAAAATAAAATTATTTATACGCAGATAAAATAATCTACCTTATTGTGGATTTTTTAATAAATATTTTTTGCGTTACGAGGTGGACATGTTACACCATTTTTAATATGATTAATCTTGGAAATCAAACTTTATATGTAGATAATAAATTAGTAAATAAAAAACTTTATTTCAAAATTCATTGTGAGAGATAATTGATAATTTTAAAATGTTAACAATATATTTAATCATAAAAAAAAGAACTTTTTTAAGCCTTCGATATAATTTTTTATTCAACCGTATTAATAACAAAGACCAAAGGCTTCTTATAAAAATTAAACCAATTGTTTCCAAAAGTCAATAAATTAACGATTAATCTTTTCTCCTCTCCTCTTAATCGGGGAAAAGAGCATTTTTCTTTAACAAATCAAATCAAAAGCGCAAGGAAAATGGCGCGCGTGCAACTAAAACCCACTCGAAATCCGAAGCAATAGCTTAGATAAATCCTCGTCGTGCGACGTCACCCTCGTCGTCGTCGTCGTCGCGTACTTCCCCGCGCGATGTAACGCCGGTGAGTTAACTCAACCGAATTAAAGGGAAAGGAGAAGAGAGTCGAAGCCAGTCGAACGAGCTTCCAGCACATTAAGCAGTTCGGGGGGTATCGGTATTCGGCTCCGTCGTGAATCAACTTGGCCGCACGAGTGAGCTTTCGAGTAAAGCGCGATAGTTTCGTCGTCGTCGTCGTTGTTGTTGTTGCTGCTGCTGCTGCTCCTCGATATTAAAGAGAGAGAGAGAGAGAGAGAGAGTTGCTCGAGGATTTTAGAGATGATATAAGTAAGTTTTGCACGTGTCTTTTGTTTCGTCGACTTTTTGCCGGCGCTATTTTTCGACGGGCCGATTAATCATAACGTTAGCTCGGGGTGCAGAAACGCGAAAGCGAACGATCGTTGGTTATCCGCGGGATTAATCATGCGATGTTAATGCGACGAGGAGAGGATTACATAACGTTATCTTTGAATTAACGTAGCGTGCCGCGCGCTAATGCTCCGATTTATCGCGTTGCGTTTAGCTTTGTAATATGTTTGGCGCGGTGAGTCAAGATCATTGTTTTGTTATTAACGTTGTGATCTACGGAAGCGAAAAATTCTTCGTTAAAGTTTATTCGCCCTTCGTTTAACGATCGATGTTTAATTACGAAGCGTGAAATTTAAATGCGGTATAATCTTTGGTTATCGATCTTCGGTTATCGTACGCTAAATTTTTTGTTACGCTAATATTTTCTTTTTATAAATATTTTAAGAAAAATTCATAAATTTTCGTTTGGTAAAATCTACAAAATGTAACATCGATGATATCGCTCATCCAATGGCAACCGTAACAATTAAACGCCAATGAATAATAATAGCTTATGAAAATTATTAAAAGCTTTTGTCAAATCGTTACTGTTTATTTTATTTTATTTTATTTTATTTTTTTTTTTAATTCCAGCGCTCTACGATATAATGGTAATTAAAACGATCTGCCAATGCAGCCGAGTACGCTTTGCTAATTATTTAAATTCACCTTTCCGCAGTCTATTAATAATTACCGAAATGGAAAGAAAAAAAAAAAAAAACTGGTGAAAAAGATGAATGAAGAAAAAGAGAAATTGGTTAAAATACGTGGTTGTGCATTCTCCAAGGAAGCGCGAAATCGAGTAAAAAGTAGAAAACGGAATTCACTTATATTAACTCGAAATGTCTCTCTCCCTCTTTCTCTCTTTCTTTTAATCTCTCTCTCTCTCCCCTTCACTCTCTTACTCTCATACACACACTCTCCCTCTCTTTCTCTCTATCTCTTTTTCTCTTTTTCTCTCTCCCTCTCTCATCCGCTATATTTCCTTTTTTTAACCGACGAATCGTTCGGGCATCGCGCGGTCGTGTAGGCAGAGAGTTAGGTAGCGGTGGTAGTGCACGCGCTCGTGGGATTTATTAAAATCCTACGTGACCGCGGGCGCTGACGCCGACGTTGCACGCGGAAAGAGAGGGAGTAAAAGAGAGAGAGACAGAGAGATAGAGAAGTCGCCTCGTTGATACTTTTCTTTCTCTTTTCCTCGTGTACTTTCTCTCTTTCTCGCTCGCTCCATGTCGCGATCGACCTTTGCGTCAATTCGATGGAACGACTTTTTTTTGTTCCGAACGCGCCCTTTCTTTTTCTTTCGCTTGCATTTTTTTTTTTTTTTTTGTTTTTTTTTTACGAGGATAGAGAGAACCACTGGTAGGTGGAATTTCAATGGGTTTTTACGCGAATAGATGTGTGTGTGTGTGTGTGTGTGTGTGTGTGTGTGCACGCGTGCACGGGGTCGAAGGCGAGGTCAACAATTCGTGGGGAATTCGAAATTTCACGGGTCCGCGATTTTTTCGATAATTGGTATTCCCGTATTCATTCAGAATTTTCTTTTTTAAGTTTTTTAGCGTGTCAAGGATTTTTTATTCGGCCCGCGCTGCTTGCTCTTGTTATGCTTTTTTTAACACTTCCTCTGTTTTGTTCATTTACATAAATTTGGATTTCGATGTGGAGAAGCATGAATTGGTTTTTGTTTTACAGCGAAAAGTTGGCGGTGAACTTTTTGATTTTTTATTTTATATTTATAAATAATTTTTAAATTCTTTATAGAATATTCAGTTTTGAATATGTATAGAGCTGACTATTTGTGATTAATGAAAACCGTTGAAGAATTCAACTTTAATTAGAATTATTGCCAACATTATTAAAATTCTTTTATAAAAGCATAATCCAAAAATAGAACAGAATATATTGATAAAAAAAAATATTTTATTTTATTTTTCTTTCAAAATTTTTAAAACACATCCAAATTTAATTGGATCGCTGCAAAAATAATTTTTAACAAACTGGTTTTAATAATCTTTTAACTAAAAACTTGTTAAATCATGTTTATATATACGTTATTTTACAAACAAAAATAGGTAAATATCTAAATATTCGGAATAAAAGAAAAAAAGGAAAAAAAAAATTTTTTTTCATTAAATTCAAATAAATATAATTTATTAATTTTATTTATAGTGAATATTTTTATTTATAATAAAACAAGTTAAAATAATACTTTGTTTATCTTTTAAGTGACGGCAAATAATTTATAAATTCATGATAAATAAACATATTGAAATTGGTTAATTTATCGAGAGAATGCATTAATTTTGCGAAAAAATAAATTAAAAATAAAACAACGAAAACACCATCCAAATAGTAACCTAGTTATAGTAACAAAATATTATTTTCTTAACTTTGTTTTCTTTCGCGCATTTAAAACTACTTCGATTAAAATATTTACTTGCAAATGTTTAAACAACTCTATATAATTTAAAAAGGTAAACATTGCAATTAATTAATACGTTTCGTATTTTAAATAATTGAACAAATAATTAAAAATATTTAACTCAAAAATATCGGGGTATCGAGATTTCAACGATAACATCAAATTATGACTCGCGTATATTCACGAGGACATTCATAATGATTGAAAACGGCAATTAGTAAAAGCGTTACAAACGTAACCACTCGCAACGTATACAGATTAAATATATATATTTATATATATATATATATATGTATGTATATAAAATACGTTTCGGCATTTCGATCATAGCGACGGCGAACAATGAACAAGAGCGAACGAACATTGTCACTTGCTGAAATTCGCGTGAATCAAATCGCTCGAGTAGCTCTCACATAATTTTCACCGAATCTTTGATGTATGCTCGCGCTGTCGCATTATATACATCCAGAGAGAAAGAGAGGGAAAGAGAGAGAAAGAGAGAGAAAGAGAGAGAAAGAGAGAGAGAGAGAGAGAGAGAGAGAGAGGAAGTAGGGAAAAGAAAGGTATGTGCTGGGCGCTTACGCGTACAAATGCACTTCTCGCTGATTGAAATTTATAAATCAGCAAATGAGCGAACTGTCGTTGTGCGAAATAAATAATACAGGATAAATAATACAGATAGATAATGCAGGATGGCTACTCCATCAATTTTCTCTCTCTCTCTCTCTCTCTCTCTCTCTTTATCATTCTACCTCTCGTAAATAGAGCGAAAGGCGCAATATTATGAGAGATGGAAACGTCGCTGTCAGATTTTGTATGTCGCGATCGCAGGTTTTGATTACACGACGAATGGGCGAAGCGGTTTGATGAAAACGTTGAGCGACGCGTTGTACTTATTAAACTCGACGATATGCATGTATGAAATTTCTCTCTCTTTCTTTTCCTCACCCAACTATTATACCTCGTTTGATGAGTATATGAGAAATTTTTTATCGCCGAGTATGCTTAAGTTACGTCCATGGATCTCATAGGGAATATTCGTGGATGAGTGATTTTGGCATATTAGATGATGGAAAATGGAACGAATTTCGTTTTTTTTTTTCCATCCCTTAATGGGTAGATTAAAGATGCTATGATTTCAGTTGATAATGAGAATTTTTAAAATTCACTCTGTGAACAGAGAATTACAAAAATGAATAAGAAATCAAATAAGTCTGAACGAGCCTGGCCATTATCTACTTACAGATTTTTATATGATATCTAACGAGCGTTTTTAATTTTTCACATCGCTATGTTTATAATTCCTTTTAATTTTTATTTATAGCCGCATTTTGTAAAGAAAACTAATTTTTTTCATAAATAATTATGCAACATTACCATTATTAGCGAGTTATCATTTTTATTTTAATGAAGGGAGAAATGCCTTACAGTCATTAAAGATCCACTTGTAAAAGAAAAAAGAATATAATAAAAACAATAACAGAACACGATTTTTTCTGAAAAAATATTTCGTTAGTTTTTCCTCGTAACGAGCGTAGTTAAATAAAGAAAAATGAAGAGCAAGAGAGAAAGAGTGTAACAATAGAAGTATAATCACCGAAAGAGAGTCAAAATAAAGAAAAAAAAAGATAAAAATAAGTAAAAACAGTACGGAAAAAGCCTGCGGAGCAAATATCCTGCTACTAGCTTACCTCTTTTCTCCTCCTCCACCCCTCTCTCTCTCTCTCTCTAACTCTTTCACGGTTAACTTTTGGCCTTTTTCCCTACGGTAGCGGAGCTCTCGCGTAAAAGGAGAAATAACGTCGAGCGCGAAATTCATCGGGCATCGGCAGAGTTTTTCCCAGATGTGCAAACGACGCCGAAATAAAGGGAACAAGAGTGGATGGAGAAAGAGAGAAAGAAGAGAAAGAAGAGACAAAATTAATGTCTTTGGCTCTCGGCTCGATTGAAGCGGAAGTTCCGTTTCGATTTGCCTAGTTTTCCTCCCGCGGGCCTTTCATTTGTTTTTTTCTTTTTTCTTTTTTTTAAGTTTTTTCTTTTCTTTTTTTTTTCTCTTTTTTTTTTTCATCGTCGTTGACCAGAGGATCGCTGCGACGATTTTTTTTCCCGTCCCTGTCCAGCACGCGAGTTCTATTTTCACGTACACTTGTAGAGGTATGTGTACGCGGATGTGTCTGGCTTTCTCTCTCGATCATACGAGATTTTTCTAACGAAGGATAGCGTCGTTGAGTCGATTATCGTGAATTTTTGGCGGTTTTTCCATTTTAAAGTTAAAAATGTTCCGCTAGAAGATCAAAGGTTTTTATTTTATTTTATTTTATTTCTTTATTCTTTTTTTTTTTTTTTTTTTTTTTTAAATTGTATTAGCTTTTGAGATCGTTTGAATTTAAATTTGAAAGGTAGAAATGCAAACAGAAAATGACTTTTAAATTACAAAGAATCTTGGAGATGATAATTGATATTTTTTCAAAAAAAATCATTTGATCAAACAGAACGTAAAAAGTCTTTGAAAAAGAAAAATTTTAATATACGTCGATCATTTCCATAAAATTTTGAATTCGCTGCTTAAAATTCAGTTTGGATTTCATTTGTAATTGACTCAATTAACTGGAATTGAGTATTTCCGTTTACGAAACAAATGCTCGTGCTTTTTTTATATTTAATGCGACATTTTAAAGTTTGATTTCCAATTTACGATAGGCACGCGAACACTTTGCGTTTTTCGTTTTAAAACACTAGCTCTGCGCATCATTGTTCAAAAGCAGCCCGTATGTTTGATTGGTAAATGAATTTTAAAGGTCTTTTTCCGTTGTTGTGCGAACCCGTGGATTTTTGAACCTGTAAAGTTAATTATTCAGCGTTTGTTTAATTTACATTTTAAATTGAACTATTGTTGTACGTTTCGCGATTCAAAGAAGGGTAATACAAGAACAAAAAAAAAAAAAAAAAAAATAAAAGGAAAATATAAAAATCGAACATTTAGTAAAAACTTAAAATCGTTGGACAAAATGATAAAATAATATGTTTATATGGAATTTCATGAAAACGTATATTATTTATTAATCAATATATCGACATTATAATAGTAATGTGAAATATAAAATTGGTTGACATTTTTTTTGTTTTTTTTTGTGTGCAACGTATCAGAATAAAATCCACAATAAAATACATTATTTAATATGCGTAATAAATCATTTTTTGGTTTTTTAATACCACGCATGGAAATTATAATATAAGATAAATTTATTTATTTATATCAGATTTGATAAAATTATAAGGTAAACAAAGTAAAGTATCTTGTGCATTTATATACTTTCTCATGCCTTCGCTTATTATTATCGTACTACGACAAAATCGATATTGTCAGTAATTTTAAACTTGTTATTTTATTAAATCATTAACATCATTTGAAACAATCGTTAAAAATCTAGTTTTATTCATAATAATTTTGATCGAATTTTTGATTTTTCTTTCTTTCTTTTTTTTTTTTTTTTTTTTTTTGTTTTTTTTTTTTACTAAATACATTTTTTTTTTATTTATCATTCGAGCGTAACAAGAAAATATCATCTTCATTGCTTATAAGTGAAGCTCCCACGCACCGGCATCGGCACAATTTAATAATTTTATAAGTTTTTATAAATATTACAAAAAAAAAAAAAAAAAACCAAGGAAATAATACATTAAAAAAAGGTGAAGGTAAAATAAAATACCTAAAACTCAACGACAAATCAATTCGGCCGATGATAAATCAATCGCGTAACTTTTCCAACAAACAGCTTCGACATATCGTCCCTTTGCCAGACTCCTCGTTCTCTAGCGAGCAAACGCAAAATCATCAATCGTCGGTAATCCGTTAATCCGTTAATCCGCGCAATCGTTGCAGGTTGTATCCCGAGGGAGCTTCACTAAGGAGGCAACGGCAACAGCACCAGCGCTACCAAACCAGCAGCCGAGGGGTCAATCATCGCGTTAGATTCCAGCCTTGGGTTCCGGCTTATCGCCGTCGAAGATCGAAGAAAGAGAAGCTCGCGAGACGGCGCGCGAACGTTAGGGCGAGAAGGCGCGCGCGCCGGGCAGTGCGTAGTAGGATAAAGAGCCGTCGTCCGAATTCAAGGACTGCGTTGGGGCGCCGCCGCGGCGAGAAAATAGCGCGCGGGCGCTCACCTCGCGATCAACAAACCGTAACGATGGAGAGCTTCGTCGTCGCCGCCGCCGCCGCCGCCGCTGCCGCCGTTGTAGTCGTCGTCGTCATCGTCGCGTTGCTCGTCGCCGTTTTCTTCTCGCTGGGCGTTGTCGGTTGCCGTTGGCTCGAGTAAGCGTCGATCGACTTTCTTGATTGTCAGATGCGCAGAGGATCGTCGTGCGCGTGGCTCGGCTTGTGTCGCGCCGCGCAAAAGCTCAGTCCGAAGCACAGCATCAGCAGCGCTACCGCACAGACCAACAGGTAACTCGACCACGATACCGAGCACCTTCCTGTGAACAGATTTAAAAAAAAAAAAAATGTTTTTTATTTTATTGCTTTAACGAGATATACTTTTAATATATTTAGTAATGATGATGCGTCTTGGAATCATTTGTTATTTTCATTTTCGTGCTTTCAAATGAAGAAGTGTGATGAATAAGATAATTGTGATGTTAATGTTTATAGCGTTGAAAATGTCAAAATCATTTAAGATTTTAATGTATGATACTTGTGATAGTACGTAAATGCCGACAATAAAATTATGATTTAAAAGGACACTTTTTCATTTTTGGACAAGTTATGATGCTTTATAAGGAAATTCGACCTCTCGGTTAAATGCGACACATTTATCAAAGCGAAATTTAAATGTTCTATGAAACTATCCATTAAAGAGTGATTTTAACATTTCCAGTGCACGGAAAAATACCTTTTTTCTTTTAGAATAATCAATTGAAATATTACATAAAAATGATAAGAAAAATACCTTTTACTCGTGAATATTAATATTTAAACGTTATATCGTTATTTTCTATTTTATTCATTTCAAGAAGGATCAATCTCTTTATTAACTTAGTATATTGCATTTCTCTCCGTAAATCAATGAAAATATTTAGATCTCTCAAATATATAAATAGCTCTCTTTTAAAATATATAAATGTTTCAATTCTCTCCGATAATGGAACGTTGAAAGGAAAAATCAAAATACACCGAGATTATCTTGATTTTCCGGTTAGCAAAAACAAAAGAGAAAGAAAAGTAAAAAAGAAGAAAACACATCGAGATAAAGAAGGGAAAGAAATACAGAAGAAATAGCTGAAGATGACTGAATCTTTTTCCTTTCTTCTTCTCCGTTTATCTTTCGTGTGCGACGTCTTTTTCGGTTTCATAGCGTTAAACCGTATACTTTCCCTCTATATATGAGTAAAGAAACACCAGACCGAGGCAAATGGAGTTATCGAACTCAGTATAAAATTGTCTACGTGCAATCTCCTTCGTGTTATAAACTTCGATCCGTTTTAATTTTTTCGCGTCTTGTTCGATTGTTTCGAATTCGATGCCACCTAAAAGCTCTTTCGTTTATTTATTTTTTTTCTTCGCGGTGATCCGCTAAGCTTTACCCTCCTCTTTGAAATTTGATTAATTACGAGCTTATATCGTTATTGTTAAATATTGTTTGCTGATAGATCGATTTTCCGATTCTCGGTTTTAACGTCCTGTGATCCCGGTATTAAATTACGGCGGTGAAGAAAAATTTTCAATTTCTTTCGAGAGCCAGAAAATTTATCGACTCTAAAGGCATGTTTTTTAAATTAGAAAGTTTTTTAACGTCGAGGATGATTATATACGTAGAATGAAAAAAGTCATAAAAAATTTGTAATTTATATAAGTATGGATATGAGCAATTTGAAATTATAATTTTAATGTTGGTTAAATTATTATTTAACAAATTTTTCAATAAAGAGTTTTGAAAATAATTTGAAAATAAATTGAAATTTATCCTATTGAGTAATATGAAATTATAATATTAATGTTGATTAAATTATTATTTAATAAATTTTTCAACAAAGAGTTTTGAAAATAATTCGTGAATAAATTGAAATTTATCCTAACAGTAATAAAAATTGAATTTCTGACGTTTGACAAAACAGAATTAAAAGCTAATACGAATTTAACAAACTTACTCGTTGACGAAGGAAAATTCACGAGAAAATTCAAATCTTATTCTTGTCTCGAAACCGAACGAATTTTTTTAAAATGTAGGTGAAATTTATCAAACTCATTATAATAAATGACAGTTGATTAAAGAAACGATAAAGTAAGTCAAAAAAAAAAAAAAAAAAAAAGGAGAACAAAAAAAGAAGAGAACAAACTCGCCAACAAATGCACGCATTTTACTTCTTCTCTTTCCATGCGTCCGAGAAAACGATAAGCTTAAATTCCGTCATAAATATTCCAAGGACCTGCAATTTTCTCTTTCGTCCTTCCTGAACACTCGCGTACATATATGTATGTATATAAATGTAGACCGCTATTTTTATCGTCTCCATCGCACTCGACTATTTCTTCTTTTTCTTTCCTTCCTCGTCACATTTAACCACGCTTGCGTTTCCCGCTATACTTTTCTCTCATTCTCTGTCTTTACTTATCGTTCTTTCTTTCACTCTCTATCTCTCTCTCTCTCTCTCTATCTCTCTCTGTTTCTTTCTTTCCTCGTACTTTCGATATCCGGGATTTTCGTCAGTTATATATGGCGAATGTCGAGTAAGAGGGAGAGAAAGAGAGATCGACATCGTTTCGCGGTATTTGTGGAGCGCTTAAGGCGACGACTATATACGGATGTGGCTGTCGTCGTTGTCGATGTCGTAGTCGTACGGAAACTCGAAATTCCTTCAAATCGGCCATTGCACTGGATGGAGCGTTAGCAAGCAAGCCCCATTAAATTTGTCATTTCGGATCTGTGCTAACGTCTCCCTCCCTTTCTCGTACTCGTTTCATTTACTTCTCTTATTTGTTTTTTCGCTCTTTTTGCTAGTAAGCTTCGTTTATTTACGTTCGATACGCTTTATCATTTATTTTCAATCTCTTACCAAAAATTTTATATCCCTCGGAGCTTTTAAAATTTTCACAGTTAATCATATCGACGAAATGGCGCGATACTTTAACGTTTGATCATCACTTGTTGACCATCGAATGAAAATTAGGTCGGGTGTAAAGATAAAAGAAGAAAAAAAAAGAAATAAATAAATAAAACGTGTAACGTTATACGAGCGAAAATCGCGCGCGTGGATCCCAGCCAACTGTAGTTATCGACCGCAAAGTTCAGTATCTCAATGTTGTATAAGAGAGGATATTGTTCTGTATACCGTACGGAACACGAAACTGCATTATCAACTTTGTACCGTATTAACAAGTAACGAAAATAACTCGCACGTTACATATCGCTATAAACAAGTACAAGGAAATGAAAGAGAAGATTATCAACGTATCTACAATATATATGTATATATGAGAAAAGTCTCGCCAAAAGGGCAATACTCGTCCACGTATGTCGTAAAAGAGATTAAGATTACTATCTCGAAAGTGAATTTCCAAAGACTTTTTTATTCCTTGTATGTTACTTTTTCCACGAACAAAGTTCCCCTCGGATTATCATTTGTTTTGATCATTAATATCGTTTTGAGTCTCGACGCTGGCAAAGTTTTTATCGCGATGATATTTGATAGCTACATTCGATCGGTGATATAAGGTCAGTGAAAATGATTAAAGATTGCGATCGTATATTTGGCCTCGTGAAAACTTTTTAAGCTAAGCCATACTTGTGATGTATTTATTTTTTTTTTTTTTTTTTTTTTTTTTTATTTTTGTAAAAGAAAATTTCGTTTGTATTTTTTTACAAGGGAAAATAAATCGCTCAAAATGTTTAACACGTCGATAGCGCACGATACCGAAGGAAAATCAAACCGATCCCTAATCACCAAAGCTTGACTCGCCGTCGTACAGGCTAGTTCGTTCATGCGCAGTAAAGTAGTAAAAGCAAGGCCGCGTCTAAGCTCGATAGAGCTCAAAGGTCATCGTCGCCGAGCGAAAATAGAGGCTCGAGTGATTCACCAAGCTGTACGCGCACTTGTATGCGTATAACGCGCAAACGTATGCACGTACACGAGCGTGTAACGGATGGTAAGAGATGGAGGAGGAGGAGGAGGATGAGCAGGCGGTAGTAGAAATCGACTCACCGAGATTGTAGACGTTGGCCCCCTTGCCGCAGGACTCGCGCACCTCACGGTTGTCCCAGCCGACGGGATACATGACCAGTCCGCCGCAGATCATCGTCGCTGTGAACAAGAAGCCCAACCGATCGATTGATTAGCATTTGTTCGTGTACGGCCGAGTGGGTGATTGTTCGTGTGCTCGCGCCCGCGTGTATGTGTCTATGTGTGGATTTGTGTGTGCATTGCACTCTAAGCGGTTACAATGCCGGTTATTTCTGGCTTGCTGCTCGCTCCGAGCGCATGTGTCTCTGCTTGGGACAAGGAAGAAGAAAGGTTTCGTTTGAAAGGAATTTAACACAGCGTGAATCGTGACTTTTATGAATATTTTTATTTATTTTTTTATTATTTATTTATTTATTTATTTATTTATTATTATTTTTTTTTTCTTTTGATCAATGGATTGATCGTTCAATATATCGCTTAAATTAATCGTTTTTACGAGCGATTTATAATAATTCAACGTAACAAAATTTTTCTGTTCCATTTTCCTTTAATTTTTTAGTGTTTTTATGGCATCTGAAGGGTGATAAAGCGATTTGGAGACTGAATTCGTGACCAGCGTATCAATTTATACAAAGCTAGCATAGTAATGTATTCTGTTCAGATATCTTCATTTAATTGAATGTATAGTGTATTTTCAAAATCAATTCTAGTCAAAAAATAATTATTTTTTACTTATTTTAAATTAGCAATTCATTCTCTATCGTTTAACGAATAATTCATAATTATTTCATAACTTCAATAAAATATATTTAAATGCTAAATATGAAAATATGTATTTTTATAATGTTATTTAAATTAATTTAAGCCATGCGAGAAATCATAAGAAATCATAACATAACGACATGCTCCAAAAATTAAGTTTTATAAAATATGAATACACAGTATGTCGGAAAAGTTCCCGAACTTTTGAAATAAAAAATCGAAAATTACATCTAAAGAAATTTATTCCAGTTAACTTTTAACATAGTCCCCTTCCCTAGATATACACTCATTTGAGCGCTCCATGAGTGATTCGAAGGCTCTCTGGTACTCCTCTGAAGTTATCGCTATGAGACGCTCGGTGCAAGCCGCTTGAATGCTCGGTACATCTTCAAAAAATCGTCCTTTCAAGGCCATTTTTAGCTTGGGAAATAGGAAAAAGTCGGCTGGAGCCAGATCTGGCGAGTATGGGGCGTAATTGATGCGTGGAATCTGATTTTCGGCGAGATAACGCTTCACAATGTTCGAAGAATGAGCAGGCGCCACGATGTTCAAATTTCTCATCCATCGTAGAGCTTGCACTGGGGTACTAAACACACGTTCACTCAAGCACGTCTATCTCGGCAACTAATGAACGGATACTGGTGAAAAAATTCTCAGACACTCCAGAGGGATGTAGCAACATAGTACCGGTGTCGTCCAAGAGGCCACCTCGTGGCGCCACTCGTACAAGCGCTACAAAATAAGTTCGGGAACTTTTCCGACATACTGTGTAAATTATTTACATTATTTTCAACTTCTCGGTAGTCATGCAAGTAAACCAATTAAATAAACCAAAAGAAAAATCTTCAACGCCAAATTAAGCAATTCTTAAAATCTACAAAGTTTTAAACTTAATCATTCTAATAGAAATACACTCGACAGAAACAATAATTAGCTCAATCCGCGCTGAGCAAACTCGCGCCAGAACGTTACGGCGACAAAAACACAAGCGCCGCAATTGCGCATACACACGCGTGATCGGGTTTTGGGTTTTATGCTAACCGCACAGGCACGCATGCGATACCGCGCGTCAAAATTGCAACGTGGCAACTCGCATACCATCCAGACGGGAACAGATCAAAGTGGACAGATTATCAATAGAGCGACGTGTGCAAAGGCACGTCTAGAATGCAATGCGTTGAGGCGTATGCGAAATTATTCCCGGCGCGTTTGATAAATCCTTTCTCGTACCTTTTTCAAAAGACCAACGGATCGTTAATATTTAGTGAAAATTGACAAAGTGTGTGCATTCATTATGACGAATGGGGAAAATTTTTAGCGAGAAGCGATATTCTCTGTTTCTCTCTGTCTATCTCTCTCTCTCACACACACACTCACACACACAAACACGCATACACGCACTCTCGCTTAGTGACATTGAAACTGAGAAAGAGCATTTTTTTTTAAAGGAATATAGTACATTGTGTAGGTCGACGCGGTGGTATCGTATCGTCGAATTTCTTCTTTTTGGGATTGCAAAGATTGATTTTAGTCGAGTTGTAAATAATTCCATGCAGGTTTTGGTATTTGATACTTCATTTAGTTAAAATAGTTTTAGAAAAGCATAAAAAGGTTGCTTGCATCGAAATATATTTAAAATATAAACTCTTTTCAATATTTTTATTAATAATTTGATTGCCACTTTTTATTACTTTCAATGATAAAATTTACGTTAATATTTAAACAAAAATTAATCAATTTTTAATAAAAAGAACAAGAAATAATATATACAATAAATAATCAAATAATCCATAAGAAAGCGACAAACAACAAAATTAGCCACTTTTTATAAATTCGACATTTCGAACTTTAAAAAATAATTTTACACTGAAGACGTCGTCTCCGATGTCGGAAAAAGCTGAATATATACAGTTATATACATACACAAACATATACTTATATGGTATAAAAAGTAAACGATTTGCATTCGAATAAGAAACTGACGACAACGACGACGTGGCAAGGGAAAAAAGAATCGCTGGTGTTATAGGGAGCAAAGAAAAGCAAACTTAGTCACAAACGAAAAATACGAGGGTACCATGGTGTATAAGACTACGAGGGTAAGGGAATGGAGGACGTCTCTTCGCGCGTCAAAGGTCAAAGAGAGTAAAAAAAAATAGAAGTAGAAAAAACGAGTGGAAGGCAAAAATAGGAGGAGAAGAAAAGAAAAAAGAGAAAAAAAAGTACGGGAGCTGCTCGGAGACTGAACTTTCTCACTCTCTCTCTCTCTCACTTTCTTACTCTAAGTAGAAAGAGAAAAAAGGAATAGAGAGTTGAACAAAAAAAAAAAGGGAAAGAAATGAAGGGAATAAAAGAGAAAGAAAAAGAGAGGGAGAGAGAGAGAGAGAGACCGAGATTTGTTTCTCACGATCGAATTTTTCGAAGCGCAGTTCTTACGTCTTCCGAACTGCTGTCTCCTTTTACTCTCGCTCTATCTCTGTCCACACTTTCTTCCGGGGTCGCGGTCAAAGGAGCCAGGATTCTCTCTTTCTGTCTGCGTCACCTTTTTTATATGCTGTCTTTTCGTTTGTACTATCCAACGTTCTCTTACTTTTCCCGTCTAGCGGTTAAAGTATATAGGGGCTTCTTTCCGCGTGTCTAAATCACTGTTTTATCCACGAATAAATCGCCTTTTAACCGTTTTATCGTTAACTATCTGGATATGTGTATTTTTTATCGATATTTTAAGAATTTTCAACGCTATGTATAAAATATTTTGTATAAATATCGTTAATTGATCTATAAGCTTATACTACTCATTCATCTTTAATACATCACGTATAAACTTATATTACTTATAATGATTTGAAGAGCTCGCCGAACAAAATTGCCATTATTATATATGGAACAAGATTTTTATTACAAAACTATTTATATCGAAATAAATTAAATCAAGCGATACATCTAGATCATGATATATGTGAGTGTATCCGCTTTGATTTATCTACCTACATTTGGTGCCTATTAGCACACCAAATACTTTTCAATACCTCTGTCCGTACTTTCCCTTCCCCTTTCTCTTCTTCTCGTGATGCAAGTTCTCGAGATGACCGCTTAGCTAGATCTCATGCTTCATATTGAGAATTTGAAGGTTCTTAAAATGGCTCTAGCATAATTCGGTGGCTGAATAAAGATTTTTATGACATAATTTACGATTCAAGCACTCCAAACGTATTTAAATCAACTCTCGTAAACTTTGCTAAGAGCGAAAAATTGTTTAAACGATCGTCGAAGACGTAAAAACATAAAAAGGTCATGCATGCAAGTTCGCAGTTTTATTTTTCCGCCAAAGTGATAGGTTAATTAAATCATGCAATATATAAATCGTTGAAAAATGTGTAAAATTATTTTTCGATGATTTAAATCTCACATGCAATATAATATTATTTGAAAGAAGAAAAAAAATTTTAAGAATTATCAATAACTAAAAGACCATAATCTAACAAACTCGGGAGAAGCAATAGATAAAGAAAATAGAAGAAATTACTATCAAAGAAGAAGAAAAAGAAGAAGAAGTAGTTGTAGAAAAAAAAAAAAAAAGGATAAAGCAACGGAGTAGCCAAAAAGAAAGATAAAACTCACCGGCGAGTAGTTGAATCGAGCCGAGGAACTTCGTGTGCTTGGGCGTCTTGAGCACGTGGGGCAGGAAGGACGAGGCAGCTGCGAGAAGCGTCAGAGCTCCAATCACGGCGATGGCCAGACCGAAGCAGATAGTCACGGTGCTCGCCTGCCACCAGGGGCTCGGTATGTCCCAGAAGCTGCAATTTCGATTGTCGCTCTCTTACGAACGTGACTTTCTCTTTCTCTCATCCTCTCTCTCTCTCTCTCTCTCTCTTTTGCGGCACATCCTTCGAGCACTATCTTTTTTCAAGTTTTATATCGGAGAACGTGTGTGCAAGAGAGAGAGAGAGAGAGAGAGAGAGGGTGTATACGTGTGCCGATAAGCGTGTAAGGATTTTATCTCTCTCACTCTTTACAATATATCCCTGACGTGGTCTGACAAAGGTGTACGACAACGTATATAAGGGAACGAGGAGCCGATTCCAATTACTTTGAAAGTCGAGTTTGGTGGAAGAAGGAATAGTTGTGTTGAAAGGAACGCAGATGTTCTACTTATCGTTAAAATTCTCTTGATTTTTCTTATCTCGTTTCATCTGAATGCTTTATTCTATTATGAATCTTTTTTAAATTTTGTTTTCTATGCATAAAGATATTTATTTAAAAATATTAATTTATTTGCATCTTAAAAAAGCGCAGTTATAATAATATTTTACGATAACCATTTTACAATAATCAAAGGAAACCATATTTCAAACAAAGTATAATAAAGTTTATGTTTGAATAATTAACGCATACGTAATCAATTTAAAATTTTCAATCTCGTATGTAAATATTTACCCGGTAAACGTTTACCTCGGGCACTTTCTATTAAAAATTTTCTTGTATGTAATTTATGGTATCGCATAAAGTGAATTGTGCGCCGTTAAGTCAACTAAAAATTTTTCGTAGAATAACAAAAATTTACATTCAATTAAATGCTCAGCTCGAATTTTTTATATTCAAATGATCGGAAAGTTAGAATAGAATATTTTTGATAATGCAAAATTATTTGATTTTAATTGATTACGAACAAATATAACGATGGACAGATTTTCGCAACAATTTGTTCACTTTTACTTTTCATTGTTAAATCTTTTACAACAAATCCAATATGATATAGGTTAATTAAAATTTACTACAAAGTTTAATAAAATCATCCACATTCTCGCACGCCATATGTAATAAAATAAAATAACCACCGGTATTTTTTCGTCATTTTCCAGCGAATCCGCAAATAGTATACGAAAAAGTTGAACGGCAACACCGCAGGCCCTCGTATAGTCAAATTATTTTCCGAGACGACAAAGACGCGACTCTTTTGTACTCGCGCATACGCGTATACGTTTCTGTCCTCGGTGCTCTTCCATCCTCGAAGAAACAAAGAACCACCGGCCGAGAAACGAATGCAATAAAGAAAAGCAAAAATACTTCAAAACTGAAAACCTACCGTGTATACGTATACCTAAGTATACGTACATGAGTACTAAAGAAAGAGAGCATGAGAGAGAGAGAGAGAGAGAGAGAGAAAAAAAGGAAGGATAAAATAAAAGAAAGGAGCGCGCATAGTCGGATTCGTACGTTAGCACCGGTAGAGAGATGCGTATATACGCGTTTTTTTTTATTCAACGATTCGTTCTCTCTCTCGTATTTTTGCACCGGCGTCGCTCGCGCATCTCGTACCGCCTATTGCAGCAACGGCGTTTATCCACTTTTTTTTTCCTTTCTATTTCTAACGCTTGTTCGCGGCATTTTTATCCTCGCAAAAAAAAAAAAAGGAGAGGATTTTTTTTTTTTTTTTTTCATTTTTTCTTGCTTTCTTTCGTTTCCTTTTTTTTTATTTTCGCCGTGTTATTTTCACCTCTCGCAAATCGTTTGATTCGCGTACGCGTATATAATTCTCTCTAATTGACGAGTAGGATTTCAAAAGCTGATAGCGTTTGTTCGCATCTCGTGATACGCGTTGCTCGTATATTCAAGTTTTTGCGAATTGAAAAGATGAAAAGAAAAAAATACACTAATAAAATTGATAATGTCGTAAAGCTTTTGCAAATTTTTGCGCTTCATTACTTTTTGAATTTTCTTCCTCTTAATTTATTTTTTTTTTGTTTTTTTTTTTTTTTTTGTATGTAAGTGAATATGCTTTAGAAGAATAAAATTTTTGTTGTACGAAATGGTTATTTGTGTGTGTGTGTGTGTAAAAAATTATCCATATTGTTTTTGAATAATTTTCTATTTTTCTCGTATAATGATGAGATTCTTTCCACTGATGAATGAAATTTTTCCAAACCGTTTATAAAATTGCAGAAATGAAAGGATTTATTAAAATAAAAATGTAATCTATGTTACTAATTTAAAAAAAAAAAATAAAAAAAAGATATTGTTGCGTCGAAAAAACAAATCAAACGGTGAATTGTTTCCCACTATTCTTCTTTCTTTAGGATGAGGATTGTTGTCAAGGTGAAATAAAAGTCTTTTTTTTAAGCCGAAAAACTTATTTGTTATTTATTGGTTCATGGGGGCAAGCCGTATAGGCATAAAAACCCCTTGAATTTGAAATCAAATACAACAGTCGTGTAATTGTATTTGTATGTTCATGTGGGTATGTATATTCTAGCGTATTTACAATAGAGCGCGATTTTTGCGAATTGAAGTGCACTCATAATATACACGTCGATCAATTCGAATAAAGTTGATTGTTGCATGGTCACCCAACGCTCGCTGAATTATCGAGCCGTGTTGCACGTACGAATAAATGCGCGAAGCTCCGATGAAATCGAAAGAATAAAATAATTACTCGTGTGATGCGTATCGTAACTATAGTCGACCCGACTCTTTAAGCGAATTGAAGCGAACTGATTGCCCTCCTGTTGTCGCCCAAGACAAGAAAATTCCACTGCTCGCGAACTTGCCTCTCTCGTCTCACTTAGTGCGTAAAATTTTAGGAAATTTAAACAAACGAACGCGCGTGACTCGGCCTTACGCTTAGAAACAAAGTACACGCGCCATTTCCCTTACTTACCCTCGTTTCTCCTCGCCACGTAAGACAAAGTCGCGACTATGCTCGGCTGTTACGAATTTTGGCTTGCCGAACAGATATAAAAAATAATTTTTTTTTTTTTTTTTTTTTTTTTTTACAATAAAATGTTACTTGATATTCGCTACGAATGAACCTTTATTTAATCAAAAGCTTATATTGAAATTAAATGAAAAACATTTTTCTAAAATTTACATTGTCAGGTAAAACTTTTTAAAATGCTTTAAAAAGTTGACATAATTTTTAAACGTTAATTAAAATGACAGATTATTAAATTTTGAATAATCACGACCATAATGATACAATTTTCCAATTAGTTTCAATTTGTGTTAACATTAGCTTTTTTACGTTTTATTTGGAATCTCAATTTATAATCCATTCAATTTTTTTGAACTACAATGAAATTTATAAAGTATCGAGAATATTCTTGTTTTAGAAGTATTATAACACCGTTACATAATTTTTTTCTTTATTAAAAAAAAAAAAAAAGGAAAAAAAAAGTAAAAGGAACTACCGGGTAGATATGGAATGACGAAAGCAAACAGAAACTATAGAGGAGTTTTGAATAGAAAAAGAGAGAGAGAAAGAGGAAGTGTGTGTGTGTGAGAGAGAGAGAGAGAGAGAGAGGAAGAGAGAGAAAGGGAGAAAGAGAAAGAAAGAGAATAGAACGCTCACTTAATTGGATTACGTGATCCGTTTGAATTCTGGGAACATCCTGTATAAAAGCCGTCAGGATTTTAGTTTGCGGGGTGAAAACGAGAGTCGAGTTTTTTTATGCACTCTTCTCGCTACTTCTTTCTATCTCTCTTGCTCTTTTTATATTTTTTTTTAATCCACGGAAAATTAACAGCATTTGATTGCGTGCCGCGGGAAAAAAAGGATGAGTTGACCTGTTCTTTTAATGCCGAGCTTATTGTTGTATTATTCGACCAGTAAGCGTACAGTAAGTGAATTTTTGATTTATTTTTCAAGTTTTATGCGAAATTTTTTCGAGAAAAATATCGAATTTAGTTTTAAATTCTTGCCCCAAAACTTGATTTATAAAACGAAATTATTCATGCGAATATTAAAAAACTTTTTAAATTTAACAGTTAAAATAAAAATTTGTTTTTTAAATTCGGAATTTAATAGAAAATATAGTTTAGAATTATTTTCAATTGGTAATAAAAAATAAAATACCGATGATAAAATGTTTTAAAATTTTTAAAACGTCTCTACTTTTCAATAGAATATTTATCTCTTTATATCAATTATATCTTAAAGAAATAAAAAAAATAATAAATTATACATACACAAAAAAAAAAAAAAAAAAAAAAAAAAACGAAATCGCAATTACTTTTGCCTTTGACGATAGAATGGCGCACGAGCTTTGACACTTAGTCTCGCAAAGTTCACACACGGGCGATCAAAAACGAACACATTTCAACGAAAATAAATGTTTTCATCGTGGCCGACAAGCTCAACTAATTCAATTAATTATAAGGATAATAATCTTGCCTCGACCGTTCCATTATTCCACTTAAAAAGTCTCTTCGAACAAATCCACCTAGTTTTTAAGTGGGAACGTCCCGTTCTCGAATCCTCCTTCGACCCCATCCCACCCCATAAAAACTTTGAGCGCCTCTGTAATATTAATGTCGAGCCGAGGAACGGTAGAAACACCGCGTGGAAAATAAAGGAAGAAGGAAGGATCCATTCTCCATCGATTTTTCCGCGAATTTTAAGCTTACGCCGAAAAGACCAGCCGGTCTTATTAAAAGCGACGTTATGGCGAAGATCTGCTCGGAAATTGTTCGCTTGGCATTAAAATATATGCGTGTATGTATATGACAATGTAAGTATGTGTGTTAATGTACGAAAAGTGTAGATATAGCGGGAAAACTTTTCATAATAGATAACCAATCTCGTTATCATCTCAGTCAACGGTGCTCGTTATTCGAAGCCTATACCGCACGGCGATATCATCAAGTTTTTCTTGATTAAAATGTTTTATTCATCGTTTGACCGAGCGCGAATTGCCGCAAGGTCTATCAGCATTGGAAAAATTTATATAATTTATTTTTTTTCTTTTACGCGACGTTTTAATAGATAATTTTATCTCGCTTTTTTTTTTTTTTTTTTGACTTCGTATAAGAATATTTTTTAAAATCTGTTTAATATGCCAACGCGCACTTGAACGACGCACTTAAAGATTTATTTTGTTTTAAATATTAATTTTTAAAAATTTATATATTGGTATTGAAACGAAATAAGCTTTATTTTAAGATAGACACGTATTAATTTTGAGACAACATAAAAATAATGAATTGCCGCACATTGATTTGTGGACCGCATAGTTTGACGTGACGCGTTATAAAAAAAAAAAAAAAAAAAAAAAAAAAAAAATAAATAAAATAAAATAAAAAGGCAAACTTTAATAAAGCGCAAATGTAATGACACATGTTTAAATTTAAATTGACAGAATGCAAGCCTCGTTGGTGTCAAAATCGTATGTGATTCGAAAAAAATCCTCTCAAATTTCAAAGCTAACTTTAACCGAATGCTTTATAAATCTTTATTGACATTCATACAGAGAGAGAGAGAGAGAGAGAGAGAGAGAGAGAGAGAAAGTATCAAATTTAGCTGAATAAAATGTTTTGCGCTTCAAAGTGAACTATACTTTCAATTATTTGATATTTTTAAATGATTCTTCTTTTTTTTTATTTATTTATTTTTTTTTTTTTTTTTTTTTTTTTTTATTGCTATCGTAATTTCTGGTATACAGAGAAATGAAGTCGAATAAAATTATTAATCGTTTTATTGAACTCTTTTATAAAAAAAATTTAAAGCTGTGAAGGTCCATTAAATAAGTCATATTAGATTATTAAAACACATCAAATGCTTTATAAACAAGATGTAAATTTATTAAGTTTATGAATGAAACAGATCTTATTATAAATATATTTGATTTGTATATTTCATATAATTATAAAGCATAAAAGCTTTTTATTTGCCTAAAATGTACACAATAACAAACATGGTAGATTAACGATAAATATTTCGATATTCTATCAAACATTTAAAATCATGTCAAAGATTCAAGCGAATCCATGTAAGCTTAAATAAAAGAAATGAAAACTAAACGCATAAATCCGTAAATAAAAAATCGCGCAATAAACATCGACATAAAAGAAAACCACCAAAGAAACAAGAAAAAAAGGAACGAAATAAAAAAGAGAGTAGGAAAAATACCACCGATACTGATAAATTCCTTTGAACGCGGACATTGTTTACCGACAGGTGCACTCAGATATATCAAGGAGACAAATGTATATAGACTTTTTCGTAGTTTCGACATTTTTTCCACTCTTTCTGTCTCCATCCCTCTCTGTCTCTCTTTCTCTCTTTCTCTTTTTCTCATTCTCGTTGACGATTCGTTCGATTTGACCGTACGCAAGTTATTCGTATACATGGGGTATGTAGCCAGTGTGTCGCGGTAGTTCGCCGGTCATTCATTTGTACCCGTACGGGTATGTATATCTGTATATACCGCCAGCGGGTATACACCCCGAGTTTATCAAGAGAAAGAGAGAGAGCATCGAATCCGGTGCTAACCCAACAGGACCGAACCGACAAATTCGTCGACGGGTCAGAGACGACTTGAAGATATATATACCGGGTTTTAGTTTTCGAAGTGATGTGTGTGTGTGTGTGTGTACGTGTGTGTCTGCAGAGTACGCGAATTTGTATATTCTCTCTTTCTCTTGCGTTCTCTGTGGTTATACGGTTTGTTGGTACGAGATCGCGCGGTTCGCGTCGAGTGCGCACGATTTTAAAAACGAAAGGCTTATTCAATTTTTCCACGACTGCTTTCGTGTTGAGGCTTGGTTTATTTCACGAGATTGTGCGGAACATCGACAAAAATTTTACTCATTTCGAGTTATAAGATACTTCTTGGTATTTATTTTCTATTTATAATAATGTCCATAAGTTAATTTTCATTATTGTTTAAGTTTACATTTTATATAATTTTTAATATTTCTTATTGTTGGAATAATAAGCAATGACTTTGTTTAACTTTGATAAACAATTACTAAGCTAATATTGCACTTAAAAAAAGAGTTGCGAAGTTTGTAGATTTTTTCATTTCAATGAAGAATAATTTTTTGCATTTCCCGACGCTTAAATACTTACTTTGATATATAATTAAATATTTAATTTATACTTCAAAAATAAAGAATCGTAAATAAACGATAAAAAAAAATTCATCGCTTATTATTACTGTTATTATTATTATTATGTCAAATAGCAGAAGCTCACTCCAAAAGAATAAGTAGAAATACTGACCCAATTCTGAATAAATGAAAAATGAAAAAAATTATTGCGCTTTGAATACTTAAAATTTAACGAAGAAAAACTTTCCTGGTCGAGCTTAAATTTTTCAGCAAATGGAGTGAAATGAAACATAGTGCTATTCTTTTACACGAATTCGGTTACACGAATACCGTTAAAAAAAATGGAATTGTGAATTATTACTTTAATGAGTACATAAACATGAAAACAAAAGAAAAATAAATAAAAGGATAAAAAAATCGTCAAGAGCATTTTACCATTTATCTCTATTAAAAAGGTTACGTGAAATTTTTATTTTTCAAAAATAAAAGAAGCAATATTTCCCAATAATTTTACGTATATGTTAGTTCGAAAGAAAATTTTTAATAATTTTTTTATAAAAATGTACTCATTTAATCAAAGTATTTTAACGTTAGCAATGATCAAAAGAATATCGTGTAGCCTTTGTTATTCGAATCCAGTCTTATTTATTTTTTCGTTTATACGAGTATACCAACGAGTTTTTTGTTATCGTTCTGCGATTTTTATTTTTTCTAGTTATTCATAAGAAAACGGCCCAGAAAAGAGTTTCAAACATTGCGAGCGTATTTTTAAATACATACTTTTTACGTTTTTTATTTTATATATATATCGTGTTCAAGTTTAATTGTAAACAATGTATTTTTTTCGCGCTTCAAAAAACTTTTAAATTCAACGTATTGTACGCGTGCAATAAGGCAGTTTAAATGTTAAAAAATGAGAAAAAAAAATGCCATTTACCGAACGATTTTTATCGCGAAAGATTAACGTTGCTTACGAGATAATTATTAATGTATTTAACGGAAATTTTAAAATTCGTAAGATAAAATTTTACAAGATACTATTTTAATTAGAGAATTCTGACGAGTATTGTAAAATTTATATGCAGGATTGTACTCGCTCGAATCGTAGTATTTAAAACTTTTGCCGAGCAAATTGAATCATGTAAAACTTGGGTGAAATCCAGTCTTTCTTAAACTTAGTTTTACTTATTTATGAAGCGCCAAATTAGAAGGTGCAAATTTTCCACAGTTATTTCGAATAAAATTTATATTAAAATAATCAACACTGTAGGAATTATAATTTTAAAGATCGTTCTTGAATTTCTTAAAAGTTTTTTTAAAAAGAAGAAGAAAAAAATTTATTCGATAGGAAATAATAAAAAAGTTTATCAGTTTAAAGTCATTTAGTACAATGCAATATAATAAAAAAGAATTTAATGCATAACCGTCATCTCTTTTTCTCTCTTTCTCATTCCCGATAAAAATCTCGAGATAGACAGATGCCGGTGCAAGGGACGCGATTCAAGCGATTCCAAATATTCCTCTTCAATCTTCGCTATTCAAACGCACAGACATATACTCAGACACCCACACACAGGAACACGAACGCAAGCGCTTTCCTTTCCGTACATCTTAGGAATTCGGTAAGGTACGCGCTTTGTGCTAAGCGTATATATGTGTGTGTGTGTGTGTGTATGCGCGCGCGCGCGTGTATGTGTGTGAGTTTATGTGTACATGTATAGAGTAAGTGTGATTGACGATGAGAGAGTGAGAGTAATTGCGAGCCGTACAAAAGAGAAAGAGAGCGCACATAAACACGGAGGACAGCGATAAACGATTTATCGAGATGGAAAATCTCGGATGATCGGAATGCCGATGGAAAAATGAACGCGAAACATCTCTCGGTAAATTTATTGCCGACGAATATATACGTTATGTCTGTATATATATACGAGTATAGGTGCGAACGACTTATGGGCTTTCGATGCATTCGCTGCGCGGCCGTAAGTTTTAATCGAACTGTATACCGCGTTTTTATACCACACGAAGCTCGTGATTTTGACTCTTTTTTTTTCGTGAATAAACATCATTGTATAAACGCTTGGGTAGACGTGTTTGTGTAATGAATGATTAATGTAATGTATACGAATAGGCTTCTTGTTTTTTATACATTTGCATTAAAGTGCAAATTTTTAAAAGGACGCTTTTTTTTCTTTTCTCTTTCTTTTTTTTTTTTTTTTTTTTTATTCAATTTTCATTTTAAAGTCGGATGATAACTGTCGCGCCTTTGTGCGAAACGTTAAATTGGATTGAAAGGCGAGCTTTTATACTCTTTTATTAAGGCAAAGTTATCGAATGCGGGTGTAATAAATTAATGGCTGAATGAAATATTTTCTATAGATTGTCCATTTTCGTTATTGGTTTATTGATAATCAATGAATTTTTAATACTTCTATTGAAATAACTATGGATGTAAAAAGAAAAAAGATTATCAGATATCTATGTAAAATGTTGATAGACATTAAAATATAAATTTTTGATAATATTTTACAAAAGAAAATAAATAATTTTTATACGCGATTTATCGCGATAGCCTTATTGATTAACCGATAACTAGATCATGGATTAAATGATATTTATTAAATTTTATTGAGTCAAATAAACTAAGTAAATAAAAAATTTCCAAACAATTCGATTTGAACATTTTATTATTTGAATGGATTAACAATGCTTAATGGTATGTGTTTCATCAAACAAAAGCTTGTAAAGAGCATATTCAAAATACTTTTAAAAAATATTTCTTCTCGCGGATTTTCCAAAAGCTGTTTCACAAGCGCATAAAAAAAAAAAAAAAAAAAAAGAAATAAAATAAAAACGTTTAATAAAAATTTTTACGGTTAGATAGACCTGAAAAATAATGCTAAGTATGCATATTTACACACAGTCGAGTATTTACGTACTACTCGTATCTTTTGATTCATGCAAGAGATTTTCCACGTTGAAGCTACACACATATATACTCATGTAAATTTTACACGCATATTTTTCGCAAGAGTTAGTTTATCAGAAGTTGACATTTTTTTCATTATTTTCGGGGATACATATGTGGATCTCGTCGGTATATACCTTTATTTTTACTGCTAACGTACGGCAAAGGTAAAGGAACATCCGGAGTTGACAATTGAATTGAAAATTACGAATATCGTTTGATGCATTGATGTTTACGGATATTTTAACCGAGGAAAAGCAGTCAGTTAAAAGATTTATTTTAATAAATTTGCGACATGTCAAGCTTAATTTTTTAACGCGCCCTTTTCTCCATTGTTATTTTTCATTGTGCAAAGAATGCTTGGGTTGACAGTTAATGTTCTGATGAATATACCTTTTTTGATATTTTTAAATTAAAAAATTTAAAAACTTCACTAGATATTAAACAATTATGACTTTTCATGAGAATTAATTACAAATCAATAAATTTTATTTCATTAATTTTGTTTTAGCGTCAGATATTGTACAAATAAAATATACACAAGTAGGAATAATTAACTACTCGTATATGCTTATACTATTAATAAGAATTTAAAATTTTCAAAATTTAATGATCTGTAAAATAGCGACGTATTTTCAGTTTATTCACGTGAATTACTCGTTTAATAAACAATTAGAAGTTCAAATAAAAATAATATTAATAAACATATATTGTGAATTAAAAAGGCATTTCAATCATTTAATATTGAAGTCAATCTTCTGCTTTATTGAATATATTAATCTATAAAATATACTAAATATCGTTTCACGATTACATACATAATTGCGATATTTTGCTGAACGTAAACAAATTAGTTATATGAAATTTCTTTTATTACATTCAAATGTAAGAAAAATCAAATTAATTTTAATTCGAGATCTTTGAAAAATCGAAACTTTAATTTATAAGTATATATTCTTCTTCAACACGACTATACATATGCGTATAAATGTATAAAAATACAACATAAATATATATTTATTTTCAGCCATTAAATTACCATTGCAGCTTTTTCAAATTAACGCATAACCCGCGCGGCGAAATTTGTTTTTCGCGCGAGACTAAAGCGGAAGATCGAGAATGAAAAAAAATAAAGGATTGATAATCAAAGCAAAGGAGAACAAGGAGTGAGAGAAACGTCGCAAGATTTCGTATATAAATACAGGAAGAGGAAGAAGAGAAAAGCAATGAAGGGATAGAAAATGAAACTTACCTCGAGTACCTGGCGCACTCGTAGACTATCTCCGGCGCGGTATTCGGCGCCCGAATTCTCGGATAATTGCACCGGCGAAAGGAACTGAAGTACGCATCCGCTTTACCAAGGAGCTTTCCCTGCAACATACATATACACTCGGATAGAGAATTTCTGCAATCTGTTATATTTATGCGTTTGTGTGTATACGTAACTATATATACGTATACGTTATTATTCGCGCGCGTGAGTTCGCGTTAGTATACTTGTACATAGGCCTCACGGTTGGTGAACTTGGATAAGAAGGAAAGGAGACGCAAAAGGGAGAAGATGCAAATGAGCTTAGCAGAAGGAGAGAGAAAGAGACAGAGAGAGAGAACATGTTAGAAAATTCGATTAAGAAGGAAAAGCGGCGTCTGCGGGAATTATAATACGATTACGGTTGCGCGCTAGCGTCTCGATTTGAACTCTCTCTCTCTCTCTATGTTTCTCTTTCACTTTAGTAGAATCTGCGAAAACATAACAGTGGAAAACTCGGCTGGGATTTCATTTGCACCGAAAATGTACCGCTAATATATAAGCAGGGATTTCTAAGGTGAGATCTGTATGCCAGATATATATATATATATATATATATATATATATCGTTGACTGCGTTGTATACTCGATTCGTCTATAGAATAAAAAACCGTTTGTTTGTTTACTTAAATTGTAATTCTTGTTTCGATAACTCGTGGCTGCTTCTTTTACGAAACGTGTAATAATGATAATGATAATCGACTTTATCGAGTAATCTTATTATTGGTGTGAATCTTGAGAAAGTTTTATTAATTTTAAGCCACTTCGATAAAGTGAATAAAGTTTAATAATTGCAGTGTTTATTTTAAAATTTTGTACATGAAAATTAAACTTTTTTTGAAATATATACTTACTATAAGAATATTTTGTAAAAGTTTATAACGCATTTTCTTCTTTTCAAGAAAATACGTATAATACTTTTTATAATTGAAAATGAAATTCTTTTATAATGAGTAAACTTGAAAATATCTACATCTTAAGAATATTTTAATAATTTCGAAGATTTTAATTTAATTATAACGATGTTTGACGTAAATTAATCTTTTACATTACAATTATATTTAACGAACAAAATGAATTTTTATTCTAAAAAAAATTATGTTTTTTAAATATATTTTTGAAAATAAAGACCCATACGATTTATTTATAAATCTATATTTATAGTATAAACTGTACAAATGTATATTTCACGATATTTTTTTATTTTCATATTTAATTAGCCTATTCTTTATCGTTATTCAAGCGCTTATATTTCGCACGTAAAATTATTATTATTACAATAGATAAATATATATATCAATTAAGCCGCGGTATAAAATCCCATGAATAAACCACAAAGTAGAATTAATATCAACGTAAGCCTCATTAGATCCTCAAAGAGCAATTATAACCCCTGAAATTTTCCGGTTGTAACGGTAATATATGTACACACGTGCATACTTGTACACATAGATACACAGCTTTTTTGCTTTAACGCTCGAGTAAACGCGTGCGCATGTAGAAACTACAAAATTATATGCACGCTTTACCCCCCTTCCTCACCTTTGAAAGATTTAATAAGCAATTCTCTTTGACGAAATGTTAATGCGTCTGTCTCTTCTTCTTTATCTCTCGCTCTATTTTGGTTATTATACATTTTACTAAGTGCTTTTATATGAGTGTAGATAATGAAGTCGCCAAACTCTATAAGAGATGAAGAAGAAAGAAAAATAAAAGAGACGACGAGATGTACCGATAGCGCAAAGGTTTATTGATAGATAAAGAAAGAATGGAGAGTAGAAAAGCGAACGCGATGAGAAAAAAGAAGCGGAGGAGGAACAATAGCGCGTATAGGGTAAGAAAAGACAAGGCGTTTGCGTAAGTAAAACAGAGAGAGAGAGAGAGAGAGAAGTTCACACTGCATCTTTATGGATGTAACGAAATTCTTCGCTTGGGCTGTTTATTATAAATTGGCTCGTTTTACTCTCGTTAATACCGTAGATTGTATGTCTCTAAAACTGTATATGTGTATATATATATATAGTATACGTTTATATATATCGAGTTTTTGTGAAGAAACGGAGCAAGAGACGATGAAAATAAAAAAGTAACTCCGTATTCTTGTTGCAACACCGCCCGAAGAGAAAAGGGAAGTCGAACGAATGTAAATTTTGCGCTTATGCATTTATTCATTCTCGTTTCCACGAGAGCCCCAGAGAGAGAGAGAGAGAGAGAGAGAGAGAGATAGAGAGAGAAAAAGAGAGGATGTATAAAGAAGAAAGAGGAGAAGAAGCTTCTCTCAAGTGTTTTTAAATACGTCCTATCTCTTTTACGTTCCTTTGCGCACTTTTCTTACGCTCCGAATATATATGTACAGATATATATACTTCGGTGCCAAAGATATAACCCGTTTTCCTTCATGATGCGATGGCTTAACTTTTATAATGGCGAACTACTTTTGACAGGATAATTCTTTATCTTTTTGACAGGATAATTCTTTATTCTTTTGATACTTTTACAATGACGGAAGTTTTTAATATTTTTTTCGTTTTTTTTTTTTTTTTTTTTTACTTTAAAAGTCGCATGCAATTTTACATATTTGGTGTAAGTATTTATTATGAAATTTTGTTTTACAATATGTGGGATTTTAAATGAAAAATCATATTATCGATAAAATAAGACATCTGTAACAAATGATTAAATAACAGGTAACAATCAATGTGAAAAAAGCGGTTCAAAAGTGTTTTAATTCGCTCTTCTTTTTTTTTTTTTTAATTTTCCAATATTGTGTAAAAATTCAGACACAATTTCAATTAATAAATTAACAGTGCAATATTCAATCGTTACTGCTGAATCACTTCACTGTAATAACATTTTACGTAAATTGAAAAAATATTTATTTTAAGTTTTCGAGCGTCTTTTGATTCCTTGTGCTCACTACACTAAAGTGGCTTACCAAACGAGCGTTAAAACAATATTCTTAATAATCATAAAGTAACCATTTACCATAATACCGAGTTAATTCAGCTTATTCTAGAGAATAACTTTAATTTCTAACCTATCTCCTTCCCCCATTTCTCAAGTGTACGAATGCGTCTACGTATGTATATATATATATATATATATATATATATATATATATAATATTGTAAATATTCTCTCACGTAAAATTTAAATATTTCTATATAAATTATACAGCTCTGTATATACTCTGTATATGGGAATATAAATATGTATATAAATGGTTAATGCAATAACGCATAAGCGTATGTGGCATTTGCGCTCTGACATTATCATTCATTATGCACTTAGTCAGCGACGGCAAATCGAATTATTCAATACGATTCATGCGTTATTCATCATCGTCATCATTGGTAGACTTGCGTGAGAGCGTGGAAAATCTCTAACTCCTCGCCCCCCCTCCATCACTTCTCCCCTCTACTCATCCTTTTCAGGATATGATTCGCGAATATAGAAAACTGGAATCGCTCCCTGCTGCTGCGTAACGAAACGTTTGCGTTTCATTTACATCCGTTGCCGTTTGTACCGCGACGACGAGTTTGAAATTAGAATCGTTTTAGCGGTGGTAGCTGTACGACTGCAACAGTTGAAAAATACGCTGCACGCGAGCCGTCACAATCTGCCTCGTCAATTCTAATTATGTTGTCGACTTTGTGAAGAGCTTAACCGTCGATGTTATATTCAACTTCGAATGGTTACTCGTTAGTTTTGATGAGACACGAAAATTTGTAATGCGCGATTCGTATATATTTATTTCATTTAAGTTAATATTGCGAATTTTGCGTTGTCGCGTGCGGCTGCTACATATAAGTATACGATGAAAATTGTGAAAACTTGATCGATAGATATTGTTGTAAAGTCGATGTTTTTAAATATTAATAATGAAATGTGTGGTTGATTTTATTTCATTTAAATACAAATAAATCCATTTGGTTTCGTTTTGAAATAGAAGTTTTTTTTCTTTTTTTTTTTTAATATGCGTAAATAAAATGTTCCTGGCAGTTTTAATAAAAATAAAGTGATGTAATTATAAGTAGAAATAAAAAAATGATTCCAAAAAATTTTTAAATAAGTTGAAAAATTCAATTTAGCATTTATTAAAAATACATTGTAATTACGAAAAAAATATCTTATTATTTTTTCCAGTTAATACAGGCGCACACGATTATTAGATGCAAAATCCATACTTGAAAGTAAAAAGTTTCTCTTCTCCATCCATCCGGACTCATTATTTCAATTAGTCCCTAAAACGTATCGTTGAAGTAAAAAACTTGCATCCCACGCTTAAATAACAAACGTCATTTCTCATCCCACCCCCCCCCCCCCCACCTCCACCCTGTGAACGTTTATCCTTAAAAGCATATTTGTCCAAGCGGAACACATCATTTCGCAGCGCATCCTCGCTTCGTTCGAGAGAAATCTCAGTCTCGCGTTTTGCTTTAACTCCGAGTTTCCAGTTCGGTCCGTTATGTAGCCCAGCGCCGAAAATTACGCTACGCTTACGTTTCAAAGGGGTGGAAGGGTATGGAGGGAGTAAAAAGCCAGGGGTTGAAGCGGACGTAACGACCAAGATACACACGCTTTGCCGGGCGCGCTCGAGCAGACGTATAGCCACACGGACGAGAATTCACAAGAACGGGAAACAAAAGACGGGTACCCAAGAGAAAGAGCGAAGTAAGCGAGAGACAGAGAGAGCGAGAGAGAGTGAGAGAGGGGGGGAGTGGAGGGAGGCTTGACGGACTGCTCAAACAACGCCGTAATTAGGCCAATTATGAAGCACGAACCTAACCCCGTTGGCTTTCTCATGCTTGGGGCATCAGCGACGTTACTATGTATACCTACACCAACAATATATATATATATATATATGTAATTTAATATGTATACATATAAATAAATATGCACAATCTACACAATCAACAATCCGAATCCCGGAACATTATTCTCGTTTCGACAGCAGAAAGAGAAGAATGCAGCTTCTTTCCTATATAGGGTGGCACGAGCACAACTTCTTCATCGTATGGCTATGTAATGCTCTGTACGTATACCTTGTACCGAAATAGTAAGTGTCTAATACATATAGAAACGAAACGAGCGTTTAGCGTCTTGCGAGAGTTTGGCGATCTTCGATTCTCCTTCTTATCTCGATGAAATTCGATATCTCGTGTAAAAATGTGTGCAAGTTAGCGTTGGTTTATACAAGCTTTTTCGCGAAATGATGAATTTCCACAAAGATGATTTCGTATCGAGAATCAGGATATTTAATTTTTGTAGATTATTGACGGTATTTACAATTCACGTATATTATCGAGATTAAAATTGTGCTTATAACGATGTTTGCTATTCGGCGAGTAAAATACGAGAATTAAATTTGGGTGAGCCAACGATGTTGATTAGGCTAAATTTCATGCGAAGCATTGTTTATTGTTTTTTTTTTTTTTTTTTTTTTTTTTTTTTTTTTTTTTTTTTTATTTTAATATTTCAATCCAGTAGAGATGTATAAATGCATTTTATAAAAGAGAGTTAATTTTTTGTCGTGAATATATTGATTAATGCTAATTGAACCGCAATTGAACAATAATAAAATTCAAAAGATAACAGAAAAACATTTTGTAAGTCGATAAAAAACTTTTTTAATTATATATGAGATAAAATTGATAATGAATTCATGAGTTCAACAAAATTTTATTCAAACATTTTTTTTTCTTTTTTTAAATGCTTGAAAGTTAATGAATATTTATTAAAATTTTGAATTGTAGAAATTTTATATTGATATTTTATCAGTTTAATAATTTATAAAAAATATCGAAGCTTTCATTTTTAAAATATTTCTTCAAAATTAATAATAACGCTCTGTACATGATATTTATAAGGTAGTTTATTAAACGATATGCATTTATTAAATTTTGCTTCTGTATTAATTGAAAAATTGAGTTTATTGGGAAACAATTTTTTATTTTTTTATTGAAGATTGAAAATGGTATTGATTAATTTAAAATACGTTAATTAAAAATATGCAAATTTTTCAATCAATCGTATAAACAAAATTATTTATTAACTTTAGTAAAATTAAAAATATATTTTATGAATTTTGATTTACAGTTTGTTATAAATTTTCTTGATAACCTTATTAAAAAATTTCGATTAGGAAATCGTCAAAATTATTAACTATTCAATAAATCACATTGCAATAATTTACATCAAAAAAAAAATAACTCAATTTTTTCAATTTTCGAACGTAAAAAAGTTCTCAAAAAACAAAAGCAAAAAAAAAAAGAAAAAATAAATTAACCGGATACCAATCTCCGATCATTCCAATCGTTCGTGGCATAAAAGCCGTAAAAAAAAAAAAAAAAAAAAAAAAGAAACCGTCAAAAATGGAAAAAGAGCAAAGCTATAAAATAATCTTCGTTCTCGCGGATAGCCGAACACCGCAGCACGGCAACTTGTCCGTAACACGCTTACGATTATCGCGCTGTATTTTTATCGCGCCCCGTTTGGTAATGGAGACCGAGGATATAGAACGAGCAAATGAAAGGATATACACAGACAACGTAGCGCATCCAGTCGATCGTTACGATAATTTGATTTGACTGGCAGATGCTGCCGCTCTCTATATGCCCTCGATGCGTTCTCTTTCTCCTCGTGCGTGCCGTCTCTATACATAGCTATATCCGTACCAGCTAATACACGCACATAAATACACACACTTGCTCGCGGCCCTCTCGATTTTAACGTCTCTCTTAGTTGAAACGATGCGACGCAGCAGCTGTTTGTTAGCTGTGCGGCGCGTGTCCCGCTTTTATCGTTCATGGGTAACAAACCCCCACCCCCATCCCTTCGGTTTCACAACGCTCAGTCATTCTACGTGTACATATATATATGTGCGAGCGTGTGTGTGCGCGTGTGTGTGTGTGTGTGCGCATATGACTTCATTATTTTAAGGGTATTTTTGCTCGCTTCGTAAAGTACCCTATAGATTTGTATGTATATACGTATAGGCAAATTACAAATTTTACCTAGTTTCGTTTATGGTTCCATACTGTAGCGTATGCTTTTTCCCTTTCGTTTTTTTCTAACTTTTACGCTGATGATCGGTGGCTATGATCGGGAATTGAAAGAGTAAAAAATATTTTTTGTTTTGTTTTTTTTTCTCTTCCATTCCATTATTTGCTTTACGCACGTTGTTTTATTAAGTTTTATTTTCCGTTTATTTTATTTATTTATTTATTTATTTTTTTTTTTGTCGAAAGGGAATGTAAATATGTAGAGACGATATTTTTATTTTTTTTCGATGGTGTGCTATTGTATATGAGCGATTGTTGATCGTTGTGAAAAATTGACGCAAATATAAAAAGATTTCGTTTCGTATTCTTTGATAAAAATATACGGTATTTGAAAATATTATTATTGTGTACCTGCATCGATAATATTGTTACGTTATTGCTTACATATTACAGCATTTATATATATATATTATAATTTATATTACAACATCACGATAAAACTTTTTTATATAAAGAAAATTTTTGTTTTTCATCTTTATTATTGGCGTGACAAAATTATATTTTTATTAAAACTGTAATAACTAAGAAAATCTTATTTTCCTCGATATAAAGAGAATATAAGATTGTTATATTTGGCTACATTCCAATACCCATTATAACCTTTTGAAATTTTTCATTGCACCGCTGAACAAAAATTTAACCGGGACTGGATTTCGACAATGGCCAAACTTTTGTTCTGCGATAAATAAAACAGTGTGCTTTTGTAAAGTATAAATTTATAAAACAATTTTTGTTCATTTTTATGCAGTAAATCGATTATAATTTGTACGTAAATTTTTATTACTTCATATTTATTTTCTTATGCCATAAAAAAAAAAAAAAAAAATTGAAACATTTAATGGAAAATAAAAGTATATAGGAATAGGTTGGTTTGACTAAATTCTGAGTATGCCTACTTAAAACTATTAACCTCGTCATCGAATAAATCTTACTTTATATTTAAATAATTTCAATAAATGATAAATTTAAGATAAAATACAGTATATTAAATAAACTTTTATTTATTTCTTTTTTTCTAAAATCAATCTAGCAACGTATTGTAATCAATGAAAATTCTCAGCATCAACAAGACGCATACACGCGAAGAGAAATAAAGTAACTAAAAGTGAACAATACATCTCGTCCTTTTCCTTGGAACAACGGCTAAACATCGCTTGTTCCCATCCTGAACGTAGTCTACTCTAAAGGTCTACGTATACGATGTCGTAGACATTCCGCCTGCTTTTGCGTTCATTCGAGAGGAACGAAGAAGAAGAAGAGAGGGAGGAGAAAGCTTCGTATTTACAGCTAATTGCAAAACTCGACGAAATGACTGTGCGAATCTCGAACAACCTTCCTTTAACCTGTCTCTCTCTCTCTCGCTCTATCGCTCTCTGTCTCTATTCCTATATCGTTTTCCGCGGACGCGTTTCCTTGGTTATACCTCTACGCTTTCACGAGAGAGACAGAGAGAGAGAGAGAGACCGTACGCTCTTACGCCGTATTAAGGTCGACACGGGACTTCGCTTGTGCTTCTGGTGCGTCTTTACCATTGCTGTTGCGCATCGCGACATTGTTCAAAGCTTTGTCCCATGGTCTTCGCTACTTCCGCTGCTACTCGCATCTTTTTCACATCTCTCTCTCTCACTCACCCTCTCTCTTCCATTCTCTTTTTTCTTTCTTCAACTTTTCGTTTTCTACTGTTCTTAACTCATCTTATTGTGTCGACTGCTTATATAACTTCTATAACGTTTTTCCCCCGTGCTGCTGCCTTTCTTATCTGCTCGGAGTTTCTCGATGTTCTAACGCCGAGTTTTACTTCCTTTCTTAAATTTCGTTTTTGCAAGTGGATTGAATGGAAAAATGAAGCTTTTCTTGGAATTGAATAACGGTGCCAGTGTATGATGTATTTCCTTTCGGATTTTTATTAACTTTAAGCGGATAAGTGTCTTGTTTTTAATTGAAAAAGCAACGTAAGTATATTAAACATTTTACGAGTAATCCAACTGCAATGCTTTTAACAAAAGTACTATAGCTACTTCGTTCTTGTAAAACATAAATGCGCTAGTACAAAGAATTGAAAATCGTATGTAAATTGAATTGTTAATGGTACAATTTAACGACAACGTATTTAATAACAATGACATATAATTACTATTGCAAAATTTTTATTTCTCGCGATTAATTTTTAATATGAGAATCAAAACAATGGCTTTATTTCCTACATACAGCCAAGAAACATAGCGCAATATGGCTCTAGAAATTCCTCATAAATATAGAAACTCCTAATAAATTAATTACATCTTAAAAACTCCATTATCCAGTTTTTACTAGTTTGATTCTGCCATCTTCGTCGTACTCTTTTTTTTTTTCGTTCTTTTGTCACCTCTCAGTACAACTCTGCTCTTTATTCTTCGCCATTACTGCCATTTCTATCCTATTTTTTTATTTTCGATTCAACAGAATTTTAGGATTATTTGTTATAAATTAAATTTGTGGAAATTGAACGTAGTGATATTTGAAAATATTTTTATTTTTTTATCGTTGTGTTTCAAAATAAAATTTTTTTTGAATACTTTTAATTGCAGACTTTGTCTTAAATTATTTGACAAATTTAGTGTATGCAAAATAAAAGTTAAAAAAAAAAAAAAAAAAAAACCATAAAATGCTAGAAAAATTATATTTAATGATTTCTTTTTACTATATTTCCATATTTTATTTTACTTTTGTGTTTTAAAACTTTAGCAAAACTTAAAATAAAAGCTATAAAATCGTGAAATCGTCGATATATAATTGTTTACAAATATATTTGAAATGGGTCAAGATTTTTTTAAAGTCCAAGAGTCACAAATTTAATCATTAATAACAAAGTTTTCGAATTCAATTGAAAATCCCGGTTTCAGCAAAGATGCTCGAATCGAAACTAGACTTCCGGTTTCTTTCGAGTCTCTTAACTTTTGTCAAGACTCTCCAGTTTTCAAATGTTAAAGTTTCGACTGTTAGGAAGGAAAAGAGATTTTGGATCGAAATTTTTTTTTCCCTCCATACTAGGTTAAGCAAAATTTCGAAAATCTTCTTTATCGGATTTTCCGATTGTATAAGAAGCTATAAAATGCATCGTATTATTTGAAATTTTATAAATTATAAATTGTAATAAGTCCACAATTACACATCAATGTACTTGTCTAAAAAGCATTAAGAAAAATAAAATCATCGCTTAACTTGCAAAAATTTCATCTTACAATGACACTCTGAATTAACCAAAACTAATTTTATCAGTCTTTTCGCTTTTTCTATAATACTCTTAAACTTATAACTTTAAGACTAAGCGAACTCTGATACTTGTGATTTTCGTCTTGAAAATTTTTTTCAATCGTATATTTGTAGAGCAAAGTCCAGTTATAATTCTTGTTTTAGAAGATAATTTTTTTACGCGCTGCTTAGAGGAGAGAAAAATTCTCGAGTTTTGCGAGCTTTATACTTTTGTGCCCCGTTGCTTCGAGAGTTTACACGCATTATAATTTATCTTCTTTTCTTATTTGTTTAAGGAGAGGAAAAAGTTTTAACGTTTTAAACTAGTTGAAGAAAAAAATGAGGATATCACTGTCGGATTGTGCGAGTTGCTGTCTTTTTCTTTTTTAAATATATATGGTATTATTATTTAAATGAATGTAAGTAAATTGTATCGATTTATTTTTTTGACAAGAATTTTAAAATACAAAGTCAATGATTGAATATTTCATGCACTTAAATTTTAAACATGTTTTTGCTTTCAATCATTTTGTGAAAAAAAGAATTGACGAAGTGAATCCATTTGATTTTTATACATTATAAATACGAATTGAATAAGTAAAAACATACGCTGATTATATTCCATGACAGTTATTTTTATAATATAACGTCGACCTATTAAACTTTTATACAATATTTTGTTCATTAAAAAATGGATAAAATCTCGATCAAAAATAATATTAAAAAATAAAATGTAATAAATTCGTTATATTGTATAATTATTATAATTAATAAATTTATAAAATAAATTTCAATCCATCATCCTCTTAAAAAAAAAAAAAAAAAAAAAACAACAAAATTCATCAAAATTTTAAATTTCACACGGTGAAACAATCCAGACCAGTCGCAAGAAATCCACCAAACAAGCCTGACGCTTTATCAAGAAAATAAACAATCCTCTTCATTGCGCCAGCAAATTCGTCGAAATATCCTCGCGCTCCGTTCGTTAGGAGAGGGGAGAGTGAGAAAATTCACGCGACACGGGAGATACTCTCTCCCTCTCCATCTGTTATCCTTAAATTCATCGTGACGGTAGTTGTACCAGCTGGGACGCACTGCAGCCGCAAATTCGACAAAGGCTTTCTCTCTCTCTTTCTCTCTCTCTTTCTCTCTCATTCTCTTGGATTAAGCTCGAAGACCTCCTTCATTCTCTCTGCCCCCTCTCCCCCTCTCTCTCTCTCTTTCTCTCTCTCTCTCTCTCTCTCTCTCTCTCTTAGAACGTATTAATTACGAGTGATGTCGCACGGGCTTTGCCGCAACTGCCTCTCTCCCGCTAGCTCTGAAAATTTGCATAACGACGAGAGCGTGAGAGAGGGGGGAGGAAGAGAGGAAGGGGATTTAACGCCGTAGCTCGTTTGCCGTCTATATGCGCGACGAGAACGTTGGTGCAGCTAATAACCGCGTCTATTCACCACCTATATATATATATATATATATATATATATATATATATATGACGCGTACGCGCGCGATATGCATATATTTATAAAACGAAAGAGGTCTTAAAAAGTTGCCAGAAGAATTTGAATTTTGCGCTAGATTTGTACACTCAAAGCTGTGCACGTGTATGTTTGTGTGTGTGCGTGTGTGTGCGTGTGTGCGTGTGTATGAGAGGTGGAGTTTATACGTTTGTTGGATATTAGATGAGCGTGGTTGTTGCCGACGTCGTGCGTCTTAAGATGCGGAAATTGGAATGAAAATTAACCAGCGCGGAAAAACTTTTTGAGTAATGGGTTATATTTATTCAATATTTCGTTTAAAGTTAAAAAAAAAAAAAGGCTTAAGTGTCGCAAATTTTGTACACAATTTTATAGAAAAAAAGAAAAAAAATGTATGGTAAAAGGAGGAAGAAAAATATGTATACACATTTAAATATATAAATATGAAATAACGAAGCAAGTGGCATCGGAATAAAAGTTTTACTGGCCGAAAAGAAATGCACAGATTTTATTACTTTCTAAAGTACGTATATTGCATAAAAATTAACGTATTGACTTCGCGCAGACGTATACATACGCGCATGTCTCGTGCAACGGGAGTGCTATCTGCGAAAAAATTTGGCACGGTTATTGGTTACGCCCCTTTACTTACAGGCTTTGCCAAAAGATAGCGGTATTATACGAGAAAAATCTATTAGTTCCAAAACATTTAAGAAATCTTCATATATATATATACGCGTGTATAATTTTGTTATGTAAAATATAAAGATGTCTTATTTTGTCATTTGATCCATCATCTGATGCATTATTATGTGATAGATTTTAAAATTGTAGAAATCAATGTTGTCGTGATTAAATTTAGCGAAATTTTTTACTTGAATGTTCATTTATATGTAAATTACATTGCAAATTTTTTAAAAGAATAATATAAACACTTATACGTTCAAAATTGTCATAAATAGATTTTAGAAGTTTATATTTTTGCAAGAGTAAGGTTATATCGGTCGGCTTTCTTACGAGACTTCGAATGTCAATTTTGACCCTTAATATATAATGGTTTTTTTTTTCAGGTGTGAATCATTTTTACGAGGTAATTAAAAGGCTTCCTTTTTTTCTTCTTCATTATCGGAGCAATAAAGCGCACTCTTGAAATTTCTTATTTTATCTTATTCATTTATTTTTGTAGAAGTTTTATAAATAAACTTTTAATTTAATTGCGAAATAATATTTGCATTTTTTTTTTGTTTTTTTTTTTTAATTTACTGATTAAAAATCAAGCTTTCATTTCAAAATAATGTTAGAAAAATGTTCGCATTAGCGATATCTTTTACACTCATCGACTCGATCATTAATCTACCATTAAGATGAACTCTCTCAATCGAGAAAAATATCCATTATCAAGTTTCCCATAAAAAAAAAAATTTATCAAACTAACACAACGCAGGAATCGCGCGATAAAATATGTGTCTCTTCATAAACACGATCCAGCTTCGAGCTGCCATAGAGTATCGAGAGGAGGAGGATGAATCAGTCTCGTCGAATCGGGCGATAACTAACTATCCCATTAATTCGCACTTATCGCATGTTCGTCGTATGACATCTCAGCCTGAGATTAACTACTCAAAGGCAGATTCAAAGGCTCGCTTCGAGTTCAATTAATTTTCGCGAGGGAGTCTGCGCAGTTTATCCAATGCGGGAGTTGCCACGGACCGAATCACTGCTCGACACACGTTGTACGCTCGACTGATCCTTCGTTTTCTTGATTATCTTCCTCTTTGTCAGCGTTAAAGGCCTCGGCTGACATTTGATTTGCGATGAGTCGGTATTGTACGTCATACGTGCACCCGTGCTATCGTAATTTCTCGGCTTTGCAATTGGCAAATCTTAATATTATAATTTGCGGGTTATTATGATCAAGATAACGATTATACTTAGAGTTTTGTGAGATAATTTTATTTTATTTTATCGTATTGTTTGTTTTATGTATTTTTTTTTTTGTGTTTCTTTTTATGATTATATTATTTAAAATTATCTAAATCATTATATTGAATATGTATAATATAATCGAAAATTTGTTTGCAAGTGTAAAAATAATGTAATGACCGGTATTGAAAAATTAAAAATTTCGTAAGAATATTATGTAAAATCAAAAGAAATTTCGAAATAATAAAAATTTCTTTCGTTGACTAAAAGAAAATAAATAAAGCATTTAAATATGTAAAAAAAAAACGAATTAAAATGTAATCAGCATTGTAAAATTACAATTATTAAATTATTATATATAATGCGTGCGATGCATCAGCGATAATTATTGTTAGATTTATTCGATAAATTAAATAAAAAAAGATTAATTATTGTAAAAAGAATCCTGACTAAATCAAATTCAAAAAAAAATTTTGTTTGTATTAGCTTACAGGCTTAATTCTCACTTCTTAGTACATAGGCATACATATTCAAGACCTAGAGGCCATACGTGTTCGTGATAATACCTAAGTTACTCGAAACCGTGAACCTGTATCTAAAAAAGATTTTAAAGCGACATAGTTACGTACACACGATAAGAGCTTTTGGCTCGTGGCTCATCAAGCTGTGAAGCAGACTGTAGAACTTGCAAACTATTGCAAGTTGCGGAAAATTCACATAGTTGTTGGAAGGACTCGCGGCGCGATAAGTATAGTAGAATAGTGGGAAATGAGCCCGAAGAAGGCAAAGGGACGGCGAAGAATCTTTCATTGCCCTTGGACCAGTCGATGAAAAGGTATGCTAGCTTAAGCTTAAGGGATTAAAAATTCGATTATTACGTTACATTTATTCATAATCATTAAATCTTTTATAAAAATTCCTTACTCATTATCATGAATTATTTTTATTTCTTTTTTATTGTTAATCATATAATGAAAATGAAGTTTAATTTAATTTACTTCGATCAACTTACAGTAATTAATTATTTTTTTTTTTAAATATACAAGATAATTTGATTCAATTTCTTAATTGTTATTTATATTTTTCTCAGTTAACATGTTATGAATATAAATACATTTTTTTTCCTTATAAATTTTATTTCAAGCAATAATCTTGGATACAGTTTATCAATAACAAAACTATTTACATTCAACGTTAGCATTAAAATAATATTCACTATTATAATACGCAATAACCATTTTTGATTACTATAATTAAATATAAGCTTTATAGTTAAATTAAAACATTGTTATTATATTAACATTAAAACATTTTTCAGTAAGGCACATAAATTAGTGAAATTGCTTAAAAATTCTATGCAAGTTGAGATGTTATACAGCTCTAAAATTCAAACAAAATACGATGCAAATGAAGTGGATAAAATGAAATTAATAAAATTAATTAAAACCGACACTGCTACATGAAATTATGCTTAAGTTTTACCATATATTTAATAATAGTTTGCTAAACTTCGTTTGGACTTCATCTTAAACTAAATATTTGGGTTGTAAAAGCTTTTTGACGTATAAGCTTTTAACTGATTAATTCGTAACTTGGCTCGCACATATTTATAAAATCAAAGTTAATAGATGTATACATTATTTTGTTATTTATTTATTTTTTTGTACTCTACAAAATGCAACAAATTTGTTTCCATATATTTGATTAAATTTACATTACATTTTAATTTAGAGTTTTCATTTGTTTATAAAGTTTATAAAATTGAAAGTTCGTAGCTTTTAAATTAAAACGCGTCGCTGCTTTCAAAAAGGGCGATTTTAAATGAATTCATCTTATAAATTTTTTGTTTCGTTTAAATTTTAATTTCAATAAAATTACTTCCAATGATTAAAATGAACGTAATACGAAATAACATGTACATTCACAAATGTTGTATAAAAAATGATAAAACAATAAAATTTATAACAAAAGCTTAGATCTTTATTAGATGCATTATAATCTTATAAAAGATAACATTGCACGCATTTGAAACTCATAGCACAAGCTAAACGACGAGAAAGAACCTTTTAAAATCCATCTAGCTATTAACTTTGATAATGAACCAAGCCACTCTAAACTTTTTTTTTTTTTTTTTTTTTTTCAATAAAATAATTAAATTTATTTTTCCATTCCGCACGAAGCTTATTAAGACCAAAATAAAAAGATTCCCCGTGAATGTTGCATACCTCGAGGCTTCTCCGAGTAAATTAATTATTTTCCCTTGCGTTCTGTATCTCTTATTCCCACATCGCGTTTACTCTTTTTTCCCTTCTTTCCTTGGAGTCGCGGCTACACGGGGAGAAAGAAATAAGTGAAAGACGAGGCTCGCAAGTGGCACCTGTGGTTTTTTATAATCGGTGAGTTTCTTGCCTTCGTGAGTTTGCACGAGGGAAGCCGTTTTTTTTTTTCTTCTTCGTGCGCCACGGCGCGCGTAACGTTGACTCGTTTCACTCGCGCCCCAGTCCTTCTCCACCTCCAATGGCTAATTGGCCGTATTTGCAGCGAGGGCTTTAGTCTTGTATGTTTTCCTCCTTCGTTTTTACATACGCCCGTTACGTTTCGCGTTTTTTCCACCGCCTATCCAGCATTTCTTCTTTCTTTCATTCCTTCTTTTTTTTGTCGTTCGTTCGTTTTATTCTATTTTTGAGCACGCGCAAACTGTCGCGTTTTCCTTTTCCGTTTTTTCTTTTTTTTTTTTCTCTCTAAAATTGTACGTCTGTAGCGCAACGTGACTGAAATTTCCAACTAACGCAGAGTTTCTGTCGCGCTACGACGAAGACAGTTTCTTCTTCTTTAGTTTTAGAGAGGCATAAAACGTACGTATATACCCACGTGGAAAAATCTTTGGATTCTACTAGGAAACCGTTCAGATTTTCCTGCTTCCAAATGGGATCCTGGTGAAAAGTGTAACGCTGTTCCAATCGGATTCTAATTCGTTATCCCATTTAGAATTCATCCATATTGTGACTGGATCCCAATTAGATTCCAATATTTTATATTTTCTTCCTTTTCGATAAATATTTTGTCAAAAAAATTACAATGAATTGTCTAGCTATATTCAGTTTGACAAAAAAAAAAATCTGTATCAATTTTCATACAAGTTTTAAGGGGTCAAGCCACTCTAGAGGCCGAAAAAATAGGTTTTTTTAGGATTTTTTTTTTCAAAATACTAGAAAATAAATCGAGATTCCAATAAAGAGTATTTATTATACATATCATTGACTGTATGCAAAATTTTTTTGAAGCGATTAATTTCAAAATGGCGGCTGTGCAGCGTGTATCTAAAAACTGCATTTTTTAAGTTGGTCGGAAACATAACTCAGACAATTTTCAACCGATTTACTTGAAATATTGAATATATCTTAAAAAATAAATTGTCTATGGAAGTAGGTAAGATATTTTTTTTTATATTGCATAGTTCATTTATTATTAACAATTATCTGATGATTTTTTAGGCAAATTTTTCACTTCCCACTTTGGAAGTGCGCCATTTGGCCAAAAATTAATATATTGAAAAAAATCTACATACTTCTATAGCAGTTATTATATAAAATCAAAAAAAAATTGGCTTATTATAATTCAAAAATTATAGGAGCTGTTTGTCCGACCATGGACCCTGAAAAAACGGAGACGTCATCGGAAAAACGCTGCACAGCCGCCATTTTGAAATTAATCGCTTAAAAAAAATTTTTATATACAGTCACTGATATGTGTAATAAATACTCTTTATTGGAATCTCGATTTATTTTGTAGTATTTCTGAAAAAAAAAATCCTAAAAAAGCCTATTTTTTCGGCCTCTAGAATGGCCTAACCCCTTAAAAATAATATATTACACATTTTGACTTTATTTTGTGGAAGATTTCATCATTATTAAAGAGTTTAATTTATTATATATTTTTTAATATTCAAATTACTTTGATAATATATTCGCACTGATTCTCGCAAATTTTATTATACAATTTATCTTACATAGAAAACGCAAAAAAAATTTTTTGACCGAGGGTGGGAATTTAATTTCGAGACCTTTGTATTATGAAGCATACGCTGTAACCACTACGCTATGTAACGTTTAAGATCCTGCTAAAATTTCAATGGATATTATTTCAAATTATTAAAACATCTTTTATTTTTTTTTTTTTTTTTTTTTTTTATTTAAAAAGTTCTTCCTTAGGATACAATCTATCGTCTTTGCCGAATTTCATCAAAATCGGTTCAGCTTTTTAAACGTGAAAAAGTAACAATGAGAGTTACTTTTGCATTTATTATATTATCCTGGATTGATAGAATATACTCTATATAATTTTATGAAATATGGTTTTCTGACTAGAATCTAATAGTCGGCCTAAGATCTGACTGGATTTCCCATATTGGGATATAGTAGGGACGTCTGGTCAGAATCCAGTCACGGTATTCCAAATTGGGCTCAATAGGGTGATCCAGTCAAAATCAGATTCGAAATTGGGTCAATTCGAATTTTTTCCACGGGTACTTTAACGCGCTTCGAATGCCCCTCTTAACGGATTTCACCGTTATTTTTTTCTTTTTTACTCTACTTTATTTTTGTATATGCATTTTTACGGTTTCTTAATTGTTTAATTCGACGTAATATTATACTTTAACATTATTATTATTATTTTTCAAAATATATACAATGCGTATGGCATTTCATAAAAATAAATTTCTCAAATTTATAAAATACCGACATTGTATTCGTTCGCATTGATGTAAAAATGAAAAAGAAAAAATTAAAATAAATTTTGTAAAAATTCATAATCAATTTTTAAATATAATAAAAAAAAAAATTAATAAGATTGCCTTATTTCTGCATTAAAAATGTACGAATGTACGTTTATTTAATTCAAGACATATGTGTTATATATATTTATAATAGAGTATTATATACATTTTCTAACGTAATAGTAAAGAAGAATAAAAAATAATAATCTAAGCGCTCTTTTATTTTCTGCGAAACTAAAACACCGTTCCGTGAAAGGATAAAGTAAAAGCACAAAGTATACGAGTAATATACACATCATTATTTTTATATTTTCCGTTATATATTGTTCGAGTTGGCAAAACGTGTCGCGGTAAAGATAGAAAAAAAAAAAAAAAATAAAAGCCGCGTTATAAGCTGCGCTCGTAAACGTCCGATGTTACGGAGAGGTCATCGTAGGAATAAAATAATAAAAAAAAAAAAAAAAAAAAAAATACGACTCTAATTTTACGCTTCGCACCAGCGGTTTGATCGTGTATACGCGGAATATCGCGGCGGACGAGGAAAAAATGGAAAAAATCTAATGCCGTACCGATACCGGCCCTCGGCAGCCATTATTGGTATACTATTTCGAAAATATATTTCGTTATTTACGCGCGCGCGCGCGCGCGTGCGTGCGTGTGTGTGTGTGTGTGTGTGTGTGTGTGTGTGTGTGCTCGGGAACGACAGGAGAAATAAGCCGGGGAAAATCTGATAATATATAAGCTGGAAAAAAAAGACTCACAGATGCTTTCACATATATTTGAGAATATTTTTCTTCTGATTCGCTCTTATCTTTGTATTATATTCGCACGTATTTATAGAAATACTTTTTCCGCATATTTTTGTCGTCGTTGAGTTTAAAAAAAAAATATCTTAAAATTATGTAAGGTCGGTGCGATTTCTTGTCGTTAACTTATCAAGCTGATTAGTTGATTCAAATAAGATGCATTTTGTAAACGTTTATTTTATTTACTATTTGAATAATTTATTATAATGTAATTGATTATTATAATGCTAAAGTGTTGAATATAATGTTTAAAAATTACATGAAAACTTCAATTTATTCTATTAATTAGTAATAAATAATTCTACTTTATCAAAGCTAGTAGTATTATTTTTACCTTTGTAGCATTAATGAGTAGAATTAAAATAAGATTATAGTAAATATTAATATTATTAATAATTTTTATCAAAATTTATATGAAAATTACGGATTAGCGTACCTCTTAATAGTGATTTATTTGATAAATTCTAATTTTAATTCAATAAAAGCACTTCAATTCTAACTAGTACATATCGTATAAATGAAAATTTTTATTTCATTAAATTCAATCGTTATTTGAAACTTGAAAAATTTTACTCGACAATATTCAAGAAACTTTATACATAAAAGTAAAACATCGAAAAAGTAACCAGATGTACACTTTTATTATGTATATAAATGCAAATAAAGTTTCGCATTGTATTTTCGAACTTTAACAGCGTATTCTCAACTTTTTTTTCTTCGGAATACCTAAGAGGATCAAACATTTTTTCACGCTTCACCTTCCTTCTATACTCTTATTCCCTTATTCACTTCTTTTTTACTCCTTCAAAAATTGACAAAATAACTTTTCACGACGGCAACGTCTGCGTACGTTACACTTGAAAAGTATAAAAATGAAAAGCTACAAAAAAAAAAAAAAAAAAAAAAAAAAAAAAAAAAAACAAAACAAAACAAAACAAAAAAAAAATAGAAAATAGAAAAAGAAGAAGAAGAAAGAAAAAAGAGTCTACGTATACAATCGAAGGTCGTCTTATTTCGTAAAAAATATTTCACTGGGAATACATCTCAGAATAGTCGAGTAGATTTTACTTTCGAATATATACGTTATTTTCATCGAGCGCACCAATTCTCGCGCGAAATCAAATAACTTCTCTACTCGGGAAGCGATGCCTCCCGAGCGCATTCACATTCGCGCTTTTGAATATATACGTATACGCGCTGAATTCCTCGAAATCGAAAAATCAGTTGCGCGCTCGATGGTTTGACGGTAGGCGATGTATCCGTTTATTGTTCGGTTTATCGAAGTCAATGGCGCGCGCGCCCAGCAATAGAAATCAAAACCAATCGTCTCTCGGCTCTTTTCTCTTTTCTATTGCCTAAATTGCTCGGTGAAATGAGTTGGTGAGTTTTTATTATTTTAATTTTTTAAATTGTGGCGTTGATTAAAATTGGATGTCGGTTGTGAAATATACTTTTTGAAATTAATCCAAAATTATGAGGTTACATTAATATTATTAATCTGTTAATAGTATTGAAATTTAAGTATTAATGTTACTTTGCGTATTAATTTTAAATAATACATTAGAATTTTAATAATCTTAAATTTAATTTTATTATCATTTAAAAAACTTTATAATTTCTTTAAAAGAATTGCAAAGCTTACACTTCTTTTTCAATAATAATTCATTTGACATTTTTATCGAGGATAAAAACAACATAAGCAGATAATTATTTGTCATCGGTCAGTTTTTTTTTTTTTTTATAAATAAATGTGACACTGTTTGATTTTATTAACGCTCGAATTATACATTTCGAATCGAATATCTGAATACGATATTTATTTAAGTAAAACTGCGAGCATTGCTAAGTATACACGGCGCTTAGTATAACAATGGCGATCGAAGTTCACTGGGCCCATACAAATAATAATACGATAAGTTCAATTGCATTAAAACAAAAGTTTTGAGCATTTCGCTAAAGTTCACGTACAAATGAAGATTGTATTGCGAATGAAATTGAATACAGTGTACATAATGGTACTGAAAATGAATATTGCAACGATTTTTTCTTATGCGTTAATAAACTTTCAAGGTTTATATTGACTCAATTATATCAATATCGTTAAATAAGGCATTGGATTATATTTTAACAGCTGCGCGATGACGAGAAAAATTTTAAAAAAAGTTAATTTTTAATAAATACTTCGTATATTAATAAATGGTAGTTAAGTATCAAAGAAATTAATAATTAATAAATTGAAAGTAAAAATATTTAAAAAGAAAATTAATTGGTCTTTAAATTTAACGTCATGTTAAATAGATTAAGTAATTTAAAATACTAAGAAAACGTTTTGACCAAAGTATATATAAGCTTTTAATTAGATAATTCATCAAAGTGACTTCGGCACTTATAAAGAACTAAATTATTCTTTCAGTTTCCAAATAATTAACCTCCTTTTAGTTTAATGATAAAATAATTTATTAAGTAATATAACGGTGTATATAAATATGGAGAAAAAAAAAACACGAAAATAAATAAATTTACAATCTACGTAATCGATTTTAAAAATATTTCGCAATGTATAAATTATTTATCGATTAAAACAATGAAAAAATTAATCATTATAAAATTACACAAATACATTCAAACTTCTCGCTAAAACTATGAAAATCCTCCCTCAAACGTATATACACAAACGCATTTTATCTTCGAGCAAAATAATAAATTTCACGCATAAGTAATTAAAAGATCGTAAAAAATCAACAACAATCAATAAACTCACCTGGATCCAGTAAGGCAGATAAAAACCGGTACAAGCGAGTATCGAGGCCAGAGTGGACAGTATAACCCAGAAGATGCACAGCCCTGTCATCTCATCGGCCGTCTGTCCGTTCGGGGAATTTTACCCTCGCACTTCGTCGTCGTCGAGCGGTTAACTTTGCCTTTTCTCGTTTTATCAATCGTATATTTATATATAAATATATGGATCTTGCCTATCGACGCACTCGTTAACGTCGCTCTACCGGCTTATAAGCGCCGGTGTATTCGCTCGTTTTGTACAAGCGACGACGAAACATTTTACTTTCTTCTTTTTTTTTTGCCTATTTTTACTCGTTTTTTCCTTTGTCTAGTGTTATATCAGGATTAAAGTTTTACGTTGCTTTTTACGCGAAAGTTAAAACAGCTGGTGACGACCTGAGAACGATGATATTTTTCTTTCTAATTCTTTTTATTTCTTTATTATTATTATTTTTTATTATTTTTTTCAATTGAATTGGATGTACCATGAATTTTTTTAAATATAATCACGTGTTTCTAATTCTACTTTTATTTTATTTTAACAACATGGAATTCGGTTAAATATTTGCTCGTGAATGTTTTGATTATGCAATTGAGATTAAAGTTTTATTTGAGTAGTTGCATAAATCATAAAAGTGCAGCATTATTTTTTTAAATAAGTAAAGTTATTTAAAGTTACGATGCATTTACACTTACGAAACTTACTACTTCGTGATTTGGAATTGTGCAAGTTTCGTGAGCTACTTATGCCGCTTTTTAAGAAAGGTAAGCTTGAAGAGAAAAAAGTTGCAATCTTTTGTAGCCTTCTTTTTAACCGAGATTCCTTTTTTTTCTTTTTTTCAAATGAACCGAAAATAAAATTTTCTGGCTTTTTATACTTCAGATAAGTTTAACGTTTAGAAAAGAAAAAATTTAAGCGCTAATTGCGCACGTAATTTCTTTACTAATTTTCCCGCTGTAAAAAAAAAAAATTTAATCCAACGCGTCAAAGAATATACTAAAATTGAAATTATCCTCTTAAAACGCTTTATTTTTAGAGTTGCTCATTAAACGATATTTTGAAAGCTCCTCCTGCGTTCGACGAAACTTATTCATTAAAGTATACTTGTATCACCCGAGTTACATAAAAGACAATAACAAGGAGGAGAGGAAAAAAAACTCCTATTGAAAAAAAAAAAAACGCGTGAAAAATTAAAAAAAAAAAAAAAAAAAAGAAAGAAAGAAAGAAATAAAGAAAGAGAGAAAATCGTTTGAGCACTTACGTCGACGAGACGTGAAAAGAACGTGAAAAAGCGTACACGTCGAACACTGCGTGACTATACTCGGGCGCTTTTCTCTCTTAGAATCCCTGAGAGAAGCAGAGCTCGAGGTGCCGCTGCATTCGTACGGTACATAAAACGTCACTTTTCGTTGTCGAAATCGTCGGCTCCTTTTTTTTTCTTCCTCTTCTTTTTCTTTTGTTTTTTAAAAAATACCGTCTCGTTCGCCCGTCCCCGTCGTCGGCTTGACGCGTGCATACGTGTACATATTCCAGACGCGCGAACACGCTCGTGCGACTTTGTATGAGCGCGCGTGCACTTTGTGTCGGCGTGCGCTAAAAATAAATACCGACCTAAAATAGTGTACGCGTCCCCGTTGAACTCGCTCTGTACACTCGTGTTTATTTACGCACGCACGCACGCACGCACGCACGCGCTCCTTAGGCCTTATTTTTTTTCTCTTTTACTTTTTCCTTAAGCGCTGCGCTTGGACGAACGGCGGAGAGGAAATTTTCTTTGCGCTTGGGAATTATGTACTTGCACGTGGAGAGATATTTACCGATACGGGAAATGTGTTTAGCGTAGTTTTGTGTAAGCTCCGTTTACGTAAAATCACGACGCTCGAAGGGAAAGCGTGAATTAAGGCGATATACGTGTTATTTCCTTATCGTGAACTTACTCCGCACAGTTTTTTTTTTCTTTTTAACTCTTCAAATCTTACATAAAAACGATGAATATTTACAAAAAGAATCGATCGTCGATTCTCGAAATTATCTCTATAAATCATTCACCACCGAGCCACTTCTTCTTCTTCTTCTTCTTCTTCTCTCGTTGCTTTCAAACACACACGTACCTTCAACACCGAAGAATACGACGATAATGTAAACCAAAAAAAAAAATAAAAAGCAAAAAATTCACTGTATCTTCATCTTTATCAACCGATCATTGTTGACCTTCGATGGCCAGAAAGCTCGCATCGAACGAGTAGAAGTAAGGAGACAAAAAAAGCACAAATCGAAACGGCTAGAGGTAAAGAAAGATAGAGACCCGCGCGGCGCCGCGTCGGGACAGCGACTGAGCGACGCGCGGCGATTCCCTCACGGCCACACAGCGCCGGCTTATACATCGAGACGAACCCGAGAGAGAGAGAGAGAGGGAGAGAGAGAGAGAAAGTGAGAGAGAGAGAGAGAGAGAGAGAAAATCGAGGTGGTCCATATACGCGCGCGCGGGCGCGATGCCGGCGCGCCGGCACATCTGGCGAACACTCGCGCATTCGCTCTCTTTTACCGTCTACGTGCTCTTCTCTTACTATATATAGCTGGCGCTTATTCGCTTCCCCTTCCTCCCTCTCTCTCTCTCTCTCTCTCTCTCTCTCTCTCTTTCTCTCTCGAGTTCGTCTTTGGATCTCTACGTACACGCGTTGTACGTGTACGTGTCTTTCGCTTTGCTGGTTCGTGTGTACACACGTGTATGAGTGAATGTGTAGTAGGGGAGTGATAGAGGAAATTACCGCTTTACTCGTAAGTTTATAGGTGTTTTATACGGTGTAGGCTCGAATGCCTGTCGGATATGAGAATTTCTCGCGCGAGGGTATACAGTTTTTGTTCGCGATTATTATTATTCTTTCTTTGATGATATTTTCTTTTTTTCTTTGTTTTCTATTAAGCAAGCGTGAATTATTCGTATTTTATCAATGAGTAAAGTAATCAAGATTGTATGTTTAGGGAATTAATTGCTCGATAAGTGTATTCGATTAACTTTTTCACTGCCAGTCTCGTGGGAAAATACATTGTTATCAAATATTCTGAAATATATTCTTAAAAATTATGTATATACGTTTCGTTTGCACAATATTGTAATAATTAACTTAAGAAATTTTTCTAAAAACATTAAATTTTAATCTACGATTACAAAATGAAAAATCGATAAATTGTATACATATACGAATAAAATAATTTCATTTCCATTTAATATTAAAAAATTTCATACGATGCATTAACTCTACTCCCAACGCGCCGCGTTGAAAATCTGCGCCATAAACCTAAATTTAACGTAAACAAAAATCTAAAAATATAACTGGGACCGCGTAGACAAGCTTTTAACCAGAAGCCATGTGCGACAATATATGAAACGCGCACGCGTCGCCCGGACAAAGACGAAGAGGAGGTATACATATGAAATCGAGCGCGAGAAGACGTAGTTTCTCCGCTGTGTTTTTGTATATATATATATCTAAATTTCAAAATGTGCTGTACACGCTATATATGTGGTCTCTTTATTCACACTTCTTGAGTTGATGTTTGAAACGCGAAGAACGGATTGCCGTTGTATTATGGAATTTCTACATATACACCTACTTCGCGAGGCTTGATTATATTTACAAATGAGAAGATACGCCCGAGATTTGTTTGCGTGCTTGCGAGAATTCCTATACCAATGCTAAATAGAAAATTATGGGGAGATGATTGAAAGAGAGAAAATCAAAATTTATCGATGGTTAATAGTGCTAAATTTTACATTTGTTTGCATTTGAATGAGATATAAAGCTTTTTGTGCCAATCATTGTATATATATATATATATATATATATATACGATCGATTCTTTACTTTAAATGGTCGAAGTTTAATTTTAACCAAATTATTATTTTTTTTTTATTGATGTATTTTTGACTTCATTATAGGTTTTCAAAATTTACATTAATGTTATTAAAGCATATTAACAAGACTATTTTTATTTACCTTTTTGATAAACTTCATAATACCAATATATTCAAGTTACTAAAGTAAAGCAAAAATTTCACTTTATAATTTATAAAAAAAAAAAAAAAATTGTTAATCGCACCTAAAGTTAATATAAGAAAAATAAAGACCAAAGGCGTTCGCAAAATAAAAGCAAGTATATATAAATCCCAGTGCTAGGTTATATCTTTGAAAATCGAAGAAAACGTGAGCTGCATAACGCATAGAACGTAAAGATAATGAGACGATTAATTTGAAGCTCTCCGCGAAACGACAACAATGCGCGTCGAAAACGCGTTCGAATGACTTTTCGTCGATGAATGCTAAAAGCAATTATGGCGAGTATTTTAGCGCTCGCTCGCGCGCGCATTTTACATATAACCATCGATTACGAAAATTGAAATTCGAAAGAGAAAAAGAGAGAAAGAGAGAGAGAGAGAGACAAAGTTTCGAACGGGAACTGAAACATTCCCGAATGGAAATGGAATTCGCGCATCGTGGCCGTATGTGAGTTTATACGAGTGCGTTTTGTCATAGCGAGGCTTAAGTAGCTGCTATTTCAATTGGATGGTTAAACAATCGAGGCTTTGGTCGATAACGTTTAAATAAATCGACGTTAACCTTGTTTCTTTTATTTTTAATTTTTTTTTTTTTTTTTTTTTTTTTGTCTTTCAATGCGGTCGTTTAACGCTGATTTGTTATAGTTTATTATGCATTGAAGATGTTGAACTGAAGTTTATAGAGTGTGAATTCGTACGTTTTGGAAAGTTGTTAGTAATTTCTACAACTGAACGGTATTTATTCTCAACAAAATCCGAAAGTTCTAACGCTTTTATTAATTTTCATTTAATAAAACAAAACTAATCTTCGATGTTCGAGATAATTGAATTGTATATAAAAATGAATTCATTCTTACATTTATCATTTTATGTTTATTATCCTGTATTTCAGCATTAACAATAGTATTGGAAATATATCTACAATTGTACATATATATATATATATATATAAGATATGTACATATGTATATATAAGAAAACAGACATGCATGTTACGAGTAGGTTTTGTAATACAAACTGTCATGTAACTTTGGAAGCTTAAAGCCAGACGCATTTATAGATAACTTATACGAGTACAGTATTCTCGTTTGCATACAGAGAAAGTAAAGAGAGACAGGGAAAGAGAAAAAGAAAGAGAAGGAAAGAAGTGGAATACACGATCGAGTACTGTTCATTTGGACTTCTGGGATTGCGCGTGTTGGCGTTTACTGCTCGAGGTTGTGGACAACGGAATTTCGCGGCTAGAAAGGATAGTGTATCAAAGAGAAGATAAGTTAGATACGAAATTGTAGACAAGTGAGAAGGAGCTAATGAGAGAGAGAGAGAGAGAGAGAAAGAGAGAGAGGGAAAGAGACTGATAGCGAGGGTGAGATGGATAATTTTCAGGGTACGCTTTGCTCGTATTGTTGTCGTAACAATTTTAATTGAGAATAATTGTACAAAGGAGATGTTGAATAGATGTATCAAAGGATTGGAAAAGATGAATTTATTGAGTTTGTAGATTTATGGGTTTGAATGATGAAAGTACAAAATTAGATTTCGTAACTAGGAGTGAAAATTAAAAATTTGCGATTAAAAATTACTTTGTACGGCTAACTTGATTTAATTTTATTATTTAATATGACTTTACTATAAAACTCAGCGAGATTTCATTTTTAACTATAAAAAGTTAGATAAATGAGTAAACATTGCACTTAAAAAGAGTAAAACTTTTAATTATCCATAATATCTTAATGCAGCGCTGACAACGCTACACTTAGTATATCTAAACTGTCATGGAACCAGAAAAACAGCCTCGGACGAGGTCGCAGAACCGTGACGATTGGAGGAGGCTAATCCTGGTGGCCAAGGCCCGGCTTGGGCTGTCGCGCCACAGATGATGATGATAATATCGTAATGTAATTAACCTATCAGTTAAATCATATTACAATCGTATTATAATTGGTAATAAATAACTTTATTGTATTGCTGTGAATGGTTATTACGAGTCACGCGAGTTTTTAAATTAAGAATAAGTATTCTAATAGTATATATCATTAATAATACAGTCAGGTTTAAGATTAAATAAAAAGAAAAGATTTGAATGCAAAATAATATTTAATTTTAAAATAAATAAAATAATTTTTTTTTATCCAAGATAGTTCACAAACATCATAAATACTTATATATAAAAATATGAATAGAATAAAGTTTAATCAATAACCCATCTAATAATTTTCAAGACGAACTCACTATTATTATCTTCACAGTCATTATTAATATCATAGACGTTTTTGTAAGAGAGGCAGAGAGAGAGAGAGAGGGAGAGAGAGAGCGCGAGAGAAATAGGGACGAATAGAGGAAGCGTGAGGGCGTTAAACAGTTCGAGAAATAGCGAGGGAACCAAAGGATACATATCAGGAACAACATTTGAGTACCGCAGAGGAAAGCGCGAGAAAGAGAGAGCGATAGAGAGAGAGAGAAAGGAGTTCACATCGCAAGTCGGCGCGTTTGCAGTTGGCTCAACTAGATAGAAGAGTAGGGGAGAGAGAGAGGGACGGGGGGTAAGGAGAGCGGGAGAAAACGACGAGTGAGAACTCGCGTTATCGGAGGAGTTATCGCGTCCGATTGGTGAGGTGGTCCACGTACACACAAGTACACATACACACACACAGAGCTATACGCGAGAGGTACCGTTTCCTGGTAAGCTCTCGCGAGAGGGCCTGCGGCCGCGACACGGAAATGAAATTTGAAGCCGCAATTCGCCGAACCATTAACGAGGCTATTCGCCTAGAGAGAGAGAGAGAGAGAGAGAGAGACAGACAGAGAGAAGGGAGCGCGGCGCGCATCTCCGCGCGTACACACACACACACACCGACTCGCCTCAACATCATTGGCTGCTACTGCAACATCCGGATGCTGTATAACGACGGTATATATGCCCCAGCGATATCGATATGTGCTAAGCTAACTCCTCCTCCTCTTCTATCGTTTTCTCTCTCTCTGTCTCTTGTATATCTTCTGCAGAATAGGTATACGATGTACCTACCTCGTGTTTCTGAGCCTCGGACCGACGAGCTTTAACGCACTGCTGCGAAGTATATCGAGTCGTTTGTACACCTGATGGAGAAATGACTTCCAAAGAGGGGATGACATTGTTTAATTTATTATCTGATATCGCTCGTCGGAAAAAAAAATCGATTCGCGTGTCGTTTATCGATTGATAAATTTTCGTTTTTAATTTCAATATTTTTTTTTCTTCATTTTTACTTTTCATTATTAGCAACTTTGTTTTCACGAATAAATTTTTTCACTTCAGAAAGAGAAAAGAGAGACGAGCCGTCATAATAGAAAGCAATAACTTCTGACTACTGTACTAAAGTAGAAACGATGGGCTCGATACATCATGCGAGAGTGTTTTAAGAGTTAAGTGCAGAAATGGATTTGTTTTACGCTTATACAGCTTTGGATTTTTAAATTGCACGGAAAATCTGGCGTTGACGAATGCGGAAGGATTTGTTTTCGGAGATGTTTGGCTCGTTGTAATAACTAACTTTTAAAAACGAGCTTTCGCAAATATGATTGAAGCACAAATTAAAGAAGTTATAAATATTGTAATTATATTTTAAGCAATAATTAAAATTTTTAATAAAAGTTAACCAATGAAAGTAAATTTTTTGTTGAAAATAATTAAAAAAAAAAAAAAATTTAAAAGTAACATGCTTATTGTTAAAATAATATTAAATATTGTTAAAATAATATTAAAATAATACTATTTTAATATTGTTAAAATAATATTAAAATAATATTATTTTAACAATACCAGTTTTTCATTGAATCTTTTTGAAAATTTTAATTATGAAATTTGAAAGTAAAAAACATTTTAAATAATAAAATTTCACAATAGGAATTATTTTTATATTCATCATTTTAAAATAAAAATTTTATTTTAATTATAACAATACCACATATATATGTTTTCAGTTAGAGATATAGAAAAAAATTTTAATATAAATAACGCAGTCGAAATTTATTTCTCGAAAAAGATATGGATTTGCGTTTCCCAATTAAATTTTACTACTTTGGTATAGAAATAAATTAATGTTTCATATTTTTATAATAATAAATTTTTGTTTAACCATTGAAGTATATTTGGAACAAAGATCTTATAACTTTTTTTAATATTCTTTTTTTTTCGTTTTTCACTTCTTTTTTTTCTTTTTAATAGATTTTGCCATACACCGTCAACAATCAATTAAAATGAAGCATTAATAAATACAATATATTTAATTACTTTACACATTCGTATTTAACAACTTATTAAAATCTATGCTATATAACGAGAAATATGTTTTTTTTTTTTTGTTTTTTAAATTCAATAAAAAATGTTACAAGTTATTTCAATGAAATTTAATTCGCGAAAACTAAAAGATTCCCGATATTAAAAAAAAAAAAAAACATGAACAAAACGAAAGGCTAACTATACGCCATCCTCGAAATGGATTTATACATGCGATGAGTGCGATTCGAAAGCATCGAGAATGTATTCGGCGATGTATATACTAGATAAAAAAAAAAAGGGAAGAAAAAAGAACCGAGATCGAATACACGTACGTACGTGGTGTTTTATACAACGGCTTTTGCATGCGATTATATATACATATTCTATTAGCGTCGCGTTGAATTGAGAAAAACAGATCGACTGAATTGTTTATAGTACGTGGATGAGATTTGATTTGATTTATTCAAATTTGTCTTGGGAATACGGACGCGCTAGAGTAATATACCGGTTAAACGCGTTAATATTTTACGCATCGGAGGGCTTTACGTATAATGCGACACGTGCAGTTTACGCCTAAGTATATAGATGTGTGAAATGGATGAGAAATAAGTTTCCAATAGTTGAATAATAATTTAGAGATGATTTAACGTGATTTAGATGATTTTTAAGGTTACGATAATTTAAAAGGATTTTTTAAATGAATTTTTATAAGAAAGAAAGATTATCGGTCATTATGATATGAAAAATAAACTTATTTATTTTCAATAATATTAAAATTTCTTTCTGATGCGGCCAAATTTTACCACGAAATTATTTTTCTAAACACCGAATAATTTAATATTACTATTCATACAGATGCTAAGTCATCAGTTTTTTAAATTTTTGTTTGCCCGTCGGTTCGTACGCGCATCACGCAAAAACTACTGAACAGATTTTAATAAAACTTAATACACTGATACGCCTGTTTCCAATTTAACATAAAGACTTTATTCCATCAAAATCGGCTTATGTGAAGTGAAATTATTCAAATAAGATTAGTTAAAAAAAATTTAACTTATTAAGAAGTTTATTTTGCTTCGGTTAATGAGTTTATAAACATTTAACGATCGTAATCTTTTATAAATTATTTATTTATTTATTTTTTTAAATTTTTACGCGAGCTTACTACGAGATCTATTAAAATAAATTGTAAAAAATATATTTATTTTTACACAGTTGCTTCGTTATACCAATTTTCTTTGCAAATATCTGCTTTTAAAATATTATCCGCGCATGCGTAAAGTATAAACTAGTTATACGCTCCGTACGTTAAAAAAAAAACTATAAAAAAAAATTCTTTGTTTCAGCATAAAATTCGAACTTGAGTCGGATATTTTTCTGTTGTGTTAATAATATAGAATGAAATCATTTATAAAATAAAAACACAGCTTAGTAAAAAAAAAAAAAAGTCCCTACACATCTCAATTCTATTCTCAAAACGTACAAGCACAACAAATAAAAAAGTATACTTATCCAACAACAAACGGTTAAAAGGCAAACATATAAAAAAGAAGACATAAAAAGTATACCTGCGCTTGAATTTCCACCGTCGGTTAACTTTTAGAAACGTTCGTCCAGGTTTAAAAGCGCGCGTCGAGCAACAAACGCACATAAGGGATACGACATGCGAGCGCAAGAGCCGCGAAACTTCTTGATTTTCTTCTTCTCGTAATCATCTTTTTTTTTCTCCCGTTTTAAACATATCTTTCTCTTTATTTCCATTTCTGCGTCCCTTGTCGAAGCCCCACGGCGCGCCTTCGCCACTAGAGTTTCGCGTCGAGTCTGGTACTAAAAAAATTTTGCTCTCGAGACGCATCTCGCGACATGGGCCAACGCCTCGTGGAATTAAGCGAAGTGGAATATTTTTTGGCGGAAAAGAAGAGTTAAACTTTGCCATTTCTCTAGATGTTGTTTCTTTTTTTTTTCTTTTTTCTTTTTTTTTTTTTTTTTTATTTCGTTTTACGGTTAGCTGTTTGCTCCTGAAGTATTGTGTTACGTTAGTTTGATGAAAAATTGGTTGAAGATAATGTGGATAGAATTTTGATGAAATCAAAATAAATCAAACGTTATTAGGATTGTTTTAAACAAGTTTTATTGGTATAGGTTAGGAATGTATGTAAAAATTATCGTGAAAGTTTAAAAACTAGACGTGGAAAATTATAAAATCAATGTTAATATTAATATCTCTTAGTTTTTAAAGATCTAAACTTAATTTAAGATTAAAGATAATTTATACGTGTAGGAATAAAAAAAATATAAGATAAAGTATGCTGGTAACCGTTGAAATAGCAAATTATGTTGCAAGTACGAGCTAAAGTTAAAAACAATAGTAATAAGAGCAAGTATAGAGTGTAAGTAAAAGCAAATGACATGGTGGCGAATGGAGAAAAAAAAGCAGCGGAAAAAGAGTATAACGAGTGAAGTAGGCTAAAAAAGAAAATAAAATGATAAAAAGAAAAAAAACCGAAGAAAAAAAAAAACGCCGCAAGAGTCTCATGAGATAGAAAGGGAGAGTCGAGTGGTTGCTGTTGGGTTTCGCTTCCAAGACCGTCGAGTTACCACAGATGGAAAGAAGCGGTAAAGAAAAAGGAAATGAGATACGAGATGTAAAAGAGAACTCGTGAAAACGACGACGGAAAAAAAATGGTAAGGAATACGCCGGCAAAGGCCTACTGAAATATGTAAATGGAAGAACGACAACGCGGTGGTACAACGCGGAGGATAAATAAAAAATTGGAAGAAAAAAAAATGAAATCTTAAAATGCTAAGTTCGCCGTGTAAAAAAAAAAAAATCGATATTTTTATACTTAATAAGCCAAGCGACCTTCGGCGTATTTTTTTAAGGATAAGATTCTATTCCGCATGCGTTTTACCTCGACTTTCGCGAATTTCTATGAATCGCTTTATTTATTTGCAAAACAATATACCGTAGTTATCACTCACCGTAAACTCCTTTTTTATCGCGGGATTGAAGAAGATACTCTTGGCGCCTTTTATCCGTTCTTTTCGGCATTTTGTACATTTGTTTACCAAATAACGAAATGACTATTCAATTGAGCGAAATTCTAAAGTGGTTTATAATTTAAAAAATAATAAAAATTTTGATAATTTTGAAACGATTAAATGATTTTTCGTTAATTGTATGATTAGCGCGTACTTCTTTTTTGAATAAACGACTATGTTAAATGTATCAATTTTGTCGTATTACGATTTTACTCGTATAGTCGAAACGAGTGAGTCAATTATTGTATAATTAATTTAATACAATTTGCAATTAAACTTTTTTTTAATATTTGCAGTTTATAATTTTTATCTAAATATAAATGCAATTTGGTGTATTAGAAAATGAAGTAAGAAAGAGAAACAGAAGATAAGAAGCAATAGACCAACGATAAAAAAAGAACAATATAATAGCCATAAATCTGGAAAGTCGCTTTACGTCCGTACGCCGCAAAGTCGAATCGGTTAAAAGCCGCGCGTATACGCGAGAGTATACAGAATCGGGGAAGGAAATACGAGAGCAGCGGTTTAAGAGAGACGGAGAGAGGAAGAGAGAGAGAGAGAGAGAGAGAGGGGTAACATTGAAGTGGAAAGCTCGTAGCAAAGCGAACTACCGAGTAGCATTGGACAAGGGGGTCGATGCAACCGATGTAGCGATGTGCCTTCTATCCTAGGAAAAGAGAAAGAGGGAAGAGGGAAGAGGTTACTCCGGGCTGCTCTAACGTCGGTAGCACCGCTACCCGGAGGGGCAATCGTAATAATCTGCAGTGGCCCGTTTCCATAATCGTAAAGCCGATCTTCCGACCGGTGCTCAAGTGCAACCTGCCTCTCGTTCTCCCTCTATTCCTCCCTCTCTCTCTCTCTCTCTCTCTCTCTCTCTCTCTCTCTCTATCTCGTCTTTTCCCTCGATTCTCTCTCGTGTAGTTGCAAATTTTGGTTGATTGGGGATTTACGCGGAGAGTAGGAGAGGAGGATTCCTGGTTAGAAAGTGGGTGTATAGTTATATAATCGGACGGACCGGCGTAAGGCTTGTAACCTGACTCATTAACATTTCCTTACGAAGCGTCGAGAGGATCGCGTTCAATTATACAAGGGGAAAGAAAATTTTCACGGCTTTTTAACTGCGATATCGAAAATTGCCTCGCTTCGTTGAATTTTGCTCGCTCTCGATGGAAAACTTTTATTTTCAATTTAACCAAACATTTTACGTCTACATTTACATTTTCATTTATTCGCATTATAATTTTTAATAGCTTAGAGATAGAAATTAATAAACATTTTTTTTTAACGGAGATTATCGTTTTAATTAGCAATACATTGTTTAAAACGCGTATCAATTTACTAAAGTATAATCAAATTATTTTTACCAACAAAATTGTTTTATAGATAAACTTTTAACACTGTTATTTTAAATTTCTTTGTTCTCTTTTTATTCGTTAATAACATGCGTTTCGAAAGTTTATCAAAACAATGAAATTTCATTGTTCTCAAAAGTAATCTGCATAAACAGCAATAACTTTTTTGTAACATAAATTTTTTCAAACGCAAGTTGTTACATGCAAATGTTATTCGAATACACGATAAATTATTACTATACCTATTCAATGTTTCTGTAGTCTACGGATTTTTATTCGCGCGAATTTTTCATCTCTTACCCATATTCTACGAAACAAGTAAACTTTTGTATAAAAATATCAATTGTAATACGTAAAATTTAAAGTAAGCATATATACATAAAAAATGGAAATGAAAAAACAAAACCGTATTCATATATAACTTGTTAATCCTTTGTTTTTTTCAATTTCCTTCCAGAAATACAAACTTCGCAAATTTTCATTTACTTTTTTTTCCGAATATGTCCCGCGCCATTTTTCCCTTTCTCTCTCTGTTTTTTTTCATTTCCTTTTTGCTTTACGTCCTTCTTCTTTCAATTTTATTCCTCCGACGCTTATTCGTGTCAACTTTCACCTACGTACCTTTGCTCACGAATTTTCGCGGACGTGACTTCAAATCGATTGCCTTACGCGGTCGATCTTACGATTGTTCCCGTGTTCGTGATCTTTCGGATGTCTTTCAACTCTTATCACCTTGTTCTCTTTATTCTCGTTCTACCCTTCACCTCGCATTTTCAATCTGTCTCTTTTAGTCGTTACATTTTCTTCTTCCTCTTCTTCTTCTTTATTTTTGAATTACTCTCTTTCTAATATTTTCGTTAAATCATTTTTTTCCTTTTACCGAGCGTTACTTTTTTAATACCATGATTTTTCATTTTAAATTTAAATTAGAAAATTATAAAGAAAATTATTTTTTGTGTATTCAGTTTCAAATACAGTAAACATATTCAACTATAATGATATTTAAACCAATCATAATTAAAAAAACAGGTAATAAGCAAGTCTTTGTTGAATTTATTTTACAGTTACATATTTACATAATTTTAAATTGCTTAGTTTCAAATATAACTTGTATACAATTGTGTATTCTCAAGTGCAAATATCTACATTAACCGAAATAAACTCAACTTTCATCTTTAAATTATCTCTTTGAGCATTTAATATAAATAAATTGAAAGTACTTTGCAATGTTGTCTTAATTCAAAGAAAATTAAGTATACAATTACGAATTGTCTAATAAAAGTGAAAAAAAAAACAATCTTTGCGTTGATGAAAGTGAAGTATAAAATTTCTTATTTTTTTGTATTACTTTTTTTATTCTTTACTTTATTAAAAATTTTTAATTTTTCATCGTAACTAAGACATACACAGTTATTTCACCAAAACCAATCAACCGATCACTCGTTTTCATTCTGTATGCGTATTTATATATGTATATATCGTAACCGTTAATTGTAATGACACAAGCCGGCTGGGAACGAATTCACATAGTCGTGAATCGCGTGCGACGCGATGTCGATAATACAAGTCTTCGACATTACTCGTGTCCCATTCTCTCCTCCACCGCGTATACATATATACGTATATAGATGAACGTATTGGGTTATGGTTATACAGTTAGGTAGACGAGCAGAGGGAAGATAGGATTCAAGTTCGTTTATCGCGATAGCTCTGCGCAAATTTAACGAGGTAAATTGCTTTTGACTATATCTTTCTTGGCGCGTGTATAATTTTTTTTTTTTTTTTTTTTGTCCATCGCACTCCCGCGCACGAGTTTGTGTGTGTATAGGTTATCGTTTATTTTTCTTCTTTTTGTGAGGAACGCGCGGGACGGGTGAAATCGTTCGGTTTACTCTTTTTTTATCTCTATTGTATCATTCCATCGTTTCTTGTAATGGGTTCGAATATGGATTAACGAGAGTAAGGAGATGGAGGGTATTCTTTCAAGATAAAATATATTGTAATATTGGTAATTTCGGTGTGTGCATAGATTGAGAATGTTTAATTTTTTTCAAAACGATAAAGATTAATGGCGACGTTCTGGCACATATGAGATTATTCGTATAGTGGTATTGTAATTGAAAAAAAAAAAAAAAAAAAAAATAGTATTAAACAAAGACGATTTTAAAAATCAATAAAAACTGTAAACTAATCCGACATTTCGTTACGATAAATTTTTAATATATATTTTATTTTAATTCAAGACAAATTGATTTTATTTTCATTAACATATCTAACATTAAAAAAATTTTTTCTAATTTTAAAGGAATATTTTCTTATTAAAATTTGGAAAAATGTCATTTAATTAAATGCATCTAATGTTTTACTAGAATGGGATCTATAATTCATTAGTTCAGATTTATAATTTTAACTTTTTTGGAATACCTACAATAGGCCAATAAGCAACTCTTTTTCACAATTCGAAATTCGGCATGCCATTAGAAGAAATTAAAAAAAATACGACGGTTTATTTGAAGCCCTGCCCGATGCTCTTTTTTATTTCTCTTGCGACACTCGAGCATCAGTTGAAACTCAGGAATTTTCAAATACTCGCACCATTTTTCTCCGTTCTCTCTACTTCTTTATTCTTCGGCTAACTATTGGACGTGCCCCATAACCTCTTCCACTTTTTTCTCTTTTACTATCACTTTTTCTCTCTCTCTCTCCCTCTCTTTTCTTACAAATTCCGGCTTACCTTTGTCCTTTTCTTGCCACGAAGTGATATTCTTTTTTCTCCCTTTTATTTTTCGACCTCTATTTTGGCTCTCATTTTTACCGTTCCACACTTTCAGTTTTTTTTTTTTTTCACAATTTCTCATCACCGACGTACCGAACTGATTGTTCCACTTAGGGGAATTCATTTCTTTCAAACATTTAATTACCTTTTTTCTACGGTCGTGTGGCAATTGCCATTGTTAAATTAGATATTAAAGTGGTAAAAAATTAAATAACAAAAAAAAAAAAAAAAAAAAAAATTCCACATCTATTAGTCAGGAAATATTGAGAAAATTTTACATCATGAAATATATGAATGATAAATACTTTTGTTTGTTAAATTTCATCGCAGATGTAAAATAATTTTTAAAATTTTATATAATAATATGAACAAAACAATTTCAAAGATATTAGCGCTTCCTTTATAAGGTTTTGAATTCAAACTATCAATTGATAACATTCTATTACACCCTAAAATCAATAACGTGTATTAGGTGGTCTCTTTACTATCCAGCGCTTAAGTACATATCGACACCGAGTATCGATACTCATAGATACCGAAAATAACGATGTGCACTAGGATGATCTCGTTATCAGGCGACTATTATGTTGATATCAAAGCCGAGGTAAATCTGCATCTGAATATAGTCAATAGCATTAAGTAAACGATAACATCATTTATGGATGAAATTGATGTACATCGGTGGATTTTAAATGCTATGATAATTTTAAAGAATTATATATTAATTTGAGGTTGAATAGGACGGATGTAGCTTTAACGGAATCATAAAATTAAAGAAATTTAAATTTATCATGTGTACGCGAATGTAATGTCAATGCGAACAACAGTATTGTACGCAGAGACTATGCGCGATATCGCGAATTTTTTTTTTTTTTTTTTTTTTTTTCAAGTTTAGAAGAAAAGTAAATTTTCATTTATGTAAAAATGTTTTTTTTTTTTTTTTTTTTCGAATGTAAGTCCGCGTCTTTTTTTACATACATACGATATATATATATATATATATATACAGCTTTTAATAGATGATTGGCTTACGCGCTTCTGTTGCGGCAGACTCGACAGTTCACGCTGTCACAACTAATGTCTATCTACTTTCTATATCTACTATATATCATTCTATCTTCTTTCTAAACGTGGGATTTCTCATATTGGTTTGAAAATTTCAATTAAAATCTTTTTTCAATCGTATGTATTTTTAATGTTCTTTTTTTTTATTATTATTTTATAACAAAAACTTGTTGTATTATAATTAAACAATTATGCACCACGAGACTTACTATAAAGAGAAAAAAAAATAATAGTAACAATGCAATTCTTTCATACTTTATGCCACAATTACTTCGTTTTTCGGTTTTTCCTTCAACTTGTTCAACGTTTACACTAAAAACTCGATTACTAAACCTAGAAAAGAAAAAAGAGGGAGAGCAAGGTTAAAAAGAAAGTCGAGAAAGTGAAGAGAAATCGAACCAAACCAAGAGAAGAAGAAGAAGAAGAAGAAGAAGACAGCTTGGCATTACAGCTCACAATGCGCAGAATTAATTCTAATCCGTGCACGCGGCACGCGGTAGATTATGCTAAAGCAACTCGCGCATCCAACCGAGCGGCCGTCTTGCATAATTTACCCTCTTCCTCTCCCCCGCTCTCTCTCTCTCTCTCTAACACCTTTCCATACACGGACGAGACGAGTGGAAATTTTCTCGAAGTTTATACTACGCGAGCGTGACTGTATATGTGTTTGCGTGCAATTTAAACGGGTTTACGGAAGGAGAGCTGTTCAACGAGTGAGATTGTTTAAACGAAGATTTTGGTCAAAGCTTTGGATAAATCTTTATGGGATTGCGTTGTAGATTGAATTAAATAGTTGTGGATCGTCCCGTTGTTTGACTAGATATTTCTTTTTTTTGTTTTTTTTTTTTAAATTTTGCTTATTCGATGATTAATTCGTTGTTCTTGGTGAATGTTGAGTCAATTGTGAAACGGTTTTGTGAAAATCATTTAATCGTTTGTTTGAAATAATTATTAAACGATAATGAATATAAATTGAAGTAAAGAAATAAGTTTAAATTAACTCACTAGCAATTTTTTAGACATTCTTTTCTTTAATCTTTAAATTTTGGATAAGTTCAAGTTTGATAATTTAAATTTCAATGCAGCAGTCAATAAAGTACAAGTTTTAGACGATAACTGACATCCCCATTGAAACTTCATAAAGTACAATGAATCACTATTCAGATTATGTATTTCGGAAATACTTGTGCTAATTAGCCATTCTGCGTAATTAATATAGCCGAAGCATTAATAATCGAATTGAATAATTTCTAATCAATAGACGCTCCTGTAATAAAAATGATTGCGTATTAAATTGTATAAATTTTTAAAAAATTTTTTGACATTATTAACGCACGTAATGGGGATGCTGTATGAAAATTGAATCATAAAAGGAAAATGACATTGATCAAGTTCGTTCTTGTTTCGGTTAATACAAGCGAAAGTAAACTTTAAATAAATATCACATTTCCCGGTCGTAAAACAAGCCACAGCAAGTAGTTAATTTATAGGATCAATAAAACTTGTGGCGCTTAAAGCTGTAAGAGATTGACTTTCATAATTATTGAGTTTAGTGGCTGGTATAAAATCTAGAAAATCTGTCAAATTAACTTAAGACGTAACGTGCGTTAAAAAAAAGAAAAAAAAAAAACTTTTAAAATTAATTAGCGTGAAAAAATGTTTAGAGCGTTTTAGTTCTCAATCGTCACTTTAAGCTTGTTTCAGTTATTAATGGTTTATAAATGTTTGAGGCAAAGCAAGTTGTTCGCTTGAAAATCTTCAACGTAAATATTTGAAATATAATTTCAAAACGTATTGCATTACAAAATTAGAAAGTGAATATTATTTTCTTCTAATTATTTAGAAACGGTAAATTGGTATTTATTTGTTATACGTTATTGACTTGATTATAGGAAAATTATCAAATACGAAATAAACAATGCCACTAAAACTCGCGCACAGAAAAAGCTGATAAACTTCAACAAGCCCGTGCGAACGTTCGTTTGTTTCGTCTTGATTTATTCATTTCGTCTTGTTACGCAAGATTTTCCTTTTTCTTCGTCTCTTACTTTTGCCCAACACGTACATATACTTTGAGTGGATTTACAGCGAATCCTTTCTCTCTCTCTCTCTCTCTCTCTCTCTCTCTCTCTCTCTCTCTATCTCTCTCTCTCTTTTTTGCACTTGGTAAAAGCGTGACGAAGTCGATGTAGAAAGAGAGTTGCGATAGCTTTGAAAGGGAAGGAGGATGGAAGAATCTCTCTTTCTCCTTCTATATACTCCGACCGACTACCGAAGGGAAAATAGTGGATTATCTTTGAGGAAGTTTGAAGGCTGGAATTTCAAAGTAACGCGATACCAAAATCCAACAGCCGGCAAAGTACGAAGATTTTCTAGTGCGAGTAAGCTCGACGGGTGTTGTCGGGCATTTCTCCTTTTTCCCCTTCTCTTTATATAAATTGAGAGATACCGCCAGTTTCTAACTAAGTTATCGGAGAATATTTTCTCCCAAGAATTGCGGCTGGTAATATTTTCTTTCTTTTTTTTTTTAATAAGAATTAAAAGAATCTTGTAAGAGGTAAAGCGTTTGAATATTTATTGAAATATTAAATAATGTTTACTACTGGCGTAAGATAATACAATGTAATATTGAAATTTTCTTCTTTTTTTTTTCTTTTTTAGAAAACAATCTGTTTGTAGTTAATCGATATAATAAATTTAATGAATTTGTAAAATATAATATATATTATAATTTTGAAGAACTTTAATTATTTTATTATTTATTATCATTCATCACAAACAAATTAACCAAGATCGCAAAAAAAATTATTCCATAACATTCTCATAATTGTAATTTTATTGTAATGCAATTCTATAAAATATTTACAGTGAGAAGAAAGCGCTTTTAACAAATGCTCGAAAGAAATACATCGATCCATCAGTTTTGCGTGAAATCGTTAACGTTAAGCTAAAGTGCATCCGCTGTAGCTTTTACATCTTATCAATTATAAACGCGTACCTATCTCTTTTTTTTTTTTTATAACAACGATCGTATATCATCATTTACCCACTGGGTATTAAGCTACTTTAAAATATTCAATTAACCTTTCAATACGTGAAATATTTAATATCTCTCGATCTATACGAATTCGAAAAAAAAAAAAAAAAAATAACTAAGCGATACTTTATTATAGTGTCATACATGTTGAGAAATGCCTCTCTACTTCGTTTGCAAGTCGATAACTCCTCATGGCGCAGGAAGTTCAAAACATCGGAGAAGACTGTGAATGCTTAATACTTCGCTAACCTACGTCCATACCACCGTACTCATGGAGAATAAAGAGCGAGAGTGAGGACAAGACAAAGGATGCATGTGTGTTTATCGAACGTGCGAGTTGGCTGTCATTGCATCGTCTATCTTACAATATTAATCACGAGGTTATCTGCATATCCATATCCCACTCAACGCGTATACATATATATATATATATATATATATATATATATATATATATATATATATATATATATATATATACACACACACACCGTTCAAGTCATTTCATCAGGCTTCGCGTTAACCCTCAGTAGTTAAATGTCGAAGTGCATTCGGAGCGCATAAGGAACGAAGCTCTCGTAAAAATAAAAACTTTATAAGATAACGTATAAGCCTCTGGCGTTACTCGTCGTTGATAAATATATAAATTATTTCCTCGGTCGGCGCTAAGCTCGCAAGCTCAACGATACAAAGATTTTCAATGCGAGGAAAAAGGCCCGAACACGCAAGCGTCGAAGCGTCGCTTGTAATCGACTCGATGATATATTGCTTTTTAATGGCCCTTTGAACGACGCTGCGCGTGAAGAAAATTTTCCAGTTACTTTTTCTTTTTTTTTTTTTTTTTTTGTTTACTTTTATATAGTGTACCGCTTGTATTGTTGTTGCTTGTTTTTTTTTTTTTTTTTCATTCTTATCGCGCTCGCGCAATTATTGATTTTTATTTTTTTCGCATTAGACCTTTTTATAGAATGTATGTATATATAATAGCATTTAATTTAATGACGGTTATAAAATTGTTTAACGGTTATTGTAAAATAAAACAGTTTTATCTTAAGAAATTTAATGTTCTCATAAAAAAATAAAAGAAAAAAAAGAAACTCATATCGTCGTTTATAAAAAAGTAGTATAAGAATATAACAGACCATAAATAGAGCGTACGTTTCATTTGAAGATGTGTTCAAGTTGTCTATATAAAATAATTATCAAATTAAATTTCGCTAAGTAAGCAAGAAAAGATTTTTTTCCTTTGTCGAATGTCCGTTGAAATATTCAACGATATCTATCCAAGAATCGCTCCTTGAAAGTATTTACTCATTAAAAAGTACTTTACAATTATTTCTTACATAAATTTTCAGATGGACAAGTTCGTCCGCTAAATAAGATAGAAATTCTTACGGACTTTGGTTGACGTTATTATTCGTTTCGAAGATTACGAAAACCGTTTTCGGAAAAACTTTCGCAGTTATCGAGATAAGAACACGCGAGAGAAACGAGAGAGAAAAGGAAAAGACGAGTGTACATACAGAGTGTGCGTTTGATCTCTCGATGGTACAATTTTCCGGTTTTGTCACAGAGTATTAATGCGACGACGACGTCACAGTCGAGAGGCAAAAAGTCCGAACGTATCGACAGTTGGCTGCAGGTTATTATGTATACAACTGAGTGTGTATATATATACACGTCTATACGTTAACGAAGTTCAAAGATGAGAGAAAGGGACGTCGGTTCTAATTATAAGAATAAATCGAGTCTTCATTCGGTCGTAAAATTATCCGTGCTTCGATTATTTGCCAGAGAAAAAGAAAGAGAGAGAGAGAGAAAGAGTGAGAGAAAGAAATGCGTGGGTGTTGGTGCATACTCGAAATTCTTTTATTAACTATATACGTAGATTACGCCGCATCGTCTCAGTAAGATTTATTCCTGTTTCGAGCTGCATTTCAATTTCGCATTTGAATATTACGATTTTTTTTTTTTTTTTTTTTTTTAGATTGATACATAGGTGTGTATCGAATGGTAAGGGCTTGAGTTAGCTTTTTTTTGGAATGAAATTACGATTGTGTCGAAAAAATGTTTAATTAAGTTTTCACTATAAATGTTTTGAAAGAATTGTAAAGAAGCAAATGCTATACAACTTTTACTATAACTTTAGTATAATTTTATATTTTTAATTATATTTGTAATTAATCGTATTTGTATTTGTAAGAAATTTTTTACATTTGTGATTATAATCATAAAATTTAATTTTTTTTTTTTTTTTTTTTTTTTTTTTAACAAAACAAGTTTAAACAAATTTCTCAAAATCGTATAAATATTTCATCGTTCCATTTTTTAAACTCAATGCTAACTGACATAACTCCTCACTTGTATTCCATTAACGATAAATAAAAACCAGCATCGTATATTCATGAAATCGCTGCATAATTCCACATGTAAAAATACATAAAGCCATATCCAAAATCAATGTGCGAATTTACCACTGAACGCGCGTATCCCTTTCTTCGCAGAACTGTATTTAAAGTCAATATCTCTTTCGCTCTCACTTTGTCTCTCTTTCTTTATCTTTCTCTGCCTTTTTTACTCGTTGGAAAAATGTGCGAGGAGGAAAGGTGAGAGGAGAAAGGTCGCGCAGTGCGGCAGCATTGAATCTTTCATACGAACGTTGCTGCTAAGGTGAACTTTTGCCATCGGCATCGTCGACGACGAATATAGTCGCGTCTTTTCGTTTCCTCTCTTTCTCTCTCGTCTCTACGTCGTTCGGTTTTTATCTTTTCATTACAGACCCGGCGAGCGCGTATATTTTTATATCCGACCGATAGCAGGGAAAAAGAACGAAAGAGAGATGAAAATGGAATATTCATGTCGGTGTGAGAAGCTTTTATACCGATCGGTGATATTGCAATAACTTTTGATTTCCTCGCCCTACGGGAGTCTGTGTATACCTGAAAGTCTGCTATATACGTATGTATGTTTTATACATAAGTGCATACATTTTTTTACGACAAAGAGCGACTTTGATGTCTTTCGAATGTGATTAAAAGTTGAGAATTATATTTGGTTGTAGATGGAACAATAGTTTTAATTTTATTATTTCTAATACTTAAAGATAGTATATCTTATCAAATATTGTCGTATGTTGTAATATTAAAATTACGATATTGATAAACCTTTCGCAATAATAGACTCTATTTTATATTTATAATTTTCGATGAAAAATTTTAGCATCAAATCTATAAAAATCACAACGTAAAGCTTGAAAAATTAGTAAAAATTTCAAATATTTTTCCAAACCATCGATATGCAAAAGAAAGAAAAAAAAAAAAAAAAAAAAAAAGAAAAAAAACTAAATTTTCCAAGGCAAGAAACTTGGAAGAAAGTGTTCGAAGTTAGTCACATGAAAGATGCGCATACACGCGCGTGAGTGGAAATCGATATAAGTTGCAACTCGTAAAATGCTCGTTGGAAGAACGAACGTCGATGTATAGAAAAGCTAACCTTTTCGCGACCTCGTCCTCGAAGAGATTAAATAATGCTCTTTATACGCTTCGCGTTCCTCGTTCTTCATCTACAATTTAACGAGTAATTTTTTTATGAAGGCACTTTTAAGCTACTTTTTTCTCTTCGTTTAACTTTCTTCGTGAAAATTCGCGCGATTATTTATAAAATCCGACTAATGCGTCCTAAAAATGGAAACTTTATTTGATTCCGCGACTTAATCATTGCGAAATCAAATAAATTTTAATAAAATTGCATTTGCTTGAACTTAAGTATTTTTATAAAATTTATTTGAATGATTGAAATGTTTATTTTAATCCAATGTTGTATAACTTTTAAAAAAATGAGAAAGCACAAGGCTATCGCTTTATTTTTAAAACGCTAAGAGTAACAAAAATCCAAAATAGTAATCACGTTTACTTTTCAACTAAACGCAAAAACATATACTTTATCACTTGAAATACATAAAATTACTCAAAAGCGTATCGTAAAATCGTAATTTACAAATCTAAATTATTACAAACCCGTTAACAAATTTTATCTCCGTATAGAAAAAAGTAAAGAAGAAAGTAAAGCTAGTAAAGCACTCCGATATAGCTCCGATATGACAAAAAATACGACGATGGACACTATTCTATACTTCATGTCCCACTTATTTTTATGTACGACGAATGCATCAGACTCTTTGCTAGAATATTTGCCAAACTTTTGCTATAATTTACGCCGAATTTTTTACCGTACCAAAGACCCACTAGAGCAGTACTTGAACGATACAAACATTTTTACAAGGGACATCGTTAATCATTATTACGAACGAATCGCAACTCTTGAATCGAATATGCCGGTGACGATGGTGTAAGAAAACATCAAGGATATCGTCCCTATATAGGTCGTCTTCTCCGTTGTCATTTCTTTTCGGCTTTCGGCTCTTCGTTTCGTTAAATCACAAATACGTATTTTCTACTTTTTTGTCACTTACTTTTTCCCTTCTCTTTCTCTCGCTGTAATTCTCTTTCCGAATATGTTTGTATCTTTATTTTTCGCTTCTTCATAGTTTTCTTCTATTCACTTTTATCGAAAATTATGGCACTTCTTTTGTCTTTCTTTATATAACTTTCTTTCTTTGCCAACTTTTTGTCCAACCTTTCATGTAGTATTTTAGCATTCTAACAGTGTTCTAAATCATACAATTAAGAATTAGGAATAATTTTTTTTTATAAATTTTAACGTAAATTTTAATAAGTTTATATAGAAGAATAATATAAGTTTATATAGAAGAATTAATATTAATTTTCATGAATCAATCACTTGCACTTTCTTCCTTTCATTCACATTCCTCATTGTCCCACCCTATTTGAATTCTTTCTGATTCTAGATCCAATACCTCTACGCTTCCACTTACGCATTCTTTTTCATCCCGTGTCTTTCTTTTCCATCATCTTTCATTTTCTACTTTCATCGACTCTCGATTCCTTTGTCTGAATATTTTCACCCCTTTAATCATGCATTCGCGGACTATATATTTTAAAAGTACTTTGCATTGTTTAACAAAGCCTTTTGATTATTGTTGCAATACGTTGCCTGCTAATCATTTAAGTATAGTATGTATCAATCGTATAACTTTAACAGGAATTTAAAATATTTGAAGTACGTAAAATGTTTGATGGGTCAATAATTTGAAAACTTTATCGATAAAACAAATCATTTCGAATTTCAGAATAAATTTAATTACAAGTTGATTATAATACGAAATATTTTAAATATTGATAAACTTTTAATTATAAAATATGAGGAATGATTGTTTTAACAATATATAATGAAAGAAACTAAATTTTCCAAAGCGATCTTTCTTTACATAAGTTCGATCATTCCGGTAATTCTATGTCGTGCCCAATATAAAATACATCATGCACGTGCAATCTTTCATAAACGCGTATATCATATAGATAGAAAATATAGAAAGAAAACAAAGATAACCCAATCGCGTATACACAAAATACGGAAGGAATCGTAAATATGTATACGTATATGTACACGAAGCAAACACGTGCAAGAAAAAAGAGACGGAAAGGGAAAAGACAAGTGAACGCAAGAGGAAAACGGCGATCCATGATTTGTAGCATAGGTACATTGAGAGTAAGAGAAAAGAAGGAAAGAAAGAGAGAGAGAGAGAGAGAGAGAGAGAGAGAGAGAGAGAGTGAAAGAAATCGGTGTTACGGTGTCTCGTCGACTGATGGATGGCCCGAGCGCGCGATGCCTTCTTTTCGAGGCTATGCCTCTTCCTTTTCGCTCTCTAACTTTCTCGTCTTTTTATCTCCGCCGTAAGGAAAAACGTGGAAAAACGATATACGTGCACAGACGATTTTACGGATATACGCAGGGAGTGTTTCGATATTTATTGACGAATGCGTATGGATTTAAATGTTTGCATCAGTTTTTGTTTAAGCCGTTTTGTTTATTATTTTTTTTTTTATTTTTTTGTTTTTTTTTTTTTTAGATTTTGTTGCCGTTTTCGTTTGAAATAAATAATAAATCTCCTTTTGGATTTTACGTACAAATAATGCACATGCTTCGATGTGAATACAAAAATTGAGGAATGTTTTAACAAAGCTGACGTTCAAAGTAATATATAAAATTCATTCCAATACAAAATTATTTGAATAATAGGAAATAATTTTACCTAAATTAATATCCGAAACAATTTGAGAGCGATAAATTTTATTAATAAAATTATTCGATCAATACAAAATTTTCAACCAGAATCCTACAATAAAACAAAATTCATTTTTACTATAACTGTACCTTTACCGATTTACCTACATAATATTAAATAACCAAATAATCGAGCTCCTTCGAATAATCGAGTCCCCCAAGTGAACTCCCTTTCTTTATAACTCGTTCAACAATATCAAGCCCCGTACATAATAATAAATAATTGATAAACGACAAAGTGAACACCAATACCGCATCAATATTCAAAGCAAAATACGAGCAGCTTCGGTCACCGGTGCACACTTACTTCTTGTATTGGCCATATTCACGATCTTACGGTAATCGATACGGTCAACTCTCCAAAGCCCAAAACGAAAAGCTTTTCGGCGTTAACTTCACGCGCGCGGAGAAAAAGAGACAACTGCGGCACACCTGGCACGATAAGCGATCGATGCCGGTGCCCGTGCTGCTTTTCTCTTTTCGTCGAAGAGCTAATATCGATTGCACGCGTATAGGAGGAAGACGCCACTATTGAAAGTTTTCTCTCAATTTCTTTTGCTTTTACTTTGTTTCTTTTTTTGGGGGGAGGAGGGGGGGGGGGAGGATTGAGACTAGTGCAAATATTTTTTTAGTTGTTTTTAGTTACATCTTTGTCGATAACATTTTTAAAGATTGATGCTCGTTTGTCTGGACATTTTAGTTTTGGTTGGATTTGCGTTTTGTTTCATTCGATTTTCTTTTCTTTCTCCTTTTTTTCAGCGGCTTTTTCGGATTGCGAAGAAGATTTATGCCAAATGTTGATTGATTTCTCAATCTTAATAAAGGCAAGTAATTAAGTATTTATTGTTTGTAAAGTTGTATTTTGTAAAATAAATTTTAATACATTGGAAAAATCTAAAAAATTCGACAAAATAATTTTCAAAAAATATACCATAAATTGTCTAATCGTTTTATCCAACGTACAGCGCTTAAGAGTTTGTAGAAAATTTTTAAATAAAATTGATTGACGTTACAGTTTATGGTTAAATTCAATTTTTCTCTGACATCGTAATCGAAAATTTATATACGCTATATGGGCAATGTATGAAGGTAAAAAGAATTTTTTTCTACGTGAAATTGCCTGTCACTGGCGCTTCTACAAAGGCTTTAGTATTTAAGACGTTGTACGAAACAATAAATTCGCTTGCTTGCTGAAAGCTTATCTCGAGTAATTTGTTATTTTTGTAAGCAGTAAGAGAAAAACTTTTATTTCGATATCAAGCAATTTAAGTTAAAGTTAATTTAAAATAAACCCAAAAAATTGTAACCGATTGTAATTTAGAACTAACAATAGATTTTAGATTTGCTTTCGTTGAAATGAAAAGAAGTTTATATCATCGAACCTTTTCTATCATTAATACATTTACAAAAGTTTACAATCATTAATAATTAATTATTCAACATTTAACACTTTTTTAACATTTTCATTAACGATTCCGATTAAGACGAAATCTCATAAAAAAAACATACAATAACGATACCGCCAAATCGTATCAAGGCTCGGTGAACTCTCAATTAATCTCAACGTTCGTTGTAACAAATAAGTAAACTCGATAGCGAAATCGATTTGTATTTGCTTTACTGTAGCTCACAATCGGAAAAGACAATAAGTGAAAAAGAGAACAATAGTGAGGAAACGAGGAATGAAAAAACGAAGTTAAGTTAAAATTTGCTAGAAGAAATATTTTATTTAAGGGAAGGTTCTCGTCTAGCGACCCAAAAATTACGTGATTTTCGCGATTTTTTTTCTCATGGAAGGAAATAAATAAAGTAGTCAAGTTTTTTGGTACTTATTAAGTATGTTATTAATTACTTTTGCAAATTTTTTTGAACAAAAATACCGAATAGTTTATTAGTTATATGCATTGAAAAATAGTCATCGAAAAAAAAGACACCTCCACGGGCGGCAAGGTAACTCATTCAATTTTTGTTTGAAATCAAAAAATCAAAGTTTGTTATAAACTAGAAGACATTTGCTGGATCTTGAACTAAAATCACAAAGAAAAGTTAAAAATTAACAAAATGGCGGACTTGCAAAAAAAAAAATATTTTTTTGCACTTTTTTTTTGCTCTAAAAAGTGCAATGACAATAAAAATAATCATTGTAAAATTATAATTTTAACTCAAAATCCAGAAAATTTAATTACCTTTAAAATAAAAAATTCATCTCGATATCTATAATAGTTTTTGAGATATCTTGCCGCCCGTCTCAAAAAACATGGTTTCGAGAAAAACGCGTTTAAAGTTTTAGTACGCGATTTAGTACGTAAAAAGACGACTTCGGTTTTTTGATTATAACTTTAAATATAAATTGAATTCGGCAAAACGGGTTTCACGAGCGTATTCTACGAGACATTTGCCAACTTTTTAAGCAAAAAAAAAAAATCGATATTTTGGTCGTGCTTGATGAGAACCTCCCCTTAAAATATTTTAAAGAATTTTTTATTGTATAAGCTAGTAAAAAACAATTAAAATTTATACTATGTAAAATAGAACAATCTGAATAGTTATATTCTCTATATACGTAACGAAATTTTAAAAATGACAATAAGAAGTCAATATAAAAGCTTATATAGAAAAAATGATAAATTGTTTATGGTCATTACAGAAATGTAAAGGTTAAAAAAAAAAAGACTATTGGAAGCGTTAAATTTGTCTGAATTGTTGCAGTACTTACAGTTGCTGCTAGTGAAATAAGTAAACGTATGATGCGCCATGTCTTGCTTTCAAAATTTTTATATATATTATAAATTTATTAACTATTTATATTTCGTAAGCTTAACACATAACTTTTTAAACCTTCACTGTTTATATGTAACTTTATTTATTGGATTTGTTCTTACCCATAATTAAATTAATAAAAGTACCATAAAATCACCATTACCTTTGATCAATTTCAAAATCAATCAAAATAATTCGAAACACGAAATCGATAACCATTCAATGCAACCTTTAAATAAAAACAATCCCGCTTCATCCAATCGTATAATTCTCAAGCGTTTCTCAATTTTACGCAACCGACGCGCGTCGATGCCAAATCAATCAAATCTTATCCTCGCAGATTTTACGATAGTCAATGCTCTTTCGTTTCCGTCTCTTCTGCACTAAAACACTCGGCATTCTGGCGATAAAATTCGTCTAAAGATCGCTTCGACTTCGTGAGGCCAAATAAAACAGCGGCGTTAAACAATAGCTAAAGACGAATCGACGCGCGAGAACGGCGCGATTCCTCGATAGTCCAAGTTGTGGATACAAAATTTTATTTTTTTGTTTTTTAATGAATAACTTGAAGCAATTAGTTTCAGATATACAATAGACTTGTAACGTAATGAAAATTCTTTGAATTTATTTCTTAAATTTAATAAATTACGTTGGCGTAAAACGAAATTAATAAATTAAATTAAAGCTTTTACGAACGAGCGCTATGATTAAATAATAGATTTTTTTCTTTTCATAAATTATTTTATTATTTTCTTTTTTTTTCATCGACTTTTATAATTTCTAAGTATTTTTCATTCCCAGTTCGTGCTTGTACCGTACCTAATTCCACGGAAAATTTTTCATACAGACAATGATAAATATTCAAGGAAAACAAACAAGGTACAATAAAAAGCACTTTGAACCGATCCATCTCCGTTCCGTGATCTCCGTCTTTTCTTCTTTCTCTCATCTGACGCTATCCTCATATTTATATACATAAATATATCCACGGGGTATATATCCTCCTTTAGCGTTACGCGTTAGAAAGCTTCTTCTCCAAGATGTGGCACAAGACGAATGTCGGTATATTGTCTCCCTTTCTCTCTTTCTCTACGTAGCCCTCCTTTGCTCCGATAAGCCCTCGAGAAGTGCATTGGCTCTTGTTTATGATTTATTGCGAGATAGCGTTAAGAAAGAGGCGACGTATAAGCAAGAGAGAGAGAGAGAGAGAGAGAGAGATAGAGCGAAACGTACATATACGAGTATATACATCTGTGAGAAGTATGTGTAAGTTAATCGTAACGACGAGATCTCGCCTAGGTTGTGATAAAGAAGGAGTTAAATTACGACCACGTACGCGTGTACTTTTACTGCTTTTGCGCGCGGTATAAAGTCCGGGTGTGCGTGTGTTAATGTATGAGGACGAGGATAAGATTTCTGTAAAAGTAAATTTATTCAGATTATCGGATAAATTCTTTGATCTGTTAGAATGATATATCACTTATGAATGTTATCCGATAAAAACAAAATGTAAATACATATTAATTGAAAACATTCATATAAAATCAAAGAAATCAAAGAAAAAAAAAAAAAAAAGGAAAAGAATATAACGAAAAAATGCCAAGCCTCTGCAACGCAAAATCGCAAGTTTTCCATAAACAAGATACCGACACGCTCTCATTTATAATAAACTCGCTTACACATATAGAAACCGTCGAGCGACGCATATCGGCAAATATATCAACGCATTCGCAGGTGCTTATAAGCGAGCGCGCGCCCGTGGAACGGACAATGCAACAACAACGCGGCATCGGTGCGGCGTCGCACATATCGTAGAGAGAGATCCTTAGAACGAGGCTACAGGCACCGATAACAAAGCCATCCTCCTCTCCATCTCCTTCTCCTCCTCCTCCTCCGCACATCTTCCTTGCATGCTATAGATACGTGCGGTGTCTCGCGCGTATTACAGCCGTACCACCGAGAGACGATATCTCTCGATACGCTGTTGCACACACACACACACGCGCGCGCGCGCACGCACACATATATATATATATATATATATATATATATATATATTCACACACACACATACACGCAAGAGAGCGTCATCCCACGCACAAACAAGCCGCGCCTCGTGCACAACTCGCTCTCTCTCTACCTCTATCTCTGATCTCTCTCTCTTTCCCTCTCTCTCTCTCTCTCTCTCTCTGTTTCTCTCCTATCTCTTGCTTGTATCTACAAGCAGTATTGAATCGAATCTCGAGTAATCTCTGGTAGAAACAGGAGTATACGACCGAATCTGCTCGAAGAGAGAGAGAGAGAGAGAGCAAGGGTAAGCGAGAAGAGAAAGAGGAGAGTTGAAGATTACCGACGTTCGAGGTCTATATCCACCTCGTTAGGGATGATTCAGGACGATACAGCCTTTTCTCTCTCTCTCTCTCTCTCTCTCTCTCTCTCTCCATCTCTCTTTCTCACGAGACGCATACGTTTCGACAAACGCTTGTTGACGCACAAAAAACTTCTCCTTTGCATGAATGTGTACATACGAGCAGTCCTTGAAACTATCGAATTCTCGTGGCTCATTAAACGAATTCATACTTTATTAAGTCGTTTCTCTTTTTTAACGATATTTTTATTTCTCGTTGAGATTATACAGATTTTTATCCTGCGCGAGTAATATTTTTTCATGCTAATTGGTAATTGTATAACTGTAATGTTACCGAATAGTGTGTAAAATTACATATCGTATTTTATATAAAAATACAAAATTAAAAATACAATATCGAAAATGTAAAATTATTATATGTGATTGCACACTAATTAAATTAAAGTGCCGTATAAAAAACAAATAAATAAATAAATAAATAAATAAATAAATAATACAAGCAAAAATAATAATTTTTGATTTCCAAAAGTACGGTAAGTAAATTATTTTGTACAATGATAATATAAAAACTATAAATGAAACATGCAGATAGTGCACTTTAACAACAATTATAAATTTCACGCGATAAATTCAAACCAAACAGAAACCTCTTTTGAAATGCTTTACCGCAAGAGAACGCGTGTACAAATCGCAAATCACGTACGCGTGTAAATTTCCTAAGCATTTAGAGAAATCGAGAGACGACGCTTTATGGTGCAACTGTGTATATATATATATATATATATATATATATATATATACATATACGTTCCAATTTGTGAGAAAATAAATAAAGAGAGAGAGAGAGCGAGAGAGAGAGAGAAAGAGAAGAGACTAGCGTCGTGAATAGTACAACGGGCGCACAACGGGTTCGCTACAAAGTAGAAGCGTTATACAAATCGGTCGTGTGTTAATACACGGATGGTGCTCTCTCTCTCTCTTTCTGTATCTCTCGAAATGGCTTGGCATCGAGTTTACCGATTTAATGCGGTCCTCGTCGACGAGTTGTTCCCGCAAAGTCTCGCGTTACGAGATGCGAGAAAATTACTGTATCGATAGTAGATCAATGTCCACGCGGGGTGAATATTTTTTTTACTTCAAGTACGAAAAATGATTTGTCTTTTGTTTTTTATTTTTTGCAAGTGTGCAAGTTTAAATGCGCATTGTGAGTCGATTGGTGTATATTTTATAATTCAGTATGCGCATTGACAATACTGATAACGAATAAATCAAGCCGGAACGATAAACGAAGTAAGGATAATTATGTTTTGTTTCATCATTAAAAAGTAAAGTAATATTTTCTTTTCTTTTTTTTTCCAAGTTATTTATTTCGCAGGATTCAAACTGGGCGTGGATTTTCAGACGTTGACACATAGCTGCGTGCACTCGATAGAACGGGTACGTAAAGTCGAGCGAACAGATTTTTAAACGAGTTCTTGATTTGTATGCGTTTGTGTGTTGATAATGCAGTGGTATATATGTATAGCCAATTATCATTTAAAAGTAAAAGCTATACCGAACACGTATAAAATCATAATAAATTAAATGACTAGAGTTCATTTTAGCTGAATAATTAATGAAGCAAAATTGCAATGAACTTATAAATTATTTTTGCACGATGAATATTAATTAATTTCTGATTAATTAAGCGAAAATTATATTGGAATAAAATAAATTAATTTTTTAAACTATAATGCTGAGAAGTAATCATAATATAATTATATTGTTTTATTTGTTAAGATTATGTAATTTATTTATTGATTTATTTTATTTAATTATGCAACTCTAAACATTTATAGGGACGAATTCAATAATGAATGTTAAATAAAAATTATGATATTCGAATAAAGCGCTAATTACTAAATTTAAATCAATAGTCATATGAAACTCGTTGCAACATTAAAAAATTTAAAAACGAGCCGCATCCCTCGTATTATTTTTTAAAACCTACGGAAACAATTTTCAACTTCAAAACCGTTTTAGAATAAGCATTCGGAAAACGAAAATAGGAAATAACGATTCACAGTTTGTGGTTAGAACAAATTTTCCATCCACCTGCTATTCACATCCGCAAAAATAGCGCATGCCACCAATTCTATTCAATTCAAAGGCTTCACTCTCGTACTCTCTCTCTCTCTCTCTCTCTTTCGTTCTCTCTTTTACTCTCAGTTTAGTTGTAAAACCAACATTCAGCTCTTTTTGTTAAATGAAAACTTGAAAACTTTCTAAAACCCATTTGACACAATGTTTCCCACCTTGCGCTGTTTTCGCATCCTTTTTATTCGGTTTACCGATAGTGTGGTATCGGCCTTTGATGTTGAAAAAAAAAAAAAAAAAAAAAAAGAATCGCCAATTTGAATTTTAACATTTTCGACGAGTCGAGTATTTTTTCAGGCTTTTATTTTATTTATTTTTATATAAATATTTATTTTTTCATATAAGTAGATAGCGATGAATTTCACGTTGATTGAACTAAAAACAATATTTAAATTTTATCAATTTCGTCTATTATTATTTCATTTTTTTTAATCCGTCGACGTATATATATAAAATTAAAATAAATTTTTTATAAAGTTTTAAAAAGTTATTATTTTGTTTTTTAATATACCGAATATTTCATGACCAATGAAATTTAATTTGTTTGCTCTAAAAAATTTAATAAAGCTCAAAATTAATACGATATTCAAAATTCAGGTTTCAAAATTTCATTTTGAAAGCGTAACATTCCAAAATACATTTAAAGTACTTTAGTCATTATTTTTATTTAAAATATATATATTTTTTCAAAATAATACAAAAAAAAAATTGTCACAAAACATTTTAATTTATCCAATAAAAATATTTTGAAAATAAATATATTTTTACGATTGCATAATGTTATAGTTTATTTACGAAAGGTGATACTATTATAATAAGTAAATATAACATGTGCGCAATATTGAAATTAATAAAATAAAGAATGAAAAGTAAGATAAAAAAGACAACCAAAAATTCTACATCAATCAATTTACTAAGGTAACCAAAATAAACCCTCTAATTTCCCTTTTAAAAATCATAAAAGAAAGCCTTAGTAAACACGCAAACAAAATTCGGTATAACGATACAAGCCACGTCGCGGTCGGGTCCTCTTTATCGCGACAAAGCAAGTCCGAGAGAGAGGGAGAGGGGGGGGAAGAGGGAGAGGCAGAGAGGTAGAACGGCGAAGGTAGAATTCGCGAAGCGACACGATTTATACCATATATACCCGAGGGCGTATATGCGTGCGTGCGTGCGTGGATCCCAAAAACCGCGGGCTGGGAAGTTGACTCTGTGGCGATGCTGTGTGCGACGGTGGGTTGGTTTCGTGAAACCAAAACCACGTTGGACTCGGATCGGCGCGTCCTATCGACCTGATATTTTTCGTTTTCTTCCTTATTTTTTTCTTCCTTTTTTTCCTCTTTTTTACTTTTTGCCTTTGTTTTTGCTTTTGACTCCGGTATGTGTATGCACGCTTGACTATTTTGGGACCCAGATATGTGTGTATATATTGGTGTATGCGCGTATAGGTTTATAGACCAGTCGATCGGTTTTAGTAAAATGTCGCGCATGTTTAGCTTTGAGGCGGTAATGTGCATCGAGGATATTACATTGTATTAAGCGAGTTTTAATGCGGTGCGACGATACAATTTTAATTATTGAACGGTTTGGGGTTTTTCGCTTTTAGATAAACGCGATTTAAAAGGTTCAATAAACCGTTCAATCCTACATAATGATGGATGTAATAAACATTTTATTGTGACAGCTTTATGTATACTTTCATTTGAAAGTTAAAAGAAATTATTAAGCTACTGCTATCATAATTTATCTTTCTAGGTACAATTAAATAAATAACATCTATAACAATATTTTACAAATTTGAATTAAAACAATGAACGTCAGCTTTTCGAATAATGAAAATGTTCACTTGATTATTAAAGAAATTTACAAAAAATAAACTTTTTGAACGATAATATGTAGCATTAGTATGATCGATTAAAATTTCGACTCAAAATTGAATCAAAATTTTTAAGAAAATGTACGGCAACAACTCTTAATAAAATTCAAACGAACAGCGCAAAAATTTAATAGTAAATTTCCTGCATACTACAGGTACAATACTGTATTCACGAAAAAATAAGAAAGAGGAAAAGAGCAAAGAATTAGGACTAATATTGCGTGGCAGTCGAGGTAAGTATTAGCTTAACCGTCGAGTTACGCCGTTGTATTCGTCCCAAACGAAAACGTTTGAGAAGCAGCGGTAGTACAGAAGAGAGCAAAAACGAAAGAGAGAATTAAGGGTTGATGCAAAGGGAAGACTAGGAAAATCTTAATCTCGTTGCCGTGCGGTAGTACTAAACCGTAAAGAGGGAAAGAGAGAGTAAGAGAGAAAGAAAGGGGAGGGGAGAGAGAGAGACAGAGAGAGCACCGCCTCGCAGATTTTCTACCTGGCATTTCTCCTGCCCACGGGTGTAATTTCAGTAATTTAATTCGCTCGCTTAATGAAGGAGGTGGAGGAAGAGAAGGTAGAAACGACGACAACGACGAGGAGAAAAGCCGCAGGCAACGCGTCGAGCCCAAGGTCCGCGCGAGAGAGCGGAAAGAGCGATGAAAATGGGTGGAGGGAAGAGATTGAAGTCGTGGACAGAAGTACGACGTCGTCCGACGTTATACTCTAAAGCTGGAAGAGCAAGGAAAGCGTTTGATTTTCATGGAATTCACAAGGGTTAAGAAAGAGGGAAGGAGAGAGAGAGAGAGAGAGAGAGAGAGAGAGAGAGAGAAAGTGAGCTTAAGAAATTTCCGCGTTGCACTTTTCGAATTTGTGACTCCGGGTTATGGAAGAAAAGTTATGGTCACGATGTAAAAGATATATGTAGATATATATACGTTTATTTTTTGTCGTGGTAAGTGAAAACTATGATATTGAAAAATTATATTTGGTCGATTAAGTAAAAACGTTAAAAAATTATGATTTTAATATTATAAAATTAAATTATTTTTAGATAAATGAGAATTAATTTTATTATTTTTATACCACGAAATTGCAATCGAAATATCGTTAGTAGAAATTATGAAGAGAAGTTATGGCTAAATTTGATTCCATTATAATAAAAAAATTTCGATTTTATTCTATTAAAACACATTTTTTAGTTTTTTTTTTTTTTTTTTGAATCATACTTTATTTAATTACTTATTTATAATTTTCTAAATATTAATATTACTGATTTAATATGAACCTTTTTTATGCAAGATATTAGCTCTTTCATAATAACCAGCAACATTGTTTGCGCGCGCATAACTCAAGATCGTTGAAAATATTATTCAAATTCGTACGCGATTTCGCGTAAATAAATTTCCTGTTTCGTAAAATAATAAAGAAAAAAAAAAAAAAAGTGTAAAAATTACACAAAAAAGCTGCTAAACTGCTTAATCTATCACCGTCCCTCCTTACTTATCCCCCATCGCGCCATAAATCGAGCATCATACCTACACGGCTCTTTTCTCATCGTCAAAGCTTCATCGTCAACCTCATCGTTCCATCGTGTCATCGGCTCTGATGTGTAACTTTTTTTACTCTTCTCCTCATGCCTCATTCGCTTCTTTCTCTCTTCAACTACATTATCGACGTCGAAAAGAGGATAAGTTGAACGTCGCCGTCTTTGTTGCCGTTGAATAAGAAGAGAAGAGGAAAAGTAGCTGTGATGAGAGAGAGAGAGAGAGAGAGAGAGTCTATGGGTTAAAGACGAGTAGCAACAGCAGCTGCACATGGATTTTCCAAGCTGTTGGTGTTTTGATAACAAAACGCTTCGCCGTCATCGCCGTTGTGGCTTCTCTCTTACCTCTCCTTACCCCTTGAGGAAATTGAATACGATAACGACGAGCAAAAGCTTCGATGAAAGGAGCAATAAAAATCTTCTCCCTCTCTCCTCTCCCAAACTCCTTCTTCAATTTTGTCTTCTTCTTCGCGTGCTACCGAAACTAGTTTGCGCATTGGAAAAATGAGGAGGTAGAAGGCTAATAATCTATAAGAATCTTGACTTTATACAGGTACATACTGAACGAAAGTGCGAGTAATTTTATTTATCTCATGGTTGACGGTATATATTTTTTATTTTTATCCTTTCTGAAGGATTAATTTATAAGAAATGTTAAATAAATTATATACATATACATATATTTTTTTTTTTTTAGATGAATATTCGCCTTACCTTTTTGCAGAAATTAATTTGAATCAAAATACAATTTCATTAACAAAAACGATTCGTTCGTTTTACGCTTTCTCATTTGCCTACTTACATTTGCTATTTCATTTCCCATCTACTTTCCCCCTTCTGTTTATTCATTCGCTGCACAATTTAAGTTTTCTGAATATGACTCGGTCTATTTCAAAGTGTTTGTATAACCGGAATTTGTTTCGAGTTCATGAAGAAGCATATTTCAATAAAAGATACACATTAATGCAATTTTAACTTTCCTAGTATTTAATGTTAAACGTATTTTCCAATTTGAATATAATGTAATGGTAAGTAAATTGAAAAATAGATAGTTTTATTTCCTTACTGTAGTAATAGATTTTATTTTTGTGAGTAATAGATTTTATTTCCTTACTGTATCTCATATAATTATCATTTTTTTTTTTTCAATCGTCATTATATTGAATAATAATTTTGTGCGCGTTTGAATTGAAATTCATTTTTCATTTTCAATCCGTATATAGAACAAAATGCATAGATATAATATTTATTATTAAAAAAATTAAAAAATGTTCTTTTATAAAAAATTTTACAACTGTTTTATAAAAATTTTAAATTTTCGTTCATTTTTTCAGGTCGAAATTTTAATTAGAAATTCCATTATCATGAATATTCTCATAATTTCCCATCGAACAAAAATATCTTATAAAAGTTTTCGAATACTTTGAACAGCGTAAACGTGTTTATCGCAAAATACAAAACTATTCGTAAAATTTAATGTTCCGATATACATCCACTCTCTCTCTCTCTCTCTTTCTTTTTCTAGCTACCGGCACATCGGGTGTACAAAATTTCCCAAAGTAATATCGTTTGCGTCGAGTATTTCTTCATTGTTTTTTTACCTAAGCCTTTCCTCCCACTTCTGTTTTGCAAGTATTACATACTTGGAAAAGTTATTTCATCATCTGGCATTAATATCGTAAAAGTCTTAAGCTTGGGTCAACCCTTTACACTTTTCTCACTCTCTCTCTCTCTCTCTCTCTCTCTCTCTCTGGTTTTTTAACCTTTCAATTACTTTCAGCGTTATAAGCGACTTTTGGAAAATTGCAACGAATAATGTATAAGCCAAGTCCCATTTTATAATTGAACATTGGAGAGAGTTTCAAACTTTTTCACGCTTATGCATCGACTTATACGCTTTTGTTTCTTAATTACGAGCAGTTTCAATAACGTTTCTCGCGATTGTTAAATTGTTGCGCGCTTAAGTTTCAGGATTGCAGTGCGTTTTGTTACTTTTATTTGATCGATAAGTTATCGAGTTTAAAGTTATGAAGGCGATTGTGTATAAGTAAATATAAATTGAATGTATGCATAAAATAAAAAGTAACAATTGATTAAATGTGAAATTATTAAATGTTTGCGAATGTAATTATTTGTTTTTCAAAGTGCATTTCAAAAATGAAAATGGATTCTCGGATTCTACTTTTATCGTTATTGACGAGAGCGCGTATGCGAGAAAGATTTGCAATAATTTTCATAACTTAATATTTATTTGATAAATAATTGTTAAAATTTCATTCTTTATTTCATTAAACAAATTACTTGAAAATTTTAATAAATTAAAAATAATTTATATTTATAATTAAAGCATAAATTATTATGAAAAAGAAAAAAATTATTATTGAAAGGCAAAAAAAAAAGAAAAAAATCATTTTACAATTCGAATCCTTTGTTTTTTTTTTTTTTTTTTTTTTTTTTTTTTTTTTTTTTTTTTTTTTTTTTTCGTTCCATAGTCAGTTCCGAAGGTTGTAAAAGAAGCGACGCACTCTCTTTTTCACTTTATGACGGGAATTTTTTTTATGCGGATGCGCTCGCGCGCGCACACATACGTCGTCACATTTTAAAGCCGTAATGGAATCCATATAGGAAATGGATACATCGATCGGAGAGATTCTAATTTAATAACCACGTGCATTATAAAATGGAGGATCGAGGAAAAAAAAGAGTCGAAGGTCGCGAAAAGTTTCTGTCGTTGCGAAAAGAAAATTTATTTTTCATTCGTGACTTTTTTTTATTAATATTTAATCTTTTGTGTTGAAAGTTCCTTAAGGTTTATGTTTCAAACATGTGTCTATTGATATTATCCACTGACTTTGAATTTTATTTTAGTGATCGAAATAATTTTACCGTAATGCTTATGAAAGTTTTCACATTAAATATAAATTTTTAAAAATTTTATAATGTTACTTTATTATTAATTTTTAATTTCATGATAAAAGAATTAACATATTAATTCATTGATTAAAAATAAAAATTTAGCAGCTTCACGAACACTATTAGGTTGGGTTTTACACGGTTGCGCGAGCGCGAATTCAAATTCAACAAAGTTTTCGTTCAATACGACAAACTTGCAATACGACGATGAAATAGATGAGTCGCCGAAAGAAAAAATTCGAGTCGAACAAGAACAACTCGATGAATTGATACGTCGATATTTCGAAATTGATTTATTAGGCGTTAGTAATAATTTTATAACAAAGAACGAATCTCAGCGCGCGGAACGCGTATTAGAGAAAACCAGCAAACGCGTTGGCAAAGGCTGGGAAATCGGTCTTTTATGGAAAAATGATTACGCGCTAAGTATAAACGGCTATTCCACAGCTCATAAAAGATTATTGTCGTTAGAACGCAAATTAAATCGCGATCCGACTTATGCCAATTTATATTATGTTGAAATGCAGCGCCTTATTGACAACGGGTACGCTACAAAGGTTGACAAGAACGCGCATCGCGACAGATATTGGTATTTGCCACATTTTGGAGTCATAAATACAAATAAACCGAATAAAGTACGGTTAGTTTTCGACGCTGCTGCAAAGACCGCGGGAGTCAGTTTAAATGACCAACTAGACACAGGTCCTGATTTATTACAGTCTTTACCTGGTATATTAATACGTTTTCGACAATATGCCGTAGCAGTAAAAGCCGATATTTCGGATATGTTTTTACGGGTAAAAGTAAGAGAGAGCGATCGAGGAGCTCAACGTTTTCTATGGCGCAGTAGCGACAGCAACAAAGAACCGGACGTGTACGAAATGAATAGTCTGATATTTGGGGCGACATCGTCACCTTGCAGCGCGATATATATAAAAAATAAAAATGCGGCTGAATTTAAAGAAAGATATCCAGAGGCGTCCGAAAGTATCGTAAAGAATAGTTATATGGATGACTATTTAGTTAGTCAAAAACCGAAAGCGAGGCAATAAAACTCGTTAACGCCGTAATAAAAATTAACGCGGAGGCCAACTTCGAAATGCACGGTTGGGCCAGCAATGCGCCGGGTGCCATAAGCAAAAGATCGCAAGTAGGCAGCACGGAGATGCGTTTATGCGACCGAGAGAGAGAAAGAATTCTAGGTCTTTTTTGGGATACGCAAACTGATTTATTAAAATTTAACACCGGACTCTCAAAAATTTTGAAATAAATATTAAAAGGGGAAAAGAAACCTACAAAGCGCGAATTTTTACGCGTTATTATGTCGATATTTCATCCGCTGGGAATACTAACCCCGTTAACTTTGAGCAGATGCATTGTTTGTCGGTTGTGTAGAGGCAAGCCGCAAAAGCCTCTCATGTCAGCACTACCTGCAGGACGAATAGCCTTTCGGCAAAGGCCATTCAGTCATTGTGGCGTCGATTACTTCGGGCCGATGCAGGTCAAAATCGGGCGCCGTCGAGAAAAACAATGGGGCGTACTCTTTACCTGCCTTACAACACGTGCCGTACACTTAGAGATAGCTCATAGTTTAAGTGCGAGTTCGGCGATTATGGCTCTACAAAGACTAGCCGCTCGGAGAGGTAGACCATCGGTCATTTATAGCGACAACGGAACTAATTTTCACGGCGCATGTAAAGAATTAAAAGACGCGGTCACGGAAATTAATAAAAATCAAATTAATGAATATGCACTTAAGGAAAGCATTAAGTGGGTTTTTAACCCACCCGACGCACCCCACATGGGTGGGGCGTGGGAACGATTAATTAGATTGGTAAAGATCGCGTTGTATACAATCTTACGCGAGCAAGCACCAAGCGAAGAGGTATTGTACACTTTTATGGTAGAGATCGAACATTCGATTAATTCGCGACCGTTAACGCACGTTTCACTCGATCCGCGTGATGATGAAGCGTTGACACCGAATTATTTTTTAATAGGTGCTTCGTCAGGCGAAATCGAATTAGGAAAATATGACGCAAAATACTTATGCCCACGAAAACAGTGGCGGATTGCGCAACATTTCGCTGATGCGTTTTGGCCTGTTGTCCCGCCGGATTTTTCCGGCCAGACTTTGTCTCAAAGTGGACGTGCTCGAAGAGGAGTGGTTCCGGAGGCAAGCGTACGTGGGAGGCTATGTCTCCTATGGCCGCGAAGGCAAACATTTTTTTGAGCCAAGCTGCGTGAGCTCTTAAGGGTATGCAACTAAGGTATATTCCAGTCCGTCCGCCTTAGCGTACACGTGTGCGTGAAACGACAAAGTTTTTTATTTTAACCGGCCATAAAAGTTAGCCGGACAATAGAGGCTCTTTCTTTCCTACTTTCTAACCGTAGGCCGATATTTATTTTTCCGACTAGAACGTGACGAAAATGACGCAAACATATAAATACGACACTACATACGCATTCATTTTTTCAACGGCTCTCTAAAATTTCGAAAGCACAGATGGACGAAAAACCCGCACGACTTAAAAGTTTTTTTGTATCTTGGACCGACGAATCGCGTATATTGTCACCACCCATACTACCCCTTCCTCAGACAAACCGAACTGATGAGATGACCTTTGACAGCTAGACAGACCAGACTTCGCGTAGCTCTTCATCTACACATATCGTTTTCTCGCATTCGCGTCGCAGTCTAATGTGAACAGCGTTAAATTTACAAATATCGGCCGATTTGTATCGCGTTTAGTTTTAATTTTCTTAAATAAAATTGATAATTTATTATTTTAATTTTTTCTATTTATTTAACCAACTCGGCCAATCCTTTATCTCACTTGTCTTATCAACATAAATAATATCAGCAAGAATTTTATTTTAATTTCAACTAATATAGAAATTGAGACAATTTTAAAGATCAGAACGCAAAAATGTCGCCTATTACACAATTTATTGACATGTAAATTTTTTCATAATATCCAATCATCCATAGTAATTCTATATTTTATTATTTCAACTCTCATTTTTTAAACCGCATTAAAATGTTTTACGCTACAAAGCTATTACGTAACGACAATATCGTTCAAGTATCAAGAGGGAGAGAGAGAGAGAGAGAAAGAGAGAGAGAGAGAGAGAGAGAGCGATACGGCGGGCTTTATTATGCAACGCGTATTCGTAAGATATAGAAAGAAACCCTATTATCCAAACCTTGTTACAATATCATCCTTACGAGAGTTGATATCCGCGTTAAGTATGAAATATCGACTAATAAAGCCTCTTGAGACTCGCAGAGTCGACGGTGCTCGTATACCTCAAAGGACTTGGCGTTTTCATTCGTTTTTGGTAGATCGAGTTATCATCGAGTTTATGTATATATATACGCGTATATATGTATATTGTAGAAAGTGGACGAAATACGATACGCGCGATGATACAATTTCCTTGAATATTCAATTTCAAACTATTTTCTATGTGATTGCTTTTCTCTCTCTCCTTTTTTATTTTATCAATTTATTTAATCAATTACCGCACTATTTATAATCTGTTGTCGCTAATGATGCATGCGTACTCGATGAGAAGTGATTAATTTAAATAATGGAGATTCATCAACTTTGAAAAACGATATAAGTAATCATATCACCGAATCGGTAGAATTTTTCATATTATACATACACGATCATTATTTTAACGGAATGGTGATCGTATATCCGCTTTATAAGATCGAAACCAATAGATAACGCGCAAATTATAACTATAGTGCGTATCAAGATGCAAAATTTCAAGATACTATCGAGCATGCCAAGCTATAACTAGCAGTAGCAGGATACGCTTCATCCATCCTCGCTAGTCCAGCCTTAAGCGAGGTATTACAGAGAGTTTGCGGAAAAGAGAGAGAGAGAGAGAGAGAGAGAGAGCGCGAGAGAGAGAGAGAGAGAGAGAGAGAGAGAGAGAGAGAGAGAGAGAGAGAGAGAGAGAGAGAGAGAGAGAGAGAGAGAGAGAGAGAGAGAGAGAGAGAGAGAGAGAGAGAGAGAGAGAGAGAGGGAGAGAGAGAGAGAGAGAGAGAGAGAGAGAGAGAGAGAGAGAGAGAGAGAGAGAGAGAGAGAGAGAGAGAGAGAGAGAGAGAGAGAGAGAGAGAGAGAGAGAGAGAGAGAGAGAGAGAGAGAGAGAGAGAGAGAAAGCGAGATTGAGCTTTACTCATATACATGTAGAGAGAGGAAGAGAAGCGTTTGGTGACGTTAAAGGCGTTCGCGTCCCCCCATCCCTCTCTCTCTCTATCTCTATCTCTATCTTGTATCCTATAGCTGACACTTTAACGGCACAAGGGATCGAGAAGGCGGTCGGTAGTACTGGAAGCTTTGCCTAGTCCCTGATCTGTACGTACTAACCCCCTTTTCCTAACCCTCCACATATATCGACTCGCTCGTACACAGATACAGGGATATACTTGAGCAGAAAGGGAGGAGTAATCGTTTTGATAGCTAGTTAAACAAAGATTGCACATTGACCCACGAAAACGTTACTCTCCGTAAATCGTTTCGTTATTTGTGAGACAAGAAATAACGAGCTGTTTTATTATTGGAAAAGGCTAATTGTCCGTGAATGTAAGACTAAAATATAAAACTGAAGAATAACTTTGTAACTTTATAAAAACGTTAAAGAAATTAATATTCTAAAAGTTTATAATAAGTATTGATAATAAAATAATAAATTAGTTGGGTAGTGTACGCTTGTGATCTACAAACCTTATAAGCCAGCAACGTTATTTTGTAAAACAAAAACTATAATAAAAATTTACGTATCGTTTCTTAAGCAAAATAATATTTTTATTTATATTTCAATTTAAATAAAATAAATAAATAAAATATTTTTATAAAATTAAATTCTGACAATATTTTTTAAAATGGCATTTGATCAATATTTTTTTAAACAATGTAACTAAAAAATATTTTTAAAAATAAAACTGTTGTTTTATATAATAAATTTAAATTTGCCTTTGTCATGATATGTAAACAATATAAAACTAAATAATTTTCTTAAGTATTTAATGTTTTTTAGTAAATTATAAACACAAGTGTATTCCGTGGGAAAATAATGAAAAAAATTACACAAAATTTTTGAGAGAAAAATTATAAATTTTTATTGTTTACCTTATAAAAAAGTTATAAAAATATATCAACAATCATAATTCTATATTAAAATTACTTACAAACTAATTACAAGATAAATAGTACAAATACACTGGTCATACATTACAATATTATACATTACAATATTTTACATTACAATATTTGAAATTACAGTAACTTATTCTAACTTAACACAAAATTTAATTCTAAAGACTTAACGATAAATTTAAAGAGTTTTCAATGAAACTACATATTCATTTTTTCCTTCAATTCGACACTATTGCAGATAATCGGCGTCGAGTACCAATCCTCGGGGCCGGTTTTATTAGGTGTACAAAACGATTCGCTCAGTTTATTTTCAAACAGAAACTCACGAACCAAATGTTCCTCGGTGTCGCGGCAAACGTTTTCTTGAAGATACTTCCACTCCTTGAAAAGTCTTTCGAATTTTATGACCGCGTTGTCCTCGTCGGTCCTCGTCAAGTTCGAGGACTCGCAGAGCTCGGCGTACCTTCTGATGACGCATCTCGCGCTCGCTCGGATCGACCTCTTCAATACATGGAGATTGTAAAAGAAGTAACGCAACAAGTCGCGATTCGACGGCGTCTCGCAATACATAATGTCCGCCGTCTCGTATCCTACTAAATAGATACCGACCGGTAAATGGTATTCCATTTTATAGGGGATACTCCGGTTACGGTCTAGCGTTGATTCGTTAATGTAACGAGGAAGATTGGTTCACTAAATGCCAACGCGAAAGCTCCTGATGGCCAAAATCCAAATCTTCAAAATTTATAGTACGACGAGTATGTCAAAGATGTATCTGAAACAGTCAGAAAAAAAAGGTTCTTTTTGAATTCTACTGGAATATTTTTGTTTTTAAGCCTATCATATCAAGTACTGAAGAACTCTTAGTTATTAATTATACTTTTAAGATAAATAACGGTAATCGATATAAATGGGTAAAAGTAAATGTACATCTGTTTTTCGTGAAAAATTCGAATAGACTAATATTGAGACTTTTCCGTATAAGATTATATAATAATAAACCAGATAAGTATTCTCGAGAAACGTTAATGACACCTTTTGTATTCGCCAGCGGACGATACCTTTTGTATCGTATCTCAGGTCAAGTAAGACCGGCCACCAGCAATAAGGTTCACTTAAATTATATTACGGCTAACTGTTTGTGTACCTGTAGCGATTGTTTTGGTTAATGATCCCGTTAATTCTTAAGCCGAGAAGGATAAAATTCTCGGTAATGACAATATTTAAACACATTTAAGACGGCCACCTGCTCCCGTACTTGTTACTTATTTACTTTAAATGTGAAAATTTTTATCTTTTGCATTATTGTATAAATTTTTGAAAATTGTGAAAACTACGGTAAATGTGTTTTAAAATAAATTTTTTTTTTTTTTACTTCAAATCTATGTGAAAAAATTAAAACAATTTCAAAAAATAAATCAATACTTGTAATTTAGAATTTTTTGATAAATCATTGAATATTTAACAATTAAAAATCTCTTTAAAATTTTTGATATTTTATACTAAGCCGAATAGTAATATGTTTAATATTCTGTAAAAATTATTTTTAATAATGAATATACTAGTTTAAAACGTGTAAAGTATTTTTATGAATAAATTATATTCTTTAATACATTGATTAGAGAAAATATCAAATTTTAGAATTGTAATTTTAAAATTAAATACAGATAAAAGAAATTATTAACATATAATATTATGTTAATAAATTAAAAATTATAACGTAAGATAATGAGATGTTCATTCTAACTATATTGTAAACAATTACAAATTATTCGACTCTAAATTATAGCAAGATAAAAAAAAAATTTTATTTTAAATATTGTACTTAACTATAATATATTTAAAGTGATTTAAATTAATTTTATTTAAAAAATATTTTTAAAATATTTAATCAAAGTGAATATCACATTGCTTTTATTTTTATCTAATGAAAGGTAAACTTTATAAACAGTACTTCAAATCAATTTCAAAATAAAAAAATTCTAAGAAAAGAAATTAAAAAAAAAACGCGCATTTATATTATACTATTAAATATCTATATTTATATTATTTTTGTACGATTTTAAAAATTATGAAAATAAAATTTTAATAATTAAAGCATATAAATGTTTTACATTTATAAAAGAGCAAATACAGATGTAAAACTTCCAAAGCGTGATAAATTATTGATAAATATAATAAAGTTTAAAAATTTAAATAAAATTAATTTTTCACAAATCTTGAATTATAAAAATTACAAATATTGATAAAAATTTGATATAATTTATAACTAACCTTAAACAATTGTGGAAAGTTTATCTTGATGATGAATTTCCAAGATACCAGCAGTCTTTATCTTGTTATTATTGAATTATCTTATTACTATTATAGAATATAGTACAGAATATGAAATTGCTTGATTTTCAAATCAAGGTATACTTTTACACTAGAAAACTTAACGCCTTCAAACAGAACTTGAACTTTCGGATTGAAGCACGATCACCAACACTTTTCCATAAAGGAACTGCTTTTCACGGCAAGGAATCCAAAAGTCAACTGATCTGATTGTTCGTCACTTCATAGCTTTTAACCACAGCTACTAGTTACCTCCCACCTTACCCACTCTAGTGCCGAGAAAATTGCGGGCTTAGAGACGTCACTGTCTATTGGCTTGTACGTACAAATGAAAGTAGCCAATCACAGACTTTGAAACTATTTCAAGATTTATGCATAAGTCTTACTTTCACTTTTCACTGGCTTTTGTTGACTGTAAAGCGCGGCCACATTAAATTTAAATTTCGATAAATTTATAATTTTTATTTTAACGATTCAATTAAGATAAAGCGCGTATAATCTTGATTTTAGAATCAAAATTTTTGATGTTTTATTCAAATTAAAAAAACAAATTTTAAACAATTTTGTATTTCGTCTAATTATTTATTATTATTATTATTATTATTATTATTATTATTATTGTTGTTATTGTTGTTGTTGTTATTATTATTATTATTTATCTTTTCTTTAACGACGCCATTTTGAACGTTAAAGTTGCTTTTTCAATAGACTAGATAAACATGTAGAAAATAGAGGAAATCGTTTAAGATCAATACACAAGTTGTAAAAAGAAGCAATTATACGGCAAACAACGAAACCAATTTCCCAAACCTTTAATATCCTATTCGCTAGTGAAAATGTTTGCATTGTGTTGAGTTGCCAAATGTCAAACATATATAAGCCCTTAATTGAATGAAGCAACAATACAGAGATAGCGAAGTTAAACTTGCAAAGGCCGCTGGAAAATTACGAATCCTATCATAGACATATATATTCACTTGTGTTCATTCGATCTGTTTTCTCTCTCTGTCTCTCTCTCTCTCTCTCTCTCTCTCTCGCGGTTCTATTCGATTCATTTCTATTCATACGTTTTCTCACCGATAGCACGCGGTCCGCGCGCAACGCGCAACCGTCGATGGAATTTTTTTTTTTTTTCTTTATTCATCGTCGGCGCATATTAAATACCTGCGCGTATATCCTATTTGTCCTATAAACGATAGCGATACAAAGTCCATGAAAGCTATACACATGCCTCGGCGCAATACTAGTCGGTCAACGCGAATCGATTTTGTATACGATATCATCTACCACGTTGTCCGTGTATGTGTGTACAGCTGTATTATTGCGTATACACGCGCCCATTAAAGTAAACAGAATCGCGTCACACCGGTAAACTTGCGGAATGCCTCGTTCTCGTATGTGTGTGTGTGTGTGTGTGTGTGTGTGTGTGTGTGTGTGTGTGTGTGTGTGTGTGTGTGTGTGTACGTGTGTACGTGTGCATACATATATATACACACACGTGTGCTTTGTGCGTTTTATAAACGCACGTCGCAAATACGGGATGTATGCGATACTCGCTCTTCTGATTTGAATTTTCCGTCGCTTTAATTCTCCCTGACAATTTCCTGAAAGCTTTGTTTTATAGGTGGTTATTTTACAAATTATTTGAGAAAAAAAAAGATTGAACTATTTTCAAGTCTATTTTGTTTTCATAATCATTCATAAATCGGTAAGATATTCGTCGATAGCGCACTGACAAATTTGTCTTACTGTGAGTTATTACAAATGATTGGAATGATAATTATAACACATTCTACTATTGTTATTGTTATCGTTCTCGTAATCTCTTGAATAAGTAAATAGAATGTTTCTTCAAGTTTACTAAAAACTCATACATTCGAGCAATAATTTTTTTAATAAATAAGAATATAGCCATAGATAAATATAAATTGCTGTTTTATTAAAAATTATGTAACATTTTATATTCAAAATTTTGTAGAAAACAATAATCTTATTTTTACATAGTAAAAAAAAAAAAAAAAAAAATAGAAAAATAACCAAGTCAAAGAAAAGCTAATAAAAATTGATCGAGTAATTTTGCAACGGGAAGCAAGATAAAATAAACACTAATAAAATAAATCACGAATAAAGAAACTCGGTCGCGGCAAGTCGTCCTCTTTTCATGATAAGAAGAAAAAAAAACAAAAAAAAAAAAAAAAAAAAAAAAAGGAACGTAAAAAGGAAAGAAGATAAAGAGAAGAAATAAAAATAACGAAGAACATCCTCGTCATCGCGCGCACAATTTCTCATCGGAAAAATACACTCGTAATTTCCGCGCGAGTTCGCCGAAGGAGAGAGAAAGAGATCTAGCCGGTGTATTCATGTACACATACATATATGTATATATAGCGAGCAAAGCAACAAAAGGCGAAATCGACTATTGCAAAAGCGCTTAGAAAAAGCCGATGAGAGCGAGAGAGAGAGAGAGACTGGCAACTTCTTCCGTCCTACCGACGTCCTACTCCATCTTTTTCGTCTTCGTCTTTCGGCAAAAAGCCGCTTTCGAAAACGCCCGAGTGCCTTCGCCAAGTCATCGCTCAAGCGAAACCCACCGCGCGCTGATAAAGAAATATCGAGCATCCGAAAGAAAAAGATATATATATATATATGTATATAAACGCGTATACTCGCGACTGGTATACTCTATAAATATATTAAGACTACTTGTAACGTGCGATGCTAAGAACTATTTCAATTTACGTTGGGGAGAGAAAATTTCTCCGTCGAGGAGGATGAAAAAGAAGTGGGATCTGAAGTATAGAATCGCTCGATTTTACGAGTGCTTATTTTGGTACAATCCGGATATTTATTGTATTTGAGGAGTCAATAAATCGCCTATGTTTATTGACGTTTAATTAGCTAATAATTTAAAGGTTGTCTTTTTTTTTTTTTTTTTTTTTTTTTTTTTATTATTTTATAAAATTTTATGATGTTTCTAATTATTTGTTTTAATATTTTATTTGTTAAAAAGATTAATAATTGTTATTAATCTCTCTAACAAAATGATAATAACTCTATATAATAGATTTAATTGAATTTAAAAAATTAATTATAATAAGCTACTTTCATAAAACATTTTCGAGAATTTATCAGTCAGTTTATTTTTAACTAATTTTCTTTTTTCCTTTTTTTTTTTTTTTTTTTTTTTTTTTTTTTTTTTTTTTTTTTTTTTTTGAACAACGAATACGCCATTTAATACATATAAAAAAGTATTTACCAACATTATAAAATTCTCACTCTCTTAAAATAGTTTGTTTTCTTTCGCTGTTGGTTCAATTGAACTGTTATTTCTACCGAACTTTAAGGCAAAGCAAGAAAGACTGCGCGAATATAGAGAAGGCAAAAAAATGCTTGTGTGCAAGATAAAACAGTAGTAAATGTAAGAGTAAATAAAGAGCTTGAATTAGACCAATAGTAAACCGTATTTAGAGCGAAGAAAAACGTAACAAAGACTTTGACGACAAAACAATTTTTAAATTTAAATTTTTACCAGATTGTATAAAGAAGATTTTTTGTTTTTTTTAATTGTAAAAAAATTCTATTGTCTTGTTTTTATTACAATAATAATTTAAAGATAAAAAGAGGAATTATTGTTTTTTTAAATTATACATATTTTTTTTTAGTTTCAAATGAATTTTAAATTTTAATTATAAAAGTAGGTTGTAAAATTGAAAGAAATTTATGTAAAAGTTTAATTAAACGTCAAAATAGGAAATTCATTTTTTTTTTATTTTTCATCCATTGAAATTTTTAGGAAACTATTATAGATTTTAAAATAAATAAATGTTTACTTTTTATTAAAATTTAAAAATAATAAAAATTCATCTAGAAGTACATCGATATTTTCTAAATTCTATCGTTTACAAAATATTTTTTTTATTCATATATTCCAATGGAAATAAATAAAATTTTCATGATCCATTGACGCGTAAAATCGCGTGCTATATCATTTTTAATTCATCGACATTTACTAAAATTAACGTTTCATCTAAAAATACGTGAAAACTTTTCTCCAAAACGTATCGTTAAAATAATAATCCGAGCAGGATACCGACCGTAAATAATTCATCTTTATCTATTCGTGCATGCGCAAACGTATTCGTACAATTATACATCAATCTCCTCTTCGTATTCGCAAAACCGAACGGCTCGTTTTAGTTTCCGCGTGTCGTAGGAGAGCGCGAGAGGCCTTCGACTTCACGTGCAACGCGCGACGGTGGATATATAGTATTCCCCCGGCGAGATCTCCGCGTATAAACAGAGGCTAATTCGGTATGAGTTTGCCAGCAATGCTGAAATAACGGCGACTCGAGCTCGTCGAATAAACACACGCTAGGAGGGATATTTTAGGCCGAACGAAGGGGGGAAAGCGAAACTCCGACGCTGCTGCTGCTGCACTCAATCGTTATTATTCTGTATTTTGCGGACGGCTATCGGAAGTGATTTTGAATGAAACGGAGGTAATTGCACGAGAAAGAAAGAGAGAGAGAGAGAGAGAGAGAGAGAGAGAGAGAGAGAGAGAGAGAGAGAGTGAGAGTGAGAGAGAGATAGAGAGATTATTAGTCAGGTATATTGTGGTTATAATGTCAAGGCAGAAATGATGCTTTCGGAAAAATTAAGAAATTTGAGAGAGAAAATCTAGTGGCAAATGAATGCTTTATTAGGTTATGTTGTTTGTGCCTACCAAATAACATAATGAGACCGATTGTTGATGAACGTTTTTTACCATAATAACCGACATGGATATGGTTTCTAATAATACTTTTCAGCAATTTCATAAATTATATTCGACGGTGATGAATTTTAATCGCGAATGTTTTGCTTCTTTGAATCGTACTTTTAGGGAAAGCTTTTCTTATACTTTTGTAATGAACAATTTGTACAACAATTTTATTAATTTAATGAAACAATCTATCGATTGATTATTAAAACAGTGAATAAACAAGTAAAGCAGAACATTTAGAATCAAATAAATTAAAAACATAAATATTTTTTTAATTTTTGGATTATTAATTTATAAAAAAATAAATAAAGAAATTTTTTTTATCAAATTTATTCTTAATGCGTTAATAATTACGTCACTTTTAGAAACTTCTCCGCGCAGAATAGTTGAAAGTTTACAAGTTTTTTATAAAAAGATTAAAAAATAAAAATGATTTTGATAATTTGTTTGTTAAGCAAAAGATGATAAAGACGAAAGAGCGAAGAAAGAAAATAGAGAAAGTAAAGAAGAAGCAGAAAGAGAAGCAGACGCAAAATCAGAATAAGAAGAATAAAAAGAAGAAAGAATGGCAGCGAGGAAAATTCAACGGGTGCCGAAGTATATGTACGGCTTAGAGAGAGAGAGAGAGAGATCGTTCTGGTTTTTCGGTGCCAGAAGCATCGGTCGGCTAAATTCGATCAGACTGCCGGATGTTCCGACCGATAGTGCGAACTTTCGAGTTAAGGTATATTCATTCTCCTCGGCGACGACGATGAGGATAAGAAAGAAGAAAGTTGAAAATCTTTTCGTGATTTTTCTCGAGACGCTAATTGAGCAGTTCGGAAAGTTGTTAGTATAATCAAGCGAAGAAGAGAAAGAGAGAGAGAGAAAGAGAGAGAGAGAGAGAGAGTCCGGGTAAACGAGGAAAGGAGAGAAGAGTTAAAGACCGAGGAGTTAAGTTTTTTGGCCTCGCTTAACGCGCGAGATAGGTAAAAAAGAAAAATTTTACCTGAAGTTTATTCAACGAGTTGTGAACAAATTCTCGAAGTTTTTATTTCCCCCTTTTTTTTATCTATATTTATCTTATTTTTTTTTGCGGGTCGTCTTGGTTTATGCACAATAATTCGCTGCATAAATGTTACGTAACGATCTCGATGCCAATATGGTTTTATATGTCACTACTTTTTGAATGTAATTAATTATCGAGTATTAAAAAGAAACTCTAACGTTAATAAAATTTCTTCAGTAATATTTTTGAATTATTCGAGCTTGATAAAATTTGCTTATTTAAATTACTTTAAATAATTAAAGCGATACAAAAACAAAAATAATAAAGAAAGAAAGACAGAAAGAAAGAAACATCAATCTTTAAAACGATTCCAACGCGCGTAACTAAATTCGCAATTTTAAAATCCGATCGTCATAGAATCGGACATCAGCACCTGGAGCATCATCGACTCGAGCGCGGCCGTCCGTAACGCGAGAGATGTAACTTTGGAACGACACCGGGACAAATTTCACCGATGAGGCTGATACGACAGGACGAGATCGTACCACGCCAGAGATAGAACGCTCCAATGGGATAATAACCGTGACCCCACCCATCCTTCGTCTCTCCCACGGGAGACAATCGAGAGCTGCTGTTGCTCTTACGATATATGTACATACATATATATATATATATATATATATATATATATATATATATGCATGCATGTACGGCTGAGTAGCCTAAGAAAGAGCGACGGGAGTGGCCAAGATCTAGCGGAAGGAATGGTTAACTGCGGATGCACGAAGCCTGGAAGCGGTGGAATCGAATGCTTCGTTGGTGGGATTTTTGTTATCGTAAGGCTCGTTTACCGAGAAAACCCGATTCTGTCTCTGTCTTTTTCTCTCTAGTTCGCGTTTCCTTATCAACGTTTAACGTGTGTACTCTTCAAAGCCAACGCGTAAATGAATGGTATTTGGTTGGATTCGCTCTGTTTTAAACGTAAACCGTCGCTGGTGAAATTTCGCCATGTTGGTTTTTTTCTTTCTTTCACTCTTTTTCCGTTTTTTTTTTTTTTTTTTTTTTTTCTTATATTCGACTGCACAATAGATTTCGCATCGATGCGTTTGCTTTTTCGTGGTATTCGCGTCAACTAGTCGATGAAAACTGGTTTGATAGATTTGTGAAAATTGTATGATAGAGAATTCGTGGGCGAAGTGGGGAATCAGATTTTTTAATCATATAACATAAAAATTTTGTTTATATATAAATATAGACAGATAATAAAGTTTAATTTGTCGCTTTGGTACCAATTTTATAAAAAAAGCATCTTGGAAGGTAATTATGTAACAAGTATGAAGTTACTTGTCCTTCCTATCTCTTCCTAAATTTTATGCGGATTAAAATATTCTTTTTAGTAATAAATTTCACTGAAAACTATCTTAACTTTTTAATTATTAATATTTTCACTTTCCTCCAAAAACTAATAATCCAAAAATTGATATCGATTCAATATTAATACATCTCAAAAATACATATTTATAATTATTTGACTTAACGATTGTAAATATTTAACTATTTTAAAATAAAGAAAGTACTGTTTATTGTATTTTTACAATTATTGTAGAAATCTAAAAAAATTGGCAAGTAATATAGTATTTGGGCATTCTGTAATTAATTAGTAATCAAAAATTTTGTGGAAATTTTTAATTTAAATAAATGAATTAAAGTTTCACGATATAATTAAAAAAAAAAAAAAAGAAAGTATTGAAATATAATTAAAAATTTGCTAGTAATATAGTTACTAGAAATTAAAATTGATTACAACTGATTATAATAGTGTCACTATTATAGCAGGCCACTATTTTATTATTAAATTATTCATTATTATAAAAATTATTAATTAGCTAGTCAAAAAAATGTAGGTCATTAACAAAAATCAATAATTTTTTTTTATTTTTAATTTAATCAACGTTTAAGTTTATTAAAAAATATCATGCATAAATGTAGATATTGATTCATAAAAAAAAAAACCAAATTGCATTTAGAAGTCAATAAAAAAATTCTCACGAATTAAACGCGATTTCGTGTAAACAAATGCGTAATCATAGTAAATGAATCACATTGAATTTTTCGCGTATGTTATAGGTTAAAAAAGCCGTTTTCAAAGCGATGCGATCCGACGGCAAATTTGATTAGTTTCCGTACTTGCCAGCCGGAGCGCTATCACGTTCCTTGATGTCAATTTACGAATATATTAAATGAGATAAGTATTGGTTATCGTTTAAACATATTTTTCTGTGCTCTCTTCATGTATTATCAATTTATCGAATATTAGTATGGCACCTGTGAGTAACTTATCAAAAAGAATATTTAAAATTAGCATTTTTGACTCTCGAAAGTTGTGAAATCAAATAATATTGCTAAGTATTTTCTTTTTTATCAACACATTTTTTTTTAACGATAGCTGATCATCAATATTGTTGCTAATGAATAATTATGCTAATGAATATCTACATGTAAATACAACAATCTTTTAAATACAAAAAAATTATCGTTTTCGTTGTTATTAAAAAATATGAAAAAATATAATTAATAATTAATTTTCATAAACATACTTTCAAATTTTCTTTAATTTTAAAATATTTTAGACTAAAGAAAGCAATAAAATATAATAATATCGCTAAATATCATCTTTCTTTTTATTAATGTATTTTTTGACCGCTACCTGGTCATCATTTACTTATCGGATTAATAAAAAGTCATTACACAAATTTCTACGCACAAAAGTTGTGAAATCTATTTAATGTTGTTAAGTATTTCAATATTTGTCTCGAACACATTTATTTTATAATTTTAGTTAATACTAAAAAATATTATTTTATATTTTTTACAATTTACTTTTGAAATGTTACTTTGAATTGAAATATCAAAGTATACAAAATATCAATAATGTGAAATCATTCTTTTTACTCTTACATTTATTTAGTTTTTCTTTTAATTCAATTCATATTTTTTTATATCTTTTATGCTATATTCTTTTACAACTTATATATTTCATAAAAAGTTACTTGTGACATGTAATTAAAACCATACTTGCCGGACACTTGTAGAGTATATGGTGATGCTCGCAGTAATTTATGTGATCAACATATATTTTTAGATACTGTAATAGTTTATCTACGTTTGAAATTAAACAAGTAGATGGTAATGCTCGTGGTAATTTATATAATCAAGATATATTTTTAGATACTGAAATAGTTTTTTTATGTTATAACTGAAACATGATTGGGTACGAATTACGAATAATAAGATTCCAAACTTTCAGCTATACTTTCTACAATATGTATACAAGTACATTTACAATATACAAAAATGACATAGCATATGCTAATTTTTTCCTTAATAAATATTAAAGAAAAAATAAAAAATTAACATGATTTCATATCGTGTTGTATATTTGTATGATTTTAAATATATATATGTAATAAAAAATTATTAAAGTTTGTCAATAACAATTTTTTAACATTTGATAATTTTTCATTTGAAAAATAAAGCACTTCATAATTTAAATAGAAATAGAAAAATATAATTATTAAATCAAATGTTCATTTTTTTTTATATTCTATATATTTTATTATTTATATTCTCCACCATTACACTCTACAAGTGTCCGGCAAGTATGGTTTTACCATAATTACATGTCACAAGTAACTTTTTATGAAATATATAAGTTGTAAAAGAATATAGCATAAAAGATATAGAAAAATATAGTTAAAAGAATTATTTGATTTCAGTGGTTTCATTCGAAGCAACTTCCTACTATCGTACGAAAACACTATGAAATTATATGTAAATTATTGAATTGAATTAAAAGAAAAACTAAATAAATGTAAGAGTAAAAAGAATGATTTCACATTATTGATATTTTGTATACTTTGATATTTCAATTCAAAGTAACATTTCAAAAGTAAATTGTAAAAAATATAAAATAATATTTTTTAGTATTAACTAAAATTATAAAATAAATGTGTTCGACACAAATATTGAAATACTTAACAACATTAAATAGATTTCACAACTTTTGTGCGTAGAAATTTGTGTAATGACTTTTTATTAATCCGATAAGTAAATGATGACCAGGTAGCGGTCAAAAAATACATTAATAAAAAGAAAGATGATATTTAGCGATATTATTATATTTTATTGCTTTCTTTAGTCTAAAATATTTTAAAATTAAAGAAAATTTGAAAGTATGTTTATGAAAATGAATTATTAATTATATTTTTTCATATTTTTTAATAACAACGAAAACGATAATTTTTTTGTATTTAAAAGATTGTTGTATTTACATGTAGATATTCATTAGTATAATTATTCATTAGCAACAACATTGATGATCAGCTATCGTTAAAAGAAAATGTGTTGATAAAAAAGAAAATACTTAGCAATAGTATTTGATTTCACAACTTTCGAGAGTCAAAAATGCTGATTTTAAATATTCTTTTTGATAAGTTACTCACAGGTGCCATACTAATATTCGATAAATTGATAATACATGAAGAGAGCACAGAAAAATATGTTTAAACGATAACCAATACTTACCATAATTTTCTTTTTATTAAAAAGGTTGTATTTAGATTTCATAAATTGGGTAGAATATATATCAAATTATAAAATATTATATTAGATTTATTATGAAAGTAATATGTGAAGAATGATTGCACTATATGATGCATTAGTTGTATAGATAAAAGAAAATAAAATTCTAAAAAGTTGTAAAATTTTGTAGAATGTTATAAAATTAGCGTTTGTTCTAAGAAAAGAATGTAAATATTTCGAGAAACTTTTGGCCAATGTTTTTTTTATAATTTTATTATTTTTATATTTTTCAAAATGTTTGTGTAAAAACTTTATAAAAATAAGTTAAATTTTAAGAAATATAATTTTGATATAAATTTTATTATAAAAATAAGTTGAATTTAAAGTAATAAATAATAATCATGTACAAATTGTTTTGTAATTTCATGTACAAAATAACATTATATTAATTTATAATAAAAATATTGATAAAATTGAATTTATATTTGTGTTGTTAATTGAAAGATTTAATTTATATTTGTGTTGTTGATAAAAAAATTTAATATAAATATACACAAATAGCTTCATTTAAAATTATTTTAAAATATAGTATGTATGTATAATATATATATATATATATATATACAGGGTGCGTACGGTATTTGAGGACATGCATAAATGTGACTATAACTTCGCGAATTTTTTTTTTTTATTTTTTTTCCTTTTCAGATAAGAAATGGCGGACTACAACATCACTCAAGAAATGAAGAGACATGCTGTCATTGTCGCTATATGTGCGAACCATACAGATTTAGAGATCTCTAATTTTCTTAATTGCGCCCGTTGATTTTTTTCCGACGAAAAAAATTTTGACCAAGATCAAAAGACCAATCGCAGAAATGACAGATGGCTATGTTCAAATCCTACGGAGGTTCCTGTTGTTATGCACACAAAATTTCCAGCCACTGTTATGGTTTTAGGTGTCGTCAGCAACGAAGAACATGTTATGACACCACACTCTTTTACTCAAGGACTTCGAGTGAACTCTGCTGCATACATCGAGGTTGTGGAGACGGTAGTGAAACCCTGCATAGACAATGTAAGCGGAGGCAGACGATTTTAATTGCTTCACATAAAGCGATGGCGCCACAAGATTGAATGGCCGAAAATTTTCATGACCACATAACACCGAACCTATGGCCACCTAGCTCCCCAGACCTTAATCCTTTGGATTATTACTTATGGGGCGTAGTTGTGCGTGAGACCAATAAGCGTCCTCATAACACCACTTCATCGCTGAAGACTGCTATTAATGCCGTTATGGTCAATATGAACAAGGAGCACTTGATTCGGGCATGTAATCGTTTCCGGACCCGGATCGAAGAGGTTATTGCTGCTAATGGCGATTTTATTGAATAACTTTATAGCCATATATTAATTTAACGTTGTATAAAAAATTCCTAAAATTTCATTAAATTTTATTAAAAATACAAGCTAATGTTACGTCCCGTTATATTTTATCCGATTTTAAAATTTTTTTTTTACTTCGAAAATTTTAAAACAAGTCTAAAAGAAAATCTCAGATACGTTTCCTCTAGAATGCTTGTTTATCTTGTCCACATGTGCGCCAAGTGCTTGAGAATAGAAAGAGATAAACGATAGCATCCGCGTAGTTAAAAAATGTAACCGTTATAAGTATAAATTTTTTTATGTTATACAATAAATATAATCGCTTGAGCCACCCGTAATTAACAATAATATATCAACAAAATTCTAAATCCAACAATATACCTGCACGCTGCTTATTTTACTGCTTTAAAAGATCCATATTAAAATTATCATGCGACTTTTTCATTTTGTATTATCTCGTTTTTGTATTTTATTTTTGTGTTACTTTTTCTTGTAATTTAAGTTAAAAACGGCAAAATTATTATTATATAAAATCCTTGTTAATAAATTTGATAAGTAATCTAATAATTCAATATGTAATTCCACTATTATTGTTGTATTTTATATTATTATTGTATTATTATTATTGTATTTTATATTATTAATTGTATTATATATAAATATAATTATATAAGTTTTATTATTATAAGTTTTATATATTTAATAAATTAATGTTGTAAATGTGAGATAGAAAGAAAGCTGATAGTTACCAATGAGAGCGAGAGAGACAGGCAGACGCTGCTGCCTATCTTCTCTCTCACTCACACCATATGCGCTCTCCCTCGCACGATGCACTTTCTCTCTCTTTCACATAAAATGCGTAGGCGGAGGCGTGACTTCTTCCCGCCACTGTAACCCTTCTATGCTACAAAGGTCAAGGGTAGAGCCGAGGAAATGCCTTTATTGGCCCAAATTATTATCGCCGCTTTTCCAGCCGCCGAAAAACTCGCGGTCCAGCGGGTATAAAAGCCGGTGCATCGATGCATTTGACGGCTTTTCTTGAGGAAAACTCCAAGAGCAAGACTCAGAGCGACCTCGAAGCCCACTTCTAATTCTTCTATATTCAAATTCTTGCCATATTAAGTCTAATCCAACTATATTCAAACTCTTGCTATATTACGTACAAAATTTTTCTATATTCGAACTTTTATTACATTCAAATTTTGTGACTAAAATTTGTATAAATAATTGTATTAAAATTATTATTTGAGAGATCTAATTAAACGTAAGATTTAACAAAATTATCTTTTTATTTCTTATACCTCTCATCTAACTAACGTCTAAACCTACCTACATCGTCATCTCCCAATATTTCCTTCATCGAAAGAGTGTGTGGCGTCGGAAAGGTGAGACTGTGCTAAAGTCGACCTCCCGAGCAGCTGGTAACGCTTTTGATTCCTCCCATGAAAGGAGTGTGTGGCGTCGGAAAGGTGAGACTGTGCTAAAGTCGACCTCCCGAGCAGCTGGAAACGCCTTTGATTAACCAATTTTCCTCCCATCAAAGGAGTGTGTGGCGTCGGAAAGGTGAGACTGTGCTAAAGTCGACCTCCCGAGCAGCTGGTAACGCTTTCGAACATTCGCTATTCCCTCTTTTATGGCATGCATTACTAACTCTAAGGATTTAACCATCCTTAAACCGTAAATGAGCATTTACGGAAAAACACGAGATAAGATAAGGGAGAGTAATAAAACCCTATCCTACGTATTTTAAAGAAAACGCGCCGCGCAGAAAAATTCGGTATATGAAGAGAAAATTTAAAAATTATCTTTAGTTCAGTTCGAGTTTTCAACCTAGTAAATTCAACTTAAAAAATAGTTCGCAGAAGCCACCCGCGCTAGTATCGAAAGATAGGCGCAAACGGCAGTATTAACACGCGGTTTATATATCTAAAATAAAAAAAATCGCGAGTTTAAGGAGCGATAATTTCTTTTAATTACCGCCAACCTTACACTAATTAATTTTACTCTCAAGTTGTCCTCAAATACTGTACGCACCCTGTATATATATATATATATATATATATATACACACATTTATTACAAATATACTATATATATAAATATTTTATTTTAGTATAGTTAGTATATACATATATACATATAAAGAGATGTTTTATATGTATAATATATATATACATACACATTTATTATAAATATACTATATATATAAATATTTTATTTTAGTATAGTTAGTATATACATACATATATACATGTAAAGAGATGTTTAAATAATCGAAAAAAAAAAAATTTTTAATTATCTTAGCTCTATGATTTTGTATTAAATTAGAAAAAATTCTACAAAACCTATAATATAGTTTATTGAATTTCGCCACTAACTTTATTAGAGAGCAAAAAATATTACATGTAAGAAATCCTGTAAAAGTTATTTATTTTGAACGCACATTTAATTTTTATGTTAAAAATATTTAATAATAAGTAAATATCTACTGTATATATATATATATATATACACAATATATATTTTTTTTTTTAAAGAATTATAAACACTTATAAGTAAAAATAAAACATTTTTAATTTTTAAATAGTATCAATACATATTAAATTTTTTTTAATACTATCAACATATATATATATATATATATATATATATAGGTTCGTTAAAATCTTTAAAAAATATAACCTCTAAAATGCTATACATAATAAATCAATACACAAATAACCACTAAAATAGTATATATATATATATATAAATATACACAAATAGCTTCATTTAAAATTATTTTAAAATATAGTATGTATGTATGAATAATAATATATATATATATATATATATATATATATATATATATATATATATATATATATATATATATATTTATACACATTTATTACAAATATACTATATATATATATATATTTTATTTTAGTACAGTTAGTATATTATATATATACATATGAAGAGATGATGAGATATTTTAGTATAGTTAGTATATGGCCCCTTGATACATATAAGGAGATGATGAGATAAAAAAAAGAGATTGTCTTTTTCAGATTATCTCATCTTAATATGAATCTAGATATTAGACGAAATGCTTGAAGAGCAATTTGATGAAAATTTGGGGGCGCATATCGTATCTTCGTAACGAATGCACGAATTTTAATGCTTTTTTTTTATTTGAAAGAACATAAAAAAAATAGCAAAGTTGATATATTACATTTTATTAAATATTAAAATGTATACTTAAAAAAAATTTTTTAATTTTTTCATGCATCAATTTAATGTATAAATGGGTGCGCCAGGCACCCGTGGTTACTACCAATACTTACCACGGGGCGCTGGCGCGCCCCTTGATATGAATTAAAAAAATGAAAACATCAATAAAACAAATTACAGCTGTATAATAGAACATTTTTTTTTTTCAAGCATGAATGAAAAAATATCAAAAAAAGATTCCGAAAAAAGGGGAATAATGACGAGATTTATTGAAATATTAGCTGTAATATTATCTATTATTCTCATCATTATTATGGTGCCACTTTCACTTCTATTTATTTTCAAAGACGTTTAGGAATATGAAAGAGCCATGATATTCCTCATAGGTCGATTGAGAGGTGAACCAGTGGACCAGGTAAATTGATAAATTTTTATAAATAAATAAAAATTTAATAAAAATTAAATCTTTTAATAATTATTTTTAAATAAAAAATTAGCTCATTTCGGCGTAAAAGTCTCTTATCGCAAACGTCGAACAAAAAACATCCTGTTAAATAAGTAAAGCAATTTATGTGTCACGATTAATTTAACCGCCCTACTCACGCGAGCGTACACGATACGCGCAACGCGATAGCACCTTATCGCGCTAACCCGTATCGCGTATATGTATACAAAAAAAAAAAAAAAAAAAAATGTTCCTGAGACCTACAAAACGTACGTGATTCACTTTTGGGTAAAAACAGAGTATATATGATCTTAGATTTTATGTGTATGTTAGTTTTTCAAGGTTAGTACAAGTGTTCGATTGTTTTTCTCAAAAAAAAGAAAACCCACAGGTAGGGCGGTTAAAAGGTTTATTTTTCTTGATCCCGTTCGTCGACAATTTCGAGAAGGTTGATTTACGAACGTTATTGTTCGGCGTTCCGTCTCAGGAGATATTCACCAAGGATTCCGTGACAGTCAACGACGCGGTCGTCTATTTTCGTATCAAGAATCCCCTCAATGCCGTCTTCAAGATTGAGAAATACGATTATGCGTTGTATGCGTTGATCGAATGCTTGTTTATGGTTGTTATATAACATGTGTAGTTTGTGTAATTTATTTATTGCGTAGCGCTTGGGACGATGGCGACTCGTCTAGGATTACGTTCTAGTGTTTTCTTTTGCTTGTTTGGTTAAATGAATATTAAAATTACGCGAATATTATTTTTATTTTTAATATTTTTTCGAACAAAATTAAATGTAATTAATATTTTAATTAAAATTTCAATTGTATAGTTTAAAATTTTTTAAAATTCTATAATCAAGCAACAGCACGTCTATGAAATATCAAAAAAAAGTATTCCATTGTGACATTGCTATCGCGAACAGCCGTAAACAATAACTGTAACCTCAAATACTCGTACAAACCAATACCGCTGATCTGTAAAAAAAAAAATTAAATAATTAAATGACAGAGAAAGAAAATAAATATTGTAAGACACGAAGCACACAGTGCGCGGGTATTTATTTCGTCAACTTCGATACGTGTGATCTACGCGGAGGCATCGAAACGCAAGAGTAAAAAGTTAATGGAAAAAGAAAACAGACGCCTCGTTCTTTTGTATATATTTGAGTTATATATACCCAACTTGATCAAATCAAGAATCTCTCTATCATGATTTTTCGCTTATCCGCGAACGTACAAAATATCGCGCGCGTAGGTACTCCCTTTTACTACGTTTATCGTTTTGTCTCCGTTATTATTATTCTTTTTTTTTTTATTTCTTTTCGTTTTCGCGCTATCCACGGTGAATCAACAAGATTACCGGCAGCCAGTACGTTACGCACGGTACTGGGAATACGAAACCTCGCCGATATTCGCACCGAGCGCGAGACTATAGCGCACATCGTGCCAACGTCGCTCGACTAGTCTACCGAACCTTGGGATATTATGGTCGAACGCGTAGAGATATAATTACGCGTTGGTTTTTCATTCGTTGCTCGTGTACTTGATGATTTGTAAACTTTTATTATTATTATTATTATTATTATTATTATTATTATTATTATTATTATTATGACCTTGGAGTCATCACGCCAGACAATATAGTCTCTGTGATGCTCCAGGGTCAATCGGCGTGGTCGAAGGTCTCCTCCTTTGTTAGGAGGGTCCTTCGACAAAAAAAGGCCGTCCTGGACGGCCTGCCATAGGCCGTCCATAGAGGACGACAGAAGTGAAAAAGAAAGAAGAGGAGGTTAGGCAGGCCTCGAGAAGACGGCGCCTCGCTGGCGAAGGCCTAGTCCCACTCCGATGCAATGTGAAAGCAGTTCTGGTGTGAGTACAACGACCAGGCTAGGTGGAGGGGTTTTAGTGGGTAGGGCAATTATTGCGAGTCACACACACCGGGGGGGCATGGAGCCTCCCTAATGGTCCGTAAAAAGGATTTCCCCTCCCTCAGAAAAAAAAAAAAAAAAATTAATATTATTATTATTAATTTTTTTTTTTTTTAAATCTAGAAAAACGATTCGACCATTTTGAATTGATCAAGGTACTGATATTGATTCATTATGCCAAGTAATTCGAGTAATTACTTTGCTGTTAATTTAATATAACGTTAACTGCTAGCCGAAAGCTAACAGATAATCGGGGATAATACTGCGGTATGATTATCAGTGGCTAGTAATTAGACAAACTGCTGGTGTGGGCGTTTCTACAAATAGTAATTACTGTTAATTTAACATCTACGTATTCGCAGTTGACTAACGACGATGATTATTTATCATCGAATAATTTACCGAGGAAAAAAATAAGTTTTGAACGATAATTGATGAATTATTATTTTTTTTAATTAAAATTGATGATTATATTTTTAATAAATATATACTGTATATATAATAATAACATGATATTTACTTGTTAGTTACCTTCTGATCACTTTATTTTCAAGTGCCTTAAACTTGTAATATCTTGCACAATCAAACCGCTGCATTTTCCTCTAAAAAATAAAAAAATCCCGAGAAAACCCCTAACAATAAAAACATCTCGACCAATAAAAAAAAAAAAAAAAAAAAAAAATGCAGAAAAGACGCGCGGTTACCGCTTCAACTACAGCGCGCGATGACGACAAAAAGCCGAGGCAGCTCGCGAGGCACGAGTAAAAGTGATAGCGACCGAGGACGAGACGCGAGCGTCGCAAGCACTAAAGGAAGCCAGCGACGTCGTATCCTTGAACCCGACAGCCCTTCGAGTATAGGACTTATTCAACCGATTCTATTCAATGACGACAATGCGTGGATTATTAAACATTAACGGGACAAAGAGGATAAATGTGCGTGTGCACGCCCTTGAGAATGAAAAGACGCTGTGCGCGCGAGCGCACGTGTGTGTGTGTGTGTGTGTGTGTGTGTGTGTGTGTGTGTGTACGCGCGCGTGTGTATGCGAGGGAAAGAAATTTTTTGGAAAGAATTTTTCGTCATTATAACGCCGCTCGGTGAATTAAAAAGGATATTAAGGATTGAAAAAGGTATTGCGAATTTTGTAACTTCATAGGTAATATTGTAAGGCAGAGTTGTTAATAAAAAGAATGTTGCCGTTTTGCATTGAAACCGAAAAAACATATGAAAAGCAATAACGTATATGAAGATAGGCATTGAAAATTGAATAATTCATAAATTTTCTTTTTTTTTATTTTATTAATAATGTGTAGTTATTATTACTATTTGGAAATTTGCTAAATTGCAAAAGGTACGAATAGAATATTAATTTCCATCTCTCGTTTTGCAGTTAAGTTATCTACAAACACTTAATAATATATCAGCGGAGATAAAACAACGATTGTTTTCCCTCTGCCGGTGAAGCTGTTTTCAACCTTTCTTGCATTAAAGAGACAATCAATAAATAAATGAAGCGGCATATAGAATATATAAATGAATATCGGAACGATTATAAGTTGAAAGATTTTATAAATATTTTCTTATTCTTATATCAATTTATTTATCTATTTATTTATAGGTAGCAAAATATTTATTATTTAACAATTGTAATATTAATAACAGGTACCTTTATATTTTACAACAATTTATTGTAACAAAATAAATATTGAATCGTCATCTACATTACTAATGACAAATAAAATAATTGTTCTACATTCAGCGAAAAAAACTTTTAAATATCTCACTTGTCATATAAAAAGCAAACGTCGACTTTTTTATTTTTTGTCATAAACCCGTAACATAAAACATTCTCAGCAATAAAAAAATACATTTTTATTTCATAAAAATATTTTCATTCATATTATATCGTAAAAAGAATATGTAAAAAAAAAAAAAAAAAAAAAAAAAAAAAAAAAAAAAAAAAAAAAAAATCAGCAGTACCGAGGGGTAAAGAAATCTCTTTAATCACAAAAATGCAGTGCTGATCGCCGAATCTTTCCCTTACACACACACACACACACACACACACACACACACACACACCTGCACGTTTATACACGCGTGTACACGACCGAATTTCCTGAAAATCTACGCAAGGAAAATTTGCTGACTATGATTAAATTTCAAGTGGCGGTTCGGTGGTGTGCAGCTGCCTCTAGATATCGCGCGTATTTCAATATAATTCACTTTTTCGCTTTCTTTTTTTTTTTTTTTCTTCTTTTTTTTTTTCATAGCGATCCTTCACAGCGCGCATAAATGCACATGCGTGTGATTCGCTGTAGCGCGGAAACATAAAAACCATTTTTTTCCTATCCTTGCTGCTACTGGAATATTGCTGGTTCGAAGCTTGAAAAAAAAAAGGAAAGAGAGAAAGAGACCGAGATAGCTTGTTCACAATTATTGGATGAAAAACATACGGTAGGGTTTATTGCACGGAGATCGCATGAATCAGATGACTCTCTTTTATGGAGGCGTATATTTTTAATTTTTCAAAGAAATAACTAATTTAAAATTGTGCATAATTTTATCGTTTCTATTGTGCTTTTAGTTATTCTACCAATTGATGATCTATAGTGATCAAGTGATACGACGATTCGATTCATTAAATTTTCATTCTATGGATATTAAATTTGTTGTGAATAAATTTGATGGTTTTTTATTTATGCATATTTTTCTACATCTCTCATCCCTTCCTCATCCTCTACGCCAAACAAAAAAGCAATTTACAACATTCATTTGTTTCTATGCAACCAAAGTTCAAAGGAATTCGACAGACCCGTGACACTCCTGATAAATATTTAAAATATTCGACGCACACCATAGCGCTTCGGGTGCAAAAGAGAATTTGAAATATACGCCATTTTATTTTGTTTATTGTGAATATATATTTTTCAACGAATAAATATTGGTAAAAAACAAACAAACATTTTTCTTTTTTCACATACGGCGCATAAATTATAATTAAAGCTTGACCAACGGAACGAAATATTTACTTCTCAATAACAAAACTATAACGCGATCCGATTTTCACACTTTATAAGAATATATAAAAAGGTGGGGAAAAAAAAAGCATTTGAAAAGCTACTCTACATTTAACGAGCCGCGATAATAAAAAATTCTTTCACTCCAAGTTACCGAACAAATATACATAGACGCATAAGCGCACAAGTTCTCTCTTACACTCGCTCGTGTTCATCCTGCCAATGTTAAAATACACGCGGCTATACGAGCAACGAGACGAGATCGTTGCAAAGCGCACACGTATACAAACGCGCGCGCGTCGTGGTTGCATATTTACGCGGGAGATGCGCCCCGACGAGAGATTAAATTGAAAGGAGCGCAGGCGAGCGCGCGCGCGCGCGAGCTTTGGTAAACGTCGAGCGCTCGGTAAAGAGGCAAATTGCCTGGGATAAAAGGGCCTCGTCGCGAGCGGAAAGACGACCGTTGACGAAAACGAACGCACGCGCGCTAAAGGTTTTTTTTTCAATTTTTGTGTGTATCGAGTGTGCTTTAGAGAATAGATATACATGCGCGCGCGCGTGCGCGACGTTTAAGTACTTTTTAATGATCGTTTGCGCGCGAGGAAGCTTCTTTTCACTATTTTTTTTTTTTCTTAATTATTACTATTTTTTTTTTTTTTTTTTTTTTTTCTATTGCTGCGTGCGTTTAACGGACGATGGGTTTTTTTAAAAGTTTTTATTACAAGCGACAGATTCTTCTTGCAGTACTGTAAGTCTGGATGAAACAGACGAATAGTAGAAGGAGAATCTGATCTCTCGCGCTCTAATTTCTAGGAATAAATCCAAAGCGACACATGAATCTACCTGATTGGATTCCCTGACGCGGCGTACTTGTCACTCATATACGGCGTATTCTTTTTTTTTTTTTTTTTTTTCTTTTTTTTTTGTTTTTTTGAATAAAGAGCTTCCGACATTCTCCTCTACTCTTCGTCTCATTTTTTTCTTCTTTCTCGGCTATTATTATTCGGATAAAGTTTCAGCTGTTTTAACGAGCGCACATCGGATGCCGCGCGCTATATACGCACAGCTGTATATAATGTCCGAAAGAAAAGCCGTGTTATCGTATATTAAAGGACATTCCGTACAAGAGATGCAAGGCTCGTGAGTCGCGCTTTACGCACGCGTATATAGATGCGACTTCTTTGTTGTTACCTCTCTTCTCTGTCTCTTTAGCTGAAAGCTCTCGCGAAAGAAAGAACGTTTTCCCGCTTGTGTGTTACGCGGCCGTTTCAAATGATTTTTCTTCTTTTACGCATTGCCACTTTTTTTTCTTTTTCCCTTTTCTTTTCTCTCTTGCGCTTTTTTTTCTTCTTTCTTTTTAGCTTAGTATTTTTTGTTCTCGCTTACTTTGCGTCATTAAAATATCTCAGCGACTATCTTTTACAAAAGTGTGATGTTACTTTGAAGAACAAAATCTACACAATAAATTATTTGCATTATGCAATGAATTTTTTTCTTTCAAATTTTGTTCAACTTGATAACTTTTTTGAATTTTCAATAGCCAAAAAGAATATGGGGATTAAAAGGAATTTGAATTCAAATTTGAAATGACAAATTTTAGTCTTTAATTACATTTTAATAATTTTAAACGAATATCTACATTATGATTATATAAAAAAATTACGTAAAATTTAATTTAAGGTTATTATAAAATTAAATTAAAAAATTTTTCTATCAATACTTATTATAAACGTTAATTTTTATTTGAATGCAAAATTTATTAACCGGATTTTTAAAATTACCTTTCGCGTATTTAAATGTCATTTGCGAATAATAATACCTCAGAAACGAACAAATAATATAAATCTGAAAATTTTTAATGAGTTTTGCGAAAACTCAAATAGAACCTTATAAATATCGAGAATTTAATCTGGCGCTTAATTTTATCCATCCGTGCAAACGTATTTACTTTGGAATGATAAAAATTAAGAAAAATGTAATTACGCGAAATGATTAATTTACAAAAATGTTTCGGGGAATCGCGACAATAAAAATTTATTTCGAAAACGTGAGAACTAATTTAAAATTCAACCAAACAATCAGCTTCTTGAAATTTTATTTAAATTTATAATTTATGAACGAATATTATTAGATGGATTTTAATAATGGATTAAATACATTCCGCAAATATGTAGACTTTTAGTTTTGATAAAATTTGAAATCGAATATACTCGTAAATCATTGAATAAACAATTGTTTATTAAAATACGTTTCAAATATCAAAAATATCATGCATATAGAACGCGCGCATAAATTTAAATAAAATTTCATTTCAATATGTTTGTAAATTTATACAAATACGAAATAGATATGCATAAATGATAAAAAGCTTAGCTTTAATAAATTCCCGAGCTTTCCATCCAAAGCTAGTTACATTTGCCATATTTTTAAAACGTTTTCGCTCGTGATACATCATTTTGATTATTTATAAAATATACATCCCTCTGGGTTAAAATGCATTCAATCGAAATATCGAACTTTGCACTCGTAATGAAAATGCGTAATTAACGAACATCTAAAATTCACTAGATAAGTCCGTTGGAAATTAATTATCGCAGCGGGAACAAAAGGCATAAAGTAGACGTTTTTTTTTTTTTTTATCATTTTTCAAAGCTACTCATCTTACTGGGAATATAAAACAATGGCTTCTAATTAGAACCCGATCAGAAAAAAAAAGAAGCTGTTTTACATATTTTTCTCAAGAGAGTGTAACTCGCGTTGAATCGACCTTACGCGCACGTCTTTGCTACCTTATTTTTTTTCTCCGTTTCATTATTATTTTTTAAACGAAGCAACGCGTCTTCTCTATTTTATACTATTTGCGTTTAAAAAGGCCGCGCGAGATAAATAAGTCCGTTTGTTTATGAAAAAGGGATAGAGTTTACACGACATCGCCGAGTAATTAATTCTTGGGCTCGAGCCCTTCGCGTTAAAATGTAATAAAAAGTATAAAAGAACGAAAGAATGAGAGAGAGTGAGAGAGAGAGAGTGAGAGAGAGATAGAGAGAGAGAAGTAAGAGCAGGAGAGAAAGATACGTATAATAGACCGAAAGGAAAAAGCGGGAAAACAATACCGTTGAAATCAAGACCCATCTTTTTCTTTCTCTCAATCCATTGTTTTGCGGGTGCGTGCATTGTTGTACAAGGGTTTCGCACAAAAGGTTAGTACTAGAGAGAAAGCAAGAGATAGAGGTAGGAAATTTCCCTTTGACCTTTTTCCAGTCGTACACTCCGTCAGCCAAGCGAAAGATGATACGTACGTAGGTGTGTATATGATATGTATGTATGTGTGTGTGTGTGTGTGTGCGCGCGCACAAGCGCTTGTATGCGATATAGACGAAGAGAAAATGATGGCATTCAAGGAAGGTATTGCCGGTAACTGGTAAAATGGTGAGAAGAATGCGAGATGATGCGACGGTTAAATGTTTCTGTCGTTTAGGATACCGTCGATACTTCGAAATTACAATTTTTTCTTGGCTTCTTTTTCGTACTTCTTTCTTTATTTTATTTTATTTATTTATTTTTTCTAGATACTTAGCACGTGGAATGTTCTCGATGTATTGTTTTTTCAATTGTACAAGACGAAACAATTATTAATCGATGCTTTAATTTTTCATTGTTCCAGATCTTACTACTTAATAAATTGCTTAAGCGCAAGTTTCTTATGTTCTGTTATTACTCGTTCTTAAAAAAAAAAAAAAAAAAAAAAAAAAACATTGAAAAACTTTTATATTTTTGTCGTAATGAAAATTTTCCAATAAATTTTTTTAAGCTATAATTTTCTGAAAATCCACGAAAATTGGATATTTTATATTGTTTTTTACACTATTGTTACAACTTCATTCCAAAATACACACGAAATGTAGTAAGAAATTGGTAATTTTAAAACTATATTTAATACATTTTTTTTTATGGCTCACTTTTTATTTGTATCAGAAGTACTTTCAAATTCTCACAACGGATTGCTCAAAGTTATGATGCATTGTTGCACGCATGAGCGATTATTTCTTGGTAGTTCATATCATTCACGTATCTTAACGAAACATTGAAGACTGAAATGAAATGTTGAAAAAGTGAGAATAAAGGAAAATTTAAAAACAAAAGAAAAACTAAGAAATAAGCAATATCGAGGTATAGTGAAACGTTAGAAAATACCAAGAGTGTAAGTAAGAAAGAACTTAGAATAGTACTTTTACTTCTTTCCTTCTTCTTTTTTCTTTTACTTTCTCTCAGTTCTTCTCTTTTCTTGTTTCACTCTCTCTCTCTCTCTGTCTCTCTCTCTCTCTCTTTCTCTCTCTCTCTCGCGCGCATCTTCTTGTTCCGCAAACGGAGAGCGTGAACGCGCAAAGTCCCGGAATGATTTCTCGAAGGGATAGCCCTCGAAAAATGGGTGAGTTATGTTGTGTCTGGAGTTGTTCGCGTTTCTCCACCATTCACATGCGTTATATATATATATATATATATATATATATATATATATATATATATATATATATATACACATGTACATATACGTAAACCCAAATCCATACACACATACAAACATACAGCGTAGCAACGGCAATGTCGATGCACCACGGCTTGCTGTATAACCTCGTTTCTTTTTTTTTTTTTTTTACTTTTTATTTTATTCTCTCTCTTTCTGTCTCTCTCTCTCTCTCTCTCTCTCTCTCTTTTGTTCCAGCCGTGGTACTCGATTTCTGGTCATAACGGACGAGAAGAAACGTGACCGGAAGATAATGTATAGCCAACTCGGGGAATGAGACGTTCGCGTTCAGTGTTCCATGCCGCTGTACACGTTTTACTTCGCTCCAGAGGCACGCACACACACACACACACACACACATACATACATGTAAACCACAGAGGCAGAAGCAATAATATTTTATCCGATGCGAGCGACGCGACCACGTAAATACAGATTATTGAGTTTACCGGGTTATATGTATCCGTATATATATTTTGTGGATGGGTTTACGCGCGTGGAAACTTGTACAATCGCTGATTGTAACGACTTTTTACATTCGGGTGCGATCGACTTTTTTTACAAATACGCGCGCATGAGTTCTGATTACACGCTTCGACGGGCCCTTATTTTTTTTACTTTTATTTTTCAATGTATTCTTCGCTTCTGGCGATATAAATACTTTCTTTGTTGTTAACTTTAACGAAGGATTAAATTCGTTTATTTTTAAAAGTTTGTTGTAAATTGAAATAACTTGTAAAAATAAATACTTTTAATAAATTTTTGCGTTACTTCGTTTTGCCGAGTGCAGTGTCCATTTAATTACAATCATTTTTTAATTTTCTTAAAAAACTCGGTATTTTTACGTAATGAAATAATCACTTAATGAACTCAATATTATATATTAATTTAAAAAGTTTATCGATGAAAAAATTTTTAAAAAAATCTCGTTATTATTTTTCAGTCACAGCTAAGCTAAGCTCACTTTGTGATTCAATTACTTTCTTAATACTTCAATCGATTGAGTTTATTATTAAACAATGTAATTTTTAAAATTTTTCCAATTTTCCGTAGTTACAAATTCCATTTTACTTCTAAATTTTATACTAACGATAGGGAACTAACAACCTTCTTTATATCTACCTACCTCAAATATTTTCTCACTTTCCTGTAGCGTTTAAGTATGTTTGCTCAAGAAGCTGCTCTAATAACGAGTTTTTCCTGGGATAACTGATTAGATGGAAAGTCAGTTGACTGGATGCTTAAGGGTAAAAACAAATTTAGATCGAAAATATTTAACTTTACTTGTAATCAAAGAATCATTATGTTTTAACCGAATAGCTGAAAATTTTATCTTGTGGAAATTATTCGCTCGGTAAAGCTAAAGAACTACGAGATTCAATTAAATCTAAAAATCAATTTTATTTTTTCAAAATTTTTCAGCTTAAAATAATAATTTTAAACGATATACATTGTTCTCGCAGCTGTTACATATGTACTATTTCAAATCAATTTTTTAAATATTTAAGGTCTATTTACCAGCGTAACACAATGTATCTCTATTAAATTGCGAAATATTAGCAGTACGCGTACGGACGATATAAGCCAGAAAAAAAAAATAAATAAATAAACGAGTGGGTACATTACATCCGACGCTATCTTGCAATTTAATATGCGAGACATTCGAGGATCGTATATACAAAGCTTAATGGCAAGCGCGCCGGCGAGGCAAATAAGCGACTCCGATTAGCGAGCGTTTCACGGCTATATACGCGGCGTATCATCGCTCACACGAGCCATCAACTCCGTAAGAAGTGGTATACGTATAAAAGGAGGGGGAAAAATCTCGAAGCTGTGGAAGAAACGCGAGAGATGATCCCGGTAGTTAGTCGCTCCCTCGAGTACGGCAAAGATGAAGTGGGCCGCCAGTGACGCGAATGAGCGAGAAAAAGAGAGAGAGAGAGAGAGAGAGGGAGGGAGCAGTATCTTCCAAGAGATGGAGAGGGAGAGAAAAGGAAAAAGGAAAAAGCGCGACGGAGGTAACGTTAGCGAGCTTGCCACATATACATACATACATACACACCAGGATCTCGCTGGCTTTCATTATGCAGCCTCTTAAAGTTGGCGTAACTCCCATTGGTCGTAAATATGAATTACGACTGGCCGAAATAGCTTGGCGCTACCTCTGGGCGCGTTATATACCCGACGCCTCTCGCTCTTCGCTCATTCTTTCCTCTTTCTCTATCTTTTTCGCTCTTTCGCACTGCCTCAGTTTCTACCCATCTACATATACACACACTGGCTGCTATAATTTATATTTTTCTTGGGGACTCTCCAATGAATGAAAATGGCCCTCTACTCTTTGCGCTCCTTTACTTCTGACTTTTAGTTTCTTCGCCTATCCCCTTCTTCTTCTTCTTCTTCTTCTTCTTCTTCTTCTTTGCCTAGTTGAAAGAGCCGCTAGGTGTGAAGCTCACGTTTGCACGTTGTAACGCAATTTGCGGAGTTCCTTGGCCGTGAGGAATAGGTGAAACTTTGCTTTCTGACTTTGCCTTTAAAGCGATTACATGCAAGTTTGCAGTAATGCCTTGATTAAGAATTAATTTGATGTACGTTAAAATTTTTACGACGAAATAGAATGATAACATGAAAAAATTAAATGATTTTACTTAGTTTCTTGATGAAACAAAAAATAAATTATTTTTATGCAGAGGTTACGTTATAAACTGTAAATATATATTGATTAAGTAGAAAGTTCAGCGTATTGTCAGACGATATTTATTTTTTCTCAATTTATTACAAAATATATTTTAGATACACAAAGAAACAATTTATTTATTTTTTTTTTCATTTTTAAATATATAAAAGCGTTATATATATATATATATATATATATATATTTTTGTGAATATGTTAATAATAAACATTGCGATGCACGCTTATCGTAATACACAATTATAGCGTACAAAAAATATATAGTACAAGGTTATCTGAAACCGCCTCGGGTATCAATTTATATTATTTCTCTCTCATCTGCATTCCTATCTATTTTCTCTACATTATCATATATTACCCATATCATAATAATACCATGATATTTCTATTTTCTTTACCCCTCCACGCCATATCTCCCCAAAGAAAAAAAAACACCATCTCGTTCGTTTTTTCTCGAGCATAATAAAGTCATAACATTTAGTACTTCCAAATGAGAAAATTGTATCCTATACCAACCTCTTATCACAAGCCCCCAATCACTTACCTTTAAAACCTTTTTACATTCCAATTACGTCGAGCATCATAAATTTCATCCGGTATTTCTTTCACCCCTTCTCCCCTCTCCTCCCTACCTCGGTTGGAGGTTATATTATTACACGCAGGCATTACCGCGAAAATCCAATTCCCAACGTTTCTTGCTCGTATCCCTCGTATTTTTCTTCCCTTTCAAGACTCCTTTTTTCTTTTTTTTTTTTTTCTTTTTTTCTTTTTTTTATCATCGTAGCAAAAATTTAACGCTCCGGCCGAAAAGAATGCACTCTACGGCAATTTACGCGCTCTATCCTGTATACTCGCTATTTGACTTTCTCGCCGGGGCGGTATATGGGCACGCAAAAGTAAACAAACGCGTATATTCAGCGTTACCGAGTGAAATATATGCGTGCGCGTGCGCGAGCGAGTGTGCATGGGGAGAGAGAGAAAGAGAGCATCGGGCATTATTATGCAAAATATGAAAACCCGAGAATGAAATTGTTACCGTTTCCTGAATCTATGGAGAAGAAAGAGGAAGAGAAAAGAGAAGAGCTATATATGTATAGAAGAGCTACATACATGTATGTATAGAACTGCGTTTCGGTAATGTGCGATAAAGGACAAATAACCAAGGAATTTATATACATGCATGGGAAATATCCCCGCGGCGAGGTTTGAATATACACTCGTGCGTATATTATATATATATATATATATATATATATACTTTTAACCGGCTCTGTATATCGAGGGCGTAAGAAGTTAACCCACCTCGTTTTTTCACGAGTAATAAAAGACGATACATTTTTTCTTTAAGGGGGGAAATCACAGTAAAATTTTCAATTTTTCGAAAAAAATTTTTTTCGCCTAAAAGGTGCTTTAGGGTTTTAAAAATAATATACCAAATGATGGAACACGGCAAAAGTGTCCGAGTGCCCAAATTTTTCATTCTGCGGTAACGCCACTCAGGTATGGTATCTCAGTACTTAAAACTTTAAACGCGTTTTTCTCGAAACCACTTTTTTTGAGCTCGCCGAAGACATAACTCAAGCAAATCTTTACCGATCGATTTGAAATTTTAACAGTAGCTTTGAAATATCTTTTTCCACGGAGCTACATAGGATTTTTTATTTTATATGGCTTGATTTTTTTTATCGAAGATTTGATGGCGTTTTTTTTTGTTAAAAATTTAACTTTATTTTCAAACATGCACTATTTTGTGAAAAATCAATACACCAAAAAAATCCTACGTAGCTCGCTAGCTGTTGTTATATGAAAACTAAAAGATTTTGGTTTTTTCTTCCAAGTCAAAAATTAAGGAGTTTACGTCTTCGGCCATCGACACGCTTTCAAAAATAGGCGCCTTGGGGCATATGCTGCGCAGCCGCCATTTTTATATATTTTTTATTGAAAAAATTACATTTTGTACTTTTTTAGTATTGCTATAAAACCTACTTTACAGATTTTCGATTGATACTTTTATTCAGCCAAAATTAATTCCCGAAAATATGCCTATTTTTTTGTGTGCTACTGTGATTTCCCCCCTTAAGGGTAAGAAAGAGAGAGAGAGAGAGAGAGAGAGAGAGAGATAAAGAGAGAGAGTGTGAGAGGAAAAAGAAAGGTATTCTCGCGATATAATATAGTGGGATGTATAATATTTGGCAAACGTGATTTATTCCAGTTAATTTAGAGATTTATGCTCTTTATCGATAGCGTTCCCTGATTACGTTTTTATCGCACCCCTGTGGCGTTGAATTATATGACTCCTTAATATTTGATGCATCATATTTTTGCATGAATTAATGAAATATTGTATACTCAAAAAGGCTCTTGACTTTTACTGATATACTTTTTTTTTTTTTTTCAACGTGTTGTACTTACTTATTTCATTATCACTTACGTTTACGTTTATTTTATTTTAAGTAATAGAATTTTATGGCACATCATCAAACCGTTCCATATTTGCATAAGTGTCGAATATAATTAAAAATTTTTTATGAATCCATAAAATATTACACAGTTTATCACCGGCATAAGTTTTATTTACACCCTTTAAACATTATTTTTCTAGATCTTATTTCTTTTACGTAATGGCTTCAAAAATTCTCGGTATTGTAAATATTATATAGTGGAATTGAACTGCATAGATCAAATTTGAGTAATGTTGCAAACTATTTTATAGGAAAATTCTTTCGTAATCCAGATATAAAGTAACTTTCCAAAATAAAATGTGGTTTCATTTCAATTTGTTACAGTTATCGACATTAAAGTATTGAATCAAGATTTTTTTTTATAAACTTTGATGATATTATTGATTATATATATATAGTTATTAAACTTTATATAGTTTAAATCTTAAATTTGAGTTTATAACTTATATTATTAAACTTATTCTATATAATCAGTGTTCATTAGTAAAATAAATAAAAAAAAAAAAAAAAAAAAAACGCTTCGAATTGAGAACTTCCTTCCTGTTGAAGTAAGTTAAGCTAATAACAATTTGAGATGAAATTTCTAAGCTTTACTGGCAATTTTATTAATTTTTAAATAAAATAGTTAACTTTTGGTCAAGTTACACAATATTTGATATACAATAGTCTTGAAAACCTTTCTGAAAAACTTTTTTTCCTTTTGACAATTAAAACAATACGCCCTCAAAGAACAATTAACCACAATATCAATATTATTCTACTTCAATAATCGACGTTTGGCCAACCATGAAAAAGCAATTGCTAATCGAATGCAATTACAAACTCAGGTGAAAGCCGAATCGCTTAATCGCCGTCGAAACTCACAGCCGTGTCGTTTCTAAACGGCCCATTAGCCCGTAAAAGCGTCGAGGTTAGCCGTTGAACTCCTGTAAAAGCGCGAGCTTTTCTACCCTACTCCCACCCCTTAAATGCGAACCGTTGTGCTTGGATTTTATGCATCGCCTCGGTTAATCGAAGCTCCAACTCGTAAATCGTCCCTTCGCTTATTTTCACCTTCTCTCTTCTTCTTCTGACGTTATTTTTGCGGCTAACTTTCAAACGAGAGAGAGAGAGAGAAGCTCGCCATACGATAAAAGGGTTTGCTTGAATTTTTTGACTTTTAGTTTGGCTAGATTATCGAAATTTCATTGGTGAAAGGTAGAAGTAAAAGGGAAACGAAGCTTTGCCGACTGGTTGGCTTGTTTTTCACGGAAGTTTGTTTGGTACATGAAACGGTGTTGATGAACGGCTCTTACAAGCTTTATCGCTCGGTTCGTTTTGAGCGAGGGAATTTCTTAATAATTTTAGTTAGCGAGAGTAAAGCTTTTGAAAAGTTTTTACCCATGACTAATTTGTGCCAATAAAATTTAATTTCAAACTGTTTAATAAATTAATCCAATTACGTTGTGATAAATATATATTTGTTAATTTCAATTTTGTATTTGAAACTTACTTTTTTATTGAATATTATATGAATATTTTGATAAAGATAATTTGTAACTTATACCGCGTTTTTACGCTTTAATAACAGAAAAAAATATTCTATAATGCAAATTTTTTATTTGCTCATTGTTATTTTACTTCCAGTAGAAATATTGAAATTCTAAAAAGCACTTTATTTTGTACAAGTGGCGACCTCTTTTGGAAATTCTGTGAATCACTGGAAAGCTTTGGCTTTCGTCGAATCTTGTAAAGCTTTGGATTTTGTAGATAGTAAAAGCAACAACTACTGTACCATCAAATAGTTAGAAATTTATTTTGAATGTATTCAATTTTTCTAATAAATATCATAACCAACGATAAATTTCGGCTACAAAAATACGAATTAAAATTATGCATAACGTAAATATATAAATCAAATGAAATTATATTCAGAAATAAAATATTTGATGTATAATTTCATTTTATTTAATTTTTTACGTTATGCATTGACGTCCTTGTACAAAATTTATTAACTCAAATTTTTATATTTTAAAAAACATCAAATCCGAATAATAAATTTTGTTTTGTAAATGTATTACTTGTACAATTTTCTTGGTAAAATATAACTCTTATCATTCAAAGGTATATTGCTTGCAGCCGATAAGAAAGGTTTCCGATTTATACCGTCCGATGCCAAGGTAAATAGGCAGCGTTAATAAAGCTAAAAGTAAACTACACTGATAATTTATTTCTATAGGTAATACATTATCAAAGTTTGATATATTTTATTCATTAAAAGTTGCGAACTAAAAAGTGCACAAGTTTAAAATTTGTTTATAAATTTCAACTTTATAAAGAAGCGCTTATACTTTGAAATAAGCTTCAGTTAATTAAATTGCTTCTAAGAAAGATGTATTCATACAAGATTTTAACATATATTAGTTATTTCTGCATATTAGAAAGTTTCTTCAAGACGTTTCTTTATTGTCAAAAAGTTAAACGTTAAGCCAAACTAAGAAGCTCCAAACATTATTTCATTACTTCAACAATAAATTTTGTCAAATGAATAAATTCATTAAAAATTTATCATTTTTAAATTAAAAAAAATGCAATTTCCATGCAAACTTATAAGAACGGCTTTTAAAATGTTTCTTTTATGTCATAACCCACAGCAAATAAATGTCAATTTCCTACGCACAACGTTTTCAGCGCGCGTTGCCGTACGCTCATCCATATTTTCCTGTAAATTTTGCGATGCATCTTTCTGTCATCTTCGTTTTCTACAAATATAAATTTCGAAATCGGTAAGAGATACGCAAATACAAATACCATCCGACGAAGACATTTCTTTACTGCGACGCTGCGCTTGAAATTTTCCGCGTACACCTTTCGCGAATCAATTTTTTTTTTTTTTTTTTTAACTTTAATGACATATCTCAAACTCGTTCTGTTTCATTTTTACCAGATATTTTTAATATACGCTAAGCTCCGTTGGCTTTTAATATCTGAGAATGTCACATAAAGTATAGTAATTTACGAGTATTTTGCCGATGTATTTTGTCTTGTAAAGTAGAAAGAGCGAATGCAAAAATTATTAATAAATATTAATATTATTATTTATTGTGATTAAACATACTCTATATATATAAAAAAAAAAAAAAAAAATAATAATAATAATAATAATAATATATAATAAAATTCAAAAACTATAATCTAAGTTCATTAAAAAAACATTGATGTATTGAGTACAATTAATAAACCATGTTCATAACGTTTTAGAAAACAATTAAATTGTCAGCTGTTGACATCATGTAAAATACTTTAGAAAACGTCAAAATTTACATTTCTCTTATCATTCCGTCGCGCTATAACAAAGCAAAACTTTCGAGATTATAACTTTAACAATTAATTTACGAGCGGCAATCGTCAACAAAAACTTTCACGTAAAGTTCATTAAATTTCAAAATGTTCAACATTTCCACCGCCATAAATTAATGATATTTTATCAACTTTCTTAAAACCGATGTTGAAACGATAATTAAATTCTTTATCTTTTCTTTGTTGTCGTTTTTATTCTATATTTTTTGATAAAATATTCAATTAGTTCATTATCTTTACTTCACCGGTTGGTTTGCCCAAGGTAGTAATCATCAGCAAACACATTTTCCTCAGTGCACAGAAAGCAGACAAAAACGGTGCGAGCAAGAGGTCACGAATAATGAGAAGAGGGAGAGACGGTGAATATTACAAGATGTAGAGAGAGAGCAAACTTGCCGGTAAAACTTGATAGAAAAAATTTTCGATTCTTATAATTCACACATTGTTAATCCGATTAATCTATTCAACGTTGTTTTCGTTTAAAATTTACTTATAGAAAAACAAAACAAAAAACGAGCTACAATGAATTTTTTTAAGAAATATTCAATTGAAAATAAGGTCCAGTTATAGTAAAAAAAAATTTTTCTTTCAAAAAAATTGCATAGTTTTTACAAATTATGTACATGAAGGAATACATTATAATTTTCTTCTTCGTGAATAATCTAGATTTTAAATTTTGTTATTTTTAAAATATACGTTTCCAAGTAAATAGTTTAATTAACATTAACATAACTAAAAATAACATACGTTAATTATTTCAAAAAATCATAATTATTATTCAAGTCAACATATTTGAGAAAAAATAAATATTACTTGGCCACCATGAAGTGACGCAATTGTGAAATGAATATTTCTATGATTAAAAATTTATATTTGTCCGTAATAGCAAATTTTAAAATTAATGTACGACATTGACCTAGAATAAGGAAACGACAAAGCATTCAACAAAACTCATATAATTTGTAGAAAACCACATCGATTCCCTTCGATCAAGCACCTGTAAATTGTCTATCTAAATTGTTGTATTCCATGAAAGCGCACCGATCATTCAATAACAAAGTTTGAAAGTGCGATTCTGAATCGAGGTGAAACGATATATTCAAAGATGTCAAAGAAAATACGGATCTCGGCAATGATTCGCATTTGAAATTACCTTTGAATTATTAATTTTTTTTTAAATATTGTGATAAATTGATAACTTTATATGGTTAATATATATGTATTATTTTTTTTTTTTTTTTATAAATATTTAAAATTTAAAAATTTTAAATGAAGAAATAAATTAAGATAAAAAGAATAAAAATAGTGTAAATGGCTATTTCCAGATAAATGAAGTGAAATCAGAAAGTCGTTCATTTCTTTATCCATTAACGAATACTGTGAATATTTATAAAATAACTGAATAAATAATTTAATAAATATTCATTCATTATTTTATGATATCTAGTTTAATTTATACAATTTATATTTTATTTAAAAATAATACGGAAATTTTTCGATAGCAGAAAGATAAATATTTTTTCCTGAAAATGAGTAAACAGATATAATCGTATACAAACAAAAAAAGCTCTCATAGATTTCTTGAATGCAAATGAAATAATAAGCAAAAAAAATTTATTTATGTAAAAAAGAGAGATTTTATATTATAAAACCAAGGAAAGGATCGAATGTAATCGTCGAATAATGAAACGTAGAATTAATCCACGCTATCGATTTCGATGATTTATCAAAAACAACTACGAGAGCTGTAATCACGAGTCAAGGACGGCGCTCTCTTCCGCGAAGCTTTGAAATTTCGCAACTCCCGCAAGCTAATCGCTTCGCCCGAAGTGATAATCACTACTACGAACACGACCACAATTTCCTGGACGTATAACATCGTACCTCATATGTAAAAACTTCGACTCGATGTTTGCATCGTGAGAAAGAAGGAGAGAGATAGAGATAACAGGTCATCTCCTATTAATATACAGGACAGAGATGAAGGTAAAACCACAGGAGTGTGTGAGTGAGTGAGAGAGAGAGAGAGAGAGTGAGAAAGAGAAAGAGAGAGAGAGAGAGAGAGAGAGAGAGGAGAAGCGAGAGATGGTAGAAGCTCGAAGCGATGCAAAATCGCCTGCGGGAAGCGTACGAGCTTGCATCCCGGCATAATCAATGGGCTCGCATAATAGTAATTACCTGACGCTTGCCAAACACTCGCGGACCATAAATTCGCTAGCTGCAGATTGCAGCGCCGGCCTTAACAATGGCCCAGGCGTAAACAGCGGATTTATTAAATGGATTATATTTGTTTGTCGTCATTAAAGCCCCGCCTACGATGCTACGACGCTAGGGGGCGTTGGTGTACGAGAGCGCCGATACTCTTAGGGACTATTATCATTGATCATAGCGATGAAAACGCGCGTTTCGAGGTAATGTTGAATCAAAAGATGAATGGAATATCTTCGTTTTGCCGCGTCGGATATTGAATCCTTAAAACGTTTCCTTTGATGTACGTCGAGAAACGTATACAGCTCGCTTGAACTTTATTTACATAAGGATTTCGTTACCACGTTAACATTACGTTTAATGTCATGTAAATTTATTTAATAGAATCAACATGTTGGTATCTTCTCAAGATTCTATTTATGTGGCAAAACATTGAGTAAGGTATTAAATAAAATCTTGCAAATTATTAATAACAAATATTTAAACCTGCGAAATAAATAGAAAATCAAAATACCCGCATTTAAACATGCTGATTCTTTAATATTATGTTTCATTGAATTTGATATGTTGGATTATAATTAATTTTTCTAAGTGAAATCAATCATTTTAATTACATTGCAGTTTTACGTTTTTTAAATTTTGTTAAACAAGCGGATGTATGCAGTTTTTAAAATTATTTTTGAACAGAAAAAATGAATAAAGCTACTAATTAGTATTAAAATTTTACTTTACATAAACTTGTAATCCCATTATATATTTTGTAAAAAAAAACAAACGAGATTAAAGTTTTTTATTATAATTTTGAAATACTAAACAATGATAAATAAATCTTATTTAGTATTATTTTGTTTACAGGTAGACAATGCAAAAGAAAATTATTGTTTTAAACACCGTTTAAAAAACAGACATCTTTTAATTAAAACTGCCAAGATTGCAAAACGAATTTTTAACTCGAAAATGGTATAGATAGAAGAGAATGAAAATTCAAGGAAAACTTTTTTTCGTTCTGTTTAAAGACTTTAGATCTTATCATTTAATTGTCGTTTAAATTATTAAGCTACAATTTTTTTCAATTTTTTCACGACTTTTTTTTCACTGGCATAAATTAAATTTGAAAACTCGCCGTATGTGTTGAAAAACGAAAGAATTAACTTTTTTTTACTCGTCGAGATATACAATAAATTATAGAAGTCACAAAAGCTCGAACTTGTCATAAAAATTAATAAGCTTTTTCAATTTTTGACAAAGAAACATGAAAAAATATATTAAGAACAAGAAGACACTCGAATATATAAAGTGGATATATTAGATCGGTAAAAAATATATGTTATTCCGACTTGCCTTGAACGAATAAAAAAAAAAAAAAAAAAAGAACAAGAGAGGAAAAGAAGTAAAAGAAGAAGAAAGGTAAGGTTACTTTAAAGTCAAATAGATCTGGAGTTTACTCCGCGTCGTTCTTGTGCCCCTTCGAGCGACAAACTGAGCGCGGCGTCCTTCGGAATTCACCGTGGAAAGATTAAACTTAATTTACGAACAGCCAACTGATCGATATTTTAGTAAGTTTACAAGCTGCAGCGCGTAACGAAAAGTCGTTGAGGTGTACTTTAATCCACTGTGTATCTTTAGATTTCGTAATAATTCAATTTCATGAAATTATTACTCCCAGTCAAATGGCTTACGCAATAATACTAAAATTTATGACTCGTTATTTAAATTTTTTCATTTTCTTTTTTAAATGTATTTACGCGCACATTTTAATTCATTAAATAGAAATAATTTCCATGTTATGAAGAGTTGTGTGTTGTCAAAACGTTAATTTGATTAAATTTATAAGCTTTTCGCGGCGCTAATATTAATAAACGTATCGCTTTTAACAATGCGCATATTCACGATAATTTTTATTATGTATACGCGCTTGTATAAGTAAAGCAATAAAAATCTATCTTTCAAAATGACGTACAATAAAAAAACTTTGATTTTGTTTGTTTTTTTTTTTTTCTTTCTATTATTTCCGTTAAATAGAAACAAAATATGCGCATATTTGTTATACCGCAATTAAATTCATACTTTAAATGTCGAAAATTTGATAAAAATAAAACAGTATTTGAATATTTAAAGTGGATAGTAATACAATTAACCAGGAACAATTATTCAGCGCAAATTTATCATAATCAATTGCAAATTTTAGATAACGAATAAATGATAAATAAAGAACTGAATAATGTTCGCTATACGTTTTGGGTACGAACCTTTGTTATTTCCTCCGTTTAATAAATGATACGCAGATTTGGTTACACTAACACCGACGTTGATTTATAAGATTAAATGTTTCATTTCACAATTTTAGTAATTATTTTCTACCTCAATATCCGGTACATTAAAATATTTTTAAATAACTCTATACTTGATGCAATTTTTAATGATTAAAAATTTTTAATCTACCGTTAAGATAAATAAATCGATTTGTTTAATAAATGAAACTCGTAATATTCGCAATAAATTTAGTATCTTTAAATGAAAAATTAGTCATTTTTACAATTTTTAAATAAATAATCAATATTCTATACGTGTGTTCTATTCGAATTATTCAGTTGTTTACATTTTGATAAAAGTATCCTTTGGTAAAATTGATCGTTTATTTTTACTTAAAACAATTTCTTATCGATTTGAAAAATATTTTATCAATGTAACAAATTTTAGGACACAAATAGAAATTTTTCTTGAACTTCAAAATCACTAGAGGGATAATTATTTATTATCGAAAAAAAAATTAGTAATAAATCTAAAAAATTTAAATTTTCTCTACTGCGAGCAAAATATTTCCTCCTCTTCCCTCACAGTTTGAAAAACTTCCGCGCGTGTATACATATATGTATCTCAATCTACATTATTCAACGCGTTCATAAACAGGTAAAAGATAATTGTCATTGAAAAGCTACGCAAACGCGCGGTGGAAAAAGATAAAAATAAAAGGATCGAGCGCAGCTGCGACTAAATGAAAAAGGCGCGTACTCCCCCTCTCCTTTCAAAAACAAAGAGATTGTACGAAAAAAACAACGGAAAGAGTGCATAAAACAACTCTCCTCTCCTTCCAACTCTCTTTCTTTTTCTTTCCGTCGACCCGCGTTGTAGTATTCTGTGCGTCAATTGTTTGCGCTCGGCATTTGAGCACGTGCGGAAAGTCGCAAGTGAAACCGGTTAAAATATACGAGTACGAGGCATCGGGTATACACATTGGCAACGCACAAACACACACATAATCGTGCTAACGCTTATGTGTGTATATATATATATACACATATACACACAAGGATATAGCGAACGAAAGCTCGAGCGACGGCGATGGTGTAACGGAATAAGGGTAAAAGAGAGGGAGAAGGTTAGCCGCTCGTTGCCCGGAATATAAATTGTCCAAAGAGAACTAGCCCTTTTACACGGGGGGGCGAAGCCGCGACGTCATTCCGGCCACGTTTAACGGGCAAGTGTGGAGATACTCGCCACTGGACTTACACACCCACACACACACACAAGTATATCGATAAGCCTTAAGATGGCAGGTGCACATTTGTGCCGAATTTTTTTTTTCTTTTTCTTCTCTCTCTCTTTTTCTTTTTCTTTTTTTTTTTTTTTGGTCGCGTCACAGAGATTTTTCAGAAATGTATACTATATACACTCGGGGAGAGTGCAGAAAGCGCATATAAGTTTAAACGTGCGACGGGCGCCGAGTTGATTTTTCACTTTGGCTAAAAGCCCGAGACCACACGCGTCTTTTCTTTCGTGCGCTGCCCGGCTTTTTTCGACGGGCGCCTCAAGAGACCCGTGAAAAAGTGAGCCGTGCAAGAATATAAGTATGCGACGGAGAGACAGAGAGAGAGAGAGAGAGAGAGAGAGAGAGAAAGAGAGAGATGAGTGTACACACGGAAAAAGAAAGACAGAGAAAGAGAGAGAAAGAAGGGACGCGGATTGAAAGGTGATTGGGAACTCGTTTTGATTTTGACAGCTTGGTTCCTTTTCGTTGAGAGTAACCCTGTGTTTATACGTATGTATGAGCGTGTAAAAGTTTACGAGTTGAGGTACATGCATGTGTGTATGCGTGTGTGTGTGTGTGTGTATGTAGAGCGCGACAACGTATGGGAGAGGCGAGTTTCAATCGAATTGAGAGCAGAATCGATTTGTTTTCCGGCGACTCTCTTTTGGATCGTTGCCAGTAATTATCGATTTATATTCGTCGATGTGAGCAAAAATATTATTGGAAATTTTCCCGTTGCACCGTTGGCGATCGAGGCGACCGAATATATATATATATATATATATATATATATATATATATATGTGAGTGTATACATGTGCGCGTGTTTGTGACAGATGAAAAAAGTGCGGTTTTAGAAATGTGGCCTTGTGATACGATTATAAGATTAAAACATCTTCAAGGCTAATGAAATATTTCCTTTATGGAAACGAAATTTTCGTTTTGTTTTATAGCGAAGAATAATTTTTTTTTAATTTTTTAATATTTATTTACATCAAAACTGTTTTTAATTTGTTCTTTATTCGTTAACATAAATATTTAGACACATTTTGTACATTGAATATAACAAAGTTAAAAAAAAAAAAGAAAGAAAGAAAGAAAAAATAATAACCTAAAAAATGACAAATTCTTCCAATTCTTTCCAGACTTTTTCATGATTATAAAGCTTCGTCGATGCTTAACTTTTTCATTTCTCTATTGCTTTAGTTTTTTTCTCTTATCTGTTCTACTGTTGCTTCTTACTTCCGTTCGGTGACACGTCATTTTCCTTCCTAGCGGAAGTACGTGCGACTTTTTGAAATCTGGTCCAACTAAATTGACGTTTCAGGAAAAGCTTTCTTGAGTATATCGTTTATTTTTTGTTATTTATTTCGTCATTGATAAGATTTATGACTCTTTACGAAAATTTTATCGATAACAAATAATTTTTCACATTAATCCTTAACGAGGTTCGACTTTTAAAATATTAATCTTTTAATAATTTTATTTATTTCAAATAGCAATGCAATTTCTAATTTTTATAACGTACTTAATATTATAAATTTCCATCTTCTATAATTTTTTTCCCTTTGCATCTTTTATCTTACAATGATATTTTAAATTATTTTTTTTTCCAAATAAAAATTTTATTTTCTATGTAACTTAATATTAATCATGTGTATTAACGTTTAAAAAGAATGCTGACTTTGATTTATTTATGCAAGTGCTTGATGTGTTTTCGTGAAGGAAATGATACATCAAGAAGATGAAGCGCATCCTGAAATAAATTGACCTTCAAAGAATATGATGTTAACAAATGGCTTCAAAAAAAAAAAAAAAAAAAAAAAAATCTAAAATTCATAAATTGCACTATGTTTAAAACATTAACATTATCATGAATAAATCATAATATTTATTATATATTTATTTGTATAAAATTTAATGAAGATATTTTAATATTGTGTAAATTAAACCTTTGCAAAAGATTGTAATAAATTGTTAATTAAATTCAATCAGTATATATGTAAAATACTTTAAAGTGTATATTAAAATTTAATTTTTAAATAAATTAAAAATCATGAGAAAACTCTGAGTAAATTTAACGATAAACAATTAAAAAAAAAAAAAAAAACGCATATTATAATTACGTTATATAAAAAAGAGTATCACATTTTCAGTCAACAAATCATTTGTAACTAATCACAGGATCAGTTTAAATTTCAAAGAAAAAAATTTATCGCCGGCCTTACAAAAATCGTTGTTATAGTAGCTATTATTTTTGTACGCTACAATTTGTAGCCGGTCTTACGACAATTGCTGCTTTCACAGCTGCAATTGATGATGTTAAAGCTACAATTACAATCCTGACAACTGCAAACGTCGAGTTACAATCTTGTCGTTCACAAATCTGTCTATTTTTTTTATGTACGCAGAGTGAATAACCTTTAATTGACATTTATATATTGTTAATTTTAATTTTTCATGGAAATTATATTTTATTTATAATATAATTGATACTTCTTGATAAAATAATTTTTAATGTTAAATCTATTTATTTACGAAAAGAAAGTATAAAATTTATATAGAAATCTTTTAACGATAAAAAATTCATTCGACAATATTTATTTTATTTGGCAACAAAACACGACAAACAATCCAATGTATATATTACACCGATAGAATTTTAGAATTAACTACAATTGAATTACAATCTAAAGCGAGTTAACATTTATATTTAAACGTCAATTTTACGAAAAACACAGAATCATAAAGTAGGTAAACTCTCTCGCACGGCGCGAAATTTATGAAAAAACACGCGGCACCCATTACCCAATAATTAAAAAGAAAAACGATCGAATTAAAAAAAAAAAAAAAAAAACAAACAAAAAAAGAGACAAGTACATCCACAAAAGGAATAATTGCATATTGTGTAAAATCCAAAAATTCGTCGCGAACATTCGCTTTCCTAGCATAATCAGCGGGGTTGGTAAAGCGTTGAATGTATAGTTTAACCGCGAAATTCCGCGTGCAAATACACGCAGGTGGTAGGGAGGGGCGGGGGAGGTGGCACGAGAGCAACACAATTAAACGCGAACTCACGGCTCTCTATCTGTAGTTCGGGAGAGTGCGCGACGTTCAAAATGAAGCAGATTTTCATCCGTGCGCTCGTATGTACATTAAACGAACGCGTTCCGAAGATTTAAGCGTCCGCTCGTTTAAAGCCAAGCTTGGATGGTTAGGAATTGGGAGGGGGGAAAAGAGAGAGAGAGAGATAGAGAGAGAGAGAGAGGTTATATACGTCGTGTTGAACTGCACGGGGATGGCGCCCCCCCCCCCCCCCACACACACACACACACCAACACGTATAAAGGCTTTCAAAGGTGGGAGATTGAGAGAAAGAGGAGGAGGAGGGGAAGACACGCGGTTATAACTCGACGCGAGCTATGTTACCGGGTTGGCTTACGGCTGAGAGGTATAGTACCCGCGCGTAAGAGAGAGAGAGAGAGAGAGAGAAAGGTAGGCAGTCAACGGGTGGGAATCCCCGAAATTATTGGACGCGACGCAGGCGGTAAATGGGCCAACGGTTTTGCCTTTTGATGCGCGCGTGCGCGGCCCGCGACTTATCGCCGAGAGGGAGATCCCATCAAGTGATTCCGATCGGTGCTGCCGTTGATTGACTTATCAATGATTGCTCGACTAACCTCCTTTGCTTCTTCCTTTCACCTTCCTATAACGTGTATTTCTCCCTTTCCTTTGCCCATGTAGCTTTTAATATACTTGATATGGTCCGATTAATGTCGGTTACTCTTCACTTTTAACTCCTGGTTTTTATCGCTTGATTGAATATCTATCGCGTTTTTTTTTTTTCTTTTCTTTTTTTCCCGATTTCGTTCGCGCGAATGCGATGATAAAATTTACGATTGGGATGTGCGTCAAAATAATGTGGTAAATCTTTTTACTAAAATGTCAATATTTATAAAATATTTCACGATTTTTAAATCAAATTTGATCGATAAAGATTACTTGTAAATATTTACGATTACTAGAACCTTTAAATTTCAAAGCTATTTCTCGCTAATCATAAACATTATACAAAATGTGAAGAAACGATTTTATTCAACCGAGTATTTTTGATCCATAGATTTTTTTTTTTTTTTATTTTCGCCTTATTTTTTTCACCGATATCCATACGCGCAGTCGGATTTCTTTTTCTGCCTTTTTGCAGTCACTCACGCACTCGTTCTCCCTTTCTTTCTCTCTCTTTTTTTTTTTTGACTTGTTGGCGTAACATGGAAGAGCACACATACACACACGTCGAGTTTGAAAGTTAAAAGCGGGATTTAACCGATCGACGATCCTTTTCAAAGTGTTCGGGTATTACGATTTCTATTGGGGGACTGGGAATTATCGAAGCATTTTAGAAGGGACGGACGATACGTATTTTCGTTTTACTAGGATCATTTTTTCTACTTAATGCAAACACATTGTAATAAAAAAAAATAAATAAATAAATCAAAATTACTTATGAATTCAATCAATTGTAGTATTATTGGCTCGTAAAATACTTAGTGATGATCTCGTATACGTACATACATATATTGTTTGTATACTTTTTAACGTTTCAGTAGTTAAACGTCGACGGTTTGTACTTTTGTGCTTTTAGTCACAAGTGGCACTTTTTTATTCAACGAAATAACGACTTTAGCATTTTTATTTACGAAAAAAATATTTGCTTTAAATGCATTTGAATGGTAAACATTGACATACGTAAATTGTATTTAAAGGCAGCAAATTACAACCGAGTTTGAATTTTTATTAAACTATTGTCCGTAAACGTCTGTCAATACATTGGTAGTATTTTAACGTCTAAAAAATTAAATTTTACTTTAAAAAATTAATTACTTAAATTTATTACTCACTCAATATTCTTATTTTATTAAAGTTTTTTTTTATTATAACAAGAAAATCATTTACATAATTTTATGTATATCAATATTTTAATTAAAATCTAATAAAAGCAAGAATATCTTCAAGCTTTTATTCTAATTTAAAAAAAAGAAAAAAAAAAAGACGCTTACAAATGAGTGTAAAACAAAACAAAATAAATCGTAACCAAAGAAAAGGACTCTTACAAGAAATAGCCTGCAGGTTATGAATTTTCGTCCAAGCTGCGGGAATATATTTTATTCTTTCAAATGCTAAAAACTTCATTTCATTGTTTTATTTAAGTGACTTCATCAAGATGCGTGATTAAAAAAAATAAATAAATAAATTTATAATTTTTTAGATGTATTGTTAAACAAATGATGATTATTTGGTTATTATTTGACACATAATTAAAATTTTGTACGCCAAAAGATTATAATTAATATGTTTCATTTTTTAAATTCGTGTAATGAATAATTAAGAATTTTAATAATAGGAAATTAAAATTTTTTTTATTTGCTACAGAAATTTCATTATATCAAAGGCTCTTAATCGATCTAAAATTTCATTTACCTTACTTGAAAGTACAATTAAAAATGTGGGAGTTATAAATAGATATTGAAACCTTCAATAAATCGTTATATAAGTAATATTTGCGATTCAATTGTACAATGAAGATTGATGGAATGATTTGTTTGAATAAAATAATGAATTAAAAATGAAAATAAAAATTGAAAATTTGCGACGTTAATTCAAATAAAAATAATTCCATTAAAATTTGAATTGTCGAATATTAAAATAAGCATATTTTCATCATTTATAGATATAATCACATCTTAAATATTAGAATAAATACGAAAACGTCAAAGCATTTAATCATTATTGCTCGGAACAATATCCATCCAGTATCTCGGAGGTCCAATAAATAGAAACGTTTGATCCGTCACTGATGCATCGTACATAACGATCCTCGTTAATAACGTCACGTCGAGCTCGTATCTATTATTCAACTGTAATTATGCCGTTCCGATTTCGACTATTACGCCATAACGTCATACAGACATCCCAGTCTTCTCTTCCAGTAATACCAGTAGTAGTGGTAGTAGCAATAGTAGTAATAGTAGATGACTCACTCACACACATACACACACACACACACTCACACTCACACACACTCTCTCTCTATCTCTTCTCGCGCATTCTCCTTTCCTTTTCCGGTGTCCCGGAACCACTCCGAAGCGTCGCTGCTACTGCTGCTATGAGACGCTCATCCGTCGAATTACCAAGTTCGCTCGACCGAATCTTCAATCGTTACTCCTCTATTCCACCTCGTCGTCGAGGCGTCTCGAGGCGAATCGAGTAAGCGAGAGGGAAGATCGCGTACTGGCGCCTCGCGCCCTGTCCCAAAGGGTATATATAATCCTCCTCCCCTTCTCCCTTTTCCCTGCTCCCTCCTCACTCTTGTCTGTCTATCTATCTATCTATCTCTCTCTCTCTCTCTCTCTCTCTCTCTCCTTTTACCCACACGTTATGTGTACTCGTCGAGAGACCGGTCAACCAATTCGCTCGGTAGAACGCGCAAGCCCACGAGGTACTCGAAATCTTAAGATGTACACGTAGATGCAATGTAGAGAATGGATATACCTTTGGAAATAATGGATTATTATGCTTTACTTTTATTTTATTCAATCCTAAAGATTGAAAATTCAAGGTTTAGTTATAAATAGAATTTTCAGTCTTCTTGTCAACTTAACCAATGATTTGAAGTATGTCGAGCGATCTATTTGTTCGAAATAAAATCAAAATAAAATGTGAAAATGTTAAAACGGTAAATAAAATATAAATTGCTTAAATGTAATATATAAAGGCCTTTTTTTAACGTGCAAGGTTACACGAAGCGTGTCTGACAGTAACCTGACCATAACTACTTAAAACGATGCACTCTGTACTGTAAAATTTATTTGAAACATTTCGATATTAAAATAATCTTAGATAAAAATTAAATTAAACATAATTTATTCTAAAATATTGTTTCAATAACTTACGCACTTGAAAAATAATCGTATTAATAGAAAATTGTTGCCGTAGTTTGTGAAATATTTCTGCAAATTACGTAATTAGCCCTCTATAAATTGAAACTTAATCTAAAAACAACCAACAATCGACATAATGTCGTTACTAAATCAAATGAGAAATTTCATACATTTGTATTAACGTAAAAGGGTGTGTACGTATACATATATTCTATCACATGCGAAATGTAATAAAGGAGGAAGAGCTTATTCCTAATCGAATTAGGGAAGACGAGCAAGACTGGCGATCCTTAAAGGTTGTTATGACTCTGTACAATATATGTCAAAAGTTAGTTACTTTGAAAGTGTCATTAGATCGTAATTAAATAGCGTTCCATACGTTAATGAATATTTAACGTATAATAATGTTTAATAAGTTACGAAAATTGGCATCAAATTAATTTTTTAAACAATTAAACCTCGCGCTATACTTTCGCTACTCGTATACGAAATTTAATAAAATTCAAATTCTAAAGTACTGATTATTCCTTTAACAATTTTATAAAATTTTATTATTGAAATTCAAACTTCGTTATCCACAGTACCATATTATTATCAATATAAAGATCAAATATCCCTCAACGAGTATAATATATATACGAGTATATATATATATATATATATATATATATATATATGTAAATTTGTTACGAAAAATAAAAAAGAAGGAGGATAAATTGACGCACACACAGCGTTAATAAATACGTTAAGGTTAACGCGTATACGCGTAAAATATGCGTATATTATTATTTAAGCTAATCATCGAGTCGAATCGAGTAGCGTCCTATTCGTACCGTAATGAAATTCTTCTTCGGACTATATACATAGTGTTACACTATAACCCATTGCCTTAATTAAAATTGAAATATTAAAATTGCGACCGGAAGTTAAGTTTAATAAAGGATAAAGCGGCGGTTTGCTATAAATTAATTAGCCTCGTTGTTATGGCCTCTAGACACTTAAAACTTGTTTTAAGCATCCGCGCGCGCGCGTGCGAGCGTTCGGCAAAGTTTAATCAATAAAAATAACGTAAATGTCTTCCGATAACAGCCAATCGATTAACAAACGGATTTAATTATTTTTGCAATTGAATTATAATTCTATATACTACTTTCTCTCTCTTTCTCATGACTTTGCAAAACCTTTCGTTTTCTCTTTCATTTTTTATTCGATTTTATTGTTTATCCAATTTGTTTTATTAATCAATGTTTACATTCGAAACACTTGCTTTAACTCGGTTATTTCTGTTTTTTTTTTTTTTTTTTCATAGCTTTTACTTTTAACGATTTTTTCGGAATTAGTAAAGTATAGTTTTGTTCGACAAAAACTTTACAAATTTAAATAATATATTTATTTAACATTTACTTTTTTACTCATTAATTAAATTAATACAAAGTTTAATAATGATATTTCATAAAATCTTAAATTTTCGTTATTTATTTAAATTATATTGATAAAATTTTATTAAATACGTAATACATATTCTACACATTTTTAATTAAATTATTAACATTATTATTACACATTTTTAGTTAAATTAATATTTTAAATAATAAAACTTTTTCTATAAAATTTACAAAGTTATGAATATTAAAATTTATTGAATACTTTTACGTAAAACAATTTGTAAATAAACTGTTCTTTTTTCAAAGAAAAAAAAAATTTCTCCCACTTTAGAGAAAACCAAATAATAAATTATAAAAGCGATTTGAAAAATGATTTAAGAATATTATAGTATATTAATAATAAAAAATATTTATCCTTTGTTGGCGCAGCGCCACGAAGCAAACTAGATAAGATTCATTATCGGCATTCTTGTTCATTTGAATGCCAAATTTAACGTTAATTCATGTAGGAAATATAGTATATATTTGGTTTATATCGTTATATAATTTCTATTGACACCGTTCCATATTTTTTTTTTTTTTATTTTTTTATTGACATTTTTTAATGCACGATAAAAATTTGTTAACAATCAAAGATTAAACATGAAATACTTTTTTTAGACATTTATGAATTAAAAAATCTTCCCCGAAAATATATAAATTGAGAAAAACCGCGATGTTATACAAAATTTCGAAAATCACGATAAATATACGAATTCGCGTAAAATTTTACAGCTTTAAATAAGAACAAACGATTAGAGTCCAATACTAGGAAATAAAAATCGTGGAAAGTTTTTCTTGGTATATACGCGCTTATAGATACATATAGACGCATCGGTAAGACACATTTTACTGTATATGGTATGATCTACTTAACCCCCATAGTCTAACCGCGTGTTATCTCGCGCGTCCGCGGTCTCTCTCTCTCTCTCTCTCTCTCTCTCTCTCTCTTCTAACTTTATTCCTTATACCTCGAGAAAGGAAGCGAAGCCATTTTAAATGTATGTTTTTTTAATGCTCCCTCTATCTCTACGTATAAATTCGAGTTAAGAAAGATGTACTTTTGAGAATTTTCATATTTTTACCCTCTCGGACATGTTTCTTTCATAAATTCATGGTTATATAATGAATCTATACATATGTAAGCATTAGATGCATCTAAAATATAAAGAATAATAAAAAAAGGAAATTTATTACGAATTGCACGTACGCTTATATTCATAATACGATTTTAAGGTAATTGTTTACTCGTTGAAAATTTTACAATCTCTTTTCCGTGTTTTTTATTTTACGTTAGAAGTACGCGTATCGATAACGTTTTAAGTTAGTTGTTAAAAGACGCTCGTTCGGTTAACGTTAAGGTAAATTAGAATAAAAATAAATCTCACAAAATAAAACAAAGAAGGAATGAAAAGAAAAAAAAAATCTATCGATACTTTCCAGAGTCGTTGAAATAAATGGCAAATGACAAAAACGTTAAGCTATAAGAAACTCAGCGTCAGCGTAGTCTGCGAAAATCGTTTGACCCGAAAGCTTTGAATTTAAAAATCTTTCCTACCCGATGCGATACTCTAAATAACAATAACAAAAAGTACAAAATGAGTACAAAGAAAATGTCGAATAATGCAAAAAAATCGAAACAAAAAAAAAAAAAAGAAAACAAAAAAGAAGAATACTAAAAAAAAAAAGGTAAATTCACCGTTACAGCAACAGCAATAGCATCAGTAGCGGTGGCAGGACCGAAGGAGTAAAGAAAACAAAATAAAGTAATTGGCGTCGTCAAAAAGCGCGGGACTCAGAGAGAAAGAGAGATAGAGAGAGAGAGAGAGAGATCGTGCAACCAAAAACAGAGATAAAATTTCATGAGGCGACGAAAAATGCAAAACTTTCTACCCCGTGGCAGCTGTTTTAAGCGCCGGAGACGAACGGAAATTCAGTATATAGGTAAACGCTTGCACGATGCGCGCGTATACTATACAGCCGCGTTACGGTAGACAGAAAGAGAGAGAGAGAGAGAGAGAGAGAGAGAGAGAACGAGGTAGAAATAAAAATAGAAAGAGAGAAAGATTCGCTATCGTAGCCCTACGGGCATTTCTAACCAGCGCGGATTTTGGCGTTCTTTATATACATGTATACGAGTAGATCGAGAGCGACGGCGAAGGCAGCAGCCGGCAGAAAATCCGGGACTATTATTCCGAGTCGTTTGTTCAAGCGGCCATTCCGCGGGGCGCTCCCTCCCTCTCTTTCTCTCTCTCTCTCTCTCTCTCTCTCTTTTTTTTTACTCTTATTATGTGGGAGTAAGGTTAGAAGAAGGGATAGAGAAAAGGATGGAAGAGAACGTTTGTTTCATCCTCGCGCGCCCGCGCTTAAATCGAATCGAATTTCTTTGGAAAATAAACCCAGAAGTGCCCGCCGTCGGTACCGCTACTATCACTGCTCCAGCCGCTTATCTGCTTTACACGCTTACGACCATTCGCTAGGACGAGTGAAAGAAAAAGAAAGAGAGGGAGAGAGATACTTCGATGAGCGTTTTACGCGCGCCATGAATTCTCGTGTAATCGACGAATTCATTGTGTGTCGGTGTGTAGAAGATGGGAATAAAGGGACGTATGCGCAAGCTTTCAGCGACTTCTTTTTTTTCTTGGAAGAGAGAGAGAAAGAAAGAGAGAAAGAGAGAGAAGTTAAAATAAGGAGAGAAAGAATCGTGTAAGAACTTTAATAACGTTTTTATTAAACCATTATAAATCGCTTTGGTGACTGCGCTCGTCGATTAGCCTTCTTTTTTTTCTTCCCTCTTTCTTTATTTCTTTCTTTTCCGTTTGTTTGGCGACGAAGATATAATATCGATAAGAGAATGAAGAAGGTTCACTTAAGCAAGGATTGCTTTTGCATTATAATATCATTGAAGGAATTAAAGCGGAATTTTTAGTGTTTTGAAATAAAAAATACGATTAAATCAGATTTGAGGTGTAGTAATTACGAAACTGTCAATTTTTTTTTCTCAATAAAACAAAGGTATAACTTACATTTAGAAAATGAGCCGAAATTTGAAAAATTAAAAATTAATATTTTTAATTATTTTATCACTATAATTTGTATCGATATTGTTAAAGTAATATGTTACTTATTATTTCTAAAATCAAAATACAATATCAAAAGAATATATGCAATCGTTGTATAAATTTTGTGTTAACAAATAAGTGTAAATTATCGAATTCATTTACAACAAGATTCATACATCCCTGAAAAAAAAAGAAATTATTAACATTTGAACGATAGTTTTATAGATTTAAATCAGAAACTTTTTATTATTTAAACGTAAGATCTTTAAATAAATTTAAAATTCACGTTCGATAAATCGATAGAGAGTTTCCTCATAAAAATTCCAAGATCGCATTAACGCAAAAATAAATCAACACAATTAATTTGGTTGCGAATTGTAATTGCGTTAAACTCCGTTCGAAGTAAAATGGCGAGCTCATTTTGGTCACGACAAAAAGTCTTCGTGTAATCAAATGCATTCAAATGAATCGAGCTTTTTTACGTGTACTTCCAACTCGACCTAAAGTTTTACAAAAAGTTAACCTCAGGTGCGGTGTATTCCAGTTTTCGTTTTCACTCGCTGATGTGTTAGAGGCGAAAAGTAAGGGAAAACGAGACAGAGAGAGAGAGAGAGAGAAAAAGAGAGAAAAGAAAATCATAATATTACTATAAAACAAAGCAGCGTTAACATTATGACATTGTAATGTTCACGTGGATCATAACTTTATTTATACTTTTTCTTTAAACAGAGATATTTAATATAGTAAAATAATTTATATTTAATTAAATTAAATTTCGAAATAATACTGATGCAAATAAACTTGGATAAAATGAAAAACCAAAGAAACAATAATCTAAAGTTTCACAATTGCGATTATCATACGAAACCACATACGATGAAATGACACTGGAAAATTTCGTTTTAACTTTAAATTATTATCATTGATGATTATTATTTTGATTTATAACAATTATGTTTAGCGACAAAAGACAATAAAAATATAAAAAATATAATCCTTTTCAATACATAAATTATTTAACATCATTAAAATTTTTAAATAAAACATTAAAAAATTAATTTGAAAGCGAAATAATCTTTTTTAACGTTAAAATATCAAAAAGCAGATTTAAAGTATATGAATATACATAAAAAAAAATTTTTTTTTCAAATTTTTTTTTTCATTTTATGTTATACGGAATGAATATTTCTCCATTCATTTATTTTTATACTGAAACGTATCTATTCATTTTTTTGATCATTGCCTTTTTCCTACAATCAGTGTAGCTTTTAACGGAATTTTATTTATCCATTTCATTTTTCTTTTAGTTTATTTTGTTTTTTTTTCGTCCGTTCCTATCGCACAACTTTTATTCCGTGCCTTAACTGCTGCCTAGTATTTTTTCAATTTATTTTATTCATCTGTATCAACGGTCAGAATTTTTTAATTTATTTTTTTTTTCTTCGCCATATCGCGTGTACCTCTAAAATAGACTTTGATGTTTTGTATTTTTCAACGCAAACTTTATACCGATCCATTGCACAGCTCTTTAAAAATTTTTTATGTTTATTTTTCATTTTTATCCTATTCATACAATATTTTCTGGATATTTGTAGTTCTTTGTTTATTTATTTATTGCAAGGAATTAATATATGCGTTGAATGGTTCATATGTAATTATGGTAATCATTCTAACGTATACCTGCAAACTTCATTTTTTACAAATCTTTCACAAATTGAACTTTTTTCACGAAAATAAATATTTAAAGGGTAAATTTTAAATTTAATAAAATACAACTATGTTATCGTAACAATATTCAACTCGTCATTCATATTCATTCAATAAAATAAAATTTATAATAGAAAAGTTTTTTGTCGAGGGGGAAAAAAAAGTTTTTTTTCCCCCTCGACAAAAAACTTTAGTGAACCGAAACTCGTTGCCAATAATTATTTATATATACACACGTATATCGAAATAGTAAGTAGAATAAAATTGACAATACATGTATACATGTATATAAACTCATAACGTGCAGGGACTGTTAAAAGCTCGGCATTATCGGCGCATTATTCAAACTTCCATTTGTTTGCCTCGGTATCATAAATATAATGTTCGGTGGACGTCAGTTTGCGAAAATGATATTTTCCGCGCAGCGCCGCGCGATGCCCAAAGCGACGCTTGGTAAACGAGAGAGAGAGCGAATGCGCAAGCATATACGAGAAAAAGAGAGAGAGAGAGAGAGAGATACAAAACGAGAAAGAGAGAGACAGAGAGAGAGCGAAAGAGAAATAACACAGAAGACAATGAAATTTCACAGGGAAAACTATTCCTTGCATCATACGATCGGGTGCGTTATCTCGCGTTTCCGGCGTCGTCGGGAAAGTTTACCAAAAGCCGTGAGCGCCCGCACATCTCTCCTCCGCCCGCTTTCCACCTCTTCTCATCCTCCTCCTCCTCCTCTCCCACCATCCGCAGCCGGTGCACGCGCGACGGCTCACTTCACTGACATAATAATGCGTAACATTCCGCAAAATTAACAGACCGCGCTCTTGCTCCGGCGAAGCTCCGGTACCGTTATATTCACAGTTGGGCTTCCTTAAATAAAGTGCCTAACAACTTTGCTTTCTCTCTCTCATTTTCTCTCTCTCTCTCTCTCCTCACCTATCCCTTATACGTTACCCCAAGCCCCTCCTTTCTCCCTACGTCGACGGTAACGGCTTCCACTCTGTTTTCTCCCCAATTTTACCGGGGAGTTCTCTCTAATCTAATTTAAATTTTTGGAATAACGCGGAAATTAACGACGACGAGTGCGCGCATTTATACCCTCCCGCCTACACGATGTACATTAAATTTAAAGTCCCCGCTGATGTAATTGGCTTGTCGAATTTTTTCAATCGTTGTGGTGCCGCTTTTGCGGCGTGGGAATAAGGTGGATCTTGCTCGGATACGTTTTAATTCCGTGCTTTCGTCGAGCTTATTTTTTAATTAAAAATTGATTCGTTACGCTGTGGTTCTATACAGCGATGTTAACCTCCAAATTCATCGTGACGCGCACGATAAACATATTTATAAATACATTTTTAACAAAAAGAAAACAATTATTTCTTTCAGCGAAAACGCAGGTAGTGTAAGGATTAAAAAACGAGGTCGAAAGAACGTTTTAAAATAAAACACAGCTCGATATTCAACCCCAAAACAATATACATATATCGAACACAAACTGTACAACGTTACAATCCAATGTTGTAAAATTACACGAAAAAAGTAAAGAAAGCAAAATTAAACCAACACATACGTATACCGACAACGAGTATTTTTAAGCCATCGGGTCGCAATTACACCGAACAGAGAATACCAAATCGACCTCGAAAGCAGAGGCACTCATATCCCATAGGCACAAATACACTACATTTAACAAGCTTTATCTCATATACATATACCTAATACAGACTGCTCTCGGCTCACTCACTCACTCTCTCTCTCTCTCTCTCTCTCTATACACTTCGGGATTAAATAATGTGCATTTCGTACTTGTGTACACGAAGAGAGAAAGAGAGAGAGAGAGAGAGAGAGAGAGACAGCTGCCGGCCCCGATGTAATTGCCAATATCATATTTTGTATTTAGTTCCATCGTATATACGATAAGTGATGAAAGCGGATGCGTTCCGCGTGGTTAACTTTACCGTGCGTGCCTCTATACGTTTCCCTCATCGACGTGTATATATAGTTTAAATTTTCACTGGGATACATTATGATAAGTATTTGCGCGTGTGATATTTTCATTGTTTTGTTGTACCGTTACGCGCCCGTAACAGTAAATCGATCGTTTTATACCCGAACGATTATTATCGATAAAAATTTTATATACGATATGGTATTATGACGAATCAACGTCATCGATTGGTTAAAAAATTGTATTTACGGCATTGGAATTATTATTTAACATCGGAAGCTATAATAATATTTATAAAATCCATTCGTTTTGAAATATTGTTTCGATCCAAAGTTTCGGATGCGCTGTAACTTTCGAAACTTTTACCCGGGAAAACTTCAAAATTCAAGTTACGCGCTTGGTTATATGACAGAGTAACAGATTTACCTTAGCCGTAATTTAAACCTAAATACGTTTCATAATGTTATTATCTAGAATATAGTTGCGGTAAAGTTAATAAGTTAACTTCCTCTCTCGTCTTCTCGTCAAATAAATTTAATTTTCTCTTGGTTATATACTCGTAATAATATTTGCCAAATACATTCCTTTAATAATAATACGTACGTGTATAAAACGTAAAAAATATATAAATATAAAATACATTTCTATTGTTTTAAGATATAATATTTAATTACAATATTGTTAAAAGTAAAAAAAAAAAAAAAAAATTAATTAATTTTGTACAAACATAAAAAAAAAAAGAAAAAGAGATAAATAAAAGCCATGCATTAGTTCGGTGAAAAATGAAAGTAGTAATTATTTCACAATCTTATTTGTTCCCGCGCCCGAGTAAACACTTTTCATTTAATGAACGTCTCTTCCTTATATCAAGAAATTGCTGAAAGAATTATAGAGAACAAAGGAGAAGCGGTAGAATAAGAGAAATTGAAGCATGTGGAAATAAACTTGCTCTTATCTCGCTTAGAGCAAACAGTGATGCGCGAGACAATTTCCTAAAACATATATACATATATACCACGATACGTATACACAAAATTTTTACTTGGACTTTTTTCCCTCGTCTTCCGGCGCAGAAGGAAAGAGTTCTCGGATCGAAACAAAGTCGAGAAAGAAGAGAGGAGTGGAAGAAAAAAAGAACGGGAGTAAAATTGAGAGAAAGAGAGAGACAAATATAAAATAAAAGAGGCAATGAAAAGAGTAGAGTTTCAAATAAAAAATAAAGAGACAGAGAGAGAGCGAGAAAAAGAGAAAGAGAGAGAGAGAGAGAGAGAAAGAAAGAGAAAAAAAGAGAGGTGAAGGAACAAAAAGAAAAGGTAGGAAACGAGAACAACGATGAAGTTCTACATTCCGTTTGTTGTTCCAGTCTGACTTATCGGACTGCCAGTTAGCCACAGCTTCATAGAGAAAGAGAGAAATAAAAGGAAAGAAAAAAGGTAAAGAGATAGTCTCTTTGCTACGTAGACTCGTGTCCAGCGGCACCTGTACGCCGAGCGCGCGCTCATAAATATATGAACGACGCCGGTGCGTACATTTGAATTTTTTAATACTCTTCTTCTCTCTCTTTCTCTTTTTCACTTAGATTGCGCGGTTTTCTCGTCGTTAAAATTCCTTGAGGGAATAGAGAATATTTTACGCGCCACTAAATTATTGATATTTTCTCGGGTAAGCTTTATTGCTACGTGTATTCGATGTGAAAATAAATTTTGTTTCTTTTATCATATAAATTAATATTATTGCGAATCATTATTATAAATTATTTTTATGAATTAATTTCAGTCGAATATCCGTATAAAACGGCTATTGTCGGGGCAATTTCCCACTGAAATTTAGTAGATCAATTTATTTTCAATGAACGTGTAATGAATGCTAATTTTTATATAACACTAATTACCCGCATTATGTTGCCTCACATGCACAATTATTTCTCTTAAAATATGTATTACGAGTAATAACGGATGTATCGAAGAAACATGAATGGAACGCTATTTAAATAATTAAAAATATCTTACAATTATGTACACGTATAACGTTATTTTATCATTAATATTTTCAAACTTCAAAATTACATAAATTCATTTTTCACAATATTAATTCGCTTCAAAGCGTCGTCATATGTATTACAAAAGATCTCATTACAAATAAAACTAAAGCTCTTTTACAACCAGCAAATGAAATATAAGAGAGAAACGGATATATAGAGAATGTCGGACAAGTCACAGACGCGAAAGTCACATTGTCGTTCGTCGTTGGAGAAAACGGAAAAAGCTTTAGGGAGGTATCCTTAATTCTCGGCGGAATCGCAAAAAACCACTCGAAAGATGCTTTCTGTCCTTTTTTACGGTTCGGTTTTATTTTTTGTTTTTTTTTCTTCTTTTTTTCGCACGTTTTCAGACACACACCCACATAGACACTCGCACAAACACACACCTACACACACACACACTCTTTATTCGGTTCTTGTACAGAGAATCTCTTCTGGGATATACGTGGGACTACCGATGCTCTCGCTCTTCTTCTCGGTTCTCTCTTCACTCGGACACTCGTCTCTTTTTTTTCTTTTTTTTTCTCCTTTTCTTCTTATACACACACGCACACACATTCACAACTATGCGCGCATAAGAGCACGCGCTCGGACGTTTAACGCTCTATCTCACACTTTCGACATGTTTGCCGGACTAGAGCGAGGAGAGCGAAACGAAACTTTGCCGGTTTGCACAAGCAAGCAAGTCAATCCCGCATGGGAAATCTCGGATCAAATTCTCTCTTTCTCTCTCTCTTACTCACTGCATCTCTTCTATCTCTTTCTAACTTTCAGAATCGGTGTTTACCTAGCACTTGAAGTCCCCTGTGGTGACGAGACAGATGATAAGATTTCACCGGCGTGGTAACCTATACACACGGGTACACCTATCAATATATAGACGCATAGATTCTCGCATACTCACGTATGCATAGATAAAAGCGATAACGCGCGATCCATTTATATGCGACGCGAACGCGTTAACTACCTCTAGCCGAGATGTTGAAGCGAGATATCTGCGTACGCATAAGAACGATTTCACCGATGTGTTTCCATCTCTCACTCTTTCTCTTTTACTCTCTCTCTCTCTCTCTCTCTCTCTCTCTCTCTCTCTCTCTCTCTCTCTTTATACAGATATAATACGGATGCAAGGACGATAGTTCAGGCACGTGCGCGCACGTATACTCGTACACATACACTTATAGAAAATACGCGTTTTCCGTCCACTAGAGTTCTTTCAGCGTTTTCAGAAAAAAACAGAGGATGGATCGACGTGTAATCTGGAAAGTGACGGCTTTGTTTGCATCTATTTTTTTTTTTTTTTTTTTTTTTTTTTTTTTTTTTTTTTTTGTCTTTCCCTTTTTCTTTATTTTTTTCGGCTCTTTTTTTTTTCTTTTTATACATCCGCGGCTCGCTTTAATTTTTATCGACGAAAAGAAGGAGAGTGGAGGGGATACATAGTTGACCCAGTTCCCGATCATGCTCCAATTTGTAATCCACTTGATGCAGACACGTAAATACTTACTGATACAAAATGAGGCTTTAAATGTTATTCGAGTTGGTCGTTCAAGTTGTTTTATAGCGCCCGTCGACTAGTCATCGTAAAATGAAACGTAATCCGATAAGATCAGTTAAAAATAGTGGATACCGCCAGAAGTTTTGTGTATACTGGTCTGAATATTAATTTTTATTGAATTTTTTTCATCGTTTATTGTAGACAAATCGAAAAATTTAAAGCGTGTATATTTAAATGATTTATTTAACTTTTTTAAATGGTGAAAGTGCGTTGAAATAGTTTTACTGACGACTGATAATAAAATCACATAATAATTAATTCATAAAACGTAATTACATTTTATTAAGAAATGTTCAATATCAATTTATAAAAAGAACTTTTAACTAGCCTGTAAAATTACATAATAACGCAGCAAATATTTTTGATAATAAAACATTGTTATGTTTTATTTTTATTTGGCATACAAATGCATCATAAATTTATATCACAATAAGTATAAAAATTATAATTAATGAATGTACACAAGAAAGTCATACATTAACTTTTTTTTTCCGTGAAAAAAATAAAAAAAAGAAAAAAAAAATTTAGAACATCGTTAGTTCGTTTTAAAAAAGAGAAATGGATCGCGATATAACTAAAAATTCTCAATTGATTAATTTCAAACACGTGCAAACATTCACCTCCTGAAAATGTTCCAATGAACAAGAGAGTTTTAATTATTCCGCAGTACGCAAGGGGCCGGCAGTTTCTCGGCTTTGAAAGAGTAAATATTAATTTTTTCTCCTACGTGCGAAAAGGGGATACATCGCACGGCAACCGATGCACGTAAAAAAGTGAAAAAAAATGAAAGAGAAAAGAAAGACCGTGTACGTAAAAGTGAGGAAAAAAAAAATGAAGGATAGAAAGACGATATAATAAAACGTAATTAAAATACAGAATGAGCGGCAAAGCCGCGCGAGAAATAAAATGAAATCGGCGCTGCCAAATTACGGGGCGCGCAAGCGCTGCAAAAGATTCTCGCAAAGTGGAGACGTAAGAAAAGCGAGACGCGCGCCGCCGCATAAATCTCGCCGTTTTTTGCGCCCTTCCGTCTCCGCCGTTTATATATACATATATAAACGCGTGATGAAACGGTGAAGTGTACACGCATTCCCGGCAAAGCAAACAATCTCATTCTCTCTCTCTCTCTCTCTCCGTCTTCCATACACAAGAGAAAGAAGCCAAACGAGCAAAGCGTGTGGCACATAAGCGCGCGAGAAAAAGAAGGAGGCGCCGAGCGTAGAAATAATAAAACCGCGAGAAATATATACACACGTATACGTGTGTATATACGCGTATTTGCACATACACGTGTTGCCACGATGGTTATATATGCATACACGTATATAAAAGCACAAACACGTGCGCGACGCGTTCAGAATTATGGGTATAATACGCTAGGATATAAGCATACACACACGGTGTTGCCGGCAAAAAATGAAAGGCGTATAGTCAATAACAGAAGAAAAGAAAAAAAGGCGCAAAAAAAAAAAAAAAAATAAACAGAGAAAAAGAAAATAAAAATAAAAAAGAAGAGAAGAGAGAAACGAAAGGGCTTCTTATTCGTTCGAGAGCGTATGTGCGCAAATGTGCGCGTGACTTACACCTCGGCGCGCATATTATGCGGCTGTCAACAAAGCGAAAGCTTTACGCATGTGGTGTGTGTATGTATATATATTTTCAGCCTACTAACCCGTACGGCGACTCTTACCTACGGAGCATCGTCAGCGTGTAAATGGTTTCCATACGCGCAAGCGCCTTCTCGATCGTATTAACATTTTTCTATACGTCCTCCTAGGCTGTATAGACATTCTATACGTCCTTCTAGGCTGTATAAATGCCAGGAGAAAAAAAAGTTAACAGCGCCACTGCTATGTATTTGTCGCTTCATATAGCCTAGCATGTGAGTCTTCATCGAAACTTATATTTTCGAAACGCGTAATAAGACTTATGTATGTTGAGCGAAGGAGAGAGAACGAGATAGCGATAAGAGCGCGCGCACCATTGCTCCCACGTGACCACCCTATCTCTGTCTCGCTCTCTCCTTCGCTCAGTATGTACATTCAAGCGACCACGGGGCTCTGCTTTTCTTTGGTTTTCTTTCAGTATAGTGTATCGTGTGTCGGTAATATTCGTTCTTAATATGTGAGAAGAAGAATAAAAATGGACAATTTATTAAATAATAAAAAAAAAAAACGAGTGATAGTGACAGTGATGAAGAATGCAAACGTGAATTAAATAAACTAATAGAAAAAGCAAAATCTAATATAATCTCGCAAAATTAAAAAATTTAATAATAAGTGATTTTAAAGTGATAATTTTTTAGTTTATAATTTTGTTTGTGATTAAGATAAATGATTTAAAAGTTTTTTGTGTGAAGAAATTAAATTTAAAATATTTAAAAAAGTTACTGTTTTTTCATGTTAAATAAGAGACTAAAATTCATTGATTATACAAAAAATGTGTTAAACAAATATAGTATTGTTATAATAAAAATAACATAAGAAAGTATTTATATTAATTATAATAGTATTAATATTATTAATAAGCCTTCAAATCTTATAAAAAAAACTTTTGTTAAAAATATTATTCTGTATAAATATTTAATAAATATACTCAAGAAATTTATATTTTTTAATAAATAATAATTGTTCAAGAATTAATTTTATTTTTAAATATTAATCCATTTACTATTTTTTTTAATTTCATAATTTATATTTATATTTACATTATGTTGTCTGTCACTTTTTGACACTACTACACATGTACATGTACGCGTGTGTGTACAAAATGCGCATGCGTCAGCAGACGATATCTGTAGTTTACGAACTGTCAGTACGGGTTCGAAATTGCATTTAATTGATATGCAACAAAATAAAATTAATTATTCTGTTAACTAAGTAAGAGTCTTCGTACGGGTTACAAGGCTGAAAAATTTTTTAAGCACCATGAGTGAACCTCGCGTCATTAAAGCTTTCGGCTCATATTTTGTGGATGGATAGAGGCGCCTTAGTCGCTCGCTGCGCTCGCGACTGCGGCCCTACTATCCATCCACAACATATTTTGCCTCAAGCTGTAATGACGCGAGGCTCGCACAAGGTACATAAATAACTAATATATATATATATATATATGTGTGTGTGTGTGTGTGAGTGCGCGTGTGTGTGTGTATATATTTATACGTCGTCATAGTCGCCGAGATAAGTTGAATGCTGCGCGTATAGAATTGGAAAAAAAAAAGATACGCCGTTACAATTCTGACGAGGACATATGAATAATATATATATATACATACATATATACATATATATATCAGTGTAATAATTTGCGTGGGTGTAAACGCCTGGGTTAATGCATATACGCGAAGAAAAACAAACACGCGACGATGAATATATTGGAGATTCGCGCCGTTGAAATTCAAAGAGTTGAATTGCAAGTGTGTGTGTGTGCGCGTTAGTGTTAGTAGGTGGGTTATTAAAAAATGGGTAATAAAACAAATGAAGATAAAAATTAATACGGTTTTTTTTTCTGTTTTCTCTTTTGCAGAAATCTCTGATGAAAAAACGATTTTTTGTATGAAACCTACGTGTAAATTATACTGAATATATCGCATAAAGAAACATTTTTCTTTTTGTTTCGAGCGAAACCTAAAATAAAATTCTTGTTAATAATATCAAATTATTAATATTTTTTTTTAAATTATAAATGAAAGGAAAAGTGTATTAAAAATGTTTGCCTTAAAATCTTTCAACTGTAAAGTGCTGTGGTTTTGCAGAAATTAATTTTTATTAAAAACGTTAATAAAAAATTTATTGAAATCCAATAATAAAAACTCGATAAATATTGTAAATTAAACGCGCATCGATCGATATTCTTTAAATACGCAATATTTTTAATCGATGAACAGTGATTAATTACTTAACTTCGCCGATTGAAAGCAGATTATTTTTGCAACGATACTCAGTAAGAATAAATTTTAAGGCTGTTTGTAAAAACGTATATCTATATAAAAATATCGATCGAATTTAAAAATGAAATTCCATGTCAACTTATGATGAACTAAAATGTAGCGAACAAATTAGCGCCGAAACGAAACGATTTAAAGCAAATGTGTACATTATTCAAATATGTAATATTTGAACTTTCCTGATTGACGTATCGACTTCGATATTCATTCAAAAATGTCAAATTTTAACGTTTATTCGAATCTATCATGATTATATACGATTAGCTTATACGAACTTTAAAACTTTTGTAACTATCACCAATTATAATTGCATTTGGTCAGCAATTTCTAGCAATGCATTAAATACATTTCTCTTCTTCCATTTTATTTTCACTGTATAATCTCATAAATATTTATAAATTTTGCAAAACAACGCGTGACAAGTCGCAGGACACTTTCATTCGGACGCCTTCATTCCGTTAAGCTACAGCGAGCTTACATTTACGCGTACGAGAGCTCGTAAATAAGACAGCGAATGGCAAAAAAAAAAAAAAAAAAAAAAGCAAAAGAAAAAAAGAAACGAACGAAATAACGACAAGTAAGGTAGAAGCGTAAGCAAAATGCGAGTGTCCCAGAAAGAAAAACGCAGATAGATGCAAAGATTGAAAGACTCGACATTATAGTAGTAAAGGGAAAGAGAGAGGAAGCGAGAAAACTGGATAAGCGAGATAGAATGAGAGCAGCGGATAGCTCGAGAGAGAAGTGTGTCTGGCTGGGCGCCACTATACGTTTAAATATTGAAGACGCGGCCGCTAAAAGAGAGGGAGAGAGAGCGAGAGAGAGAGAGAGAAAGATAGGAAATGTGTGCGGCGTGCGGCAAATCGGTCTCTCCACTCTCCCGCATTTTCGTGAGATTAACCGAGAAGCACGAAGGAAAGAGAAGGACGCAATCGCAACGAAGACCGCAAGCTGCCCGAGCGATGCGGAGACTCGATGGAAGCATCTCTCTCCCCCTCTCTCTCTCTCTCTCTCTCTCTCTCTCTCTCCCTCTAGCACGATTCTAATTAAAATTTAATTGCGGCGGCACCTCGCACGTATACCGCGCGCCGTTATACCGCATCGCGTGGAAGCTTGTGTGCGACTTGATCGCCGAATATAAACGAGCGAGCGACTCGCGGAAATCGTTAGACGCGTATCGCGCTTGTTTGTCCGTGTCTCAACGTGTGCGACATTTTTTCTTGAGTACTTGTGAACAATCATTTTTTTCCTCTCTAGCTTTTTTTTTTTTTTTTTTTTTTTGCTTTTTTCATAAGGATAGAAAAATACGCCGATGACATGTTTATGTTTTGTTGTTAACGGAAATTTATTGTTTTTTTAAATGATTTTGAAATATTTTTTTATGCTTAATCGCGAATGACTGTTTCAATTTTAAGAATAATTTTGATCGAGTATTATATAAAGTTTCCATTAAAAATTACATACGTATATATTTTTAAAATTCGCATTGCAAGAAAATTTTTAAAATATTTGAGATTATCAACCGAAACATCGAAAAATAAAAAAAAAAATAAATACTTTTTAGTTATAATTGTTGAAATTGTAAGTAGAATTAACAAAGTTTGTGCATGGGGAGAATTCGGCAGCAGCCATTAAATAATAACTGTAGTCCAAAATGGGTTTACCCTAGGAATTAACGGCTGGTACAAGTAAAATTTTAACTTCTTGAATTTTCAATGATCCAACTTTTTACTTTCTCTCTTATATGCGCATTTCAATCCTAAAAAAAAAAAATTGTTGAACGAACATTCATTATGGAAAATAGTTCAACTATTACATGCTGGCAAGATTGTTTGTTCTGAAAAAATATTTATTTTGAATTGTATTTGTGCTATGTTTTTCTTCATCGCTTATTTTATCAATTAACTTGCGATAATAAAAGCCATTTTTATCTGGAGATAAATTTTTTATTTCCTAAACTTCAAACACATAATTCAAAATTGAATTAAAAAGGACTTTTAAACTTTTAAAATCATTTATTATTCACGCCATGAATTTTATTTAATATTTTCATGTACAAATTGTATTTTAAAAATTTAGGTTAAGGTTTGAAAAAAATTATATAAAAATATAGAAAAAAATAAATATAAATAAAATGAATTTAAAATAAATCTAACATCGCAAATTTTAAAAATCTGCTTTTTTTGTATGGAAAAATTTGCATCAAAATAATTTCACACGCAGCCTTATTAATAAAAATTTTTTACAATAAAAAATTCAATGAAGAAAACATTAAAATAAAATATAAATACTGCACTTTCAACAGATAACCTTTTACTACCATTAAAAATGTTCAAGAGAGGGAGTAAAAGTAGCGAATCTCACAGGGAGAAGAAGAATAAAAAGTGAAAGAAAGAGAGAAAGGGAGACGGATAGAAAAAGAGGAAACGGGGACAAAATGCAAGAAAGCATCGTGCGATGGGGGCAGCGATGCAACCAAGCGAGGCAGAAGCGACCACTCGGCCGATTCTAAACTCGAGCGACTACCGCTACCATCAGCAGGACCGCTACACTCTCTCTCTCTCTCTCTCTCTCTCTCTCTCCTGATCTCCTTCCGTAATCTTTCCAAGAACTTCCGAGAGTCCGCCTAAGCTTTCACGGACATTACGATAAAAGTAAAAGTTCACGGACTTTCTGCGTATTACTCCGCAATAAGCTTTCGCTCGTGCGTCAGCGAGTATCGGTGCGAGAGAGAAAGGAAATGTATAGAACGACGAAAGCAAAGAAAAAAAAAAATATATATATATATATATAGGGAAGAGGGGTAAGAAAAACTAGAAACAAGTTGTAAAAAGTAAAGAATTTGGTCGAGATAGTCGACGGAGAATGGAGGGAAAAAAGTGGGAAGAAAGAGAGGAACGAACGAACGCGAGAAAAGAAAACAGGCATGAAAAGAAAGAGTAAAAAAAACAGCGACTGGTGAACGTGAATGAAAAGTAAGGAAAAAAAAGAATGAATGGTGGCGAACAAAAAACCACAGTACGAGGTTATATGTATATACGCGGGGGCAAGAAGATAAAAAACATAGAGAAAAAAAAAATATGTAAAAAAAAGAACTAGGCGACCTAAATGCCACTACTGGAGCCTCGAAACTAGAATCACACCGAGTACTGTAATCTCTCTCCCACTTTTTATCTCTTTCTCTTTCTCTCTCTCTCTCTCTCTCTCTCTCTCTCTCTCTCTCTCTCTCTCTCTTTCTCATTCGTTCTCTCATTCTTTTTGCTCGCTCATAATACGAGGTAAAGAAAGTGGGAAAAAAGAGAGGATAATAACGTACACAAACGTAGAACGAAAACATGGAGTAACTTCGCGACTATTATATTTAACGGAGTCTCTTTTTCTTTCTCTCTCTCTTTCTCTTTCATCGGTGAAACGTCGGAGCACCGATTGAAAAAACTTGATTCGCCGTCGGTGTAGTCCTTCTTATCGCAACCGCGGTATTGCGATAAAATTTCCACACCACTTCACCCCATTTCTTTTTTTTTTTTTTCTTTCTTTTGTGCATAAGGATCTTCTCTCTCGCTCTTTTTTTCGTCTTAATTAATCCTCACCTTTCTCTCTTCTTTCTTCTCTATAGTTACTTTTTCTTGGCTTAGCATCTCTGCTTTAGTTATTACCCACTTTTATCTGGGTATCCCGTACCCCTTTCATTCTTAATCTACGCCTTGTTTTTTTTATTTTTTTTTTATTTTTTTTTTTCTTAGAATTCCGGTGGTCTACATTTTCATGCATTAAACCTCTTTACTTATAAATTCTTTAATAAATTATTTTGTCAATTTCACGCGTGGAATTACGAATGATTATTTCGTACTTTTTCATTAACGTCACATTAAGCTTTTTTTGCCGGTATATGCGTTTTATCCTTTTTAAATATAAAATCACGTAGATTAAATTAAATTCTTAAAAATTTTTGTAAGCTTTTGATGCATATTATTATGACATTTTTTTAATTCACTGGATCGGAATAAATAGATTTTTGCATTCTTCGTAATAAGCTTAAGCGCATGTCTCCTCTTTTAATACAATCATATATCTACACATATATAAATGTACGTTATATTTGTAATGAAAATTGTATCAGTGTAATTTTAAAAAGTATAATTTTAAAGGAATCGCATCGTGTTTACAATTATAAATTCCAATTGACGAATACACGCCATTTTAATACAAAATTGAAGTTTTTATTATTTTATGTATTCATATGAAATGAAGAAAAAAAAAAAAAAATGAAGGGAGAAAAGGATCTGAATTTTTGCGTACATAAAGTTACAGTTTTCCATAAAATATATCCAGTTTATAGGCGATAAAAATAGAAATGTAATGAAAGTCCAGAGACGTTTACATTATGCGTGATATATTTCAGTGCTAGTATTGAATATATATCTATTTTCAATTGTATTTTTATCTTTTTAATTCTTAACATATTAACGACATCGTTATTTTTAAAAAGTTATCAAGCTTCATTGCCGTCGTAAAATTTATACGACGATATTTTTATAATTTTATCAACTTATGCTGTTTAAAAAAAATATTTCATAAACGTTACTCGAACCTAAAATATTTTATAAATCGTCGCGAAAATGTAAAAAAATAGGTTAAACTTTAAAAAGGCAAACTATTAAATACTTTCAATTAACTTTTCAAACGGCTATAAAAGTAATTAATTTCAAATTTAAAAATAGAAATAAAAATTAATTACTTTACAATCAAGTAAAATCTACGAAAGAAATGTTATTAGACGCGTCTATGTTACATTTTTATTTTTTAACGAAACGTAAAATGTTGACCTTTTAATAAGCAACGACGACGAAGTAAACACCACTTTACCACTATGAGCTATTGATTGTACAGCTGCAACACTTCTAATAATTAATAACAACAATTTTCATAATTCTCGTAATAGTACAGCCTTAATCTTTATTTAAATTTTAGTTTAAATTCAAGTTTAAATTTAAGCGCGGAATTAGTTTTCAGAGAATCTTACCGCTACTGTAATTAAGTATGTTATACGTTGCATACACTGGAACTTGATAAAATTTTATCTCTTCATTTCGTTTTTCGTCAAAGTAATTGTTTTAAAAATTACATGCACTTAACGTTATTTGCATGCTTTAATATCCTTCCTACTTGCGGTTTGGCTTAATTCCTTTTTAATTGGTTTTAATATTTCTTTACGAATGCCTTGAGTTTTAAAATTAGTTTTCTTTATTCTCCTTTAATTTATATATTAAAAACTTTTGACTTATATTAAAATTCAATTTATAATTAAAAATATATATTTTCATAAAAAAATAAAATATTTAATTATACAATGAAATACAATTTTTATATTTAAAATGGCAATTTATTAGTTTAATAGTTTTTTATCAATTTTAATATTTTCGCAATAAAGGTTTTCGATGAATACAGTAGTATAACTTTACAAATGATCAGACACAGGTACGGCTCGGCATTATGTATATTTATTTTTGTAATGTTTTAAATGAAGATTTATTTTTCTATCTTGTATTTAAAAGAAGTTTCCATCCTTTATTGTATCACTTTTCCATATAAATACATTTTGTAGTATATCACTTACAGTTTTAAAAAAGTAATAAGGTTTCTCGTAATTCGAATACCTTTTTCCTTTTGTATCTCGCTATTCGTTTTATTCAATTTTTTCTCTTTATAGCGCTTTTCCACTTTCGTATTTCATTATCTTAATTCTTTATTCTAACTCTGCTTTACATCATTTCTTTGTTCTTTTCTTTAAAATTCTGCATACATTTATTTTTTTTTGTTTTCAACAAAATGTTTCACTTTTATCTTTTGTTTATTTCCCTTTTTTCGCATTTTATATTTGTTTATTTTTAAATTCTATTTTATAATATTTTATTATCTTGTCTTAATAAAATTAGAAAAATAATTTTAAACGTTTATCCGTTAAATAATCCTTTTGTTATTGTAAAATAATTATTTTAAGAAAATTTGAGTTTACGTTTGCATAGATAATAAATATGCTTTTGTAAAAAGAAATAATTATCAAGGAATTGTTTAAAAAAAAAAAAAGTCATAAAATAAATCAACGCGATTACTCAGTTTTATCAAGTGCTTCGCATAAAATAACATCGCAAATTTTTATGAACCATCTCCGTGCATTAGCACAAGGGAGTTAAATTTGCTTCTCTCCAGCTTTTATAATCAAAATCAAGCCGTTCTTTTACGGGTCCTTAATTCATCCTTCCTATGGAGGAATCCGAATTCACGTAGGAGTAAAGGAGTTTTTCTTCGGTGCTCATAAAAAATGTCTTCTTTTCCGAAATTACCCTTAATTTTGCTCTCTCGCACCTCACGACTAAGCCATATAACGCCAACTTCTTCTTTCTCCGACGTTTTACTTCTTTCATTCGCTCTCGCAACGCACTGTATTCTTTTCCCAAGCACTTCTTCTCACACCCTAATTTTCTCCTCCATCATTTCTTTATCTGTCTCTCACACCATTTCTGCCTCCAACATTTTTATTCTTCCCACTTTGCTTTTCCCTGCTACTACTCTTCGCCTCTTCATTTTTTTCGCGTTTTTTTTGGCTCTTGTGCAAAACTCAATATATATATACATATATATGTGTGTGTGTGTGTGTGTGTGTGTGTGTGTGTGTGTGTGTATGTGTATGTATATATATATCGACAAAAAGAGAAAGAGGGAGAGAGAGAGTACAGGAAAAGAAATAGAAAAGAGTCGAGGACGCAATTTGAATATCGCTTCCATGGATTTAATACCTGAAAAAGTTTCCTAGTTCCGTCCTGCCTCTTCTTTCTTTCTCTCTATCTTTTTAACTTACTTTCTCCTTTTCTACCTTTCCTCACTCTTTCTCGTTTTCTTGTACTGGATTTTCTTATAGCTGGCTTAGCTAAGGATATATTGTAAGATTATATATATATATATTTGCGAATCTGAAGGGGACATTCTTCCACTGGACCGGATTCTATATTTTCTGTCAGTCCATCTTTTTCTTCCTAACTCTTCGTCTTTATGAATATCTTAACTCTTCTGTCTCTTCGTCATCTCGTATTTCTTTATTTTCTTAACTCTTTCTATCTCTTTCTCTATATAAATAATTATGCGCGCCTGCAATTTTGCGATTCCGTTCCCGTGAATCCATAGTTGAATCGTTCTTTTCTCTCTTTATCTATTCTTCTCTTCGTCTCCGTCTATGTTTCTCGCTTCTCTTTACTTGCTCCGTTATATAATCCGCGAGGCAACACGACTGCGCGCGTCGCGCGGTGAAGTTAAAATGAAACAAAATAAGAGAAGAAAGTAAAACAAGAAATACGGTAACAAACCGGTCTGGAAAATAAGAAAATAAAACGCGGAAAAAAAAAAGAATGTGGAAAGAAAGAGAGGAAGTGAGCCAGAACGAGAAAGAAAAGGAGAGAGAAAAAAGTGGATGGTAAGGGAATAAAAGAGAGAGACGTATTTCTTTGAACAGCCGGGCGTCGACTTAAAAGATGTATTTCATTAGCGCTGGCAAAGAATTTTCGAATGACTGCCCCCAAAATCGTTTAGCGATTTTTCTTTATTCTTTTTCTTATTCGGTATTTTCCTCTTTCTCTCTTTCTTCGTATATATATATTTCACTCTCAGCTACGTATTCCCCTTGTTTCTTTTTTCTCCGTTTTCTCCGTCTGTTTTCTCGCTATCTGTACGCGTCACCCGTCTATACCGAGTAATGGAGCAGCATCGTTTCATAAAGAAATGCCCGAGCGCCTTGAAAGAAATCTATATATATATATATATATATATATATATATATGTATGCTCTAGCGATTATATTTACCTCAATTGCGTACTGGTTTTGTGAGTTAGCAACAAATTCGTACTTGTTTTTTTCTTTTTCTTTCTTATTCCTTTCTCTATCCCCGTCTTTAAAACCGTGAAACGTAAATAGAATGTTCGCCAATTGCAAATGATGTGCATTTAAAGCGGCAGACATTGCTCTCTTTCTCTTCCAATGTTTCTTTTTCCCTCTTTATATCTTTATTTAGGCTTATGTATAGGAGGATAAGGTCGCGGAGGAAAATACTTGAGGAAAATTCTAGGGCTGAATCTTAGCTATCCATTTAATGACTACGCTACTTGTATTTTCGAATTTTCGCTTTCTATTGAAGTTCAGTGATTACGGGTGTATTTAATGGGTAAATATTTTTCTCAACCTAGTTTTTTGTCGTTTATTTAATTTATTTATAATTTCACCAAATTTTTTCTTTCTTTCTTTTTTTTTTCCTTCTATATCGATTTCGCATATTTTTGCTAACACGAGACGCTAAAGTATAGTTAAATTATTAATATACCAATAAAAATTATCAAGAGTGCCTTTTATCTCCTTTATCCATTTTGATTTAATTACATTTTATGAGAACGCATATAGAAGACATTTAACATTATAAATACTTTAAATAATTAGTTTTTTTTATATTTTATAAATATTGATGGAGACGTATTTTAAATATTTTAAATTTAAAATTACACCTATTGTATTAATATGTAATATAAATTAAATTTCAAATAACCAAATTAATAAATTCATGCATTTTTTTTAATATTTTAAAAAGTATTAAAAAAAAAAAAAAAATCCATAGCGCTCATCAACTTAAATTTTCTTTGTCAAAGCGACCATAAAACTGCAAAATCCATTTCTGGCTTTTTTCAACAAATCAAAGCTACGTAAGATTACTCACAATCGATCAAACATACAGAGAGAGAGAAAGACATAGAAAAAAAGACAAAATGCGAAAGAAGGAAAAAGACTCAAATCGTGTCTCCTCATTTCTTTCACGATAAATTGAATTTCTTAAGCTCTCCACCTACTTCTAAGAAGTAAAGCAGTAAAAAAAATATCCCCTCAATTAATCCAAGGCAATCGTGTTGATAAAAATAACGTATTGATTTTTTCATCTCTCTCTCTCTTCTTCTGCCTTCGAAACTAAAAGCGCGTTAGCCGCGCGTAGTCGGTACATAAAGGGCCAACTTTTTCATTCTTCTCTATCTCATTCTCTCTCGTACTATTCTTCTAAATCTTTGTTTCTTTTTTCCTTTAGCTTTGGCAATTCTCAGCCGAGGCGGATTGTAGCGGATAGTATCGTTCGAATCAAGACGTAATTGTCCTAAGCAGCTCCCTCGATTTCGCCCAACTTGAATCGCCCGGTGTCTCTGAGCCAGCGAAAAGCGTATTTCCACCGGCTCCAATGTACTCTACGTGAATATATATATATATATATATATATATATATATATATATATATATTCACCGTAACCACTTTTCCTCTTCCGTGTTGTTTTTTTGTTTTATCTTTCTTTCTCGTGCGAGCTTTTGTACACATTTCTCTAGCTCGAGTGGAGCTGGATTTCTTTCTCTTTCTTTCTCGCTCGCTAGGCTTCTCTCTATCTCGTATCGTTGTTTTTTTTTTACCCTTCTTTCGCCACTTCGCTGTTTCTCGTTATAGGATTGTATCTGATTTCCAATAATGTTACGTTTAATTAGTTACACAAAGTTACGGGTTCCGAGAATAAAAAGTATTCGTAAAAGTGTTTTTAAGCGTCGGTAAGGAGCCGTGAAATAAAAGGAAGTACTTTTAAGTAACAAATGAAATGAGTTTGTTAATAAGTACGAAACAATTGCCAATTTAAATGGGAAAATTTATTTTTTATATTAGAGAGGAATTTTTTCTCATAAATTTGTCGCGAATTCGTTTTTTTTTAATCTATACTTAAAAAAGTAAAATTATTAAATTCGTTTAATTGTATAAATAATAGTCTCTAATTAAAAATTGAACAAAAATCGTCGGTCCTGTGTATCAATGGTTAACTTTTCTCATTAAAAATGTATCTGAGTTAAGGATGACAAAATTTATATCTAAATACAATATCGCATAACTTGTCAAAATATGCGATATATGAGTAAATAATCATCAAGTTTGTATAACGTGACTATAACAGCCACAAATCGTTATAATTAAATTTGCTAAAATATGTCTTTTCATGGTTTATCCCGAACAACGAGCTTGTATCCAACAGTTAACTCGTTAAATTTCCGCATTAAAATCATTGCGAGTAGTTTTTCATAACAGGCGTTTCGTCCACAATACATTTATATAAATCTTTCCCCACACACATTGCGCTCAGTTATCTTTTTCCTCTTTCACTCCGCGTCGCTTTTTCTCTCTTTCCAACCAGCGAGCTCGCTTTTTATCCATGTCAGTCTTTTTCCATATTTCTCCCACCTATTTTTCCTCTCTCTCACACATTCTTTCTTTCTCTCTTACTCGACTTCTTTCTCTTTCTCCTATACCTCTACGAGTCGAGCGTTTATCGAGGCTATTTCCCGCGCGCGCCTAGCAAGGCCCCGTAGGAGCTTCGTAGCCTTGAGATAATAACTCTGAAAAATAGATTCCCCGATAAAAGGATCTGCCGGCGAATAATATTTTTCTTCCATCTGGACTTAGCTCCCCCTCTCCCTCCCTCTCTCTCTCTCTCTCTCTCTCTCTCTCTCTCGCTAGCGTGCGCATGTGGAAAACTTGCCCTTTTGGCCGCTGAAGAAAGTTCAGAAAAAGAATGAGGGAATAAGGTGAAAAAAAAAGAATAAAAAAAAAAGATAGACCCTCATATGCGAGCCACTTTCGTATGAGTGTAAGTGTATATCATATACACATATACAAGCGTTGACAATGCACATACACACACAGATATATTTACACACGTGCCAAGCCGTCGCGGTATTCTTACCGCTCTTGCGGCTCATCTTTTAACTTTTCTTCTTTTTTTTCCTTTCATCTTCTCTCTCTCTTTCTCTCTCTCTCTCTCTCTCTCTCTCTCTCTGCCTGCCTCACTCACGCTATAAGTTCCTTTTATTCTCGGTCAACACTTTGCTGATGCTTCGTTAAAACCAATTAGAGTAGAGCAAAAGAGAGTAAGAGAGAGAGAGAGAGAGAGAGAGAGAAAGGAAGAGAAAGGAAGGAGGACTTTTGGTAAAAGTATCGCTCGCATGCGCGCGCACCGGGGATTATTTCACCGTGTCATAGATGACGCTCACGTTGCTGTTGCCGCTGCTGTTGCTGCTTTTTGCGGTTTCTTTCGCGGGATTGCCCGCTTTTTATCCCGCTATCTCTCACTTTCTTTCTCTCTTTTCTTTCTTTCTTTATTATTTTTTTTTGTTCGCTTTCCCTCGCTCATTCGTCCAAAGCTCTGTACTTTTTCTTTGCTTCTTTTTCTACTCTTTTGACCCTTATTCTCTTATGTTTCATTTTTTTTTCCTTTATTTTCCCTTTTTTGCCTTTTTTTCTTGCGTTTTCATCCTTTTTCGTTACTAATGGAGATTTATAAAAGTTAAAGGTAAAGTTAGTTATTAATTTTTTGCTATTGCGTTAATGAAGCCATGGTATTACTGAAAAAATGTAATCCTTATAAAGCAAATCAATCGTTAAATATTGGAATATGATGATTCGATTTTTTAAACACATATCTTCATTTATATTTTTTTTTTTTTTCAATTAAATTTTCGAATAACACTTTACACTTTATTATAATGTATAATATAACTGCTTTAAAATAAACGAAACTTAATTTCAGAAAAATTGAATACTTGGAAATTCGATAAAAAAGTAGTTTTTCAAAATTTATATCGAATCGCTAGCACAAAAAAAAAAACTAAATAAATGATAACAAACGACTTGACCTATTTTAAATAATTTACAACCAAACTTTTTACTCCATATCGTTTTATTTATAATATCAATTGCGAATTTAGGCAATATCTCCGATAAATTTTATCAATGTTTTATACTTTCTTTTTATATTAATCAAAATCGAAATTATTCATGTTTATTTCAACGATTTTTTCTCGTTCATTCTTAAGTGTACATACATTGCTCTCGCATATTATAATTTATAAAGTTCATTTAAATTATTTACTACGATAGAAAATTGATGCAACGTTTTCAATTATGCGCGTGATTAGCAAACAATTTGAACTTTTACGCTATTCAATTAATATTTTAACAAACCAAAAGCAATGAATATAAAATATAAAATAAATAAAAGGTAGACGACAATAAATCATGATGAATTAATAGTCAATTGTCACATACGTTAATGAAAATTTTGAAATGATTTTCATATACCCATTATTTCAATAACGATCAAAGCTTTCATCGAACACAATATATCCTCGAATATTTTCCCCTTTATTAAACCAGCTCATAATCTAAAACTTTTTTTTTTTTTTTTTTCTTTTACAGAAGAATGCCGCTGCGCTGATTAAAGCCGACCGCATAAAAGACGCCTAATTAAATTTGAAATAGTTAACCCTTATTCATCGCAATCTCTCATGTATTATATATGCATTCATATGAATATTTTACCGAATTTTTCATTACAGCGGAAAGTTAAGAAAAAATAAATAAATAAATAAATTATACAAGAAACTTCCTCTCGATCTCAATCAGTGCACGCAGTTTTCAGTTGGTACTCTCGCGCTTAAAGTACCAAAAAGAAAGTCATGCTGTGGAAGAAGGAGAAGCGAACGGGAAAGTACAAGGGAAAGAGATTCGAAGAAAAAAGATATTCGTCATAAAAGTAGCAAAAATGTCAGAGATTGGGAGATAGGCCAGAGGAACACGAACGACATAAAATAACGCTTGCAAAGGTGGAAAAGCGAGAATAGGAGCCGAGAGAACACGAGAGTGAAAAAGCGAGTGAGAGAAATGACTCGGGAAGACGAATAAGAAAAAGAGAGAGAAAGAGAGAAAGAAAGGAAAGAATGCATAAAGAATTTTTATGGCTAACCTTTCATTCAGTGTGTCCATTATAATGGGCATTAACTTTTATTCTTTCGGCGATAAAATAAATTTTAAATTGATTTCCAGGTAACGCCATATGCGGGGTTACATTTTTATGGTGAAGTCGATCGATAATTCGATTGTTACATGTTTATATATATATATATATAAACATGTAACAATAAATATATATTTACAGCTCTGGATGTACGGCAAAGTATTTATAAATGCGGAAAGGAGATTCGTCTCGTTTTGAGATTTATTTGAAGAATAATTAATTTTTATTATTTATAAAATTTGAACATTTTATAACGTGGTCGATATTTATATCTTTTAGATAATGAGAAAATTAGTTGTATAAAAATCTCATTATTTCTATTATTGTTCGTTTTGCTAACATGCTAGATTGTTAAAGTAATTTGATAATTTTAATGTACTTAGTATAAAATTTTTACTGAATTTTTTCACAAATTAATTTTGATAAATAAAGAAAAAAATCCATTTGTTACAAAGCTACCACATGAATATTTTAAAATAGTTTATCTTCCATATGGTAAAATACGTCAATAAATGAACGTTATTAAAACTAACCGACTTTAAAATTAAAAAAATCAAGTGCATAAGTTTTTTAAATTAATTATTAAAATTTTAACATAAATACTCGTTAAAGCAAACAATTTGTTAATTAGTGATGCAAATTGAATATACGGTATATTTTTGAAAATAGTATTATACATATCGCATTTTGTTAATTAAAATTTATTTTAAATTAATTCTTCATTTACATTAAATTTATACTTTCTGTAAATTAAGAAAATAGTGTATTTTATTAAATATATGTACTCTTATGAATTAACATTAAAAATCATTATAAGTATAATGTAATAAAATGTTAAAATAATTAAATTTTATTCTTTGATTTTTAAATCTTCGTTTATTATGAAAATTTAAACGATGATTGTAATTAAAAATAGCAGATTATTTTTTAACAAAGTTTTTTTGACCTTTTGGCTTAATTTTCGACTTAAACCATCGCCAAGGGTTTTAATTAATATTATATTCTCCCATTTGTTTTTATCGCCGGTAGTATTTTCAGGTAATAATTCTTTATTTCTTTGTAGACTTTTCCTATGTAGATGTTTGCCAACAAGATGCGAGGTACTTGATCGGTAACCCATCCGAGCACTAATCCGCTCTCACGTTGATTAATTTTGGTAATCTGATGGGAATCAGTGTGTCCAGCGTGGGAAGACCGTTGACATAAGAGAATTTAATAGCCGTGAATTCATTTAGAAGTACTTTCTGATAAAAATTAATTTTTATTCATATTAGAAGTGTCGAGTGAAATCGAAGATTAATTTCAAATTAGGTAAATACATGTTTATGCAAGTTTATAATTTACTAAATAATAAAAATTAATACACAAATTAAATATTTCAATCCTTTTAAAATTGCAATTTAATTGGAAAAATTCGTAATAAACTCAATAAAAAAAAAAATACATTTTTAGTATTTAAATAAAATATTTTTATACGAAAATATTAATATATAAAAACGGTCAAGGAGAACTCAGAATTTTATTTGAATAGAACTTTACCCAAAACAACTTCAATAAACTCTCTTTTCTTCGTTTCTTCGTCAATAAATCTTCTTCGTCGGTAAATCTTGGGTTCGGTGACTCTACTCCTTAAATATAAAACAAGCAACAAAATTAGAACAAAAAATAATATAAAAGAAACTTTTATAAGTCGTCGTTAATTATCCGTAAAATTTTTTCTCAAGCCGGAAAAATATAGAGTAAAAGAAAAAAGTAAAACTGAAAACAAAAAAGAAATATAGGTAAAGTAGTAAGGCTCGTCGTCGACGAATTCTTTCGTATACTCTTTCTCTCTCGCTCTCTCTCTCTCTCTCTCTTTCTCTCTTGCACGCGTATCATCCTATTTCCGAAAATTCAACCGTAAGAAGAACGAGAGAAGAAGGTGAAAAGCAAGCCTCGGTAAACGAAAAAAGAGAGGAGTAGGATAGAGATTTTCGGTGAATACGGCGATTGGCCGATAACTCGCTAACCCAATATAGTAGGGTTTTAGCGTACACGAAAGAAAGAGAGAGAGAGAGAGAGAGAGAGAGAAAGAGAGGGAGGGGGAGGGAAGAAACGACGCGCTTTTGCGCTTGATTCCGCGGTGTTGAAAGAGGAACAACGACGAGAAAAGAAAAAGGAGGATGAAGGAAGCCATCGGCAAAGTTTTCTGAATGGCCGACACTACGCCAAGTTCCACGCGGACGCGACGAATCTCAAGTAAGCTGAATCTTTTTCCTTTTCCATCGTCATCCTTCTTTCCTTTTTTTCCTATGCTTTTCTACACACTGTCTTTCTTCATGCTGCACTTTCCTTCTTTCTCTCTCTCTCTCTCTCTCTCTTTCATTCTCTCTCCCTTCTTCATTTTCTTACCTATTTTCTTTACCCGTACGTTCAGCGGCTGTGCTATTTAACGGATTTACTTTTTACCATTCCTTGTTCTTTCAACTATATATCTCTCCTCGTCTTTCTACTCGATCTATACCTAACTAACCATCTCCTTCGATCGAACAACGGACCTAAGAGATTCGCTCATTTTTTCCCCCTCTCCACTTTTATTCCGCTCTCTTATGTCTTTGTCCGTTCTTAGTTCTCTCGTTGAGTACTATTGTCGATGCTATCGTCGGGTGAGAATCTCGTAGCTGGGAAAATTTTTAGGTGGATTTACTACGTCGCTTAGAACTTGTCAATTAAAGAACTTTAGTCAACGTAGGGCAAGTGTGAAAGGGAATGAGAGACAGAGAGAGAGAGAAAGAGAGAAGAAGGAGAAGGAACACGAGAAGCGGTCGGAAAGCTAAAGTCGCCTCGGACTTGGAATTACCGAGCATTATCATCGAAATCGGATTTGAAATCGCGTGAAATTAATCGTCGGATTTCTCGAATCGTTTTCCCTGCGAATGAAAATTTATGGGATCTCGTGTACCCGCGCGCGCCACCGCCAGCACCGGCGCTACCTCCTTCTCGTGAAAATTTTTCCGAAGTTTTATTTTAAAACGAGGTATCCGCGATAAATTTATCTTTAGATTATTTTTATGTCGATTTTAAGATTTGTTCAAAGAGCATCTTAAAACTTTTTGTTTTTCTTTTTTCGGCTTTCGAGGACAAATAATTTTTTTTTTAATAGGATAATTTTTTGTTAAAATAAGCTCTTTATTCGTTTACCCTTTCATTTGATTAAAAAATTGAAGGAATCGTAGAATCAATTGTAGAGGAAAAATCTGTATTGAAATTGTATAATATTAAAAAAATGTACAATACGTTTTAAATTTTTTTTTTTTTTTTTTTTATTAGTCAACGTTACGGTTATGTTAGTTATTTTGACTTTTTAAATAATTTAAAAAATATAAAATTTTTTCCGCTTCAAAGTCATTATTCCAGTTGAATTCATAACTAATCGCGTATGAATGCATGTAAGTCAAGTTCGAAACCAAGTAAACCAATTCATTAAAAAATAAATCGATATTCCAATAAAAGTTTGCGGCCAAGCACCAGAGCTTAAGCACATTATCGAGTAAGAAAATGAACGTACACTATAGACTTTTTTTTTTATTATTATTATTGAAAAACTGCTTATCGCTCTTTACTCTCGTTTCTAATATATATATATATATACACTTAATTATAAAATTGTGTAACTAAAAATAATCGATATATAGGAAACTTTTCATAGTGGTTTATATAGCGCAACAAGATAACTCTTTATTTATTATTAACACGTTCGTGTGTCCGAGAAGTTACTTGATTTAGCTCATTACTCGATGTACAATTGAGAATACATAAAACGATATAAAAACATGAAAATAAAACGTACATACATATTTAAAAATAATATTTAGTACACGACAAGTAAATACGTAGAAAAATTTAAATGAGCCACGTAGAGAAAATTTAACTTTTTGTTTCAGCAATAAAGGTGTTAACATAATTTGCAATATCCAGTTGATTACAATTATTGAAAGTGTCGATACATGTTGATGAAATAATTATACGTTAATTTTATATATATAATTATAAAGTATAGCTAATGTACGAGGGTGGTTCAAATATGATCGAGACAAATGCTCTGACACGTTTATTTACTATCGAAAAAATTTACAAAAATTTACAGTTTTTCTAGGTACTCCCCCTTACAAGTTACGCATTTTGTCCAACTTTCCGGAAGCTTTTTGATGCCGGTATCGAAGAATTCCTTGGGCAACTTGGACAGCCATGTGCGCACGAACTCCTCTACCTCGTCGTCGGTGTTGAATCTTTGACCTCCGAGGGCTTCTTTCAGTGGTCCAAACATGTGGTAGTCGCAAGGTGATAAATCCGGACTGTAGGAGGGGTGTTCCAGTACCTCCCACCCCAATGTAGATATTGTATCGAGCGTGAGACGCAAATTTCCAACCGCGTGAATTTTTGCTCCAAGTTCAACAGTTTAGGAACCCATCGCACCGTTATTTTGCGATATTGAAGGTGTTCGTGGATGATAGACTCTACACTACCAATACTGATGCCGCGTTCAGCCGAAGTGTCTCGAACATTCATCCTACGGTCTTCCAAAATGAGTTGTTCTACGCGGCAAATGTTGTCTGGTGTGATGCTGATTTTGCGGTCGACGATCATGCGGCTCATTCTCGACGGTTTCGCGACCATCCTTGAATGCTTTGGCCCATTTAAACATAGCAGCCCTGCTCAGGCACTCACTACCGAACTGATTTCGCAAACGCAGAAAAATTTCCGTGTTTTTAACGCCTTCCCACACTAAAAATCGAATGACAATACGTTGCGCAACGGCGGTCGGCACTTGACGTTCACTCACGGTCGTAGCACGCGCGTGAAACATGCACTCCCGACGAAAACTATGCCACACTGTTCGTAAGGGACCCAGCTATCACATACTCAAGCCATGACCTTTAAAACATACATGCGCGCCATCTACAGCGTTTGTTTCCATCATATTTGAACCGCTCTCGTATGAACATATTGTAAACATTATTTAAACTTATGGATATAAATAGTTTAAAATAATTTAATTTTCATTAAAAAAAAATTGTTGTCGTAAACTATCTTAGGTAACTTGATCATTTGCCGTAAGGAAGAAATGATTCTAGAATTCAAGCTTACAAGAGAAAGAATAAAAACAATAATTTGATAAAAGATCCCAGCGACTAAACGTCGAGGACGAGAAACTACGTAAAAGGAGTCGAATAAGTGTGTAAGGGAAAGATAGGTAAGCGAAGGAGAAACGAGTACTCGTCATCGTCCAGGCAGTTCGGTATGTAATGACGCAAGAGATGTAAGCGAACGATCAGCCATACACACACACACACATATATATGCCACTCTCGAAAACGACAAAAAAAAGAAACTAACACGTGAAGAAAACCTCGCGTCTGCAGGCAGAAAAAGAAGTTGATCCGAGTCAAGGAGTCAAATAAAGAAGGCAACGAGGTACTAGCGTTCCCGACGTAAACGAGCCATCGGTGCTCGGTCCTCGCTTTGAGAAGAGCTACTACGCTGAAACTTGGAAGCAAGAGAGAGAGAGAGAGAGAGAGATGGGGAGAGGAGATTCAACCACAAAAGAGACAGTAGCTCTTCTACTGCTTGCTAGCGTCATTTCTATGGATACCGAGAAGACGTTCACGGAAAGCAACGGGGGGTCCCGGGACAATCCAACGACGAGCATGGGCTGCAAGAGACGTAGAGCTTCTTCGAGTTTGAGGCCACGGGTGTAAGAGCAAGAGAGAGAAGTAGAGAAATAAAGCCTGCAGGGTGCGGCAATAATCGTTAAAGCTCTACGTGGCACTCTGCGAGAATTGGAAGACCTCTTCGTCTTTGTCCTTCCTTCTCTCTCTCTCTCTCTCTCTCTCTCTCTTTCTATCGTATTCGGTTACTATCTTTTTTCTTTACTCTGTCTCTCTCATTCTCTCTCTTATTACTTTCTCATATCTCTCTCTCTCTCTACTTTCTTCTTTTTTCCAGCTTCTTTTTCTTTCGCCGTCGAGTATTTTCACCTGCTATCGCTGTTTGATTCTGACTTTTTTTTCATCCCCTCTCCCTTCCACTTCTGTTTCTTTTTTGCTATTTCGCCTCGCGTTATTTTAATTTTATAGCCTTCGTGAAAAATGATTTATCGACGCGAATGAGCTTGGATGTATAAGCTGAGAGACTTTTGCCATTGGAAATAAGAAAAAGAAAAAAAGGAACGGCGCGGAAACGTCGGTACGGATGGATATCGCGAAATATGGTTAGAAAATCAAATTTAACGTACTTTCGATGCGTAATGAAAAATTTTAATATTTTAAAGAATACTTCAATTTTACTTATTCAATTCGTATGCATATCGAAATTTTCACTTTAAACTTCAATTCAATCTAGAGATTTGCATTTTAACATTTGAATTTTAATGTTTAGATTTAAATTCTGACGATTTTACGTTTAAACCGTCGACTTCTTACGTTAAATTTTTTATTAGGTAAACGAGAAACTTCCAAATTGAAATATTGATTAAGGAATAATAAATGTCGGTTATCAATAATATGGATATCTTTTAAGGTGAACCTTTACGAATCAAAAAAATAAAAATTGAATGTATAAATAACCATTGCTCATAAGGTGAATTTAAACTTTTTTATAATAAAGAAAACCGTATTTTATTATTTTCTGTGATAAAACATTCTTTAAATTTACGTATATACACTTCTTAGTAAAAATATAAATAATAATACTTTAAGTATAAATTTGTATTTTTCCATTAATCGAAACGAATTATAGAAATCATTAAATCGTCCGAATTTTCTAATCCCGTAATCAATGCCGAAATCATTATTAATCATAAAGCACGGTATAATAATGTATCAATTATAAATTCACCATCGATGTAACAATCGCTCGTTAAATTACCCTTGGTATTCGACTGCATTGCAATTTCGTTAAATTCAATTATTAGCCCGGTACAAGCAGCTGCTTTTACTCTCAAAATCCTATACGTGCGCGCGTAGGGATGTGTATGCGGAAGCTAGTGGTAATCAACGCTCTTTATGCATATGCGTGGCTTTCGAACGAGTCGAATTAAGCCGTGCTCATTAAATTCCCTCGCTGCGTTTGTGATTCTCTCTCTCTCTCTCTCTCTCTTTCTTGCTTTTATGCGATAATGCATTTATCATGTTTTTCTTTTTCTAACGTCTCCCAATGTAATTGCACGTATCTTTCTTTATAGGAAGAAAGAAAGGGAGAGAGAGAGACAAAGAGTAAAACATAGTTTGCTGCGTTAAACGAGTTACATGCTGTAAAATCGACTATCGAAAACCGCAGACTCTTATACGATGCAGCCCCAAATGCGAGCGCATAATCGCACGCGCAACTTTGACCGATTTGCGTAATCTCTCCTATCCCACTCTCAACTTTATAATACGGAGAAAAAAAAACGCGTTTATACGCTCGACGGCTTCGACGTATCTCAACGTATATACAGCGAGGTGACGTTTATAATACGCAGATGGTACAACGTCCGAAGATATAGCAGAACGCGGTAAAATTGTTGCCTCGCTTCTTTACGAGCTTTTTATTCGCGACGGGGGTTGACGTTGAAAAGGAAAAAGACGGACGAGTACGGCGAGAGTTGCTAAAAGTAAAAGAATCCGAAAGGGAGGAGAAAGAGAAACGTTTGCTTTTCATGGATGGATTATTTTTGCTTTTTTTTTTTTTTTTTTTTTTTGTAAGAATTTTTTGTGAAAATTGATATCGAATTTGATTGGAAGTCTATTTTTAAACATTATCGTCGAATATTGAATTTAATGGTAATGATAAAATACACATTACGATTTATCTACTTTGAATATGAAACGAGTATTAATTTTGTAATATAATATTACGTTATAATATTTTCGATAAATATCTTTAGAGTGCCATTATGTTCATATAAAGTATTGAATATTTATACAATCTTCATACAATAAAAAAAAAAAAAAAAAAAAAACATTATTTTAAAAGCAAATATACCGACGACCGATACGTTAATCTTACATCAACATAATTAAAAAAGATGCTCATCGAATTAGTAAATAAAAAATTAATGTCAATTATACTTATATTTCCTGGAAAAGAGTAAACATTAACAAAATGTAAATACGCCGTACAAACGTCGAATGGTTTCTTTGCCTTAACTTAGCGAGTATCCGTCGAGGCGAATGCATACTAACTTCTTTTTAGTTGGTTACCTACAAAACATTTACGAAAGTAGTAAATACTTAAAGACGTTCTTCTGGCTGTACGGTGGATATTTAAAAAAGAGTTTGTCCCATAAAGTTGTAAATAATCACGCGGTATACGAGTTGAATACTTTCCTTTATAAAGTTTCGCCAACGTAAATTATTAAAATTTATCCACAACGTAAATTTAAATTTATTATAACCGCGAAAAATGAAATGTAAATCAGTAGAAAGAAAAAATTTCGACGTTAAAGTACTTTTATTGAATCTAATCTACAATTCGCCGAGTTAATTTATTTAGTTAAATGAAATTAGCCTCACTTTGTTTATTCGATAACCTGTACTTGAATCTTATTAAGTATAATTCTGTAACAAATAAACCGAGCACTGCATTAACTAAAATTTCATTATTATCTCACACGATCTACATGTACGTGCATTCGGTTATTTAAATAATGAAATTTTACGAAATTATAATAACGAATCGATAAGTTTCCGTATCAGCAATATCACAATTAACGAATGAGACTCGATAAAATCAAGAAACGCTTGTAAATAGTTTAAGAAAATAATTTTATCGCAAATCGAAATTCGTAATCATGCATATACTCGTGACTTTTTAGGTAAAGAAGGGATAACAGATTTTCTTACGCACAAACACGAAAGATCCGTACGTGAATGCTCGAGCAAAGTTGAGACGTGCGACTAAGTATCCGTTAAGTAAGGATAGCGGGAAAACAGGTTAACTGAGTCCTCTCGGGTTACTGAGAACAAAAGGCAAGCATTAAAGTCAAACTAAGTTTGTAGTTAGGATTACTATCAGCTACTCGCGTAGTTTCGCTAAGCAGTAATTAACAAAACTGTTAAAGTAACCGAATATCCATGCGTACGTATTCATGCGTACGTACGTACACATATATTGGCATATATATATATACGAGTATATATACCTATCTCGGGCGCTTATGAATATTCTTAACCGTGTGTCGGAAGTTTTTCCGATGGCGCTGCAACTCGTAAGCCGAACGAAATCGTCCGATGGAAGGAACGGGTAACGTTACGTATATAGGTATATACGCACGTTCTATCCTCAAAGCTCAAAATTATGCGCTCTTATCAATCATACGTACGTTTGACCGTATATAGCTTTAATGCTTACAATAAGAAAAGAGAGGGTAAAGTAAAACTGAAGGTATGATACGATACATAAAGTTAAGGAATGAAGAATATATATATATTTATAACTCGTAATATCTGTTATAAAGCATTCGTTTAATGAAAGTCTCGTGTTGCGTTATACAATGTAATAATACCCTTTTAGCGTTCAACGGTAGAAAAATAAAAATTTGATTCTTAATGATTCATCGATGATACGCGATATTAGTTCTCAATAAACTTTGAGCGAATATTTTTCAAAAAAAGATTGAATGCATATTTCGTATTGTTTGTTTACTTTAAAACTATTGCGAGATAAAATAATATTGAGAATTAATAATATTATTGTACAGAAAGAAATAGTTTTAAAATAAATGGACAGTATCAAAAGAAATCAAATTAGGCTTTCGTAAAAATTTTCCAGCGGTAAACAACTCGAGAGTAACTCCCCGCGTAAAGATAAGCCGTAAATCAGGAAAAAGTGGATAAGCTCAGCGTCGAGTCAGACACCTCGGCCATAATGATGAAATATCGTTGGCAATTTAATCGTAAATAAAATTACGACAAATTTAAATTACAAAACGCGGCATCGGCGCATGTGCAGTACTCAACGCACCTTTCTCGACAAGCGTACATAACGCGAGCGCGCGCAAGCGTTCGACCAAGTTGAAGATTCCCTCGGCTATGTGTACACACGTGTATATACAACGCGATAGGTGTATATGTGTATGCGAGTGCGCGTGTATGTTGCGCGAGCGCGTCTTGAATTTTAAGCGATCGTAAGCAATAAAAGCGGTAAAAGCCTTGCGTTAGGATCGATCGTACGGGATAATAATTCATGATTCGTGGCACGAGACGGTCCCTAATAAAATATTAGCACATCGGAGACTCGCGACATCTAGCCGATATTTCAAAACCCCTCCGCCAACTGAAGGAGGAAAAAGACGTACACCGATGGTGTTGAGTGAGCCAAGTGTACGCGGATACGTACACACGCTTACCTACGCCATATCGATGTGATAAAAGCAAGAGGAGACGTTGAAGCATACGCTCGTTTCCTTTTTTTTTCCTTCTTTTTTTTTTTTTTTTTTTCTTCTTTTTTATTCAAGATGGCTACATGCGTATGTGTGTGTATGTGTATATATATAAGTGCTTAAAAAAGCCAGAGCTCCATTATTCCCGAACAATAACCATTACTTCCCTCTCGTACGCGCGAGCGCGCGCAAGCTCCTTATTCTTCTTTTTCCCCACTTCTTTCTTCACCTTTTCTCCTTCTGTTTCGTGCCTGCATTTCTCACCAACGAATATATCTTATTTTTTTCTTTCCTCTCTTGCTTTTTCTTCTTTTACCTTTTTTTTTTTTCTCTTTTTGCTCTCTTAAATTTTACGAATATTTCTCAATGATTCATCGTTGATCATCGTCCGAGGTTTTACGAAATTTTCATCAGATTTAATTTATGAAAAATTTTTTTTTTTTTATCTTTGTGGAAAATACAGTTTTTAGATTCTGATTATGAGAAAATGAGTTTAAATAATTTTTACGTTAAGCTTGCAAATAAATAAACTTTTAATCATTTTTAACAAACATTTTGTTGCAATAAAAAAAATTTGTTTTTAACTTGATATTAAATTTAATAAAATTTGCAATATAATAGTTTGGAAATAAAAATAAAATTTTTATTGAAATGAAATTAAATACAGTCGAGTTATTTTCTATTTTTAATACAACTTTTGTTGATTTAATAATTGCTCTGCGTATGTTATAAAATATTTTATTGTAAATAAAGTATTTCTAGGAATTTTTTTTTTAATTTGTTTTCAATCGAAGCAAATATATTTATGTTTATAATTACAATTTTCCATTAATAGGATAATTTATGTAAAATTATAATTATTATTTTTTTCAACTGAACAACGTATAAATTCAAGATCAATATTAAAATATAATTAAAATATAATTAAGTAGCTATTCACAATATTTCTAATTTTTAAATTCTCTTTGCAGTGCTCTTTGCAGTTATGAAAATTAAAAGAGTCACAAAAAATTGTTAACTGCAAAATAAAATTAAAAAGTGTAATTTATTATTCAATAAAATAAAATTTTTTCCCCGAATAATTTAAAAATCGTTAAAAAGACATTTACTAAAAGATTTCTTGTTATTAACATTGTTCAGGATAAAATTTTTCCGATCAACTGCATTTTTTCCTTTTTATTTTACCCGTAGTAGAAAATTTTTAAGAATTTTTTATTTATATGAATGTCAACGTTGGGAGGCATCGAACCATAAAATCTGAATTCTTTCACAAATATGAATTCGTATATATGTGAAAGTGAATGGAAAAAAATTTTAACGATAACATCTTGTAATAAAATATTGTTGTCAGAAATGCGTTTGCATATTAATGTAAACAACGAAGAATAAATATAAATGATACACAAGATAACAAGAAAAAAAAAAAAAAAGAATCGATTGAATGTTTAGAATTATTTTTGTGAGAAATGTTAATTATTACGAAAAATTAAATATTTAATACGAAGTAAAAATTTTTTTTGGATAATTTTCAAAAAGTGTACAGTTTTTTATACTTAGTCAGTCCTTTAAAACCAATACTGAAAAAAAAAGTTAATATCGGAATACTTTTTTGACATTTTTTTTTGATATAATGTTTTCGAGAACGCTAGTAAACAAGTAAACAATCGTTGAAAAACAAACATTTCAAAAACGCTTCTATATACCTTTCGAGGCTAAGGGGAGAGGGTATTCCATATTTGCGTATGCTCATGAAAATCCTTTCATTTAAATAGTTATCGATACTTTCTGCACAATGGCATCGTTACACTGCATTTGCATAAATCCATTGAGAATGTAGAAGAACTGATATATCGATTAACAAAAATCATGAATTTTTTTTTTTGGTATAAGGAAGGAATTATAAATTATTATTGGATATTGATAAATTCTTTTTTTAAACTTTTTAAAATCATATGCTAAAAATAATGACATTCATTTGATTGACTAAAAAAAAAGTCTTTTTATAAAAATAAAATTTAAATAATACTTGAAAATCTTTCCAAATACTTTTTGACAAATTTTTCAATACAATATACAATATGTGAAAATTATTTTCACACTTTTCTTACCATATATCTTTACGAGCTTGGCAGCAGTGCCAATTTAATTTTTGATATACCTGTTGATATTATATACAGTTTTTATTTTTTTTATTTGAATATTTTGCCCGAAAAAATTACTTCGGTTAATGTATAAAAAAAAAAAAAAAAGAAAAAAAAAATCGAAATTATAATCGATAATATTCCTTTTAAACAATAAATTTGAAAATAGCGTGAATTTTAAAAAGTCATAATGATCAAACTTTTTAAAAATAATTTTATATGTATCGTTATAATAAGTGATATCATTAAACCTGTACATTTAAAAAAAAAAATAGATAAGATGAACTTACTATTAGAAGTTTAAAGATACACTCTCTCCAAAAACTATACTCAACGACAGACTAGCTCTATATCTCTGGTAGTCTAACCGAAAACTCGATCACACCTCCTTACCTTTTGCATTCAAAGACTTTGATTTTTAAAGCGATGGAAAAAAAAAACGTTTAGATAAAGAGGCGGAACGAAGAAAAAAGAAAAAGAAAAAGGAAAAATAAGATAGAGAAGAAAATGTTGCGCGAACATCAAACGCTCAGGAGCCTTGTACTTTCAGCTTCTCGTCTATTTTTCTTCTCCTCTTTCTCTCTTTTTTCTTTACCGCTACAGTAGACTGCACAAGCTCACTTTACACGTACGACGCATGCGTTTATTCATCCCTTCTACATTTTATCCTACGACGTCCTTAGTTTCCTCTCCCTCTCTATCTATCTCTCTCTCTCTCTCTCTCTCTCTCGATTTCTCTCTCACTCTTCCACTTTTCTGTTCGTCGCTTCTCCTTTACTCGACGCATCCTTTCCGCCCACTTCTCTTTATGCTTCGGCCCCTTGCACATATGTACATACACGTGCGTACACATACATTTGCGACGCGCTTTTTCGTCTCTGTCTCTCGCTCTTCCTTTATTTTGGAAGCGCCGTTTCTCCTTCCTTCTGTCTCCGTCTCTCTCTCTCTCTCTCTCTCTCTCTCTCTCTCGACCTTTAACATCTTTCGTAATTGACTGCACCATCTTCCCATTACCACCTCACACCGCGAGAAGAAAGGAAAATTGAAGAGAGTAAGAGAGATAGAGAGAAAGAGAAAAAGAGAAAGAGCAATAAAAATGCGAGACGACGAGAGACACAAAAGATAGGTAGAGAGGTTGGAAAAGAAGAAGGGATAAGAAGGAGGTCCTTGTAAAAATTGCAAGAACGCGGGCGTTAAAAAGAAAGCAGAAAGAATGGAAAGGGGATGAGGCAACAAAGTGGGTGATAATGGATAAGGAGAAGAGAAGGTGGGAAACGAGTTCGGGGAGGAAAAAGAAGTGCGAGTGTACAGTTGCGCGGATCGGCTGTTCAAGTTGATTAGATGAGAGCTTTGGTGTGAGTGTGTCTGCATATAAGTGTGTACACATGTTTACGTGCTCGGTGCTTTTAAGGACCAATTGTTATGCCAATCTTGTGAGTGGTGGCGTCACATTTATATACAGCGGGACAGGGTGACAGAGGAATTTTCTTTTTTTGTTTTTTTTTTTATTAAGGCGCCGTGTATTTATTTAGGAAGAGTGCGGCGCCCTGTTATTTATACGGCTTCCTATATACGATGAATGTCTGCACGGTTGTTTGAGTTTTGATCGGATTTTCTTTGTAACCGATATACGTATATACGTGTGTCGCACGTGTGTACGTGTAAAAAAAGTAATATTGCTTATTGCGTCGTGTCGAATTTTTTATTGTTGTTATTTTTATTTTCGGTAAATTAAATAAAAAAATTTTCATGGGTAACTTCCTTCTTTCCTCCTTATTTTTGTTTCTTCTTTTTCCTGTTTTTTTTTTTCTATTCTTTTTGTTTTTGATTAAAAAATATTCAATTACGGCGGACTGAAATTGCAGCCAACGTTGCTATGCTGTACTACTTCTACATTGTTACAGCTATTTTCAATTTTCTTTACTCAAATCTCCTTATATCTAATAATGTAATGTATCTCTATGACATACTGTAATATTATTTCCTTCTTTTTTTTTTTTTTTTTTTTGAATTCTCATACGAAAATGATTATTTAAAATAAAAAAATTAAGATTCTTTTAGCTTGACATTGTATATTTTTGGTAAACAAAATATTCTCACAGGTACAAATTTGTCAGAGCGTGTTAACGGTTTTTACCTTGAATGCTTTTAGATGTAAAAAAAAAAAAAAAAAAAACAAAAATCGATTATTGTGTAATACCTTAAAAATATATTTTCATCTTTTAAAAATTTACTGCATTATTTTGAGACTTATTATATTATATTCACAATAATTAACACTTAAGTTCTCTATGCGTCAATTATTTAGAATGGTATATTCATTCGGCGAAAAAAAATGCTTAAATAAATATTAATAATATAATAAAAGATTCTTGAATATTAATTGAAACATTAAACAGCTAAAATTTCGATAAACATTAGTTTCAAGTACCGAAAATATTATTTATAAAATCAGCAGATTATAAAAATCCAATTTACATAAAAAATATTCACGGCTACTTCGATACGGAAAATCTTGAAAAGTCAAGCGTTAAAAAAATTTCACAACGGCTTGTACACCATTTAAGCGAATGAAAAGATCTTAAAAGAAAAAGAAAAAGATAGAAAATAAGCGAGAAGGAAGAGCGGCGAAGGAAAGCGGAAGAAAAAAAAAGGATAACTACGACGACAAGGAGAAAGGGGAGAATGAGGAGGGTGAGATCGCCGCATTAAAGGAACAGTGTAGATAAGAGCTGATAGAGTATAGCAAGTGGATGATAATAGATAAAGAGAATGGGTTGAGGGGCTATATATATATATCGCTTGTTGAAATAGATTAGAAGATGGCGAGATGCTAATCTTTATCGTTGTGGCTCTATCGATTTCTTGGAGAACAAACAATTTGTGTACGTTAAATATCGTTATTCACTTGGCCTCGTAAAATTGGATAGAGGATTTATTAATATTGCATTGTTTATATTTATGTTTTTATTGAGCGTCGATTGATAGAAATTACTTTTTTAAAAAGTGTAAGAATCGATCGAATGTTGAAAAAATAATGGGGTCTCGTGAAATGCTTGTGAAAAAATTCGGCGATTATTTTTGCGTATCATTTAAAAATTAATTTTGATATTGTTTCAATTTATTATCGACCAACAATAGTGACAAACAAGTTTTCAAATATGCATTTTTATAGTATTTTGTAAAATTTTAAAATACTGCGTGGTCGATTATTTTTTTTTTTTTTTATAAAAATTCGAAATATTCAAATTTGAATCAACAGGGTTTGAGATTAAAACTTTTACTTGGATGAAAATTCAGTTGTTTGAAATTCAGAGTATCACAAGTATTTACGAAATTTATTTGTACGAACCAATTGAACGTTTGAAAAAATTTCAATAGAGAGTTAAAGTTTCATATTGTTAAAAATAATACGATTAAAAGTTTATATTCATGTTTTTTTTTTTTTCTTTTGCGACAAAGATCGACTCCTGATGTAATAAAGAGGTCGACTTTTAAGACCATGGAAGTCAATTTTTATTGAGAAAGTGAATGGGTATCGAACATCGAAGTCCTTTGTTTTTCTTTTTTCTTGAACGTGTCCTATTTAGATAACTATCGAAATTGAAAGATTCTATTATTGAAAAAGTTTTTTTTTTAAAACAAAAAGCGGCAATTTCACGTGTAAAAAAAAAAAAAAATTTTTTTTTAATCGAAATACGTACATCCGTATTCATTTGTTTATTATAAAAGTACATTTTTTATGAAGATGCCGATATTTTTTCTCGTCTGTTTTATAAATAAATACAAGAAATTTTCTGTCTATTTATTTATTATCATTATTTTTTTTTTTTTAATTAAAATTCATTTTTATAAATAAATAAAACAATTGATTAAATTTCATACATAATATTTAATTCTTCGTTAGCAAATAAAAAAGAAAATAACAAAAAAAACAATTTTTCATTAAAATTTGATTTTCATAATTGTAATTGAAACAAGAAAAAGCTTGTTTAAAGCAAAAAAAAATGTTTTTTTTTTTTTTTTTTTAACAACTTAAATAACGTACATTTATACAAAATATTTCGAAATGTACATTTTACGTTCGTTTATAAAAAACCAAACACAATCGCTAACGAATTTTATGTATCCCCTGCTTATTGTTTACACGAGAAGCGGAAAATTGAAAGAATAAAAAAGGCAACATCCGTTAACTCGCGCGAGAGTCCGAAAAGTTTTCGAATCGAGCTCGCGTTACCAGAGACAAAAATACACAATAGTCCGGCGCATCTTTTCTGTTTCCGGAAGCAGCTTGCTGCACTCGATAAATAAAGCAACGCCTCGTAGCTTCTTCTACTCGTCCCAGGAGAATCGCGAAGATATGAAGATTTCGATAACGCGTCGAGAAAACGACGCGGATAGATTGCGCGGATACGGGGCCGCCGCTGTCGTCGTCGACGCCGCCGCCGCCGCTACAGAAGTTACAAGAAAATATGCAAGAAGCGCGCGGAAAGAAAAGACAAATGTGTGGGAGGGGAACGAGGTAAGAAGCTTTTGAAAGAACGTGGAAAATGAGAATGAATGCCATAGGATGAGGGAAGAGAAAATAAAGTAACGGGGAAGAAGGAAGAAATGAGAAAGAGGGGAAAATAAAAGAGGACGAAGCAAAGGAAGACAAAAGGAAACGCGATAAGACGCTCGCGCACTCGTTCTTCTTTCCCTCTCTCGTTTTTCGTCTTCGTCTACTTGGATCGTTCTCTCGAGCTCGAGAATTATAGAAATGGCCGACATTTTAACAAGGATAAAAGATCAACTGTAGTATTCTATAACCGTGACTGTAATTTTTTTTTTCTTATTCTATCTACATCGCGGTACTTTGCGCTGGTTTTCTTTCTTTTTTTATTCCATCAAACGTTTTTTCCTATTTATTAATTTCAGTAAAAAATTTAAAGCGTGATTTTTGTTTTTCATTCTAATTTTAATCGTTGATATTGTTGTCGACGATGTAATTTACGTTTGATTGATGTAAAGTTAAGTATGCACATCTTCATAAGACACAGGTACCGTAACGATTTGATACACCTGTATGGAAAACATAAGATATATTGACGTTAAATGACGTGAAAAAAAACTAAATTGCATTATAGATAGTTTGATTAAAATCTACAAAATTATAATATTATAAAATTGCTAAAAACTTATTGGAATACGATGATAAAAAAAATAGGAAACTTACTAAAATGAAGCATTATTTACAAAAATTTTTTATTAATTAAAAATACAGTCCTTTACATTATCAAGCTTTATTAGAAGTTTGGTTGAATTTAATTACTTCAATTAATACTGACGCATTAAAAATTTTTTAACTAAAGTACTATTATGCCATAGAAAAAGTACGGCTTAAATACATGTCAAAGCAGTTTTGTAGCATTAAATGTATTTATACTCCGCGATATTTATAATGTCAAAGGAATTTTAAAATGTTGTTAAATAAGTTCATATTCTCTTTTATCGTAGAGATTTTTTAATTTCACTTTTCTATATTTAGAATCATGGAATTAATACGAGAAAAAAAATTGGAATAAAGTACTTGTAAATTAATTATTGTAAAGTAAAATCTTAGTCAAATCATTGTTGATATTAAAAGTTGATTGTCTATTATAAATTATCATTACACGCAGTGCACAAAATCAATTTCGAGGCTACTTAACGGTTATTAGTATTAACAAATCAATATTTAATTATTTATTCTCTTTTACTTAAAATAATCCAATTTGTTTGAATAATTTCGACGTTACAAAAAAAAAAAAAAAAGTAAATTTAAAACTCAAAGATTTATTCAGAAGGATTATTAGTTAGCATACTGATTTTAACACGTGTTTGAATTACTGAAGTAAATTAAGCACCAAAGTGAATACGAAGGGAACCACAAAATTTAAAAAGCGAATAATTTTTTTGGAAACCTGTTTTTTTGGTATTTTCAAATAAAAAAGGATAAGTCAAAACGAAAAAATTTTACTTCAAATATAACAAGATTCAAGGGAAAAAAAAGTAAAGTGTGTCCTTCTTTTTAATAATCCGTGACATTAAAAAATTTTTGCCGGCTTCCATAAAAAGATTACTTTTGGTGGAAATAATAAAGAAAGAAGTGAGTAAAAGTAAATTTAAAAAGCATATAGCTTCCATTATGAAGCCAGAAAAAAGTCATAGATTTTTTTTTTTACTACATTTCCAAAAAACAAAGAAAAAAAAAAAAAATGTTCATAGTTAAGAATCTTATATTTACTTTTATACACGATTCGATTTATTATCATGCTTTTTTTTTCAAAAAAAAAGAAAAAAAAAAAAAAATACGTTTACTTATTAAAACAGATATTTTGAAAGAATTTACCGACTAGATTCTATCATATCTAGACTCTCAACTTCTCCTTTCCTTAATCGAATTAAACATAATAAATCGGATGTAATTTCTGCAAAAAAAAAAAAAGAAACAAACAAAAAAGAAGAAAAAAATATTTTGTCCGCGTTAATTTTCACAGAATCAGACTTTAAAGAAACATTTATCAAAGAATTTTTTTTTTGTGTTTTCTCTTGAATGTTTTTTCAAGCTAATCTCTAACGAAACTCGCGTCAAAGAGTTTCTTAAAGCTCATTTAAACGGTATTAATAATTTATTCGCAACTTTTTTAAATTTTTTAGTTTATGAATATACTTTTCTCCTTTCACCCTCTCCTCGCTCTATCCTTTCCTTTCTCCGTCCTTGTGAACGTCGGTTAAACTTTAGCGCAGAGAATCGTTAATAATGGGAAGGGATGGAAAAGCGGCGAAAGACGGCGAGATAACGACAAAGGTAGGAAAATATTTTAAAAATTAAACCGTCGCGCAAACGAGCCTGAATAAAAGAAGAGAGAGGTGAAAGACAAAAGGCGAGTCGAAGAAGAAAAGCGCGTTGATTGGGGGGAGGGGGTGGTGTCGGTTGACGCGCTTCGTCTCCTCCTAACCTTTAAGATACAAACTTCGCGGCAACGTTCGCGCGCATACGTATATATCTATACAATTGCGCGAGTCAACTTTTTTCCTTCTCACTCCAAAATTCGCCTCCATTCGTCAGACCGCAACAACTCATCCATCACACGGTTTAGGCGCCGGAGAAATAGAGAAAAATTCCTGAGTAGTATACGCGCACTTGTGAGACAAACACCGCGAGAGAAAGCGAAGAATTTTCTCCATCTCCCTCTTTCTTTCTCTTCCTTACGAGGCAAAAATCTCGCAGAAGGGCACGTATAGCGCGCTAGCAGCACGCGAAGAGGCGAGTCGGTGAAATTAAGGGGAAAAGAGTCCGCCTTTCGCCACCGAGAGAAAGAGGAAAGTTTAGCGAGAGAAAGAGAGAGAGAGAGAGAGAGGGTTAGAGTTTCTCTTACACTCGTCGCGTGCTACAGGAAGGAAGAAGATGCGCCGGCGTTTCTTTCCCGGCAGTACGGAAAAGTAAGTGAGCGAGCTGGAAAAAAGGGTGTACAAGTCTTCGAGTAAGAGGAGACTTGAAGAAAAGCAGGAATAAAGAGAGAATTGCATTGAAAGGGGAGGGAAATGGGGAGGGAGGTAGAGGTAGAGAGAGGTTAACTTGCTGCCGCTGCTAAAGGATTTTCTCCGACTGGAAAGTCGAGGTTGCTTTTGATTTTCGCTATTTTTGGAATGTTCCTTCGAGAGGACTTTGAAATCGCGATTAAGAAAATTCAATGTTATGCAAATTTTTTACATTTGGGTATTTTTCAAATACCGTTGAAATAAAAAAATTTTTAAGGTTATACGTTAAATATTTCGGTAAAATAAAATTTTTTCGAAGCTTTTAAGCGATTCTGTTGATGTATTTTTCTTTTTAATTAATTTTAGCACTTATTTTAAAATTTGCTCGTTTTTAAATATTGTGAAGGAATATTTTACATAAATTATTACATTTATTGGTTAAATTATAAAGCAAGCATTTATAAAATAATTACTACATATTTATTATTAACATTATTATTAACTACATAATTATTTGAATTTCGTAAATAATTCTGTGACCTAAATGCAATATTTCAAATATAAATTAAAAAATCAATATTATTTCTAACTAAATCATATGCTGTCTTCAACTAAAATTTATGATAAACTTCTGTCATTTAAATTTTGTTTGCATCGATCAATCATATTTTGCTGTTTTAACATATTTTTTTGCGGAAATATAAAATCAGAAATTGTTTATGAAAAGAAAATAAGTTAATAAAATGAAAAATTCCTCCATAATAATTTTCGATAATATATTCTGAAATCTTTCCTTTTCAGTTAAAATTTACTAGCCTTACAAACGCTTTTCAAAAAATAATTGTCATAAAGTATATATATATATATATATATATATATATATATATATATATATGTATATGAAATTTAACTTTTATTAAAAGTTTATTTCACAGCTGTATACAAATATCATTGTATACAAAACTGCTTAAATTTTAAAAAACAAAAAAAAAATTCATTTCAACTTTATGAAAAGCACATGTATCAAATGTGTTCGTTCTTTAAACCAAAAAATTCCAAATTCAGCGAAAGAAAATACTTTTCTTGAATCTAGAAAAACACATTTTCTAAAATCTTCGACATTACCACACGTCATTTCATACCTCGACACGGATCATACCAACGTAATAAACCTAAAATATTCATTCCTGCATACACGATGACAATGCACAAACTGTGTTTGTATATATATATATATATATGTATATATATATGTATGTATATATAAATAATCCGTTGCGAAATTCACCGAAAATACCGTCTTGAACTTTCGGCCTTGGCTCAGTCTGTAGTACCGGAGCAAAGAAGGAAGAAGAAGACGTCCTCGTCCAGAGGCCCGAAAAATTTCCGGGAGAAAAAGGGAAGCTGAAGAGAAAGCGAAAAAGCGAGAGAGCGAGAGAGTAGAATAGAGCTTGGGTACGCTTCGGTAAAGCGCTGAAGGAGAGGATGCAAGAAGACGGAGAGAGAAGCGGTTAAGGAAAAAAGCTAGGGCGGAGGAGGAGGAGGAAGAGAACGACGCTTCGGATGTCTCAGGCGGTAATCCGGATGAGCCTTTCCCACTCTTTCCACCTTCTCGCGAGAAGAGGAAGAAGAAGCCCACTGCTGGAGAAATCGACAGCCCGGAACGCTAAAGTCCCTAAGACGTGACGAACTGCCTCCTCCTGGAAAAGAGAAAGAGGGCAGGGAAGAGAGAGAGATAGAGAGAGAGAGAGAAACAGAGAAAGAGAAAAAGTAAGGAAAAATAAGAAGTAGAAGATAAGAGAACGCAGGGGGGGGGCAGAGAAAGAGAGAGAGAAAAGGAGATGGTGTCGAAAAGGATTAAGTACGCGCGGGCGCATCTCTCGCGGCGCAGGCACATCGCAATCCTGGCTACGCCGCTATGGAGGCGCACCCAAAGGATCGACTCCAACTGTCTGGTAAGCGATGCAGAATGGGTACACTTGAATTTTATCTTTTTTTTTTTTTTTTACATTATTTATCCCCCTCCCCCCCCCCTTCCTTTCTCTACTTTACTCTTTTTTTTTTTTTTTTTGACTCACTTCCTCTTACTTAAAAGCAAGCCTTTTCACATGGTAAATCGGTAGCCGTTGTGTTCGCCCTCCCCGATGTTTCTCCTCCGTCGCGACGTCGACGTGTTACGCGTTCGTCTGGATGAGGCTTTTTCTTCGATCTTGCGCGCGTTTTCTCCTACTACATTTTCAAGCCGCGCGATGCGAAGGAAGAAACATTTTTTCCTTTATCATAAAAATTACCGTGAAATTCAGGCTAATCTTCGGATGTTGAGTAATGTAGCGAAAATTGCCGTGACGTTAAGGTATAATGGAAATTGTGGCTATTTTTTTTTTTTTTTTTTTATCCTATCCTTTTTTCATTTTTATATTCATTTTGAATGCATGAATTTTTCTTTTTTCAATAAATTTAGCGGAATTGTTGAATATTTTGTCTTTTCATTCTAAAAATAATATTTGTATTGTATTTGGTTATATTGGATAAAGTCGCGAAAATAGTATCCATTGTTATATTTTTTAATAAAAAACAAAAAAAAAAAAAAAGTAAAATATTTGTGTTCAAATAAAAGTAAATCAAAATATAACTGTTGAAAAATCCGACTTCATAAAAATAATGTCAGACTATAAAATGTTATTTAACTTGTTTGACTGAATTAAACGGCGTTTAAATGAAAATTACACGATTATTTTTTGTTTTAAATAAATAACTTCCGAAACATTTTATACATTATTGTATACCTTAATCCTCTTAATAATTTAAGGAATTGGTTATATAAAACAAATTATTACGCAAAATTAACAAATTTTCTAAATATCTTTACATAAACTTAATTATCAAAAAACGTATTTATTAAATAATAGTATACAATGATTTAATGATATAAAATTAAAAAACTTTTTTTTCTTTTTTAAACTTATTCCTTTCAAAAAATCAAATTTAACTTCATTTACTTTCAAAGCGATTTTAAATTTTTCAAATATGTATACAAGCTAACGTAAAATATAAGATTTTACTCGTATTCTCAACTTTTATACAATAAACTCGAAATGATCGAGGCACAAGTTCTTGCTGACTTTTATTTGAAATGCAAGAATACAAAAAATATCGAGACAAGTTGCGGTACGTGACTTTGTCTTGGTGAAGTTCTCAAATAGACGAATCAAAATTCTGAAAGTTATTATTTTCTGCATTTACGAAAAAGTATATTTCGTCGACAGTTAAATGATTTTAAATGTTAAATTAATTTAAATTTCAATTAATCACCGATTTTGAATATATTTAATAACGTATTAAAAAATTTTTTATTTATTTTTTTCGAATTTTTTTTCTTCGGATAGAAGTTAGAATTCAATAATATCCAGTCGGACAGAGCCGTAATTTTAAATCGCCTTTTCGTAAAAGTACACACGACCCATTTCCGATAGAGTTATAGGACAGATTTTTCGAGGTCGGAAAAAAGCTGGAGCTCTTTTAAAAGAAGATTATGAAAATATTTTTCGCTAATTCAAATTCAACGAATTTAAATGCGGAAAGGGTCGATCATGAAAATTTGTTTCGAAAAATTTTCATATTCACATTTATGAATTTATAATTAATCAATTAATATTTTCACACGTTACGTGACTAATGTAAAATATAATAGTTAGATCGATTTTTTGGCTCTGCTACATTCGATTAATAAGTTTATAAAATATTTTCAGGGAAAAATAAAATCTCATCCGTATTGCTACATTTCCGAATTTCATTTTTTCAACAAAATCGTCAAAAAAAAAGAAGGTGGAGTATATCCTCCGAAAATCGTAAACGTTTTGATTTTTGCGCGAGAAAGTATCTATATATTTCATTTTTTTTACAAGGGGACAAGGAAAGGAAGTCGTGGAAAAGTCAAAGACGTCGCAATAAATTGCTTCATTGCGTCATTCGCATGCAGATTACGCAAAGTATACAAGCTTACAGAGGCGCGAGCATGTACGCGAGCTCTTTGGAATCTTATATATATATATATATATATTTCGTCGACGATATTCACATCGAGTCGTCTTTCTGTGTATCTGAACTTCTAAAACTTTCTTCTACTTCTTGTTCCTCTTCTTCTTCGCGGTCGGCTTCCTTCACTTTTTTGATATTTTCACTGCGCCGGAAACGAATCTCGCAACTTTCTCCCTTTAAATTTTCATCGCGACACGCTGACTCTCTCTTTCTCTTTCGCGTTGCTTTTACTTGCGTTGGCTCTCGAAAAAAAAAAAAAAACCTCTCGACGCGCACCGCTTCGAAAATGCATACGCGCATGGCTACATATATATATATATATATATATATATATATATGTATGTATGTATATGTGTATGTTTATATGTACGTATACGAGTATGTATGCATTTGTGCGTGTACGTGTTATGTACAAAAGCTTGATTGCGAACATTTTTGCGACACGACTAGAGAATTTACTTAGGGTTGGTTTATGCGAGCGTTTGGAGGATTAAAAGAAAAAAATTAAAATGAATCGTGAATCGGTTGCGAATTAATTGCTCGAAATCCGCTAACTCGATTTTATTTCAATCTTAAAGTAATCGATAAAAATTTTAAAACTTGTACGAATCAAACATTTTTTAAAATTATTGTATAATACGAAAGTTAATGTATAAAATACATTGAATAAGTATTTATTTTTTTTGTTTTCGACGAATTTTTAAAATTAACTTTATATTATCAGTAATATTTATTATGTAGGACACGATTATTTGTACAAATTAACTTTTAAACAAACTTTGATATTTTAAAATTACCCAATAATCCATATTCAAAGATAACATGATTTCTTTTACAAGAAAATGATTCGCGTAATTTAAATTATTAATAAAATATAATTGACAGTAACAAAACTAAGTGCTTTAAAGTGTGTCAAAAATTTTTTGTTGAATAAAACATGCATCGTGTTCATATATCTTTTTACGCGTCAAATAAATCAACGTACACACAGATTAACCAATATTTTTTTACCGTACAAATGAACAAAAAAACAAAATAAAACAAAATAAAGACCATTTTCCCCAGAATTATCATAGCTACTAACCGAGTAAACGCCGAAAAAAAAAAAAAAAAACATTGAAATCGGTAAAAGGCGATAAATAACACTTTATTACAAATACTCGCATCGAGCTTCTAAAGAGTAAGGGAGAACGGAGAGGAAAGGGACAATAGGTATCGCTTTTATTTTTAAACGCAGTAGGAAAGAAAAAGTCGTATTTAGCTGGTAACTGCAACAACGAATGCGCGCATATTTTTCATTCGTTATTCACGACTTAAACGAACTAATACCAACAGTGAGAGAGAGAGAGAGAGAGAGAGAGAGAGAGAATAACAGAAACAAAGAAAAACCAAACTGCGGAAGAGAGCTCGAAAGATATTAATTTGAGATTATGGATACTATGTTTCACTGGAGATCGTGGCAGGCAATCAAACGATCTCGTTATATTTTTTCGCGGATCGCCTCCTCTCTTCTCTTCTTTTTTTCTTTTTCTCTGCATCTACTTCTCTTTTTAGCTCGATTGCTTCGAATTCGCCAAAGGTAAAAAAGATAAAATGCAAGAGGGGAAAAAAAAAAGAAACACAACAGCGATGCCATTCGCGTACGAGCGAGAAACAAGAGAGAAAAAGATAAAAAGAGAAAGAAAAATGCACGTTCGCGCACATGAAAGCCAATACGCTGCGGGAACGAGAAAAACTTACTACTTCGTGTGTTATGTACGTCGTGCAGTGACATCCTGACACTATCGCGCGTAAAATCTTTTTGATAGAGATGATATAAATATTAATATCGTTTTTTGCAAAATTGCATTTGTAAAAGATTTTTATTTTTTCATTGTGAACAAGTCATTGTTTTAATTGTTAATTTTAAAAAATGTTTTAAAATTTGTTAGTATTTGAGAGGGGTAAAATTATTTTTCGTTGACAAATATTTTGTTAAAAAAAAGCGTTAAATTATAAGCGCAAGATTTCTTAAAATTTAAAATTAATTTTTAAACATTTTTTTTTTTTTTGTTTTTTCATAAATACAAGTTTGAAAGAATCTTAATTTTACGTTTAAATTTCATTAAAATAATTTAAATCCTTTACTTCTTTTTCAAAAAAAAAAAAAAAAAAGAAAAAAAAATACTGCACGCACATGCAAGTGCAAATTATTCCGTAACAAGTTTTGCGTACATTGCTCACGCCAAGTAAACACATCCACATTTATTCCATGAAACGTATATTCCTTTCGCATAGGCGGCACGCAACGTTTCGTCATTGCACGCCCAACAACTTAACCACCCGTTGGATGTAAGGTGCCAACGACTGTTTACCTTAAGCAATCGAACCTAGTAAGAGGAAGTGAGTGAGAGAGAGAGAGAGAGAGAGAGAGAGAGAGAGAGAGAGAAAGAGAGAGTGAGAGACGTAGAATCGCTATTGCAAGCACCTCGTGAAAGCTAAACGAGGAGTCGACGCTTCCGTACGATACCACCTTAACACTTCCTTATTAGTCTAAGAGGAATTTCAACAGAAAGAGAGAGAGAGAGAGAGAGACAGACAGAGAGAGTGGGAAAGATAAAGCGCGCACGATTGTCGCGACGCGATAAAAATCTTGTATGCGATCGCGCGTGATCTTCCACGTGGCGTAACGTTAAATTTTACTATCGTTAAATGTGCCTAGCAGAGAGAGAAAGAGAGAGAGAGAGAGAGAGAGAGAGAGAGGATGAGGATGAGGAGAGAAGGAGGAGGAGGAGGAGGAGGAGGAAAGGAAAGCTCGAAGAGAGTTTGTAACTACTGCGATTAAATTTTGCGAAATGAAACGTTACGAGTGGATTTCGGAAATTCGGTGTAAGTTTGTTGGTCGGAACGTTTAAGCGCACGCGTTATTAAGAGACGGTCCCGAGGAAAAGCTCATGCAACGTTTAAATGTGTATTTTGGAGAATCGTTAAACTCTCGAGTGCTTTTCGTATTTCGAATTAAATACTACGTTATTATGCGGAATATTTTGATAAAGTAAAAAAATTTTTATGCAAATAATTGTTTTATGCTTTGATTGTTATTTCGTTAAAATATTTTAAAAATTATTATTGTTTCACTGATAATGTTTGATGAAAATTTTATTTGAAATATACAGTTTATCGAAATATTATTTGAAATCTAAAATTTATCAATTTTTTCTTTTAAATAAGTTTTTCTTTATAGTAAACGTTATCTAAAGTTAATAAAATTTTATTCCTTTAACAAAAAACAACAAACGGTTTTTTTATCGTAAATACATACATCTGTCTTAAAATGTAACAAAAATAATATAAGGAGAAAAATAACTAGTAGAACAAAGTGTAAAATTCAGCTTGACAAAATAAAAAACAAATCGTCATCAATACATCGTCGTTGTGAAGCAACAAGACACGTCCGAACATAATTTTAAACTATCGAACGCGCGACTAACCCTTTATTAAACCGCATAAAATCTGAGTCAACAACGCGCGACACCTCCTCAACCCTCCTCCCTTTTCCCCCTTATCTTCACCCCGAAAACTGCAATCACACTTAAGATTCGAAAGCTGCGTCATCTAACCGCATCAGCGTCCGCAAACAAGCGAACGCAGACGAGGGGCTTGGGAGATTTCCTCGGTGTCTACCTACGTCTATATGTACGCGATGTAATATCCCGAGGGAGGAAAGGAGGCTTTCGTTTCACCTACCAATATACACATCCACATCTACACACGCACACACACACACATATATATATATATATATATACGCGTTCACCTCTATATAGTAGGTAGAATCAAGAGTAAGAAAGAGAGAGAGGGAGAGAGAGAGAGAGAGAAGGGAGAAGGAAGGGGGAAGGAGAACGAGGCGATTATATTCGAGTAGAGAAACTAAAGGGGGGCGGGGGGTGAGAAAGGGATGAGCTTAATTCGTCCCGAGGCGAGCGGAAGCCTTTAAGCTGTTTGAAATTCATTTCGCAGCCGCGGCCGTTCTCGGTGTCCCGTGCCGCTTTACGGGCCCGTCCCACCAAACGCATCAAGATGATGGCGCAACCCAAGGGCACGAAATCACGGAGATTCGATAGGACCGCTAGTCAATCGTGAGTATATTTATATATTAATGTATTTTTATTCACAAATATATGTACATGTATACATCTCGTTATTTCACTCGACGTTAACATTTTACGAAGCACGAGGAAGAAGGAAATGTTTCACGTCAAGTGGTTCGGTATGGGAATGCTTACTCGGTTTTATTTTTTCATCGTATCTTATGTATATTTTTCCTCTTGTACCTTGTTTCTTACGTAGATGTTCATACTTTAATGAGAAGTATCTTGTTGAGCGTCTCTCTATATCGCGGTGAACGCAAATTTACTTTGTTACGGTTAATAAAATATCGGGGATGTATAAAATTTTGACAATTGCGGATGTACCCTTTATATTTTTTTTTTTTTTTTCGTATCGTCGTTGCGAAAATAAATCTTGTACTGCAAATTGTATTTAGCGAAAAGAAAATTTTATTTGACATTTCTAAATCTCTACCGAGATATTTGTATACATAAATTCTATTAACTTTATTGCGCGGTTATGTTTTCCGTTTATGTTTATGAAAAATTTTATGTTTGTTTTGGGTGTGAATGTTCACAAAAAATAATATTAAAAAAAAATCTTCAAGTATAAAAATTTTACATGTTTTATTTTGTTAAGCTTCAAGTAGATACATATCAAGCGTAGTGAGACGAAATAATTTATAGATTAATTTTTTTTAAAAACCGTAAAAAAATTTTGATTATCTACTTAAAAGATTTCAATTATTTTTAACCTTCATAAAAAAAAGTCTAATCTTTTATCTTAAATATTTAAAATAAATACGAAAACCCATGTAAATTCGTCTTTTTCGAATAAAAATAAAAACGGATCTATTATCTTTCTAAAGACTTATATTTTTAAAAAATTCATAATTTCGCGTAAATCGAAAAAAGAAACAAAAAAAAAAAAAAAAAGAAAAAAAAAAAAAAGGAATATAAAGAAGAAAAAGATCTCTTATTCGTTTTAACTGCGGACTATCAATAAAGTCAAGCGGAGGCGAGAAAAATTTTACACGTAAACATACGAGCGGACTCTTTCTTTGTTTTTTTTTTTTCCTTTTTTTCTTGCTTTTAGCCGCGAAACAGTGCCGTGCAAGCCATTCGTGTTTACCGAAGAGCTCCGAGGGATAGAAAAGATTCCTATCTTTTAACTGGACCACTTGACACGATAGCCCCATACGTAACGTTGGCCTTGCCGTAGGCGCCACAGCTCGATGGAGTTTCCGAAAATTGCTTTCTCCCTCGTGTCTTCTTATCCCTTCCACCTTTACTTTTTTTTCTCCTCTTCCCTCCCCCCTGTATTCTTTTACTCTTTCTGGTTTTCTAGCTTTCATCTACGTTCCTTATTTTTTTGTTTCCTTTTTTCTTTCTTCCTCGCGTCATTCCTTATCATACGACGATTCTTCTTGCAGGAGGGTGTCGCTGCAATATCCGCAAATGCGAGAATCGGGAGCGGAGCCGAACAAGCGGCTCTTTGATCTGTCCCTGCCAAAAAAAAGGTTGGTCGCTCGCTTGCTACATTCTTTACCCGCGCTACGTGTTCCCTCTTTCTAGCTTTCGCTACGAAACGACCACTTCCTATCTTCGCTTCGCTCACCTTCTTTGCTTACCGACACATTCTCTCTTTCTCTTTCTTTTCTTTTATCCTTTCTATTCTTTTTACTTTTTATTTCCTTTTCTGATGGGCAAAGAATCTCAAACGACGCGCACACGCCTATATCCTTATTCTCTTTTGAATCGGCTGAGTGAGTTTGTCGAGTGAGTGTACTATTTTTAGAATGTCAGATTGAAAGATCTCGTGAGGTACTTCTATGTGGCGAGATTCGTCGGTGCCTTTTTTTTTTGTGTTGTCTAGCGCGAACGAGAAATAGCAGAGAGCCAAAGTAAAAAGAGAGAAAAAGCCGGAGACTTGAAGTCTTAAGAGAGTATGTCGACGATACATTGGAGATGCCATTGACAAGTGGAAATGAAATGCATTTGTAGTTAATAAAAAAAGCGTTTTTTCTTTATAAAAGACGTCGAAACAAATCTTTCAAATGAAAATTTTTATGGCACGTAATATGTGAGTTTCGAACAGTGCCACTTTAATAATTGCTAAGGAATATTTTATTAATTTTACAGTATATTAGATTTATTTTTCCACATAAATTTACATTGATAGCTATTACTTTGTTCTTTCGCAAGTAAAAATTTAATATTTCCAAATTAAATTACTTTCAAGATTATAAAAAACAAAAAATTACTTACGAAAATTACTAGTGTGTAGCGGTAATTAATAATTACAACGTCAGTCAACTTCCATAAGTTCATTAATACAATGTCAATGACAACCACGTATTGAAACAACTTCGTCCTTTTCAATTCTACCTCTCGTATGAAATTCATCAACAACCATTAAAAACGTCAGAATAAATACACGACGTTAAGAATCTCGCGTAACATTATCTCATTATGAAAAACTAAAGGCGGCCGCTAAATAACGTTGAACATGTAGGCGTAAACATACACATACATCACCGTGACTCTTGGTGCTATTTTCCGGACGCCTGTGCCCCTAATGCCTTGTCTCTTGAATACTGAAGTCCCTCTATGCGAATAATCAGATTATTTACATCCATCTGCGATATGCGATACGGTTAACAGGATACTTGGAATGGTACGCTTCTCTTGTAGATGATCCCACTATACCGCGTCTCTATCTTCTACTCAACTCTCTCTCTCTCTCTCTCTCTCTTACTTGTAATGCATCTAAATACGTACAGCAGCTATTGGTAGATAGCTAGCTTCGGTTACATTGCAGGTTGCTAAGGATAATAATATCTGGAGTGGGTTTACGCTGAGATCTAATGGTCAATCAGTAGCGCGCTTAAAAAATATCAAGAAAATGTTTTGAAGATGGCACGCTTTTGAGTGATAAATTTATGAATAAATTTTTTTGATATGTATAGTTGTTTAGGGAATGAATTCAGATTATTATCAGTTGCTGGAATATTGAAATCTAATATCGTTTATATTCTCATCTAATATTGTTTTGAGATTATTTTTTGTAAAATTATTATCAATTATCAAACTGTTTCGTTGAAGATATCGCTGTAAAATTTCCATTTCTATTCTTTAAATTTACATTTACAATAATATTTTAGAATATGTAAAATTCAATTAATAACAGCAAAGAAAAATAATGACAGATAAAATAACCTTATAAACCATAATATTTATTGTAAATCGTATTATTTTACAAAGTATCTCATTTACAAAATAATGATTTTAATTAAACGCTGAGAATGTTAGCTAAACATGACTTTCTACTCCAGGAAAATGGATTGAATACTCCAATTTACAGTTCATTATAATTATGAATTTACCTTTGATATGCGAATTTCTCGAAAAATATAATTACAATCTACGCACTGGCATCTAATTTGATTCTTAAAAGGATAAAATCATTAAAATAATTTTTATAAAATCAATTACTCGAATTTATCAATAATATTTTATTATTGAAAATACAATGATTGCAAATTTATTTTAAATTTCGTACATTTTAAATTTTAATAATCTTAAAATGCATTATTAAAATTATATCAATCGAAACAACTTAAACGTATGCTATGAATTTAAAAAAAAAAAAAAGAAGAAAAGAAAAAATCAATTTGCTTTGTAAATTTATCAGCTGTCATCGCCATTAAGTTAAAAAGCATGCAGTACGCTTGCACAAGTTAATAATTTAAATAAAGTGTATGGAATTACAATGCGCATTAACAAAAAAAATATAATTAGCCAGAATTTCTGAAAAAGAGAAAACTTTGTTAAAAATAATGTTATTTAACAATGATTTAAACTGTACGTAAATGTTTTTAACAATCTATTTATAAAATTTATATTACAGCAGCTCAATTTGTGTAATTGTTAAAGTTCTGTCATAATTTTTTATAAACTTTTCCGACAAAATGCCTCAATGAAAGGATAATAAATCCTCGTGATACATATTACGTTAAAAAAAAAAAAGAAACTTTAACAAAATTATGTTAAAATTAAAAATTTAATATTAATATTCAAATCCTTTATTTTTTTATCCCATGGCGCATCGATGAATCGGTTCGATGCACCGCGTGCATTAATAATTAATAACCCACGTCGACCAATATCGTAATCAAAACTTTTCGTGAAGTTCAACTTCGTAAACGAATAATCAAGGCGAGAAAATGATTAAAAAAAAGGAAACCTCGCTAAGAACAATTTTTCCTCTGAAGTAATAATGAACTTAGTAGAAACAAAGTTTTCAGAAGCTTTTCCTCAAATCTTTATATATATATATATATATATATATACGTAGACGCAAATATGTAAAGGCACGTATGTTGGCAAAGAAATAACGGGCTAACGTTTGCGAGTCCTTCCGTGAATTGAAAATTTAATAGCTTTGTTGGTGTGCGGTAAAAAAAGTTGCTTTCATTCCGATATTAAGAAGTCTAATGATATTTTAACGCTTTCTCGTTAACGCTTAATTTATAAACATAAAGCGAAAATAATTTTATTTATAAATTCTTAAATACGAGATGCTTGAGAATTTACGAAATTTAATTTTTAAATGAAATTTCGCATAATATTTAAGCGCTCAAAATGTTTCGCTTTATTATTACATTTTAACGCGAAAGCAAATTACGCATCTGAGAATTCTATAAATATAAAATAAATAAACGCCGTGATATACGTAAATTATAGAAAATTAAAACCTTTAAGGAACAGCGATTTGTCTGATACCAAAAAAAAAGTAAAAATGAAAATTAAAAAAAAAAGCTGACGTGCAGTCGATACGCACGTTTTTCATTTCAGTGACAAGTACAGTAATCGTAAATAGAAAGCGAGGCAGTATGAGAGAGAGAGAGAGAGAGAGAGAGAGAGAGAGAGAAAGTAAAGGTAAGTCATTAAGCTTGGGCAAAAACAAGTTACAGGACGACAAAAGAGAAATAAAAAAAAAAAAACGTCGGAAAGCCATTATTTTCTAACGACACTCCCTATTACAATGGGAACGCGTTTGTGCGATGTTTAAGTGACAAGCGTGAAAAGAAAATGAGCGCGTTTATGACGGAAGACAAAAAAAAATAAAATAAAATAAAAAAAAAATAAAAAAACAAAAAAAAATAAATAAATACAATGGTACAAACGTGACAGTCAATCGTTATTGAGAATGATTTCACAACAAATGAATTATTAAGTTCATTAGTGGAAGAACTCGCGATAAGGTAAGTGGAAAATGAATCGTCTCGAGCGAAACGTTCAAAGAGGCTGATGTGGAATTTCAATTTCTCTCTCTTTCTCACTCTATCCTTACTCACTCTCTCTCTCTCTCTCTCTCTCTCTCTCTCTCTCTCTCTCTCTTTTTCTCTTCCAACGTCTCGGTCGTTGTCGTCGGCATTAGCGACACTCCGACAAAAGTATGTACACTTCGTAAAGTGTGCTGCAACGTGAAAGAGATAGAGAGATAGAGAGAGAGAGAGAGAGAAAGGAAAAGAGAGAAAGTTAAAAGAGAAGAGAGAGGTAGACAGATAGAGAGGGAGGAATCAGCGCGTTTGATTGTTGACGCGACTCGAGATTGCTTTCTTGCAGCAGCCGCCACCGCCCCCGAAGGCTCTAATCCCTCTTTCTACCCTCTTCTCATAAGTCGTTGTCACTTCTACATCTCTTTCTATCTCTACCTCTCTCTTTCTCTTCTGTTTCCCTTACTATACCATCGTATGTGCATGCTTCATCCCTCCTTTACGTCTTACCGTTTTGTGTCGTTTAATTTATGTGCCTAGCTGTGTATACCTCCTTCGCGTTTCTCTATCTTTCGTCCTCGCGCGCTCACTCTCTATCTCTTTCTTCCTCTTGCTCTTTTCGACGACTAGGAGGACGACGACGACAACTCACACCCGTGTGTCTCTCCGCTGTGCGCGCGCGCGCGCACCAGCAGTACATCTCAGCGTTTTGTCGTTTAATTTATGTGTCTTCTTCCCTCCCTCCTTCCCCTTCAGACTCTACCCTTTCCTCCTCCTCTTTCCACTTTCTCTATCTCACGCGCGCGCGTTTCCCACCGTACAGCCGTTCAATTTATGGTGGAAAAGGAGACGGAGGAGGAGACAAGCTGTCATTAGTAGGAAGGACGAAGCTGTCATTTAAAATATCTCCGAGGTTTAAATCAAAATTACAAATTAGTATTTCTTTTAGATATGATATATTGTAATGTTCGCTAATATGAGAAAGATGAATAAGTGAAAGAGAAACAGAGAGGGAGAAAAATTAAGCGAAGTTATTTATAATTATCGAGAATTAAGTATCATTAATTCAAACGATTATGTTACTTGCATCTCCTTCTCTTCTTCTTCATAAAACTTTTCACATTGGCTCGTCGATGTTAAACGATCTCTCGTTGTTTGCGAATACAAAACTCGTATGATTTCAAACGAAAATGGAATTTTAATCTTTGCCAATTATTATAATTAAAATTTTTTTTTACTTCATTCGGTGCAATTTACCCTTTAACGTTATCTCATAAATTTGATAAAAAAATTACGGTAACTTATTGTACTAAAACCGTTACCCAAACGAAAATAATCAGCAAAAGATTATTGAAATCGGTAATTACGATCGTATATCGCACGATTTGACAAATTATTTTTCGATTACCTATCGGCTGAGCAAAATTAAACCTAATTTTAGATTCTTCTAAAGGGGTGCGTTATAAATTTCGGATAAAACGCACGCGGAGCTTGTGAAAACGAACGCCGATGATCGGCAATTTTGCTCTATGAAGGATATAAATATTAATGACGGGATATATCTTGTTTGTATTACGTTACTCGTAATTTAACAGTAAATAAATACATTAGGTACATAGCTTTACTATGTATACAATACTTTGCGATGAATAAATTACGACTTCTGAATATCGGTGACGTGATAAAGATTGAAAATTGATTTAAATTTGATGTGAATTTTTATTTATTTATTTGTTTTTTTATTTTTTTATTTTTTTTTTTTTTCAAATTTAACGATTACGCGCCGCTATGCGTTTAATAAAACACATCGTGTTTAAATTGTAATAAATCAAATTTATAATCATGATGAAATATTTAAAGCTTTATAAATTTCATGACATCGCGATGAATAAACACATTATCGTTACTTTTTATTCGGACGGCACTTTATCAATTTTATTTTACGTTAAAATATCCGCATTTTTTTGATTGTTTCCTCGAAGCGCATGATGAAAGAAAGGATAGAGAGTATGAGAGAGAGAAAAAGAGAGAAAGAGAGAGAGAGAGGGAGAAAAGAAACTCTATTAAAATTTACAAGCTATTAATTTAACTTTATAACGATTCGTCGTAATGCGAGAAGTGTTACGTTATCAAAAGGTCTGAGCTAAAAGTCGCTAGATATTTTTCACCTTTGTATCCGTAAGCATGAATTTTCCAGCGAGAAAAATTCCAATGAAAGTTGCACAGCCGTGCATCTTTTACGTCCTATGAATTTTTTGTCCGTTAAGGTAGTAGTCGTTTTCGCAGAAAAATCTCATAAATTATGAAAAGCGAACCCAGAAAAGGAAACGCCTTGTCCCCCTCCCTCTCCTTTTTCTCCTCTACCCATCCTCCCTTTTCCTTCTTTCTTCGTAATCTGACATCTTTTTAAGAAAATCGACCGAATATGTACCAAAGAAGGATAAAAAAATTAAAAAAAAAATAAATAAATAAATAAATAAATAAATAAATAAAAAATGATAAAATAGAAAAAATAGAGAAAGGATCAAAGAAGTATTTCATTCATGTATGTTAAAAGAATGAAAGCGTGCGCGCAAACTTTGTATTTTTTTGAAATAGATTGCTAACGATGAAAAAATAAAAGAGAAAATCATACGCGTATAGTAAATCGTTCGAGTGACCCAAATTATTTAAAATACAAAAAAAAAAAAAAAGTTAATAAAGTGCGTTGAAAGTGTATACTAATTAACCATGGAGAAAAATTTTAATATTTCATCTCTAATTCACATTGGCCTCCATATGCGCATAAGAAAAGTCGATTAAAACATTTGGCCACGGCCTATTTTCCATTGTTAAAATTTTCAATATCTGCGTGTTATTATACCCGAATTTTACCTTGCGGCAAGGTTTCTCTCTTTCTCTCTCTGTCTCTCCTTTTCTTCACGAAATGTTTATTTCTAAATATAGTTCGAGACTATTACCAAGCAAAACGCATAAAACATTTCTGACGTACCGTATATCATATATTACTGCTATACAATCCATTTATTATAGAATTCCGTAACCCAAACAAATATCGTAAACTTTGCGCCGTTTTAACAAGTGAAAGAAAAAAAAACAGAGAAAGAGAGAGAGAGAAGAGAGAGAAGAGAGAAAAAGAATTACGTCGTATTAGAGTGAAGCTTTAATCGAATTTTAATGACGTGTTCTACACGCATAATGAGTTTCCCAAAGTCAAATTCAAGGCTTTCTCGTTTTTACTCCTTCTTTCTCTTTTCTTTTTATTTTGTAACAAAAACTTCCAGGCACGCTAATTAGCCCGCTATTATTTCTCATCATTTATATTCTTTGGTTTCTCGAGATTTTAAAAAGAGAATAAAATTAATTGCGAAAGAAGTTTATTAAATGACATTATTCTTATCATAGGAAAAAAAGTTTTCCAATACTATATTCTTTTTTCTTCTTTTTTATATATATATATATGTATACATATACGTATTTTTTTTCGGCGAGGCATTTTTTAAAAATTTTTATGTAACTTTTTTGACCTCTTTTCCTCAATGTAAAGTAAAATTTATTTAACGAGTTATATTACATTTATATTAGTGTATAAAAATACCATATATAAAAAAAAAAGTTGAAATGCTAATTTACTTTCTTTCAAATGATATTTCATTATTCAAAAAGACGTTTTACTAAATTTCTATCCTTCAACTTTGTTTTCCTTATATTACTATGTCATTTCTACTTGTACAAAATTATAATATATAATTATACTGTTTCATTTATCGAAAATATACGAGTATGTATCGCATCCATATAGAAATTTGAAATAATTTACAAATCGTCGAGTTTACAATTCCAATTTTGAAGCGTCGAAAAATAAGAAACTCCGACTAAACTCCTACCAACTCCTCAATCTAAACATTTTCATTATCGCAAGAAGATCAAAAGCAAAAGCGAGCAAAAGTTATTCGCGTCGCTCATCTTTCAGCTATACATAGCTATACTCACACGCGCAGACACTTCTCTCGACTAAGTCCGTCGTGTGCATATTCTCCGATCTAAGTTTCACTACGTCCCTCACTTTCTCATTGTCCCTTGTACTTTCTCTTTCAATCTCGGTGATGCTGATTCGCTCTCTCCTCTCTTGCATCCACGTGCATATCAAGCGAGGAAAAGAGAAAGAGAAAGAGAGATAGAGAGAGAGAGAGAGAGAGAGAGAGAGATAGATAGATAGAGAAGCGAAACTTTTCACTGCGTATACACACGCGCGTATGAACGCAGACTGCTCGATTCATCGCAAGAAGGGACGATAAGAGGAGGCGGGGGTGGCAACGCTTCTCCTCAACGTTGAAATTAAACGCGACGTACGCGCGCACTGGCGGAGAACAGACAGCAGCTAACCGCGCGCCCGCACATCTACACACGTATACACGTTCGCGAACATCTCTTGGTAGAGAGACGATAGAGAGGAGGAAGAAGTAAAATGGGTCATATGCGAGGGACGTGTGCGTCACTTTTGGGAAAGAGACACGAGAGATCGTGACGCGGATTTTATGTACGCGTCTGTTCTGAAAATTACGAATTGCGGGATCAACTACGTTGAGTGAACCGTGTTCTTTTTTTTCATTTACTTTTCTCTTTTTCTTTTTTTCTTTCGAGAATGTGATAGGATGTCGGAGTGATCCAGGAGATAGATTTGTTTTTCTTTTTATATTTTTTTTATTTACTTTTTTAGTCTTAACGATAAGTTGACTCTTTTTTGAAATTCAAAGTTAGAAGTATATGATAAAGATTCAGATTGAATAAATAAAGCATCGCTTTAAGGTATTAAAACTGTTTTTTTTTTTTCTCTCTTTGAACTCCATCATAAATATTTATTCTAATCCGGTGAATTTTGTACGCAAGGAAAATTCCATTTCTATTTCCCGAGTAGTTCATTTTTCTCGGTTTTACCAGAAATACTGGCGAATCCTTTTACAAGTAGTTTTGTAAATAATACATAGTTCCTTTTACCGCTAGTTTATCACGCCTGTATTTTAAATAATTCCATTCACTATTTATTTATTTTCATTCATCAAAAATATAAAATAATATAAACAGGTTAAATTTGTTTGACAAAACTTTTATTATGGTTAATAAAACATTACTTAAAATTTTTACAATCTATACGTATATAAATAAAAACAGAAGAAATTGAATATCTCGCGCGTCAACGAAAATAGATAAAGTACGTTGATAACCAATAAAAATGATTTTCGCAGTGAAATATGTATATATATATATATATATAAAAGTAATAAAAATGAGAAATTCTATCCGCAATGTAGCATCAACCCGAGAGCCCGCCGACGAAATGACTAAGAGGTTTGGCGTCTTAGTCGATGTCGCAACCGAGTACCTTATATATCTTGTAACCATTAACCACTCTTACGGTGTTTTGTAAACTTTACTATCTTTTAATACATTGGTAACAAGAGTCATTGATATTTTTTTTCTTTTCCTTTTTTTATCTTATATCTTTTTTTTTTTTTTTTTTATTAATTTCAAAGATTTAAATTACATCATATACTGGTATTTAATAATATCTTAATTTCTTTTTTTTTTATTAATAATCTTTATAAATTTTATTTAAATTTTTGTTAATCAATGTAAATTGCAATATTATTATTTTCGCTTTTAAACTCTTTCAATTTACTTTTCAATATTTTAATAGAAAAGAAAATTTAAAAACTTTTTTTTTTTTCAACATTCAAGAAAACTATTTTAAATTTTTTACTTTCTTTCAATTGTTGTTTACTTCTTTACCTTGATTACGCATAAACTTCACCATTACCACGTGTCTTTGCCTCTTTCTGTGTACTTGGCATTATTCGACTCTGATAAGCTAACATTTTCTCTCTTGACAGCCTTTATTTTTATTTTTTCTGTCTACTTTTTTGAAATCTTATCTTTTTTATCACCACTATTGAAGTATTTTTCGAATAGTTTTTCTTTTCCGGTTGTATCATGCGTAACTGGAAACTCAGCGTTTAAAAAAGGGACATTACACGTTGTCATTTACCTTTCCGGCTTTTTTTTATAACGTCTTTTTTATAACGATTAAACAAAAAAAAAAAAACAAAAAAATATATCCTTTTATTAACAAACAATTTTTTTGTGATTTTGAAAAATCTACAAAAAAATTTTCTTTACATCTTATCTTCGTATCTACTTGTATTTATTCCCATAAAATTTCATCGTTTAATCTTTGAATATAACGTCGCGAAACAATAATTCAAAATTAACGACGACAATTTGCGCAATTTCCATCTCGGCGAGTTCGATAAGCAAAACGAACCGGCAACGTCCAGCTAAACTCGTCTATCCAGAGAAGAAGACAATGACGACGATTCGAAAAGGCAACACGGTAGCATTTAGACGCGACCATTATACCGTACCTACAGAAACGACAACGACAACGGCGACGACAATGACGACGACAGCTTTTAGCAAACGAAGAGCGGTAGGAGCGAGGTGGCAAGTTGAATCAGCACATCTCGCTCTCGTCGAAATACGAAACTCTCCAATTAACCGAAGGGAACTTCCTTCTTCTCCTCTTCATCTTTACCTTGGCTACGTCCTATTTGAAACAAAAGCGCCTCGGGGAGTCAAAAAGTGTATACTAGTTCTTATGCCATGGAAATACACACACACACACACACACATATATTTTAACGGCGTAACACGTGCATTCACACGGTGCGATTTCGTACACGAATGCGCCGAAAAGAAACGGCATTGGATTCAAATTCTTTCGACTCCTTGTGCCTCTCAACTAGGAACACATCCTGCAATCGCTTGCTCTTTTACACGTAAAGAGATCACAGAATAAGTTAGAGAGATAGAGAGGGAGTGCGAGTAGTTTCACAGATTCATCGGATAGTAGATTGAAGAGAGAAACGATCAAGAGACAGAGAGACAGAGACAGAGAGAGAAAGAGAGAAAGTTAGTTAGTGGAAAGACGACATGAATGCTTAAAGAAAGAAGACAGAATAGCTGAAGTTTCGTAATGCAATCGGTGAGGAGGATACAGGAGTGTCGGATACTACAACGGGATGTCGATGCGCTTTGACGACTATCACGCTCCGATGAAAAAACTGAATTTTTGCCTTTGCTCTTCCAGATCGTATCTCGAGTGAATCTTCATCGGGCCAATCTGTTGCCTCTTTCATTTGTCTCTGCCTCTTCCTCTTCCTATCTTTATCCGTGTAAGGGGCGTGTATGCGCGAGGATGTACTTATGCGTAAACGATTGAGATGGCATTTGGAAAGCAAGTGGTGTAGATTTATGCGCTAGAAAGAGAGGGAGAGAAAGCGAGAGAGAAAGAGAGAGCGAGAGAAAGAGAATAGGTAAATGAAAGAAATCGCATCGTTCTTTTTTCTTTCTCGGTGCTGTAAAAAAGGCACAAATTATATACTAGGTTGTTCAAAAAGTTTTGAAAGCGGAAATGAAGATACTTTTTTTTGTTGGTGAAATCACTTTTATTGCTCAGTATGATCTCCCATAAGTTCAATACACTTGGTCCAACGGTCTTCTAACTTGTTTATCCCATCATAGAAGTGACTTTCTGCAAGGCCTGCAAAATACTCCTCTACGACGGCTATAACCTCTTCGTTTGATGAAAAATGCTTCCCACGAAGGAATTTCTTGAGGTGTGGAAACAGCCAGAAGTCAGAGGGAGCCAAGTCAGGCGAATAAGGTGGATGCTGCAACAATTCGTACTTTAATTCGGTTATTTTAGTGATGGTTTTTTGAGCTGTGTGAGCGGGTGCATTGTCTTGATGAAAAATGATTTTTTTCTTGTGCAAACCGGGTTTTTTTTTCACTAATTTTTTCATCCAATTGGTCCAAAAGGTTACAATAATATTCAGAATTTATTATTTTGCCAGTTTAGAGATAACCCACCAACAAAATCCCTTTTGCATCCCAAAAAACTGACGCTAACACCTTCTTCGCCGATTTCTGGACACGAACTCGCTTCGGTGCCGAAGTGCCTGGTTGACACCACTCTTTAGCCTCTTGTTTTTATTCAGGGTCATGATGGTAGACCCAAGTCTCATCCATAGTGATGAATCGACGCAAAAAATCCTTTCGAAAACGCTCCAAATGTTGCTCAGAAAGTCGCATTCGAACGTGTTTTTGTTCCATTGTGAGCGAATGCGGCACCCATTGTGCATAGAGCTTTCTGAAACCCAAAACTTCATTTAAAATATGACTCACACTGCTTAATGAGATGTCTAAGGCCTCTGCTAAATCTCTCTCGGTCAATCGACGATTTTCCAAAACCATATCCTGTACTTTTGCTATGAATGCTGGTGTTGATGCACTTTTTGGACGCCCTGAGCGTGGATCGTCTTCAACGCTTTTTCGACCACGTCTAAACTCTAAAACCCATCGATGCACAGTTGGAAATGAAGGAGCAGATTCCTTTAACACTTTCACCATATTTGTATGAATTTCCGTTGCTGATAAACCTTCCAAAACAAAGAATTTTATCACTGCACGATATTCGGTTTTTTCCATTGTAAAAAAAATACACTGATACGTCAACTTCAAATGGCTTGTAAACAAACAATGAATTGACAGAGTGGAATGAAACTTTGGGTATGTTTATATGAAAGATAAAATATTAAAATGGCGTAAAAATTTTGGTTCTTCTACTGCTCTATAGATGTCGCTTTCAAAACTTTTTGAACAACCTAGTATTGACTCTAAGTGTCGTAGAGATTAGCTTTCTATCCGATGATTCAAAGGTAAACGCGAGCTTCAGATTTTTTTTACAGCTTAAGTTCTATCTTTTCCTTTTACTTAACTTATCCCTCGACAATTTTTTAAATTAGTTTTTCGTTGCTCCGCGTAAGAGAGAGGGCGACGAAGCTTTTAGTTTCGTGTGTTTTCACAAAAAAGTTAGCGCTGAATTGAATACCAAGGAGAAAAAAGAGAAAGAGAGAGAGACAGACAGAGAGAGAGAGAGAGGCAGACAGAGAGAGAGAGAGAGAGAGAGAGAGAGAGAGAGAGGCAGACAGAGAGAGAGAGAGAGAGAAAGATTAAAAAAGTCGTCTAGTGCCAAATTGGTGCTAAATTCCGATAGCAAATTTAGCGAGTTTTACGCGGACATCGCTTTGATTTTTAATTAAACGACTTTTAATTTTTTTTACTCTCTTTTTTTTTTCTTGCCGCCTTTTCGAATACGAAAGAGAAAGTAATTAATACAATTGATTATCGTACCAATTGTAGAAGACGTAATTGACTACCTTTTTTTCTATAAATTCAATGACAAATTTTGGCAGTTTTGTAAAACATGTTGTATGTCTTTAATTAATAAACCGTTAAAATTAGTTAAATTTATATTGAATTTCTTTTACATGTTAGCAGAACTACGAGCTAATTTTTCTGTTTAAGAAAAAAAATTGTACTTATTAAAACCTACATCAAAATATTTTCTGTATTTTCTTAACAAAATAAAATCTTAATGCAAATGCATTTTACTTCTGTCTTTATGCACGCTTATAGATAATGAAAATATTTGATTAAATATTAACTAGATTAATTGCACTATTTAAGCTATTCATTCTTTTACATTTATTTTTATATTTATTACACTTGTATATTTACCTTTATATTCTTTTATATAAATTGCGTTTGAATTTAGAAAAGCTTATAAGTAAACAATTTCATCAATTATTAATAAAAAAATAAAGTCACTCATCGTAAAGAGAAAGTTCATTTTGCAAAATGGTTATCGGATGTCCTTACAATAATACTCATAATATTGTACGATACATTCAACAATAATTCCTCTTGATGTACGAGTAATATCGAGATAAAAGTGTTTCTCGCTCTCTCGATCCCATTGTATTTTTCTCGTATTAATTCGCATGCGCTGATATCAATGCGGAGGGCGGAAAAAAAACGAGAGTAACGAGCAAAAGAAAGAGGAAAAAAATGAAAATAGCGAGAGCAGAAAGTGAGGAGGGGACGAAGGTACAGAAAAAAGGTTGGATAGCTTTCAGTTAGTGAATTTCAGCGAAGCACCAGGTGTGTATTATATATCAAAGGGATTGAAGGAGAAACAAGTCGATTAATTTAATTTAGCTCATCCAATCGCATTTAATCGCGACCTAAAAAGAGAGAAAGAGAGAGAGAGAAAGAGAGAGAGAGTGAGAGAGAGAGAGGAAGGAGAAAAGAGGAAAGAGGCTTTAAAAGAGCTCGAGTTAACCCACACAAAAGAGCGTTTTATTCATTACATCCGATCCATCGGAATTCAATGAACGAGTCGAGCTCACGCGCGTGCGCACGAATATCAAACACATCGGATGCCGATCGACGCTTGCCACTTTTTTTTATCCTCTCTCTCTCTCTCTCTCTCTCTCTCTCTCTCTCTCTCTCTCTCTCTCTCTCTCTCTCTCTCTCTCTCTCTCTCTCTCTCTCTCTCTCTCTCTCTCTCTCTATCACACACACATACACATACATACACACCTACACTCGCTTGTTATACTGTAAAATTTTTGTTAAAATATATGAGTACATAAATTAAGTATTTTCCGATGGAACAAAAAAAAATGGAAAAAAGGAGAGAGAGAGAGAGAGAAAATGACTTTAAAAGGGAGACACTTTTTTGTTTAGTTTTTCATGTTTAAATTACAGAATAAGGACGAATTCGCTGTGCGCAACACGAAAGAGTGCAGTTCGGAAATGCAAGGATTGTTATTTTAATGTTTTAATAATAATATGCATGTATATAGTATAAATATATATATATTAAATTTATTTATTTCAGATCGAAAATGTTGAGTTATTTCGATTAAATATAGATTCAATAAATAGCAAGTAATAATTAGAAAGGCATACGATATAATAAATTAAGATTATCTCGTTTTATAAATATTTAGTTTAAGATAGTCTATAATTTTTCAATAATTAAGAGGTACTGAATATCGATTTTAGGAAAACAAATTTTTTTTTAATTCTTTCACACTAAAAGTGTTATAGTCGACTATAATACGTATTATCTATCCATCTAAGTTAATTAACAAGGTATTGTTAAACGATCAAAATATATTGTTTTAAAAATTAATATTCAATTTCATATACGTTTTTACAAACTAAATATTTTTGCTCGAGATACATTTATTCATTGTAATTGTGCGTGCAAGATTAATAATTTTTATAAATTTTATAAAAATAATTCATAAGTCTACAAATTTAAAAACAGTTTACATGCAATCCACAAAACATTTTTTACTAACCACCATAATAAAATATAAACTCAACTATCTCGAAATACAGATACCACTTTTCTCTAGCTCATGGTTCAACGCACAAAATTCCAAAAGTTCTCCGAGTTCTCGATTAACAACACAATCGGACGCTTTCAAAAGTACACAATACTATCCTAAATCCTTCCTATCAGTCCCGACCCCATTCCAAACACTCATCGCTCCACCTTTACTCATAATCCTTTGTCTCAATCTCTCTATCTTTCTCGGCTGGATTCCCCTCGCAATGGATGGATACCTCGCCGTACGCATACTCTTACTAACTGACGTCAACAGCGCGCTTCTCTACGCCCGAAGACTCGCCGCGGGCCAAGGCAACGCGAACATGGTGGCGAATATAAATGTCCTCCTGAAGGAGCTTCGCAAGTCGAGATACCAAAAGTATCGGATCATCTGCAACTCGCTGCAGCAGCGCGCCGCCGCCAGGGAGTAAGTTTCCATTTGGTTTTCATCTATCGCCTCTCTCTGTCTCTCTTTCTCTCTTTCTCTTTCTTTCTTATCCAACTCGCTTTTATATATACTATTTTCTCTCTCGCGCGTGCTTATCAATCGCCTCTATCTCTTATACGCGTATATCCATGTAAGAGCTTCTTTCGCCCGGTGGGATTCCCCGCGTCCACCGATTTTCCACGATGGGCATCGAGCCGACCGAGCGAATCGCTCGCTCGCTCAATTTTTCTTCGCTCTGCTACTCTCTATCTCTGTCCGTCTACTTCTTTCTCTCTCTCTCTCTCTCTCTATCTCTCTTTTATTCAATGTCTGTGCGCATGCATTTTCACCGTATCAGCTTTTTTCCCTTCTTTCTTTTCTTCGCGCTATTTTTTCTCTTCGTGAATCGCTTACCGCAAGATTCTACTTTTTATTCCAAATAACTGTAAGACTACACTGTGTTATTTTTTTTTTTTTTTCTCTTATCTTCTCGAGACACCTCGATCGAATAAAAGAATAAGGTGATTATGAAAATGAGATGTACCCTTTGCTTCACACTTTCTTTTAAGGGTGCCGTGTAATTTATAGCGCAGAACAAGTGGTTTGATTAATTATTTATAATGGACTACTTTGAGTTGATACTATTTTTATTTCCACACTGATGCATTTTGTAAAAAAATTTTTTTTATATTTACAGTATATTTTTATGAAGTATTGGTTTAAGTCAAATTTATTTAAAAAAAAAAAATTGATATTTCTTTTTAATTATACTTATGATTATTAATTGTATGTAGAATTTTTCATTTTGAAAATAAACGTCCACTGAATGAATTATTATATTCTCTTATTTTAATACACAGTACACTATATTCTTATTTATTTATTTGTTCTTTTTACGACGCAATAATCACAATCTTTATTAAAAACAATAAGGTATAGTATTTCTGTACTACATAAAAAAATATTATCTAAAGGACGTTAACTGAATTTTTTTTTTGGATTATATTTTTTATATTTATTAGAAATATATAAAATATTATTTATTTTTTTCTTTTTTAATCACCAATCAATGTTTCTTGTTTTATTCGAATTAAATCCTAATTATTTGAATTTCCAATTGTGAAAAATGTCTGTTTTAAAACTAAAACATTTTTCCATTTTATTTAACTATGAAATATTTCAAACATTTCACGATACTATTTTTTTTCAAATTATTTTTTTTTTCTATATTATAGAATATTAATTACACTAGCGTTATACTCTAAAAATATCTTGTATAAAAAATAACCGACATTGATTGAGAATTTTGTTTGTACATTCATAACCTACGAGCGTTTCTAATCGAATTCTTATAAATCATTTTATTTTTGTTGTAATTTTTAAGAATTTTCACGAGATATAAAACTTTCGACAATGTAAAAAACCAGAAAAATTTTGTCACACCATTTTTATTCATATCTAAATTAAATAAATAAATAAATAAAAAAAATATTTCGGCTAAATAAATATTTTAAAATGCAAGTAACCGTTAATATCTAAATCTTTATTTCGCGTAGTACGTATGCGAATAGACCAGATAAAATTTCTCAGTGGGCACGAAATAACGGAAATGGTTTATTCTACTCTCTTTGTGCTACTAAATTTGACTATCGTTTCATTCTTTCTTATTCTCAGTATTCGCTCTTCTTTTAGCTATCTCTGCTTTCTTTTTATCTTACGTTTCTGTTTTTGCTCGCCATCTCGTTTCTCGCAACCTAAGAGTGTGACCCTATTTTTACATTATTTCTTTTTCTTCCTTTCCTCCATTCGAATTTATCCTTTTGTCCAGTTTCAAATATACTTATACATATGAGTGTATATATAAAGTAGATATATGTACCTTTTACGTTAAACTCGGGTGTACATATATATATATATATGTATACATAATAGCTCTTTTTCTCTTACTTTCACTGTTAATCTCTCTTTCTTTCACTCACTGTATTTCCGCCTATTTGTCCCACACTCCGCCTATCGCTTTCAATTCTCTCATTCTCTCTCTCTCTCTCTCTCTCTTTCTCTTTCTTTCTATCTTTCTCTTTGGATCTCTCTGTTTCATTGTGTCCTTTCTACCCTTCTGTTGTCCAGACGTATTTTCTCGAGCTTTCTCTTTTTCTTTCTCTTTCTATCTCGCTCTTGCTCGCACTCGCTGTGTTGCTTTTCCTTCAAGTTGGCTTATCGATTTTCCGATCGCCTCTCCCAAATGGACGATTGGATGCACTGTGTTTTCTGATTTTCTGTACGCTTTTATTTTCGATTCTTCTTTTTTCAACGTAATGCACCTTTCTTCGAGTTTTCTTTCTCTCTTTCTCTTTCTCTCTCTCTCTCTCTCTCTCTTTCTCTCTCTCTATGCCAATTTTTTTACCCTTCCTTATTCTCATTCGTTTTTTACTCCTTTCCTTTTTATCTGAATTTCTACTTCCTTCATCTCCCGTTCGTTCGCCTCTTACTTTTAACTCCTTGCTTTCTTTCTTCTTCTATTCTTTCTTTTATTGTTATGTTCGACCGCTAGTGTATGTGCGGGTGGGTAGACGGGCGCGTTTTGCTGCGTTCCTTTACGAAATTGCTCGCGTAAGAGTCGGAAATAATTTGGAGCTTTTTTCCGCTCGATAGATTTTTCTTTATCGCTCGTCTGCGTTCGCCTCTTCAAACGTAAAATACCTCGGTGGCTTACCTAAAAGAAATATTACTCGTATCTGGTTTGTCTAAACCATTTTCATTCTGAATATTTTTGTATGTTAAAATGATTTACTTTGTTTTAACCTAAATAAGCTTCATATAAATTTGCCCTATCTTTTCCACCTAATATATTTTTATTTAGTTTTTTTTTTTTTTTAAATTATTCATTTGAAAACAGAAAAGAAGAAAAGTAAAAACCACTGAAGACTTTAAAATTGTAAAATAAATCTTTTTTCAACCTTTTTTTTTTTATAAAAAATATAAAAATAATTTTAAAATTATTTGTATGAAGTTATTTTTAATTTTATACGAAAAAAGATCGATACCGATACAACCTATCGATATATACTACTTTTTTAACAAATCGTATTCTCTAAAATTCGAAAAAGTCACATTCTCTCTCAGGCTTTTCGTCAAATTATCGAACTCAGTCGAGTCGAATCGCGTCGTTACTATTTAATCGCGTAATTGCGCGAATCCTAAGTTAAATTTCCACGTGGATATTTAAGTAGAGAATCCACGGTCTCTTGCACGTGGATCGAATTTTTTAATTTAATAGCGAATAATTGGTCGAGCTTACTTCTTTTAGTTCTCTCTCTCTCTCTCTCTCTCTCTCTCTTTTTCTCTTTACGTCTCTTCATCCGTTTCACCAATCTATCTTTTTGATCCTTTAATATCGTAATGCGATTCATCATTAAAATGTGCCAGCCGTTCGCTCGGCCGCCGATGTATTTTCTCACCAGAGCCACCGCGAGAAATTGATACGGTAATTGAAACGAAATGCAAACTTAAATAATGACCGACGAGCGCTACATAAATTCGCGCTTGCGCCGAATGTTGCTAGCCTCGGATTTGTCGCTTTTGTATAAAGGCCGATGCATCGAGAGGACGCACACATGTATATACAATTTATATATATATATATATATATATATACATATGGGAATATCCGTTTCAATTTAAGCTTGGATTTCAATTTCAACTTTTCGCCGGAAAATTATGCGCTTCCTGAGAAATAATGACTTTTTTGATATGACTTAGTAAACGATGATAAATAATGAAAGAGATTTTAATAAATGAGAAAATTTGCGTTTGTCGAATTTGTTTTATGAATGGGGGGGGGGGGGAAAGATTATCGTTATCGTTACCGACCGTGAAAGTGTATTTTCAGACATTAATTTAACACGTTTTTATTAATTTCTTTTTTTCTTTCTTATTTAATTTACGATTTAATAAAATAAATAAAAAATTTATTGTTATATCTTTTTATTTCAAAAATTTTAATTACTTTTTTTTTTAAAAAAACATTAAAATTTAGAAAAAAAATTAATATTTTTAACTGTTTTATGAAAGAAAAAATATTTTAGATAATTTTTTATATTTACATTATTAAAATAAGTTAAAGCATTTTAAAGGTTTTGTTCGTTGAATAAAATTTGTTTTTAATCAAATTTAAATATTTCATTATACAGATATGAAAATTACAAAATATATTAAACGAGCTTGATATAATTTGAACGATTTTGCATCGCTTTTTATAGCACGAAATAATCTACAAAATATTTATGAATACTACTCACTGTTTATTTACTTCAAAAAAATCTTTGTTTTGATAATAATAAAAAAAAAAAAAAAAAATTGATAAAAACCAATTTTTTGAAAATGTAAATTTTATCGCAAAGAATGAATAATAAATGTAAATTATTTAAGCATTTAATTTAGATCGATATTGGCTGTAAAAACCGTTTAATTGCGCGTATAAATTTTTTCCCCTTCGAAATCAACGATAACCTATTTCGCGCAGTATATAATACAAGCACTCCCTTTCAGACTATTTACGATCGGCACGTATACATATACATGTATATAAATATATACGCGCACGCAAACTCCGCAGGAACGCAGCTGTGTCATCTTATTCCTGAACTCATTCACAACGTCGTCGTCGTCGTCGTCGTCGCCGTCGGAATAATACAGCGGTTCTTGCACCTCCGGTAAACGGCTGCGCGTATCGTGAAAAGCGAGAGAGCGAGAGAGTGAGAGAGAGAAAGAGAGAGAGAAAGAGAGAGAAAGAGATATGGAAAGGTAATGTCGCGCTTTGCTGTAAAGTCTGCGTAAGCACGTTTGAGATCTCCCAAGCTCTTTCTCTTTATCGCGAAGGGTTGTCAACCTCGAAGAATAGTTGGTGATTCTGGTAGTTGGTGTGAGAAAGGCGAGGTTATTAGACGAGCTATGATTTTGAATTTTGACTATTTCGCGTATTTGATCAATTTTACGTTGATTTATATAGTAAGTGTGATTATTATTATTATTTTTTTTCTTTTTTTTTTTTTTTTTTGATAAGTGATACTTTCAAATCGATCGTTAAAGTAATAATTTTTTGCTAGACAACGAAACAGAAATATTAATGAAAGATTTTTTCGATGTACATAACTCGTAAAATAATTAATGTTAATCGATTAATTTTATTTTTTTGTTTTAATAAATGAATGAATGAAAGTTACCGATTGCTCAATAAAACCTAGTTTACGCCTGTGTAAAAATAAACAATTAATTTAAATCCTGATATACGAATTTACATATGCAGTTAAAATAATATATGGATCGTTAAATAAATAGTACTCATATATTTTAAGTATCTTGGTGGGATTTAAATTGTTTATTAACAAAATATGAGAAAATATTGTGTTATGTTCATAATGCAAAGTTAAATATTATAATTTATTATTTTTTTTTTTTTTTTTTAATTCTATTGTATGTATAATAATTTAAAATAACAAATGGTAAAAATACAATAACTTTATTAACAATAAATAATATTTTGTTACAAAAGCAGAATCCATTGAATAAAATAATATAATTTTTTTTTCAAAAAGATATAAAAAACCAATCTCGAACTGATTGAAAATTATGATTTAAATTCGAGTGTGTAAAAAAAATTTCATTTTAAAATTTGTTAAACATTATAATTGGTTCTCAGAATTTTTAATGTATTTACCATCGTACGAACAAGTTGTTTTGGTTACGTGCAAGCTTGATAATAGTATTTTATAAAAGATTTCAATAACTAATTAATTAAAAAAACGTGTATATATATAAAACCTTGACAAATAGCATAAAAAAGTACAATATTTTTAAAAACTATTCCTTACAACTGCCCGAGTACTTACGGATTTTATGAAAAGAGAAGCCACGCACTAGTATAATCTATGTATACAAGCGCGTCATTCAACGCATCAATCGATATGAGAAAGAAAAAAAAAAAGAAGCATTTAAATTATGAATAAGATCTTCCAACGCGCTCTCATCAAACGCGCTTCGGAAGAGCCTCGAAATTACCTCGGTTTCTCTTTCGTCCTTGTCGTTGCGGAGTCACAGCGACTCTCTCGCGAACGGTTGCAACGACACGCTCGAACGTCATTCGTCGTCTAAAGGATACCGAAGACTATGACTATCTTTCTCCCTGTCTCTCTCTCTCTCTCTCTCTCTCTCTCTCTGTCTCTGAGTTTCCACGGAAGCCATATACAGACGGGAAATACGTCTATTAGACGAGGAAGGCCGCAACTGCGCGCCGCAGACTTGGAATATCTAATGTTACGGAAACGAAATCCAACCGCGACGAGCCGTGGGTTTCCTTCAACCTTATGCGACTGCGATATCCTTATTGGAAAGGAGAGAGAGAGAGAGAGAGAGAGAGAGAGAGAAAGAGAGAGAGAAGTACGCAACGTTAATGTTGTTTTCCATCTGTAACTTTCCTTTTATTTTCATTTTTTTTTTTTTTTTTTCTGCTAGAAAATGTCGGTAATGAAGTTTTTTATTTTTAACTACCTTTAAAATATTTTTCATTGGGACGCAAATAAAGAAGAGAAGACTCTATTAAATGAAATTTGATACGACAAATGTTACATTACGTTCTCATTTTTCGTATCGATTCGGAAAATTATTTTTAAATCTTTTACGTAATAAAGTACGATTCCGATTACACGCTTTGTTGAATTATTAATACATTCAAACAAATATAATGGAAACAATTAATGATAAATTTAAGAATGAAGCTTTAATTTACGGTATAACGGAAAAGTATACAAGTGAAGAGCTAAATTACTTTGAAATTTATGCATAATTGAACAGCGCTCAAAATATCAAACATTGTAATCTCCGGCATTGTTAAGTTTTCTCCGCGCATTGTTATGGATCAAGTTTTTGACATTATTAAAAAATAATATTCTCTTTCTTTTAGTCGTTAAAAACATCTCTCTCGAACAACTTCGAAACATCTTAAACTTTTAATCGCTCCTCTTAACTGTGTCCTAAATTTGGCTTTATTATAAAAAACTTTTTTACGCGCATCTTAACTAAAAGGGAGAGAAACGAGTAAGAAATCTTTTCTTAAGGATGCTTTCTGTTTCGATACATTTTTATCCTTTATAGATTTTGCTCAAAAAAAAAAAAAAAAAAAAAAAAAAAAATTGAAGAGAACAATATATACTACTCTTTATTAAAATGCATACAAAACTCGATATTCTCAAGACTCATTCGCATTTTTCATCAAATTTTGGTTTACCTTTTTTCTTTCGCGTGATTCGGCTAGTAAATATAGCGCACTCAAGCCTTGCATAACAAAACCATCCGATTCCCCAATAGAGTTATTCGTTCACACCCCCCGAAAAAAAAAACCAAAACAACACAAAAACAAATCGTAAATCCGATACGAGCATTCAAGCTTAATAAAAAAAAAAGAAAGAAAGAAGGACAAGAGAAGGAGAAAAGGTCGGCAAGGTGGGGTTATATCGTGCAAGAGACCACTTTCGTGGTTAAAAGTGTAACTAAATATTTCACGAGCCACTCGGTGACTGGAAGGCTTGAGCAGGAAAAAGAGCTAACGGTTCTACGATAAGATAAACTTTTCTCTCTCTCTCTTCCTCTCTTCCTTTCTTCCTCTCTTCCTCTCTTCCTCTCTTACTCTCGTACTCTCTTACTCTCTTACTCTCTTACTCTCTTCCTCTCTTCCTCTCTTCCTCTCTTCCTCTCTTCCTCTCTTCCTCTCTTCCTCTCTTCCTCTCTTCCTCTCTTCCTCTCTTCCTCTCTTCCTCTCTTCCTCTCTTCCTCTCTTCCTCTCTTCCTCTCTTCCTCTCTTCCTCTCTCCTGTGGATAATGGATTTTTCGGATGGGCACGACCCCGTGATCTTGCGTAAAGCGCAAGTTTTGTTCGCTTGCGAGAGACGCGGGCACATCGCGCGAAGAAAACCTATCTAATCTTCAGAAGAGAAGACGGTTAGAGATGAAGATGCTTGACTTACCTAACTCTCTCTCTCTCTTTCTCTCTCTTATTTTCTCTCTCTCTATCTCTCTCTCTCTTTTAACCTGTTCTTCCGGTGCTTTATTTCGTAAGCTGGTTATTCGTGATTCGCGCGACGACACGACGTTTAAAGTCGCTGGGGAAGGACCGAACGACTCGTGTGCAACGAATTCGTCTTCTTCGCTCTGATTGGTCCGAAGAAACAAATCCAAGTTGAGTCGAGAGCTTCGAGAATATCGCTTGGGATGTCCTGGTGGATCTCGCAAAATTATTACTTTAATTTCAAATTATAACTTATTATTAAAGTTACTTAATACTCTATGACGTTTAAATTGACGTATATCTAAAACATATATCTACTTTCCTTTAATTTTAATTTTTGATTAAAATAATTATTTAGCGTGTAAACTTATTTCAACTTCGCAAAACTATTTCGATATCAATAGTATTGTAATGCAGAGAAATAGTTTAGAAATAAAAAGAAAGCGATTTAAAACGATTTCAAATAAAACTAGCCTCAAAGTCGCTGAATATAAATAAAAATTAAGTGAGAAAAGAGGAATGAAAATGTTGATAGCTCAGTTTGTGATTTGCATCATGATCCGAGATACACTTTAATAACGCGCGTATAACCTATAAGCCATAAATGGGCGGTACGTACGTAGAATATCCAGGGAAGCCGTGCGCTTAAATTATTACATTATGTCGTCCAGTGTTCATCCCGAATTACGTCCTCGCGTTTTAGACTTCGTGTAAGTACCGTCGGATATTCTATATTTAACTCTCTATCTCTCTCTATGTACATATATAGTACATATATATTTTCATCTCGCTTTCTCGCTCGCTTCTACTACTCCGTAATTTAATAAACCAGCAAAATTAATGGTTCTTATTGGCCATTTAATTTTTGCTGAAAACCTGATTGTCTTAATGAGAAAAAGTGACAAACGACGATATTACCTTTCGCTAACCCGTTGAAAAGGTAAGGATCAAACGTTATCTAGAAATGGTCGATTCCTTCGCGTTATTTTTATTTAAAGATAACGCGTCAGGATGACGAATCTATTTACATTTTTTTTAGATGAATAAAAAACTAATTATCATCTTAGAAATTTTTTTTTAAAATCACAAGTCTATTTTTATTTAATTTGACTTAAACCAATATTGATTTGTATCATTTATATACTATAAAAATGATTTATTTTTATTTAAATTTATTTTTACTTAAATGTTTATCAAAAATATAATTGCTTATTTTAAGAAAGCTACGTAAGAATCTAGACATTAATTTTACGTTAAAAATAAAATTTTTTTATTTACATTTTAATAATGTTTACAATTTCACAGAAATCTAAAATTAGATGTTTCAATTATATTTTCTTTTAACATCGTCTATTCAGTTTTTTAACGTAAACAAGCGAAGTTAATTTTAGTTAGGGTCGTTTAAAAATTTTTTTACCTTTCTTTTTACCCGTCGAAAAAAAAAAGAAAAATAAACAAAATTTCTTCCTTCCACTCAACGGAAAACTATGTTTTCCTTTCCTACTCAAAAATTACGCTAAAATTTTTAAATTAACGATTCAGCAAGCGTTTACAAAATAAAAATTAAAATGAAGAAGTTCCCAGCTCTCATTCAAAGACACGCACCGTAAGCGTTAAAAAAAAAATAAAAAATTAACGAAAATTCATTCATCTATATCCAACTGCGTCTTCCGCGTACATGTAATTTTATAATTTATATTAAAAGAAATCGCGCTCGGCTTACCTTTTTTAAAAGCACAGAGATAAAATCCAACCCTACAAAGCAAAACAAAACAAAAAAAAAAAAAAAGAAAAGAAATGAAAAAAGAGAAAAAAAAAGTAAAAATTGGAAAAGGATGACGGAAGAAAAGAAAAGACGAGCGAAATAAAGAGCGACATTGTACTTGAGAGTACGAGCGTAAAAGTATAGGTTAGTACACGTACGGAGGATCGGAGTTGAAAATAGCGTCTCTAGAGAAAGAGAGGAAAAGAGAGAATGAGGTAGTGAATGAGAAGGAAAGGAATAGAGTACGAGGTGGAGAGTCGGGAATAAAATAAAGAAAGAAATAGCGGTTCTCGCGGGCGATTTAAAAGTTTCACAGTTGAATTTCTTCGTTTTATCGCGGCTTCGCCCAGGCGTAGAGAGATGATTAGAAGAAAATTGCACAAAGCTCTCGAGAAGGCCGTGGATTGGGGAAGGCTCGCAGCGCCTAAGCGCATACCCAAACCGCCGAGGCCCCTTGCCGTAAGTATATCTATATTTACATATCTACGTACACATCTACATCCGCAATTCTACACCTTTATGCATACAGCTTTAAGTATATGTATAAGAGAGAAAGAGAGAGTATTCGCTTCGTAGATGTACGCTCTGCTCATTCATTCTGCTCTTCTTTCATGCGCGCGCACGTATTTATCTCCTTTACCTACATATCTCGACTACAATCTCCCTCTCTTCCTCTCTCTCTCTCTCTCTCTCTCTCTCTCTCTCTTCATTCTAATTTTTACCTTGACATACACATTCGAAACCGGAGCTCCGTTTCGTTTTACTTTATCGAGTTGCTGTAATTTTACTTAATTTTGCGTGGCGCGCCGCGCGACTTTTTATGCATGTCTTATCAAGTTAATATTGCACCGAAATACGAGTATATCGAGCAGTAATTTAACATTTTCGTTATTCTATTTTTTTTTTACTTTATTTTTTATCATTTATGTATTTAATATGTAATACTTATTTTGGCAATAATTCCATACCAATTGATTTCAAAATATAGTAATTGGAATTTAAAGAAAATTAATGCATCGAACGCATGTAATTTACTTCAAAATACGTCAAAACACTAATAAACCAATTTGTAAGTAAATTATAACAACTACTTCAGATGTGTACTATTAAATTACCCAGTGAATTAAATATTAACTTAAGTCGTTTATATCCATACCTATTTTCAATTTTCATCGAGTCAAAGTGAACGCGAACAATTCGATTAGTTTATTTATATAAATTTTATAATTAGTTTACCTCAAGCTATATTATAATTAGTTTCTGGATATTTGTACAATATTCAAATTCGCGTAAAATTAATTAATTGACTTAAGTAAATCAGTCAACGAATCATTCCAACATTGATTTTAATTGTTTTAATGAAATATAAATTTTATCATATGTATCAATATACATATATGTATTTTTTTTTTTTCATAAAATTAATTTTAATATAAAAAGAAAACCAAAGTTTTTTCATCATAAATTCAATTAATATGACGATGTCAGTTAATGATTAAAATGTTGATTAAATAAAAAAAAATGGATAATTTTTAATACCTTAAGTAGAATCACCCGATTATAGTCAGACATATATTTAAATATTAAAAATACTAAACGCATGTTTATAAAATTTTTAAAAATATGTAAATTTTATATGTAGAAAAAATAAATTTCAAATTTGAACAAAATTCTATAAATATTTATAAATTATTCAAATAACTATTAGAATCTTTTATTTTCGTTCACGTTAAACATTTTTTAATTTCTTATCAACATTCAAAACAAAATAAAAGATAACTTTTTAATTTATATGAGATAAATATTTTGGTACTGTAATCTCAAAAACTTTTTGAAACATCACACATGTATATAAAGCTCTTAAAATTATTCAGTACGTTTTTATTTTATAATTTAATTTTCATTAACATTAGTAATTAAGCATACATTAAGCTTATAAATTAATTAAAATATTTACAAATTTAAATCACAAAAGCAATTGATATAATTAAAAAGATTCAAAATTTATCATTAATAATATTTCATCATTTAAACTCTAAATTTATCATTTTCCAAAATCCTGCAAACTCAATCAATAACGGTAAATCATCCTAGCCATTGAGACAAAGCAAACAACAACGAACGAATCTCACAAATTAAGCAGTTTCAAATTCACACGCATAAAGCAAACATCCGCACATTTGCGCATTCTAATCCATAACGATATTCGCGCACGAAATGCAGAAGATCCAACCTCGTGGCGGCAAGCGAAAAGAAAAGGACAAGAAAAAGCCTCCATTCGACCCCGTTAGAATGGAATCCCTAGCTCAGCCAAGACTCCGGCCATCGGGTGGTAAACGCGATCCGTTCCGTGTTGCAAAATCGGCGCTAGTCGGCCCGGTAAGCGATTACATATTAACGCTGGCCTCGCGCGAGAATCCAAGACCCGAAGTCGAGTATCGCGAGCCCGGGAAAGTATCGCCGGATGCGTTGCGCGTCGTCGGTGAGTATTACAAGCGTTGCGTTATTCAAGCTGTCCTTTTATAAAGTAAAATTCGACGACTTGTTTTAAGTTTTGAATAGAAGTATACAGCAATGCAAGTGTTTTGTTACTATTAGGAAGAGGGGGTCAGAGGGACAGTAACGAAGACTAGCGTAAATGTAGGTCGCTCGGACAATTAAATTGTTTTTGCTGGTACAAATGGAGAGAGAAAGGACGTGGATGAACGAGTAGCTTTACGAGCGGTTTTTATGACGTTGAATTAATCGAGGCCCCTCTCCCAAAAAACAAAAAAAAAGCTCCAGTGCCGAGGGGTAAGATATGTCGAGAGGATGCGTCGATAAGGAACGAGTGGATTACGGAAGATGTCAAATGTTAGGAACGAATGCTTTTTGTTCTGGTTTTCTTCCCACGGTGGAAATTTTCTTTTTATCTCGCGCGATGCGCGACTGTTTTATATTTCCGTTAATCCGAATTTTCTTCCTGCCGCATAATTGTTTCCGAAAGACGACTCAAATTGATTCGATTATAATAAAATTAGGAATTTATTTTTATGATTGGTTTTTATGTTTGCGGTTTCAAGCAAACGATGCAGTGCTGACTTTTAAATTAAAACAATTAAGTTAATATAGACATATTAAAAAAACAAATCATTTCTTTCTTTATTTAAAATTTTTCATCTTACTCGTGTTATCAATTATACTAAAATATAATATTGATAAGAATATTAATTGAAATAAAAAATAAATAAATAAAATAATTTTACGTTTTTGGTTTAATGGTCCGAATAAAATGATAAATTTCAGTTGCAAAAATTTAACGTGTCGAGTAAAGTTATAAATAAATATATGTTTTATGTATAATAATTTAAAAGGAATGAAATACGTCTCAGTGATATATTTTTAATGAAATCTATCATACGTAAAATATAAAAATATCAAAAGCAATAAAAAATAATATTTTTGAAAACATTTTAATTATTTTATAAATCTAAAAAAAAAAAAAAAAAAAAAAAAAATCTTTCATTTTTCGTGTACGATATTCAAAATTAAAACAATAATTATAACGAACTTATGAAAGTTAACATCGTTAGTCCATAATTTCACATTTTCGTACAAGTACCATTATTAAAGCTCGCATAAATATAAAGCATAAGAAAAACATTACTCCCCATTACTGTTATTTTTCCGCCGTTATTTTTACTTTTATTAATATTAAATACGGTAAACCGAGCGCTAGAGTAAAAATTCCATCACGTTTTTTTTTTTTTCCTTCACTCGCAGTAACGCGCCTTCTCTCTCTCTCTCTCTCTCTCTCTCTCTCTCTCTCTCTCTCTCTCTCTCTCTCTCTCTCTCTCTCTCTCTCTCTCTCTCTCTCTCTCTCTTTCTCTTTCTCTCTTTCTCTTTCTCTCTTGACGTTTTAAACAAGACATTTACGGCGCGGTTCAGAAACTGAATATTTTCATATAAGAAAACTTCTAAATCACTGTGTATCATGCATGTTTATATACAGCTATCCGTCTCTCTTTATCTCACTCGCGGTGTTATATATATATATATATATATATATATATTTTTTTTTTTCTTGTTGCAAAATTCAAATGCGCCATTTCCTTTTTTCTTTATTCTTCGCGCGCTTATACGTCTATACGCGTCTACGAAGAGACGTAAAATTTTAAACTATATCTTTTTGCAGCTGCTTTTATGGATATATTTATTCATTGGTTTTTTTTTTTTTTTTTTTTTTTTTTTCAACATACGTTCAAAAAAAGCTAAATAGAAATATGTATACACTAGTTTCTATAATTGTTCTGTTGAATAACAAAGATTGAGATTTAGGAAAGGATTAGCACAATTTCGTTGATTTTATATACGACTCACCATTTGATTTAAGAAGGATTTACCGAAACGAATTAGCAAAATAGGCAGAGAGCCAGTTCTAAAGCAAAGCGTACGGGCTAGCGCGAGCTTTAATTGGAGGAATGGTATTTTCTTGGAAATTTTTTAAAAGAAGATTGTTTAAGCGATGAGATAAAAAAGGTGCAATTTTCTTTATCTTTTTCTTTTTCTTACTTTATTTTTTCTATTTTTTATTACTTATTATTTTCTTTTCTCAGCGTAAAGCTTATGGACTTTGTTGTTTAAAGTTTCGACGCTACTAACGGAAAGTCTGTTTTACAGTTAGATGCTTCGTTCGCTTCTCTCCACCTTTCTCTTTTACCTTTTTTCTTCATTTTCCTATGTTCTTTTTTTCTTCTTCATTGTTTTGGCATGAATATTAATTAAGTACTTTTTAATCTTTAGACACATTTATGAGTTGATAGCCTCACCTGCATATTTAGGTAAAGAGAGGGGACGTTCTTTTTCAATATTCCCGTTTATTTAAAGAATTTAACTCGATGCTAGGGTCGAGCGTTCGTTCGAGTTTTTGAAGAAAAAAAATTCTCAACAAATATAATTCGGTGGAAATTCTAAAGAGAATATCTGTAGCTGCGCCATTTTGTCCAACCGCAGTTTAAGGTAAAAATTAGATCCGGCGTCTTTCTTTACGAAATTTTTTACTAAAAAGAAAAAATAAGAAAATAAGGAGATCCATGAATCTTAATTTAATTTTTAATATTTACGTATTTCTTTAATCCTCGCGCATTCGATCGATGTTCTACTTTTCATAATAATATAATTTAAATGTAAGCTTTCGGGAAGATACGGACTGTTGGCTTTCACATCTCTCGCAAACGTAGTACCCGTAAAAATATGAAACTTTTACTTCGTTGATCCGATTTTAATGGTGGCGAGTTCATTTCCCTTTTGCTGAGACGTGTTTTCCGAGTTTATTGAAAAAAGATTTTCTTCCCTTTTAATCTTGAAACCGCATAAAGACAGTTAATTGCAAGTTCGTTTTACTATTTTTCCATGAGAAATATTGCTTACTTCAAGAGAGAGAGGGAGAGAGAGAGAGAGAGAGAGAGAGAAAAAGCGAGAAAAAGAAAAAGTATCCATCATTTATTATATAAATTATTTTTCGTAAATAACGAATATCATAAATTAATGTTATAACCTTACTGCTTACATATAAATAAACTTTTATAATAAACCAAAGTTTCAAAAAATTTCATTCGGATGTAAAAAAAATAAATATTAAAAATGTTTTATATTTATAAACAGAATAAATAGTTCAAAATTGAATTTTTTAAATTATAAAATTGCATGACCTAAATCCTTTAAAATATATATAAATATAATTTTAAAAAAGTATGAATAAATAAGAAAATAAAGTAACGATATTTATTTATTTATTCATAAAAATTACACAATGTATTTGTTTATGTTTTTCTTCATTAATTTAAAAATTATAAATAAAATTATTAAAAATATAAAAAAAAAAATGAAAATAAATAGACATAACGAATAATTTCAATTAATAAATAATAAACTTTTATTTATTTATTTTTTATGTATATTTTAACAAATTTATATTTTAGAATTTTATAATTTTTTATTTGATTCATACCTTTGAAGTTTCGCAATAAACTTCAAATTGCAAAACTTAAAGTTGCTGAAGCGTTTAACTGAAAGATACGATTTTTGTCAAAAATAAAGTTGAGAAAGTAATTTATAGTTTAATAAGATTCTCTCTCTCTCAAAAATTTTTCAAGTTCCCTTTAACAATAAAAATTTGCTTAAATGGGCGAAAGTAAATTTTTTAAACTTTCCGTTTTCATTGTTGCAACTGTATGAGAAAATCGAATTTTCCAGTATAAACTCTAATCAAAAGGAGTGCACCCATGGGTATAAAGGTTTACTTGGCCTCAGAAATGTTGGAACCTTCACTTACATGGAAATCTTCCCGTGGGAATCACGAGGAAATAGCCATTCTAGTTGTTAGGCCTAAAAAATAGGAAGACGACGCCCACAATCGAAGAAGTAATCAGCTTGAAAACTTTACGATCTCTTCCTACTCGCGCCACTTGAAAATTTTTCTTTCTTTTTTTATCCGCTTTATAACGATATATTGATACTCGATTTTATGTTGATAATATTAATAAATTATATTTCGGTTGATATAACTTTATTATTTGCTTGAAATATTACGTTATAAAAATTATCCAATTAGATTATGTCATTTCACTATTCAAATAATATTGTCTCTCGCGTCTGACCTCACTCGGAATTAATCTACTTAAACAATACTATCTCTTAGTTATATTCATATTATAATTGTTTGCCCTAATATTTTATCATCAACGTCAGAAGCGAATTTTGTTATTTTTACGTAAAGAGGGCATTAAACTTTTCGCATACCGATGAACGTGTTATTTTTCCGCAATTAATCGCATTTTTAAAAAGCATTCGTTCTTTCGATTATCCACATATATTTTATCGTAGTAAAACATCTCAAAGAAATAAAGAAGTGAAGCTAAAATCTCACCAAAACCCAAAACCAAAGTAACCCACTTTGCCAATTTCACTTACGCTCGTTCATCCATCCTCTATATGTAACCAGAACAAAAAGAAAAGAAAAAGAAAAACGAGAGTCGGTTTAAAAAATTGCACACTCGTAGCTCATTAACACAACCAACGTAAACGTACGCTTTACCCGTTTCTTGCAGCATCGACGAGAACGATGGAACTGGCGAAGCCGAGCGTCCGACCGCGCGGTTTGGAAACCGACCTCAAAGAGGATGCCTTTAGCGTGCCGCCGCTAGCCCTTAAAGCCCGATGCAGCCCGCGTGTTAAGGTCCTGGCACAGCCGAAAAAACGTAAACGCAACGTTAAAACTTGAAAATTTTTTTTTTTTTTTTTTTTTTCTTTTCGACAGTTCGTCGTGTCGTTACTATGTGGGTCTTGTCGATGCTGAAACTACGAAGAGTCTTTTGTTTTTTACTGATTTTTTTCATTTTTTCTTATTTATTATTTATTTTTTTTCTAAGAATTTCAGTTAAACATTTTACTCCGTTTCATAGTAAATCGTTAATTCGTTTGAGCCGTTTGTTAAAAAAATTTTATTAAAGTGTCATTTTATATATACTTTATGAGCATTCATTTTATTTCTCCTCTATCTTTGCCCATTTGATTTACCCTTTTTTTTTTATTTCCATTCTTTTGGTGACCTTCTTTCAAATAAAAGCTTTAAATGCTAAAAATTCAGCGAACAACTTTATTTCCCCGTATACGAAGTTGGATGCAGAGGCGGACACCTGAGTCTACGATTGGGTGTAAAATGGGGAGGAGAAAGAGAGAGACTAGCAATTTGATTTTTATGTTTTTCGCATTTGTTGTCTACTGTTCGTGGAGTTACTCCGCAATACTTTGTGAAATTTAATAGTCGAAAAATGTGAATGAGACAACGTGAGAACAAAAAGAAGGTAAGGTAGTTTACAAAATTATATCGTGGAGAGTGAATTATTTGTGTAAATTGATTTTTGAGCAATATAATTTGATATTTCAAAGCTAAAAAATCAGATATGTTGTGTAACGAGAGAAATTCTCGATATTTTACTTATTTACGTTATTTTTTTACGTTAAAATTAAACAATTTTCAATTATAACATTTTGAAATTGTGATTTAATTAAAAAATATTTATGCCAATCGTTACGTCTGAATATCGTCATTTAAAATTTTTATTTTTAACTTTTAATCTTACACAAATTTACGATAAAATAATTTTTTTTTTTTTTCTTTTTTTTTTTCAATCATCAAATGAAAGAATAAATTTTATTTTTCCTGATGCACTTTATAAACATCATCGTCGAATGGTTTTTTTCTCAATTTTTTTTTTTTTTTTTTTTTTGAGGAAAAAACAAAATTCTTTTTTAACTCAATGATAAAATCTACTCCGGAATAAGTGAAAATCCCCTTTCTCAGTAAGGCTTTCACGATTTACATACGCGAGCGTAAACATACGAGTGCATGAATATACATTCGACGTGTAACGGAAACCGTTGGCTTGAAAACAGGAAAATAGTCTGGGTTCAAAGTAAAATAAAGCTCCGTCGGTGGTTGCCGGCAAGCTTCATAAAGCATATCTTTGTAAAGAGAGATGGAGAGAGAGGGTGAGGGAGGGGGGGGGGGGGGGAGAAAGTTAAACTCACCCACTCATTTTCCACTGAACTATGCACACATATTTAATCGATGAATCGAGCTTATCATTGACATTCTAAATTAGTTCTCCCTCATCTCTCGTACCTACTTCTCCCTCTCTCTCTCTCTCTCTCTCTCTCTCTCTCTCTTTCGTTCGTTCTCTCTAAATTAGTTTACCTCAGAATATATAGATTCATTCAGTGCGCGGAGGCACGGCGAATTTCATTTCAATATTGCAACGCTTGCGTGAGCTAGCTCGCGTGCATTCACCACAGATAAAATTAATTAGGTCCTTGGGATCTATCCATCCACTCTCGCGCTTGTCCGTTCGCGCGCAACGCTTTGAACTCGACCGACGACATCGCGAGCCTGCGTATATTTTCTCTCTCTCTCTCACCCTCTCATCTCTTTTTTATTTCCTATCCATTTTAATAACGCGCCGGTGACTCAATTATATCGACGGCACGGTTATTAACCGAAAAAGGCCTGAAGATTATCGAGGCGTAAGCGTAACGTCGCGGTATATAAAAATTAACCTTTACCGTGTGGCTTTTTTTTCTTTCTTTTTTTTTTTTTTATTCATTTTCTTTATCGATGTTTGAGCTATTATCGAGTGGTTTGCATTCGTTCGAGGAGTATTTTGCTTACACCGAAAATAATTTCAATTCATATCGATCACTCTTTTAATTGATTTGATAGCCGCGCGTTTATATTAAATTTGTGTTTTTAATAAATAAAAATAAATTCGTAAATACATTTTATTGATAAAATGAACCATTTCTTATTTAATAAAAGAAAAAATTTTGATAATTTTGAAAAATCGTATCAATTTTTTAAAATTAAAAGTTTTTAATCCATCAAAAATTATAATAATGCTCAAATATTAAATAAAAATAAATAAATAAACTATTCAACAAAAAAAAATGGTATTAAAAAAGTATTACGTAATTAGAATATGTACGTTGAAATTTACTTTATGAATGCGATATTGAATACGTAGCTGCAAAATTTATTATAATTACGATGCTAATATTGCATGAAAATTTTGCATAACACGGCACATTGTGCTGTGCTTCATCATTAAAGTCCGTCCACTAAAAAGTTGACGAATAACGAACATCCGATTAATGAGATCAAAGAATTGCTGGATGCAAACATTTTAATTAAAATTTTTTTAATTATTTACTCATTTTTTTTTTATCGTTGACTAATATTTTTTATAAATTCAATAATCTCCATTCAATCGTGCTTTTTTTTATTTCAAACAAAAACATATGAATGAAAATTCGACGCGGTTAATATAAAAAAAATACAGGTGATCTAAGAATATTAAAAAAAAATTTGTTTTTATTGCTGTTTTTTTATTAAAATTAATTAAAAATTAATTTTCTCATAACCGTGGTGTGCTTGAATATTTTTTAATTTGTTCAATTTGTAACAATATTAATTTGAAAAACTTATTCCATAATTTACACTTTGCTTTAATTTCAGAGATAAAACTTTCTTAATGCGTTACCGATGAAAAAAAAAAAAAAAAAAAAAAAAAAATAGGCCAAAAACAAGGTAACTCAAAATTCGTATAGCTTACCTAATCATTTATATATTTTGTAACAAAAAAACTTTCACGCGCACGTTTCCGAGCGTCGATATAAACTCTCCCTCTCTTTCTCTTTTCCTCTCTCTTAACATCCTGACCCAATAACGAAAAACCACTTAAAAACTTTTATCAGCATCCGGCCTCGTCAACGTAATAATACAGCGGCCGAGTGCCGAGAGCAGCGCCAGCAACTTCGCAATATCCATCGTATCGGCTATCCCCCCCCCTCTCTCTCTCTCTCTCTCTTTCTCCCCTTCTCCCCTTCTCCCCTTCTCCCCTTCTCCCCTTTTTCTCTTCTCTCTTTCTCTTTAGTTTTACTCATACTTATATAACTACAAATATATATATTAATACACGCACGCATACGCACACCGGCGTAAAGCTTGCAGCAAGCGCGATTTATACAATAAACTGCTTTGTTTTGAAAAATTTCCCAGTAAACGCGCACAACCCGTAAACAGCCCATTAATTTTCTCTCATCCCCACCTCTCGAATCTTCCCACACCCTGTCTTCTCGCGTTTTCTGGCGCCTCGACGCATTCGGGCAAATTCTTTTATCAATGCAAAGCGTATCGATCAGCTGGTTACCGTTTTTCTTCTTCTCTCTCGCTTCCCTTTGCTCGCAATAACAAACTCATTGGAAATAAAGCATTCGCAAAAGAGAGAGAGAGAGAGAGAAAGAGAATGAAAAAGAAAAGAATAACTGCACAGCGTCCGGGTATAGTGTAAAAACAAATGCACGAGTAAGTGAGTGAAAGAGAGAGTTTTACCGATCACAAATCAACTCTTGTTGTTCGGCGAACATAAGCGCGAAGCTAATAAACCCTCGGTGAGGTGCGATTTTGAAATCGCAAGGACCTTTATAACCTCGAATCTCGCGTCACATAACGCTGTGTATACGTGTGCATGTGTACGTGTTCAGGTATGTGGCTTATTTGTGCGCGCTGAATGACGAGGTACCGCTCGTTTCTTCTATTTTTCCTTTTCTTCCTTCTTCTTCTTCTTCTTCTTCTTCCTCTTTTGGAATTCAGCCAACAAGCTTGAGAGTAACGCGAAAGTGGATTTGTATGCGTGTGTGGGTCTTTGGGGAGAAGAAAAGAAAGAAAACGTAACGCAACTACCGACGCGTTGAATGAGGCTTAGTAAGAGAGGATGAAGAGAAAAAAAAATGAAAAAACAACGAGATATACACTTGAAGAATCGTCAAGGATATTTTCGCGTTCGCTTCTCGTAATATTTTTACTCTCGTTTTTACTCCCCCCCCCCTCCTCTCTCCCTCCCTCCTTCCCTTTCACTCGGAAGTTTACGAGCAATGTTTAGCGTAAATTTCGGAGTTTCTTTTGTTCGTACCCGAGGTCGAGATGTATTATAAGCGAACGACCGGAATAATAAAGAACCGTCGAGAACTGGAAACTAATGTTTTAAGAATGCCTACGCGATAAAAGAACTCGCTTGGCTTTATTTTTCAAAGTGCAGGAAAATTTTTATTATTCGATTTGATTTTACCAGAAACATAAGTTTTTTTTCATTGGTATATTTATGTTTTATAAGATAATCATTTATAAATAATAAGAAAAAAATTTTTTACATTGTATTCGTTAATCGATAAATAAATATTTATTAAGAACTATATATACTTTTAGTTAATAAAAGATACGTTGCAGTTATTTATTGCATAACGAAAGTCTTTACATCATACGTTTTTAATCAGTTAATAAAAACTTGAAGAAATAAAAGAAATGCCGATTATATTTGATTTTAAAATACGTAGTTATTCCGTAGTATCAATTTAAAATTTTTTTTCTACATCGGTATATTCATTTATAAAATAAACGAGTTCAGCCTCATTAGCATTTTCGTTTACTAATCCTACAATACGTGAAATGAAAATATTTCCATTTAATATACTTTAACAACTTCCAATTTAAACTAGCACTCGTTATAATTTTTATTATTTTTTAATCACGAGTACGAATGAAAAGTCACTTTTTTTTTTCTTATTACGATAAATCTTGTTAATCGAAAAAAAAAACATTTTTTTTTGTCGACGGATGTATCCAAACGTTATTTTAACAAATTTCAAACAGATAATTTGTTAATTGTTTCTTTATAATGCAAATAAATTAAAATTTTTAAACTGTTTTACAAGAAAACTGAAATCCTCAAAAGTAATTCAATCCTTGGACTACAAACGGATTACCTTGAAAACCGCAATTTCTTGCGTTGTTAAGACAAAAAAAAAAAAGAAAAAAAAAAGAAGAAAATAATAAAAAAAAAAACCTTTTCATCATAAGCATATTAACAACGAGCTTTAAAAATTTAAATCTCGTCTCTAACGATCTAAAATACCCGCATTCAAAGTAGCTCGCAAGTAAGTTACTTTCCTCCTCTATACACGGTGAAGAAAGCAGACTAGGAGAGAACGAGCAGACGAAAAAAGAAAAAGAAGGAAAGAAAGAAAGATGGAGTAGCGAAGACAGGAGAATGAAAAAATAAGAGAACGAAGAGTCGAGATGGGTAAAAAGAAGAAAGGAGGGGGATGACCGGCTTGGCAGAAGCGCCTAATCGCCTCTCGTCGCGATAACCGTCTCTTCCACTGCATCATAATAGCCATAAGCATTTTTTGAGCGAAGAAATTCTTACCCACTCTCCCTTTCCCCTCTCTCCTCCACCATCGTTCTCTCATCCCCTCGTCTTATCTCCTCTCTACTTAAACCACTCCGCCGGCACCTTTTACATCCCCCCCCCCCCCCCCTACTCTCCTTCTTCTCGTCCCCGTGTATATACGTATATACTTTTCCGTCACAGCGGGACAACGTCATCGGATATACCGCGATAACGCGAGGCGCGCGCCCTCGAACGTGCGCGCCGAATCAATTTAAACTTTTTGTCTTATCGCGCGAACGGGTACGAAGCGAATCTCGAGCGAGATGAAAAAAAAAAAAAAGAAAAAAAGAAAGAGTGAAAGAGAAAAAAAAACATGTTATTTCGAACGTGTTGCTCGAAGCGATAACTTTGAGCTTTTTTCGATTTTAATTAGATCGTCGAGATGTGTGTGTGTGTGTGTGTGTATGTATGTGTGTTGCGTTGGTCGTTTGCGTTTGGATATTACTTTGATGATAAATTTATATTTAAGAATAGAGTTTAATGGACTTTTTAATGGCGAGCGCGTGATTTATTGGATTTTGGAGGATAAATATCTTGATAGCGTTATTGAAATGTAACTATAAATTTCAACGATCCTCTATTTATTATAGTACATTGTACTCTCTTGCCAAGTTTGATATGGACCAGTATGTGGCACTAAAGTTGTTAAATATAATTTCAAGTTGAACGATAAGACATTTATGAAAATATAATGTAATTTACATTTTTATAGTGAATGAAAACAAAAAAAAAAAAAAAAAAAAAAAAAAAAGCAAGAAAAATGAAAACTTTTTTTTTTTAATTTTATAAGATACAAATCGAAAAGTATTGGACGTAAATAATAGGGATCAAGTTCAAAAGTAATATCACGAAAAATAGAGAGAGAGAGAGAGAGAGAGAGAGAGAAAGAGACAAAAAAAAACTAACCCGGAGATCAATTTATCAAATGGCCTTCGATGAATCTTGCGCACAATGATAAAAGTATATCAAGATGAGTACAACGTCTTCGAAAGCCATTGGTGCATTTTATGTCACAGCGATATATCTTTTGAATTTATTCTCATGTTAAATAAGAATAGTACTTAAGATAAATATAATAGTCGCTTTAATAATGTCCAAATTGATTGTTATTTGTTATGTTTGATATTAATTGCAACATTCTTATATGTATATCGACGAATAAATTATTATTACATTTAATTAATTTTGAAATTTATATTCGAAAATTTGTAATTTTAATTACATATTATAAGTTAATTCATTGGACTCGTTGATTCATAAAGGGTATGTATAAAGTTTTTAAAATTATAAATGTATTATTTTATAATTTAACTTCTATTTGTATTCGTAATTATATGTTTATAAACTTCAATGAATAATTCAAAGTCTGACCAATTCAAAACATAATTATGATAATCAACTGATCTGCAAATTTATAATTAACTTAATTATTTAATTTAACGTAATGTTGAAAAAAAAGTACTTAGCAGTCGTTAAAAACGATCTTAGGTCAAGCGCGCAAGATACTTCGAACGAAGATCTTATCTGAAAAAGTTTTTGATAATATCTATAGTATTCTATAAAAATAGAAATTTAGGAAGAAAAAGTATTCCATTAAAACAAAAAAAAAAAAAAAAAAAAATAAAATAAAACTTCATTACTTTTAGTATCGAGTCTGAGGAAGCTCATTTACAAGAGAAAAAGAGAGAAAAAGAGAGAGAGAGAGGGGGAGGAAGAGAGAGAGAGAAACGTAATTAGGAAGAAACACAGTTTTAAAAGAAATTCAATTGTGAAAAATTCAATTAAAAAAGTTTAATACTAATCCGTTGAAATAACATTTGTACCATTAATATAAAAAATCTTTATTTAAATCGAGAAACTTGGTTAATCAGTTTGTAACAGAGCGATAAACTTTGGCAACAAGCAAGTAATTAATGCGTATTCCCAGTTCCCGTGAATTAACACGTTTGACGATATCTCGATATCGATGTCGTCTTCCGTCGATCGCTTATTTTCTGTTTGAATTTTAAAGTTTGATAACAATATTTAAGTTATCGTGATTGCAATGACATGTTCGAGCTTATTTTTTAACTTAATATTGTATTAATGGAACGATATAATTATAATGGTATTTACAGTTAAATTTAATTGATTGATTGGTTACATTTTCATATTCTTAAAATTTTGAAATAATATCGACAATTTAATTATTCAACGATGTAATTAATTAAAAAGTTAAAAAAGAAAGAAACAGATACGTCAAACGTCGTTAAATTTATGAAAAATTGTTGAATAATTTTCGTAAATTTACTTACAACCCACAAAACTTCACTTTATGAAGGTATAAATTTTTTCTGTGACTCAACGTATAACTGTTCATTTTTATAAAACCACCGCTTTTTACGCATTTTATCTTGTTAATTTTTCTTTTATAGACTAAGCGAGTAAAACTTTTCCAACGATAAAGTAAAAATTTTTTTTGAATATAAAATAGGCAATCATCGATGTACTTTAGCCTCGGTTGAATTAATATTTTTATTTCTTTACAGATTGATTCCAAATATCGATATTGAAAGATATTTTTTTATACTTTGAATTTAACGGTAATTTGAAATATGTTCAATCAACCGCTAAAAGAATGTACGAATTGTACATAAACACAATTTTATCCTATTACATATTAATTTATTTCGTACCGTTCCAAAAAAAAAAAAAAAAAAAAAAAAAGATCATTGCGAATTAGTAATAAAAGATACTTTTATTTATACAAAATTAATGTACGATCGGAATAAATATTTATAATAGAATTAATAAAGGTATGATTCAATAAATATTCACAATAGAATTAATAAAAGAATAATAAAATCGGAAAATTACCGAACTACTAATCGCAAAATAAATAACCTACAAAAAGTTAGAGTATATATATATATGGGCGTACCGGGAAAAAAAAATAAAAAAGAAACCAAAAAAAAATCATCATCGTGAATTCGTGCAATAACAGTATACTCCCGGTGCGTATAAAAATATCCCTTTTCGACTAGAGAGAAAAAGAGTAGTCGAGAGAGGGGGAAGATAGGAAGAGAAAGAGAAAGATAGTAAAAGTCAGTAAATAACGGCGCTTTAACAGTCGCGGATACCGACGACACGCGCGCGCTCGCGCACACCGAAATAAAAAAAGACCAACGGCAAAGAAAGACACGGTGACATTTTCCGCTCCGACGGGATGAGTAGTACTGAATATGTACTCGCATACTATACGTATTTGTATGTGTGTGTGTGTGTATGTATACATACATACATACATACATACATACACACATACATACATACATACATACATACATACATACATACATACATACATACATACATACACACATGCATACATACATACATACACCTCCCTCGGAAAATCATTGACAGCCCTTCGGAAAGCACGAACGCAACAGTCATGCACTTCGCCAGGGCGTACACGCACACATACGCATATATGCGTACAGTAGGAGGAGACGGTAGTAGTAGGATGGCGCGTAAGTCATTTAAAATTCAAATTCGGGAACTCGGACGATAGAGAGCTATTTCCCGTTAAAAAACACAACACCTCGGAATAATAATGGAAAGGGGGGATGAATCGAGCTGGTATACAGAGAGAGAGAGAGAGAGAGACGCGTAGATGCAAGGTTCACAGCACACACGCAGAGCGATAAGAGTGTAGGTGGATAAGGGAATGAGAGGTGGAGGTAACGTACAGGTGAATTTTTCACGGGTGTAACAACAGTCAACACGCGACCGCGCTCGCGCGATTCGCGCGTTTTGCGTATATATATATATATATATATATATATATATATATATATATATATTCTCTCTTTTTCTCTCTCTATCTGTTTCATTCTCACTCGTTAGATATATGTGTGTGTATATATCTATATATATATATGTATGTGTGTGTGTGTGTATATATATATACACATATATCTAACGAGTGAGAATAAAAGAGAGAGAGAGAAAGAGAGAGAGAGAGAGAGAGAGAGAGAGAGTGAAAAGGGAAGGTATAGCCAGCGCCGGAAAGACAAAGTACCGTGAATTTTTATTGAACCGAGTGAAATACGCTCGACAACGCTTTAAGGGCGTTTTTCACGCCAATTGCTTGAATAAATTTGAAAAACGCTCCTCGCCCCGCTTTTTCCACTTTTACGCACCTCCCCTCCCCACCTGTTCCTATCCCCTCTCTTTCTCTTTTTGTATACGTATATACGTACGGATATGTGTGTGTGTGTGTGTGGGGGGTAGGTGGGGGGAGGGAAGAGGCGCGCAACGTAGGCACGATCTCGCGCGTTTTATTTCACTTCTTTCGTCGCTTCGTTACTTTCTTTCGCGGATAAAGTTAGCGAACGGCCGTTGTGCTCGGGCAATCGGAAAAATATCGGTGAAAGAGAGAAGCGAGAGGAATTTCTCCAGCCGGTGACTCCTTTTAAAGGCTTTGGAGCTGATTGCACAGCGTCTCGTCGTATACTCGTTGTTGCGAGCATTAGTTTCGTCGATTAAGGCGCTAAAGATGCAAAAGATTCTCATTGTTTGTTTGTTTTCTTTCCTCCTCCGTATGCTTCTTTTTATCTCCTCGTTTGCTCGATTTCATTTCCTCTCTTATCTCCCATCTCATTCTTTCCATCTCTCGGTTCTTTTCGTCTATGCGGTTGAACGATAATATGATGCGGTTGCCTTTAGAAGAGGCTGCTTGGATTTTCGCCAGGACGTGCTGTACTTTTTTCCGATTGATTATGTCCCGCTCTCTTGCGCTCTATCCGCTGCCTTTTTACCGCTCGGATTTTTACGACGGAAGCTTTGAATTTGTCTCGTATCGACGTTAACTCGCTCGTATTGCCGCGGCTATTATACTTTACGAAGTTATCTCGTATACAGCGTTTGATTGTGATTTATCGGATAATTAAGTACGACGATACACGCGTTAGAAATTTATGTATTTTTGCGTTCGAAAAATATTCTCATATTTAGTATTATTACGTATGTATGAAAAAAAAAAAAAAAAAAAAATTGATTATATTTATTTTACGGTAAAATAAGATCGATGAGAAAAACGAATTGTCTCGTAAAGCATGTAGTAGCTATAAAATTTTATTTACCCAACGAATGCGCGATAAAGTAATTTGTAAAACAAATTTCGAAAATTTGGCGCATTAGAAAATTTCGGTAAGGGAGACGAGTAAGGAGCGGGGGAGCAACAAGATAGAAAGGATTTACATAACAATTTTGTACTCGGAAAATACACACTCGCTTGAAAAGTGATTCTTTATGCATTCATGAGTACGCGAATACGTACACGTACTTGATACCCCGGGTATTTTGAATTTTAAAATTACTTTATTAAGATTTTCATGGCGAGAAAAAGGTAAGGGCGATATACCACTTTGAGGCGGTGACTTGAACGATAAATCCTTGTTTTTTGTTTGCCAATACTATTTTAATATAACGCGACGACGAACTTGGAACGTTCGACCTATCCTTCGTCGTTCTAATTAACTATAATTTTACGATTTATGATATTATACATTCCTTCGAGTACTGGTTAAAACTTAAGAATCTAATTAATTGTTAAAAATTATCTTCTCTTGCATTGTTCATTAATTTATCGACGTTATCGTGAGTTTATACGTCGTAATCATTTGCAATTTGTTGGAATACATTTCTTGAATAATATAAAATTCAATTAATTAAATTATAAAAAAATAAAAAAAAAAAAAAAAAAAAAAAAAAATTATATCGACAATTCCAATTGTCTTACATTTAGACAAAGGAATAACTGGAACAAATGCTTTTGCTAACGCAAACATAAATTATTTAATTCAATAAAAATCGGCTATTTTTAACGAATCTTTTTTAATTTTATTTTTGTTTGTTTTTTTTTTTTTTTTTTTTTTTTTTCTATTTTACCTTATTTTTTTCCCTTCAAATCTCGTAAATTTAAAAGTAAAACGAGAAACGATAATAAAAGAAAGAAGATAAAATTTCAACGATAATAAAAGAAGGAAGATAAAATTTCAACAGTTAACGGTATACGAAAGGTTGCGCGCTCGCGCCTCCTTTTATAAATATGAAACTACTGAAAATCACGTATACCTAACGACCCATAAGCCGTTGTACCCATTGTACTTTTATTGCATTTGGAAAGCTGCTTCCAGAATATTTGGCACTTGCGCGCCCATATTACCAGCAATTTCTAGTATTTAGAATACGCGTATTTTGGAAACGTAACAGCAAATATGAATAACGTATTATATACGTTAAGTTATTTCAAAGACAGTAATTGGCCTCTTCTTCTTCATTAAAGTGAATTAATATGTACTACAATGGCCTTTAATATTTCTTTCATCATTTTACTTATTAATTTTCTTTTTTTCTTTTTTCAACAATTATTGGCAACTATATTTTCAAAAAATTTTTTATTCGATTTCTTCTTTAAATGTATCACATTTTTACGAGAAAATGTTTTCACTGTTATTTTAAATCTATAAAATGCCGAATTCTGTTTATTATCGAATTATAGAAAACAAGATTTCTTTGCTAAATCGAATACAAACTCAAATCGATAAACAAAATGTCACAAGTAATAAATGTAAACAAAAACGAATTTACGTATTATTTAATATCAATCGATCAATTATAATATCTAAACCATCTCATTCTTCGTGAATTTTTTCACTCGTCCTCGGCAAATTCAATTCATAAGAAGTTCTTTTTCTTTCTGTCTTCCTCGTACTCGTGAAATTTTGAAAAGAGACGCCATCGTCATCGGTATGATTGATTTCAACTGTTCCGTTGGAAGAAAAGACTTCGTCGCTGACAACGAAGAACGACAAGAAAATTCCACCAAATTTCTAAGCCCATGACGAGATGTTCAATTGTATTGTAATCTGCTGTAAAATGTAAGAAGATAAATCTTGTTATTAATGTCAGTTAGGATAACCTTTCTTAGTATAACATAGTAAAATGATACAATAGTATATTAAAATTTATAATAATTTCGTCACTCGTAACTTAATTTTCTAACCAATTTTAAAACAATATAATAATCATGCGCATAATATTTACGTTAAATTAATTTTATATTTCGAAAAATAATTGAGTTACGTTAACACTGAACGAACCACTCGTAGTAATTTTAAGCATGGAGCTATTCTTTGATAATTACGACAATATTTTTCATTTTATCTTAATTAATGGCACTCTTGTCTACTTAAACTAATTCGTCGGCGTAATTAGAACCTGTAGAGTTGCATTCAAACTATATATCTCTTTCTCTCTCTCTCTTTCTCTTTCGCTCTCTCTTGTCTTTGAAGACAACAAGTAAAATTAACGCTCGTTAAAGATGTGATTTGAATTTCAAGGAGTAAGATAATTTATATCAGAGCTATAATAAATTCTGCTAACAATAATTGTCAAAAATATAATTGTATACTTAGAGATGTATTTTCGACAATTGTTTTATTTCTTAATTTTATTTTACGTTCACCATGCTGGTGTCTGTATTCGTAATCGCATTCAATGTTACATTTCTCTCGTACCAGAAACATGAATTTAATAACTCTAGTTTAAAGATAATTTAAAATGTCAATAAAAATTCTCTCCACTTTTGCCTAATTCTCAATTAAAATCCGCGCATGCGCGCGCGCGCGCGTGGCTTATAAGCGCGATAAAATTTGCGTCGCATTAAGATGTCAGCCGGAGCGTTTATCACGATCAAAATAATAGATAGACGCGTAAATGGTTATGCGACATTCCGGGCGTGTAGCTGCTGGAATGCAGCTTAATAAGAGATATCTATATTACCAGCACTCGGGCACCAATATACGTGTACGGTCTCTGACACACACACACACACACACACACACACGCGCATTGTTCTACATTAGCGCCTGCTTCGGTTAACTTTTTGACGAGACAGCATCCGCCCTACATTTATATATACGAGTATATCCTATACACATTTTTCGTACATTCGGTCGAAAAATACGTCAAGGACGATAGGCACGATTGGGATTCCGCTTGGAAAAATGAGGGGCGCACGTAAAAGAACGCGTCCCCCTCGTCAAACGAGAGGAAAAAAGCCCGCGGCGTATGTATCGTAAAAATGAGATAAATAAAGAAAAATAAAAGGCAGCCGTCGTCTTCGAAATAATGCGTTTAAAATAATAACAAAGTATAAAGGCTACGGATCGAATTAGCAAAAGAGGAAAATTCGGAGCTTATCTTTTCATTATAAAAAATTCACCCGGAGATAATGGAGAATTTCGATACCGTCGCTAAATTTTTAATCGTTCTTCGTGGACATTTAATTTTCCAAAGCGCCAATTTTAATGATAAGAGCTAAAAATTTTCCGACAAAACGACGATCGATAAATTTGCACGAGATGTCATTATATTTCGAAATTCATGAATCGAGATATTTATCGATATACTCACAGCGATGTATATATTGATACATCGATTGATCTATAATAGATGTCTATTTAACTTTGTTCGATAGCATCTCCTTCTCCTTGCTCTCTTTATTGAGTTTATCATTAAATATTTGTTGGTTATATTGAACGTCGAAAAAATAAAATAGATACATCATACGTTAACGTTATTTCTGAAATAATTGTTTCTGCTATCATTTCTATTAACTTACACTTGATTAATATAACAAAGTTACATTAATCAACCGTTAAGCTAAATTTCCTAATGCACATCGTAATAATTTAAAAAAAAAAAAAAAAGAAAAAAAAAGCAGATTAACTACATTAAAAAGTATAAACAAAAAAAAAAAAACAAAAAAAAAAAAAAAGAAATTAACTTTCGTTTGGAAAAAACAAAAAAATCTCTCAAAGTAATCATATAAGAAACGAAACGATATCTCCGCACGCTTTTGCAATTTAACATCGAACACCGACTTAGGTTGTTTTGTTTACGGATCCCCTTTACCCAGTTATCAAAGGAGGACGTTTTGCCCTTTGGCGCAAATATGTGAGCCCACAAAGCGCGCGATAGTAAACCTTTACCTATATCTATATATACATACTTCTACCATTGTTACGACTAACCTGCCGAAATAAACCGAGGAAGGTTGCGTTTGTTTTGTATTTACGCTGGTTGATAACTTTGCAAATATTGAAATTTGAATTTGTTTTCGTTTTGCTTTATTATTTCTTTTTTCTTTTTTTTTTTTTTTTTTTTTTCGTTCCTCCTAACTTTCTTCCCTTTGGTAGAAACGTTTACTTTAATTGAGTTTATATTTATATATACTATTTGTTAAATTAATCGACGACTATAGGATGCATAATAATAACGCGTACTTTTGAAAATCAATACGATTGTTATTTGTTTGGATATAAAAAGTTAATAATTTTTCATCGTACAGAAATACATCGATTTACCTTTGACAATATGTTAGCTCAGTTTGATATTGATAAACTTGTGCAATTTGAAATGAAAAGGTATTATCTAAATTCATTTTCAATAAAGCAGCGTTAAAATGAAACAACTAACGAATCCAAATAGCCACTAGTAGTCAAAATATATAGAATCCAGCGAGGTTAAATTTTGACGGCTAGGTTCCATACTCGTTGGTATAAACATCGCGACAACGTCGCACGAAGGTTCAAACTCGTAAAGTCCCGAAATGCAGCAGTAAAGTTTAACGTTCATCGCTTTATAACCGAGAGCGAGAAAGAGAGAAAGAGCGGGCATAATTCGTTCATTCATGGATTTTAACGCCGCGCGCGTCCTTGTTGAGATTAGAATTTTCTCTCGAGGATAGAATCTACACACGGCCGCGTATACATGTCGTATCCAGCCTCCGGTTATATCTACGCTCTAGTTTCTCTCTTTCTTGGAAACTGCTGACTTTCCAAGATTATATCGATCTCTTTCTTTCTTTCATTCTTTCTCCCTTCCTCTTCCTTTTTCAGCGGAGATAGAAAAACATTAGGGGATCCTTGGGCGAAAAAGTTACAGTAGGTCTGTGGTACACACGAACACACGTACACACTTTCACCCACATATACAGATAAAGAGAGTTAAAGCTCACTCTCTTTCTCTCTCGCTTTTTCAAAGTTAGAGCGTAGTATATTATACGAGTGGCTTCCTCGACCGCAAGCCTGTCCTTTATCCTCCTCATAGTGGCGATAACAGTTTGATTAACATTATATGAAGTAATGTAGGGTATTTTGCCAGGGCACGGATATATTTTTTGAAATCTTCGAATGGCTTTTTTAAGAGCCTTATTTGTTTCTGCTTTTATTGCTCGACGTATTTTGTTTTTTCTCTCTCTCTCTCTATCTCTTTCACCTGCTCTTCTTATCTTTTTCTATCCTTCTGATATATTTGGTAACCGACGTTAAAAAATGCTTAAATTTGACTTACCAAAATCTGGCGAGTAAATTTTTCGTAATTATTTGTAAATTTAAGAGTCGTAAGCGTTACAGTTATAAATTATTATTATCATCCCCGAAAGTATAACGAATGCGCGACCGACCTTTCCAATATTTTTAATTTAATCGTGGCGAGAGAACAAACTTTCGACAATACTTTGCAACTTCATTTTTTTTTATTATCTCATAATTTACATCATATTAAAATCTCGTTTTGTTCGTCTTTCAAATCAAATGAATCATATAATTTTATTGCATTCTGAGTAATTAAAAACATTTATTTTCCATAATTTCAAAAAATTTGAGAAAACGTAAGAATAAACGTCTCTTTATTACCGTCAAACGGGCGCACAGACAAAATCCAGCAAAACGATATGCAGGTCAAAGATATAATATTCCAAAAGTAGTCGCGAGCGTGAGCCGCGGTAGTTTTTGTAAGCTTTTGCGCTCGACGGCGTCGTCTTCGGGATCGTACTTCCCTATTTCGCATTCACCAGACTCGCGTAGGATAATATACATCTTTATGTCTTGCATGCGTATATCGAGCGTACACATGCGATGTGACACTTTTCTCGACGTAATAGTACCGACGCCTTCGTGATATTGCAAATACATTGTGAACTATAACCGTTGAACCACGCTTGATTAATTTTTTAATTTGGTTGAAAATTTATAAAAACGAAAAAAAAAAATAGTTAATTTCTTCATTACTAATCAGTGTTTCTGAAAATAATTCTATATAATTAACTAATTATTCATTTTTTTTTTTTTTTCCTTTCTTCACTATAAAAACAGATAAGAGAATTTATTACTAGGTATCTTTACATACAAGCGATATGTTTTATTCGAAAATGATATCGAAAATCTCTGGAAGCATTATGCCATCTGAACATTCGCTTCCAGCGCTGCTGTTGCCTTCGATCATCTTTCAGCAATAAAAAGATTTGATCCTTTGAAACTGAATAATACATGGAATTTCAGTATGCGTTCTTTCGATGACGTTCTCTTCCTTTTTCACTGTTAGATCATCTGTCTTGATATATACTACATACGCGTTTGTCAATATTTTTCTTGCGTTTCGCATTACTCTTAATGGCAAAGTAGACAATCCGATAAATTATTTTTTTTTTTTTTTTATTTTTCATTTATCATATAAAATGAAGTAGCTCAGCTACAATTAATTTTCTTTTTTATGGAAATAAATAAGCCATTACCGATAAAAAAAAAAAATTACGCAATAAAATCACAATATTCAACGCTAATATTTAAATAATAAAATTAAATATATGGCTTTGATTGTGACAATACAGCGAGGTAAAAAAAAAAAAAAAGATCCGACATCGGTCAATATAGGTAACGTTACCCGAAACAGGTATGCAGTATTAAAAACGTGACAAATAATAAAGGACTACGATAAATTTTTTTAATATACACGTTTTCAGTTATTTATAAACTTTGAAAATCTTTTTTTTTTAACAAATTATACGCGGTATTTTTTCACGGCCTTAAATAATTTCGAAACGAAAAAGAAAGAAAGAAAGAAAAAAAAAAAAAAAAAAAGTAGATCCGTCAACCGAACTGTCCATTTTATCGATACATTTTGTGCTTTGTAAAATAGCATGAATATTTATTCATTCGCCATTATTAAAACAAAAATAAATCTTTTCAACTCATCCATCATACACATTGGACGTATAATATATAACGTATTTGTTATGTATGACATTTAACATGGAATATAAATGAATGCAATTAATAAACGATACAAACACGCGTTTGTGTTATTTTTATAAACAAACGAGTAAACTTTCACTTACTTATATTAATTGCATAAAGTGCGATTATGATAATAGTAATAATAATCACAATTATAACAATTGTAAAGGCAAGCCGTATAATATGTCGACGAAAATTCACGATAGGCGTACATCAAAGAAAAATGAAAGAAGAAAGGAAGAGGATACGAAAATAAGAAGCCAAACAATGGCAAAGTTTTTTCATCAACCCAAAATGAAATATTATTGTATTTCGAAAGGCGCGTAATAGCCGTTGCTCGTAGAATCGTGAAATGCGCCGTAGGCTTACTTTCGCTGTTTCACACGAATCATGATAGCTTTCTTTATATATGTGTAGAAGGATAAACACGGATCGTTCCGCGTTAAATTACGTAGAAAAAAAAAAAAAAAAAAAAAAAAAAAAGAAAAGATTTGAAAAACATCATAAATTTTAAAAAAGAGAACAATAAAATAAAAATAATGAAAAGAGTGACAACAAAAAATAATAGGAAGAAAGGCGTACATAAAAAGTTTTTATTGCGCGCGTTTCTCGCGTCGAGGGAATAATTTATATCTTTGTATTAAGGGAAATACGGTAACGATGCAACGATAAATTATCATCGCGTTCGATATATACATCGTGAGTCGAGATGATGAGCATTGATATCAAAAGTAATGTTTTTGCTTGAAACGATCGATGAGAATTAAATTTTTTCATCGTTTCTCCATTAATGAATAAGTAATACATTGTTTAAAATAATGTGTGATGTGGACAATACAAAAAATAAAATATTTTGATAAACTTGTACATGCGAGAAATCGATGTGTAAATACGCATTAATAACAAATCGATGAAAAATCGAACGTTCTCCTGAATAAGATTAAAAAAATTTCTTTCAATCGTTAAAAAATTTCGGTAAATTTCGGATAAAAATCAAACGGATATGCGATTTCACGCAAAAAGAACATTCATTCATAATGTAAAACTCTCAATATCCACACATTGTTGGTGTATTTGAAAAACCTCGAGTAACCTCTTCCAAAGGGGAATCAAAAATACACTCGTGTCTCTGGCCCCGCTACGTATTTGTATACATATATAAATATCGCGATATGTAACAATAAATAAATCTCGCGAACATTCGAAAACCGAAAGAAAAAAGAGTTCGAAGAAACAAAGAAAGCGTATATCGCACGGTTATACATACAGATTTGAAAGCTCTCAATTTTTTATGATGGAGCTATCACAACTTTGTAGAAAAAATAAACATAATAAATAAAATTGCTTCGTATGAACAAAAATTTTTTTATATTATTAGTTTTTAAATATAAAGTTAATAAGTTTAAAAATGTAAAAATTGAGTAAAACTTTGACCAAGAAAGTGCGTGCAAAGTGTACGTAAATTTTGTAGGATAAATTGGAAAAAAAAAAAAAAAAAAAATCAATTTCTAAAAAAGAAAACTATATATTTCCCAGTCAAGTTAGAATATTGTCCAGATAATAGTCATTTGCGTTACGTTTGGTGAACTAGATTGTAGCGCTGTGAGTGGCGGATTTAGAAACTAATATTTCTTCGGCAAAATCCCAACATCCCTCGCTAAAAGCGTATTCAAGCTGTATATACAACCGCGGTATATCGATAACCGTGAGAGACGAGGAAGGGGTGGGGGGAGGGGAGTGAATATCTACGGCAACGAAAAGCATTAAAAAGAGAGAGCGGGGGGAAAAAGGGGGAGAGAAAAAGAGGAAGTAAGCGCTCGCGAATTCTCGAGCGTGTGGCCGAGGCAATTACTTCGATATTCCAAGCACATCAGCCTTCGTCGCGCGGCTGGTGGTAGTAGCAGCAGCAGCAGCAGTAGCAGCAGCAGCAGCAGCAGCAGCACAGCCAAAGCCGTAAAATCTCAAAGTCCGGTCAGCTGCGTTGAGCTTTAGTGGACGGGGAAAGGCAGGGAATTTTGCTATATAACGTATACCTAACTGTCCGCTTGCGTTTGGTGAAAGCGACTTGGGGGAAAGAGAGGATAGAACTTATGGTAATAGCCGTGGCATGAAAGTCAATAGCAAACGGTTATGGCCCTCGTCGCGGATAAACACCGCTGCCTCGACTTCGCGTGCCGCAAAAAGTATGAAGAGAGAGATAGAGAGAGAGAGAGAGAGAGGGGGGGGGGGGAAGAGAAAAGAGGTGCAGGAAATGGGAAAAGCGAGATTTTTCCTCGCACTCTTTTTTTCTTTGGTATTTCACCCCTTTCGACCATATCTTTTTTTCTCTTTACTCTCGACTCTTTTTCTTATTCGTCTTCGCCGCATTCTTCGATATTTTTTTTTTTTTTTTTTTTTTTTGCGTTCTTTCTCGAAGCTATGAATCCTCTGGAGTATTTTCTTTTTATCGGCTTGCTTCCAAGTATAGGATCCCGATTTCTCTTCTCGCGATGAAACATTCGTTCGCTGCACAAAGCAGAAACATAATTGCATTGTTTGCTATTGTTTGATGTTTGTCGGCGACAGAGGCACGGCGTTTGTAAATGACACGTCTAATTTATAATGTTATATAAACAGCTTTGTGCGCGCATTAGGCCACGTTATGTCCATTTGTCAAAATTTCGCTAATTACATTTTCAAAAGGGGATTCGAGTTCTGTAAATTTTGAATTTTGAAATGACGGTTTAGTAAATTATTTTCTATTTCAAGTCTCGACGAAATATGCAAAGTTTTATCCATTAAAATTTCAAAGTTGTTTTATTAGCGAATTTCAGATTTTATTTAAAACAGAAAATTTAATCGTTAAAAGAAAAACTTCAATTAAAAAAAAATCGCTTTTATTAATTTTTTTTATACATCAGAAAATATTACAGTTTTATTAATTGAAAATAAAACGCATTACTTTCATTATTATTAGAAAAGTAAGTTTTTAATCGTTTGTAATTCGTATATATTTTAAAAACTAATATATCACAGAATTTATAATCACAATGGAATCATTTAATATCTGACGATAAAAATAACAGTAGTATAGATCGAGTTTGGCCAGACGTCTCGTAAAACAATCCAACTTCGGTTTAAATCATTCAAAACATTATTTACGATATTTTAAAAAAACGATAAGAAAAAAAATTTTAAGAGACGGGTATAAATAGTGTCTATATTGTCACTGTTTTTTACACCATCTTTTTCGTATCCAGTATACAATTAATTAACGATAGTGTATACCAACCGTCTCTTTTCTTTTTCCTAGAAATTGCAATTTTTCGTTTACCACGCCGCCGTTATAGTGAGTCTTCTGCCATTTGAATTTGTATCCTTTTTAAACTCCTAATTCTTCGTGCGTTCGTTCGTTTGTTCTTGCCCCGAAATATATTTCTCGCGGCTCTTTGTTCTCTATCTTCTTCTCTCGGCCCTTTCTTCATCCACTTTCCCAGGGCGAGTCCCGGAGTCGCTTGATAATTTATCGCTCGAAAACGGCCCCGAAAGCGCTTTACAAGCTTCTGCGGCTTAACCGAATTCCTATCGAGGAGCGCAAAGCCTATGAGTTTTCGAGTCAGGGATACAGCGAAGGTAAGGCGAAGGAAGGGAGTTGAGAGGATGAGAAAGTGGAGAAGAAGTGAAAAGGCGAAAGGGAAATTTCTTGTTTGAGCGACGACACAAGGGACCTATATTATTCCGCAACCTCCCTATAACGCTAACCTTTCTCACTCCTTTTTCTCCTTTCTTTCACTTTCTTTTTTACTTTACACTGGCCCTTTTATCGGTCATTTTACATCTTTATTGAAGGAAACTACGCGGTTAGATTTTTTAACGTGTCTCGTTTGTACATTATGAAATTTTCATCTCCGAGTCATATTTTACGGTACACGAATAGTATAAAGATTTCAAGTTTACAAGTAGAAAAACAACGGAGTATTGCGAACGAAAATTTCCGAAAGATTTATTTGTTAAACTCTACAGTAATTATAACTGAATTTAAAACGAATTGTTCGAAAAGTAAAATTTTTATTTGATCGAGTTTATTTATTATACAAAGTCACAGTCATTCGATACAATAAGTAAATATTGACTTGGTATAAACAATAGATATTTGTCCTAAAGCAAAGGAGAATTTACCCACTCTGTTTCTCTCTCTCTCTCTCTCTCTCTCTCTCTCTCTCTCTCTCTCTCTCTCTCTCTCTCTCTCTCTTCTGCCTTTTGGATAAAGCAGTTTAATCTCGGCAAAGAATCATTATTTGTCTTTCATTCAAAATAAAATTTAACTTCTTGTTAAATTCGACAAGTATCCTATATTTCCAAAGAACTTATTTCACAATCTAAATTATTAAAAAGCAATCAACGGCATCTATAGAAATAAATAGGGAAATCCATACTTTATATCCAACTTCACCACCTAACGTTTTCAAACATTTTTTTTCCGAGTTTATCGTACTTTACACGCATAAGACCTCAATGTTCACACACAGCTGCGCTACGCATTTGCTGTATGCAATTTTAGATCTGGTTCGAGCGCCGTGAATGACCGAGAACCGCTCCGTTCTTTCATTTGTTTTTTTCTTTCGTTTCCACGATATAAAAATTCTTGGCACGTTTTATGAGTTGATAGCGCGAGGAGGCGATATTTTTGTGAGAAGAAACAAAATGGACGTCCGAGGAGTGATATGTGGGCTCGTAAAAGTCTAACGCAACGGAATTTAGCGCTTCTTTGTAAGAAGTGTTTGGTATCCTGATTGAAAAAAAAAAGAAGGGAAAATATGGTACGGTGGACTTGATTTAAAGGGGGTGAACTTTTCAATTGGTGGAATGAGAATGGCTCTGATTAGTCCAGAGATCGGAAGAATCGAGGCCAAATTTAAGCCCGCCCACCTTTTATGTACACACACATACATATATATATATATATATATATATATTCGTAAGTAGATCGTTCGGGAGAAAGAGAGAACTATTTGTCTTGGAATGTTTTTGATGTTGGTGTCTTCATTTTACGTGAGTTACATGTAATTGGTATTGCGCAGAATTCGCGGATTTATCGGTTTTCTTTATTCGACGTGCAAACATTTTCTCTTTTCTTTTTCACTCTCCTTTTTGCAGTTTTCGAACCTTTTGTTCGATAAATTTTCTTAATACTTTTAATGACTTCACTTATTACCTGTAATTTTAGATAAAACTTTAAAATTTTTATGGACTTTAATTATTTTTCGATCGCTTAAGTGTATTCTTCTTTTTGATTTTTTTCTTGTTATAGATTGCAGGTTTGCAATTCGTTTAGTTATAATACATTTATTTATTAAGTTTTAAAAGCTTCGATTTATTTTTGAAATTTTGATTTTTTCACAAGTGTATAAATCGACGAAAAATAAATAAAATTCAATTCACTTAATAATTCGCAATAAAATTGAAACGCGGCTGGCACACACATTATTTAATTTAAATCTCTTTGCAGCCGACGAATGAAATATTTTCAATCGATGTCAATCTCGTATACAAAGTACTTAGTAAATAATTGAAAACTGTTTTTAAAGATTTAAAATTTTTTAATTATTTACAATTACACAAGAATATTAACATTAGCTTAAAATTTAATATTAAAAATTAATTGACTTTTAATTGCTTATTATACTGCATTATTATTTAGTTAGTTAAGTAAATAATTTCATCGAGCAACTTGAATTTCAAAAAATTGAATAAATATTTAAGTCAGAAACTTATACAATAAAAAATAATGATTGTTCATGAATCTTTCAATTCGTCAACTTAATGACGTAAAATAAATATCGATAAAATGAGAAAAAGGTGTATTTTTGTCTTTTGAAAAATTTTCAAAATTAATAATAATAATATGATTAAATACCATGACTCTACATTTAAGTTTTATTTCATTCCATTACTCATAATGGCTTAATTTTTAATGTCCCTTTTATCGGCTTTATAATTTGCTAACCATTGAAATAAAATTATATAAATTTTGGCATTCAAATTCTGACAAATATTTCTTAACAAAAGTTGATTATTATTTTGTTTGACAAATAAAAGAAAATCGCTTTCTTATTTTTTTAAGCAATAATTTTATCAAATCGCATGCAAAATATCCGTGAAACAAATTATCGCGTCGTTTAATCGCGACTGTTACAAATTGAAATGTAAAATAATTTCTTTTCAAAATCTCAAGCGCCATTCGTTCAATGCTAATTATAAAAAAGAAAAAGACTCGTATAAGGGAAAATCGATTCCGCGCGATAAACCGGGACTAAAATTTTAGTAACTAAATACACATATACATGTGTAGGTGTATAAATTCTTTTAAAATTCATGAATAATTAAAATTTAATGAATATTAAAGCAGGTTAGTGGACAACGTCGGATGATAAAAAACGGCAAAGCTGATAAATTTAAAATACATGGGCCTGATGTTTTGTGTGGTTTTTACGAACTTAGAATACTAAAAACTCTCTCTCTTCTCTCTCTCTTGCTTTCGCTCTCTCTCTCTCTCTCTGAAACTAAAATATGCGCTCCTGGCGCTGTCTATACGTTATCACCTGTTTTTGCATACAAAACTCGTAAATATATTTGAGCTATCGTAAACTGAACGCAGCGGCAAACTAGCCGAGATTTTTTTTTTATTTCCGTAATTTTAATATTAATTTTGCGACATTCAAAGTATTCGATACATTGAATTATGATCCATAAGCTTACAGAAATTATCGACCGAATCAACTAATTCAAAACGTAGATAATACAATCGTAAACGCAAGTGGAATAAGTGATTTAGTTAGCGTAACCATTTAGCGATGGTAAAAACAGTCCAAAAGATTTAACATTGGCGATAAAATTGAACTTGCGCAAAAAACTTCCAATAAATTAAACAAGCACTAAACAAGTTGAAAATAATGTACGCCTACGTGTCGAGCTCTCTTTCTTTCTCCGCGTGTTTATCACAACGTTCGCGTAAAGAATCCATACGACTCTCTGACATTTCTGCTCATTTGCATAAAAATAACAACGCGTGCGCGTTGTCGCGAGCGAAAGAATGAGAGAGAGAAAGAGAGAGAGGGGAGGGGGGGTGAAAGGAGTATACATATAGCCTTTCAAATGTCGTAAGAAATTAATAAAACAATTTTTTGTCGGTCGGGAGAAAGAGTTAGCAGCAGTTCTCGCTTCTCGTTTTCGCGCTTTGAATTTTCACCGGTCATCCGAGAAAGAAGACAGCGCTGAAAATTTACGATTCACTGGGATAACTCGCTTGGAAGAGTGCAGCGTTCTAATTTTTTCCAGCAGCCTGACTTTCTGTCTCCCTTTATCCCTTGCACGCTCTTTCGCTCTCTTCTCTCTCTCTCTCTCTCTCTCTCTCTCTCTCTCTCTCTCTCTCCATCCACCTTTCTACCATTTGACATTTGTTTCGCGGGGCAAAAGCGCGCGGGCGCCTGCATTAATTGCCACATCACAAGGAAAAAGCAGCAAGCCGAAAGCGTCCGAAAAATTTTGCTTTCGAGCGAGCATTTAACTCGCTTGGGCTCTCCCTTTTTCTCATCCTCTTCCACCCTCTCCATCTCCTCTACTCGTTGTTTTTCTCTTTTTTTTTCAATTTTTTTCCGCAGCGATCTCTTCCCTTTCCCTTCCTCCCTTCTCTCTTGTCGACGAAACCTCTTTCTTTCTCTCTTTCTCTCTTTTCCTCTCATTTTCGTGTATACTCTCGCGTGCCAGCAGCAAAACACAAGCCGCTCGTTTGCTTGCTCTCTAGTTTTGCAATAAAACGTGGGAGCGCGCCGGATTACCAAAGTTCGGCGGGCAAAACAAAGCCCAGAGAAACGAATAGAAAGAGAATGAGAGTGTGGGAGAGAGAGAGAGAGAGAGAGAGAGAGAGAGAGAGGAAAGTAAAAGGACAAAGAGGGAGAAAGAGAGTGAGCGGCAACCGGAGACAGTGGAAATGTTCGTTGGTGGTTCAGGTGAGAGAACGACAGAGGAAAAGAGCGAGAGAGAAGCGGAAGAAGAGAAATAGGAGGTAGGTAAACACGAGTTCAGAAAATAGAAAGAGAAAGGAAGCTCAATAGATATAGAAAGAGTAGAGCGTAAAAGGAAAAGAGAGTCTGAGGTTGAAGACAGAGAGACAAAGACAAGAAAAGAGTGAGAAAAGGGAGCAAAGTTGGCTAGTAGGGAAGTAGAGTTAAGCAAAGGGAGAGGATAAAAAAAAACAAAACGCATGAATATAAAGAGAGAATGAAGAGAGAGAGAGAGAGAGAGAGATAGTAAATGCTCAAGACGTAGTTCGCAAAGGCTTAAGGGCCTATCGGTATTTCGCTTTAAGTGCATTAACTTGCGTTCCCATTGACTGCGGGGGTGCGAAGCTAGCGGCATTTGAATACCCAATGCGTTCGGGTATTTCGAGGCTCATTAGCGCGAATGTCACGCTGATAGCGGCTTCCCCTTCCCCGCTTCATTCTTCTCACCCTTCTAACGTTTAACGTTTATCCGCAACAGCTATGCTCGGGCTAACTTTTTAAAAGAGCCGGACTTTACGTGACCGGATTGCCAACGTTGAATGTTTTCGCTTTCTCTCTTTCTCTTGTACTTTTACTCGACTTTCTCACTTCCCTCTCTCCCCTGTCCTCGTACCCTCTCAACTTCTGTTTATTTATTTTATTTTATTATGTTATTTTAGCTCGCGAGCCGACTACTTTTATCGAGTGCAAATGAAAGCTCAAACGAAAAGCATTTATCGGTGAGTGAAAATTAATGAATTGATATGGTACTTTTTTATATAAACATTTTTTTTTTCTTGTTTTTTTTTTCAATCAACGCTTTGCTACTGATACACGCGAGCTGCATGGAAATAAAATTTTCAACCGAATGCCAAAGCGAAGAATAAAGTTTTTATTTCCTTTACTGTAGGCTGACGAAAATTATTATTATTTTTTTTTAAAAAACTACATTTTTAAGAAAAATATTAATATTATGCTTACGTTTACGTTTACGAACAAAATGTACGCGATTCGCGAAATGCAATTTAATTTTGGAGCGTAACTTACGGGCAAAAAAATTATATTTTTAACGTAATATTTCAAATCGTAAATTTGTAATCTGAAAACTCATGCAAATTTTAATCGAATTCAAAAGGAAAAATGAAATAAAACAAAAATTAAAAAAAAAAAATCGAAGCAAAAACAAGTAGCAGAAAATCGTATCGTATTACCAGAATTTTCGTTATATCACGCTACAGTTACTTCATTCATAATTGAAATAAAGATTTATTATCGTGGCATTCAGCATTCGAAATGAATACTCGGCTCGATGTACAGAATTCGGTTTCGAAACGTTAAACGGACATGAAGAAAGAAAAAACCTAAGTAAAAACGGAAGAAGATGGAGAACTAAAAACTAAACGAAATAAATAAAAAAAAAAATAGTAAAAGAGAGAGATAGAGATAGAGAGAAAGAGAGAGAGAAGTTGAACAGGAACGAGAAACGAGAAACGAGGAAACGAGAAGAGAAAAAAAATTTCGGCGGGCGCAGCGGTTTTTCGTTTTCTCATCGTTTTCCTCACAAATCAAAGTCAGGTGTATCCAACCCTTTACCTCTCCTGTCTCTCTCTCTCTCTCTCTCTCTCTCTCTCTCTCTTACAAGCGCACGATTACATGTATTTGCGAATGCACACACACAAACGTATGTATATATATATATATATATATATATATATATATATATATATATATATATATATATATATATGGGTGTGTACGTGTATCTATCCATGGTATAAACTTCGTTCGTATGACTTATTCATCGGCCGATACAAGGACGAGCGCGCTCGGGTGCGTATTGCCTTCTCTCGCACCAAGTCGCGCGCAATTTTGAGCCAAATTCGACTCACTTGATTACGACTTGACATTCCCCGCCATCTCTATCTATATACGCTTGCATATTATATAATATGCATGCACGTAGATATATTTACATATATATATATATATATATATATATTTACGTACGCATACACGTTGTATACTCGAGTTTGCTCGCATATAACTCAAAATCTAACCTTTTTCGACCTCATTGTGGATTGAATGACTATACCTTTGTGGATAGTATTACCGGATTCTGATTAGAAAGTTGATATTCAATAGACACGCACAAACGCGTATACATATATATATATATATAATTATATGTGCATATAATAATATAGAAAATTATGTAGATACTCGCTGAGCTTTGAATTTCCAGTGCGGAGTCTTTTTTTTTTTTTCGTGGTTAAGGCGACATGAAATACATTATACGATCATCGTATTACTATAAGGGAATATTTTTTTTTCTCTTTGATGCAACGCGCCGCTTATAAGAAAAGAGAGCATGTGCGCGCGGTTGGAAGAAAACGATATTACAAATATCGCCTATCTATAATTATATTATTTACAAGTATTCAATAATTAACGAAGCTTATGCACGCCTCATGGATCAAATTTACCGATATTTAATTAAACGCGGATATAGATATTTATAATCGTATATACGTAAATGTAATTTATAATTCGTGTAATTACAAAATTGCAAATTCATGTACAATTAACGATTTATCTTTTAAAGAACATTTATTCTCGTGTGTATACAACTTAGTAATGTGTGCAAATGTATTTTAAATGTATTTAAAATAAATCTACATTTTTGAAATTAATTCGTTAGCGCGTAATTTCATTATAAAAGTTTTTCGAACAAAAATCATGTATCAAAATGAATTATAAACTTCTATTTTTTAAGTATCAAAAAAAAGTATTTATTTCATTAATTAAAGTGTTTATTTCATCATCATTGATTACAATGACTTTAAAAAAAAAATAAACTATTTCTAAATCACATAAATATGAATTTAAAATGAACTATTTCTATCAATACCTAGGACTATAAAAACTTTTATTTGATTGATTTTAAATCGATCGAATCTACATAAATAAGAAATAAACGGGACGATTATTATACAAAAGTGGTAATAATAGGAGGTGAATGTATCGATTAAGAATAATAACGACGATGAAGAAAAATGAGAATAAAGCAGAACGTACGAGTACGTGATTCATTGAAGTTTTTATTAATATTTCTTTGGAATTCAATTTTCGCGATACTTTTGTAAAAAGACTTCGGACAAACTCATCGGTCTTCTCTCTCTTCGCTGATTTGTTTTCTCTTCTCCACAGCCGGTTGCCTCGTTCGCTCGCGAGTTTTTGGGGGCATATGAAAATGAGAAAAAGAGAAAAATCAGAGCAGCTTGAGGGGGGGGGGGAGGGAAAGGAAAATACATTGTAGCAGAGTAAAAAAAGTTGCGACGACCGAGTGATATTTTTTCGAATTCACTACGTACGTATGTGTGTGTATGCGTGCGTTCGTGTGTGTGTGTGTGAGTGTGTGTGTGTGTATGTATACGGTAAACATCTTTCAACCGAAAGTTTCAACGAATCGCCACCGGTACAAAGTTGTTCTTAGGTATTGCTTATGCGTTTGCGTTTTGCCTCCGTATTCTTTCCTCTCTCTTCTTCTTTTTACTTCTTTCGATGTGTTCGTCCTTTTTGCCTCTTGCCAACGAGTTACATTTCTCTTGTAAATCTGAGAAGAATTTGGAAATCTTTCGTATTAACCATATAAGTTGCAATATACATATCTTTTCAATATTTTGATAAATAAAATTCAATATTTCTTTAATTTTGGTACCATATTGTAAAGTTTTAAATCAAACAAGAATTATATCATTAATTAAATCGTTAAATTCGTAAATATTGAAATAAATTATTCATTTATATAATTAATTTACGAGAACATATAAATATTGAAAAATAAAAATTTAACAAATACACTGCAAATTTTCATAATTATTACTGAAAGACGTATTAAAAGTTGTCCCGGATAAGTCATTGTTTTAAATAATTTTAAATGTAAAACTGTATAAATCATATTCAACTTAAAAAGGTGAAAGTAAATCTAGTAAAATGAGGTATTTTAGTATTTTAACTGGAATTTAAATTTAAATGATGAATTATTATTGTATTTTTTCAAACAAGTTGTATAAATAATTAATTAAGGCATGAAAAATGAAATAAAATAAATGAGAAACTTTTTATTCCAAAACGAAGAAGATAAACCAATAAACATTAAAAAAAGAATTAAATTTATTATATTACTAATTAAATTTTGCACAAATATCGAAATAAAATTTATTTCAAATTAAATAATAATGATACGTCAACGAATTGCAAAATAAAATTACACAAACACAAACGCGAACTCTAAAAAAAAAAAAACAAATCAAAATAATAAAACAATGTCGAATTTTTCAAAACGTCTTCCTCTTTTTCATCTTTGTTCACTCTCTCTCTCTTTCTCTCTCTCTCTCTCTCTCTCTCTCTCCTTTTTTTTTCTCCGTATCACATTTTCACTATTTCCGCGTACTCGGCAAAAATCCTTTCTGTCTGAGCTAACGCGTTGCCGCCGCCGCCGTCGCTGAGCTGGTATCACTTACGTTACGCGCTCGCAAACGGCTGAAGTTGCGTTTCTCACAGTTTTACCTACATTACGCAAAAAACATTCGCGCCCTCCTGCGAAAGAAAGAGCGAGAGAGAGAGAGAGAGAGAGAATCGACTAAGTCTCATTATCACTCTGTACAATTTTATTCCATGACATTGCTTCTTTATTTTATTTTTTTTTTTTTTTGTTTTTTTTGTTTTGCTATTTTATTTTATTTTTTAACGCACGCGCGTTTTTATGCCAAACATAAAACTTGTTTTCGAACGTAATTAACGTGAATTGCACGAGCGAATACAAGTCTGCGCGTTACTTGTCTATGATGATTTTCCAGTACTAGACATGCGCAATTTTTTAATTTAATTAATGCATTCATTTAACGAATTGAGATTGCTTATTCTCGTTTAATTATTTATTTAAAATTTTTCTTCATTCAATCTTACGTAATGAATAATTGCGTAATATAAATATTTGCCTTAGTTATTTGTTAGTTTAGGAAATATTTAATTCCAATACGTAAATTATCGTCATGCCATAAGAATGTATAAATTATGAAAATAGAAAGAAACAATAATATTTTATTTTGTAATTTAAATGGCATAAAAAGAACCATAAAATATTTTACTTTCGACAAGGTAGAAAGTCAAAGACAGACGCGCCAAAAGCTTAAATTATATTTATCTTTTTTTTTCCCTTAAGAAATATCAACAACTTCATCTCACTTTGAAAAACGTCATAATACTTTATTATTTCTCAAGTCAAATGTTATAGCTTCAAAAAGTTGTTCTCGGTACACATTGAGAAAGAGAGAGAGAGAGAGAGAGAGAGAGAGAGAGAGTTGAGCTTACTCTTGGACACAATAAAGATATCAGATCTCATCCAATCTCTATATTGTTTTTGAAAGAATAAGTAAACATAATAATTCTGTCAAACAATTTCGGGAAAGCTGGAATCTCCAAAAATATGCTTTTAATACGATAGCACTTTCGAGCATCGTTTTCTAGAATTATATAAAAATCGATTGTTACAAAACTCTATCATTCTTTTAAACAACACCTGTAAATAGAAGACGGTACATTTTTTTAATCAAATTTTTTCTTAATTAGATTAATTTCTTTTTGAATTTTTGTAATTTTTTAAAAATATTTTAAAAGGATAAATTTAAATTTTAAGTAATTTAATTTTCTTAATTAATGGGTATATGTTAATAAAAAAAAATATTCTCTTCCTATTAAAGAGAAGCATACTCGAATATGTATTGAATTAAGAGTTATTTATAAGATGCACATAATTGTTTTTCCTGGAAGTTAAAATAATTCTTTCCGGCGATCCGGTACTAAATTTGAATCTTTCTTTATTTCTTTCAAAATGCATTTGAATTCCACACCGGTAAATCAATAAAGTTTACTGTGAAATAAAGTTTAGGGGAGAGAGACTGAAATTTAAGGAGGACCTATATTTAAGTTTGGCGAGAAATCGATTTTCTCAAGTAAGAAAGAAAATTCAAGTGAATTTTACATAAAATATATAACTGTTTTCTTTCAAATTAAGTAATCAGTTGAGAAAGTTAGCATAATCTAAAAATTATGCACTTTTGGTATTGACAGTCACATTCATTACTGTTTTCAAATTTATTCAAAAAAACTTTTTAAAATTTAGTTTACGTTAGTTGATTCAAACCTTGACATTTCCACGGCAAATAAAACAAATTCACGTTTCTCATCCTTCTGTATTTTTTATTTTTTTATTTTTTTTTTTTTTTACTTCACCGCGAAAATTCGAAACTTCATGCATAACGGAAGAGTCTTATGATAAAAAATGTTATTCACCGGAATTGTAAAACGACAAAGGCATTATTTCTCTTCGTAATATATAATTTTGTTATTGTCTTTATTTCTACGAGTATCAACAAATCGGAAAATCAACCGTTCAAATTCCTCGAGCTTTACAAAGTTGGACCTTTTCTTACTCTTTTATTGCGTGCGATTCTGTCTCGTCGACGGATTTTTCAAAAAAAAAAAAAAAATAAATAAATAAATAAAAAATAAACGGAAGGAAGAGAAAAAAAGTCGGCAGCAAGAAAGGGAAAGAAAAAAATCCAGCGCAATATTTCCTAGCTTGAAAGAAGCATTAGCTATTTATTTTGGCATGGTCCTTAGTCTTTCTCCCTCTTTCCGAAAGCCACTTTCTACTCATATACCTTACTAGGGCTAATTAGCGAGACGTTGAAACGTCTCGCGCGCGAGTGCGCGTATGTGACCGTGTATGTGTGTGTGTGTGTATGTGTGTGTGGGCTGCACGCGCGAAGTGAAAGAAAAACTTTCACCGAGAATCGTCTCTTATTCTCCCTCGGTGGAAGATATATTTTCGGTGCGAAGAAGATAAATGCATCGCTCTCGCGCAAAATTCTACGCGACTAACTCTTTTATGCACTCGCGTGCATGGAATCCTAAAAATAAAGGATCTTTTTCCTTCCAACTGTGTTTTCGTCATGGAGAAGGGTAAGAGGCCCTTTTTTTACGATTTTCACCGAAATGAGGAGAACCGGAAAGTCATTGAAAAAACAAGGCCGAAGAGAGATTTGATCGAAATAAATTGCTTTCTTGTGCGAAAGGATCGTTGGGAAGAGTGAAGGTGAAGAGATTTTGGTTGAGAAATACGATGAGAACAAAAGACGAAGCATTGTATTAGGTATGCCTTAGAATCTATTTCTTATCTTAAGATCTTATGCCTATAATAAATAAATGTAGGGGATAAAAAATAATCTAATTACTTTAAAAAAAGTTCCCTTAAAAAATAATATTTAAAATTACATTGATAATCATTACATCTTCGAAAACTCGCAAAAATTTCATTTATAATTCAAAATATTCAAGAAAAAAACAAACGCTTTTTTTTATCCAATCAAACACTTTAATACTTACCATAATGGAAACACAAAAAAAAAAAAGTTTTTTTTTTTTATTTTTATATAGATTTTATAAGCCGATCTGAGGCCAAAAAAAAAACACAATGTTTTTCTATGCATTTATATCTGGTGACGAAAGTCATTGATTTTTTTTCTATTCCGCTGTATCCGTATCTAAAATAATATAGATTTTAATTTTTGCTTTATTTATTTAAATAAATATACCATCGATATTCTATTTTATAAAATCTATAGCTTTGACGTGTAAGAAAGGATCATAACGCAGAGAATTTATTTAAAATAATCGATCTCCTTAATTTCTATAATACGGAAATATTTATTCATTAGAGAGTTAAAGCAAAATTTTCCCCGAATATAGATATTAAACATTAATAAACAAACAACGTCGCTGCGATACAAACGATTACAAAGGAAGCTTCTTCGGAAACGTAATTATAATCATTTTATTATCCACCATTAAAAATTCCAATTTAGATCTCGTGAATAATCTTTTTTTTCTCCTTTTCAGCTGCCGTCGTTCTATTTCTTCTCCTCTCTTTAAAAACACTCCGTTCTCTTCTCGCACTCTTCTCTTTCTCTTCATTTTTACGTCGTTTTCTATCTCAATTCTCTCTCTTTCTATCTTTCTCTCTCATTCCCTCTCATCCTACCTATATCACACGAGCTCCTTATCAGCCATGTCGCGAGATAATTATCTGGCAAGATCAAAGTCTCGTTCGCGTTGGCCATTAGCTCTCAGCTTTTCTCTTTCTCTTTCTTCTTACTTTCTTTCTCGACAGTTTCTCTCTCTCTCTCTCTCTCTCTCTCTTTCTTTCTCTTTCTCGGTCGACTTTTCTCGTCAGCGTTCGCGCGCCATTCGTTTCATTTCCTTTCGCTGCTACTACTGGGCCGTGCCGTTTTCGTCGACAATTTATGTGACGTGGCTAGTTCGCTCGCTCTCGCCGCGCTGCGAAACTTTTGCCATCAAAACCTTCACTTCTCGCCCGTGTTTCTCACCCTTTCCCTCCACCTCCCTTCTTCTCCCCCTTTGCTCTCGCTCTTTCGATATAGATGTAGCGCCTAGAACAGTGGATAGATGTGCGCATGTGTGTACGAGTATGTGTGTGTGTGTGTGTGTGTGTGTGTGTGTGTATGTGCGTGGATTCCACTAGTTTCGCAACCCTTACTTCCTCTCTATCTTTCTTCTTTGCCTCCTCTACTACTTCTTCTTTTCCTTCCTAACTCGCTTTCCCTCGAGCTCTTCTTCACCTGTTCCTTTCTCTCTACACCTCTTCTCTTTACTTCTCCGCCTCTTTTAGCCTTGGGTATATCTCTCTCATCCTCATTTCGATGATGTCATTTTCCTCGCGCTACGTCTTCTTCTTCTTCTTCTTCTTCTTTTTCTGCTTTTTATATCTTTGCCGGAACCGCTAACTTCTTCTGAAAAGGAGAACGACGTACACATGAACGTATATACACACACAGGCATACATATACGCGACTGCCTATCTCACTCGCGAAAAGAGAGTCAAGTCGCGAAAGACATAACGCGAAATGAGAGATGAAGATTATCGACCGTTCCTACGGGGCCAACTTACCTCCATCTTTTCCTCCAGCCAACTTGTGTTCTCAAGCTCGCGGCAATGTCGATGAAAGCGTATATATATATATATATATATATAAAAACGTATACGCGTGAACGCGATTTTATTTTTTACCGCCTCCTTTTTCTTCTTTCTTTCTTCTTTTCTAAAGCTAAGCCACCGCCTAAGCTTTACCTTCTCGCCGTCTGTTTTTATTCGAGTTGCGTGAAATATGTGTGCGGAAATACATCGCGGATACGTTTCACGCGAGGAATAAAATAACGTCACGGCATACGCGTATGGATTTGTCAAACGGGAAAAAGAGAATAAAAAAAAAAAAAAAAAAAAAGAAAACAGAAAAAGGCAATGAGAGAAAAAACGACAAACAAAAAAAAAAAAAAAGTTTCGCGCGAGAAAGTAAATACGAGAGACGATACCCGAGACGAAAGGTTTAAGAGCGACGTTAAATTCGGATAATTAGTAATTTATGTTCGTTACGCTTAACTGCTTTGCACATAACAAAAAGGACAGAGGGGATAAAGGGAGGATAGAAACTTCGCAAATTGGCAATGCGCTTTCTCAAACTTTTGTTGTTGTTCTTGTTTGCACTGTCGTTTTATATTCGAAGAGTGAGAGAGTCTAAAGAGAGAAAAAGAGAAGGTGAGACTGGTTATTTTTCTGTGTTATTACTATTTAATTGCGTTGCATATTGTTAACGCCATTTCGTAATTCGTCTTTAAAAGTATAATGTACGTGTAACGATTTTCTCGACTCTGTATTGCAAAAAAAAAAAAAAATTATAATAATAATAATAATATATGCTGTAGGCGACAACTGTTCACAAAAATTTATTTAATTATTTATTATTGTTAATGTATGTTACGTTATTCGAAACAGTTTGCATAGCATTCTAATAACGACAAATGATTGACTAATATTAAATTTATTGCTCCGGGATACATCAGAAAATTATATTTCTATTTACTTACATGATTTTACATTTACATGTTACTGATCTGATTGAATCACATTAATAATAATAATCTGACGTGTGCGTGCGTACATAGTCTCGACTCTTTCCTAACCCCTCTCTCGCCATTCCTACTTCCTACCGCCTACGGGAGGTGGCGCACACACAGTCGGACGACTGGTGCCGCTGCGTGGGAGATGCTTTCCCTCTCCACCAACACGCTACCTCTCGCGACCGCGAGAGGCGCTCTCCCGTAAGGCCTCAGCTCAGACCCGCTTCTCGAGCTCGACACTTACGCTTCGGCGACTGCCTCGAGTAGTCGCCTCTGCCTCCTGAGAGCGATCGTGCGCCTGCCGCATACCCGCTCTAGGTCAATGCGAAATTAGCGCCTCGCGCTGCCCCGCAGACCTACTGGACGTCCGTCCAATTCTTCCGCGTTTTTTCCCTCGTATTCCGGCAACCGCCGCGAATACCTTCGGCTCACGAGCGATCTTGCGCCTGGCGCATTTCACGCTCTGCGGTAAGCGATCTCTGCGCCTGGCGCTGTACGCTAACCGTGGTCGAACGCAAGTTCGACGAGCCACTTCCCTCCAACGGTCAAGGTGTCCTGAGCACCTAGGTTCGGGCTAGCGATTTTGCGTTCATACGCTAAGCGCTGTCGTCCCGGGGATTAGCGAACACCGCGCCTGGCGCGAACCGCTGATCTCGTCCCGCCTTGCGGGACTCCTACGGGGCTCTACCGACTCCTTGCCGTTATCCGGTCCTTATCGCCCCTTATCGTTTTTTTTGCGTCTCTCTCTCTCTCTCTCTCTCTTTCTCTCTGACACTCACACATATCCACGCACACTCGCACATCTCGCCGACATACACAACCCCATAGACGCGACATAAATCTTAATCTTTGTGTTGTGTTCTCTTATTTTCTCTTTCCTGAATATTTTTTTTTTTTCTTCACTTCCCCGTCCACCTGCCAGGCAGCTTTGACAGAGCTCTGCACCGTGAGCTCAAGTCAAATTGGCGCCCGACGTGGGGCTAGATTAAGTTTGGCAATTTTACCACGTCTCGCACACGCAGACACGGTAACTTCGTTGCGAAGTCTTAGTCGAGCACGCTGGACGCGTGCACGAACTTCGAGCACACCCCGAGATGCGTTATGCAGCGCAAACCGCTGACAGCCGGTAAAGAACCGTCGAAAACGACTTCCGACAGTCGCAAAACAGTCGGTGGCGCCCAACTAATACAACCGCGAACGCGCAGCCAAGTGCAAAAAGAAGGCACTTTCACGCTTCCGCCGAAAAGTCCGCTCGAAAAGAATTCGATGCAAAAGGCTATTTCAGATAGAAGAGAGGGCACACGAGAACATCGAATGGAAGCCGACCAGCCTACACAGCCTAGTGTGAGTACTGACACAGCAAGTGAGGCACCTCCTCAGGTAACCGTTATGGAGGAAGTACGTAATTTATTACGTGCGCTAGTGGTCGGCAATCCAGAGCTTCCCGAGTTCGCCGGTCGGGAATACGAAGACCCGAACACATTTATACGCGAGTGCGAGGCAGTATTCCAAATAAATAAGACGGACGCTCATGCGCGTGTTCGACTGGCCACACGCGCTCTCAAGGACGATGCCGCTCGCTGGTGGTCAGTCTACAAAAACTTAAACGTAAGCTGGGAGAAGTTCTGCGAACTTCTTCGCAGCAAATATGCGGCACAGGCCGTGCTAATGAAGCTGTCCGCTCGGCTCTACGGTCAACCGCAGGGAGAGAGAGAAAGCACGGGCCTCTTTCTCGAACAGCGACACCTTCTCGCACGGCGATTATTACCTGGGGCCTCCGAGGATCGCATCATTGCAGTTCTTTTGGAATCGCTTCGGGGTTCTATAAGAAAGTTGTTGCGAGCCTCACATTTTCAAACAGTTGAGGAGTTGATTACTCGAGCCGTAGAGATAGAGCAAGATGAAGCCGAAGAGAAGAATGCACTTCGCCGCGCCACTGCGCAGTCTGGCGCGACTGCACCTCGAGCACCTGCAGCGCCGCAAGAAAGCCAGTTGCCTCGGTGCAATTATTGCCCGGAGAGACACTGGCATCGTGATTGCCCGAAGAAGCCTCAGCCCAGAAGTACGGGAAACTGGCGAGGGACAGAAGCCGCCGCGGCCGGCCCTGCCCCGGGAGCAGCAGTGCCGTAATTTTAACAGCGCAGCTACCAGGCACAAGCACCGGATTTTTAACGGTTAGTGTTAATAACCAAGAAACAAGTGCTCTAGTGGACTCAGGTGCTAGTGACAATTTTATTCGGTCGTGTTATGTAACGAGTAAAACGAAAGTGGAAAAAGTGAATTTAAAAGTGAATCTCGCGTGTCGCGGTACGACAATGTCGATTTCGCGAGTGTGCTGGTTGCCGCTCCGTATAAGAGACTATACAGCAATAGTGAAGTTTTATATATGCGACGAGCTGAGCACGCAGGTAACCTTAGGACGTAGTTGGCTCAAAGATGTCAAAGCCGTGCATGATTATAATCTTGAGTGTTTATACTTTGGTAACGATACGCGCCAGCGAGTATATTTTCATAAGGACACTGCCGCGCCAGTGAAAAGTGTAGTGCCACCTCCAGACTTTCTCGCGAGCGTGCAGCACGGTTTTCCAAGTGAGCACGTGAGTAAATTAAGTGCAGTGATAAGTGAATACGCGGATTTATTTTTTTATAACGGGCCGCTTCGCCAAACGAAATTTGTCACTCATGATATCGAACTGAAAGACGAGACGCCTTTTCGGCTCGCGCCATACCGATATTCAGTGCAGAAAAGAATTGCGATAAACGAGCAAGTGCGCGAAATGCTCGCGGAAGGGTTGATCGAGCCATCAACTTCGCCCTATTGCTCGCCAATAGTCATGGCCGCGAAAAAGGACGGAAAATATCGTTTTTGCATTGATTTTCGCCGCCTTAACTCGGTGACTAAAGATATTACGCCGAATTTACCGCGAATGCAGGAGTTAGTGCGCGAGATTGGCACGGCAAAGATATGTACAACGCTCGACATGAAAAGCGGTTATTGGCAGATCCCGCTTACGGAACGCTCTCGACCTTATACAGCCTTCGCTACTCCGGATGGCGGACTCTACCAATGGCGCGTAATGAGTTTCGGGTAGAAAAATGCACCGACTGCGTTCAACGATTTTATAACACAACAAGTGATGTGCGGATTCATCAACGTGTTTGTGCGTTCTTATTTAGACGAAGAATCCGTTCCCTAACGGAAGAGTGCCTCCGCGCCTTTTACAATAAAAATCCGCACGCAGTCGCGGAGATTTACCTTAAGATCGGTCAACTTCTACAGGTGGATGTAGAAGTGGATAGACAAGCCCCGGCAGAAAGACAGTGCCACAGAACGACCGGACTCGAAAGGAGAGCGAGTCCTCGTCGTCATCGTCGTCAACTGCCTCGACTGCGACCAGTGACAACACATCACCGGTGGACTCCGGTGTGTCAATGCCGCCAGTGGAGACAGGCGGGAGATCCCAGGTATCCCCAGGACAGGGAGATGATCTATACTGGGATCAACTATCAGATACCCTCGAGATGGAAGTCGAGAGGGATCTGATAGACAATATAGACAACGGTGAAAGAGCCGCGGTTCAGAAGAAGTTTGGTGCCTAGTATTAGAAGTGAATAAGTGTTATACTTAGTTCTTTTTATTGTAGTTCTTACGTGATATAGTGTTACATAGTTTTTTGTAGTGTAAGTGTATAGTTTTAAGGACGTAGATTAAGCTACAAACAATGAAAAATGTAAAAAAAAAAAAAACCAAAGACTTTAGTTTTTAAGTGTTTGCGTTCTATTTTCTTTCTTTTTAGAGTGTTTTATTATAATTGTTAAGTTTTCGTATAAATTCATTTTACTATCATTAGGATTTAAGTATGATTAGTGCAATTTATTAGAATAAGCAGATATCCGTTCTTATGTTGTGTGTTATATTTATCTTTGTTAGTGTAAGTAAGCTGTGCACCACTTCTTCATATATATGTAAAATAAATAGTTAGTTATAATAGTGTGAGAATTTTAATAGTTTATAATTAGTGATTTACAGTTTGTGTTAAATTTTATATTTTTGTATTTTAATTTATATACATTTATTTTAATAAACTAGCGCTATGGACACACACCCGACATATACACCCTCACACACACGCTCACATCCACACTTACACCCTCATGCATACACACATTCACCCGTGTACGCGGGCACTTAAAACAAAGACATTCCTTGTCTGCACACTTTCTTTCTATAAACATACCAACACATTTTCATACACACACTCTCACGCCTCTACAACTTCAATAACGCTCAAAAAACAGTACCAGAGTTAGGAAAGAGTCGTCAAAGAGGGGGTGGGTTGACGTGTGCGTGCGTACATAGTCTCGACTCTTTCCTAACCCCTCTCTCGCCATTCCTACTTCCTACCGCCTACGGGAGGTGGCGCACACACAGTCGGACGACTGGTGCCGCTGCGTGGGAGATGCTTTCCCTCTCCACCAACACGCTACCTCTCGCGACCGCGAGAGGCGCTCTCCCGTAAGGCCTCAGCTCAGACCCGCTTCTCGAGCTCGACACTTACGCTTCGGCGACTGCCTCGAGTAGTCGCCTCTGCCTCCTGAGAGCGATCGTGCGCCTGCCGCATACCCGCTCTAGGTCAATGCGAAATTAGCGCCTCGCGCTGCCCCGCAGACCTACTGGACGTCCGTCCAATTCTTCCGCGTTTTTTCCCTCGTATTCCGGCAACCGCCGCGAATACCTTCGGCTCACGAGCGATCTTGCGCCTGGCGCATTTCACGCTCTGCGGTAAGCGATCTCTGCGCCTGGCGCTGTACGCTAACCGTGGTCGAACGCAAGTTCGACGAGCCACTTCCCTCCAACGGTCAAGGTGTCCTGAGCACCTAGGTTCGGGCTAGCGATTTTGCGTTCATACGCTAAGCGCTGTCGTCCCGGGGATTAGCGAACACCGCGCCTGGCGCGAACCGCTGATCTCGTCCCGCCTTGCGGGACTCCTACGGGGCTCTACCGACTCCTTGCCGTTATCCGGTCCTTATCGCCCCTTATCGTTTTTTTTGCGTCTCTCTCTCTCTCTCTCTCTCTTTCTCTCTGACACTCACACATATCCACGCACACTCGCACATCTCGCCGACATACACAACCCCATAGACGCGACATAAATCTTAATCTTTGTGTTGTGTTCTCTTATTTTCTCTTTCCTGAATATTTTTTTTTTTTCTTCACTTCCCCGTCCACCTGCCAGGCAGCTTTGACAGAGCTCTGCACCGTGAGCTCAAGTCAAATCCCTTTTGATACATTACTGAAGCATATTTCACGCTAGTTTAGAACAATATGATTATATTTTAACGATTTTTTAATTGGATGTTGAATAAATAAATATTTGTAATGCGTTTTCTCATAGCTATAATTGGCTAACTTTTATAAATGTGTTATAAAAAATTATCTTATTCGTTAATAAATTAAAATAAAATAAAATTTTTATATAAAATAGTTCGAATACTTTAATTTTATAAAATAAATTGTATGAATATTAATTTGCTATTAATGAAAATTTAAAAGCTTTGTGAAAAAAATTCAATATTATATATAAGTTCAAGAAATTTCATTTAATTTTTCATCCTAATTTTGTTAAATATATATTTTTTGATCAAATGCACTTTAAAAATATTTACTGTAGAATTATTAATTACGCTTTTACTTTGCTTGCTTTAAAAACTATCTAGTGCAAAGTTAAACAAAAAAACAAAAATTCAAATATCATATTGAGCGATTTAAGCCTTAAATAAATTTTATATGTATTAAATCAAGATGACATAAATTACATTATTCTCCGCGAGGATAGTAACTTTAGATGATCGCTTATAAACTTCCTATGGATATTAAAAATATAGCTTCATTCCTATCTTTAATCTTCTCAAAAGTCTGTAAACCCTTTCTAAGAACCTTATTTATTATATAATTTTCTGAATAATAAAATGAGTAATTTTAAATTGGATTCGAGCATGAATTATGATTTTTATATAAATCACATAAATATGAATTTAAAATCAATATTATATATTTTCATCGCAACGAAACTTTTTTTTTTTCTTTTTTAATTAAAATTCTACTTTTCCTTTTTAAATTTATAATGCAATAAGTAGTGTATCCATTAAAGGATTTAGCACATCCAACATAAATAAGCGAAAGTTCAAGCCGACATTGGAAATAAAAATACCATTCGGCGAGATATACGAACTGCATACCAACAATTGCGCGCGTCCAAGGCAACTTTAATTCGAGGGTTTTTTCTCTCGCGTCGCTTGATTAAAACGCTTTCCCGCATCTCCTATCCATAAACAGAGATTTTTCGACGATACCGCACACATTAAGTATCCGTGTAATCCAGAGGTTAAGTAAACCTCCGACGTATATAATCCGATCCGTCCACTTTGTTGAAGAAAACAAAAAACGTGCCCTCGAGACTCCTTGGGATCCAAATGGTAAAATCAACGCTCGAACCCTTCGGAGTAAATTTTTTGTCGCTTCCCATCGGCAACGGCATCGATGTAGCACGTTAACCTTTAACTCTCTACCTTCGCAAAAAAAGTCAACTCGGAACATACAACTTTGTGTATCTGTGTGTGTATGTGTGTGCGCGCGCTCGTGTGTATATACCTCATTACCTCTCGCACTCAATGAACTCTCCGCCGATAAATTTCATTCGTGTACTTTCTCTCTCTCTCTCTCTATCTCTCTCTCTCTCTCTCTCTCTTCGTTCTCCTTCCTTTCTCTCGTTTTCTCGGCTAATCTGCGCCCCGTGTTCGCGCAAAATCAAGTCACCCCTTGGAAGCGTAGACGAAAAACGAGCCACGAAACGGGCGCGACGTACGAAACCAACCCTCTGTATATACATACATATATACATACGCGTGTGTGCACACGGTTAAACGTGTGCGTGCGCTTGTGTACATCCGAAACATCGACGAAGAGTCGCTAATCGTCCCGAACGCGATACCGCGTAAAAGCTTTCAAGCGAGGATGAAACGGAAAAAGGGAATGAGAAAAAGAGAAAGAGGGGGAAGAGAGAGAGAGAGAGAGAGAGAGAGAAAGAGAGCTACTTTATCTCTTTCGTTATCTCTATTACGTCACACACAATACTCAGATGTCAAGAGAGACAAAGAAAAAGCAACGAGAAAAAAAATACGGCGCGTTGATAGTTTACGTGCAGATCAAATATACGTTTGTCGATATTTTATTTTTCAACGATTGGTAGTTTGTTTCGATATCTACGTTTAAATAATATCGTTTTTCTTTCGATAAAAATTATACGGGTCAGTAGTTTGTACGAGTGTTAAAAAAAAAATATAGGTCGCATATATACTTTTAATCAATTAATTCTTTTAATTCGATTTAATTCTTGTAAATTATACCAACGGGTGTTTCGAATTAATAAATATCGTAGTTTATAGTGCGCGTTATTTTTTAAACCCTTGCATGCGGACGTTAATTCGGTACAAAGAAAATTATGTCTTTTCATTACGTGACTAAAAATTATTTTCTAATAACCGCTGAAAATCGATATTAATTTATAGCTTAATATCAGTTTAAATAATTTAGTAATTTTTGTAAGTAAACAAAAGTAAATTAAACGAATTCCATTAATTTTTTAATAAGAAAATTCTTTTTATATTTTCTTAAATTGATATTATAACTAAAAATGTTTTATAATTATTATACCTTCGGTGCTTTGCAAAATAAAAATTTATTTCAAATATTTTCATGATATGCTTAAATAAATAAGATCGTTTAATTAATATAAAATACATTACTCAAGAACATCACTAACTATTTGTTTACATATATTGTTTGTTTTAAAAATATTCAGTAATTATATGATTACTAACATTAAAACATAATTTTATCAAATTACTAAATTATTTAGATCAAAGTGAATTTGTTATTTTATGAAAATTTAATATTTGACAACCAGTAAAATATAATATTATTGATATTTGCAGTATTTTAAAATCGTTCAGAATGTTAATTAGGTAAAGTGACATCATACCTTTGCCTATAATTATTAACAATTTTATAAAAAAAAAAAAAAATAATAATAACAGTTCATTCGCTAATCCCGTTAATCGTAAAAAAAAATTTACCATAAAAATTATGCCTGCATAAGCAAATGTAGCGTAAAACCAAATTCCAGTTAACAAATCACAATCAAGAGCCAACGGAACACCAAAATCTCGTACGTGTAACCCCGGGATACTTCATTCCCGCGCAAAGAGGATAAATTTTTCCCGTGAAAACGCGCGCTATCGTTTCGACTCGTTCCTCTCCATTACACGCAGGGAAAGCAAGCTTATGGCTTTGGTTTGGCAGGCTCGGAAAACCATTGCTCGATCGATCGCGGCTTCGATTGATTTCTTTAATCCGTCAGCATCGATCACAAAGAGAGAAAGAGCCAATCGACGAAAGCAAAAATGACGGCGCTGCAAGTGAAAGCGAATCTCAATGTCCGATTGAATAAGCTCACCTGCGCGCTCTTTATAACAGTTCTCGATCAAACGAGCCACGATTAAAGTTTATTAAAATATCTCGCTCATACGTTTGAAATCTCGAGTTTTTCCGTTCGACTTTATGCATCATAGGTGCACATAAGCGCGCATAATTAACGAACAAACCGATGCTAGCAACGGAGGCGGCGAGAGATCGTTTCTCCTCCTACGTCAACCTCCCTACTCCTAATTATATCTCACGGTGCGTTCAATTAGCTGAGTGGGAGCTAGACTCCCGTTATTCGCAGTCACACTCTCTCTCTCTCTCTCTCTCTCACTCTCTCACTCTCTCCAAGAAACGTAACCGGGAATTGCTCTGTACGTACACGGGTTGTATGTATATGCGAGTGCCGTGTACTCGCGCTTATCCACGCACATACATATGCACATGCTCGTGTAAACCGCTGTCTGGCTCGCTCGCGAATGCTGGCAAATTAACCGCAAGCCCGTCGGTGATATCGCTAGGGGTGTATCCCTCTGTCTCTCACCCTTAGCTCTATGCCTACGGTAACCAATTACTTGCGATATCGATTATATTAGCGGTCGAATCAGTCATGCTAAGGAGGAACTCACGCGGAGAGCTTTAATACTCTGCTGCTATTACATCCTCGTCGTTCTCATATCATTCTCTCTCTCTCTCTCTCGTCAACCTTTCGCCGTTCCTACGTGCGTCCGTGGCTCGTGTGTACTTTGCGCTTAAGACTGGGATTTTGCATCGTGGACTGCGTAATGAATGCCGATGGTTGCCGCATCGTCATATCGACGGATTTATACCGTTGCATGCGCGAGATGAATTGATTGTCGAGTATCCGAGGATGAATGGACTCCCTTGAAAATTCGTGGGTACGGTTAGCTCGATGGTGAAATTCGCGGATGCGCGAGGAAAGATCTTTTGTTTTTTTTTTTTTGTTTTGTTTTTTTCCAGAGAATAATGGAGATAAAACGATCGTATATATATAAATGATTGTGTCGCGGCAGAACAATGACACATCGAGGTTTGTTTATTTTTCGAAAAATAGTTAAGAACAAATGAAATAAAGAATGGTACGTTTATTTACGTGACTTAAAACGAATGAAGAATTTCGGCTGCTTTATTAATTAGAGTAAATTTCTGAGTGGCTTTTTAACTAAAGCATTTAAATTATGCGCCTCGTCAAAGACCGTCAAATTTGTGATTATTAAGTGTATTCAAAGGTATGCAAAATTTTAATCGTGTCATTGCGACATTGTGGGTTTGATTAAAATTAATAGCATTTAAAATAATGTTTTGAGGTAAAATTCTTCGTTAGCATTGTTTATTCTAATGATGAATAAAAATTAATTAAAGTAAATTAAGCCTTTGTTGATAAAGCTATGCAGATTAATTATAACATATACGTATATATTTATGACTAAATGCATAATAGGGACATTTCTAATAAAATATTTTAAAATCGTTATTTCATTTATTTATTTATTTATTTATTTATTTATTTTTTTTACAAAGAAGCTTTTTAAATACGCTTACATTGTACAACTCATTTATTTTTAAGATTTCGACTTTCAAAGATTTAATCGCTCTTCTTTTTTAAGACGAGAACCTCTTTTTTTACCGGGTGCACTCTTTTAAGAGAGTGTGATAAGATTTTAAAAAAACAGTACTTATCTAAGTTTAACATAATTTTTTATCTTTTTCAACTTGACTGGCTTTGTTATTCTCCGTGTAAATTTTTATCGCGAAGAATAAACTTAAGGGGAACATAAGTACATTATTGTTGCAGGAAAAACTTTGCAAAGGGGCTTCCGATAGTAGTTTTAATGAATGGCATTATCTTTACGGTAAATTTTTAACAACAACTAATATAATTTAGCAAAAAAAAAAAAGTTAAAGTTTTATTATTAAAAGCTAAAGCGTTAATAATTTTTCAGAGAATAAACAAATTTTCAACAAAATTAATTAATCGAAGAAAAATTTATTTGATTGTCGCTTGTTGAAGATTTTAAAGACGCGGTAATTTAAAAATTTCAAATAAAGGAAAAACTTCGATTGTATAAATGTGCGTTAAATTTTTTAAAAGGTTGAAAACTTTTTCTTAACAAAAAACAAAATTTTCTAACGGCTTGTAATAATATGTATATATTTATATCACATCTAGTTAAAAAGATTCAAGTAATTTCATAACATTTACTTGTTTAAATTTAAATTATTAAATAGAGATTAATTGCAATGAAAATAAAACACGTTTTGAAAAAATTTTTCTGTTGGCAATTTGGATCGGAAGGAAATAAGATCTCGTAAGCCCCTATTTGATGAAATTTGTAGCCTTTGTACGATCGGTAGGTAATGAAACCTATACATCTTTATTTAACGAATATACTGTCTGGATAAATATCAGTTAATAAAATTTAGATTTTCGTTATTTAAAATGAATTATCTGATAAAGTATTTTGAATTATTTAGAATTTTTTTTAAACTACAGCACAAATGAAAAAAATACAAAAATGATTACAAAATAAGTGTTGAGATTTCAAACTTTTGGATTTATTTTGTAAATCGTGGTTTTAAAACGTATATGTAAATATTAAGTAGAAAAGATTGAGTTTAGTCAGACGCGATATATAATCGTTACATTTTTACATTTATAAAAAACGAAACGTATGGTTACACCTAAAAAATTATATTAATTCAAATAAATCGATTGTTTGTAATTTCAATATAAGGCATCTTTATTCGAAAATTTATCGCGACATATAAACCAAACTTAAACGAATAATGGTTAATATTTAAATATTATCCAAAGTTTATATCAGCTACATCCATTAATCAAACAACATCGATAAATAACAAGGAATTTCGCAAGTTTCTAGAAAGGAAACGGTACCGCTCTCGGGACGATTTTTCACCGATTCGGTTCTTCTTTGAGTTCCAAGGCCGTTATCGTACCCAGAGTAGTATATACATTCGCGTTGCGAATACGCTATCGAATGCATCCTAGTGGCAGCAGCAGCAGCAGTCGTTCAAGGTGGAAGGCGAGGTCAGATTTTCATTCAGCGTTGCTTCTCTTGAATTCGACTCGAAATCCTTATCCATCGTCTACAGAGAGAGAGAGAGAGAGAGAGAGAGAGAGATGGGATTCGTATTCATCCTATCGCTCGAACGGGTAAGTGTACACACGACTGCTGCTCAGTCACCGGCTTTCGCGAAAGCGTGATTAATTATAAAGCACGCGCGGTAACGGTTTACACTTATACGGATATACGTGCTCTCATTGTTATATGTATATGTATAATATATGTATATATACATGGGTGTATGTACTTGCTCACATGGGCCACCAGCGAAGACATATAGAATATCGTTGTCTTGTACGAGCCCGGCTTTAACAAAGGCTTCCCGCGCGGACGAGGAGACACTGTTAATACGACGGTCAACACATAACGAACGAGAGAGTGAGAGAGATAGAGAAAGAGAGAGAGAGAGAGAGATAGTGAAGCAACCCCAGGAGCGAGAAATCCATTCTCTGTTCTCTCCCATACTGACTGTGCCGATTTCAGTACAGTGTACCTTGTATACGAACGATGTACGCGACACTGAAGTTCCTCGAGTTCTACGAGTTTCAGGTTTGTTATTGTGTATATAAGCGCGAGCGCTCATTTACTCGTGTAAAGTTATTTTTCTAAAGATTATTTTTTAAGTTGTTTCGATACCTGCGTTAATAAGATCTTGAATGTCGGCGATTTATCTTCAATAGCGATCGATTTTTTTCTTTTAATGCAAACGATACCTTAATATTATTCCTCGTCTTTCTTTTTCATTACCTATAAATTTTACGAATCTTTTTGATCGATTTAAACGAAATAAAATTAACTTTATACAATATACAAAAAATTGTATTTAAACGAACAAATCAACGATCATAATGTTAAATAGTACACTCGAAGGGATACGAATCGCGCAACCTGCTTTATTCAAAGCGCTTGACTTAACGCACTAGTTCCCAACACAAACACGCACGAAAACGTTCGCAAATGCTGAAATTTCATTCAGTTTCGAAGCTGGAATTATTTACAACAACCAAACAGTTATTATCATTACTAAGATCTAAATTTTACTCCAAGTTCTGTGTTTTATCATTTTGCCATTATTTATTTATTTGTATATAATATAAATATATATATATATATTTTTTTTTAAATTAAAACAACTTTAACGAAATTTTGAAAGACAATAAAATATAATCTACTCGTTGTTGATTATTATTGAAATTATAAATACCATTAATTATTAAAAATGTAAATGTAAACGTTGTAAAATTAATACGACTAATCCTTCATAAAAATTGAATAACAAGCTTCGTTGAATCTTCAAAAAGTTATTTAATAACAAGCCACGCGCGTTTAACGAAGGCAGAGTCACGTAGATCGTTATGAAAAATAAAAATAAAAATAAAAAAGGAAAAAAACGAACGAGAAAAGCGAAGGATCGCGTAAAATAAATAGCCTTCTTCGTAAAACAGTAGTAAAGTCTTTAACTATGCGCTTCTCACGGTGGAACCTTAAGAAATAACGTTGCGCTATCTTTGAGCTAGCTTCGTCAATTTTTTTTTTTTTTAGAAACGAAACACACGCACACCTTCGCACCGAACGGCTTCGGCGTTATTTTTTTTCGATTTTTCAAAACTCAATTTTTCTCGTTAACTTTATTTATCCTCATTTTTTTTTTTTTATTAATATTCTGATCATTTGCTTTAAACCAGTTCAATTTTTGATCCCACAAAGCATTTTCTTACAGGGACTCATTCGTGCTCCTTCTCTTTTCCGGGTACTATTAGCGTGATTAGAAAAGGGATCGCGGGAAACGAAAACCGCGACATACTCACAGTCGTCAACCTGTTCACGATTGAACGTGTGACGGGCGAACTTCGCGCACTGCACTATTCTCGCACATTGAGCCGTCTATTTTAAGTCCTTTCTCTCCTCTCTCTTTCTCTCTCCACTTTGCTCTCCGTACCGACTTTCTCTCTCTCTCTCTCTCTCTCTCTCTCTCTCTCTCTCTCTAGCATTTCGCTATTCATTCATTGTATGTTAGAATAAAGCGGTGTATTGCTAGAAAATTCAATCAAATATATGTATAAATTTTATTATGATTACGCTTCTTTATTGTCGTCGATTGTTTATCAAAGTTTACAGATTGTTCAATATTTATTCGATCGGCGGACAGCGCATAGATGTAAAGTAAATCGATGTAGATTGTTACTTGACTCGATTTCTAACTCTGTCTCTCACTGTCTCGCTCCTTCTCTCTTACTGACCATCTCCCCGGTATTGAAACGGATAAACGCGGTGTGCTTGAATGGCTAAGTACGACGATGCGATCTGGGCTATCGAAGATAGAGTGATTATTGTCAACGACTTCAAAGCCGCAAAACTACTGTGTGAACACGGGAATGGATATGTGACGGGAACTAGTTGTTGGTTGAGTGGAGAGATTAAATCTGTTTATCGTTGAATAATCAATACTGGGAGTCACAAGAGCTATTCAAGAACTCAATGTTTAAAGTGTAAGAGACGATAAAGATATATTGGGTGTACACTATGACTTCGTAAAATATCCTAAGAAAGTTAACATTAAATTTATATTTTCAATTTTTTAATTTCGTTATTTATAAAATAATTTTTTTTTTTTTTTTTTTTAGTTTTTCAAACGCTTGTATCGCAAAACTATCATAATATTTTGGGTTGATAAAAAATGTAAGTGTATGATATGATTGCACAGTTTGAGCTACTTAAAAAAATACAATAACCCTAAGGTCATAAGAAATATAGTAAAATAACAACAAACCTTAAGTAACACGATGTCGTCGAAAACGTTTAGACTCCAACGAAGAAGAAAAAGAAGAAGAATAAGTTTCTCAACTGCAAACGAAAGATATAACGGTATACGGTTGACAAAAAAAAAAACTAGAGACTCGACGCTGCTGGAAGTTGCTAAGCTACGAAAACATGAACAATGATCTTCATTCGGGGTATGTGCTGGAAGATTGAAAACTCGTAAACTCGCCGAATGAACAAGAGACAAGCAACGCACAAACAATAGAAGACATCATAAATGTACTACTTCTCACTTATTTAGTTAGAAAAATGAAAGAGAGAGAGAGTGAGAGTGAGAGAGAGAAAATGATAATCGAGAAAATGAGAGATAATAGTGACTTTTGCGTTCAAAGGAAGAGAGCTGACATATCTCGTGCTCTCGTAGAATTTAATCGATTCTGTTGGAGTTACATAGAGTATCGATACCTATAAAGTATACGTACATTCTCATACAAGATGATGAAAGGAAAAAAGAGCTTATTTTCGAATTGTATATTGTCATTCGATGTTTTAAAATACTTGATTACTGTCCAGATAAGTTATTACGTAAACGTATTTATATGTAATCGAATATTATAATCGATACTATTACTCTATTAATATCGATATTACGTTATGTAATAAACATCGAAGAAACTAAATTAAAATATAAAATTAACAATCGAATCGGATATACTAGTATATAATGTGAAAAAGTTGTTTATAATTGAAAGTAAATATTGTCGAATAAATTATTTTCACGTAATATTGAAAGATATCGAATGCAGGTAAAAATGAAAAAAAAAATAATAAATTAATAATACCGTCGAATGGATTCTATCACTGAAAGCATATATAAATTATACAGATGAACAATTAAAATAACGTTTAAATTTTTCATTAAAGCATGGGTCAGCAAACAATTATTTTTTTCTTAAAAATGTACGTACCTTGAATCTTTTTACATCATCAAATTTGTTACACATTTTTACATTCTTTAATTTAAAGTTTTATTTATATTTATTTCTTCTTGCTTTAATAATTAAATCCTCGACGCAAAACTTCATTAAACGACTAAAAACCTTAATTTTCAGTCGACGTTAATAAAAAGTTACATTTGTTTACGCGTCAAATTTTTTTTTTTTTTTCACGCACTCGCGACTACGATACACGTGTTTATACACGTGTACGACATTACGCGGTAATATTTTATCTTTGAATATAGCGAGATAAAAGACAATAGAGAAGACCAGAGCTTACGTAATTCAGCGAGACATGAAGGAGGAAAAGAAACTGACGCAGCTAGTCAAGATTTGGGAAAGAAAATTGTCGAGTAGTTCCGCAGTCCTCCATCCCGGTTCGAATAGCTCGCGGGGGTGAATAAAGCCAGCGGTGGAGTTGCGCCTCGTTGGTAACGCCACGGAGACAGAGGAAACTCAACGACCTCCCAGTTTCTCTTATATACTTATACATACGTATACACAAGTATATATGTACGCGAGTAATATATAAGTTGATACGTACCGTAAAAGACGAGGAAAGAAAGAGAGATGGAACGATGCAAAAATTAACTGAGAATATAAAATTAGCTCGCCTGTGCGCGCGCGAGCAACGGTATAAAGTTGCTTAAAAAGACGAAATTGTGCGAGACGAAGGCAAAAAGAAGAAGAAGAAGAAAAAGAAAAAGGAGAGGGAAGAGGAAAAGTGGGAGGGTGAGAGAGCGAAGGAGAAAAGCAGGCTTGAGCCTCGTAAACTCTTTATGCGTCTGAACGGCTTTTGTACTACGGAACGAAGACGACCTCGAAGACGTTTGTACTCTCTGTCTCTCTCTCTCTCTCTTTCTTTCTTTCTCACACACACATACACACACAGATATACTTGAATATTTATAAACGTGTATGTACATATAAATACAGAGACGCGCCCGCCCTATCTTCTCTGCCGAAGCAAATGATTACTGCACGGGTAGGGGAAACGAAAAGGGGAAAGAAGCAAAATTTTATTCATCGTCGGCATTTGAGGTTTCTTGCTTAAAGCGACGAAAAGTTAATTGTGTAATTCCAAATGATCGTCGTTGTATGCCTCCTTTCACTTTACGCATTCGAGTTAATGCCCGATTTTTGCTCGTAATTTTTGTAAATCACTTATAACGCGCTGATAAAAGAAAATCCCGTTGAATCAAGAGCGAAGGTAATAACATACGTAGAAAAATATAATATTACTCGATAAATGAACGAGAGGAGGGAATCACTTTGTGAACGAAGGAGTAGAAAAAAAAAAAAATTTTCATACTTTCCTTTTTTATTTGTTTTTTCTTTTTTTTTTTTTATTTTCTTTCAACGGAATTACTTACACTAAGTAGATTCATTCTTATGCACCTTTAAATAGAATCTGATCAAAGGGATTTAATAATTGTTTGAAAAAATACTTTATCGCCTTAATGATGTTTCTAATCTATCTACAATTGAATATTTCTTAAAAATATTTTATATTTCAATTTTGAAATCATTATTTTTACATAATGTAAATATTTTATTAAAACATTTGAATAGCATTTGTAAAATAAAAATAAAAAATTGATCGTTTAAAATTCCACAATCGAAAGAAAAAAATACAAGAATATATATATTAAAAAAAATTGCATATGTACTAATAATATTTCTTAAAAATAATTTATGGCAAGTCAAGCTATTTGAATGAATAACTTTTTACGCAACTATAAGTTAACTTTTTGAGCAATTTTTATTTATCTATTCTTATTCTCTCTCTCTCTGTCTCTCTCTCTGTCTCTGTCTCGTTTTCTCTTTCTCTCTCTCTGTCTCTCTCTCTTTCGTTCTTTTCTCTCTTTTCTTATTTTACACAATAACAATTCAGAGTAACCGTACGAAAAAGTGTAATACGGGAAACCTATTGAAGACAAACTTCAAAATAGCTTTCATGCTTAATATCACAGCATATCATGTGAGTATGTATATATATTCAAAGTTTAAAAACGACTGAATTGTGAGGAGAAAAAAAGTTAGAAAATTCTCAAGAGCATCTTCTTGGAAGTTTAAACTAGTTCCCGTTCTGACTTGTAACATACGAACCTTAAGGGAAAAAAAATTGCGCGTAAAAATGTTCCGTAACCCCACCACCTCTCCTTTCACTTCCGTTACGTCCTTTATCTATTTTATTTCCGACGTTAATTCTCGAGCAAGTTTACCAGCGTTTTGTGAAAATTTCGCTCAAAATTCGAATTTCGAAAAAATTATTATTCGTTTTATTCGTATTATTGTATTTTGATCAAAAAAATTTATTTCATAAAAAAATGATAAAATAATATATCTTTTTATTTAACGTATCTCTTGATCTTCTTTAAATTATTACTCCGATATCAAGATACAGGTCTTGTTATATTTATTAGAAGATATGAAAATTTAGATAATATGAGGGCTAAGTGGTGTAGGTAAAATGTCAAACAGGCGTTTAATAGGACGCGCGCGAGGTTATTGTATCAGAAGGAGCGCACGTCGTCGGCAGCCTGTGGCAACTATTAGCTCGGGGGAATCTTGTATGGTTCAATTCTCCCTCTCTCTCTCGCGCTCTCTCTCTCTCTCGCGTTCTCTCTCCCTCTCTTACTGCATACTCTACAATATAGGTCAACCGTTACCCACACTCCCTTCTTTGCGTGATTCTCGTCATTTATTATATTCAAGGTATTTTTTATGAAATCTTTTATTGTACTCTCTCGGAATTTCATATTTACTTCCTTTATTTTTTCTTTTATTTTTTTGCGCTCCCTCTCTCTCTCTCTCTCTCTCTCTCTTTGTGAAATTTTCCGAGAGTTTATTTCGTTCACGTACACAAACTTGTTTATGGTAGTCCTACATCGGCATCTCTCTTATAACTATTGTATTACTTTTATGAATTTTTAAATTTCTTTATTTTTTTTTTTTTTTCAACTTTCTCAAACTTTCATTTATCGCTTATTAAAATTTCTTTTTTTATAGAAAATAGTAAAACATAGGTAAATTATTTTTATTGTCGTAAGAATGACGTTACTATTACGGGAACGTTTATATGAAATACTATTAAACTTTAGAATTTTTTAAACGAAGTTTCAATATAATTTAATTTTTTTTTAATACGAAGAAAGTAACAATTCATATATTTTCAAAAGTTATATTTACATTTTACACATTTAAGTACGAACATTACGTATGAAAAATTTTCAAAACGATAATTGATCGGTTGCTTTTTAAAGTTGACATTTTTCACGAATAACAATAACAATCGAAAGTTTATGTACGTATAACATATACGGATATTCATTATTCAAAAACGTACATCACCCAGAGGTAAATCAAAAAGGGTTGATATACATGCTGGATTTTTTCCGATATTTATTTACATCCGATGAATCAAAGGGAAAATCTATAACTTCTTCGAATGTAACTTTTTTTTTTCTTTTTTTTTTTATAATAGATCGAAATAATTTACGAATATTTGAAAAAAAAAAAAAATGTTTGCATCTCGCATACATTTTCTCATGGCTATTCTCACTTTTTTCTGCTGTGTGAGAATAAAAAAATTCTATTCTTGCTATTATGAATACAAAAAAAAGGAAGTATTGCTTCCTTTTAAACACGGAAATAAATAATAATAAACACGGCTTGTTAATTATTATTAATTAATTGCGAGAAAAACATTTCGCTTTTTCTCGATGCTGTTAATTAGCCGTGCATCTATTATTAATTTTCATGTTTATATATACGGGGTCTGGCTATTAAATAACGAGACTGGTTACGAAAAAGGGTTTTATTATAAAAATTATTCAACATTCGAATGCTCCCCTTCAATATACTGTCCTTCCCTCGCCATACACCTTTCCATACGTTTTTTCCATTGATCGAGGCAGTGCTGGAAGTCTTCTTTGGTGAGGGCCTTTAGGAGCTCTGCCGTTTTTTGCTTTACCGCTTCCATCGACTCAAATCGGGTCCCTTTCAAAGCAGATTTTATCTTCGGAAACAAAAAAAAGTCGCACGGTGCCAAATCTGGCGAGTACGGCGCGTGTTCGAGCACTGAAGTGCGCTTACCGGCCAAATACTGCTTCACAGATAGCGCGTTATGGGCAGGTGCGTTTTCCTGGTGCAAAATCCATGAGTTGTTCTTCCACAACTCGGGCCGTTTCTTACGAACTCGTTCTCGCAGTGTTGCCAAAACTGACAAATAGTAAGTCTGGTTGACAGTCTGACCCTCTGGAACCCATTCAGTCATCACGATACCGTTAATGTCGAAAAAAACGATCAACATTGCCTTGAATTTTGATTTGGACATCCTTGCTTTTTTGATTCTGGGCGATTCAGGCGTCTTCCAATGCATCGATTGCCGCTTTGTTTCAACATCGTATTGAAAAATCCACGTTTCGTCGCAAGTAATAATGTTTTATTCAGATTTTCATCAGTCCGGAATCTTTTTTTAACCTTTCAAGGAAATCTGAGCAGATTGCCTGTTGACGCAAGAGCTTTTGGTCAGGAGTCAGGTTTTTTGGCACCAACTTCGCACAGACTTTTGTCATGTGTAATTCCTCGTGTAAAATTTGTCTAACCGTTTCTTTATCGGCGTTTACAGCCTCGGCAATCATCCAGATGCTCATTCGACGATCTGCACGCACAATTTGGTTGATTTTGACACTGTTTCCGGAGTTGAAACAGTGACAGGGCGACCTGGGCGTTGGTCATCTTCAGTGCTCACTCGGCCCTCACTGAAGCGCTTACACCACTCAAAAACACGCGCACGAGATAGAGAATTGTCCCCATAGGCCTCTTGCAACAATTTACAGCACTCAGTCGGAGTTTTTTTCAATTTAACGAGAAATTTGAGATTGATACGTTGCTCCTGTTTTTCGTCACACAAGGTTTTCGGCACGAGAAAAAAACACGTTCGTTTCAAACCGCTACTGCACAAATACAATAATAGTGACGAGAACGTGTTTTGGTAGGTGCATATACAAGATATCTAGATACCCAACGCACTACTCGTTTTTTCCCCACCCCTCTACGGCGCCCTCTAGGCGCGCAGTCTCGTTATTTAATAGCCAGACCTCGTATATATATATATATATATATATATATATTTTATATTGTTTAATTCCAAAAATAAATACTCATTAAACACTATTGTTTTCCCTACCTAACAATACATCTTGGGCATTGTTGAATTTTCACTGAATCACGAAGCGCGAAAGTAAACTTATACAATGTATACTACATAACTCGTATACGCGTGTACGATTGCGTATATATAAATATATTTAAAAACGATTAGGTCTGCAAATAAACAAAAATAACGAATTGCGCTTCGAAATTTTCATTTAATTATTTTTTCATACCTTCGCACACGCTCGGTTATTTAAAATTGAATAAGAAAGTTTCAACAGGTTGTTCTCTCTTTCTGGCAATTGAACGAGAAAGGTGCCGCTACGCTGCGCCTCCATTGCTATGTTGCTGGCACTGCTGCTCTATTGAATGAACGAAAAAAAGTAAACAGGTAAAGTGGAAGAAGAAGAAAACGGTGAGAACTTGCGCGAGCGAGATGAAACGAATGTAGAAAAAGATAGATCGTGTACCGTGTAAAAACGGAGAGAGAAAGAGAGAGAGAGAGAGAGAGATGACAAAAAATGGGGGCGAGAAGAGACGTGAAAAGGAGAACAATCCCATATTCCAGCTGCGCGACGAGCACTGTAAAATAAATTCAAGCGGCCCGTCTTATTTTATAGAAAAATATATGGGGGAACTTCACGACAGCTCCCGGACTCTCCCCTCTCCCCTCTTCCAAAAATTTTTCATCCCATTGCCTTGGCACACCACAATCTTACCCTTACCCTTACTCATACGTATGTACCTCTGAGAAATCGAAGAAATCCGACACAACTTATATGTGTAAGTGTATCCATATCGATGAGATAAAGCGAGAGATAGGGAAAAAGAAGAAAGGGAAAAAAAGGTCACGCGTTGTGAAAGAGAGCGATGGAAAGAGAATGAGAGAAAAAGATGGTGGGATGGAGTGTAAAATAAGGATGAAAAATCTGGCGTTGCCGCAAACTCACCGTACATTCGAAATCGTATAAAGCGAGAAAAAGAGAGAGAGAGAGAGAGAGAGAGAGAGAAGGAGATAGGAAGAGAAAGAAAAAAGTTGAGGTCGGTTTCTCGCGGGCTCCTTGTGCTAATATTTACCCTCTTTTACAGCGCGCGAGTTTACATCTTATGTGTGTATGTGTGTGCATGAGCCTGAGGACACAAAATTCCATGCATATATCATTCTTCACAAGCGTCTCGCGTTCTACGCTGCAACTAGTCCGCATTTACACGTGTACACACGCGTTTCGCTAGCACGTACGTATATATATACATACACGTACATCGTTGCGCGTACCTCGCGAGAATTTTCCGTCGCGTCTGTGTGTGCACGTCGCGGCCCGCTACGCAAGAAGAGGAGGCGGAGAGGGAAGAGACTCGCTTCAACCAAAGGATTTGCAGGCATGCGTCGCCTCCGGCTCTTCGGGTGCCTCTTTCTACTTATGTGAGCATGTGTGTGTGTGGGTGTGTATATGTGTGTGTGTATGAGTGGGTGTAAGTATGCTTATACATGCAAGCGGCGCTGTTAGCTATAAAAAAAAAGAAAGTACAACCCGTAACTTTTTTTTCCTCTCCGAGTTTTCTTTCTTTTTCTTCTTCCTTCGTCCCCTTCTTATTCATCGCTTCACTCTTTTTTTTCTTTTAACGAAAGATAGGACAGCACCCCTCTCTCCTCTCAAGTATTTTCGTTATTAATTCCGGGAATTTTCGTGGGTTTAACGTTGGTAACCGAGAATCGTATCGTCTTCCGTAATGTTTTTATCCGTATGCGCACAAATGCGCATCGCAGTACGCGCCAACGAATAAGCTCTTAAGCGAACTTATTCGCGTACGCGCGTGTTCGCGCGTCTTAGCGTTTATCCGAGCACACGAGTTTAAGGATAGCTTAAAATCCGTGCGTACACACATATTTATCATTATATACAGGTATTCGTGAAATTAAATTTATATTTATCAAGATTGAAATTTTTTTTTTTTTTTCTTGTCTTTTTTCATATACGAAATGACCGGAAAAACGTTAGCGCGTAATATTTAAAAAATTTCCAAAAAGAATAAATTCGAGACGAGATATAAAAGATAGAAGTATGCGGAAATTGAAAATTCTTGCTTGTCGAGGACAATATAAAATAAAATTGAATTACGTGATGTTTTTTATTTTATTAAGGGCGACATTGATGCTCGCTCATCTCGTTGTTTCGTAAATTTTCGATGCTCTCGTGTTCGCGTGCACATCTCGCGCTCTCGACTCGTAATATTCAAATTATGAAAAAATTTTCGAAATTCGCGCAAGATTTTTTTTTGTATCTTCAGATTTTATGAAAAGAATTGGGAAAAATTTTTGAGTACTCAATATAACATATATCTCGTTAATAATCTTTCGATTTATTCGGTTTTAATTAAATGGAATTTAATTTGTTGAATAAAATTTTCGATAGCAGAATTACGAATTATTGAAAGAAATTTTTTACGTTTAAAAAGCAAACGTTTATCGATAAAGTAAACAGATAAAATAAAATATCTTAAACAATTACAAAATCAGATGAGCGTTTAATTAAACCGAACAAATGCGAAATAAATAATTAAAGAAAAATAATTTGTTATTATCGATTAACAATTTACGTATCGATCGATGTCCGTACATTTGATACATTTTAATTATCCGCGATTAATAGACCGAAAATAATTTTATAGATATTAGCGTATATAACATTTTTGTCGTATATAAAGGAGCCGTACTTCATATAAAGTTCCATATTGGGTAACGTTGAACCGATAAAAACCGAAAAGAAAAACGACGTAGTAACCGGGAGTATAGCAAAATTACCGAAATACTTGGAACTTCATTCTTTTGCCGGGGAAAAAATTCAGCGTGACATTCCGGAAAAGTGTGCCAGCGGTTATAAGTACTGAATTATATGTATAGGTATATAAACACGGTATTAAATAATTTTATTAATATCGACCCACATAAATTTCTTTGTTAATAGAGTTTATTTGATCAAAACATTTTTCTATATATATATATATATATCAATGACAAAAAGACAGCGATGACGCGAAACTTGGTTAACTGTCTCTCTTTCCCTCTCTCTCTCTCTCTCTCTCTCTCTCTCACGCATACACTCTCTTTGGAAACGTTTCCAACATGTGGAGATTGACTGATGGAGGCTAAATTAGGTCAACGTATTAAATATACCGTTTCGAGAAAAATGTCCGACCATTTTGGAATAAATGTTTACAAAGTATCAGAATAATCACTTCTCTCTGTGCACACAAATACATTTTAACCCGTCCATTTGTTTCACGGTAAAATGAAAAAAAAAGAGAGAGAAACAAAAATAACAAAGGGAAAGAAAGTGAGAAAAAACGACGAGCGGTTTGTTCTTTTTGAGCACCGTTTTTGCGAATTGATAATTAATTTCGATACTTTGTGCGTGTAAACATTATTATTATGTTAAAAGTTCCAGCGAATCGTTAGCTTTTAATGGTCTTAAAGACCTTTATTTTATTTAAATCATAATTATTTTCAGATAATTCGAATATTCGATGCAGAAATACATAAATTTAAAAAATAAATCATTAAATAAAACGTGTAATTATTACATTTTTCATGAAATGACAATGACTCGGCGTTTAATTAAATTTCGCGAAACAAATTTTTCATAACTTGAATAAAAAATGATCTTTTAAAAGTCACGAAAGTTTGTTGAGTTATAATTAAAAAAGTATAACTTGAACAAACTATTCGTTATAAGATTTTTACAACACAAAAGCGTATGATAAATTACTGAAATGTTGACTGTTATTTTTTTAATCTTGTGTCATTTTGTATTCTAAAAACAAAAGCAAAACTTTTAAACTTTAAACACTTTTCAGAGTGACAAAAATGTTCATTTAATTTTTACGTTCATAAGAAAAAATATACAAAATAAAACAAAAAAATGTCGTGCAAAAACAATTTTATTTCACCGCGAATAAGAGAAACAATCTAGCTGCCTTTGAGTTTTTCTTCTTTCTTTCCTCTTTTCGTCTCGAGGCAAAAAAAAATTTCAACGGCAAAATTTATCTTAATTAATCAATACTTTACACAACGCGCGCATGGACACAGACGCACGTCTAAGTATACGCGCGCGTGCACACATTCAAATATATATTGAAACGGGTCACAAGGCAATGTAAGAGCTTTCACAATTCGTCTTTAAAAGAAATCCCGCGGCAAGACAACCGAATCACGTCCTCTTCCCTTTTATCCTGTCCACACACACACACATACACACACACACACATGCCTATACACCTAGACACACACGGGCACACAGACAGATAGGCAGACGGAGAGATAGAACAAACGTTGACTTTAATACTTTTAACTCTCCCTCTCTCAATGCTTACCTACGCGCACACTTACATCCACCTACACCCACACACGTACACGAGTACAAAAATATACGAGTGGGTGCTTTATCGCTTTAATTAAAATTGAAACGACGCCGCCGCGAAAAATCATGGCTCGAAGATTTCACACGTTCGACGTTTGTCCCGCTCGCTCGGACGCGCTTTAAGCGTTCGCCGCTGCACCGCTATTGCCACCTCTTGTCTCTAACTACATGTACATGTATGTATGTGAATATATATATATATACATGTGACAAAACAAAAGGAGAAGCGAGAAAGAAAGAAGAGAGAGAAAATACGCGGCCGGTGCTATTGCAACGCTGCGTGTAATTCGCAATCAGCTAACGCTGATCTATTGGCGCTTAAAACTCCGCATTCAATTCGCGAGAGTCGCCGAGCTAGACAGCTAGAAAGAGGGTGGATGCGCGCGCGAGAGAGAGAGAGAAAGAGAGGAAAGAGAAGCCGCCATTTATCTTTATTTCCGCGCGCGGCAGCGCACGTTAAGACTTCTCCGCTAGCGCGCGCTCCTTTTTCTTCCGCTCGGCTTCCTTCTCTCTTTCCTTCTTTTTTTTTCCGACCTTTTACCCACACACACACACACATACACACTCATACTGAGATGTCCTTTCTTACCTTTTATTTCTTTTTGTTCATTCGCTCGCTAGAGCTTTGAGGAGAAAGATAGAGAAAAACGCTCCGTTACTCGCTCGCTCGCGCGCTTACGCTTTTTGTATGCAGAGAGAAAGAGAGGAAGAGAGAAGGAGAGAGAGAGAGAGAGAGACGAAAGCGGTTTTGAAATTCTCCTCGGTCGAAAAAGAAAGAGCATGCCTCTTCTTTTGCTTCTTCTTCTTCTTCTTCTGCTGCTGCAGCTCCTCCTTCTCCTTGTAGTACAGCCACCGTTTTTGCGGAGATATTTTTTTCTGGAAAATTTTGAGAGTTTGTAAAAGCCTTTTTTCCTCGCTGCCTCCTGCACTTATTTTTTTTTTTTTTTTTTTAATTACGCTAGGAGATATGAATGTTTGCTCATAAATTGACAAAAGAGCTGAAAAATCTGTCGTTAATTTTTTGTTTTCTTTTTCTTATTTCTTTGTATGTTTCCTTTTTTTTTTTTAAAGTTTGTTACATTTTTGTTGTTTTTGTTTGAAGTAAAAGCTTTCCTCGATGTATTGCAAAACTTTTTTTTTCTGAAAAATAATAAATAGTGGTATGCCGTTCGAATTTTTAGAGTTTAGTTATTTTGCCTATAAATTGTATACAACTTTTTAAAAAGTCAGTAGCTTAGGTTAATTTGAAAAAATTTTATTTTTCTTTTTATTCCTTTATACCACGACATTTTTAATATACGCTTCCAAGTGTTTCATTAACATAACGTAAAATAATTATTTAAAATAATATTTAAATTAATCGTATAAATTTAATCAAAGAATAATTTTTTATTAATTTTTTATTAATTAATTTCAGTAAAAGAAATTTTTTAATTAAAATCAAAATCATTATATTATCTTAAATATTAAATCTGGTATTAATAAATAAAAAAATGTAGATTGTTTTAGAGCTAATGAATAATTAAAAATATTCTTCAATTAGTTTTTGCTTATGCATTCGCATATAATTAAAAAAAAAAAAAATTACATTGTAATTCAAAATTTATAATACTCATTCATATTGTAAATTAAAGTTAATTATTTTTTAAATATTAAATAAATTTATCGAACGCAAAAATTATTTAATTTTAAAATTTCGTTATCGTTTTTAATAATTAAAAATATAATGCATCAATGATCCATTCTTTGCTAATAACGAAAAAAGAATAATATATTTCACGTACTTATATAGCATTGAAAGGGAAAATCATAAAATATCCAATAAATATCCAAGCCGCGTTAATATTCAAGACAACTCATTCAAAAGGTCGAGTCTGAAAAGCATCCTGACAACCAAGAGAATATTGCAGCCCAATCCAATCCTCATTTCTGACGTATCGAACAATAAAAAAAGGCCACCAAAAAGCAAAGAAGTGTATTAGCAAGGGAAAAAATGTTTCTGTCTTTCTCTCTTCCATTCATTGAATTGTGCTACTCTCACATTCCTTTATTCCGTTAAATTTCCGATTCCTTTCTTTTTCTCTCACTTCTCCCTCCCTGCCTCTCTCTCCCTCTCCCTCTCTCTCTCTCTCTCTCTCTCTCTCTCTCTCTCTCTCTCTCTCTCTCTTTATCTGCCTTTCTTTTCCCCTTGTTTGAAGTTAGTTGCTATCAGCCTGTAGGCAGCCGGAGAATATCCGTTCTCTTATCCTTTTTTTCATTCCTTATTCTCTACTTTCTCTTATACACTCGCTATTTCCATTTTTCGCGTACTTTTTCCTCGTGCTTTTGTCCTGCTACGCTTCTTCTCCCGATCTTTTCTTAATTTTGTTCTACGGTACACATCTTTCTTACTAAACCTCTATTACATGACTTTACCTATCGTGACTTTAACTCAATCAATACTTCTACACAACTGGCTTACTTACGCACTGCCCAACTTGTGCTGGTCTCTTCTCTCGAGGAACGTTTATCATGTTTTTACTTACTTCTTAATGATGCGATCTCATTGTTTATAACTACGAAGACCGTCCGACGGAGAAAAGCTTACCGGCCATGGTTTAACCTAGTAATATACAGACTACTAGATGATAAGGACTGACTTTACAGACGCTTCAAACATTCGTGACTACTATCTGACTTACACACTTACAGGATAGCCTGCGACTTGGTGTATAGCTTGATTGAATCAGCTAAACAACGCTACTACTGCGACAGGCTTTTCCACATCTCGGATCTCCATCTTAAAATTTGTGCACCTGCTGTCACACCTCATCAGCCTTTTTCAGCAACTGATCTTAATGAATACTTAGAGAGTGTAGCACATAATCCAAACGTTCTCTCTATTGATGCTTCTGCTACTTAACTCAAGCCTGATATGACCAGCAGCTGTATAATTTCTTGAGACTTGCAAACTGCTTGACCCATTCCAAACTGGTTTTCGAAGAGGTTATAGTACTCAGACGGCTCTTTTTAAATTAATTAATGATATTAGAGTAGAAATGGATAGGCGCTGACCTATTACCAGATGTGATCAGGTGGTTTGCATCCTACCTCTCTATTAGGAAACAAGCAGTGCTAGATTCGAATGATTGTCCCTCATCGTTTTTATTGCTCAATGTGAGAGTCTCCTAAGGTTACTACCAGTACTTGGCCCTCCACTATTTCTCATTTACATCAATGACGTTGCAACTGATCTTGACTCTTCTGTTAGACATCTCGTTTACGCAGATGATCTTGAGACCTGTACCACTTTCCCACTATCAGATCTTGCGGCTACGACACAATTAATGGGCAGACAAGCGTATGTAGTATCTAAATGGGCTGATGCAGACAACCTTAGTCTGAATATTCATAAAACTGAAACTATTGCCGGAGCAAGTCAATTTGACTTATTAATGATTTTAAAAATCTGCTGAAAATATATTTTAAAACAGAATATATATGTTAAAAATGTTTTAAATACAATTCTATTTTAAAGAAACTTTATTCAAAACAATTTTTACATATAAATTTTGTTTTTAAAATATATTTTCCGCAGATTTTTAAAATCACAAATGAGTCAAATTGACTTGCTCCGGCAATCTAGTGTTAAGCACTCGAAGAGTAATTGCTAGTAGTTCCCTGGTAAAATTCGAATCTTCAGTGAGAAATCTGGGAGTACACTTAGACGCTAAGATAAATTGAAAGCAGCATAAATCCTATGATTGTTGCCAAGCGAACTCCTTGTTATATCGTCACAATTATTTCCGTCATAGCACAAACTTACTATTTTGAAAACATCTCATTGAAACGTTGCTATTCTCAATGGTAGATTACTGCAGCCTAGTCTACTGTAATATCTCTCAAGAGCTAGATCTTAAACTTCAACAGGTCATCAACTCTGATGTTCGGTACATCTATGGTGTAACTAGGCGTGAGCACATCTCTTCGTACAGAATCTCCCTTACCTGGCAATCCACTACAGATAGAAAAGCATATTTTGCTGCTTCACTATCTTTAAGAATTCTACTCCTTCATACTTTATTGACAACTACCTGTAGACCCAGATGATGAAGCCTGCACGGGGGCATGTGAGACCGTTGACCATTCCTCCCTCGGCGACAATGTTTTTCGATAATTCTTTTAGTTTCCTCATTCCGTCTTTGGAATGCCTTCCCTCGATCTTCTACTTTATTACTTCCAACTCCCTTCTCCCTTCCTAACACCTCTGTCTTTTCTTTTTTTTTTCTCTAGAGATAGAGCATACTGCTTATCTGCAAGCTCATTTGTAATAATTTTTAGCGTTATTTTTAAGTTACACTATTATAATTATATTCTCAGTCAAAATTTTAATTATAATTTTCTTGCAACGTTAATGTTAGTTATTATCTTTTTACCATTTACAACATATTGCATAAAAATAAATGATTAATTCTATACAGATAACCTTCTATCTATCTTTCTTTTCACCTTATTTAAAGTTAGTTGCTATCAGTTTGTAGGCAGTCGGAGGATGTCCGTTCCCTTATACTTTTTTTCATTCTTTTCTTCCCACTTTCTCTTATACACTCGCCGTTTTCATTTCTTGCGTACTTTTTCCTCGCGCTCGCGCGAACTCCAGCGTCCTGCTTCGCTTCTTCTCCCGTTCTTTTCTTTATTTTATTATTTTTTATCTTTTCGATATTTTCGCACCCCGCCGGCGAAGATATAAATCTTTTACCGGCCTTAAGTCGACGGCACTCCCTCTACACCATGCGCACATCTCACCACCTTCATTTTACTGCGCGCGTATATGAACAAGAAAGAAGAAAGGAAAAAAGAGAAGAAAAGAAAATAAGAAAGAGAGAGAAAGGAAAGGTTGTCAGATTGTTCCGTGTAGCACGCGAAAAAATTTCTTTCCTTTTTTAGTAATCTTTCCGTTTCGTCTTGTATTTTGATTTTTCACTTGGTGTACATTTTATTACTTCTCATCTTTCCTACACTTTTTTGCTTATACTCCCTCTCCTATCCACGACGTCCTTTTTCCCATAAAATTTTCTTCATCTTTCATTATTTTTATCTAACTTTTTCTCACTGTCATCGTATTCTCTTTCCTCCTACCCCTTGCAAGCTTTGTGTTGCACACTTTTCTCGACATAAATCTTACTCTGCTTCTTTTTACACTTTTCCTTTGTACACGCGTCGAAATGGAAAGACCGACCGATACATTATTTTATTCTCTCGTAGTCTTTTTTTTTCTTTTCATGCGGTAACGTATGCTGAACTTGTACGATGCTTTTTATAGTAATATTCTACTTTACTCGATCGTTTTTTGTTGGTCGTGTAAATTATTGTGAATGATTGCAACGTTCTATCTTTTATCTTATTGTTTTTATTTTTCTATTTCATGTAAATGTATATTAATCAAATCTCACTCCGTAAACTTTGGATTCAAATTTTATAATATTGCTGTTATTACTTATTTCAAAGTGTGCCTAAATAATTTTAAACATTTTAAATCCAATTTTTATAAATTAAATTAAATTTAATAAATATTGAGAAACAGTAAGAATACGAGTATAGACGTTTCAAATACTATTACACAGGATATCAAAATTGTACAAAATCGATAAATGAAGTATACAAACAAATAAATTAATTGTATCGAGTAGCTGATATATGTAGTAAAATAAAAGATAAATCAAATGTATTTATAAACAGAAACCAAACTTGGGAAATTGTTAACGATGCAATAGTAATAAGTATACATATACCTCCATGCACACAAACTGATAACGTCACGTCGATTCATCCATCGATCTCGCACTCCTTTTTTCACGCTTGCCTTACACTCTATTTCCTTTCCAACTTATCCGTCATTTTCCTTTGGCTTTCTCCTTTTCATGGGACGGAAAGTCCGTGCGTCTTTTTCTCACTTCCGCGCCTTAATTCTTTAGCTCCTCGTATCCCGACTCTTTTTTCCTCTCTGGAGAAGACGCAAGAGAGAGAGAAAGAAAGAGTATCAACGAGGACTTCCGGCTTTTTCCCGCAGGAATGATTCGCTCGCTATTCCCCAGAGAAAGAGAGAGAAATAGAGTGAGAGAGAGAGAGAGAGAGAGAGAGAAAGAGAGTCAGAGAGTTGAAGAAGAGAGGGTAGAAAAGTTTCGCCAGAAAGTGAGGATGGAGAACTAGTTATGCCACCTCCATCTCCTCTCGCGTGGTATTATTGGCTCTTTGCGTTGATGGATCCTCGGAAATCGAAGGCGATGGCGTGGACAATCGAAGCCCGAGGAAAAGCACGAGCTCCACTGACTAGGGCAGTCCTGGAGCCTTTACTTTTAGATCGCTATACCTTCACAATGTCTGGCCCCTTTCTTTCTCTCTTTCTCTTTCTTTCTCTCTCTCTCTCTCTCGCTCTTTCTTTCTCTCTCTTTTTCTCTCTTTCTCTCTCTCTTTCTCTCGCTCTTTCTTTTTCTCTCTTTTTCTCGCTTTCTCTCTCTCTCTCTCTCTTTCTCTTCTCTTTCTCTCTCTTTTTCTCTCTTTCTCTCCCTCTCTCTCTCTCTATCTTTCTCTCTCGCTATCTTTATCCCTATCTCTATCTTTCTCTCTCTATCTCTCTCTCTATCTTTAACTCAATGTTTCTCTCTCTTTTTGTCTCTATCTCTCTCTTTTACGCTCTCGCTCGCGTTTCGCTCGGGCGGAAAGGAAGCCTTTGATTTCCTGCGAAGCTTTGACGTATTTCATCACTATTCGCGCTCGGGCGCTTTCCTACGTGTGTATGTCCGAACTTGCGCACCTGTGTGGGTATGTACGCCGCGTCCGTCTACGATATGGATATACGATGAACGTGCAAACTCGCGCGAGGAAAATGGATTTGTAATTTTATGCGCGCGATGCGTAGGCGTGTGAACGAAGCGTGAAATTAATTTGTAACGATGTGGTTATTTTTTCTTTTTCTTATGTTTTTTTTTATTTAATTATTTATTATTTATTTATTAGCGGTTGAAGCGTGTCTATTAAGAGAACGTAATAACGAGGTTGAGTTAGATACATCCAATTACGGAGATAATAAACAGTTTATTCGACGTTGTATTATAAGCTTGAAGCGAATATATGATGCAGTTGTAATGAACGAAGATACCAAATGACTGTTTACTACAAATTGCTTATATACGTTTACAATATTGAATATTCAATGCAAATTAACCATCAGAGGCAATAAAGTGCGCACTCTAAAAGAAAATAATTGCGTAATCTGACTCCCGGCAAAATTTCTGATAAAACGATTATCAAAGAGAGAGACAGAGAGAGAGAGAGAGAGAGAGAGAGAGAGAGAGATAGCCTTTAAAGGCGGTTTTAATGCAAAGTCACTGCCCTAAAATAAATCGATTATCTTGAAAATATATATATAACGAGTTTTAAAGGAGATAGAGCAATTTATCCGGGAGCTAAGATCTCTCATTAATTTCCGGCATCGGGCCGTTATAAAGGATCCGGAACCACTGTTCACATCTTCGTATAAACCATTGCATAATTGATCGCAATCAATCTTTACACATATATACCAACGTAACGTATGTATATATAAATTCAGAATGTGTAAGCCAACTCGCGAACCATTAATCTCAATCATTTTAAAACTCATTGTTAAAGGCTTTTTTTACACGCGATGGACGGAAAAAGTTTTAATTGTTTTAAAATGCCTTTCGTACACTCGATACGCCGTTTATCGATGGGGGAAGGTTCAGACTTTTATCGTATTTTTGCTGTGATAAAATAAAACATGAATTCATTATTAAAAAGTTATTCTTTAAAATAAACATCGGCAAAGTTTCATCGGCGAATGACGGAAAATTGAATCGTATGAAAATTTAATATTCACGATTAAATTGATTTGAATATGATTATTTTTTTTTGCTATGTTTTGCTTTTTTTTTCGTTAAAAGTTTACACTACGAAAAGAACTTACCGGGTACATTTTCTATTCGGGACTCTACTTTGTTTACACAATATATCCGTTTTTTCAAACAATTACATTCGAACAAAACTTTTTTCTGTTTTTTAAAATATAATTTATATGCAAACCTTTTATTATCAATGAAAAAAATCCATGATCTCATCGTCTATAATCGAAACAGTGACATATGAAGAAAACAACATGAAAACAAATTTGTAAAACTTTGCCTAAAATGTATTTAATTCTACGATAAAAAGAAAAAAAAAGAATCATTATTTATTTAATATTTTCATTTACAATCGAGCGAACAAAACTTGCGCGCGTATTTTACGTCTCGTAAAATGCAAACCAAGTGTCGATTAAAACAAAAAAAAAAAAAAAAAAAGGATATATAATAAAGCTTTAAAAATAAAATTTACGTCGTTTTCAACGTTATACTACTGTTAACCGTAAAAAATTTCAATCTCGCAATTAAACGCATAACCAAGCCAAATCGATTATAAACGTTCAAATGCACAAAAAACTCGTTGCTCATTATTAATCTTTTGTTTTTTACGAACGCTCTTCAAAGCATAACCACGAGAGAAGTAGATAGAGAAAGAGAAAAAGAGAGGAAAAGAGAGAGAGAGAGAGAGAGAGAGAGAATTAAAGCTTTTCACGCACTGCTTTCAACGATCGAATCACATAATCATGCGGGATGATTTGACATCAAGGCTTTACATCCACGCGCCTGCAAACATACAAATATACGCTCATACATATGTATATATATATATATATGAACACAAAGCACGTCGTTTAATATTCTTCACAGACGAAAGCATCGGGTGCGTCATTAATTTCAAATACGCGCGAAACGATGACAAAAGTATTAAAAGTTCGTAAAAGCTCGATTGAATGGAATGATTATTTTCCATGTGTTTGCGGCGTCGTTTGATTTTACATAAGCAAGCATTTATGAATATGTGCGTGTGTAGATAACGTTGACGTTTACCCGAGATGTGCGTTTTGTTGCGAGACGCATTGGTAGTAATGCACATGAGCATAACTCCATCGCGCATGAATATATGCGCACGATTGATAAATTCAGTGAATGAATTAGAAGATTTGAAAAAACAATCACCGATCGATGTAACCCTTGAAAATTAATAGAAAAACTCTCTCGACGTAGGTAGTTCGGTGTTAGCTGAAATAAGGCTGGATAAGTACATCTTACGATGTGCGCTCTTCTGAGAAAATAATTTTTAAGTGAATTTTATCAATCTTTTTTTTCATGTTTTCTTCCGTAAATTCCAAGTCTGAGTAAAACTTACCTTTTTTAAAGCAGAGTTCATTTTGTTACGCGAAAAAAATCCAGGTTAAAGCTAATGAATTTTCGTATACTACTATCTTTTTACGAGCGAATTAAATTTTCCTTGCGAGTCTGCAAATGTAATTTTTAACAACCGTATAATTTATTATACCCGATGTAAAAAAAAATGTATTTCATTTTTCAATATTAAATATGTTTTTAAAGTTTTCTTTTTTATAAATATAATAAATAATATTTCTTTGAAAAATTATTTTCACTTAAAAAAATTATAAAAATACGAATTTTTTTTTTTTTTTTCTTTTTTATCAACGTAATTTTCAATCTTTGAAAAATATTATAAACTTTTAAATGAAAAACACGATGTTTTTTCCTATTTTGTTTCTCCTTCGTTTTAAAAATTTAGTTACATATGAATGTATAATATTCGCACTAATAAATATTTCTTTTTAAATGTTTTATCTGATTTGTGTTTGAAAATTAGAATGAGATACTAAAATAAAGTTAAATAATTTTAACAAATAAAAGACAATAACGATGATTAACTTTACAAATTTTATTTATTCGATGTTAAGATACGAAGCTAGACAAAAAATCGTTGTATTTGTTATCAATAATAAGTATAAAAGTAAAAAAAAATTATAATGGAAATTCGTAAATAAAAACGAATCGAAGTTAATTCAAAATAGTATCTCGCATTTTTTTAAAAAGAGGAATTTTTATAAAATAAAAACTAATGCAATCCGACGAATGTACGATAAAAATGCACAAGTAACGTTTTAGTTATACGAAATATTAGGAAAATTCTGAGTATCTGTCAAATCGAAAAAAGTAAAAAATGTACGAATTTCGCAGGATCGGTGACAACGCACAAAACTTTAGTTTTATGCGATCATTAAAGTTCGCAAAATTTTACCGTATTCCGGCAATTTAGAATGAGGCGTAAAGTAAAGAAAGCTTAAATGCTTCGATGAAATAAACGGCACTAAAATTAAACCGTAATTTTGACACGTGAATAAAAAACCGTTCGATACCTTGTCTGTCTATAACCGCTAAGGAATTTTAAAAGAATCTCGAAATGTATCAAGAAGCTCACTCTTCCGAATAGTCTGCAATTGTTGCAATTCACCGATTCAGATGTCAATCTCAATCTGAAGCCTAAAGGATTCGCGTGAGTTGAATCGGAAGGCAAAATAACTCTTGTGAATTTCTTACGTTGATTCGAATGTCGCCATAATTTTTAAAAATATGTCCATTCGTTCAACTCGTAGAATTGATTATTGTTTACTAAATATGACAAAAATAATTGTTTATAAGTAAACATTGACAATATAAATAAATTTATTTTAGTATGCTATTTGATTCTAAGAATAAAAAATAAACTACATAAAATAAAATAAAATTATATAAGATTTTTGATAATAAATTAATTTATTTATTATGAAAGCTGTTGCTTGATAATAATAAAAAATAAAATTATTTCATTTCCATTAAATTTTAATTTGACTGAATCAATTTACATCGCGATAACTTATTTACAAATATTTTCTTTTTTTTTTTTTTTATACAAAATTATCAATTCAATCTTTTTCTCGACGATTTTCACATCAAAAAAATCGAAAAATTCAATAAAGTATAAGGAGTGTTTGAAAAACCAAAAGCGTAAGCATTTTCATCCCAAGAGAGAGAGAGAGAGAGAGAGAGAGAGGAAATAAAATAAATTAACTGACACTTATCGTAAAAGATAGGATCATTTTACGTCTTTATTACGAGAAAAATCTTTTTCTCTCTCTTCTTCCGACCTTATCCCTTAGTGAAGAAGAAGAAAAAAAATAAAAATGGACCATTCGACATGCATACATTCATAACTCGACGGCCCCCTTCGGATTCGCCGTCATCGCCGACTTGAAATCGCGCAAAAGTCAAAATTAATCGAAGCACATCGCAAGATTCCATCTTCATTCTCTCTTTTTCTCTTTTTTCTTTTTTTTTTTTTCTCTTTTTTAGTATCGAAGAGTAAAGGGAAAAAAGTATATATACAGTTGGGACGACAAGATGACGCGAGGAGCGACGAAGAGAAAAAAAAAGGTCGGGAGTATTTTTCGCCGAGGGAGAAAAAGAGAAACAGCCGTGAAGAAGAGGAGGAGGAGGAGGGGACGGCAATTGAAGAATGAATATCCAAATTAGACTCAAGGAGAGAAGAAAAAAAAGTGCGGTAGAGTGAGAGGAAAGGTTGAATGCAAGCAAAGAAATGGTTTTTGATGAAAAGAATTGATTCTTTTTTTTTCTTTCTCTCTGTCTGTTTCTCTTTTTTTTTTTTTTTTTTTTGAGACCGGAGATTATTACCTAGCAATAGTAATTTTCTAGGCGTTCTTGAAGATAGATTTCGAAGAGAAAGTATTGTTTGATCACGAATAACGAGTATTGTTTATTTTCTTTGTGACAAAAAATGAACAGCAAATATAATTTATAATGTTTTGATAGACATCAAAATGTGTTAATACGTTTTTTGTTTAAAATTGTGTCCGATAGTAAATTGCATTTTGGAATTTTATAAATTTTATAAGAAACGAAAATTACAACGTGAGAAACGGTGAAGAATGTAGAATAATTTTTCATATTGTAATGGTTTACAACAAATAAATATATTATGGTATGTATATTAATGAATCGATTAACTTTGATAAATAAAAGGTAATTGAAAAAAATTTAACACCTCCTAAACTTCTTATCGAGATAAAATAATTAAGTTAGAACTATAAACGAAAGTTTAAAACTACCAAGTAGTTAAAATCGAATGCAATATTTTTAAAAGTAGTTAAAAGAACTAAGGTCAAGTTTGCTTCGGGCTATTCATCTAAACTTTATTTTTTCAAACGATAATATAATAGTAATACTCTTTTTTTTTACGACAATAGCGCAACGGAAAACGCAAAAACTCGCTAAAACATTTCCATAGAAATTTCGATATTTTAATACCTTTAAAATAACTGCATTTTAAAATTTAACCGCCGTTAAATATTTCACTTTTTAAATATTTACTTACAATACTTCATCAGAAATCCATTGTATATAATATGAAGTCGTCGTTGAATAAAAATTTGAATTTAGATAACTTATCGATAAATTTATTCGCGTCGGAAGAACCGACGACGAATCGCGCATACAAAACCATAAACAAACAATAACAATACAAGATAAAGGGAAACGATCAAAGATAAAACGAGCAAAACCCGTAAAAACGTATACACCGGGGTATGCGAGGGGGGGGGGGGTGGAGGGGAGAGGCAAAGCAAGAATGAAAAAAAAAAAAAAGGATCGAGACAGTAAGAAGGCGTACGACTGTTTTCATAGTAATTTCATCGAATCTCTCGCTCTCTCCCTCTTCCTTAGCCTATCTTCGCCTCGCTCTCATTTACCGAGAATTCCGGGCAAGAGAAGTATACCGTAGGATATCTCAATCTGACAAAGACGAATGCGTTATCTAGCTCGGCAAAATCGCAGTAGTCCTGACGTCAGATCCGGCACGAAAATGATTGATCGTAGCGAGACGCGCTTTTGCTTCTCTCTCTCTCTCTCTCTCTCTCTCTCTCTCTCTCTCTCTCTCTCTCTCTGTCTCTCTGTCTCTCTGTGTCTCTGTCTTTTTCTCTATCTCTCTTCCTCTCTCCCACTCTCTCACGATTTCGCCAACATCGTCATTTTTTTCATCGTCCCCTACTCTCTCTCTCTCTCTCTCTTCGGTGTATGCTCTCTCCTTCCCTCTCCATTATTTTTTGAAATATCCATTGTCCTACCCCCTCCCCACTCTCCCTCTCCCTCTCTCTTTCTCTATCTCTCTCTCTCTTTCTCTCGTTCTCTTTCTATCGCACAATATATGCGGCTTTCGTTTCCTTTTCTGTATTTTTCCACACTCGCTTTATCTGTATGCAGACACATCTTTCTTTTATATTTTCCTCGTTTTTACTCTCGTTTCGTTGCTGAGCTCTCGCGTCATAAATATATTTATTGTTTCGTCACCGATCCTAGATTGGTTTCTCCATAGTATACTTACATTATACACATATATATATATATATAGATATATATATATATATATATATATAACTTATCCGTTTGCGCATTTTATCGCCGTGAACGAATTTCCCTGCGCTCCTTATATTAAATAAGCAAGCGATGGATTTCGTATCAACGAGAAATTTTTATCTAGGCTAGACGAGCGTTTTTTCCCCTCTGCTTCGCTTGTTATTTTCTTTCTATATTTTTCTACTTTGTCACCCTCTCTTTCATATTTTTCTGTTTCTTTTTTTTGTTTTTTTTTTTTTTTTTTTTTTTTTTTTTTTTTGTTATTACGGGCTAGTTTCTGGTCGTCAAAATTCACTTTATTCGAATGACTAACATACGCTCGCAGGAATGAAAACCGCACCTTTTTTAACTTTTTTCGTTCGACTCGATGACTATACGTATAAATTTATCCATACATATATACATATATACAATTACCTCTACGATTGAAATGGCTATTTTTTTCCAAACGTATACATAAAATGACGCGGTCTCTTTGATTATACACATGTATTGACGGAGTATACATTTTTATTTATTTCCTTTTTTGTTTTTTTTTTTTTTTTTTTTTTTATTCATTTGGTAAAAATTTAGTCGTAGATACGACAAGAGCCGATGAATTTCTCGTTATCCGTTGCCGTTTGACGTCATTTTATACACGTAGAAACACATACACGCGTGTATTGCACTTGCGTGAAATGGTTTATCGAGAAAAATTGTTATTTAATTTTCGCATATATATATATATAAAAGTTTATGAATAATATCGCGCGGAGTAATACATCGAAGAAATTTAAATAAATCGCATTCGTTTATTTCGATACTTGTACGTATACAAGTAGAAATAAAAAGTCGCACATATTCAATGATAATCCCTTGACTGTGCCTCGTTATTTTTTCGATATCGTTAATAATAATAATAACAATAATGAAGAGAGATTATATAATTCCTTTTGCATTTCCGGCAAAATAATTACTTTTCGCATTAATCTATCGAACGCTTTTATTCGTTTTCTTTTTTCATAAATTTTTCAGCCTTTGGGATAAAATCGTTCGTTTTCGCAACAGGTTGATGAATTCCATCGACCTGTATATAATTCCTTAGGAATGTTTCTCTTTCATTTATCTTGTTTTTTTTTTTTTTTTTTTTTTTTTTCTTTTTTTTTTACAAACTCGCTAAACTCTGTAAGCTAGAATCGAAGGCATTTTTGGAAAACTTGATTTTTTATTCGTTGTTTGACGTTAGTCGAATTTTATGAGCCGCGCTCTTCGAACGGAATAAAAATTGTTGTCGGGAAACGTTCCCTTTATTTTTTTCTTCTTTTTATTTTTTTTCGTAATATATTCGTTTTTTACGTAATCTCCATTGTTATTATTCGCGCAAGAGAAACGTTATGTATTCAATGCTTTGTTTAACTTTTGTAGTTTAAAAAAAAAAAAAAAAAAAAAAATTCAAACAAAAAGATATTGATGTCTTCAACGAATATGCAGACATTCGTGTAACGAAAATTGATAAAGAGAATACGCGAATAATAAAATTGTGGTGGCTAAAATTTTAACATTTCGGTTAACTATATATTATACTATTGTCCCGCTGTTCACAAAATATTATAAAGCTGATTTTTTTTTTTTTTTTTTTTTTATTAGAAGCTTTAGAATCTTTATTAAAGATTTTAATTGCTATACAGAGTAGGTAACAGATAATATACAATATTTACATTTTTAATATAAGGTTAATAAGCAGAGATTGAACATTAAACATTAAGATTACAAGATTGAAAGAATGAAACTATGAAAGCGCACGCTGGTATGTTTGGTTTAACTAGTAGCATAGCAAAGTTAATCGGAAAATATATATGAAGTGTATACAACTGATTTAGTAGTTTTGTTCTTTGTGTTTGGTATAAAGGGCAGCGCCAGATGACATGATCAAGATCTTGTTCTTCAATACCGCATTCGCATTTAGGATCACTTACAATATTTACTTTAGCAAGAGATGCAGCTAAATTATAGTGGTTGGATCTACAACGATTGATCGTGACTAGAAGTTCACGCGGAATATGTTTATTAAAGAACCAAGGCTTGCTTTGTTTAGCATAAAAGTTTTGAAAATATAATTTGGCTTTGTGTGCACTTGCTTCTTCAATAAATGTGGTAGATCTGAGAAACATATTTTTTTTGTAGTGTTCTCGAAAATCCGTAAAGGGGGTTTTAAATGAGTGACAGAAGGCTTCAGAGAGACTTGAATTTTTTGCTAGTTGATCTGCTTCATCGTTACCTTGAAAACCTGTATGAGAAGGAACCCAGCAGAAGTGAATGGAGCCTGAGTCAGTTTTGGAGTTGATAAATTCAAGATATTTTTTTTTAATTTCTAATATGTATGGGTTGACTCTGACAGTGATTTTCGTGTTTTGTAGGCTATTTAGAACGCTTAATGCATCTGTAAAAATGTAATTTGCTGCGTTGGGGTTTGAAAGTGCAATATCTAGAGCGTCATTTAATGCTATACTTTCAGCGGTAAAAATTGAGGTGTTTTTACTTAAAGATCTAGTAACTGTAATATTAAGTTTTGGGCATAAACATGCGGTGCCTACGGAAGGGGATAGAGGACTCTTACTACCATCTGTGAAGATATTAATGGTATTATTATGATTGGTGTTGGTGAAAGCTTCATGAGGAAGAGCTGCTGGGTTGTCGTTAGAGAGTTTAGTGAGTTTGTAATAGGGGATAGAGCATGTGAGTGTTTTGTAATCATGAGTATATAGATTAAATTTCTTGGTTTTATATAAATGAGGGATGGTGTCTTTATATTCATGAATACATTCTTCTATAAGCCTTTTTCGTTTATTGTTCCATTTTGAGGATTTTTTAAGGTGGTTAATAATGGTTTTGTGACTAGATAAGTTTTCATTAGATAGAGCTTTAGATAAGTACGAGAGGCAGATGAATTTAGTTCTCTCAGCAATAAAGGGTAGCTTGGATTCGGCAATTAAGATATTGGTGGGAGTAGTTTTGCGAAAACCGAGAGCTAGTCGTATGGCAGCAAATTGAATTTGTTCAAGTTTATATGCAATATTTTTTCGAGTAGGGAAGTAAATGAAACTGGCGTATTCTATGATACTCCGTATGAGACTCTTATAAACAGTGATGAGCGACTGGGGGTCTGCGCCCCACCAAATACCTTGTAAGTATTTTAAAATATTTAGAGATTTACAACATTTATTTTGCAGCTTATTGATATGGGTAGAAAATGATAGCTTATAATCAAAAAATACACCCAAGAATCGGGTATATTCGCTGGATTTAATGTTGTAGTTACTGATTGTGATTTCGGATTGTCCTGGAAGAATATTTCTATTGTTGAAGTGAATAAATACAGATTTGTGGGGGGCAATGTCAAGACCTAGGGACTTTAAGTTGACTTGAAGTGTGTGAGTTGATTTTTCGAGAGAGGATTTATTTGTTGAAAATAGAGCGATGTCGTCAGCAAATTGGGAAACAGAAATCCGAGATGAAGTTTTATGTAATATATTAGAGACATAAATAGTATATAGCAAAGGGCTAAGAACACCGCCTTGTGGGACCCCTTTATAGGCCAGTCTTATAGCATTGTCTACGCTGGAGTGAATGCATCTTTCGTAGGTAAGGAATTTCACGAATTTAGTAAATCGAAAAGGACAGCCGATATCCGCCAGTTTTTCGATGAGGATTTCGATATTAACATTGTCAAAGGCAGAAGAAATATCTAAAAATATAGCGTACATTTCTTTATTATTTTTAAAAGCATTTAATACATTAAGGGTGAGATTGGTTAGATTGTCATAGCAAGATTGGCCCTTGCGGAATCCGCTTTGACTGGTGGGTAAGATGTTTGTTGTTTCAATCCACCACTCGAACTTATTTTTGACCATAGTTTCAAATATTTTGCTAAGGGCGGAGGTTAGGGCGATAGGGCGATAAGTTTTACCATCGGGCTTTTTGATAAGATGAACATATGAGTGTTTCCAGGACGGAGGAAAGTCGCTGGTACGATACATTTCATTAAATATATCTAGTAAGACAAGCTTATACTGAATAGGCAGATTTTTAATTACAAGGTAGTCAATACCATCCAGACCGGGGGAAGATTGTGATTTCCGGGCGTTTAAAGCCACGTTGAACTCAGTGAAATTGAATTCCATTTCTAAAAAAGCATTGGGTTTGCATTCTGGGAGTATGTCGGGGTTAGTAGGTACCCAAGGGGGACAAATTTTATTTAAGGTAAGAATTTGATTATCTGTTTGTAGATGTTCCGGTGTATGCGATGCGTCGATTTTAACCCATTTATTCTTGAGAATTTTAAGCGTGTTCCATACATACCGAGGGTCAGTGTTAAAATTTATACTTTTTACAAAGTCTTTGTATTTGTGTTTTTTTTTAGACTTAAAAATTTTCCTAGATATGGCGACAAGTTTTTTGTAGTCAATGAAGTCATGGAGACTGAGAGTGTTTTTCCATTTTTGGAAGGCAATCTTTCTTTGCAGTATGATAGCATTACACTCTTCATCCCACCATGGGGTGGGGTTTCTGTGTATATTAGGATGAACGTTTTTTTTTGCTGGAGTGTTATAAGAAATAGCTTCTGTAATAGTATTAATAAATACATTGTATTTTGCGCTAGAGGAAAGGCTATCATATTCCATAGAAAGAAATCGTGAGTAGTTTAATTCAAGATAAGATGCAACCGAGGGCCATTCAGTTTTTTTGGAGTAGAGTCTAAGAGATTTTTTTCTAAAGACAGTTTTATCAGCATTAAGATCGATAAAAAAAGGATAGTGGTCGGATCCCCATGTTTCTTCACCGATTTTGATATTAATTTTATCAGCAATTCTACTTGTTGAAAGAATAAGATCAATGTTTGAAAAAGTGTTTTTGTCAAAACGAGAGTAAGAGTCGGTGTTATGAATAAACAATTGGTGATCTTGAATACAATCGTATAAATGTCTTCCATTAGTATCAGTAATATTGCAATTCCAAGCAGAATTGTGCGCGTTAAAGTCGCCAACAAATATATAATCATTATGGGGATTGAAGTTAGAAAAGATAGAGTTCCACTGATTAAGAGACAGTGTTAATCCAGGTGCTCTATAGCAAACAAAAAAATCAAAACTTGGAGTTATGTTAGTAAAGTGTAAACCATAAATTTCGACAGAGGGATCCGGAGATAGAATGTTTGTAATCTCCGTATATGCAATATCATTACGTATAAATAAAATGATGCCTCCACCAGTGGAATATTTTCTATCTTTTCTATAACATTTAAAACCTGGAATATTAAATACAGCTGTGGAGTTATTGAGCCATGTTTCAACACATGCAATAATGTCAACCGTTGATGAGATACGTAGAATTTCCTCTTTGCGCAGACGAATGCTTCTTGGATTCCAATAAAATAATTTTATTTTTGATGTGTGTCTTGAGGTCATTGTAGAATGTGAGGTGTGGAGGTGGCTATATATCTAATTCTTCGGTCGATGTTTCTATGGAACTGGAGTCAGCAGTGCTGGGGTTGTCCAATTTTTTAATAATTCTTGTAACGCGGTGTTTAAGCCTTTTGTGTTCTAGATGATCGTAAATTTTCCTCAGTGTGTCAATAAGTGAATCAACAGAGAGAGAGTATTCTTGTGCGATGGTATACAAATCAGATTTGCCAAAAGAATTAGTTAAAAATTTAGCTAAACAGTGAAAGTCAACGTCAGTAAATGTTTTGTTTTCTTTAAAAAATTTTACAGCAGGTTGGAGTTGAATGATGATATCTTCTAAAGTGTCTCGTGTCTGGGATTTAACTTTCTTTTTGGGTTGTTTGAACGTTCTGAGATCATGTGTAGGAGGAAGAGTTTCGTCCTTTTGTTGAACTGTGTAGAGTGAAGATTTATCTAAATTTGCTAAAGGCTCGCTAGTCGACGAAGATGGAGGTAAAGGACGTTTTCTATTGACGTGTGTGTCGGAAGTATCCATAGTTTGTTCTTGAATGTTGTCGGAGCATTGATTATTATTTTCTATAGGTGGAAAGTCAGTGGTTGTAGTTTGTTTGGCTGGAGATAGAATAGTGGGGATTTCATCATTTTGCGATAGATTTGCAGAAGAGACTCGTTCGGTATTGTTAATATTTTTGCAAAATTTAGCCAAGTGTCCTTCTTCTTTGCAGAGGAAGCAAGAAAGCTTTTCACTTGAAAAGTAAATCCAATAAGTAACTTTATCGTGTACAAGTTGACAAGATTGAGGAATTTTGTTTACATCGTCGGAATCGATATAGAATTGTCGTCTATGACTAAGTAAGTGTGTATATCCGGGATCATACAAGCCTGTTTTCAAACATGTGATTTGAGATTTTAGCGAAACATTATATTTTTCTAGTAACGATTCTATAGCTGTGTTGGGTATAGAAGTATGTACATTGGAAATTAAAATTCGTTTTGTTTTAGAATTAAGAGGTCTGATTTCTAAAGAAAAGTTCTTAATATTTACATGTTTATGATTGTTCACTATTTCGTCCGCTTTTTCCTCCGAATTTAAATATATACAAACTCTATTGTGCGAAATTCGTGATATAGAAAGCATGTTGACAGGATTAATAATTCCACCTATGGCCAGTGCATAATCCCTAATGGTGAGACCTTCTATAGAATCCAATATAATAGCTTGATTCCTTGTAGGACACGTTTCTTTTTGCACTGCTTTAGAATAGCTAAGACGTTGTGACGTGGGCGTAGATTGAGTCATGTTGTTGGAACTTTGAATTTGAATGTCCCTGCTACCAGAAACACTCATGATTTTTTATTTTTTTTATGGGGAGAAACTCCCCTTAGATTGAACTACACGAGTTATGATTCTCGCGTATGTCACTTGATTCACTTGATTTTGAGCGAAATTGCGAAATTGCGAAAAGGCACAACACTGTGTCGAAATCAAAGCCAACTCGCGAGCGATCGAGAGACCGTGTTTACAAATACGTCCGAACTCTACGAAGACTCATTGAAGACTGTAAAGCTGATTTGATTTATTTAAAACAAAAACAAATTTTCTCTTGAAAAATAAAATATTAAAATGTAATAACAAAAATAATGGCTTTTATAATACCTATGATTCATTACTCATCTACTTGACGTCAAATATTTTTATATAATTATTCATAAAATTTTATTTTCCAAGATGATTATAAAAATGTCAACTTCGCATAAAGTTAAACACGAATGTTTAAATAATAATAATAACTTTTATGATTGTAAAATTCTAATTAAATGATAAAGATATTTATATGTATGTGGATATTAAAGTTCCGTTTAATTAAATCAAAATAACAAGCGTAGTTTTAAAATAATTTTCATATATGGACAATTTTCACGTAGAAAATTTAAAATTAATTATTTCTCTAAAAAATTGAGCTCGAATTTAATCAATAATTAGCTGATTTAATATGAAGCGTTAATTTAATGAATTTTTGTAATTTGCTGGCTTGCTTAATTAATGTAAGACTTAACAATACTTAAAAGTGAAAAATTATCATATAACCGTTACATAATGTATAAAAAAATTTACGTATCAAGAAAGTTACACCGGGAAAATGAATATAATATAATAAACTATGATTCATTGTCATTAAGACAACTGATTAAATTATTTAAAAAAACTTTAATTTTATATCAAATTATAAAAACTATATTTTTATATGTCCATGAATTATTATTTCACACGGGCCATTTTAACTTCTTTAACGGTATACCCGCGTAGATTCGTCCTCGTTTTCAACGAATTACACGATACTTTCTCCTCGCTCAATTCTCCCGACTAAAAAGCCCGACACTAACACACAGAGAGACGCACTTACAATCACCCAACTGTAATCGGGCTTTTGATTTTCTTTCTAAAAAGCAGCAGTAGGAGCAGCAATAGTAACGTAGAAATCTCGCACATCTGTATAGAATAAGGGTCGGTTACCGACTTCGACAAAAATTTCTTTTTTTTTTATTTATTTTTTTCATTCTATGCATACGCGCGTATACGTAAACTCGCGCAGGAATATGCGTATCTGCGTCTTTATGTGTGTGTGTTTGCGTGGTATCTCTGAGCAATTAAAAATTCGCGTCTTTTTCTTTTTTCTTCTTCTCTCTCTCTCTCTCTCTCTCTCTCTCTCTGTTTCTCTTCCTCTTCCATCTGTTCCCGATGTGCCCAACGCGTGGGTTATAGCGAGTCATTTTTATCGCTCATTCAGCGATGCCCGAGAACACAAAACGGCATCAGCGAGGGAATGAAAAAAAAAGCAAAAACAAGAAAAAGAAAAAGAAACGAGAGAAAAAAAAGAAGAAAGAGAGCGAAAGAGGAAAGCGGCGATGCAAAAAAGTAGGTCGGTTTCGCATAGCAGTGGCGGCGGCGGCGGCGGCTGATACTCGTCGAGTGAGACTCGCGCGCGCGGATCGAAGATCGTTAATCTGCGCGGCATCGCTTACACTCTTTCCTCTTCCCACTTGCTCTCAGCCTTGTATCTTCCTCGGCAATTTTGTTTCCATTCTCGTTCTTCCTCTCTCGCACTTGCTCGGTTTTCAGCTTCTTTCTCTTCTCACTTCTCATTTGTTTTCTCTTTTAGTGGATGATACACTCTCTCTGTATGTCTGTCTGTCTGTCTGTCTGTCTCTCTCTCTATATATATATATATATATAATTTTATATATATATCTTTTTCTCCGCTCTTGCTCTTTCTTTTAATTTTCTCTCGATTTTGAGCTTTCTCCTACTCTTTGCATTTTTCATCTTTCCATCTCTATCTCTCTCTATCTCTGTCTCTCTCTCTCTCGTTCTCTCTATTACTGTTGTTTTTTCTCTACAGCCGCTGTCGCGTTCAAGTTCTCTCTCTTTCTTGCACGATATCCTTTGTTTCTTGCCTTCATTGAGTTTTTTAATTTTCCTTCAGTTCCCTCTACCTCTCGTTCGTCACCCTTTGTATCTATTACTTTCCAAATTTTTTTCTCTTTAAATTATTCACTCCGCCTCTCATTTTATTTCAATACTTTACTTTTTCTATCTCTCTTTTGGTTAATATTTCATTGATACTTTCATTGTTGTGAGGAATTTTATTTATTTTATCGGTAAAATAAAATTTAATATTTATTTTCCTTAACGCGGTTTTAATATAAAAAGAAATTTTTTTTAAATGCAAATTAAAAATAACTTTACCTCTATTCCATCTACATAAATATGAAAATAAGAAAAAAAAAATTACACAATGATAATGAGAATCATTTAATTTTTATAAGTACATTTACATTTACAGATGTTATATTTTATTTAGCCTTTTGCTCGTAATATTATTAATCCGATCGATTTATTCCCGATAGATAACAAAACGTTGATAATTTACTTATACTAAATTAATTGAGCTTAAATTAATAATGTCTCAAATAATTAAGTCTTCGCATGTATAATCAATATAAACTTTGCCCCTCCAAATCAGAAAATTGACAAGCGTCTCTATGACTTACCTCGCATAATAGAAAAACAATCAATCAATTAATCTCCATCACTCGATGCCTTAGTCTCTCACTCTCCGTCTCCATTTCTCAATTCCCTTCGGAATTCTTATTTTTTTTACCTCCTATCTAATTCTCTTTCGATCATCCCTACGTCAACCTTACGCCTTATATTTTTAACGCGCTCTCTTTTCCTCTCTCGCCATTTCTTTTTCATTTTTTTCTTTATTATTATTATTTTTTGTTTTTTGTTTTTTGTTTTTTTTTTTTTTTTCAAATCGAACAGCGAACAACAGCATCATTGATAGAAAAAAAAACCGAACGATACGACTAGAAGATGGACGCAAATTGCTGTCGATAATACCGGATCCTCGTATCTCTACGCTCTCTTCTCTATGCGGGAGAAGAACGAAAATTTAATTACGACCTCGTTAAATCGTGACGAGTTCTCCACGCTGGTCGCTATCGATGCACTCTTATATACGCCAGCAGCGTCCGTTTTCGGGATGGACATACCGAGAGCTCTGCGCGCGCGCGCGCGCGCGAATCGTCTCGACCAAGTTCGAGAATGTGCGCTTTACACCGATTGATAAATGCTGAAATTCCAATTTTTTTAAACGTCACGCGTATACGATGCTTTCTCTTTTTCCTCTTTTTTTTTTTTTTTTTTTTCTTATCAATATTTTTATTTCATATTTTTAAAAATGTAAAAGAAAAGCATATCAATCGCATATTTATGTATCTATATATACCATATATATATAGAAAGAGCAAAAAATATTTATCGCATATTTAAAAAAATGTTTACGTAATCAATTATCTTATCAACAGTCAGCAAATAAAAGATTTACCTTTGCATTTGTTTATTGTTCACTTCGAAATTTTCATTTTATTTCATTTTTAAATTTTACATCGAAAATATAAAATTATAAAATTTGTTTCATTCAATAAATTATATCAGTGATTCAATTATTTACCAAAAGAAAAGGTTAAATATTTACTAATGCATTCTTTTAACAGCAATATATGTAAAAGAAATAAATTTTAATAAAAAAAAAAAAAAATTATTATTTAATCAACTACGATTAATATACATCCAGTAAAAAGTTCCAAAAAAATAACATTACAGAATTTTTTCATCAAATATTCGTAATTATAATTAAATATGCCGCATTTGTATGCAAAATTTTAAAATTCATAAAATTTTTAGAAATTCATTTGTATGAGATTAATATTTTCAAATTACATGCATTCTACTCAATATTTTTCTTTTTATAATTTTAAATTTCAATATCTCTCCTTCACTAATTCACTTTATATCTCATTTCTATAGTTCTCTAATATAAAAAAAAAAATATGTATATATATATATACATAAACATTCAAAAAATTCTGAAACATTAAGTTTTCAAAAATATTTTAAACATTATCGCAACGTCATTGCTCTTTTTATCGAAAATCATAAAAAAACTTTTGCGCAGTTACGAAAAATAAAAGGCAAACAAAAAAAGAACAAAAAAAAAAAAGAAAAAAATTTCAAAACAAAAATGAAAAAAAAAAAAACCAGTACATCGATTCTCGCCTTCTGGGCCTTTCGCTTAAACGACTCGCTTTCAACAGCTTCGTACAACGAAGGGTTTCATTCTCCCTTCGCGCGCTTGAACAAAGGAACTTTGCGTGTATTCGTATGAACACACATGCACACAAACATATGCGATAGACAGTGGAAAATGAGAAAAATCACGCGCGTTTCCTATTTCCTGATTGTCCCATCCTACTGTCATCACTATTCCCTTTCGTTCTCTCTCTCTCTCTCTCTCTTTGTATTCTTTCCTTCTCACTGCTAGCAACTATGTACATATACATATAACGTATCCGTACAAGTACTACAAAAAGAGAGAGAGAGAGAGTATAGACTGTGCAGGGACCGGGATTCGCTTTTCAATGACGCGCTATGTGCGAATAATTTACATGGTAATGAGTATCGACATTGGCTTTGCCTTATACGTATTTGTACCCGCGTGTGACAGTATCGCCTGTATGTACGACAACGTCGACGACGACCTCGTTCGTCGTCGTCATCGCGCTCTTCCTTCTCTCTGTCCCTCTCTCTGTCTCTCTCTCTCTCTCTCTTTCTAGCTGGAAAAGCTCGCTTGTCGATGTCGCGCGTTTTCCCGGTTACCGGTTAAAAAAGAAACAAGAAAAATAAAAACAACGAGAAAAAGTAAGTGGGAGAGAAGAAAAAAAAAAAATAAAATAAATAAAGAGAGAGAGAGAGAGAGAGAGAGAGAGGAACGGTTGAAGCGGGGGAAAAAGGCAAATTTTAAAAGTCGAACCTGTCGACGTAGGCGAGAGCACCGACTAAACAAGAAACAAGAAATCCTCGTCCGTGTTATTGTGTTCGCGCAAGTTGTACAAGTTGGACCTTCTTTTCCTTTCCTTCTCACTCGCTCACCCCTATTTTTTCCAACTTTACCAGCTCTCTCTCTCTCTCTCTCTGTTTGTCGCAAAGCAAACTCATTATATCGTCACAATTATTTCCGTCATAGCACAAACTTACTATTTTGAAAACATCTCATTGGAACGTTGCTATTCTCAATGGTAGATTACTGCAGCCTAGTCTACTGTAATATCTCTCAAGAGCTAGATCTTAAACTTCAAAAGGTCATCAACTCTGATGTTCGGTACATCTATGGTGTAACTAGGCGTGAGCACATCTCTTCGTACAGAATCTCCCTTACCTGGCAATCCACTAGAAATAGAAGAGCATATTTTGCTGCTTCACTATCTTTAAGAATTCTACTCTTTCTTACCTTGTTGACAACTACCTGTGGACCCTGATGATGAGGCCTGCACGGGGGCATGTGAGACCGTTGACCATTCCTCCCTCGGCGACAGTGTTTTTCGATAATTCTTTTAGTTTCCTCATCCCGTCTTTGGAATGCCTTCCCTCGATCTTCTACTTTATTACTTCCAACTCCCTTCTCCCTTCTTAACACCTCTGTCTTTTCTTTTCTTTTTTCTCTAGAGATAGAGCATACTGCTTATTTGCAAGCTCATTTGTAATAATTTTTAGCGTTATCTTTAAGTTACACTATTATAATTATATTCTCAGTCTAAATTTTAATTATAATTTTCTTGCAACGTTAATGTTAGTTATTATCTTTTTACCATTTACAACATATTGCATAAAAATAAGTGATTATTTCTATATAGATATCTATCTCTCTCTTTCATTCTCATTCTCACACATGCTAACATTCTCTCTTCTTTGGCTTTCTTTTTTATTGCGGCGCAGAGTCTAGTTGTCGGTTTTTCCTCTTTTCCACTTTTACCTTTCCTTTAGTGATGCTACGTGTCTGCATCACAATTTTCCTGTCGCGCGCTTTTCTTCTTTCCTCTCTTCTTTCCTATCTCTCTCTGTCTCTCTCTCTCTCTCTCTCTTGCCACAATGCGTTCCTCTGCGCGCAAACACTTTTTGCAGCTTTTATTTTTGAGCCCACGAGTTTTCCTTCTCCATTTTTACTTCCTTTTTTTTTTTTTTTTTTTTTTTCTGTCTATTTGTCTTTCTTTTTTTTCATGCTCTCACAAAAAGAGCGAACGTCATCCGACCAAGCGACGGCGGAGCCAAGGATAGACAACGTTAATTAAGAAGAAAGCTATTGGAAATGTATTTGAAGAAGAATTTTCATAGATTTTACGTATTTTCCGATGCTAGTGGATCGGCTACAATTTTCGTACAAGTTACGGTTGTAATTGATTTTCTTCCGATGATTCGTTTACTCTTTAAAAAAGAAAAATTTAACTTGTTCGATCAATATTTAACGTTAATTTAGATTTTTGTAACCTTCATTTTCTGATTTTATTTAATTATAATTTTTTTCATTTAAAAATCAACGTTATCTCTATATTATTAGATAATTATGTTTAAATTTAATTTTTCAAAACATTTATTAAAGAATTTACAAAATATGACAAAGCAATGTTTATTAAATTTTTGTTCAATAATAAGCTTACTTTACAAATTTTAATTTTAAATGTATATGAAGACGTACGTAATTTTTTTTTTGCGCTACAATTGAAACAATTATATAAATTAAAAATTTTGAAGCCAATGATTTGCTTTTGATTTTACCTTTTTCAAATTATAAACCTTTAATACGTGAATTACTATTATTTTATAAATATTAATATTCAATGTATTTTTTGTGCATTAATTTAAAAATAATTCACAAATGCATTTTTATGGAAGCACGTATATAATTGTCTTAAAATAAAAGGTTGCAAGAATTTATTATTTTGAAAAATAAATAATGTAAGCGGCTTAACAAAAATTATTTACGTTATTAACTTGCTTATACGAGATTAAACTCTTGGATTTAAAAATTTTTAGAAACATAATCTTCTTATAAAACTAGTTTTACAGAATGACTTCGCAGTCTAGATAACAGTGGTGCGTTCAATTATCGTATACAACTTCATTCCCGTGAAGAAAATTCTTTTGAAAAAATCTCAAAAGATTGCAAATGGATAAGTTAAATAGAAAAATGTAAACAATAAATGCGACATAAAAGTTCTCGCGCTAATTTGAAACGCAAAACACTATAGGGATCTTTTTATACAGAATTTTTAATAAAAAAAAACTTAATAATTCAGAGTTATTTAAAAGTAATTATTTACAGTAATAATTAACTTCATTAAATGAAATGGATTAATTCGTACAAATTTTTTATTTTGTTCATATTTATTTTTTTAGATAGGGTCTGTTCCACTTGAAATGATTTTTATGTATTTTCAATTAATCTGCTTAAAGTTTGAAATTTTATTAAAATTCAATCGAAGAAAAAATTCTTTGAATTATTTCTTAGAATTATTCATATTTTCTAGAAATAATTATAATTTGTGAAGTTTCAACCTCGTAACATATGATTTCATATGACCCTATTAAACATTATATTTCGAAAGTAAATTTTTTTTTTTTATTTCTATCGCTTTGTCGATAAAAAAAAACTTTGAAATTATATCAAACAAAGTAACGCTCAATCGCATACACACACACACACACACACACACACATACCGAAATAAATCAATAAACGAAGCAAGGAATAAAAACGAAAGCAAAGACGTTCAATGAATTTTCCAGAAAGTCTCAAACGGCAGCTTCGGCGCAACCCATGCACCTGCATTTCCGCGAACTTTTTAATTTTCTTATCTCGGCTTGCAGAAAGCCAGCCATCCACAGTAAAAGCAGCCGCCAGCCATCGCTTAAAACGCCTGAATCCGAGGCGCTAAACAAATTTAAAAGTAATCGCGCAAAGTCTCTTATCGAAAAACGAACGCCCGATCGTTTCCAGCCCTCTTTCCCTCGCTCTCTTTCTCTCTCTCACTCCCTTTCTTTTTTCTTAAGTTTTGCCTCTCTCTTTCTTTTTCTCTCACTCTTTCGCTCACTTTTTAACTCTCTAGGAAAGAACGACGCAAATGCGAGCATGAAAAAAGTGCTGGTGTTGGTGGTGGTGAAGGAGGAGTAGGTGAAATCATAAAAAGAAGTTAAAAGTAGCGAGCGACGAGAAAAGAGAAAGAGAGCTAGTGGGACAGAATGAGTGGAAAAAAGTAAAGAGGCACAAGGCGTTACCTCGAACTCAGAGAGAAGAAGCACGACGGCGTGGAAAACCAGGCGAAATGGGTAACCGAGTATTACGGCAGAGCGTGAAAAGGATGGAAAAACAAGAAAAAGAGTAAAGCGTAAAACGGTGTGAGAATATCGTGAACGACGACGACGACAACGACGACAACGACGACGACCACGGCAATAACAACGACAGCAACGACGACTACGACAACGACGACGACAACGAGGAGAAACGCAAGTGCATTTCGTTTGTCGGCGAGAGCGGGTTTGCGCGGACGCGCAAACGTTTTCCGTAACTTTTCCACGGATTTTCAAATTGCCCGACGCGTTAATTCAACGACGAGCACTTGAGATACACATACGCGAATATGTGTGTGTATGTGTGTGTATACATATATAAGTATGAATTCACAACGAAAAACAAACAAAGCTGGACTCCAAGGCTCGCACAGCTCGGCGAAACCGTCCGCTTCGTCTAGCGGAATTTTCGCACTACTTTTATTTCGGGCTAATTTTTGCGGCATTGTATTTTTCAGGTCGCCGACCCTTTTGCTCGCTTTTATAGTTGAATCTTCGTACAAGCGCGTATGCATGAATACATGTATATGTGGGTAAATATGCGTACATTGAACGATAAAAATTGAATAATTTCCGTGTGTTGGAATGGTTATGCGTGACTGCGTCATTGAACATTTTTGCATTTTGGAATAATATCAAGGTTATTGCTATTTAATTAGATTATTTGTTATTACGCGTTCATTTATTAAAATAAATAAAAATAATACGATATAAATTCAATTGTGTAATAAATAATGTTTAAATTTGATCTAAGACTGTGACGTCTGACTGAGCCGCGATACGTACTACTTAATTTTTTTAAACAGTGTATTTTGGTATGAAAAGAAAACATGAATTTTACAATGAATTCCAAATTAATAAAACTGATATAAACAATCAGACGTTTTTTTAGAATGGCTAGAATAAATCAATGTATATAATATCTTGTATACATTAAATGTTTTTCATCCGACGATTTCAAAAGATATTGAATACGTGAATCATTGGCTTTAATATATTTTCAAGTTGCTATCCAATCGAAGAAAAAATGTTATTGCATTCGTTTCGCAAAAAAAAATTTAATAAACATTAGAATATTTTTTGATTATTTAGCACCGTCTAAAAAAACCAATGTTTCACTGTTACGAATTTTTCGTTTGGCATTTTTAAAAGATATATTAAAAATCCATGAATAGTGAATATATCGACCAGCGGTGACGAAATTGAAAACTATTCTATTTATTCGATGTACAAAAAAGTTTTAATAAACATTAAAAATATCATCAATAACAGTATAGTAAGCAAATATTTTTTCATTCAAAGCAGGAATCGTAAAATATAAATTGCTTGTGCGCGCAGATACATTAATACAACGATAATAAATTATAGCAATTAAACGGAGAACCTAACGAAATAACAAATGCATACCGACAATTCGGCAAAGTGTTTTTATGATCGCGCAAAGTGCCGTTTTACAATATTGATAAACCCGTGATTCTTTCACTTTTACCCAATGAAATTTTCCATATGAAAAACATAAATTTTCTTTTTTTTTCTATTTCTTTTTTTTTTTTTTTTTGTTTTTTTGCTTTTTTTTGTGTTTTTCTTTAATATTTAATTACAAAATTTTTGTCTATCTCCACGTGTACTATAGAAAAAAAAAAAAAAAAAAAAAACAAAGTTCTATTGAATTATTTTTATCGTTGACACAATTTTTTGAAATAATACGCGCACGCTGCGCGCCTCGAAAGTGAAAAAGAAAAAAAAATGTATAATAATAAAAATAAAGGAAAAAAAAAAAAAGTGCGGAATAGATCGAACGAGATTACCAGTTTAAAGCGTTCTTTTTTCAATTTTCTACTCGTTAAAATTGATACGCTTTTTAATCGATTTCTGGCCTCCTCTTTCCCCCTTCCATCTCTTCTCTCCCATTCTCTTTCAAACTTCTTCGCGGCATACCTACTTCATTCGATGTATTTCCATCCTTAGGATACCTTCCGCTTCCTTCTTTTTTAAATCCTCGACTTCCGTTGGCTTAAAAATGCATGCGATAATATGGCTCGAAATCCGCATTAAAAAAAAAAAAAAAGAATAATAAAAAAAAAAGAAAAAGAAGAAGAAGCGAGTAAGAGAGAAAATGGTGAAAGAAAAATAAATAAAAAATATGTAATTATCCTTTGAATTTTTTAGAATATTGGTTTTATATGCACAGGCAACACCGATAAATTCGAACAAAAACACATTTTAAGATAAATTGACTTGGCGTTTATAAAATTTATCTCACAAAAGTGACAAATTTATTTTAAATCGACGTAAGATAAGACATATTTATAAATTTTCTCGTCGAAATAAATTTCTCTTTAATTAAAAAAAAAAATTTTCTTTTCTTTTATACACTAGTACATTTTCAATGTTGATGAATATTAATGAACAAATTGTCTACAGATATGATAAATAAGAGAGATAAAGGTAAAGCGGTTAACCAACTTTCGAAAAAGGTATACAACGAGGCTATGCTTATTCACGCATTGTAAATCGATGAAAATAAAAAATGTATCATTTAATAATAACAACAATAATAATAAATAAGTTATTATATTTCAGATCTTACGCAGCTCGAAAATACATATATATATATATATATATATATATATATATATATATTATCCCTAGGTTAATCGATAAGTATGCTATTGCGTCACGAGGCTGACCTCGTTAGTGCACTTGTACATGTGCAATTAAGCAAAGTCCAAAATAGTGAACGAAAAAAAAAGGAAAAAAAAAATGAAAGAAAGAAAAAAGAAAACAACGAAAGGGAAAAAAGAAAAAGCGAGAAAACGGAAAATATATATCCGTAAACGGTCGTACAATTGACAATTTTAATTACTTCCAAAATTTACAAAGAGGATCATCAAGATTTATGCCGTTTAATATAGCATCAATTGTCCTGCAATTATGAGCTGATAAATTCACCCTATGCTAACGCATACACACGCTCGAGAGGTGTAAATTTTTCGCAACATTTGTTTTTACCGTTCATTGTATCCCCTTCGTATATATATACATATATTTCTTTGCACTCTGCCGACGAAATCGAGTCAAGGTCAACTAAACAGAGGTATCATGGTGCTTTTCGTTTTTTTTTTTTTTTTTTTTTTTTTTTTTCTTTTTACATTTTTCGTTTCGCACATCCAAGAGCGGAAAAACCAGTCTAGATTTGATAAAAGAAGAACAAAAAAATAATAAAAAAGAGTCCCAGTCGAGTCGTTTGTCGGTCAATTAGTCTAAGTCACCGCGAACTATGCTTACACAGGCACATCTATCTATACAACATATTCACACAGACACACACACACACATATTTATACATATACATATACACGTATGTATTCGGATTTTTTATAGCTCTGTAACCCGTAACATTGTTACAATCATTCTTGAAGCACCGGTTGTTATAGAATTCGAAATTCGATCGGCGTATAATAATGAAATCGAAATTTATGTTTACGCGTGTGTATAAGTTTTATTATGCTTATTCATAGCATTAAAATAAGTACACGTTTGTTGCAGTTCGTGTATTCGTTTGTTATTCTATAATTAAAAGTTGATTTATTTCCGATTAATTTAAACGAAACTGAAAAATTTTCTTTTTTTTTTTTTATCATACAATGTAAATCGAATGATAATTAAATATTGATTAAAATTGTAATTAAATAATAATTAATTATCGATAATTAAAATCATTAAATTTAGATTTAACTAATATATAAATGGATATATCAATGGGAAAATATAATCAATTAATTGTGCTACGGGATAAATTTAATTTATCAATTTTATTAAAAACTAAAAAATTTATTTATTACTCGTTTTTAAATATAAATACATGTATTTAAAATTAACAATATCGTTATCCTACATTAATAGTTTCCGTACGCTACGCTCGCCAGCGAGACCATGAAAATTATAGCTCACCTTAAACAAATGCACAGCAATACCGCAATAATAGCCGGGAATAATTGAACGTACGCCGCGCATCTGCCGTGAGCAAATTTCGAACAGCTAAGGAAAAATAAAAACTATGGAAAAGGATAGAGAAACTGCATGAAGCGCGCACATGAGCGGAGTGGAAGAGATGGAGAAGAGGAACGAAAAATAAAAGGCCGGAAAAAAGGGATATGGAAGAAAAAAAAAAAAAAAAAAAAAGGATTTTTAATTTTCAAAACCTTAGCCCACATGCCGCACCGGCATCGGCAGCAATAGCAAAACGTGCAAAATTACCAAATCGCTTCGTGCTGTGTACTTTACGACCTTATAGAATAGTTTTCGCCGCGAGGTCCCACATTATAATACATACGCGTGTTTGTAAAGTATATATCTATATCTATATATATATATATATATATATATATATATATATATATATATATATATATATATACATTCGGAGTATAGAAAAAGTAAAACGAGAGAAAAAATGAGAGAATGAGAGAGAAACATTTTTTCGATAAAACGCGCAACTAGAAAAGTGAAGGTAGGAGAGACCACTGTACCGAACTTAATTAAGGCCACGGGTTGGAAACAAAGAGGTTAGTGGTAGGAGGGGGGGGGGGGAGGAGAGAGAAGGGTGGATGAACTACACGCGCGCAATAATACGCGAGTAAATATATATGTATGTATACGTGTAAGTGTACGCGTAAAATTTAAAAGGCGCATATAATTCGCAAGGAAATTTGCGAGGCCTCGCTAATTGGGAAAACTTTCGTGTGCGTGCGCGGACAGCGGCATAAATTGTGCTGGTAGAAAGAATAGAGGTGGATAGGATGACTCGGGGGGAGGGGAGAGGGAGGGGAGAGGGAGGGGAGAGGGAGGAATGTATTTCGGAAATTGTCGCGTAATACGGCAATTTAATACGAGATAGGGGAAGAGCATCGAAAAAAGAGAGAGAGACGCGCGGCGTACACCGGGCATTGTACGAGAAACTGTTGTACCGCGTATTTTTCGAGCTCTCTCTCTTTCTCTTCGTACACCACATTTTGACCCTTGAATTATTGAGATTAGTTTATTGCGGCGAGGTGTGCACGCGTGCACACGCATGTATATGTACGCATATCGTTGCGGTATAGAAAGAGAGGAGAGCGAGCGGGATAATAACTCGGATTGACGGGTGTACGGCCGCGCGCAAGCGCACGCATACCGCGTTGAAATGTCCCTTTCACTCTCTCTCTCTCTCTCTCTCTCTCTCTCATAATGTTCTCTAGGTTTCGACAAACCGCTAGGCTAATCTCTCGTGGATTCTCGTTTCGCAAATCTACCTTTGAACTTGTGTTTAGAATTATTCGTTGCTATTTTACGGGATGTTTTATCACGCGAAATTTTACGCGTCGTTCGGTTTTTGTTATGGAAATTTTCCATATTTGAAAAGACGAAATTTTCTTTAAGGAAAGTTTCGTTGGCGTCTGTTTGCCTTTGTGAACCGGCTTTACGTTCGTTACGCGAATTTTATAATATATCGTGCGTAAATTCGTGTCATAAATAAGCTCATTACCCGAATATTTTTTAATTATTAGCTTTATATTATGCAAAATGATCGATAACTTTAATTATGTAATAAATTAAAACTTTCAAACTTTCAAAGGAGATAGTTTAATTTAATGTTTCGTGATTTATTTTCTTTATGTAATGACTAATGGCTAACATAATTTCAGTACTAATTTAATAAACAACATCGCTACACAAATTAAATTTTATTAGCTTAACGTCGACGACGTCAAACGTACTCGTAACAACTAAGTTAAATTGTCACATCAATCAGAAAAAAATAAATAAACATAATGTAAATTTTATATATGTACTTACAATAAAACGATAGCGAAATATTATTGAATAAGTCGTAATTTTTTTATTTCAGTAAATAAAAAAATATACGTAAATTAAAAATTTAATTAAGAAAAAAAAAAAAAAAATATTTCTAGTTTTAAAAACAACAAATAAAAATATTTTTTATATTTCGCAATGACCGTAAATAAATATTTTATTTTAATTAAGACAAACATCATCCAGTCGTAAAATTTATTTCCATTTAATAAGAGCTAAATTCAAATTGTTTTCATTCTATGTTTGATTACAATTTTTTTTTTTTTTTTTTTAATCAAGAAAAAAAATATAGATACAAAAAAAAATATTTTTATTAGCTTTTGACTTGATTATTACTATTAATGTTTTATCGCGTTGTAAAATATTTAATGTCTACAACGAAATATACATTCGTTATTAGTTACGCGATAAATTTAAAAATCACTTTTATATTCTTCCCTCGAAAGTTCATTCATTTCAATTGATGGAAATTTATAATTAACGTTTCCACTTTCGTTAATTAAACTTTCTTACGAGTTACTTTAATAAACTACGCGAGACTTCGCGAGGTATTCTAAAATCTTGTACTAAAAACAGACATTTGTGCATATAATGTTGTACAATAGAACACGTACACCGTATCATAATAATTCTTGAATCGTTAAAACGTCTGAACGATGCTGCCAGTACTTCGTAAACATTTCTTAGTTAATGTAAATTTTCAAAGATAATTTCAAAATGCGCATCTTACTTTGGAATTTTACGCTTCGATAAAATAGTATGAATGAACCACGATCATTTTTTTATGGGTTAGTAATTAAATCGAAAAAATAATTATTAATCGATAAAGTCTTGCATTATTATTTTACTCTTTCAGCTTTACGTTGCTAGTGACGCCTTAATGAAATCCTCGACGAATTATTAAATTTTTGCAGAAAATTTTCAACACTGATTTATTAAAAATAATTAAAAATGTTGTTTTCGTTGTAAAAAAAAAAAAAAATATATTTTAGTATAATAATAGAGAAAATTACTTTTATTTACTTTTTTTTTTTTTTTTTTTCAATTATTTATTTTATTATCTAAAAAAATAAAAAATACGCGATATACAGTACAGTTAAAAAATAGGAAATATTAAGCTGTGATACTTAATGTATCAAAATTTTGATTAAAAGCTGGATTTTAGAGTAAAAAAATAAACGTCAACGTCATTATACTACAGAATTTCGAATTTATTTGCAAAACATTGCAGAAAGTAGGATAGTAAGCTCTTCACGAGCGTTCAATGACGTCCTATCAATTTCAATTAGATTAAATCTGTCATTTATGCGAAAATTAGAAAACGTTTTATCTTGTATTTGAAACGCGTTACTAATACTTCGACATTTTTTTACAATGTGCAATTTTTGAAAGTATGACAATATTTATTATTAATCATTGTTTCATTTATAATTATTAAAATTCATGAACGAAAATAATTGTTTTACTTTACATTTAATTATTCATGAATTCCATAAAATATGATGATAAAATGAAATGGTTAACGTAAAACGATGAATAAAACAACAACGCGCACAAAAAATGTGAATAAATGTGAACAAAAAAAGAAATAAATAAATAAATAAATTGCCTCTACTAAGATAAAGCATATCTCACCTTAATCATAACTTTCATATAGCAAAAGGGAATCATATTAGAATAATAGATTTTAAGAAAATCACATTCGATCAAATTATAAGCGCTACACTCGTTTCATGTGTCGTTAAAAAATTTTTTTTTTTTTTTTTATCTATTTTTACAAGAAAAGCTGCATAAATTAAAATTTTAAATAAAATTTATTCTTATTTATATTTCATTTTTACGGTAAATTTTAAAACGAAAGAGAAAATAAATATCGTTATATTAGAAATTAGTAGAATCTATTTTAAAAATTAATAAATAAACATGAAATTGAATAGTGATACACAAATGAAATTTAATCATAATATTAATGCGGTCGACCGTTACTTAGTTATTTTAAACAGTATGTTGATATTTCCACGAAAGAACAATGTTATTATAAACGATAATTACTCGGAAAAAGGTGAAATTGAAAATCTGACTCTTTGATTAAAGATAAATGGAAATTCAAACGTTAGAGAAGTACAGTAAAGTAGTACAGTAATATTCTCAAATATGCTACGTAGACTATATTTAATTTTGGCGTATATTCAATTTTATATAGGATGGTATGTGAAAATTAAAACATTAAATAATAAAACTTATTCTAAAATAGCATTTATAGATATATCAATAACGTTGAAAAATGTTTCTATTTGATAAATTTTGATAAAATTATTTACACTACCCACATTATTTTTATTTAACTAAAAGTCAATCTCTTACAACGTAAAATAGCAATGTAATCTTTGTCCGTATAAGAGCACTCATTAAAAATACGAACAATTATTAAATTTCGATCGAATAAATATAACGCTAATTTCATCGCTACCTCGTCGTTTTTCACCAAACTAACGATCTTTCATGCTTAATTGCATACTTTCATTACATTATTGTAAAACCAGTTAAGGCAAAGTTCATCTCTCTCTCTCTCTCTCTCTCTCTCTCTCTCTCTTTCTTTCTCTTTTACTTCCTCTTTCTCTCTTATATCCTAAAAAAAATTCTACATTGGGAAGCCTCATAACCTCGGCGTTTTTCAAAAAAGAAATTATAAAGGGGAGTAAAGAGCGCGCAAAGCGAGCCGCTCTTTGTTTAATAAGAATTGCAGCCGCGCCGACCGAATCCTCCTCGTTAATTTAAGTCCGCGCGAGTTATTATCTCCGTCTCGTTAGATTCAGAGCCCGGACTATCTTCGACGCCAAGTTATACGCCGATCTCTCTCTCTCTTTCTCTTTCCCTCTCTTGCGTATAATGTCTCACTCAATCTCTCATATTCTTTCTCTTTCTCTTCTTTCTACCCTATTTCTCCTACAGCCATTTATCATGAAAGCTGCATATCGAGATTTCACTAATTTCATACTTATCTGACGTTTGCTGCATTTTTTTAATATATATTTTGCCTTTTGCGCTTACTTGACGTAAATACGTTAGTTTCTTGTTCGCGAACCTTTTTACTTTTTTTTTTTTTTTTTTTTTTTTTTTTTTTTTTCGACATCGTTGCAATTTTTCTTCAGCAGCAGGTCGTTATATTTCAAAAGGTATTAACTAAGAAGAAAAAGTAAACGTTCGAAGTTTGATGACTTCGTGGAAATTTCATATGCAAATTTCGACTTGACGAAGTGAGTTTAAAAGCGAAAGTTACAAAAATTTTTTCATTAAAGTACGCCTTCCTTTCACAAATTCCATCATTTTTATTTTATTCGTATTTATTTCATACTATTTTTTTTTTATTTCCGCACGAATCTTTTATTATTTACAGTTTATTATTATTATTATTATTATTTAACTGAAATGAAATTTTCAAAATTATTTTTGTAACGACGTACTTTACACCTTTGAGCAATACGAGCAATAGCAACGTAGCAATAAGCATTATTATAAATTTTCATAATTTTGAATTTTTCATCAAGTTGTCAAAATAAATTCCCGGATGATGAAACGTGTAATAAAAATAAGTTAGATGTATTACATTTGTAAATGTGACGTTGTTTGTAAAATTAACCCTTATTTGACACCCGGGATCCAAACCCCAATTCCACTCAAAATTTTCAAACTCTTCCCGCTGGAATTGAGTCTAGCTCAGCTTTCTACCTTTAATTAAGAATTTGCATTTTATATTCAAACAAGTAGAAAAGATCAGTCGTGTGCCAATGTCGTTTTTTCCTCGAACAATTCACCGTTCATACATCCGAACGAATATACTTTTTGAAAACGTGACTTACGCGAGCAAGATTACCTTTAAGTGGACTAACTTGAGAATAAAGCTGTAAATTTTTTCTTAAAAATATTGAAAATTTAAAAAAGTCACGCATATTCGAATGATAAAAAATAATTTTTTTCATCCTTTTATTCCGGATTTTTTTTTTTTTTTTTTTTTCTTTTCATATGAAAATCCTTAAAATCCAGCATTTTCAAGCTTCTTTATAAAAGTTAAAAATATGTTCGGAAATGTTTTCAAAAAAAAAGAATCTCGAAAATCCTAAAAGTCTTACTCTTTTTTTACGCTGGGGTCAAAATGTCACATACATGTTCTCAAAATATATGTCAAACAAGAGTTAAATGTGTCGACATTAAAATATGTAAAATAATATTTTTTCAATAAAATCGACGATTTTTCTTAATCTAATATTAATTTAATTGATCCCCACAATTTGATATTATTATTCTGATATTTTTATATTATTCTTATTGAGGAATTTAATATTTTTCAAATGCTAAAGCCATAATAGATATAAAATATTTTTAAAAATATGATAAAATTTACGTACTATAAAATATGTCCTTCGATTGATAGCTATTGCAAATATTAAATCAATAATTTTATACGCAAATCACAAATGAAATTTGCAACAATAATACCGGAACGTAGCGTGTACAAAACAAATCCACGTGTTATTACACGTACCAAATCAGTAGTAAGCCGATAGTTTAATCTGACGCTTTATTGATTATAATTATTTGCCCAATATATTCACTCGTATACTCCCTTTAGTATTAACAATGCTATAATCAAGACCATAATGGTTTTTTTTGGAAATGGAAAATGCTTTTTTTAAAAACGTTTTAAACACTCTTTTAATTTTTTTTAAAAATTGGGAAAAATGATCGACAAAAATGTATCATATTCACTCAAATCAAAAGGTTTACGTTTTTATATAATACAATAACAATATATAATAAAATAATAATATTACTATTTTATTTTGACATAATGAGAATGCAGAACAAATAAAAGCGTTCGTAAGCAGTTTAAAAAAAAAAAAAAAAAAAAAAAAAACATGTACTGTGGTTGCGTAAAAAATAATAAGTACATTAAACAATGAAAATTAAAAGTTCCATAAAAGAAATCCTCGTATTCAACATAATTATCATAAAGTTTCTCAACCATACTCCCAGTAACGCTTCCGCATAATCCTCACAAGTCCAAGAAGGCGCATTTAATTACATCTTAACAACATCCGCGCCCCGCAACTAATAAAAATCCACCTCATCCTCTCCCTACTTACGTCCTTTTTACTCTCTATGTGCTAATAAAATTTTCCTAGAACAATATGCAGCAAAGTGTGTATATAAGAGAGAGAGAGAGAGAGAGAGAGAGAGAGAGGGAGAAAGAAGCGCGCATCACCGATGGTGGTAGCTCGCAAATTCTTCTTGGCGAAACTTGGCGTATAGCCTATAAATTAAGTTCCGATAAGAGAAGAGTAGGAAAAAATTGAAGAGAAAAAAAATTATGAAGAAAAAGAAGAGGGAAAGCACGAGATCGGCGACATTTCTCCACTCCCACCGTCTCTCTAAGAGGCCAACGTCGTTGAAAAATAAGAAGAGAAGGAGAAGGAGAACAAAGATAAAGAAGAAGAAGAAGAAGAAGAAGCAAAGAAAAAAACATCCGGGCTCGATACCTTGTGCATATATACGCGGCGGCGTGCACACGGGGCTAATCTGCTTAACAAAGAAGCCTCGTCGTCTCGAAAAATCGATGGCGGCTCGAAGTTACTTCATAACCGATGGTGTACGCGTTCACCTTATATACCACACACGTGCGCCCACACGCGCGCACACACACACGCACACATACACACACACACACACACACACACACGCACACACACCGACGGACAATATGCCAAGAGAGGCCAGAGAAGAGAGTGAGCGAGTCGAGCGATTTCAAACGCTCGTCTAAAAAATCTCATCTTGTCAGTGACAGAACAGCGAGCTTTCTCGCTATCTGGCTAGCGCACAATTTTACCAACCTCGTAAAAATCGCTTAGATCGATTATATATGAAAGTAACCGCGTGCGCTCGAGTTTTCTCCTTCCCTTCTTCTTTCCTCCTCCTCCTCCTCCCCCCCCCTCTCTCTCTCTCCCTCTGCAAGCTCCGGGGTATTAATATTTATTAGTTCCGCAACTCTTGGCCTTTCCTCGGCCGGTCTCTCGCCCGCGCTCTCTTTTCCTCTCACTCCGTTCTCCACTCTATGATTTATCGAGAAACTTTCGACTAGCGGCACCGGCACCGACGACGTTCGCTCTCTTTCTTTCTCTTTCCCTCTTTCACTCTCTGCCAGCGCCTCGGAATAATAGCCCCGGCGATTTAAAGTTTCGAAAGCACGAGCGACATTTTTATAGATATCCGGACAAGAGCGAGACAGCCGCAGAAGGTTTAAAAAGAGAACGAGAGAGTGAAACAGAAAGAGTGAGTGAGATGGAGGAAAGGACTGACGAGTGACTAAGACGAAGGGGTTAAAGTGAGAGAGAGAGAGAGAGAGAGAGAGAGAGAGAGAGAGAGAGAAGAAAAGAGAGATGTTACGATGTCGGGAAAGTCTCGATTGCACACACAGTTGCGGACGTGAGTCACGGAGAATGGAGTTTTCGTTTTTTTTCTCTCCCTCATTCCCTTCCTCTCTCGTTTATTTTTCTTTTTTTCATTCTCGAAGAGTATTCTTCTTTTTTATTTTTTTTTTAAATAGTAAGCGCGAGATAGTTCAATAAATGTCAGAATCAAGTTCAAATGTTCTTCGTAACTTACTTTAATTAGTGTATTAAGTAGAGCGAAATATAAAAGTTGCGGATGCTGTTTTCGTTATTGATGTCTCGATAAATACCGTTGAAATTATAATTGAAATAAAAGGAAATTAACGATCTTGTATGAATTTGGCATTAAAGTTCAATTTTAATAAGTCAATAAATTTTGAAAAAATAAAAATAAAAAGTTAAATTTAACATGAACCCAGCTGTATATACATTATACATTTGTATGAAGCGTCGGGCAGTCAGCAACGTCTTAAGAACGAAGCTCCGTTAACAATGGAGTTTACAAATTCGGGAAGTGCGTCGAATTATTCTACCTTTGTAGACAACTCGGCAACCTTTGCGCATTTCTCCGGATTCGGAATCAACTGGCATAACCAAAACTTGAATAAATATACCGAGATAATTTATTTCGCTGACTTTTTACGTCGCGGATCAGAATACCTTGAAATAAATATCGTTTTGATCTGATTAGAGAAAATCTAATTTTTTTTTTTTTTCAAGCATAATTAAATCTTATACGATATATTAAAAATTTTCATTGAAGTCGATGATTCAAATGAACTTATAAAGATAAAAAGTTATTTCGATCTTTGTAATATTTTTCTTTACTTTTTTTTATTTTTTATCCGCTAGCAATATCAATAGCCAGTTAATCATTCCGCGGACAAAAGTCCGCGAAGATAGGAAATAAAAGAAAAGAACGGAATAGAAATATTCTGAATGCGACTTCGTTGTTTTTTCTTTTTCTTTTTTTCAATCTTTTTTCTCCTCTCTCCCCTCCCCATCTCCTTCCTCCTCTCTCACTCTCTCAACCTTTCACAAAAAATCCCCTTTTGCAAAAACAATTTATTTATCCACTTTTCAATATTGAGGGCGGAAAGGATTGTGAAACGTAAAAAAATCTATGACCCGAATAAAGCCGATAAAGTCATCAACTGCGCTATGTTTTTTAGCTTAGGTTCTTTCTGCGTGTATATTTAGCTTTGGTGGAAAAAATTCTTTTATTTATTTATTTTTTTTTTTCCGCTTCTTATTTATTAAAAATTCATATTCCATATGCTTTTGTTAATTTTTATTTTAAATCGAGTACTAATTGATAAACAATCGAATTGTGAATTTTTTTTTTTTTTTTTCCATTTCTGCAATATTATTTTTTTAACAATAATTATTTTTATATTCATTAAATAACAGATATAGCGAGGAATCTTCCTTTATCCATGATTCTTAAAATTATAATATAAAAAATAAATATTAAAAGAATATCAATAATTTTACCTAAATACTTGCGACGAGTAAATTTTGTTCTTTGAAGACGTGAAATCGTTCGTCATTGCATTTCTATAACATGTTTTCTAAGTACGTGCATCTGAGAAGGAGAAGATATTTAACTAAGTGATTAGAAATGTTCCCAAGTATAAGAAGTGATTAATCTAGGGATATCTTCTTCATCGAAATCAATTTCTATGCATTCGATTCTGAATTACAAATTTCACGTGAAACATTCGTTATATAATAATATGATAAAACCATTTATTTCGTTATTTTTTTATAAAGTCGAACCGATTTACTTGAACCTAATTTTTAAAAATTTTTACTCGACGACAAAATTAACAAAAGCGTTTTACCTTTCATCTTAGATTCGCGTGTCTTATTTTTATTTGACTTTCTCGATACTGAAATTTAAAATTACTCGATTTAAATAATCTACCTGAAAGATATTCATTTTATAAAAAAAAATGTTTAAGATTATATCTTCTGTATGAAAAAACTACCCGAAATGGTGTTACGATTACTTAAAAGATCCATTAAATCAAAATTAAGTTATAAAAGCTTCGTTCTTTGAACTTTTTTATTTTCTGTTAGCGACACATTTTACTTCGTAATACTTCGTTGTAAAAGTGTTTTATATATTAACTGTTTTTTTAATATCGTATTTTATTAACTGCATTATGCAACGGTATAAAATCAAATATTTTGTCGATATAAATATTCGCAGTATAAAATTTTTTTCGATTGCTTAAAAATTAACTTTTAATAAAATTTACATCTCTATTTTGTACACCTAAAATTTAATTATGAATTTGTTTTTTTTTTTTTTTTTTTTTTTTTTTTTATTTAATTTACACGAAGACAATATTGGATATATTTAAATATGAAAATTTAAATTATAAATTGAAACGAAATATTTGTAAGTCATTTAAATTTTGAAATAATATAATTTTACTTTTAGCGATACAAAGAAAATTCCAACAAGAGAAAAATTATATTTATAACTTGGTTTTAACAAATAAAAACTTCGTTACCGTTTTTTTACCCAAATCTTCTTATACTGAAATTTTTAGATTTTGTTCGTTTTAATTTACGCAGAAAAAATATTTTTCATTCAACTATAAGAAATGTAGATTTAATTACTTTCATTGTATTATTAAATAAGAAAAAAAATATTTAGAATTTTAAAATTCAAACGTGAAAATATATATTATCTATAGTCTTATTTCATAAAAATTATCTGTTTAATGTTTGAAAATTAGCATAGACAGATTATATTACCAACAAATTTGCATAGATGCTCTAAACAATTAAGTATAAATGTATTGGATTTTGAAGCTTAACACCCTTACGTTATAAACACTGAATCAATTTACAAGTACGATGGAGTATATTATAAGCATAATTAAACTTGTTCAACTATTCGACAATACCTTTAATAACTGGAATATTAATAAGATTAAATCATATTTTTAATTAAATAATATTCATATTTACAAAAATCATACTTGTGATGTTCTTACGAAAAGTTAAGTTTATATTTAAAAATTATTTTATTATTTTGAATATTTTGAGAATGTGCTTTAGTTTAGTTATTCGAATGTTTGAGTAAATCGGTATAATGGAAATAAAACGGCATAAAGAGATTGTCGACATTTTTCCTTTTGAATTTTCCAATTGTTTTGAATTCAAAGCACACACTGTAATTAAAAAAATTTCATTATTAACGTCGAAATTCATCAATCATAAAATATTTTTGTTCTTTAATAGTCGCAAATTTTCAAATAAAAGTTGTCAATTAACCGGCGGATGTGAAAAATGAAAAAAAAAAAAAAAAAAAAAAAAAAAGAAATTAAATAAAAATCCACCAAAAATTAAATAGAAAAAAAAAAATACCGAAAAATACTTTTTACCTATACCGTAAATCGACATTTTTATTATTTTAATCCAAAAGGGACAGCTAGATAGAGAAACAGAACTATTCGCGGCAGTCGATGTACATTTTTTATTCGCGAACGCGGGCGCGCGAGTAGACCGAAAAAAAATGTTTTGCAGACTTCGGAGATACGGATGTCGAATTTTTTTCTGTCATCTACCGAATGCCGCATCGTTCCCGCGACTCCCGTGTGTCTGCTGTGTCCGAAAAAAACAAAAAAAACAAAAAAAAAAAAAAAAAAAAACAAAAAAAATTTGAACGCGGCTACGCGTGTAAGCGTAACCGTGGCTAGTTTCGAAATCGTTTGAAATGTACATTTGTGTATGTCTATATTTGTATATATTGTAACAAAAAAAAAAACAGAAGAAGTTAAAACAAAACTAAAAAGTAGCAAAAAAAATCCCTTTACGTCGGATTAATTCTATCGAATTTCTTCTTTTTTTTCTTTCTCGTTCACTGCCCCCCCCCCTTCCACCCTCTCCGTTTCTTCTCACTTTTTTTTTCATCAAAGATTCAGTTTCTTTCCCCACAAAAGTTTATAGACATCGAGTCCCGGCGGAGTAATACACTAGCACGAACTTTATTATGATTTTATGCTTTCTATAAAAAATTTTTTTACGATTTATTTTAATTCGCCGTCGGTAAATTTTATTCCGCATTTTAATATTCATTCATTTTCACGCAACTTTTTTTTTAAAGCTTTGATGAATAAGGGATATTAAAAAATTTATTCTCGTTTAATTTATCAATTGAAAATTAAAAAAAAAAAAAAAAAAAAAAAAAAAAGAAAAATTATTAAATATTGTATAGATCGTTATGTACACACAATATTCATGAATCAACGAGCTACACTATTTTTATCTCGTATTAAAATACCAACAGCTACTTATGCAAAAAGTGACAATTAACCCACTGTTCGATATTCCCTCCTTCAAATTTAACGAGGCATCAAAAAGTTCTCCTCCAGCTGCTGCCTCACTTTTCGCGCCCTTCCCCTCGAACTTTCCAACGAAAGGTACGTGTTCGCGCGCGGTTGTGTTATACTTACAAAACAGAGCACCTTCCTTATAAGTGCCTAAAAAAAGAAAAAGAAAGAAGAAGAGAAGAGAACACTCAATGATGTAGAGAAGTACCACTTCACGCTCTTTCTCATACTCTCGTGCCGCGGATTGTGTACTTTTGGCAATTATACCGTGAAAAAATCCACCCCTTGTAAATAATCCACTGGGGAATGGTTAACTGGACTATGGCAAATATAGTCTCACTTTTACTGACTCTTTCGCGGCTAGACTTTATCTCTCTCTCTCTCTCTCTCTTTCTCTCTCTCTCTCTATTCCTCTTTGTCGTTTTATTCTAGTTTTTTCTTTGTCTCTCTCTCTCTCTCTCTCTCTTTTACCGTTAAAAAATACATTTTTCCGCGTTCGCGAACAGCCGCCGCTTCCGGCGAACGAAATTCATCAAAAGCGTCAAGCTTACGTACACGCTGCTCGTGCGGCGGCTATACGCTATGCGTGGATCATTTTTTATATACGTGTACATGAATTTATGCAACTGTATATGTAAACTCCACGTTTATATATTCTCGCGGAACTCGCGACAAATACACCAAGCCCAGACGACATGCGGCGTTTTAAAGTCGAAAAACTTATTTCAACTTTGCATTTACTTCTCTCGCCGAGGGACTTTGCCTGCCTCTCTCTCTCTATCTCTCTCTCTCTCTCTTTCTCTCTTCATCTTGTTCTCTCAGTTATGGAGACTGCTGCAGTTACACGCGCCCTCATCTTTACCCCTCTCTCTCTCTCTCTCTCTTTCTCTCTGTCCCTCTTTGCGAAATAATTAATGGCAGTTCGTGTACAGTCGAAAGTCGCTTGCTGTTAGAAGAGACCTAGAGAACGAGAAGGAAAGAGAAAGAGGAAACGACAGAGAGAGAGAAAGAGAGAGAGAAAGAGAGAGAGAGAGAGACATGAAGAGTGAGCGAGGCAAATGAAATTATGATTTAGCCCCTTCCAAGCATCGCGGGAGAGGCTACTTAAGGAGACCAACGTACAAAGAGCACACACAAACCCGTACGAGCACACTCAGAAAATTACGCGATTAAAATCTCCGACTTTGTAAACTCCGACTCGTGCGCTCGTGCCCTCGTACGTACACGTCCACTTATATATGCGCTCGTATACATGTTCTCGTGTAAATGTATACATGGACACACACACGGTGTGGGAGAATGAAAAGCTCCTGTGAAAAGAGGAAGTACACGAATGGGGATTGGGGGAACGGGAGAAAAAGAGGTATTAAGTTGAGCGAGTGCAAGTGCGATATTTCCGCGGAATCCACGGGAACGAAAGTAAATATATAGGCTCTCTTTCTTTTGCGCCCTTTGTGAATTTATCGATGCGCAAATTTCATTTCGCAGTACGGACACGTTTTACCATTCTTTTTTTTTTATCTTTCTCTCTGTCTCTCTTTCTTTTTTCCTTTTTCATTCACAGAGAGACACGGCAGAGAGAACCTGCGTGTGTGCGTCTGACCAAATAAGGCTTTTACTACTTGTACTTTTTATGCGCGTCAATGTTTATGCGTTCGAGGTGGGGTGAAAAAACGAGAGTTACTGGGAATTCATTTTAATTTGTTTAATGTATTTAATATTTGTAAACGATAATTATAAATTACGCTATAATAATTAATTTTTTAAAATAAAGTTCATTTTAAAGAGATTAAGTAGATACCTATACATATACATATTTTAAATTACATTCCTTGAAAACATAGATCACCGAATAAATTATCATATCAAATATATTGAAGGTCTACCGGTGACTGTTCGAAAGTCCGATAACTTTTCGAAAGTTTAATTAACGCTTGTGTTTTATTCATGCTTTGCATAATCTTGCATTCTACACATAATTGAAAACTTTCGTTCAGCAAATTTATTGAAGATAAACGTTTATCCGTTGCGGCATATTTATTAAATATTGATTAATTAAAATTAAAAAAAAAAAAAAAAACAATTTATTTGTTACTATAAGAACGTTTAGTTAAATATAAATTAATTTTCACGATAATTATAGCCAAATTAGATGTTATTCGAAAGATTTTAACACAAAGTTTAAACTTTTTGATGTCGTAGGACTTTTGACTTTCAGTTCCAAAGTTACAAATTGTATTCTCCTTTGTTTCTTCAACAGTATAAATATTTATATGATTACGATAAATATTTTAACTTGCGATATTTTGTTTATAAAGCAGTTAATAAAATAATATAAATTAAAAATAAACATTATTTCAGTTATTTTTTCATTTATATTTGTTTTATTAGGTAAATAACATCTGCGCTTAATTTAAAATAATTAATAGTCTCCTTAAAGTAGATTATTACCTCTTACATTCTTTGTTTACACAAAGACGAATTGTTGAAGACGACTCTCGAATAAATAATTATTTGTCAAAACCACTAATTAAAATGTAAAAAGAAATAAAAAAGCGAATTAAAATGACATGATACTACTTTTAGAAGAAGCTTCCTTTCATACTTGATTATACTTACTTGGAGTATAACATTATCATTACTGTATAGTATAACATGTTATCATTACTTTGCTAGATTTGTAAAAATGGGGATTAAAAAGTAAAGCCGCGGTTAATATTATACAAAAAGTCGACTCTTTTTTTAATCGTAAATATATAAGGTTTAAAAATTATCATTTAACGTTATTTTCATTAAACAAATGTATTAATAAGAATAATTTTTAGAAAATTACAGGGATTGCCAATGGAATGTAATAAAATAATTTGTAACATGTACTGCTATATTTTTATTACACATTATTATTTTTAAATTACAAACACAAGCTAAAATTGTCAATTATATTTATAAAATTAGCTACTTTACTAGATTGGTAAGCCCAATAAAAAATTATTGCCTTCCTTCAACGTTTATTTAAGCTCATTAAAATCGAAAACATTTTCCGCTTTCAAGATGGCTCGACTAAAAATGAAAATTGCGTGTTCGACAAAATTTCAACGATTTTCATTCCCTCGTCTTTTTTCCAACCTTTCATCGAACTCGCGCAAAGCAGTGCAAGCATTCACGAAGAGAGCAAACGGAGAATAAAAGAAAGAGATGGAAAACGTAAAGAAGAGGCGGGCGAGGAAACGCAAGAGCGAGAGAGAAAAGTGAAAGCGTAGGACACTCCTCTATCCTCCTTAAGATTTCCATAAAGGCAAAAGGCGATCAATGGAGTCGGTGTGTGCGTCTCCTCTCCCCTCACTCCCTTCCACTAGCTCCAAGCTTATTAAGCATCCCTTTTTCACATCCCATCTCTGTGCGCAACGTTCCTTTGCGTGTGGGCGCCTCTACGCAAAGTCAAATGGCCTGGCCGAAGCGTAAGAGAGAAAGGGAAAGAGGAGAGGGGAGAGAGAGAGAGAGGGAGAGCAAAGTAGACGAGACGTGCGAGTCGTTGTCGTACCCAAGAGTAGACGACTACGAGGAGGAGTAATCAGCTTGTGTCTTTTCAATCCCGCCGCAGCCCCTTTGGAAGGAACGAATAGAGGATGGGATTTTGTGATACCGACAATCGAAAAACGAATAGAGAGGCAGAGATGCTCGCTTCCATTATTAGACGCTCATAATGAATGTCGGATGAAGACTCGAAGATTACGATGCTTTATATGAAGTCGACGGCACGCTTTCGTATTCGAGCGCTACGTTACGACGACCATTCATTATTTGCCGATAGTTATCGAATGACCCCTCGAATATGAAAAATAAGAGAAAACAATATTCTTTAATCTTATATGGGATACATTAGGAATTCTTTCCACGCGGTTTCTTTTTTTCTTTTTTTTTTTTTTTTTTTTTTGTCATTCTCTCTTTATTTACTTATCTTGCTTGCGTAAATAATTAGTTAGCGGCTTTTGTTCGTGTCTGTATTTTCGTCTTCGCCATTAGTTACAAAAAATCGTAAAATTTACTAAAAGAATTACAAAAAAAAAAAAAAAAAAAAAAAAAAAAAAAAAAAAAAAAACAAGAAGGTGACATCATTTATATAAACTCATTATTATTATTTTCTATGACGCGCCTTATTTATTTATTTTTTTTATTTTTTTGTTTTTTTATCGACTTTTTCATTTATTTTATTTTTCTATAACCTCGACTATTTTTTTATTTTTTAATTAAACATCTTGTCTCTCCGTTTGGAATTTCTCTTTACGAATTTACATTATTCCTTGGATAAGAAAACACAATATGACTCGACAATGTTCCATTCTCTCGTAATTATTTTTGTTAAGTTATTATTTTATATATATATATATATATATATATTAATATATGTATGAACAATTGGAACACACATTAGTTAACTGAAAGATAATGTCATTAATAAAGGATAATATTTTATTAATAAAATTAATAAATTTTAAGCTTTGAGACAATAATATTTACATGTTGAATAATTATTTATTATTTTGCTAATATTGCATTAATTATTAATTACGCGACTCGATCAAATCAATAATAAATATTTTTGTTGAACGATAATAATAGGGTTAATTAAAATATTATAATTTTAATTTTAAATAACTCTACAACTGTTTAATATGTAACAATCTTAGAATCGGTTAAAGTATAATTTTAAACGCGCTCTCACGCGTATTAATCACGAGCGTTTCTTAAAACACTTTCCTTACTTTCGGCGTCTCTTAAATCTGCCCATAATTTATGTTCTGGCGCTTGGCCTATCGGCGAAACAAAAGTTAAAAGAGTGATCTATCGCTTGTATAATTGAATATATTAAAACTATTTGAAATTATTATGCGAAATATTGCCAAGCCGAATATAATTAATTTCTTTTCTTTATTTTTCCCGGCAATGTTTTATTTATTTAAAAGCTTTTACGGCTTTCTCGCTTATATCTCCGTTAAAACGTAATGCATTATAGATATATATATATATATATATATATATATATATATATATATATATATATGCATAAAGAATTAATTATAAAATTCATACACGAATTTCGTCGTATCGAATTCTAATTTAGAAAAGTGAGTTTCTTTTTTTTTTTTTTTTTCATAATTTTTTTTATCATAATTAATGAATCGTGCGACCTTTCTTTTATGTTGAAAAAAAAAAAAAAAAAAAGAGAGAGAGAAAGAAAAAAAGAGAAAAAAGGAATAATAAAATATCGGCTAATCGAAAAAGATTTACGATCGAAACGCCCGACTAATTTAACCGCAATGGGCCAATTAATTCAGCGTAAGACTTCACTTTTAACGCATTTTCAAAGCGCACTTACGCCGCGATCGCTCTGTCTCTAATCACCCGTGCTTCTAATGCCGTGCAGCTTCCTCTAATCGTACCTAAATGACGTAACTCATTCCATTTTATCCCAGTTTAACCTAAAACCCTCATATCCACATTTCCATACTCGAATATTTCCATCGTTCACGCCTCTATACGTTATTCGAACGACTTCGTTAGATCTGCATGATAATGTTACTTTTGTGAAACGTTGATTTATGTTACGGAAATTGTTTCATTTTAACTTATTGCTCGCTTGAATATATCTTTTATGGATAATTATTACGAACGATTTATTGGTTTATTTTTGTCTATTGAATATAAAAGGGACGATTAAAAGAACTAAATAAATAAATTGTTTGACTATTTTCGAAAGTTCTAATCGATGAATTACATCGTTTCATTTATTACATTTTCCTTAAAACAATATGAATTTTTTATACAATATTACTCTTTTTCTAATATTGCTATATTTATATTTCACAAAAAGCAATTAAATCACAATAATTATTATTTTAGTAATCCAACAATTTAGCTTCTATTTGAAAATAATATACTACTGCGAAGTATTTTAAAGGAAAATAAAAAAAAAAAAAAAAAAAAAACGTAGAGAAGCATAAAAAGAGATACAATTACTTAAAAAGTAATCATAGCTCGAAATTACGGATACTTTATAATCTGGAAAAAGTTTAACCATTTCTGTTTAGCAAACAATCGTTCCATATAATTTTTACGATTGCTCACTCTGCTTACTCAGAGTTGTAAAGATCTCCATAAAAAAGTATAAATACACACACGCATGCATCTGACCCAAAGAAAAAAATCTCATCATTTCCGATCAAGCAACAAAAGAAATCGAAGATTAAAATATAGTCCATGGGAACATGAACACAAAAATGACAGATAGATGGAGATAACGGAGATAAAGTAACGGTAAAGTACAGTAACTTACAAAATGTTTCATACGCGAACTGAAATTTTTATCGGTAAATTTGAATGGATATAAAAAACTTTTTTTTTTTTCCTTTTTTTGTTTGATCAAAAACAAAACGGAAGATCGGTTTAACTCTGATAACGTAAAAGTGTAATAAAAAAATGAAAACAAAGTTGGTTGATAGCCTATTCGAATTCTTGATATTTATTTTATACAAAAGAGTATTATTCACGAGCATACCTAAAATTCATATTTTTCATGCACGTTTTACATTTATTTATTACTTTTCAATAAATGCGAATTTTTTTTTATTTTGTTTTTGGAAAAATACAAATGAGAGAAAATAAAACGCATAAGGATAAAATTTCGCATAGTAGAACTTGTAATTGTTTTCCAATTCCACTCAAATTAATAAATATAAATAAAAGTTTAATAAAATAAAAATAAGGAAAAAAAAAAAATCTATCATTCAATTTTTTTCTCTCGCACTTTTTATTCGCGTTTTAAAACCATACCGCAAATAACGAGTAGAAAATGGCTTCATTCAATTTAAAATTTAAAATGGTAAATAGTTTCATCGCAACTCAACTTCGTAAATTCGACGCGATTCGAATCGCAAATGAATTCGACGATGAAAAATCAAAATATCTTGTTTCCTTTTGTCAAGCTTTTTGAAACGTTTATTCTTAACTTTGTTTTAATTTCGAAAATTAATAGACAACTTTATTTATTTATCACAATAAATTTACAAAATAATTAATATAATTTTTCGAAAAATTTCGGACCCCAAAAAAAAGTAAAAACAAAAAAAAAGAAAAAATAAAAAATTACAGAAAAAAGAAAAGAAAAATAAAACGAAAAATAAACGCTAATGAAAAGAAATTTTAAACTCAAGAGAGACGATCGCGATAATTCAACGAAAGTAGCCGACGGCAGACAGTAATACGCATCGTCATCATCGTCTTGGCAATGCGAGATAAATGTAACGGTCAGATCTTTCATCCTTCCACGACGCGATAAATAATAACCTGCGAAGCGCACTCGGAATACAATAACGATTACCAGCACACGTGCGCGCATACACATCGAGACAGCTGTCACGTATATCCGCGCGTAAAATTGGCTTTTTGCAATATATGTACATTTCAGCATTTACGCCGTCATAAAAAGTTTATTAGAGCGTCGCGGCGCCCCGTGGACGCGTTCGCGTAAAAGCGAGTAAGATAAGTTACGCGAACGTTTCTTCAAAGCTTTTTTCTTCGTCCTTATTCCCTTTTATTCGCTACGGCTCGCTGTAATTACGCTGATTCGTTATCGTAAACTCGCGCGGCCACTTTTGACGCTCTCGACGTAAGAGAAATTCTCTTCAATTGTCTACGAAAATTTATACATAAGTATACGTGAGAATATTGCGTATGAAAAAGTGCATAAAATTAAAAGGTCGCGAAAGTTTCACGATTTTAAAAGAAGAAAAGTGAAAGAGTGAGAATGGAACAAGGAGAAGAAGAATAAAAAAACAAAAAAAAAAAAAAAAAAAAAAAAAAAGAAGGAGAGAAAGAAAAAATTTCTTCGCCTCGTACGCATTGAAACTTATGAGCGGTACTGTATACAACTCGGCAATGGAAGTAGGAATACCGCGGAAACGACGTCAATTTGTACAATACACGAAGCAATAAAAGGCCAATAAGCAATATAACTTCGCATCTTTCTCTCTCTCTCTCTCTTCCTCTCTCTTTCGTTCTCTGGAAATTCCGCCTTCTCGATGTCGTCATCGTAGTCGACGTTGCACGAAACATAAAACAACGAACGAGTCGAACTAATAACTTCTCTCTTTCCGTATCTCCTTCTATTCTGCTCCGACGGAAGTGAAGCCAGCGAAGGAAAAAATCGCTAATACAGCCAACGGAAAAAAGTTGTTGGGTCCGTGCGCTTTTTCATTCGATATATTTCTTCTCGCTAGAAAATGAAATAAAATATAATAAAATGAAATAAAAAAAAAAAAAAGAAGAAATTACTTTTGCAATGTTCTCTACATACGGTCAACTTGCGCGTGTGAACAAAACAAGGATAAAAGAAAGAAAGGTCCGAGACGCGCATCCCGAATAATTTTTCGATAAAAAAAAATGAAACAAAGAAAAGTACATAAAAAGAATCCGAGCTCTTCTCCCTGAAACAACGAGGAAGAAAAAAAAAAGCGTAAAGAAAACGTAGAAAAGCGACCGTATAAATATACACACAGACGGAGACACGTAAGCGCGTGTTTAAGCACACGTAAACAAAAACGAGCATCGTGTATGAAAGGCAGACCGAAAGGGAGATGGAAAGCTCGCGCTCTATTCATACACAACGAGCGCGAGAGTCGGTCGCTCGGCCACTTGGCCGGCACCGCGAGCTTTTCAAAGCTCCCCGCGAGGTGAACGAAAACAAGACGGCGCAAAGAAATAAAGACGACCATGGTTTTTCGTCGAGAGCGCGAATACCCTTATTCTTTCTTTTTTATTATTTATTTATTTATTTATTTTTTTCTCATATCGTGTATCAAGACGAGGAGAAAAAAAGAAGTGAAAAGACACAACGCGACGTATTTATTGCGTCCGACTCTTTCGCTCATACGAAAAAAAAGAAGGTACAACGAAGACTCGCGCGGAAAAGACCGAATGGAAGACGCGCGCGCGACTCGTTTTCAACGACAGCGTAGCTTTATACGCCCGCTGGTTTTAATGGGAACGCGCCCACGAGTATGTGTGAGAGTACATATACGGTTTGTGTCGTCGACCGGTAGAGCATTCGACTCGGATGCGAAATGCTGAAGGTGATTGTGTTTTACTCTTTCTCTCTCTCTCTGTCTCTCTCTTTATCCTCTCGTTTTGCCCTCTTTTTCGCGCGATCGTTTTTCCCAGGGTATGTTTTACCTCTTTATCGGTGTTTAACGTTGATGTTTCCGTGTTTTACAACATTTTCTTTCTTTTTAATTTTTTTTTGCGCTCTTTTTTTTTAATCTTGTAAACACGAACGATTTACTTTGATCAAGAATCAAAAAAAGGAATTTTTTTTTATGTCACTCGGTGGAATTTAAATTTGTGCGCGAGTTTGTAAAAATTTTTGTCTTTAACAAAATTTAACGTAGTTCATTCAATTCAACTGGATAATGATAGATTTATTTATAGTTACGGTTTTGATAAATTCTAGGTCATTAAATATTAAATTTTTCATTTTCTAATTCTAAATATGGAAGATGCATTTTTAAAGTAAAAAATAATAAGGAAATTAAATCAACACTTTAATAAAAATTAATATCAAATAAATTGTTTCACTTAAATGTTTTAATTAAAAATATTATTTATAAAGTTAAATAAATCGAATCCAATATGATGAAAAACAATAATAATAGAAAATAAATATAAGCGTGGATGAAAAAATTATTTATTTCTATTATTTAATTTTTATTTACATACGTTGTTTAAATGAATCTTTTCATATATAAATGCAATTAAAATTAAATTAAAACTCTAGAAACAGCGTAGGCACACAGTTAACGTAGTAAAATCCGTTAATGCATTAAATTATTTTTAGAAGCGTAAATCATCCTTTACCTATATATCTAAAGAAGAACGCGCAAAGAATAAAGTAGGAAAGATCGAGGCAGTTTAACAAAGGATGTGGAATGCGAACAAGTGCTACGGCAAAGCGCGAAGCTTTTATTTTTCTGTTTATTTTTTTTTTTTTTCTCTTTATTTTAAAGGCCTACTACGCGGTCGATGAAAATTTTACAAATTTTTTTTTTTTTTTTTTTTTTTTTTTTTTTGTTCGATGGCGTAAAGGAACCTGCTCGATAGTTGAACACTTTTGAAAAGAACAAAAAAAAAAAAAAAATGTTAAAGCAATCTTTATGTAAAAAAGGCGTCGATTCGCTTTTTAATTTATTTTCATAATTTTACATTTCATTTTTTTTGATATTAAACTTTACATAATTTATGTCGTAAGATGAAACTTATTTAACGATAGAATACGTTATTTGAAAAAGTTAATTAGTCAAAAGTTATTCATACTGCACTACATAATTGCATATTTAAAATCGGCGTTGAAATAATTACTTCAACGTCTCGAAAAATAAAAATAAAAATAAAAAAAGAATAATATTAGCCTTCGAAATTTAAGGAGAGCCAAACACTCTCGCAAACTCTAACATTACGGCAAAATTACTCAAACTGTGTTACAAACTTATTCTATTAAAAGTTCGAGGTGGCATTCATTCATCGTTACGTCGCGTTCAACGTATGTATAATCACTAACAACTTCTTTTAATTCATATCGATAACCGTATGCGAGAGAGTTTCCCCAAAGCAATTCCATAAACCCAAGTGCATGCCCACAAAATTACCAATAATCCCGAAAATTACTCGATAACGTTAGGAACAAGGAGATGTATGGGAGTAGATGGGGGGGGGGGGGGGGGGAAGGAGGGAAGAAGTATCGATTCTCGGATAATAGATATATGCGCATACCTTAATTCTATACATAACGCGTATACGTAATACTCACGAGGCTCTATCTCTCTCTCTCTCTCTCTCTCTCCCTCACTTCGGTTAATCTACGAGGGCGACGTTCTTAAAGACATCGGGGGTAGTAGCAGCAGGTGCTTCGTGGTTTTTCCAAGAGCGTTTATATACCGAGCGTCATTCGTAAATGCGACAAGTTCACGAGGGCGAAAACACTGGGCTTTACATCGGAAATTTTCATGCAAAAAAGGACGGGACATTATGTGAAAGTAGACGAGTAGACGTTAAGGTAAAGAAGAAAAAAAAAGAAAGGAGCAGAGGAAGGAGCAGAAAATGCTGGAGTACCGCGAAATCTCTTTTTTTTTTCGTTTTCTCTTTTTAAGATTCTTTTTGATTTTGTTCACTTTTTTATATCTTCTTTTTTTTTTTCTTCTTTCTTGAAAAAGTAATCGTTAGAGCTGTATTGTGCGAGGTTATGAAGTGTGAAATCATAATAGAGGATTAATGATGAATATTTTGTTAAATTTAAGAAAAAATTTGACGCGTTGTGTTGCCGTGCTTAAACACGTATTGTTTGCGAAAAATTAATTTTTATTTTTTTAAAAATAAATAGAGCACGCGGAATACGATTTATCATTTTTTTAATAATTCAGTTTTTGAAATTAAAAATTATTGAATTATTTGTAACAGCGAGTTTTTCGCAAAAAGCATTTAACAATTATTTTTCATGTATAAGCTAGCAAAAGGGTTTGTTAAAGTCTGTCTTTAATAAGACAAAAGAAGTTATTAAAAACTGAATGTTTATTTATTTATTTACTTATTTTTTGTTAATAATCGGTCGCAACGGAGATGAAGTTTTTTAAAAGGAGCAATTATAGTTTTAAATTAATTGAGGAAAAAATGTTGGTATTAAAAAATAAATGTGATCAATTTTTTCATCGTCTTGCAAAAAAATACAAATATTAATTCAATAAGCATACCGGGGTTTACGTATAATAGAGTTTTTTTTCATTATTTTTAAAATGATATTAAATTTAAATAAAAACGGAATTTACGGAAAAATACATTTGAATTAATTGCAAAACAATTTTCTTTTTTTTTTTTTTTGTCCCATTCATTCAAATTTAATAAATATTTCACTCGCGTATTATATACATACAAAATAATTGACTATGTACGCTGTATTTAAATTCGATATAATGAAAAAAACGAAATTAAAAAATTTTTCAATACAATGCAAGTTTTCAAATGCACGGATGCGCACCGAATCCGTTACAAAGAGAGAGAGAGAGAAAGAGAGAGAGAAAAAATTATTGAAACCATCGCGCATTCATCGAACCGGCCAAAAACTTTCAGCTATCATCTAAATAGAAGCTTGCAATTTTCACAGATTCGTTTTTTCACTCGACAATTCAAGGCATTTCGGTCGTTATAAGCATTCTATCGCGAGAAAACGTTAGATAAAAGAAAAATATTAAATAAAATACCTGCATAGAAAATTAGAGAATTGATCGATATGGAAAAAGATGGAGAGATTGAACTCGCGCAGGTACAATACTCGAACGACGGCGCAACTTCTCGCAAAGAAGAAGCAATAGAAAGACAGAGAGAGCGTGGAGCGCCGCAAGAGCGAGATAGAGAGAAAGACAGAGAAAGAGAGCGGTAGTACATCTCGGCGAACATAGATGAGAAACGCACGAGAAGAGCAAAGAGCAAAGAGCTAGCAGGCAAGAGAGAGAGAGAGAGAGAGAGAGAGAGAGAGAGAAAATCAAGCAAGTCGCGCAACTAAGGTAAAGTGTATAGGTGGTGGTAGAAGCGCGATTCTCCTCAATAAAGCCAACGGCGTTGAGAGCAAGGCATTTGCGTATATAGTGCATTCCTCGTATAATTCAACTTGCTTCCCTCCCGCTCTCAGATAGAGCGAGAGAGAGCGAGAGAGAGAGAGAGAGTCTCGCAGCATAGACGCGCTTACGTGACGTCTGACGAGCTTCCGGCGTGTATAGAGAGGAGAGCCGCGCGTCGTCGTTCCCACCCAGCGCCTACCCTCGTGGCGAATAGGTCGCGAGGTAACCCCGCAGCGAACTCGGCAGGTTTATCCGCGCGCTCGTTCGCTCCCTCTCATAAAAGCACTAAATCACGTACTGGTATAACCGTGAGCCGAGCGTATGCGCTCAAATAGAGAGAGAGAGAGGGAGTGAGACAGACAGAGAAGGAGAGAGAGAAAGAGAGAGAGACAGACAGAGAAGGAGAGAGAGAAAGAGAGAGAGAAGCTCGACGCTCTGGAAATTTACTTCACCGCCGTTATTTGGCCACTCAGACCGCGCGTGCTCGCTCACTCTCTCCTCTCTCCTCTCTCTCTCTCTCTCTCTCTCTCTCTCTCGTCTGTATAACCATCTAATATACACACGCAGGAAGGTACACACGAGTTCTCGCATACTTGGTTGCATACCTGTGTGCGCAAGAACGCGCGCGCGCACGTACACAAAGCCAGAGTACAGAGAGTCACGCTGCCGAGTAAATAAGTGCGCGGCCGCGCTCGCACACGCAGTCGTATACGCACGAGTAAGAACGCGCGCGATGGTTATCGCACGCGCGCAAATCTTCCTACCCTCAACGCCGTTGGTATAATACCGCTAACTCTCCCACTCCCACTCTCTCTCTCTCTCTCTCTCTCTCTTTCTCACACACACACATATGCACACGTATGTGCAAATCGCCGCACATTTCTTTCGTACACGCGCGTGTATACGTATTGAATCATGTATATGCATGTAGAGCGAAGGACCGTAGCCGACAAATAACGGTAACGCATTGCTCGCGAGCTTACCCTCGCGCCATCCTATATGTGTGCGCGTGTATACACGGGGGAGAGTAAGGATAGACCGATTCATTCAAGTAATTGCACGCACAGCTGCCTAAGCTCGCGAACCCGGCAAATCACAACCTCCCCTAACCCCTCTCCGGTCTCCCGAGCTACCTCTTTGAACTTATGTGTAAGCGCGTGCTCGCACGTATGCACACCTGCTCTACGTGCATATGCGTGTATACAGCCGAGTATACGTATACGCTTATGCATATGGGTCTGAGTTAAGGCTACCGTCCCGGACGTTCGCACATATTCATGCAAAATATCGCGAGCATTTACATTGGTAGCTCGCAATGTATGTATGTCGGAGAGGGAGGGAGAGGGAGAGAGAGAGAGAGAGAGAAACTCGAGGGCGGGAATTAACGTCGTGATAATAGGGGATGCGAAACGCACTACAGCGCGAACTCAACGACGGTGTCAATTGCTCGACGATCCCAGATAAGATCGGCTCGAATGCAGCTTTATTCGTTTCGCTGTGATTCCATTGAGGTTTATCGTGACTCGAAAATCGTTCAAAACGTTTTATAATTATATGAAGAATTTTCTTATTTTTTTTTTATTTTTTTCATAGAATTTTATTTCTTTTTTTTTTTATTTTTTTTTATTAAAATTTTAAGTAAATAAAAATAATTCTTTAAAATTGGTAATATTTTGTGCGCGACGGATAAATCATCGTACGCGTGTTATTAAAATTTTATTGCGAACGATCATTTTTTTCAAAAAAATCAATTTTTAAATTTTGTTCGATACTTTTCACGAAACTTTCCTCGATAGTTGAGCATTTTTCCGTAATAGACATTTTATTGACGTACTTCGTACTTCAGTACTATATATCGAAATGAAAAATTTTTTTTTAATTGCTTCGATGTAATTTAAAAAATATAAGTTGAAAATTCTAATCAAATTACTGAATATTATCAATTAAGTTATTAACAAAATATTATATTTTATAAACGATATTTTATAAGCTCTGTAATTTTTTTTTTTTTGATTTTATGGACATCTGACTAAATCAATGTTTTATTACTGATTTTACCGCTCCTTTAATTTAGTGTACTCAAAAATGCAGCAAAAAGAGCTTACTTTTAAATATGTGTAATAATTTCAAGAAGCTTTTAATAATATTTCGTTGAAAATCTTTTATTAAAGCATAATCTTAATTAAAAAGCTTACACTCGTGTTCGTAGCTAAAAGCTATGTTATGAATAAATGTAAGAAAAATTTAAAAAGTATAAAATCTACATCAAGGCATATAAAAATTTATATAAAAAGTATTATTTTAAATAAATGTAACATTAGCATTAACGGCTTACGAATGTTAAATTCCAATTTGGTCACACTTTTTCTCGATAAATAAATAGCAAACTTTAATGTTTTACTCGAGAAACACATTTCAACGAACGCAAGGTTATTTTTTAATGTCCTAAAAATATCAAAAAGCTGGACATTTGCCATTTGAAGCCGTACCAAAACAAAAAAAAATTCTATTTCCAAAACGCAATAAAAAGAAAAGCGAATTCAATTTTTTAGCGTCTCCGTGATCAATCGCCAATAAACAACTTCATCCATACATTTGTCCCGAACAAAAACAAACAGCAATGTAGAGTCGACCGATGCGATAAATTGCTCAAATAGACTTTTCGTCATCCATACATGCACGCGTATATACGTGTACACACATCCACACACACACACACACACACACACACACACACACACACACACGCGCGCGCGCGCGCGCGCGTACATAGACAAAAACATAAATACTTATAAAACGTGCAGAAGGGATAACAAAGTTTCCCAGTAATACGTACACCCGCGGCTCGAGCTTTAAGACGAAAGAGGAAGCAAAAGACTCTCACGCTCGTGGCTGCGTCTTATACTTTCTGGGTAACAGCGCACGTGTTGCGGATTTTCCGACAACACGTCCTTTGTATATACGTCTTACTTCTATATATATATATATATATATATATATATATATATATGCACACACATAACAGGAGGAGATACGCGAGGAAATATGATGGATGTAAGTTGGAAAAGTGTGAATGAGTCAACGGGCGCGAACGAGCAGCCGAGCGACGTTGAATTTTCCCGAAAATAAAAAGAAAAGTTAGGAGAAGTAGGAGAAGCAATCGACCCTTAAGAATAAATAAAGTGAAGGTGAGGGAGAAAAAAAAGTCGATCGGCGGCTCTCCTTGATTTCGGAATGCGCGCCAACGCGTTCTGATCAAGTTCTTACTAACTTCGGCGAAGAATCTCGTATCTTACACCTACGCGCGCTTGGCGCGACGCGTATAGACGAAAGAGAGAAAGAGAGAGAGAGAGAAAGAAAGAAAAGAGGGAGAGAGCAAAGAAAGAAAGTTGCTCGCTCTCGTTCGGTCTTCTCTTATTTTTCGAAAGACTGAACGAGTTCTTTTCTCCCGGCAGCTAACGCCGAGTCGACTTTATTTTATGTGCGCTTCGATGTATGTATGTCTCTGTATAGAGATGTATGTTTATATGTGTGTACATAAATATAGACGCGTAGATTGCACAAAAAGAGAGAAGAAAGAATCGAATGGCACGAGAATAGGAAGTATTACGCTTGGCTGTTGTTCGACCAACTTCTACGGCTATTTTTAATTTTGGCTCTTGCGATAAAACTTTTAATTTTTTCTTTTTCTTTTATACTTTATCAACGTGATTTATTATCGACTTGTTCGTTATTTTTTCTTTCATCGTATAATTTTATAGATTTTAATAAATTATAAGATAAATTTATACGTTCTGGTACAAATGGTAAATATTCATTAATCTTGTAAAGTAAACAAGTCCCGGCTAATTTTATTGCAATATATTCAAAAAAAAAAAAAAAAAAAAAAACAAAATCATACAATTTTAAAAGTTTAAATCATTTTTTTCAACGTGGAAATGTCTTATTATAGAAATACGAAAAGTTTAAGAACAGGATTAAATTGACAGCCGAGTAACTTACTTACTAAAATCTAAAGATATTTTTAAAACGATCTACCAAGACCATGTGGAGAACTTTGAAAACGCTGCATGAAAGATATGGAAGGTCAGCAGGACTTCGGTGCAAGAAAGCAAATCGATAAAGAGAATAAGCGAGGGTTGGGAGACCTAGCTAAATAGGCTTGAGCCACGCGCAGAAAGGGAAGAAACAGAAAGAGAGAGAGAGAGAGAGAGAGAGAGAGAGCCCTGTTCGGATTTACAGAAAGTAGATCCCAACAAGAAGAATAAGTTGAAGGAGATGCCAGAAGCTGTATCTAGTTTTCCGAAAACTTGAAACGAAAGGGAAAATTTTACCCGACGAGGATTTAACACCCGCGGAAATAAGTAAACAAACGCCGGTAAATAAATTTATCTTTCGTGATTGAATTTGGATAAAATAAATAATGTTTTATTTGTATCAACGTCACTCAACGACGATTTAGAGAACAATAGATAAAATACGAATAATAACATTGATGAAAAGTCACGAGAAAAAAATGGAGAGAATTATAATTTTATAAAATGTTCTACGACGTGTAAATAAGAGTGAAGGGATAAAAGGGGTATTCGTACGTTAATGCTTCAGCTATATATATATATATATATATATATATATATATATATATATATATATATATATATATATATATATATATATATATATACACGCGAGAACGGACGAAAATACGCATGCAAATTAACAAATAAAAAGTCATGGAAACCTGACAAAATCCAAATAGCAACGCTCGTGTTAATAAAACAGAGAAGCTTGTAAAACTACTAGATTCGTTAGAAGTTATATCTTCCTTTTCGTTCTGTTACTATTATTTATGTATTTTATTATTTTTTTTTTTTTTTTCATTTTACAGAACACACGTCAAGTCATCAAAGTAACGTATCGATATTCGGTATGCACGAGAGAAATATTAGCATATTTTAATAAGTGCTCGTCTTAAACGTAATTTTTCCAATTACCGAGGATCGAAGATGTCGGATGATATTCGCATACTTCAAGAATCGTTAACTTTGCTTGAATGAAACAAAATTGATAATCGAGGTATCAATTTTTCTGTCGAAGTAAATAATATAACGTTATATTTGTGAAAAAAAATAAATAAATAAATAAATAAATAAATAGAGTTGTGTAAATAAACGTGACTAAAATAACACACTTTAGCCTTCAAAGAAGTTCCAAGCAAAAGCTGTGAAAAAAATTGTGGCGAAGATGATAGACGTAGGTTCGGTTCAAGGTTAAATCAGAGTACCCAATCTAAAAGCGAGGTGAAAAATTTTCTCCTTTTCTACGTATCTGCGTTTATTATAAGGATAACCTACCGTAACATAACAAATTTCGTATCCCTCACAAAATATTTTCCTTATATTTTTTCTGCTTTTTGCTACATCGCGCGGTAAAAACTGATCTTTAAATTGAAAGGATTTGGTTTATCGTTCCTCTTTCTCTCTCTCTCTCTCTCTCTCTCTCTCTTTCTTTTTTTTTCTCTTTTTCTTTTTGCGTGCAAAAATTAGCGTCATTTTGATACCTTCGACGCGAAGTAATTACTTTGTTGTTATTACTTTTATCGTTATTAAAATTATATAGTTAAAATATATTACCTTATTAAATTTTTCTTATTAAAAGTGTCAAATATTGAAATTATAAATTAATTAAAAATTATTTTTTCACTACATTAAACTCATTGTTTGAATAAAATATTAAATATTATTTACAAAGTCGTATAATTGTATTAAATAATTACATCAATTCGTGCTTATTATTTTTAAATGTAACGTTAATTTAAAGTAATAATAAAAACAAAAGAAAAACACTCAGAATAAATTAATATTTAAATTTTTGAAATGCGTCGTATTTCCCAGTAGTGCGATTCAACACTAGATCGATTACAATTTATAGCACAAGTTTCAATTTTATCGATTTTTAAGATAAATTCAAAATCAAAAAAAATAAAATTTTGGAATTTAAAAAAAAAAAAATTAAAATTAAATGTCGCTTAAAAATTTATGGCATTACATTTGTTAAATAATCCAAAAATTAATTGCGCAACGAGAACGAGCATATAATTAACATTTAATTAAAAATTAAAAAAAAAAACATAATAGTTGGCTGCATTTAACGTTGCTTGATGAATTATTTAAATTGTAATGCTTTTCAATTCGGTAATTGTAAAAAATTATGTTCATACTCGAATTATTTATATCCATTATTTTAAACATTCATCTCATTGAATATTAATATTCAAGTTGAAAATTTCACTCCAATATTATATCACTTCCGAATAATTAATCGCGTGCTTTAAAAAAAAAAAAAAAAAAAAAGTAAAAATATACTGAATAATTAAAAAATTTTAAATACCAGATTCTATAATATGTAAATTGCTACATAAGGGTAATTTTTCTTTCGAAAACTTGATTCCGGTAAAGGAAAAGAGAGAAAAAAAAAACACAGGAAAAAAGAAAGAAATTTAGCGTTTATATACGAACGTATAATACTGTCCTGATTAATATTTTCTTTCTCTCTTCAATTCGCTCTCTTTTTTTCGTTATCAATCTTTCAGCATGAATATTTAACTAGAGCCGGTAATGAATATTTCATTCCGAGAGTTTTAATACCGTAGGGCCGGGGACCAAGATGGCTTTGAACTTTAAATGACTCTTTTGTAAGCAAAACTGACGCAATAAGGATTAATTCGCGGAATCGAATGCCTCGACGTCGTAGTTTCTTCATTCTTAAACACATTTCACGGCTGAGCGTCTTTTTCCGCGTTTCCTTTCGCGTTTTACTTTTTCTTCATTTCTCTTCCATCCGCTCGTCCCTTTTAACTTTGCTTGTTTTTCTTTTTCTTCTTATTTTTTTTGTTTTTTTTTTTTTTTTTATTTTTATTTTTTTCTCCTTTCCTTTTTTTCACTTTACTCATTCTACTTTGGTACGCGGGTAGTTGTGATTTTCAACGGGTTTCGCGCTGAAATTATAAGCTGAAAAACTTTATTGCGGACTTTATTTCAATTGAGTCTCGCTTTGGGAATTTATGTTCCGATTATGCGCTTAGTATGTAAGGAAGAAGAGAGGAAGGATTGAAATTTTTAATATGATTCTGGCGAGTCGTTACGGCGCGGAGTTGTTTCTTTCGTAAATTGTAATTGCAAAGTTTTAGTGGGTTGCGTATACTTTTGTTTTTAAAATTTTATATACAATCGCGAACGTCTATACGTTTTATTTTTCAATTTGTAATATTTTTGTTTCGATTTATACTATTGTTAATTCTTGTAGTCAACGGGTAAACAATTTAATTATTTATTTTTTTTTTTTTTTCATCGACGTTTACTCTACCATTGTGCAATAAAAACTGCTTACCTTTCGAAAACTTTTGACCTAAAAAAAAAAGTTTATGAGTTCTCTTAAATAAAAAAAAAAAAAAAAAAAAAAAAAAAAAAAAAAAAAAAAAAAAATAAAAGAGAGCTAGTCGACCACTTGACTTTCGACTAGTTTCTTTATACGACTCATAAAAGTGCGATGTAAAATAAATGCATCGAAATAAAATACGAGAATTTAAAGATGTCTGCTGTATTTTGAACAATTTTTAGAACTAAAATATCAAAAAATCAGTATAATTTATAATAATCACAAATTTATTCGCATCAACTTGCACTGACTCAATTTACCTAAGTGCATAATCAGTACCTACATGTCGATCACTTTTGCAGCTTCTCAACTAATAAAGGAGCTTTTACACGGATGTACCGACATACTATTTCGACTGACAAGAGATACCAAGACGATTATGCACTTAACTGTGAATGTAGCTTCGTTAATATACCGCTTCAGCAGAAATCTGCTCATTTCCTTATCTGTTACATGAATGAAATTATGAAAAAAGAAGCCGAAAAATTACTCCTGTCTTCTTTAAATTTAGTTTATTAAATAAATAATATTTTTATATTAATTTATTAACTTCGTTAATCGAACAACAACTGTGAGAGAATAAATTAGAATAGTGGAATAAGAAAGAAGTACGTTTGCAGTATCGATATCCGGTTATTCGACCATTTAGAATCTTTCGCATTGCTTAAACGATAACGCTAATCTCAACCATGGTTTCCCCGATTAACTAAAAGTAAAAAAAAAAAAAAAAAAAAAAAAAAAAATAAAAAAAAAAATAAAAATTAAATCCCTCTCGTTACGGTCACTTTCGGCTAGCGAGCAAAGTTTTTTCAAGCTCGAACACCTCCGCTTAATTTTCTTACCGAGTGTTCCTTCTTTCACGCATTCCCCATCACTCTCTATTTCGCTTTACCACTATCTTTTTTTACCGTAACGTGCATCTTCGCCTCACCTTCGTCTCCCACTTTGCGCCGACACCTGTAACATCTCGGAACGTTTTACGATACGCGATAACTTAATAGCTCGAGAGGAGAAGAGCTTGTCACGGGATAATTATCTTGTAACAAAGTGCATGTGTTAATTGTTCTTGCTTCTTATAGCTTTGTTATACCGTACTATAGTAAACTTAAATCATTATATTTTGTAAATGTTTATTTAAAATGATTTTTATTGTTTTTTATTTATTATATTATAATTCAATAATAATTATTTTTACATACGTTAACTTTATTAGTTGTTGTTAAATATATATATATATATATATTTTTTTTTTTATTAAACGCATTGTTTTAACTTTTTACGAATAAAATAATTCTCCAAGAAATGATCTATTTACGTATTTGTTTAAAAAAATATAACAATAATAAAAAAAGTAGAAGAAAATTTTTTCTCTCAATAAATTCAATGCTCAACGAAAGAAATGAAACACACCGCAGACAATAACGCATCTGCGTGGAATTCGCGCTCAAGTCACGAGTACGCTTATCGCTTAAAATAACAGTTTGTATAAGAAAAGCGATAAAGAGTATTCACGAGGTAATAATAAATCATAGCGATAATAAAGGCACAAATCAGCATCGTGGAATAAAGGAAGCAAAAGCTAGCTTGATTAACTCTAAATAAAATCGGCAGTGCCTCGCAATTCTAATTAATAACGATATTTGTATCGAAGCTCTTTTCCTTTCGAGCAAGAGAGAGGGAAATAAAGAGAAAGAGAGATTGGGGCGTTAGAATCGTGTCGGCATTGAAAGCACCGTCGAAACTTCTCGAATACGTGTACGAACACGTTTGCGCACACACACTCAACTCGAGAGCGCATTACTCGTTTGCGCTCGGAGAATTATATTCAACAGTCAATCTTTGCCAAAAGCCTCGTGTTTCCCCACACACGTTCTCACTCCCTTTCTCTCTCTCTCTCTCTTTCTCTCTCTCTCTCTCATACTCTTGCAACTAGAAGTTTTGTTTGCGGTTTCGGGCTCTTGTAAACGTAAGAGATAGATAGAGAGGGAGAGAGAGAAAGAGAGAGAGAGAGAGAGAGAGAATGAAACTCACGATGATTGGAGAAACTTACGCCGGATTTAATCACCGAGCGCGATAGTTGTTTCGATTTTCTCTTACGAGCCGAACTATACCGAGCTCTTCTGTGTTTATACATTGCTACGTACATACAAGGAGTCTATATATAAGGAATAGTTTAGAAAATCTTTAAACCGATATTATCGGTTAGTTATTAGCGCTTAGAGAGAGAGAGAGAGAGAGAGAGAGAGAGAGAGAGAGAGAAAGACAAAACAACGTCTTGGCGTCGGGAGCAGTGGCGACTCGGTCGGCGAAGAATTTCGATTTGCAGGCCGCGCTTTGGCCGCTCCTACTGTTGTTCTTGTTGTTCTAGAGCACAAGTAGTACAAGTCCCAATTTTGTCGGACAAGTATACATGTACCACGCGGTAGTTAAAAAGCGCACGCGGTATTCGGGGCCTTGAGAACAAATTGGACCTTGCGATAAAATGAAAGACTCGAGAGAAGTTTTAAACGATTAAGTATTCGCAGTGAATTTATTGGCAATTTATTAAGGTAAAATTTAATAAATAATTCTTACCTGTTTTAAAATTATCGATTAGGTATATACTCGTAAAATTAAATTTCAATTAAAGATTCTTACCGTTATTTTAAAAAATTGAGTCTTTGCATACATATATATATATATATATATATATATATATATATATATATATATTTTGCAATATTGGAAAATCAAAGCATTACTCATTAAAAGTTCTGGATGCTTATTTTAGTTTGAAATAAAAGCATTAAATTTTTTCTTTTTCGTCTTTTCTTAACTTGGCGACTGTTAGTTCTTATTTGATATTTTCTTGAAAAACAAAAAAAAATTAGAAGTATTTTTCCGAATGAAAAAATTGTCTTGGCTATAATAAAAAAAATTTATGTATGTATGATATGCTACGAAACAACAAAATTATGTAATGTTTCTTCACGTATATCATTAATTTTTAAAATGTATAGTTGAAATAATTAATCAACATACAAATAAATAGGTATTTTAACAAACACTCGTAATGCCATATAAGTACTAAAAATTTTTATTCGAGCTAGTAATTTAACTACCGAGTTTTATCATCCCCGTAAAGTAAACCTGCATGTTTTTAGGAAGAGGAGGCGGAGGATTTAAAAAAAAATTTATTACCGCGTTGAATATTCGTGTAGGTTGCACCCCAAAAAAAAAAAAAAAAAAAATTTTTTTCCGAAGGTTTACTCCACTTTCAAATATCTCCGAATTTCGTTCCCAATACTTCACGTCATAAATCCATGCGGCTGGATTGAAAAATTCATGGGCTTAAAACTCATTCGAGAGAGATTATATCATCGTGAAATCTTCTTTTATTCAACGCATTTTCTGTTCAATTATTGAACAGCCGCATTCCCCGTTCAATAACAATTTCGGTAACCGCATTCATTATAACGGATGACAATTTTTCGCGGCATAACCAAAACGAAATTTACATTACAATCGGTTCCTAATTATTCATATTTTACTGAAATTTTCTTTAAACTCAGTGACTTCTGTTATCTCTAACTTGAGACTTAAAAAAGCAATGAATGGATCGTTTAGTACTGCAATATTTTTATTTAAAGTTTTACTTGCCCTTTAATTTTAATTTTTTATATAAAAGAAAATAAAAAATATTATATTAAACATAATATTAAATTAAACATAAATTTTTTTATTCGTTTTACGTAATTTACTGAAAACGTTATATATCAATGTTCGTGTACCTCATATATCAGTTTTCATCAGATCATTTCCGCAGCAGCATACATAAATGCATTTATATGCAAACTACTCATAACTTGATATATCGGTTTTACCATGTATCTATATGTAATTGATAAAATTTTTTTTTTTTATTTTAAGCGAAATTTTACAGCGTTAATATGAAACTTTAAGACATAATAATGATACTACTCTAGATGGCTTTAATTAAAAATTAACCAATAGTTTGCGTACTTAAATATTTATATGCACATACATTTAAAAGTTCTCCCAGCGATTCTATAATCAAACATTACGATCATAAAGAAAATTTTTTATTTTTAGCCAATGTAAAAAAAAAAAAAAAAAAAAAAAAAAAAGACCAAAAACATAAATATCTTTTTACGCGAAACGGTTTTGTAAATATTTTTTTTAATATAATCAACGAAATTAAAATTTATCCCGAAATAAACGTAAATATTAAAAAAATTCTTATCAAAATAAAATATTTACTTTTGAAATAATTTTGAAATAATACAATTTAATAGATTCAAAATAAATTACCCATAAGGTAAACTTTAATATAAAACGCATGTGAAAATTAGAGGCTCTAAAATTTTAATCATCCCATTTCACATAATGTGCTCCAGATGTGTGAGAGAAAATTTAATACACACAGCCCCCCCCCATCCTCATCCTATACACACGTACACATACACACACACACACATCCTCTAATAACATTCAGCTTTCCAATTTCAATACATTGGCAGAAAATTAAAAGCGCACGCCGTCTTTACGATTCTCCAAAAAATTCCAACAATTGTAATTCAATATATAGATAGTCATAACCGTTCCAAACAAAAATTCAAGCCGGTTTTTTTATTCAAGTTATACTGCGTTCGCCACGGAATCAACTAAACGCCATAAAATACGTATACGCGTGGGTGGCGTTTCGCTATCGCAATGTCTCCCATAATTGTTATCAATACTTTTCTTTTTTTTTTTTTTTTCTGCGTTCGCGCACAAAACAAAATTCTCTTGCAAAAGGTGTATTGAGACGTAATGAAATAAAGGAATGGTAATGAAAAAAAGAAAAAAAAAAAAAAAAAAAGGAAATTAAAACGTTTTGGATAAATCTCTTTTAACGATCGTTTGTGATACGAACATTATCATGATTTTTTTTTTTTTTTTTTTTTTTTTTTTTGAACAAATAATTCGTATGAGTAATAGCCGAATAAACTTTCCTTTTCGATATTCATTTATAAACTTCAACGGTTTCCGTTCACCCCACTTCAATTTTGAATATATACTTCAGGGAGAAAAAAAAAAAATTTGTAAAATGAAATTGGACTGCGCGCGCTCTCTATTAATGTGCGAAACAAATAGAAACGACTTTTTCAGCGAAAACGCCTAAATCAACATTCACATTTTACGCTCCCGCGAGTCCTTCGTCAAAATTTCATTTGTCATCGCAAAATAAAGAGAGAGAGAAAGAGAGAGAGAGAGAAAGAGAGAGATAAATAAAAAAAAAATAATAATAAAACAAAAAAAAATAAACTACCTGTAAAATGAAACTGTATTAACGTCCCGCACTTCTACCCTCCCTCTTACTTGTCGATCGATCGATTGAATAAAAATGTGCGCGGGGATTTTTATTATTAGTTCCACCGAGTTCAAAGAGAGTAAAAATATAAAAACGTATATAACGAATGAAAAAAAAATAATATGAAAAGAGAGAGAGAGAGAGAGAGAGAGAGAAAAGAGAAGCACTGGTGGGACTCGTTAAATCTTCTTCATTCCGGTACAAGCAATCGCGAGCATATAAAACCCAGAGACTAAATTATTTTCCCTGCTCATCCAGGCTCGATCCTCCCACCTCAATTCGCTCGGATAAAACGAAACAAGAGTCAAACAGTAATAAACATACCTCTCGCGCGCAGTTTGAAAGGCGGAGAGAAGAAGAGAAGCGGAGCTGCAATCATCATCCTCTTCTGGACGGAAGCCTCTCGCCAGAGAAAATTCTACGAAAATCCACCTTCGACTCGTCGTTTCCCATGTCTCTCACTCTCTCTCTCTCTCTCTCTCTCTCTCTCTCTCTCTCTTTCCCTCTACACATGTATTTACACACGTATAAGTGTACATAAATGCATACACAGACATAAATGCATGCGCGACCGATAGAAATAGATAAACTACGGTTGAAATAGCGAAGGATAGGTTTGATAAAGAGAGAAGAAAGAGAGAGGAAAAAAGAGAGAGAAAAGTAAATAGATGGACAGTCATAAAGAGGTAAGTAGATGAAGAAAAAAATATATGCGTGCCTGTGTTTGGATATGTGAAGGAGAACGAAATGTGAACGAAGGACGGAAATGTGATAGATATACAGAGAAATAGAAGAAGATGAGAAGGATCGGGACATGATTATGTGGGCGACCTGGATGAAAATTGGGATGCGAGATTTTAAAAGGCATAAATGGCAAAATTTTCGATCACCCGTCGTTCTTTCTGTCTCCCATCGACTGCTTTATCTTCTTTTCTTTTTTTTTTCCTTTTCAATGCGTATACAGAAAATACGAGAGAAAAATGGATATGGAATAAACGATAAAGTGAATAGTATCTGCAATGGAATGACATAGCTTTATACATTCTAAATCAACGGTATAAACTTTGCGCTTTCTTATCTTAATTATGAGTAAATATAGTGAAAAAAATATTTTAACAATATTTACAGGCGGAAAAATTACGTGAACTCTTTTCATTAAGCTATTAAAAAAAAAATAAAGAAAATTTCATACCAAATTTTATCTAAGATTGAAGTATTTAACAAATGCACTTCAATATACAATAATGTTAATTTCAAAAATATTGTATCTCCTATTATTTCAAAACATTAAACTGTCGAAAACAGAAATATCTTAACATTTATAATACTTTAAAATATTATCTTTTTATGTTTTCGTTATAAAGTTAATAAAGTTTTATAATAAATAGCAAACAATAACTATATCGTTAGAATAAGACGATGTCAGTGTAATATAACCAGACGACGTCTTATCTCCAAGACAAAAGTAAATTTCTTTACCAAGAATAAACCGAATTTATTATGGTCTAAAGAGTTGCATTATAAAAAATGAAGTGTAAAATTTCTTTGTAAAATTAAAATAAATATACCTTGTATATATTTTCCTTTTTTTCTCGAAAAGATTTCCTTTCCTGCATTTTAATAAATCTTCATATACTTATTTAAATTCTTATGACTTTAAATATATATGAGTTACTAATAACTTATGCTTTACGGAATTTGTTCAAATTTGATTGAAATGACTTTTAATAGGAAACAGATTTTTGTTACCTAATTTTAACCGATAAATAATATTTTATTAAAACTGGCTTTAAAGTTAATTTAAGTTTTGTTATAATTATTAATTAATTTTAAATACTTGTTAGCTTATAGATAATGAATTTTCGAAACAACTTAAAATAATTAAATACTTCATAAAAATTATTTGCATATAAATTGCGTAAGTATCTTTATTCGGAAAAAAATTTTTTTTTTTTTTTTTATACGTTACATTCACGTAAATTTTAGATATTTCTCGTGCAATTTAAGATACGGCAAATGAACTGTATAATACTTTTATAAAAGTTCTTACTCGTGCTTTCACAGGCACTAATTGTAAAGAAGCTCTGAAGATGAAGTAGGGTGTAATTAAAATTAATAAAATCAACGTAGAGTGTAATTTTAACTAAAATAAAATGCTTCTATTCATAACAATTTTCTTGAAAAATATCATAATTAACGATAAAAAAAATTTTTGATTTCGTTTAAATTATCTTATACCTCTTGTAAAATAAATTAAAAAAAGAAAAGTAAGTGATTTTTTTTCTTTTTTTTTTTTCAATTTTATTTTTGAGGCACGTAATTGAATAATGGATGAAACGAAAAAAAAAAAAATTGCTTAGCACTATGCAAATTGTAAAAATGCTTCAGAAAGTTATTATTTCAAATTCATCATTATTCTTCCTTACAAAAATTTATGTAAGTCGAATATTGATCCATATTCAAATATTAGGCGAGTTCATTTGCATTTTAAAGCTGAAACTAAGGTAGCGCTTACGATGCATTTTAGAAAACATTATCATAAATCTGAATAGATAAACCACAATACCATCCCCGCGAACTGCAAACAAGCGAAGTCTCGACGCAAAAATTAAAAAAAAAAAAAAAAATTAACCCCTACTAGACGGGGAGCGAGAGTCAACACTCCGCAACTTTAAGTAGTTTATGTGTGCAAGAGGTAACGAAAAAAAAAAAAAAACAAAAAAAAAAAAAATAAATAAAAGAAAGAAAGATGGTAGAGAGAGAAAAACGAGAAGGACAAAACAGATACATTAACAAAAAAGGAATAAAAGAGAAATACGCGTATGAATAGATGGCGATAAAGGGGAAGGCGAAATCCGTACATACGAAAGGAAAAAATGGTGAAAATAAAGAAAGTTGGATAAAATAGTGCGAGAGGAAGGAAACGTAGTACAAAAAACGTAGAATAAGAAATATGGAGGGAAGAAAAAGCGATCGCATAGAGATACGGCTCGAATGCGATACCAGGCGAAAATTGCACGTACAAAGGCTGAAAACGAGGCAACGAAGAAAGAAAAACATAGAAAAGGAAAAGAGAATAAATAAATGAAAAGAACAACGAAAACGCGAATGCGCTCACACCTGCATGAATTGCAGAAGGAAATGTGGAAAGAGAGACGGCAAAAGATAGATAGAGAGAAAGAAGGATTAATGCATGGATCGGAAAAAGGAATAAAACGACAAGGAGAATATCCGGAATAGTGAATTTCGTAGATCTCCAAGCTTTAAACTTGGGGGGGGGAGGGGAGGGGAAGAAAAAGTGGCGTGTAGATCCTCGAAGAAATGTACGCGCGTCGTCTACTTGCGAAACTAACTGAATAGATGGATAGATAAAAAAAAGAACAGAAAAAAGAGAGTGCGAGAGAGAAAGAGAGAGAGAGAGAGAGAGAGAGAGAGAGAGAGGGAGAGTTGAACCACGCTGCATATTACGCACATAGTGTAAAGTTTATACGGTGCGTGGATTGTTCAAACTGCACGCATCGAATACGGAGAAAGATAGGATGGAAAGCTATAGCGTTCCTTATCCCATAGATCGTACAATACATGCACATGCACGGATGTACACCACACGTGATCAGAGAAATCGAAACCCAGAGCAGATGAACTAGCGGTAGCCGAGAGAAATCGAGTGAGAGGCCCCGAGAGTCGTCGTCGTCGTCGTCGTCGTTGTCTCTCTCCTCTTTCTCCCTCTCTTTCTCTCTTGGACACACTTGCTGTATATGTATAAGGAAGCGAGAGAAATGGAGAGAGGGAGAGAGTAGAGTAGAATCGCAGAGAAGCCAGTGGGACATTATACGGGCTGACGTGTGAGTGTATACATATACATATACCAAATGCGTGCATATGTATGTGTCAGGTGGTCTCTACTCTTGGTCTCCGCATCTCTCTCTAGCTTACTCACTCTGTAGCACTCCGTTTCCCAATGGGGGATGAGGGACACATGGGGGTCGGCCTCATTTTATGCAAATCGCACGGAAACGCCTGTTAGGTGTCCAGTCCTGTATGCGGAGGGTGCGAGTGAGAGAGAGAGAGAGAGAGAGAGGCAAGCCATACATACCTACGCGTGCGAGTCCGATGAAAATTCATGCTTCGCTCACCACCAATTCTCTACCCACTCTCTCGCTCTTGCTCTCTCTCTCGCTTTCTCTTGGCCTACACTTCCTTGTTTCTACGTCTCTCGATCTCGATCTAGCTCTCATTCCCTTTTCTCTCTCTCTCTCTCTCTCGTCTACTTCATTCCCTTTTCTCGCGGCCTACACGATACGCACGTGCATTTGTCGTCGATCGACCAACGTGTGTGCCTCGCTTGTCTCGTTCTTTTACCAACCCTCTCCCAACTATACACTCGGAGCTTTTTCTTTCTTTTCCTTTATTCCTTTTGCTGCCTGTCAGATACATCGGTGAGCGTATGGTGGAAAAGAAACGGAAAGAAAAATAAAGCATCGAAACAAAACGAACATCCGAATAATGGGAATTTCTATTTCTTTCTCTATTTTTTATTCTTCTTTTTATTTTCCTTCGCCTTCGCCTACTTTTTCTATTTTACTCGTCGTACCTCAGCGTTGCGTGTACACCTGCGAATGAATATTTATGCCGTGTAACGATGTCGATATCGTGTAATAAAGATCACACAATGGCGATGATGATGATGATTATGGTGATGGTGTTGGTAATGACGATGACGATTGTGTTGAAAACTTTTTTCGTACGCCTAATGTATCAAAAAGTTATCTTATAAATAAACAGAATTGCATTCATTAAATACAAAAACAAAATTATATATTATTATTATATAAAACGTTAGATATTATAGATAACGTTATAGATAACATATTATAGAAAACGTTATATAGTATATAACGTTTCAATTCATCTATCTCTTGACATTACGTATAAGTCTGAAAAATCATGACTTTAGTTAAAGTTAATTGAAATTAACTCGAAATTAGAATTTTAATGTGCGCGTATAACCATTGTTTTGCTAAATGTGAACTTCATAACACATTACGAACTGAACCGGCGTTGCAGAATACCGGCAAACTAGGTCGACGTAATGTTATGTTAATATTTCTCGAAAAATTAATTGTTAAATGCACAGAAAGCTTGTTTGGTAATTCTTCTACGTCGCGTTCATTTATATATCATTTTCCATCGATGGATATTACCATCGGTAAAATTTTTCGTATTTGTTCGCGTGCATTCCTCATACTTTACGGTTTCTTCGATTTTTCTTATTTATTCGAGGATAGATTTGTGTCCTGCGATAAACGGAATGTATTCTCTACCGTTTCTATTCGTTGAATATTGTTGTTTGTAATAAATCGTCCTTTTGTTACTTGTTCGGTTAAAAATCAGTTTATCACGTATTGTTATAAATTTTCATTTAAATTTCTTTCTTTTTTTTATAATTTCAGTTTAAAATAATATTCAAAATGTAAAATTGCAAATATTTTTTATAAACAATATTTCAACTCAATTATAATTCGATAAATATTTTTCCTTTTTGTTTTTAAAATTAATTATTAAAAAATGTATACACAACACAACAATTTTTTGTTCCTTTGTTTTGTTATTGAAATTTATGAAATACAAATTAATATTATTTTCTATAATTTATACATATTGGAAAAAATTATTCGTAAATTTTCATTGTCGAAAAATTCTAAAATAATGCTAACATTTTAAATTCATTTAAATATATTTAAATACATAATGTAAACATTTTAAATAATCTTTTCAAAAAAACTGATTCAACTTACAAATAAATAAAAAAATATAAATGTATAATCTTTGAAAATCAATGAGCGTAATATAACAACATAAATAACACGTGCAGTTGTAGCTTATTTCTTTGATAATACTTACGAAATTCCATTTTCAAAAGTTAAATAAAGTAGATAAAACTCTAAAACGCACGAGGTCACAACCGTTTTCGCATAAATTTTGATGTTTAAGCGTAAAATGTGACTACTCCAGCGAAATAATAATAATTGAATTTTAAAGCCTGGAAAGACGCATTACTTACGTGAAACAAGAGTGTGTGAGAGAATAAGAGAGAAAGAGAGAGAGAGAGAGATAGAGAGAGAGAGAGAAGACGAGAGAACAAGAGACACCTGTACTGTTTGCAATGCTCTTAGACCATGAGAGGTACTCAAACTATATATGATTCCGCAAGAGCCACTAAAGCTCTACGAAGTGGCATCATAGCTATACGAAAAAATAATTTCGACTGGTTCTCTTGTACTATATAGAATAGCCTGTCTTATTTTTTTATTTTCGCGTGTTTATCGCACAAGATTCCAGCATTATGAAATAGAAAAATAAAAGGTAACGAGTTAACATAACAAGTGGTGGAGGTGGTTTGTATCGATCGATTAAAACGCGCAACAATCGCAATCGAGATATTTGCTTTGTTCATATAAACCGCAAACGATCGTTTAATTATTATTTTTGTAATTTTTATAAAATTAAAAACAATATATGAATATGTAAATTTATTATTAATATTATAAGTATATATACTTTTTCTTAATTTAATTTTGATATATCTTTTAATTTGTTAAAGTTGAATTCGCCATAATCGGAAATTCGACAATGTATGTCCCATTATTTATTGGGAATAAAGCCACAAGAAATAAAACATTCGATCGCCAACAATTCGTCGAGCAACTACCTTTAAGACCTAATGAATAAACAATTTGCATGATAATGCAAATGTTATAAAATTTTTAATTTCCATATGCAAAAACGGATTAAGCGGGTTTCAATTTTAAAAGGAATCTCGCGATTAATAAAAGAAATAAAAAGAAGGAGGGGCGGTAGGGAGAACAATAAAAAAAAAAAAGAAAATTAAAATAATAATAATAATAATAATAATGAGAAAAAAAGATATTAAAGAGAATAAAAAAAAAAAAGAAATGAATAAATAAAAGGAAGAAGAAAAAAAAAATTTAACCCGCGCACAATAACATTAATCGCAAGATATTCACGTTTGATCGACGTTGAACGGCTGTCGATTTAGCTTGCCCCCGAGAAGCGTGCGAAATACAGGCGTTATTTCGATCAACAGATTTTCCACCGAATATCCGATTGAAAACGAGAGAAAGAGAGAGAGAGAGATAGAGAAACAGAGAGAGAAAGAGAGAGAAAGAGAGAGAAAGAGAGAGGGGAGGGAGTGAGAGAGGGAGAAATATACATATATGTATGCGGAGTCGATATCGATGGGCGGAATATACGGGAAAGGTATTTTTTCATCTACTTGTGCGAAGGTAGGGGAATAGATCGGTCGAACGAGTGAAACATACGTACATATATATATATATATATATATATATATATATATATATATTCTACATATATACGCACGTTATCGTTATTTGCAATTCCTAGCCGGTTAATGTGTATTGTCGCCTCTGAAATTGGATGGAATTGATTTTATCGAATTCTCTTCTCCCTGTCCCATTCTACCATCCCACATCTCCTGAGTTGCCGCTCTCTCTCTCTCTCTCTATCTATCTCTCTCTCACTCACTCACTCACTCTCTTGGGCGTCGTAGTCGTCTTACCGCACTGTCTCACTTGCATTGCAGATGTTCCGTACTATTCCTAAGATTTAGTCCCCCATCGCTCGAATTACGATACGGTGGCAGAGACGGTGGCGATGGTGGTGGCTTTCAAGATATTCCCCTTTTACGTTATTTGCAGGTGCTTACTTATATACGTTTTAGGCTTTCCTTGATTTATTTCGTTACTGAATTTTCATTTACTTAACTTATTTATTCATTGATTCGTGGGACAAACTTTTTTTTTTTCTTTTTTTTTTCAAGATAATAATAAGATTTTGATAAGTGCTTATACATGGGAGAAAACTCGGAGAAATCGTGAAAATTATTGAAGTGATAAAAATTAAGGTAATTGTAAAAGTAATAATAATTAGGATAATCGAGCGGAATATTGAGAATAATAAATGTGATGGAAATTTTAAAGATAATGAGAATTATGAAAACTATAAATCTTATGAAAAAATTAAAGTGATAAGGATATTCTAGTTTTAAAACGATTATTAATTAAAAATTTGTTCAAACTAGAAGATAATTTTACAGAATACCAGCATACTCCGTCACGATTTCGCCCGTGTTTTGAATACATGAAATTCGGAATTTAAAAATGTCGATTGTTTAACATACTTCAACCAACTAAAAATGTAAATAACAATGCAATTAAATCCAATGAACTAAATCTTACGTATTTATAATATATTGTATCATCATTAAGCTTGATAATTGTGTGTAGTTTCAAAAACAATGCAATATGATTAGAGAAATGAAAAAAAAGTACTAAAAGCGAGTAACCCTCTCTTATACGCGATAAATTTGTTAAAATAATGCGTCACGTGTTATTTTATTTCTTTAAAAGAGTACATTTACAAAGTGTCGTTATCGTAACTTTAAAAAAAAAAAAAATTTTCTTTATACTAACTTTATAGCCAAATTTTTACCCCTTTTAAGGATGAAATTTAAAAAAATCCCTCCTTAATGCATCCTTAAAGTACTTGATGAATATTTTCTCCAAATTTAAAATGTATAAATTCACCGGTTTAGTATATGATATTGTCAGGCTGTCAGTCAGCCGCGGTATCGTTTTACAAGTATTGAATTAAGACGAATAAAAAAATTGTTTTCATGTCAATCAAATTTTATATTTTCTTGTATAACAATCGTCGATTATAACTATTACTTAATGAAATTAAAATCAATAATTCTGCCAATATCAATTCATACGTATATTTTGCTAAGTAAAATATAAATATTTACAATTTTTTAAAATTTTTTTATTACGATAACTTTATATTTCTAATATCGGATTTCTTTCTTTTATCGATTATCTTTTATTAAAATTGTTTTTTAAAACTTGAAAGGTTTATTTTAATTTTATATGATTAATTTATGTTTTTCTTATTACTTTTACATAAAACGTACAACTATAAAATAAATAATTGATAATGAAAAAATTACCCGTGAAATCGCCTTTTTACATGTAAAATCGAAATGAATTGATTAAAAAAAACAGGAAAACCATTTTCTAAATTTATTACCATCTTATTCATTGTTACAATCGATTAAAAACAATGACAAAAGAATGTCAAGTTGAATAATTGATTTAAGATCAATTTTTTTTTTCTGTACATTGTATTTTATATCACTTCATATCGACATAGTATACAATACATCGATAATGTCTTTAATACCAAGCAAAATTATTATTCACATGAAGAAAATTTATGTTTATTATAAATGTTTTATCACGACAACGTCAGCAAAGCGAAACGCGTCATTATTCTTACACGCCAATCATACAAATATTCTTTGTCTTTTTCTCTCTTTTTCATAAATTCTGAAAAAAAAAAAAAAAAAAAAAAAAATCGTTTATTTTTATTTTTTTTCGCTTCCAGCTTCGTTTTATTATCCATTAGAGTCGAGAAAATTTCGCTCGCTCGACGTTGAATTATACAGTTTCGTCGAGTATGTCGCACTTTCGTTCTTTATATATATTTTCTCTCTCTCTCTCTCTCGCGCGCGCTCTCTTTATTTTTCCTGAGCTTGAAAGAATATTTAATTAAGACGGAGCGTGCGAGCGAAATCAAATTGAATTATTATGCCGCGGTGGGGATGCGTGTATATGCAAAACAGTGTACGAGAATTGAAAAGAAAAGTCGTGGAAATTTACTTTTGGATAAGGATGAAGAATTCGTATACGAAAAAAATATATATATATACATATAGATGTAGATACAGACGAAATTAGCGATAAATTTTATTTTCGTCACATGTATCATACGACTTTGTTACTTTTATTTTTATTTTCTTTTGTACGATATTTATTAAGCTTCGCTTCGTTTTCTTGATTTCGTTCATCGGTTCATTCAACCTTTTCTCATTCGCGTATAAATACAGAAAATAAAAATTTTCTCGTTACTGTTCTTTGTTTTTTCTTTTGTTTTTTAACCGGAATAATTAACAAAGGCGAAATACATTCTCTTGGACGTGAAATAATCGTCGAAATGTCTGTAGAAACGAATTCAATTCGTACAGTGTGTTTCATTTGCGATAGTAAATAAACATAATGTGCTCTAAATTTTTCGATTGTTTCTCCTTATCATTATAATTTCAGGACTCGTCATTATTTGATAATGTTGCGATAAAAATACGCAAAAAAATATCCGATGAAATAAAGGAAATAACTGCTAATCATTAGTTTATCATCGTCGTTATAAAAGCCGTGCAAAATTACAGCCTTGTTATTATTTTCTAAAAATATAAATGTTATAAGTATAAATTTACATAAAATATAAATTTTCTAAATCTATTAAAATCCTCGCTGACTCCTTATTGAAGTATTTCCTAATAATATTAGTTTATAATTTATTAAAAATTATTTTTCAACATAGGGTTTATTATTTAAATTGTTCTAATAAAAATTTTATACGACTTTTAATAATTTTTTCATTCAGTATGATAAATCTAATAAATTTTAATTTATAAAACAAGTTTGTTTTATATAACTGGTAAATATAAATTATAGCTGACCGAAATGTTAACATACTTTAATCAAACAAATATTATTTGTTATTGATAATCTTTTTGACTCTTGCCGTTTATTAATTTACATTCGTTATTCAATCAATCGATTAAAAGTAAATTAAATTATTTTTCAAAATTGTTTCAAGTTAAAATTTTATAAGTATAAATAACGAGCTTTCTTTTAAAAATTTAACAAAATTTTAGAAAAATAAGGCTTAAAAAAAGTAGCGGAAAAAATTAGCCAAATTTAAGTGTCTTGCGCCTTCAACAATGTCGAATCGTACAATAAATCGCTCAAGAGGCAAAATAAACGGACAATCCGTGAACAATTCTTTATAACCCGTGACGTTCCCTCATCCGAAGTCGTTTTGAAGAGACCGTAATAATAATTACGTCGACGTAACTTTGAGCAGCTCGGGTCGTTGCACTGCTTATAGTCACCGCTCCATTAGTGACCTTCTTTTTAAGGCCAACGTTTACGTACTCCTTTTCATCCTCTCTCTCTCTCTCTCTCTCTTCCTTTTGCCTCTATATCGCGTATGCGTTTGCACAGAGTTGGTGAATGAACGCTTATAAATTGTGCTCTTCTGCCGCCAAAGAAAGAGAGAGAAAAAGGGAGAGAGAAAGAGAGAGAGAGGATGAAGAGAACGGAAGCGTAAACGCGTAAATAACGAAATACACATCCGCAAAAAAAGGATAACCGAGAAGGGACAGGACGGGTATATAGTCGCTTGCGAAAATTACGTCGCCACTTATGGTGATTAAGATGTAGAAGTAAATTTCGAAAATTTATTGCGATGGCTCGACCGCGCCAGGCGTTTATTAAAAATACCGGCGGCACCGCCGCTCGCGTTAAGTGTGTCTCCGCTCTGCGCTTTTTCTCTTTCTTTATTTTATTTTTTTTTTCGTTTCTTTTTTTCTTTTATTATTATTTACTTTTATTTTTTACTTTTTTCATTAAAACGAACTCGTCAAAACTCACTCGAGCTTTATATATCGATCGTCATTTAATCTGGGAATAAATTGGCCGAGAGAAGGTTGAGTTTAGACGGTTTGGAGGTTAACATTTTTCGAATCTACTTCAACATTTTAATTTACGTTCTTTCATTTTTATCCTATACCGTACGTACGCTGATATGAAGTTAACTAGATTCAGTTATTTGCTTTATACTAGAAATTCAGCTCGAATTTTAAAATTCAAAATTGAAGAAATCTCATCAATTTTTTTTTTTTTTTCGCGTAATGGATTAAAAAAATTTTCAATACGAAAAAGTTTACTATACTACGAAAAAATTTCCAATACTACTTTTATATTTCAATTTAAAAATTAAGTTACATCGCTTAAAAATAATCGATGATAAAATTTAAATAAATTTTTTTAATAACAAAAAGTTGAAAAAAAAAAAAAAGTCGAAGAATGGAATTTATATTATCCAATACATTAAACGCAACAATTTTAAAAACTTCATTTGTAGAAATATTTTTTATTTATCATTTTGTTCTTTTGATTATATTCAAATTTTGTATACATAATCGATTATTTCAACAACAACAACAAAATATTATAAAACAAAAATTTAACTGCAAAATAAGTTTATTTATTACTTTCTTTACTATATCGATCAATCAATACTTATATCGTAAACAAAAATAAAATTAAAAAAAAAAAACGAAATTTCGAATCAGCGTTCTTTTTTTCATCATTTTAAGCTTCTTATATAATTTTGTATAACATCTGTATTATCGAAAAATCGAACAATATATACGTTTAAGCAACCGACTGTGCTTGGCACCTTAACCCACGCCCCTGCAAAAGCTGGCCTCGTATATCTCGCGCGCAAACACACGCGGACAACTTTACACCTATACATACATGTTCAAATTTATGTTAATATAAATATCTTCATTGTCATACTTTTTATATACGCGAGATAACAAAAATAAGACAAAGATATTAAAATCAAGCATCCAAAGTATTTTCAATGGTCCGTTTTAGTGCTTCTTCCTTATTATTTACAAAATTTCACGAATACTTTCGCCAATTTTAATATACATATATATATGCAAGTGCGTGCTTTAATCGAGAAATTTCATTCAACGAAAGTATTCGCTCGCTCGCGTTTATACAATGTTTATCTAAAGCACGCGCGCGAATACCTTATATCGAATATGTATACGGTACGTCGAGCCGAGTGTTTAATTCAAGATTGTACGCGCCTTTTAAGCATCGTCCAGTTCGTATATAGCTTTATCGTCTCTTCAGGAATTCCCCCCCCCCCTCTTTCTCTCTCTCTCTCTCTCTCCCTTTATTTCTGCTTTAGTATATAGACGAGAAACGAGTAGACTAATACTACGTATTCGGTGGGAAGCGATTATATGAACCTAGAAGAGAGAGAGAGAGAGAGAGAGAGAGGAAGGAAGCGAACCCACTGCCCGCGTGCCTTTGTTCACCAGATAGAATGTGCACGTACGTATACATATATATATATATATATATATATATATATATATACATATATATTCATATATACGTATTCTTGTGCGCACTTGCGTATCCACGTATACATGTATACATGCATAAGCGGACATATATACTCGTACGTTGTAAGCAGTTGCGTTACTCGTATACGAGAGAAGGAAGTCGATAGGAAGAGAGTGAGAGAGAGAGAGAGAGAGAGAGAGAGTGAACAAGCTTACAAGAGTATTTCAAAGGAGAATGTAGGGTCGGAGCGCTTCTTGCGAAAACGGGTAACCAACAGTATACTCCATACCGGTCCGGATCAAAATATTCCTTGATAATACGGTAAACCGAAGAGAGAAAGAGAAAGAGAGAGAGGGGGAGGGGGAAGTAGAGATAGTGAGAGAACCCTTGCTTCTTATTCCACTCTATCTCTATCTCTCTCTTTCTTAGCGAAAGGACTCTTGTGTACTCTTGCTTTTGCGTTATAAAGGAGAGAATCGTCATTTCACTGTTACGCGCCACCTCTTGCGGTTATTTTTACATTTTTCTTTCCCCCCTTTTTTTCTTCTTTTTAGCTCTCCTTTGCCTTCTACTCTTTGAACTTTCGAAACAACGATGTGCTGAAAGATAAAGAAAAAAGAAGAGATAGAGTTAGAGAGAGGGAGAGAGGGAGGGAGAGAGAGAGGGAGAGAGAGAGAGAGAGAGAGAGATAGTAAGGAGTTCCTTTATGATAGAACACAAGAGCGTTTTGATATCGTTTGTGAATAAACATGGTATTTTAAGTGAGGATAAATTTTGATCTTTTCGTTTAAACTTTTATGCCACTCCCTCTCTCTCGTTCGGTAAAATTTAGAATGAAGATTATTTATTTATGATAATGAACGTAATAACGAAGCACATAGTCTCAATTTTTTTCGTACAAATCATTTAAAAAAAAAAAAAAAAAAAATATATATATATATATATATATATATATATATAAATATATATAGTTTTTCTATTTATAAGGAATACGTTTTTTAAAATTTTATTCATAAATTATTAGAAACCTACTGCATATTGAACGATAAACATGAAAATATTTTAAGAAACGCGTTGATGTTTTTTGCCTGTAGAAAATTTAATCAATAGCAAAATAACTCGTCAGAAAGTCAAAAAGAATAAAAATAAAACTAATGTTTTTACATTCGTCAGAAATTTCTCTATTCGCGCTAAAAAAATATAATGTTATTGAAACTATATAAAAGCGGAGATAAATTTTTGGTCGAACGACGAAAATCAACGCAAACAAACTCAGTTTGCATATCTGGGACTGTTTATACTATTTGGCGACGGTGGCTCTCGCATATAAAACATTCGTGATGCACGCGCTCATTGTCATCGTCGCTCCGTCAAATGGCAGCTTCGAACGTTCGATAATAAATTACGGCGAGTCGACTAGCGCCCGGGCAATAATAAATACATCAAAGTTTGAAATTTATCAAATGGCGCGTAAATAAGTTATCACGTGGCTGAACTGTTAGAAAGTGACGTCACGTACCGCCGGCCACGTGATCTATTCTAAGCTATTTAAAGTTGCAATACGATTAGCGAAGTTCCGGGCGAAACTTCAGATTGGCTTGGGTCATTGGGAACGAACGTTCGTCGTTATTCGAAAATAAATACCGTTACGAATCGTTGCCTCTTCGCGTTTCTCTGGCTTTTGTTATTATCCAAAATACGGAACGGAATTAATCGGAGTTAAATTTGTTAACCTTCATGAAAAGTTATTATTATCCTTTTATCCTTTCAACTCGATTTATATATTTTCGATTTTCATTTTTTTCCGATTATTTAAAGATTATTAATAATCAAATGTATTCGAAGTAGTTTTTGATAAAATTTAAAGATAAAACTCGTTTTTAAGATTATAAGAAACTTTTTATTACAATTACGAATTATTAAAGAAGTGAAAATAGATCTTTTAAAATTTCTTATTTCCGTAAAAAGTTTGGTAATCTAATAAAAACGCATAAGAACCAAACAAAGTGATTTGACTTACTTATTTTATAAAACTAAAAATTCAACTTTAGAATAATCTCGCCTAGACGTTTCCGGTGAACTTTATCGTCGATGGCGAGAGAGGGTTAGCGAGAAGGCGGAGTACATAAAAAATATTGAAATTGAACTTTTCTTTACTACGGCAAGTTCTTGAATTAAAAGTAACGTTGCGGTAAAGTTTCTTGCGTCGCGCGGAAGGCCAAAGGAGACGGTAAGGAAGAAAAAGTACTCGACATCCAACTAGAGAAGCACTTTGACCGCTCGATATTTGCTATACTGCGTCGTTGGAAAGAGAAAAAGCATCCGTAGCGATTTTATATTACATTGGAAAGAAATACCAAATATTAATATATATATATATATATATATATATATATATATATATATATATGTGTGTGTGTGTGCGTGTATGTGTACGTGTATACGCATACGCGAGATGCATTTACCCGTCGTATTAAAAGAAAAAAAAAAGAGAGAGAGAGCACGAAAGTACACGTACTTTACTACGTTTTTTTTTTTTTTATTATTTTGTTTGCTTCTTTGCAAAAGTATAAGCAAACATATCTCGCCACGAGTGTAAATAACGTGGACGAAATTTCTCCACACATACGTACGTAATTTATGAAACAGCCAGCTATTTGTATATCTGTATACACACAGTTGAAACTTTATCGCATCCAGTCCTTTGTCTAATTGCCAAGGATGAGAAGAGAGAGGATGAGGGTGAGGAGGAGATACTAGAGGTGAAAGAGGCGCGTCATAACGATGGAAACGAGTATCGGCGAATTAGCATTATTTTGTCTCGAGTGCCCGCGCGCGCGCGCGCGCGAGCGACCCTCGCGGACTTTAATTAAAACGATAAGCTCTAATTGAATAAACAACCGAGACCTAATTAAGAAAGCCATTCGCCTCAGCGCCGTTGGTAACTAGGGGAGGTTAAACCGCATCGGTACCGCTACCGTTGCAACTACGACGACGGCGACGACGACGACAACGACGACGACGACGACGACTACAACGTGGCGACAATGGAAAACCTATCTCACTCTCGCTCGTTCGAGCTTATACTCTCCGCGCTTCGTGCTACTCTTTTCCTCGCCCAAAGTCCCACCATCTACCGTTGTGTGTACAGAGCTCGGACACAAGGCTATTATTGAGTGGACGCTTGAAAGTGTCTGCGTGCGTGTATGCGCATACCTCCGTGCGAGTATGTGTGGGTACTTCAACGTGAAACGAGTAAGTGAGTTTGTGGCACTTGTTAGCCGAATGCTAATCAAATACACACGTTCTCGTATACGCAAATATTTCTTTTTCTCTCTTTACAGCTCGGCTCTCGTGTGGCATACGGTATTGCTGCCTCTACGACGATTGGTTAAGTACGTAACTGGAGCAGATTTGTGCAGAGAAGTGAATTTTCGTTTAAGATATATATATATATATATATATATATATATATATATATATATGTATATATATATATATATATATTTTTTTTTTCAATCTTAAGCATTGATATACGGTCCGAGTAATGAAAAGGATTTTGATGATTCATTTAAAAAATAGATTTTTAAATAAATTTCATAATAATTAAATTTTATACTGCCTAAATGAGTCAAAATTATTACTATTATTTGATTTGTCAATTTGTTAAAAACATATAATAATAATAATAATATAACTACTACTCACCTACGTATCCGTATTTCGTGAAGCTTTTAAAAATTAGAAAAAAATTTTCTTATGTTTCATTTGAAAATACCACTTTAATATTGACAATAAACTACTTTTTAATAACAAAATTTTATACTCACCAGTATTTAATGATTTTGCGTTAATTAAATTCCATAAAAAAATTAGAGTAAAACAAATAAATATTCATTTTTCGAAACTTATACTATCGATATAAATATTCGAATAATTTTAAATCAATAAATTTAAGTAGAAAATTTTAATAATTTTAGTATGGTCGTTTAAAAAATTAATTTTTTTAGAAAATTCTGAAATATTGACAAAAATTAAAATAACAAATTTTTTGAATTGTATGCTTTGATATAATTTTCACGAACTGTATAATTTGCTCGTTAATAGATGAATAATACTTTGTTATGCATAAACGTTTAATTGTAATGAGGCATTGTTCAATTTACAATGTAATATTGATAATGGAGTATTGAACCGTATGAATAAACGCTCATTTGGATGTTTGCCTAAGGTGATATCACTTTTCAAGATCATGACTATTTCAAACTTTAAGAATATCATGTATGTCATTTATGTCTGTTTCTGTAAAAAAAAAAAAAAAAAACTTAAATCAAATTGTTAAGAACGAAAAAGTATCATTTTAAATGGTATAAGCAATTTTATTAAATAAATAACAAAACATTTCCTTACTTCTTTTTTTTTTTTTTTTTTTTTTTTATTAACACAATATTCAACATAATCTTTTCCAGAATGAAAATATCAAAACGAATGGTTATCGAATATTTAAAAATTTTCTAATTTCCGTATATACGAACGAGCTTAATCACGATCATTAGGTACGACTTATATATATATCAAATTCCCTACGAACAAATCGATAAACGATCAACAAAATCCGACGGTATCTCCTTACACATACGTACACAAACACACACGTGCGCGCGCGTGCACACACATACACACACATACACCCACATACACACACACACACACACACACACATAAACAAATACACGCACGCAGACACGCGCGCGCTCAACCACAAACACATCCGATAAAATCGAACGATCAGCTTTCCTAAGAACAAGCTCGACATGCACGCGCACTTACACGCACCCACGCAAACAAGCCATCGTACAACGACGCGTCGTTACTGCGTTAGCTCTCTCGATCGCGTTACGAAATAGCTCTCCGTATCTCTTGTGCCGTTATATTCTATCCCTGAAAATCACACCGGAGTGTCCAATCCAGAGACCAGCAAAATTGTTTAGCGTGTCGTGGGGGCACGGACCACCGGATACTGCTCAGCTTATACTTTCTCCTTTTTTTTTTTCTTTATTTTTTTTTTTTTTTATTTTGTTTGTTTGTTTTATCATTGCTACAAAGGCGTAGCTGTGTTGTGTATATTTATTTAAGTATATATATATATTTGTATAAAGCCATATATAGCTACTATACAGCTTCGATTACGTTGATGCATCCACGCAAAAGCACATACACACACACATACGCACGCGCACACGCATATACATGCACACATACTGCACGCAGGCGTACACAGCAGCTGCCGTAACGCTCGTCGTTCGTAACCTTCGTTTCTTCGCTTTTTCCTTCGCCGGTATCCTTGACGTTCTGCGTACACAGCTCAATGGCGGTAGAACCTCTCTCGCGACAACAATAGGACCTCATCGCTGCTGCAACAGCAACGAGGCGAGACAGACGAGTAGAACGAGCAGTAGGAGTAGGTTAACCGGAGGCCTCGCGACCGAGACTGCGCCGCCGTGCTGCATCGCTGCTGGATGCTCGCCTGCAATTCAGAAACGAGAAGAGCTCTAAGTTGAAAGAGAAAGAGAGAGATAGAGTGAGAGAGAGAGAGGGAGAGAGGGAGAAAATAAGAGAGAAAGAGAGAGAAAGAGAGAGAGAGAATACGTCAAACCGGATGCTCATTACCGGAGGGTTGGTTGCTCGAGGAGGAGAAAGAGAAAAGTCGGCGGACGTTTAAGCGCTCGCACGTCAATCTTTCCTTCTCTCGTTGTTTCTCTCGCTCGCTTGAATTTCAACTGAGGGATTTCGGAGACAGCAATTTTGGACTATAGAAGGTTTAGCGAGAGAGAGAGAGAGAAAGAGAGAGTGAGAGAGAAAAGGCAAGGATGGCTATTAGAGTAAGGAAGTCAAAAAGAGAGAGATTGAGAGAGAGGAGCGAAAGAGAGCTTTTGTCGAAATTTCGTCGCAAGCTCGTTAGGATTTATTTGTCGCAAAAAGTTAATGCAGGATTTGCTTGAGATTTTTATTGATACTTAAAAGTCAAAAGACAGAGAGAGAGAGAGAGAGAGAGAGAGAGAAAGGGAAAACGAGAAAAGTGGATTTTGCGGATGAAGGTAGGTACTACGAGCACAAGAGATAATTTTACTTTCATGATGCTTATCGTTAAAGTATAAATGTATAATTCTTTCGTTTGTTATTTATCAACGACTTACTTTTCAACGTTTCAAATGTGTTCAACTCCGTATTTAAAAGAATTACGAATGGCTGACAACATCGGTGGTTGTTCTACTTAGTAATTCCATCAGTCAATATGTCAATACGTCAATATGCTTGTGGAAATTCTGAGCGTGTTCATTAGTTTAATCTTATGATAATTCGAGTTTAATAATGCAAATATTCGTAAAATAAATTCTTTTTAATTTAAATTTTATTATTTATTTATCGATAAAAGCACATCACATGTGGATATTTTTTATCTTCTCAATTCATCATCTCAGTTTTTATAAAACGAATATGAAATGTATGTAAAATAAATTTTTCGTATTTATTATAATAGTATCATAAAATTTTATTTATTATAATATTATATTAGTTATTTGACATTGCAAAAATGCAAAAGAAATTCAAGAAAATTAAAGAGTTATCAGTATTGAAAAGGTTGACAATAAAGTCATCGAGACGTCGCACAATCTAATGAGACGTCGTAAATTGGCTCATTAAATCTTTCACCTTCGAACTCTCGTGACGAAAACAAAAAAAAAAGCAGTGCATTCGAATAGCATGCTTTCATAAGCAAACTAATTAACACGCAACCATCCACCAGACGTGTCGTGCGACAGTAAAAGAAAAAACTATATAAAAAAAAAGAACAAAAAATCATAAAAATTTTTTCTCCCCGTAATCAAAGTATATACATATATAAAAATCTGGATCATTCCCTCCGACAACAAAAAAAAAAAAAAAAACCAAAGTAAAACCAGTGGACAAACAAGAGCTCTCTTCCGTTTTTTCTCCTTTACACCGATAAAATTCGCTGAACGCGCGCTTATCGAAGTTCACCGTCGCCGCTTCGTTTTTCCCCCTCGCGGTGGCGACGACGACGTCGTCGCGCAAGAAATTAATTAAGAGGAAAGAAAGTGTCAGCGCTGTAGAAAAAGTAAAAAAAGAACGTCGACTCTCCCTCTCTTCGTATTTCTGTCTCCCTTGTTCACTTATGCGCGCCGAAAGAGAAAATCAATCTAATTAAGCGCGTTAGATTATAGCATGAGAAAAAGAGAGAGAGAGAGAGAGAGAGAGAAGTATAAAAAAAAGTGAAAAAGGAGAAAATACGTTGCCCGACAGCAAAAATGAAAGTGATAGAACAAAGAGCTTTGCGATCGTGCAATACTTGGAGGGTTACGAAAAGGGAGAGAGAGGGAGAGAGAGAGAAAGTCAGAAACGTATACGATAAGCGAAGAGCAATTAACGGAATAGCAGAACGCGACAACAAACGGCTAGCGGCCTCGTAAAAGTGAGCTCCAACGTTATAAGCGTGGCGAAACGCATCCGCGAAAATCCGAGGTAATTACGCGCACAGACGAAGAGAGAGAGAGAGAGAGAGAGAAAGAGAGAGAGATAAAGTAGCAGGGATGCAGAAAGGGGGGTTAGGACATCGCGTGGAAAAGGAACGCCGCTAGGCTTTGCTCTGCTATGTATAAACCCGGAGCCGAGCCAAAGCTTGTACGTGAATAAGTATATGTATATATGTGTGTATACGTGTATATATGTAAATATTAAACGGGAAATGAGGAAACGAACGAAAACGTTTGGAAAAGGGGCAAAGGCACCTCCTCAGGGAAATGGACGTCATTGCGGTGGTATCTTTGAGCCCCGCTAAGTTTAAAGAAAAAAGAAGCGGAATTTAGTTGTCAGAAGCAGCGATTTTCGAGTGAAGGATTCGTTCGCGCGTTGAGTCCTTTGTTTTCTTTGATTTTCATCACTTTATTTTTCTCTGGCCTTAAGTTTTACTACGATTTTACGGGTAATGAACTTGTGATTTATAGCTGTGTAGGTGCAATTTACTAAAAAATTCAACGAGTTTTAATTAATTACTCGTTCAAATTTTATTCAAAAACATTTTAAAATATTTTATAAATGAAAAAAAAACGATTTGATAATTAATTGTAAAATGCATTTTTTATAATTCTGATAATATGCCTTTCTTAACGTTACTTACGTGCATTAAACGTTTGACGTATGATACAGGCTTTTTTTATGAAAAATATACATTCCAATTAAAACTTAATGATATACTTGATTCTTTTTTACAATAAAATTCATTAAAGAAAGGTTATAAATTTATTTTCAATTAATTCAATTGCTACGTAACTTTAAACATCCGTACTGATCATAGAGTTACTCATATTTTATACGATGCCTATACCATCTAAAAAATATATTTATCGAAACTCACGTTCTCATTAATAAACAAAATCATCGATAATTGTTCAAAGTAATTTTCGTTTTGGCGTTTCAATAATGTTTTAAAATAAAAATTTAACGCCGTCGAAATGGAACAATGTGTTAGAACTCATCCATTATTCCGGCAGTAAAGACAAAAAGAGGCGCGGAGTTGGAGAAATGCAAATATACATTGAGAAAAAGAAGGATAGTAAAGTAGAAAAAGAGAGAAAAGAAGGGGAGAAGAAAGGAGCGGGGAAGCGGGGAGGGAGGGAGGGGGGGGAGGAGAAAAAGGCGCACGAGCCAAAAAAGACAAAGAGCAAGACGAATGTAGAAGATATACGTATATGGTCGTAGCACCGAAGTGGACGAAAAGGGGTAAGATTGAGATTTTGTATTAAGATGTACTTTTTTCAAGGAGAGAGAAATTATTTGAATGTTTAAAATACTAGAAATAAGAAATAAAACGTTTGGAAAATTTTCCGACTACGTATACTGGATAATTTCTTGATTCGGATGGGTATTGGAAATTTATTAAAAAGAAAAAAATAATAATGCAGTCGAACCGATTTTAAATACGGTATTATATTAAGAGTTAAAACATTTATTTAATAATGCATTTATTAAAATACGATATCTGTAGTTTTAAAATAAGACGAAATCAACATACTGAACTAATATCAAAAGAAAATTAAAGCTTTTTCTATTCATTTAAAATACAGATTGAATATATATTTAAAATACAGATTGAAATATATATCCCGATAAAAATATAGAATTCCTATTAAAATACGTCAAGCTTTATAACTTTGTTTATTTTAATCATTTTAAACTTAATCGATATTTCAATATTCAATGTATTTCTTTTCAAAATTACAGGTATTTTTATCAGCACGTTAAATAAGTTGTAAAAATATAAAAAAACGAAATTTATATTTTCAAGGTCGAAGTTAATAATTTTTTCAACGTATTTATTACGAGAAAATGAATGAACTCTTTCGTATTGAAATTTTTACTTTGAAATAAAGTATTGTTTGACTCGTTAATATAAATAATATTATAATCTTTAAATTAAAAACAATAATAATAATGTTTTTAATGATTCTTATGACCTACATAAAATAATTTTTTTAATAATTTTTTAAAAACTTAATTTTTTTCACGAAAGTAAATTTGCTGAAAAATTGTTGCGGTCGGTTAAAGTCGTTTTTGTCCTTCTAAAATAAAATTACTTAAAATTTAAATAGCCTTCGTCAAAAAATAAAAGGAGGGAAAAAACACCGTACAATTAAGTTAAACAAACGCACGGTGGCATACCTTGCTACTAAAAAATTTTTAAAATTAAAAAAAAAAAATAAAGAGACGGAAGAAATAAAACGATGAAGAAGCAAGAAAAATATTATACATTAATTTTATACGAAAACCACGCATACACGCACAAAGACATGCACACGTGCGTATATACACTTCATTCACGAGCTGCACTACCGCGCGCTCGGAAGAGCTCATGGACGAGTATGCTCAAAAACACCGCCATAATAATAATAATAATTAAAAAAGAAAAAGAAGTAAAGAGAGAAAAGAAGGAAGAAGAGAGCGAGTAAAAGTAGGGAAAGCAAAGGGAGGAGGAGGGGAGGCAAAGAAAAAGGTAAATAAACCAAAATGAAACAGAAGCTCTGTAGCTTCCAGGTCATCCAAATTAACTTAGCACACAAGAGGCCAACGTGCAACATCCACGAAACGACACAACACACAGGGCCATCTGTCGCTCCACGCAAATTGTCTCCCACCCTTCTTCCTCGTTTTCCCTTGCTCTTTCTCTCCGCTGCTCCGCGCAAAGAAAACAAAAGAGCTGGAAAGCTGGAGAGAGAGAGAGAGAGAGAGAAGTGCGCTCGAGAAGAAGGAGGGAAGAGGTTAGATAACGCGGAGAGAAACTCTCTCTCTCTCTCTCTCTCTTGCGCGCGCGCGAGAATGGTGCCCTGAAATTCTCGAGGTTTCGTAGAGAACAAGACGACGAAGGAGTAGGTGGTGTGGGGGTACGTGCGAGACTTACCGTTTAACACGTGGACGACGACGGTGGCGCGGGCCGCCTTGCTGGATACGCAGCTGTAATTGCCGCTGTCGGCGAGGGAGGCGCGCGTTATCAGTAGCTTGCTCGTCGTGCCGCCCTTCGACTTCTCCGTCTCCAGCGATACGCCGCCCCTGCGCACACACACACATACACGCCGATTAAAATATTGTGACAAGATGGAGAGACAGAGAGAGAGAGAGAGAGAGAGAGAGAGAGAGGCAGAGAGATATAGAGAGAGTGAGATGGAGAGAAAGAGAGAAAGAGATGTACAACGTGAGAGAATAAAAAGGGGTGCGAGAGGGATAAATGATAGTCCGGGAAGCCGTTGAGAAGAGAGGCTGTATATACACTTCCTATTACTCTCTTAATTGCTCTCATCCTCTCGTACTTCTCCTTCGGTGAATCCGCGAGAGCCTCTTTGATTTATCGAAAAAAGAGAGACGGAGAGATTGCGAGAAAGAGTGAGAGGCTTTGCGCGACGCGAAATAATTCTTTGATTAATAGCGCGGACTTATTACCGACCTTAAGAAAAGAGATCGCGTCGCGCGCATCGCTGCTCCCTTTAATCCTCGCGCTCGCGCGTGACTTTCGTTTACTTTTAAATGGGTATTTAAGGATTCGATGCCCGCGTCCCCTCGAGTGCCCCTCTTATTGCTCGACACTTGACTTTAACATCCAACGGTAATGCGAGCTATATCGAATCTATTTCGTTTTTACAGCTTTTGCTTCTTTCTTTATCGGCGACACGATCGAATTTCAAGCTCCTCGAGATACGTTATTTTTTTTTTTTTTTTTTTTTTTTTACGGTATAACGAACTTTGTGATGAATATTTTAGAGATAACATTTATTTTTGCATCTAAAGTCGAGTAAACTATTACAATGTGTGCTTAATTTTGCAAGTAAATTTAACATTAACTGTTTCGTTAAAACTTTAGTTGCGGTTAATCTAGTCTGTTATAATATGCTCTTTTTTTAGTATTTATGGTATTACAACATCAAGTATTTACACTTGTGTAGTTGAAAAATTTTTCCGCAATTTTCATTAAAAGTTACATTTATATTAAAATATTTTTTATTCTTTCCGTTTATATTTTCATACTATTAAGTTGAAAAATATTTAAATTATGTGCAAAATTTTCATTTATTTATTATTTTTAATTTTAACCGTTCAACAAAAATTTATATCTTTTTTTTTTTTTTTTTTTAGGTACACTATTAACGATTTGGCAATTTTACGCGTCACATAAGTTTACAATTTATTTTAGACCGAGAAACGTTAAATTTATAATTTATCACCGATCACGTTTTCTCTTCATGACGACGCGATTATAAAGGTTCGTTACAAAAGCGACGAATTTTATATCGCATTTGAATAAAAGTATGCGCATATATGTTCAAGATATTTTAATGACGCTATAAGAACTTGGAATGTGTCATTTTACGTTCGGGATGAAAATCGAGGTTAAAATACTAAAATTGAAAAGTTTAGCAGTAATGAAAGTTTTCAAGTGCTTTCTAAAATTTTATCCTAAAGCATAATTGATATAAAACTTTGTCGATGCGAGCTTTATCTGCATCTTTTTTGCTTTCCTTTTTTTTTTTTTTTTTTTTTTTTATCTTAAATTAAAAATTTTAAAATTATTAATTCGTTATTATTAAAAATAAGCGTGAATAATACGTAATATTATTAAATAATTTGTTATCATTATTATTGAACAAAATATTTTCAACGAAATAAAACTCAACCGACCCAGTTTTAAGAATGAGAATAATAAATTATTAAACTTGTTTAAAAACCAGGTTGTATTAATTTAGAAAAAAAACAGGGGGATAAAAGGAAAACAAACTGCTCTTTTCGCTATGTAAACTTTTATCCATTTGGGTAACAAAAAAAAATGTATAAGGAAAAATTAAAAAAAAAACTAAGCGATAATTGAAAGAAAAAGAGCGGATGTAAGAAAAATTTAGTTGAAAATCTCCCATGTAAATTTTTTACGATCCGTTCGCGCAAAATGGTTAACTCGCGTATTCGCCTCGCTAGTAAATGAGTCTTCTCGGAAGGAAATTCCGATAATTAGAGACTTTGTAATTTTGCGACACTCGCCTAAACGCTTAGATTTTCGGGAGAGTCAATTCAAGCTTTTAATTAAATTAAACGTCAAACTTTTAACGGATTCCCATCAGAGTGTATAACGGAAAATTATCGAACGAAAAAAAAAGAAAAAAAAAAAAAAAAAATTCAATTAAAACATATATTTATAAAAATTAAAGAAAAATAATAATAATAAAATCGTTTCTCTCGCGTGCATTAGTTGCACCGAAAACAATTATTATACGCGATTACAATTCGATAAAAAAAACTCGCAAGCGAGATTCACTCGGGCTCAATCGAACTTTATACGGCGACATGTTGTTACGAAACTCCTTACGCTTTCTCCTCCCATCGACGTATAAATCGATCGAGCTCGTTTCCCGCACACCGAGAGGCGAACGAGAAGAAATTCGAAATTTTGCGAGAATTCGAAACTAGTTCGCTTATCGCGCGCAAATTAAACCTTCCTCGGTCGGTTATCCTATCGTCGCTTCGCCAAGTTAATGTAAAAACTCCATTGTTTCCGTATACTCCTACGGAAAAAAGAGGAAGCAATATAAAAAAATAAATAAATAAATAAATAAAAAAAAAAAGAAGGGGGGAGGGAAAGAATTATTGTATTATCTTGCGAAATCGCGCTTTATTACAGCCGACAACGTATTTATCACTGACTTGAATACGCGCCGCGAGCTCGCGGCGACGTGAAATATTCCAGGACAACTCGTTGAAAAGTTGCTTGTTTAATCGAACTTTATCGGTGGTTGTTCTTCCCGAAGATTTTCCCGCTCTCACCCGCATACACACGGCGTAAGCGCGTTTTTCTCCCTTATCGATTATACCATTTGTCACATCTATGATTTCGTACCGATATCGACAGATTTATACATACGTATATATATACATATATATATAGTATACATACGTATGCGTGAATAAAAAAAAAATATACATATATATATACACATATGCACCTATAACGCAAAAAATTATAAATCTACGTTTTCTTTACGAATTCGCTGTTCGCTTCGCTCAGTCGTTTAATTATCACTTCGTTCATGCAAAAGAGCTCTTTTATTTATTTTTATTTTTATTTTTTATACTTTTTAATAAGCGTTACGTACTAAGTAGTAAGTATGACTGTTTTTTTACAGCATGAAAATTAGTAGTAAACATATTTAAAATTTTTTTTTTATATTTTATACATACGTTATTAATGCGTTCGTGCGTGAAAAAATTAAAATTAAATTCTTTATTTCCGTGAAGACTGAGAGAAAAATATCTTGGATTGCATTTAAAAATAGTTTACTACTGTCATAACAAGATTATTATCCTTTTACGTATCCATCTAGAGTTAAAACATTAAAATGAATTTTGTTCAGGAAAAATACTCATATAATTGAAGTTTGCCGTCATGTACCATCAGAAAAAAAAAAAAAAAAAATTTTATCATCTAAAGTTTCAACAATGTACATACAATTTATTACGAACATACGTGCAAAGTATTTAATTAAAATTTTTTCTTTTTCCTTTTTTTCTTCTTCTTCAAACTAACTTAACGCTACGTTCATTACGCGAAAGCATAAAAAATTAATAATTTTATAAACATTTAATTTTGATATTATTTATGTTAAATATTTAATGTTTATAATTTTATATAAAATTCATACTTTTAATTTATTTAATAAAAAAAAAAAAGAAAGTTTACAAGAAAAAGTTTGGTATAACATCAAAAGTTTTCATGATATACGTTTACATGTCCTTTAAAGTTACAAACGCTAAACTTTTTAAATCAAATAAATTCGAAGTGTTGACGATTTCCGTTTAACGTTTAAAATATGCATAAATATGATATTAATTTAACAATTTAAAAATATGAATAAAATTATTTTACGGTATAAGCCGGTGTAAAAAAAAAGAAAATAAAAAATTAGTAAAAATTTTTTAATACCGAATAAACGCGATTAAAAAAATTATACATAATTTCGTATCGAGTCATTTTAATCGTCATTAAAAAATTTTATTTTAACTTGCCGTAAACATTATTATCTCGTTTGAGTATTTTTCTTTTATTTTCCATTAAGCAAACTATTTATTAATTAAGCAAACATCGTTACGCTTTTATGAACAATGTTATCCCTAATCCTCCCATCCTATTTTTTTTTTTTTTTCTTCTTCTTCTACGATATTTTCCGCGTTTTTAAACTCGACTTTCGTAAAGTCGAGCGATAGAAAAGATTTTAAATTAATGCTCGCGCGATTTATTCGTTCATTATTATATTGTTTTTCTTTATTCGTTTTAAAATACTTTCGACGCTTTTAAAACATTGGCCGACATGCGACATTCGTCGTTATTAACAAGCAAAAACCAAAGCCATTTTTACACGGGAAATTCGTGCAAAAGAAAAGTTTACTGTTTTTTTTTTTTTTTTTTTTTTTTTTTTTTTTTTTTTTTTTTTATCAAAAAGACACGTGCGCGTTACGGGTACGCTTTGTAATAGAATTTTCCGTTCGAAGTCTCATTTTAAGAGCATCGCGCGTGAACTCCGGGCCTTAATATGCATTGGATTTACGGTCGTTAAGTTTTTAATGTCACCCCGGGAATTCGCAATAAAAAGTCGTATTTCAGAATCCTATACATAGTCAACCAGCCGTAATGTGATTTTAAATTTTTTAACCGAGGAAAAATCTAACTGAAAATAAAAAAAAAAATAAATAAATAAATAAAGTCAAAGCTTTTATTAAATAAAACGTAAAATTTTTCGAACGAAATCATAAGCATATTTTTTCCCGGTTTTTTTTTTTTTTTTTTTTATTCTAAAAGATTCAATAAAGATTGTTTTTTTTTTTTTCTTTGACGAGCACAAATAACCGCTTTATGTTGCTGAGTAAGCAACTATTTTAATGGAAAATAATTTGCATGATCTTTACGGCAGCCTATTGAATTTGAATACATACATATTTGTTGATATATTAAAATGGCTTTCTTACCAACCCATCGTACATCGAGTTCTTTTTCTTTTTATTTTGTTCCAAGAGTTTAATTCATTGAAATGATAATATTATTAAAATAACAAATATCTCATTGCCATATTTTTTTCTTTTATAATTCTTACTCAATTCTATTACAAGTTTACTATTGCAATTTTTCATAATACTTTTCTTTACTTTTAATTAAATTACGGCGTTGATTAATGTAAATGCATTGAAAATTTAAGCACACTTTCACATACTCTTTTATAACTTAAAATTTCTCTTTGTGAATGCATAAAAATAATCTATCATAAACGTATATCTCTCCATGTCGATGTACTATATAAGTAATTAAAAAAAAAAAAAAAAAAAAAAAACATTTACGTTTCAAATCCAATGAATTTATTTCATTAGAAAAGTGTTTTACTTCATTTCATTTTCAGTTCTTTCAAAGAACATACATATATATATATATACTCAAAATGATTATCTTCTTGCACTATACAGAATAATACGTAATACATTTCGGAAATTTAGTTAAGCCCTAAAGAAGCTTAACATTTTACCTAGCATGAGTCTATTATAACGTAACACTTTCACATCCCATTAAAAGTACGGAATACTACGAGTTTGATTAACCGAGTCATTTTCTTAATTAACAATTTATATTTTAAATTAGTCGAGTTTGAAAATTTCAACGAAAATTTTAATTATTATTTTTAATTTGCAATCAAAATGTTTAAATAATTTTTTGCATAAATGCATAATGATTATTATGATAATAAAGGCATTCAAAGCAAAGTGAATACTTATATTTATAAGAGTTTTTTAATAATAATATAAAAAAAAAGAAAAAAAAAAAAAAGTAAAATGTTAATATCAAAGTTATAAATAATCTCGAATCATCCGTTTTTACAATATTACTTTTTTTACTTACTTCGATGTTAATAAATTTTTTATCACAAATATGATAAATTGAGTTATTAATTTGTATAATTAAACGAATTTGATTAGCTTTAGTTCCAATAAATGGGTTTATTTAATAGACATTTATAACAAAAATAGTTTAATCAGACATTTACGAAAAAATATTAAACAATGAAATATTTTGTTAATTATTTTCAAACGAATTTGATTACATCAATTTTTCTTTGAAATTTGAACCTTATAAAAAATTATTTTTAACATAATTTTTATTTCATTACTTTTTTTTTTTTTTTTTTCAATTTTCATACAATTTAATAAATCAGAATAAATTTTAGTTCATATATTGATTTTGTTAGCCTACAGATAAAGAGAATTATTCAGTAGAGAAACCAGAACTAATTGGCTATACAGGTAAGTTGGCCCGGTGCCCATAACTTATCAAATATAGAGCTTATGGTAACATGCCTAGTACCTATAATTTAGAACAGTATTTAGAGTGTGCACAGACTTATGTATAACGCGCCGTTGTTCTCGCATGAGTAAACTTTTCTCTTATTTTTTCTTTTCACCTGCCGTTTAAAATTGAAATATTGAAAGCGTAAAAAAATCGGCATTTTAATAAAGTACCCGACTAAAATTTCGTTTCGTATAAGGCACTTGAAAACTTTCCAGGTGAACAAATCAAAATTGACGTTTCTAAACAATGAAATCAGCAAAGATATACGCGGCACAAATACCCGAATTCGTCGTCTCCAACTTAAAATCCAATTCTTGCGCATTTGCATGCGCAAGAGAGAAGGAACAAGATAGATGGGGAGAAGGATACAAGGCATACGTGTATATATATATATATATATATATATATATATACACGTATATAGAACAATTCAAAGGGGTTTTCTCTTCGTACCTCGGGCCGTCGAAGTCGATGACCGTACCGGCGTGGTACCAAGTCACGTTGCTCGGTGGCACGCCCTGCGAGTTCACCGTGCAGGTCAGGCTGATCGTGCTGCCCTTCCTCACGAACACCTCCGCGGCGCCCAAAATTTTCGCCTGGACGTCTGCGAAACACACGGATAGAAAGAAAGAAACAAAAAAGCAAAAAAAAGAAAAAGAAGAAGAAGAGAGAGAGAGAGAGAGAGAAATAAAATAAAAAGAAAATGAAAGCATGTAAGGAATGAAGAAATAAGATAGAAAGAAAGAAAAAAGGTGGAACGATGGAGATGGTGTAAGTACATATATACATATACACATACATAAAGACGCACACGCGTACACACACCCACATATATATGTACACATACGTACCACCGTTGCAAAGTTAGTGCGCTTGTTTATTAAGTTAAGAGCAAGTGGAGGAAAAGAGGAAGAAGGATTGAAAACTACGGGAAAAAGAAAAATATACGCCCGGGGGATAGTGAGTGAGTGAGTGAGCGAGTGAGTGAATGAGCGAGTGAGAGAGCAAGAGAGAAAGAGATTTTTGGAGTTAACGTTGCTCCGAAAGACATACACAATCGGCCGAACTGATTTGCCTTGGAGAAAAGAAGAGAGAAAAAGGAATGAAAATGGGGGATTTCGCTGAGCTGCATGGCAATTAGCTTGTTTACGAATGGATGTGCGCAGCTTCCTTTTTTTTTTTTTTTTTTTTTTATTTTTACTCTTGACGATGGATCGCGTGTTTCTCGCGAGTAAAAAAGAGAGAGAGAAAGAGAGAGAGAGAGAGAGAGAGAAAGAGAGAGAGGGAGAGAGAGAAAGTGAGAGAGAGAGAGAGAAGGAAGATGAGGCGCGCTTGTAAATCTGCCGGAAGTTTTTTGCGATGGACTATGTAAGAATTAAAGTACTGCCGCTTTTATTCCGAGCGAAATTAAAATTTATATTCCAATGAATTTTTTAACGTCTTTGAAGTTAAAATTTATTCGTTCAATTTTATAACGAGAAATTATTTACTCGCGAGTAAATGAGTCGATTAACAAAAAAATTAATAAATAAATAAATAAATAAATAAATAAATAAATAAATAAATGAATAAATAAAGACAAAAAACAATTAATTAAAGAGAAATGAGAGAAAGAGACAATGAATAAGATATATCATCGGGGTAATGCAATAATTATAATTGTAATTATTTTATAAATGTGAAAAAAATTAAATAATAAATTCTCGCGTTTAATTGCATACAGTACACTCATTTCGTATACTAAATTTTATTACACTTCCGATCATAATTAACTACCAACGAATATTCAAGCATTACGCATGATGCATTGTTTTTCCAATATATATACAAATATATATGTTATAAAATTCTTTCGATTTCAATAACATTAAATAATGCGCAAAGGAAAATAATTTCATTGTCATTTAACTGTATTATTCCAACGGTAAATCAGCCGATAAAAAATAACGGAGATAAAGAAAATTTGAAATAAACAAAATAGCGATTTTAAATTAATTGAAAGTATTATTTTCAATATCCAAATCCTTTCGTTACACTCGTTAACGTCGATTTTCGTTAAGAAAATTAAACGAAATAATAAAATTTTTTTAATTAAACTCACATAGCGCGAAACAATTTTTCCAACGTTAAATAGTTATTAAAAAAGTTTTTTTTAAATGTTAAGTGCCGCTCAAGGTAGCGCATAAAATTTCCGCGGATAAAAACTCATAAAGACCCGACGCTTGAAGTAAAGTAGCTTAGAGAACCTATAAAATTAGACTATGGACATGCCAACACACACGTGATAAATATATACATATACATATATATACATATATATATATATATATACATATATATATATATATATATACATATATATATATATATATATATATATATATAAGGGATGATGAACCTTAACGATCCAATTAAAAATAATATCGATCGGAAACGCGTGTATAGGATGAAATACAATCGGATTACATCGACGGTTGTTAACTGCTTGCTTTTATTGTGTAGGTGAGACGAGTTCTCGATAAAAATTAATCTAACGATACTTATTGCGTTTAAATGATACGTTATACTTTAAGACGGTTTTATTTATATATATAATTTCTTTTACTATTGATTTACACGCAGGTAACAAATTTAGGATTTAAAACGTTGAAAGGCAAACAAGATTTTTTTCTAAAAGTCGAAAAAGAAAAAAATATCGTTAACCATAAACCTTTGAATTTCACGCGAAGTTTTTCAAAAATATTTCTATAAACTTTATATTCCTGTTACGTTTTTCACTCGCGCAAAATTATTATTTTTCGAAATTTATTTACGGAAAACTGGTTGAAATACTCATATTTTCTTAAATTAACTATATCAAAGGATAAATAATAATGTTTCTCCGAATGAAAATTTGAAAAATGAAAAAATAGAAAGGCCGCATTTGTTGAAAATTGGAAAATCATTCGGTGAAAATAAATATTTTTGTCTAATTAACGCTAAAACAATAGCGTCATTAAACAAAGTAAAACAAGCCTTCCATATTTTAAATGGGTTCGTTCAATATTTACCGCAAAAACACGCGCGCAGGTTAGGACGAGCTACGCAGTTTTCTCTACCCGAAAAATACCCGAAAATTGATATTTCCAGAGTCGTAACTCCAGTGGCAGACAGTCGAAGGTAAAATTACATATCGCAAGCGCATGCAAGAGAGGGAAATGAGAGGGAGAGAGAGAGAGAGAGAGAGAGTAGCCGAATGTGGGTGGCACATATCCGCAGTAGCAGAAAGCTTCGGCAGCTGCGAAGCTTCTCCGCATGCGGATACATAAGTGTTACATATAGAGGAGAATGAAAGAAGAAGAGAGAGAGGAAGAAAGAGATGGATAACGGTATAAAAGAGAAAAAGAAGAAGGACGACGATAGATGGAGGTAAAGAGAGAGAGATAGAGAGAGAGAGAGAGTGAGAAAGAGAAAGAGAAAGAAAGAGAGATGGAAGAGATATCCCACCTAGAACTCGTAGATAGACCGCCCTGTGTATTTTCGGCTCGGTGTTGACTTGGCACTCGTATATGCCCTCGTCCCTCAGCTGCACGTAATCTATTCGCAGATTCCAATCGTCCGAGGTCTCCGTATTACCGATAACGGTGAACCTCGCGTCGCTCGTGTACGTGAGCGCCATAGACGTCAAGATATGCAAATCCCTCTTTCTCATCCAGGACACCTGCAAGCACCCAAAGACCGAACATTGAAAATTCATCCTTCGAGCAATCTCTCTCCCCTACACACACACACACACACACACACACACATACGCGCGCGCGTTTATACATGCATATATACCTACATATATCTATATACATATGGCCTCCTTCCCATTCACCATACCGTATACATTAATTCTCCAAGCCTCTGCGAGAGAACTACTATTCTTATCGTTACCATTGATGCATGTCGCTAATGTATTGGCGCTTAAGCGCAGACACACACACATATATATATATATATATATATATATATATATATATATATAGATACACGCCACATCTCGACCTTTTTTTTATCATTTTTCTTTCGCTTCTCTTACGCTGTGGTGAGGTGAAATGTTTTTGCCGATGCCACCCGAGGGGATGTAATTCAGCGCGTAAACGACCGCGCGATCCTTTATTTATCGATAATAATTTCCTTATCGACTAATGAGAATCATTTTCATGTAAATCGAGTGGAATATATGCGTCGTACGCTTTGATGTTTTCTCGATCTTTTTCTTTTTTTTTTTTTTCTTCTTTTTTTTTTTTCTTCGCTCACTTTTGTTCGAATGCCGTATATCGATATCGATTATGGATATACTATTGAGATTCGCGTTTGTTTAAAGATTGAGTTACGATATTGCAAAAGATTCTAAAATTTTCTATTTATAAGTAAATTATTTTCTTTTTACATTTAATGTAGCTTAAACGCAACGATTACAAAAAGGAAATAGCAATTTTTTAATAAAAAATTCATTCCTTAATCGTTTAAAAAGTATTTATAAACCACAATTTTAAAATGTAAAATTTTCTAATTCGTATTTTAAATTATTTTTAAAAACGATAAAGAAGAAGAAAAAATTGACTTTCCATCAAAATTTCTGATAAATTTCTTTTCGTACTTTATGAAAAATTTTACAAACTGCGTTTTGAATTACGATAAATTTTCCTAACGGTTTCATTCTCCTAATGTATTCCGACGAAAAGTACCAAACTTTTTTCTACAATTTTAACAAAAATAAAAAAAAAAAAAAAAAAAAAAAAAAAAGAGAGAGAGAGAGAGATAAGAAAAAACTTCCTTAAATAAAAGTTTTTCTTTTCATCATTGTATTAAAAACTGTCCTGTATAGATGAAAAGTAAAAAAAAAAAAAAAAAAACTATCAGAAAAAATTCGAAACGTAAATACGTAAATTCGCTTGCGGATGAAAAATTTTCACGAAGGCAACTAGAAAAGTACCGAGGGAAACACGACAACTCGACGCGACGAGGCGCGAGAAGCTCGACTTTTCTTCGATTCATAACGTCTCTCCCTTGAATCACGTACGACTCCGTCGTGTGTTAAATATGATTTAGTGAGATTTTCTTCTTTTAGTACAGCGAAGGAAATGTTCGTTTATTCTTTCTTTTATTTTTTTTTCATTCTTTCTCTCTCCTTTTTTTTTCTTTTTTTTTTTTTTTTTGTATTTCAAGAAATATACATATATCATTTTATATGACTGCATTTGATATTTACGAACGAAATTTAAAATCTGATTTGTGGCTATGCTAAAGCGAGGGATATCTTTTTTATTTTTGAAGTTTAATTGCGTGTAAAATGTCTTTATTTGACTTTAGTGAGTGATCTGTTAGAGTTTCCAAAGTAATTGTGTGTTATTTTGAAATTTATAGTTGATGTATCAAAATGAAATCGTTTTTAATAATCCGCCAAAAATCCACCAAAAGCCGAAATTGATGTTTTATCAGATATTTATTTTATAGCGTTACTAAATTATAAAAATTATACACAACAAAAAAACAACGTTATTTATTTACGTTACATTGTCAGACATTTTTTGCTAAAGCTTATTATTTTATTTATGAATACAGTTAAAGAAGTGTGTTTATAGAGTTCAGCTTTTTAAAAATACGTAATAATTAAGTATTGCACAAAAATTACTTTTATCGCTTTCTATATAGTATTAAATTACGATAATGGTTTTAAACTCATTACTAAAAAAGTCTATTCTTGGAAGGAGACACTCTTATTTAAGATGAAAGTCTTTTATAAACAGCTTCATACATCAAGATTTAATTTCTTTCTAATAAATCGAATACTTAATAATCATCAAAATCATTTTAGATGGAATTTAGTAGTTTTGTTGAAATTTATTTAAAAAATACACACAATACATTTTATTAAAAAATTATTTTTTTCTCAACAATTAAGTTCAGACTTGTTTGTTTCTTATTGGAAGTAAACTCAACCCATAAGGTATTAAAGTTTAATTCCAGCCGAGATCTCGACTTTTGATTTCAATATATAATAGCACAGACCTTTAAGCTTTTACTATTTTTTTTTTTTTTTTTAACTCTCTTTCTTTCGCTCCCTCTCTTTTTCTCTTTCACTCTCTTTCTCTCTTCTTATTACTTTTTCCCTTCCTAAAGAATATTGCGTTCATTAGGCGCGAAGCTTGAGTAAAAAAAAAAATTATTTTTTTTTTTATTTTTTTAATGAATTCAAGAAATTCCCTGCTTGAATAGCCCTTAGAAAATCATTCCTCCTCCCCCCCCTCCCCTCCCTTCACTCAATACATTATTTGTGCGATTCATTAAGAAACGAATCGTTTAAGCTTCAATTTTCCTCATTAAATGTCTTTCATTAAGAAACCAACAAACAATGTCAATTGTTAATAATTAATGATTCTTTGAAAAATTCGACAATGTGCTTTTATTTAACGAAAATAAAAAATATATCAAATAATGTAGGAGTCAAACGATTGGTTTTCAATATTTCCTTTATTTTTCAAAATCAATAGCGTTGCGGTGCATTGGCCTTTTTTTTTTTTTTTTTCTTTATTTCATCGCATATACGAATCGGATATTTTTACGCTCGCCTCGTGTAAAATAAATTTATTTTCTTACAACGATTATAAAAATTCAAAATTTTACGGAAATATATTTCTGCCTTAATAATGTACTCAGTCCGATAAATATATGTAATCTTGTATTGATTAATTTTTAACAAAGTTTCAAGAATTCTCAATAGAAAAAATTAAGCTTCATATTCAAAATATTAAAGTAGAATGTGCAGTATAAAAGTTTCTTACTTTCACAAGATATAACTTTATCTATTACACACTCATAGTTTTGCTCCGGTCAATTAAAACGAGAAAAGAAAAAAAAAACACGATAAAGTCTTGACATACTTTAACAAAATTTCATAACTATGGCTATATACACTTCAAATTGTATAACTTTTAAAATTATTATTATTATTATGTAAATATCAGTAATCAAGTGCAGTTTATAAGTAAAAAATTATCACTTTTACATAAGCGGAAGAAATTTCTTTCATAAATAATAATACAAGAGAATTCGATTGTTAATTGGCATTTTCAGAACAATATTATAACTTATAACTTTGTAATATAAAAAAAAAAAAAAAAAAAAAAAAAAAAAAAAAAAAAAACAATGTACACAAACATTATTTTAAACAATCGACTTTTTATTAAAAAATATAATTATAATTACTTATTTTAGTTAAAAAAAAATTTTCTTTCACAGATTTTCAACATAGTTTTAATAAAATAATTTACTACTTCCATCAACAGCGCGTATACTTCAAGGTAACTTCAAATCCAGAAACAAAGTATAACTATCCGCCCGAATGTAGAAACGTATCATCGCTCAGACGAGCGTATACACGTTACATATACGTTCCTTTAAAACAAAACCTAGAAAAACGAGCGAGCTAAACTTTCGCGCAGCAAATTCGGCGACTTTTTCCTTCCTCCTGCTCCCTTACCCTCCCTCGAAAAAAAAAAAAAAAAAAAAAAAAAAAAAAAAAAAAAAAAAAAAGGAGGAAGAACTTTTTCCAGGTCGTTTTATTACACGGCCCTTTTCTAAAGCTTCCCCTAAAATCGCTAGGCTCAAGAGATTTGAGGAGCGAACCCTCGCGAGTGAGAGCGAGAAAGAGAGAGAGAGAGAGAGAGAGAGAGAGAGAGAGAGAGGGGGAGAAAGGAAAGACATATAAATCCGTCATGAGACATGCTAGCGTGCATGAGAAGAGAGCCATATGTTTAGCTATATATACATACATATGCGTACGAGTAGATAAAAATATTAAAGAAAGAAAGGCTCACCGTTTTATTTCCAAGATTCTTAACCCTGCAAAGTAATACGGCCGACTGACCAACGAGGGTGGTCACGTTTTCGCTGCCCTCGTCGGCGAAATGAGTCTTCCCGATCGCCGTCGTCGTCGACGATGTTCTCGATTGTTGCTGCTGTTGCTGTTGATGCTGCGGCTGCTGCTGCTGCTGTTGCTGTTGCTGTTGCTGTTGCTGCTGCTGCTGCTGTTGCTGCTGTTGCTGCTGTTGCTGCTGCTGTACGTGCTTACCGACGTCCTCTCTTTTTTCGACCCCATCGATCAGCCGGAGACCGCCTCCTAGAAAAATGACCGGGCGATTTTTTCCTTTATTCTTCTATATATATATATATACAATAACTTCTTCTATGTATATATCACGCGTACGTATGGCTTGAACGTAGACGGTTTTCGCGTATCTATGTATATGTGTGTACGTGACGCGCGCAAAAATATCGTAACGGGAGGCAAGCGGACCTTGTGTTTCGTTGCACGCAAATAGTTTTTTATTTTTAAATATTTTCCACAAATCGTATACTATGTTTCTTTTTTTTTTTCTTTTTCTTTTGAGAAATATTTGCTTGTCATATTTTTTAGACAAATGTTGTTCTTTGTTAGCGTTTTTTTATTTTCTTTCAACGATTGGCTTGAAAGTTAACGAGAGTAATGTACCGTCGATTTCGGTGATTTTGTAAACTTTGAAATGATGACTTTGATTTACAATCTTTGTATCATTTTTCTTTTTTTTTTTTTTTTCTCAAACTTATTGTTACTTGAATAATTTTTTGTGATTAAGCTAAATCTACAAAACTTATCATATAAATATAAATATTTTTTCATAATATAAATATTCTAATAAAATATATAATTTATTGTCGTTATTAAGATTTTTTTCATACTAAGTATTATTTGTATGATTTTAATCCAATTATTAAAATAAAAGGATACAAAATTTAAAATAAATATCTTCATTAATTCGAGTTTAAAGTAATAATTTTAACGAACGCATTAATTAAATTTTCAATCTCATACGTGGATGAAAATTATTAAACGAACGTATGAGGTAGTTTTAATTATTTAAAAAAAAATTAATTTTAAATAAATAATCAAATAAAAATTTCGCTTTACATTACTACTTAGTAACTTTCCCCATAAATAGTAAAATATATATAATAACGTTACATTTTTTTATAAACGATTCAACTAAATCAATTAAAACTAATACATAAAAACGAAAAATTTTGACAGCGTAGAAAATTTTCCTTCGAAATCTCATCATCAATTACAAAGAAACTTGAAAATGCAATTTTCAACTTGTCGCGGTCTTATAATGTAACGAATAAAATTCAATATCACTTTTTTTCCCTTTTTTTCCGATATGGCGATTCTCTTCAAATGAACTATAGCGCTACCGGTCAATATGCTTTCGTTTTACGAGTTCTTTACATTCTTTGATGATTTCGCAAACCATTTTTTTTTTCTTTTTTTTTCTTTTTTTTTTTTTTTTTTTAATTTAACAACCAATGAGAATGTCATGTTCAATATAATCGTTTTTTGATATTTTTTGTTCTATTTTTTACTCGCGCGTAATGGATTTTTTATGTATAAAAATTTTTAGGTTCCATTTAATTTTTCGTTTACGTTCTCGGCGCATTTATGTGTACGTGTTAATTTATAACTTTTTTAATAAAATAATCTTTATAGAACTGCGGTTAGTCCATCGTTGTTTTATAGCTTCGGCGATTTTTTTTTTTTTCATCGTAATACGTATATGTATCGTAAAGCAACCATTAAACCGATTTCGATTTTCGCTATAATAAAATTTTTGATACGTTAATTTGAAACATAACTCATATTTTTAAAAGTGATCTTTTTTTTAATCAATTTAAACAAATTGATAACTTTAAAAAACGCATTTCTCAAAATAAACGATTTTTACAAAAGCTTTGCGGTCGCATCCAAAGCACAGTATCTAAATTGACACGCTGAAAATTGTAGAACCTATAAAAATCGTAACTCGATGAAGTTCTATCAAATTGATTTAAAAATTTGGCGCGAGTATATTTGTACTCATATTTCAGTTTAGCGCGACGAGTGCTTGTTATTCTTCGAAGCACACTCGTTTTCTAATGAATTTTTTTAAATCATACAGTTTTCACGTGATAGACAGATTAAATATTAAAGATATTATCTTAATTAATTATTGTTTATTGGTTATTTTATTTTTAACTTTTGTAAAAAAAAAAAAAAAAAAAAAAAACAAAAAAAAAAAATTAAATAAATAAATGAGTGATTATGTAAATATATATTATTCGACACAAAGTAAAGATTACTTTTAAACTTTACGTTAATTCGTTTAAAAAAACTCATCTATTTTGGATTATTTTACAAACAAAAAAAAATCTCTTATACTTGCTAATAAATATTTTTTAGTTTAAAAAATTATCTATTTAACGTTAAAAAGTAAATATTTTTCAAAAGCACAGTCGGTATTCTTGTTTACCGATTAAGTCATTTAATTTCTTTTAGTTATTCAAACCAACAAGAAAAATATTCTAAGAATCTCTTTTCTTTATCATAATTAATGCTTTGTCACGCAAACAAAGGGAAAAAAAATGCCACATCAAAGAACCTTTCTTTTTCAAAGGCGCATCCGGGAAAGCAGCCAAGGGTAGTTTTTCGTCGCAAAAAGAAAAAGGCTACCTAACCATAAATAAAAACAGAGTCCAGAAATGAATGGAAATCGTGGAGAAAACGTTTATAAAAGCGTATCTCGCATGCGAGAAGCATTACGCCGTTGCTTCGAGGCCGATATGTCACGTTATGATCGACGACGGCAAAAGTCAGCAGAATCGTATAACACACATGTATATATTTATACGATATACATACATATATATATATATATATATATATATATATATATATATATATATATATATATATATATACATCATTCCTTCTTCTCTCGTTCACTCGCATCCCCCGTCGACTAGTCTACACGCGAGCGCGCTTCATTAAGCTCACCGGGACGCATTCAAGCGCGCATTCCTCCCAAGTCCCGGGGAAAATCATTCATCACGAGTCCGGACTTAGGAATCCGTTTCAAGCATCGTATACGATGATACAACCGCCCGCGATGCTATGCGCATCAGGTTTCCCTCTCTCTCCTCTCTCTCTCTCTCTCTCTCTCTCTTTCTCTCTCTTTCTGTCTCTATCTCTCTTGATTCGACGCTCGGTATGGGTATGGGTAATAATAAATTTGTGAAGGGAAACAGGGATTGTCAATCGTCGATTAGTTGCGATTGGCTGACCGCTCATTTAATGCCGCGTTGTCGATCGCATTTTTCTTTTTTAATAACTTCGAGTTCATTTTGCGTAACGAGTTTATTAAAAAGTTAAGTTGCTTTGTTAACCTGGTCGTTTGAAGATTTTTTTTCTTTGTCTTTTTTTTTTCTATTTTCTTTTTTTCTTTTATTTTTTCTTCTTTTTTTTTTTTTTAACTTTTCGCTGGGTTTTATAAATTTGAAACTATGTTTCAAGATAAGTTGAAAAAGACGAAACTCACCGGATTGAAAAATTCAATAAAGAGCTTCGTACTAAAATTTGAAGTAAACGTACATTCTTTGTCGGCTTTCTCTTAGGAATTTTAATTAAGCGATATTCAAACCGAGTAAAAAAGACTTTTTTTTTATGTACACATAAAAATGAGCTCTTTTTCGTAATTAAAATATAGACACTTATTCCTTCTTTCTCTTTTCACCTTCCTTTCGAACTTTTTTAATCTGCATGATATAATTTCATTTTTCGACATAAATTTAGATTTCCTATATGCATATACACATATATTATTTACCATGCCAGAGCCATACCGGCTCCATGGATAAATTTTTTAAAACGCATTATGAAATTTAAAATCAAGTTATAGTTAGAATAGAATTATAAATAGTCAAATTTATTTACGATTACATGTATACATTCTAATGGTATTAATGGGGAAATTGTCAATCGTGTCGTGTCGGTAACGCATCAAATGCTATATAATTGTTGAGCCGCATGACTACTTTAACGATTATTGCACAGTGTATTCACTTTATCAATTAATTCGTGACAAAAGTACCTTATTTAACTCAAAATCCAATTATATAAATTGCTCTACATTGCATAATACGTGTGTCGATACGTGAAATTATATTTTGATAATTTAGAGATTATTAAGGTATGATACGCGAGCGAAAAACGTTCTAAAATACACGACGCAAAATTACAAAATTCTAGCGACACTTTATCATTTTCCTCTTAATTAAATTAAATATCATCGTTATAAGCTTGCTTTTATCAATTAAATATAAATGAACAATGATTGTTTGTTTTTTTCTTTTTTTCTTTTTTTTTTTTTTTTTTTAATTTGAACTATTTAACGGTACAAAAGAGTAACGTATAAAAAGACGAAAGTATTTGAATCGTTTTTCGACAGAATTATTGATCAAACTCTCTCTAGATTTTAATCAAAGAATCTTATGCGCATACGTGATTAATTACTGCTGTCAAAAGCGAAATAGACGATTACTAATTGCAAAGATTTTTAAATTTAAATGTTAATTTTCAATTGTTTAGAACGATCGGTAATGAGAATCTGCATTGTACATAAAGTAACGATCTTTATCAATGATTAATAATTTACAATTCAATCAATCCTGAAACTCGTCAAATTCGCAAAATTTGTATACGATCAATTATTATCAGCCGATATAACTTACGCCGCATGCAATTTACACGACAATTTTTATACTTATTTCGACCACAAGAATTTTTCACATAATATAATCTCACGTAAAACACTCACTCTCGTATGTGTATATATATATATATATATGCAGATGTATTTCTCCATCTCTTTTTCGTCCATCATCGAGAGCGTAATCGAAATTTACAAAGCTCTGTGTATCCAGCGCAGAGAATGAGACCGATGAAGAAAATGTTATATGTATACATATATATATATACATGTTCACGTAAAGGGAGGCAGAGAAAGAGAGAGAGAGAGAGAGAGAGAGAGAGAGAGAGGGAGAGAGAGAGAAGAGAACATAACAGATACGCAGCAATAGCATAGTAGCATTCGGCAGGATTAATATTTCAAAAGCGGGCGCTCTCTCGCGCATATTTGACGATTGGCCTTATCCGACGTTCGAATCTCCCCCTTCCCATTGCCCTTTACGTATGTATGTATGTGTGTGTGTGTGTGTGTGTGTATACGTGTAGGATTCGAACTCGCGTGCCGGAAGCTTCTCGCGCACCCGGAATATTAATTCCTCCTCCTGTCCCTTTTCCGTTGTGTCCGTATTCTCGTTCCCTTTCTCCCTCGCGCTCTTCTCTCGATCCGTAGTCATATTACCTACGAACTCGAACTCGAGGAGGGAGTGATTTCGTATTTTACGCTTCTTCCATTTCCAACATTGGATAAGTCTCTTTCTTTCTTTCTTTCTTTCATTCATTTTTTTTTTTTTTTTTTTTTTTTTTCATCGCTACGTAAAAAACGCATGAACGCGAAGGGCTTATTTCTTTTATAATCAGGGCAGGACACGAGAGAGAGAGAGAGAGAGAGAGAGAGAGAGAGAGATAAAAAAAGGAGACTAATTTACGAAGGGCTGAATTTTGCAAGCGAACATCGCCGCTACCGAGCTTTTCGGGAATTCAATATCTCGCTTGCGCTCGTTCTTTCTCTCGATGGGATTAAGACAGTCGAAAGCCCTAGGGGTCATCCCTCCCTATCTTTTTTATTTTTTTTTTTTTTCTTTGTTTTATGGGTCGTTTCGGTTCGTCATTAGTTAGTCGAGAGAGCGTATGAGATATAATGGGCGTGAAAAAAACTAGAATTTACGTTATTACCAGGCTTTGGAAATAACGCGATGATTGATGCCGACAGTCCCAGACGATTTTAAGTAATAAGATATGACTTTATAATAAATTGTCGAGTATAATAGTGAATAAAAATATGTTTTTTCAAAAATATTCATACGTTAAAAATATACAGGAATCGAATTAAATATTCATTCAAACAGGTTGATATAATTAGATGAATTAATGCATTTCCAGTTGTGAAACTAAATCCAATATTCATAATTACATTTTCAACGAAAAAAATTATAACCGCTTAAAAAGTATACTAGCATGAAAATTCCTATCTCAACCGAAATCAAGATTAAACTTTCGACTTGTCAGTAAAATTCAAATTCGCTCTGCCGGTAAATGGATAGAGAACGCAATTCTTTGAATTAAAAATTTGAAATAAGAAAAAAAAATTTCTTCTCGCTAACATAATTTTTTTTTCTCCCGAGTTAAGGCATCACGATTTAAAAGTTTTACGCAGTCGAGCCGTAAAGTACGATTTAAAGAGGCAAAAGATCCACTTTATGAGGTGTGAAGCGAAAAAGAGGGTTAATTTATAAGAGTGGATTTTACAAGTGAGTTCAACTCGGTTTCACGGTTCAACGTTTTCTGATAGGATTAGGCAAGACAGGAGGATCGTGTTGATGGAACAATTGGAACGGTTCGTTTAGCTTTTCATTAATAATTTGAATTTCGGTCTGTCTGCTATCTTTCTATACGTTTTAACTGACACATTGATCGAATTTATTTATTTCTTTTTTTTTTAATTAGCGATTAAAAATACATTTTTAAATATAAAAATATTACGCTAAATACTCAAGTATATACTTTTATTTAAATGATAATTAAAAATTTAAGTTTTTACTTTGACCAAGTTGTACTTTTTATCGATAATTAAGTAACGATAATGAAAACAAATGTTAAATTGTCTTCTTCGTTACTTTTATATAAAAATATTAATAATACAAAGCCGACTTTTATTTTTATAAAAACAACGGACAATTAAATAAAGTTTTCGTTACTTAAGGTTTAAAGGATGGAAATTTAATTTCCCTCGGTAGGATTAAGAATGTAAACTCGATCAGCAAACGAAGAGATTAAAAGGTTCATTTAGTTATTGATTAATTACACGAGATTTCAGGCACTCGTGCAATACGCGATGATTGATTGTTTTAGCCAGACTAATATTAATATATTTAATCGAGCCATAAAGTAGGTGAGAAACGATCGTCTCGAATAAACTATGTATTACATAAGTGAGAAGAATTTTATCAAATAAAATTAAAAACGTAACGTAACGCATCAAAAGAACTTGGGTGATGAATTATTAAATGAAATGGTTAAGCCGATGAAATATGACAAAAATAAAAAATATTGTTTAAAAGCCGTTTAATTAGTACGAATCAACGTCGGCAATTAATCTCTTCGTCGTTATATTTTAAGCTTTCTTTTTTATTCTTAACGATGAAAGTTTGAGAAAAATTTTTCGTGTGGCAATTTCGTCGACGTCTGCGAAAAATATTTTTAATCCTTAAAATATGCAATAGGATATAAACTTTTAATGAATTCCGAATATTGGTATTCAATTTCAAGAATGGATTAAGAGAATGAAGTATAATTTCAGAAACGTGATTGGAAAGATTCATTTCGTATCTTCATGAATTATTTAAAATTTTTCTTTTGAAGATATATTACTATGCATTCAAGTTTAAACAATTTATTTTATTATTTTTTTTGTTTTTTTTATTGTTAAGGAAAAATTATAACAATTTCCATACGCTTAAAAATCAATAGCCTTTCATAATTTACGCGACCTTTTTTTATCCCAATTTTTTTTTTCTTTTGCTTTATTTCTGATGTTTCTAAAAATTTTCGAAATATTTTCCATGCTTCGTGTGCCTTAAACATCTTTTACAATTTTCAACTATTTTACTAGAAATCAAGGAGCCACGATTACGGTACTGGTAAGATCGACAGAGGAATCTGAATGAAGCATTTGTACGTGATAAAAATGTTGGATTTTCAATACTATTGTACATCTCAATTGTACATATTTTGAATGGTAAATAAAATTTAAAAATTAATGTTATTATTATTTTTTTGTTTAATTTTCTTTTTAAAAAAAGAAGATATTTCAATTAACAATATTTAACATTAAAATACTTTTTCTCATCTGAATTTATGTGCATAAAGATGATTGAAAAATAAATGAAGTTTACAATTTCAAATGTTTTAAAAAGTTAACATTAAATTAGATAAAAATTTTGTGTTTTTTCAAGTAATTTTTATTCGTAAAGAAATGTACCCTTGTTAAAATTAAAAGATTATAAATAAATAATGTTAATAATATCGTAATTACAATTTTCAATATGCAAATCATAACTGCATATACTCGTGTATATGTAAATTATTTGTACTTGAATTAAAAAAAAAAACAAAAACGAAAATAGAACAAAAAAATCTCATGCCAATGCGAACATTCACAAGAATTGAAATTTTTCATCGACATAGCTGGTGCTCCATTTATTCGCAATTAAAATAAAATCTCCTTTTAACCCTTTTTCCACGTCACAACTGTGTACACACACCTTTATGCGTAAATTCTCGAACGAACTTCCCGAGTTTCCCAAAGTATGCCAATAATTCCGTTTCCTTTTTTTTTTTTTTTCTCCTTCCTTGCTCCCTCGCTCCCTCTCTTTCGTCTTCTTTTCTCTTTCTCAAACTTCGCAAAGTCATTTGGAAGATTTTCAAATTCAAATTAGGGAACATACTTTAAATCGCCCTGGCTGCGAAAGTAGGCTATTCCATTGATTTGCCCCCGTGGGTTTCGTACCGACGACGCTTATGCACATCTATCTATCTATATATATATATAAATATATACGAGTATATATATATATATATATATATATATATATACATGAATATATACGTAGGTGGCTGATTTGAGAGGTAAAATTTTAATTACGCGATTCTCCTCTTTAGCGACGGATACTTCAACCTCCTCTTTATCTCCTTTCCTTTACCTCCTTTTTCGAGCGACGAGTAGCCTGCGCTTGAGATTCCTGGGTGTCCGAAAAAAAAAAAGAAAAGAAAAATAAGTTAAAAGACACAGAGAAGAGAAAAAATGTTCGCGTCACGAGGACAAGGGAGAAGCCACGAATTCTCGAGCGTCTAATTGACTTTTCGCTTAGCTCTAAATTACTCGGCTCAATCATGAGGATATGAAAAAATGCGTTTTTTTCTTTTTTTTTTTCCTTATACTTTCCACGTTCTTTTTCTCTCATCTGAAAGACGTTCGTAAAGCAAATTGAGCAGAGCATCTGTGCCCCGTTGTATATATCTTGTATAATGGAATAGCGAGGATGTGATTTTTCACACGAATGGAGAAAATAAAAATTTTCTCTTGTAAATTATGGATTTTTAGCCGACGGTATGGAAGTATTTTTGAGATGAGGATATTTTTGGCCGAGGGTGTGGAAGTAAATTTTATTTTTTTTTTTTTGTGTTTTTTATTATTATTTATTATTTTTTTTTTTTTTTTTTTTTTTTTTTCTATATACTAACGTTCTTGTGCGATATTAAATTCAGTGATTTGTGTTTTCTCATTTTAAAGGTAAGGGCTGCTACAATTTTTTTTATTATTTTTTTTTTTTTTTACAAGTGCCCAACGACAGCCTAAATTTATACCGTCAGTAATCGGTGCATTAATGTAATATATATATATATATATATTTACACGTACTATGGACAATTTTTAAATAAATTTTTAATATCTCGTTCCTCGATTTAATAATAAATTATAATTTATCGATTTTTGAAAATTATAATAGATACGTCGATAATATGAGTAAAGTACAAGTACATAATTCGATTGTAAAGGGATTTCGTTTCAAATAAATTTACATTTAGTTCGAAAATTGAAAATAGAACTATTCAAAGGTTTAATATGAATATAGTTTGCAGAATTTAGTTAAAATAAATAGTAATAATAAATTTATGAATGTAATACAAAGCTTAATAAAATGTTTATCTCTGCAGGCATATAATGATTCGTTTGAAGCTATTGAATAATGCATTAATTAAAGAAAATTACATACAATTACGATTGTAAAATCTACAATAACATTCAGTACCAAAGTCACTGTATCATTAAAATTATATTAAAGCTTTAAATTTTTTAAACAATATTTGAAATATAGCATGAATTTTATATGAAAACGTAACTTTTATAAATGCTTTATCAGAGCATTAAATTATCTAAATATTGCATTAACTCAATTGTATTATTAACCGTGATTTAGAGTGTATTAACTTAAAGAGATTTTGTTTAATGTTATACTCTATTCAGCAAATTAATTTAATTATGTAATTTCCATAGTACATTTTTATTGCGTTCAATCTACAAAGGTACAAAATTTACCGAAAACAATTTATTCGTTTTATGTTACGCAATTTTCATGTGTTAATTAAATTTTCGGAACGAATACCATTCTAACGAAAAATCATAGAATTTTATTGTGCAATTTGTTTCTCAAGTTTCTCAAAGCAAAATCAATTCTCGGAATTCGTTACGCAAAAGAAACAATTTTCAGCGAGTTTGCAACATTCAATATATGATAATTTTTAATCCAAAAATTTTTATGGCGCAAACGTCGCAAATGAGACTAATTTTTGGTGTAATGTAAACATTTTCTTTTTTTTTTTTTTTCTTTATTTTGAACAAATGTATCTCATATATTTTTTCTTTTATATAATGATTCTCGAATGCGCGACCGATAACACAGAATTTAAAAATATTTCGATATATTAAAAAAAAAAAAAAAAAAAAAAAAAACAGGATAAAGGATAAGGTAAAAATACACCGATGGCTAGCGTGGAAAATCCTCGTGCAACTAAAATATTAGTCGCGAAAGAAAGCTTCTGGAATAATCCATATCGATCATACATATATATATGTGTGTATGTATATATATTGTTTTTCATCTTTCCTCGCGCCTCCCTAAATAAAATACGCCGATACGGCAAATACATAAAATCTCGCTTTCAAATAAAATTTTTAGCCAGCCTATACACACGTATCAAACATCCTAACTTTATCGATGGAGAATAATCTTACCTATCGAGCGAGAAAGATAAAAAATTCTGCGGCCACGCGTTCAAATACGAATAAAATAGACAGAGAATCAGAGAGAGAGAGAGAGAGCGGTCGTATAGCTTTTAAAATGGAAAAAAGAAAAACCGGCGAGAATTAAAATAAAAGAAAAAAAAAAAAAAAAAGAGTAAAACTCGTGCAGGTAAACGAATACTGTTTACTGATAAACGGCCTCTAATGGAAATCCTGATACAACGTTGTGGGTGCGCGCGCGCGCTTATATATATGCGTAGGATACATACACCAACGTCGCGAGCTCGTAGCCAGCGGTCGAGAGGCGATTTCGCACCAAATGACCGAAGCTCGTAGGTTGACGCACCTGCGACCGAAATGCGAACGAAGCCGGCGATGTATGTATGTGTACGCGTATGCGTTTATATACATATATATACACACATGGATGTGTACTGCGTTAAATCGTCGAGGGGCTCGGGTTAACTTTTTCATCGAAATTTTCACGGGGTGTGGAAGTGGTGGGGAGCAACGAATTCCATCGTTTTTATCCTCTTTTGATAAAATCGTTCCGGCTTAACGGTAAATTTTATAAATGACATCTGAAATATTTGAGAGGAAGGTATATAAAACCCGAGAGGACCATTTTTAATGAGTACATTTAATGGTAACATTTAGTTTATCGAGGGAAAAAAAGAAATTTAATATTTTTAACATCGTTGGATTCGAATTCGATTGTCGTGCGAGTTTATTTATAGCGGTGGATGAAAACTTCGTTTAAAAATTTTCATCGAACAAAAATTTTATTTAGTTTTGTGAATTACCATCGATGTAAAATTTATTTTTATAACAAGTTAAAAGTAAAAAAGGAAAAGTATTGAAAAAAAATTGTACAATTGATTAATTAAAAAATCGTGAAACTTTTATATGCTCTTTTTATTTTTAAAAATATATTTAGTTTATTTAGAATATTTATAGTTTTACGGTACAAATTTAATATTCTATTAAAAAATATATATATATGTATAATATGAAAAGAATATTTCGTTGAAAAAATTTTATGCGATTTAACTATTAACTTGAAACTAAAATTTTTAAAAAAGCAAAAAAATAAAAAATTCGAAAGAAAATTTTAATGAGAAATACGATTAAATAATAAAAATATTAAAAATAAAATAAATAACAATAGATTATAAAATTAAAACATTACATGATATTTTCAATATTTTAAAAAATTAAATTTTTTAAAAATTATGTCATTTTTAAATATTTTTAATTAAATAATTCAACAATAAAGTTTGAAAAAGAAGCAAATTAATTAAAGAAACCGACAAATATCTCAACAGCTTTCAAATGTTTCAAACTATGCAGCTGGAAAGGAATATCAGGCAGCGGCAGCTGCGAGAAAATTTTGTCCAGAAAGCAAAATCTACGAAATTGATGCAACTCACCATTGCAATACGGGAAGCTTTTTAATTTTAAACTGTGAATCAAATTCGAAAGCAGATTTTATATATATATATATATATATATATATTTTTTTTTTTTTTTTTTTTTTTTTTTTCAATGCTATTACAATGTAAATATATGAATTTTATTAAAAAAATGTAGTATTCTATTAACATAAATATTGATTCGAGCGTAATAAAATATTTTTTAATTTTTGAATTCATGAAGTGTAAATTTCCATTTGCAAGTATAATTTTGTATTTATAAAAAATTTTAAATTTAAAGATTGAAAGATAAACAATTTTTGTTTTAGTCTATTAGGCTGACTAGACGTAAAAAGTAAAATATTTAATATATAACTTTTATTTTTGATTTCTTTTTACAAAAATTATCTTTAAAAAATTATTATTACACAAAATATTTATAATTTTTGTAATGATGTAATCTTCGCTCAATGTTCTTCTTGTTATTAAAAGAATTTATATCGTTGTTTTTTTGCACAAATCAGCGTAATATCTATGTTCATTTCTCATAAAATTATAAAATTACATAATAAGAAAGGCGATCCTTTGTAATTATAAGTAAGTAATTCTATTTTTCAGTTTGCAATAAATCGCAACTAAATTTGAGTCTAACTTTAGAAATTCCTTTGTTTGATAAACGAAAAAAAAAAAAAAATAGTAGTAATTAGAGTAATTGAAACCTATAAAAATCTTTAGCGTTTTTGTTTAACGCTCTCTAAAGTTTATAACGAATCGACAAATAACCTTTTTATTATAAACTAGATAAGAGATTAGATAGAACTATTTACTATTTAAAAACCTTACTAACTCTATTTAAAATTTCAAGTATATCTAAAGTCGCTATTTTTAATTTCTCTTTTTCTTTTTGTTAAATTTATGATAAACGAAGAATCGATTGAAGATGATTTTAAAGCGTAAAAACACTTGAGTAATTAAAACTTATTTAGGCTGTTAAAAATATAGAGATAACGAATAAATATTGATTGTAAACGGATTGAATGCAAAATCATTTGAAAGTATCGAATGTAACGAATTTTTATAAAGAGAATCAATTGATTAATGTGATATGTATATATATTATTGAATTATTAATCTTTTAGAATTTAAAATGCATCGGCTTTTATTTCGTTAAATATTTCATTTCAATAAAAAAAATATAAAATATTAAATAATAAATCATCAGTCCAGTGAAAAAGCATCGATAATTACAAATTTTAATCAAATTTTAAATGGACAGCCTTTCGTTTTTACTTTAAGATAATTGATTAATGTTCTACGCACGTTAGGCATTTTAATCGAAATTCCGATATTAATATACCTTTATAACTTTTTGATCAAGTCATTAAGCGAATTAATTGAAGAATTTACGGCAGCTGCTGTATTTTCTCCATTATAGGATGGTAAAAATTCCAATGTTCGCATCTATACGCATATCTCGTAAATTACAATGTATATGTAAATTGAAAAATGTCATAATTTGAAAAGTAGCTGTCTTAAATCCAATTAGGCACAATCAGAGATACCGAAATTCAACGTCGACGTAGAATTTCTTTCAATTTAGTCGCTCGCAAAAAAAAAAAAACGTCGATCCGTTGCAAATCAAATTTATCCTGACACTCAAAGAAGAACCGTAGGAGCGAGAAAGAGCGAGAGAGAGACAGAGAGAGACAGAGAGAGAGAGAGAGAGAGAGAGAGAGAGAGAAAGAGTGAGAGGAAGAAAGTGCCCACGTAAAGACAAAAGGGTGTAAAAAGCAAAAAAGAAATAGAGAACGTATAAGCGAAAGAGAAAAAGAGAGAGAGAGAAAGAGAGATCTCTTTCTAACCCTCCGATTCTCAACTCCTACGCTTACGCGTGCGTTTGTATGTACCTACACACGAGAAGAAAAAAGTGCACGGAAGAAACTTGCAGACTTGTGGGGCAAAGGCTAAACGCGCGCCACTAAAAACGCTACCATCCATTCGTCCCATATCCTTTATCCACGAGCTAGCTTACGTCTCTCGTTCTCTCTCTCTCTCTCTCTCTCTCTCTCTCTCTTTCTCTCTCTTTTTTTCTCTCTCTCTCTCTCTCTCGCGAAAGTCAAGGCTCGAATTTTTCCACAATGGCCGCACCACCGTTGGGATATCACCGGCAGTGTTATCACCACGAAACTCGCTAACCTAAATCTACAAAGATCCCTCCTGCCTCGTCTATACATGTATACATATCCTTTTTTCTCGAGAATAGCGCAAAGCCTAAACGCAAGAGCATAGCATATAACGTAGGTACAAAGAGCTAAGTCAAAAACTAAGTGTCCGGAACAAGCCCAGCCAATGATCTCTCTCGCAGGAAGAAGTGGAAGAAAGAGACGGATAGTTAGTGTGGCAAATCCAATATTACTCCTCTCGCGGCAAAATTCGATTTCCGGCTACCGCTTCAAGCTACGTTCTCTTTCTCTCTCTCTCTTTCTCTCTCTCTCTCCCTCTTTAGTTCGAGCTCTTTGGCTACGATGGCAGCTATCAAGATAGGTTACTTTGAAATGGACACTTCGATCTACTTCATTTGTGTGCGTGTGCGTGTATGCGGTTTTTTTTTTCTTTCATTTTTTTCTTAGGAATATTTTATAAAAACTTAATTGAAAAATGGACTTCTTAATATTTTTACTGAAATCATTGGCTGTATCACTGTAAGAAGTTATTACTGCGCGTAATATTTTACACTTAGTATATATTTAAGTAACGGAAATTTTACAGTTTGAATTATGATTTACATAATGAATTTTTTTTGAATGCTTAGCTTTAGCTTCGCCTTTAATTTATTATTATTAAAGTTAACTTTAGTATATCACGATATCGTTCTTATTTATTCAATTATACTGGTTCGGCAATTTATACGAGAAAAAATTTAATTAATATTTTCATTTTCAATATCATTTTGCGCATAAATAACACACGGAAAAATAATAATATATTAAAAATAAACGTTCCTCATTTAACATTAGAATTAAAATATAAAACAATTTTCGTTATAATAAACTGTTTGTATTTTATTGCACCGCAAAAGAATTTTTCCACAATTTTTAAAATAGCTTTGTGAAATATTTTTCGTAAAAATATACATATACAGTTATATACGATATATTTGAATATTGACCACAACAAATATTTTGTTTTTATTCCAAAATAAATGCAAAAAACTTTTTCTCTTGTTTCTGAGAAGAATGTTATATTTATATATACATATATTGTATAAAGCTTTTTTGAATCCCTATACCCAACTTGTTTTACTTAAAATATGTAGACGAGTCTCCGAATCATTCAATCTTTTTTAAAATGATTCCGTATGTAAGTTAGATTTATTTCGATCTAATTCCAAAATTTTTAAAAATCGATTCGACTTTAATTTTGATATAAAACATAATAATTATCAAGATATCTTTGAAAAATTAATTTTATTTAAAATAATATCGTATCAATAAAATTTAAAAAAAAATTAATTTTAATATAAGAGGTGAGTCAGATTAATTATTCAAAAAATACATTCATTAGCGTATTACGTTTAAAAATTTAAATAAGCTACACTTGAAATTATATAATTTTACTTAAAATATTAAAAAAAAAGAATATGTTTAAAAATAAAAAATGCTTTGTTAGTTTATTTTCAAATTTTTTTTTTCTCAATCTCCAAACATTTTCAAAATGAATGTTTATTTAAAAATGTTCATTTACTTAACAAGAGTCGGATTAAAACGTTAAAAATATTTTAACATTTATTCAGACGAAAAAATTATCCAGTTTCAACGAGCAAGATTCAACTTGAGCAATTTGTTTAACACATTTTCTTTTTTTTTTTTTTTTTTTAATACTCATACATGAAGCAATTTTTTCATATTATTTAACAGAGATTCGGGGAAAGCTTAATAAAAGAGTTCAGGGAGTACTTCACGGTAAATAACAAAAATAAAAAAAATAAAAAACGAAAAGAAAAAATTCATTGTTTCCGCGCTTTCGAATAAGCAAGCTTTTATCCAACTTTCTCCTTAATTTTACAACTCATGTTTTTTAATTCTGCAAACAATAGTAAAACTTGCGTGGATTTTCTTTTGAATCCTACATCCTACCACTTGCGTGTGCTCTCTTTCTTTTGTACGCGTGTGTGTGTGTGTGTGTGTGTGTGTGTGGGTGTAGGTAATTTATTTCAATGGTTCTTAAATTAAAATTCAAAATTTCAGTTCACGGATTTTTCACGAATTAACCAATAAAAATTTTCACGTCTTGTAAATAAGAAGATTTTTTAACTTTTTTATCCTGCTGCTTGTTAATACATTCTTTCGGATATATTATTTTTAAATTATAGGAGAAACGAGTAAACCTTATTTTATTATGTTTAATAAAATAAAAATAAATAAATATAAAATTTTAAAAAATTTAAGAAACTAAAAAAAATTTAATTCAATTCTTGGGCAATAGATATCGTTAAGAAGTCCAAACAAGTTTCGCGTCCTGGAACGCGGATATCTTCACCCTTTAGCTTAGTAAGATTTAAGCGCCGCCCACCGAACGACCAACTAAGGCTACTATTTAACGATGTTTGATACCAGATAAGTAATAACGCTGTATATCTACGAACGCAAATTCGATTGCATTCAATGCGCGATAATAAATGTTTAAAATACAATGAAAACTTTACTTTATGTCAATATTCAGATTATTAAGTTAGATATAAAAATTATATTATTATTATTATATTTTCTTTAAGACGGAGCATTATTTATTTTTAAAAATTATCGGATTCACTTGAATATAATAAAGCTAATATATAAGATAATATCTACGATCTATCTAAAACGATTACTTAAACTCGAATGCGAGATTATGTAAAGTAAAGCCCATTTTAAAATCTCGCTTAAAAATTCTACCACGATCCTTCATCAACTCGGCGTAATCGGAAAAATCGCTTTTTACATACATACCGACGAATAACATCTCAAAACCCCTTACGTTTTACCTCGCCTAAAAAAAGATGTAGCATCAGCTCTCCCAACTAGGCAAGTCTCGCATATCCCCTTGGCAAAACCTCGCCCCTTCTCCTCTTTCCCTCCCCCCCCCTCCCTCCGCATTTTGCGCGTCATATTTACCTGGCGGCGAATGATGCTGATGTTGCTGTACGTGCTCGACGAGGGACTCGTCCCCGATCCTCAGCGAGGATTCTGCGCGTAACAGGTAAGCCAGCCCGAGGAATAGTATCGCCATACCGCGAAATCCCGCCATCCTCGTCACTCCTCCTCGTCGTCGTCTTTATCTATCATTAAATCTTCTTTTATCCTTAATGTATATTTATATATGTATATTATGTATAACTTTGATTTATTTTTTGCTCTCTCTCTCTCTCTCTGTCTCTCGGTTTGCAATTTTTTTTGTTTTCGTTTTTACTTTCCCAACGATTATAATGATGATGATGATAATAATAATAATGACGAATAACCAAACAAATGAAGAACGCAAGGGCTCTTTACAATTCGGCACGGCTCGATAACGATTTCCATAACCCGCGTCGCGTTAACCAAGAGCGCCACCGAGACCACCACCGGAGTCGTAACCGGCCGCGGCGCTGCCTTCTTCGGGTACTTTGCGCTCTCGCTTTTCACGGACGATTCTCATCGTTCACAATTATCATCCGGCGGACCTTTTGTCTCTCGATCGTCCAGAGATTCGTTTAGGTATGAATCGCGATCCATTAGCACCACAATTATAATCGATGCCCGATATTGATTTCGCTGTTATATCCCGCACTGATTTCTCTATTTATCCGGTCGTTCTTTTGTTTCTTTTCTTTTTTTTATTTTTTTCTTTCTTGTTTTTTTTTTTTCAACCAAACTTTGCACTAAACTACGATGAAAGCATCTTCTTTACTTATTTTTCGTTTTATTTTTCTGTTGTTTTTCTTTCGAATTTCTTTTTTTCAGAGCTGAAAGTGAAAGATTTTCGTCCCCTCGCCTTTCTTTTCTTTTCCTCCCCTCTTTTTTTTTTCAGTCGCTTTACTTCGATCTCTTTGTTTCTTCGTGTACTTAGTTTGCGTTGAGGACGACTCGAGTCGCTATTTATCGCCGGCTGTTAATTTTGCGTTAGGGATTTCCTTGAACTTGAGGGGATTTAAGCACTGCTTTAGGATTTAAGCCGTTACGTTTCTTTTTTTTTTTTTTCTCGAAAAGAATATGAAAAACGCTGGCGTCTGTTTTCTTCCAACGGGATTACAACGGTCCTCGTACAAGTTTCAATTGTAATCTTAATGAATACTTTAATTTTTCATGTATTTTTCACTTAGTTTGACTTACAACTTATATATTCACTAATTTTTAATGATATATATTTTTTTTTTTTTTTTGTTTTTTTATTATTAGCAACAAGATTTTAATCTTAAAACTTTGATTTTGCTTTTCTTTTAAGTATTGTTAATGCACTAAATCACTTATTCAACTCGATTTTCAATGTTCGTTGTCAAACTTATAGTTTCTTTTTCTTCGGATTCGTTGATTTGTTTGATGTTTAACTTTGTTTGATTACTTAATATTTGTATTTAATTTTTTTTTTCTTCTTTTTTTTTTAATTGTTAAAGTTTTCAAGAACACTTTTTGATTTTTTTTTTTTTTTAATTTACCAAACGTTCGTTACAATTTTTAAGATTTTCTTTTAGTAAAATTTCATACATATATTGCTCTTAATCATTTTCAATGACATTTTTTTTATACTACTTTTATCATTAATATTTAATTAAATATAGATTACTAATTCCAACAGTCTTCAAAATTTTTTATTCTTTTGCTATCTCAAACGATAATCAATTTCACTCATTAAAACATCACTTAAAATTTAAAGTTTCGTTTAAATCTTTCTATTAAATTTGATATTTATTCAACAAGCCACCAATACAAAGAACACGATTTTATTTCTATTGAAATATCTTTCTACCAACACTTTTAATGTACATAAAATCTCGCACACAGTTCCTCTTTGCTAAAACAATTGAAGACAGTCGCGACTTCTGCAACAACTCACTAGTTACACACACACACACACTGCCATTAAATCGATCCTCAATCGTTCGATCACAAACGTTCGAGTACACGTCCGTTATTGCAAACCTTTCTCGTATTTCAAACAGTTTTGCCGGTTTTTCCTGCGCAGTAGATCAACATCATTACTTAATAACAATTTTCTCGTAATCAAGGTCAGCTCTTAAACAATCGTGAACACAACTCGAAGTCTCGTTAATTATGGTTATATATCCCCCAGTATTTGCCCTAAGAAATATCACTACATCTCAAATAAAATAAAAAACAAAACAACCACACTTGCATCGTAACTCTCATGAATCTTTCCTCTTCCGTCCTCGATTTATTCATCCATTATTTTCATTTATGTAAAAAAAAGAAACTAAACCATCGATACGATAGCGCGCGCCAGCGCGCTTATACACAGTCCACCCGCGTACGAGGAAGGGATGAAAAGACGAGATAGAAAGTGATAAAAAGACGAGCCGGCGCTATCGCGCGCGTCCGGCGGTCTACCGAGCACTGAGATCGCGCTCGCATTTCCCGCAAGAGAAGCGCGCGCTTCTTCCTCCCGTTGCTCGTTTTCCCTCTGCCTCGAATTGACCGATAGTCGCGCCCTCTCGCGGCGTAATCGTGGGTTAGCTCTTGGGGTGAGACTTTTCCGAGATGGTAAAGCGAACGAATGAGGTTTCGACTCGAGAGGAAAGGATAATTGTCCTTATTGCCGGGTGAGTTTCGGGGGAAAAAGTAGGAGATGCGAGTTATCATCCATCGATGGTTCGATGTCTAAGGACTCACGTTAAAGCGAACTCGAGTGGCGTTATTGTGAGAGTGGACTAGTTAAGTTTTCCGGTATGGTACTTGAACTCTGCGCTGCGAGCCAGTTATCTCTCGGTCGTAGCTGTTGTGGATTAGTTCGCTGCGGCTTTGATTCTACTTTGACTTAACCTAATTATAACATTAATCGTGCAATGATGACTTCCTAATCAACGATGTAATTATTCTTAGTAAAAGTAATAAACTTATAATACATGATTCAAATATTAATCGTATATTAATTAAAATTTTAAAAAGGGCAATAAAAAATTCAATAATATATATATATATATATATATATATACACATTTTGAATATTTATGCGATTGATTTTTCATTATTTTTATGAAATTCATAGAGATTAAGGAAATGCCTGACCAAACGTGGATTTTATCACTTTTATGAAAAATCTGAAATTTATCGCCAAAAATACAGTTACATATAAAAAAGATTATAGCCTTGTTTCAAAATTTTATTATTATATAATCGCTCGTACAAAAAATTTTACGATACATAAGGATACATTTTTATATTTGTGAGTATAATATTTTTTTTGCAAATAAAATTTTAACTTTTTCGAAAAACATTATATTCAATAATGTATAAATCTATTTTAATTTATATTTTTGATTATAATTTTCATTAAACTTTTCATTTTTTTTTTTATAATTATGAAACAATATCAATTTTTTTTAATTATTTAATTAAATCATAAACTTGAATAAAACTCGCTCGTAACGTTTTCAAAGCTCTACAACATCGTAACATTAAAATACAAAAATGATGTGATTCCCTTATTAACGTCCATTAATCGCATAATTATATCATTCACAAAGCTAACCACTATTAGTTGTTGAATTTTACATCCGCTATTCGGCCCCTTTCGATGGAAATTTCACGCTCCATAACGTTTATATTAACTCATTAATTCACACCTCATAAAGCATTAGAAGAGATAAAAATCGATCGATTTTTTTTTTTTTTTTTTTTTTTTTTTTCCTTATATCATTAATTATGCTACTTTTATACATTTACTTTAAACAAAATTGAGGTAGCGTATTCTGATTCGAATCGACTGCATGATTTAACGTTTGTAATTTTTGTTAAAAATTTCTGCAAGCGATTCTTAAAATTCCAATAAAATTTTCATTTCCTCCTGCGTAATAAAAACGTAATAATCCATCCTTATTTTTCGTTAAATCATTTCAACGACAAACACAACGATAACGTATCTTCTATTCAAACAATATCTCCGCAACCGAAAGAAAAAAACAAAACAAAAAAAAAAGAAAAAAAAAAAGTAAAAATAAATAAATATAAGTGAAAATCTAAAAAGCAGAAATTCTCACCTCTCCTCGTGCACCGGCTGCTTATACACACGGGAGAAAGAAAAAGACAAAAGAGACGCCGGCGCTTCGTCGTACGAGAGAAAGAGAGAAAGATAGATAGCGAAGCGCGCGCGTGCGGTAAGCGGCCATAAAAGCCAGATCCCTCGGGATACGCGGCACAGTCGGGCGACGACTTTCGCAAGAGCGCGAGTCGGCTTCTTCCCTCCGCTCGAGCGAGCATCTGTCTTATCACCGAGATACTCGACGACGATACAAGCGAGCGTTTTGTTTGCGCCTTTATCTTTTCAATTTGCCTCGTTTCTCAACCTTATTTATTTTATTCGCTCAACCGCTTATGCTTTATTTCCTTTTATTTTTTATCGCTTTATAAAAAGTTACATTTTCACGCGTATATACACTTTGTTTGAAATTTTTACGTAAATTCGAGGACGAGTGATATCGGCGCGCGCGATCGGTTCGCGCGCTCGACGCGACCGGCAATTATGTGAATGAGAGGGAAAGAGATAAAGGAGGAGCGGCGATTCAAAACGGCGTGCCGAACACGCAGCGCGCGGTGAGTAAGATAACGAGCATAATTTATTATTTTAAACGTTTTTATATTTTTTATATTATTTATGTTTTTCTCAGACTGTTTTGATTTTTTATATTTATTAAAAATATAATAATGCGAAACGTAATACATACGAAAACTGAGTAAATTTTTATAATTTTCAATAATTCGATAATGTTTTCAAGTATTTATAAAATTTTATTTTCTTTATCGTCTTAAATTACACTCAGTATCTTTCAAAATAGGAAAAGAAAAGATTGTTAGAAAGCCTTTTCGAAAATTTTTTTGCTATATTGTTCACGTCTGACGATATAAGTTTTTTTCTACTTGTTAATGAGTTTACCGTTGAAGGTTGATATTCCTAAGTATGCTGATAATATTAGTTTGTAATTTCACAAAACATTAATATTAAAAAATGTATTTGTGTATATATTTTTAAACACCATCAATAGTTTTTAAAAAAATGATGTATATAATTCAAAATATATTCGTCAACATATAGAGGAAATGGTCTAAATTGTATAATTACTTTTATATTATTATACTTTAATATTTTGTAACAATTCTATTACGAGATACTCCATCGTTATTCAAAGAGTGAGTCTTAAATTATTTGAAAAAGACAGAAAATTGTTTAACTTTAAATTCTTCTTTTTTTTTGTTTTTAATTGTGGAAGCAATTCAATGTATTATTTTTATACATATTTGATTAAAGTATAAAATAGACAGTATACATCTTTCATCAATCCATTAAATTTAAATTACAGTATTTATAAATGTTTAATAAAGAAAATTGTAGTAAAACATTTAAAAATTAAATAACATGAGTGATTGAAACTTCTAATAATTCAAGATTAATATTTATAGTGCAAATTTAAATATTAATTATATATTTTTTATTTAAAGATATTATATTTTGATATTATACCGAGATTTTAACCAATATAATAATAATAATAACTTTTAATGAATATTGAAAATTATACAAGACAAATTTTAAACGGCGAAAAAATAAATATTAAAATATATAATGTATTTTATGAAAATAACCTTTTTTTACAGAATTTATAAAAGCACTCAGCGGGTACCCATAAACTTAATGATCCTTTTGAAAAAGAAATTTCAAAAATATATCCATAATTAAAATTATCATATAATTCTGTTCAATTAATTATATCCAATAAAAAAAAAATAAAAAATAAATAAATAAACATCTATTATTTAATTTTAATTTAATAATTTTAATACTTACTTGAAAATTAATACAATATTTTATAAAAAAACATTGTTAATTAATGCGTAGTCAAATGTTGTGATATCGTTATCCTCGAATCCTACAATGATAAAGTCTTATTAATATTAATTTTTGGTAAATACGTTTCCAGGTTAATATAAGGCGATAAAATATATTTATAAGTAAAAATAATTAATTAACTACGCAAAAAGGGATAAATATAATTTATCAACAACGAAGAAGTACATGCACTCGAATTCACGGAAGCAATAAAGTAAAAAACGAATGACAAAGAAATATCACGAAAAAAGTATATATCGTCAGCAAACGAAATAAAAAATGAAAATGGGAAAGGAAATAGCAGAAACGTCTGACATTATATAGGAAGCCACTTCGATTCTCATTGTCGAGTCACGAGTGCAATTCCGATCGTAAACACACGCTTGCTATATCGCGGAAGCTGTAAAAATAAAGAAAAACGAATTACAAAGAAATCAAAGATCCTCTCAAAGCCGATGCAAATTCATAATTAAAATACAAGAGATATCGCATCTCTCTCTCTCTCTCTCTCTCTCTTTCTTTCTCTCTGAATATTGAACTGGCATCAAACGCGCAGCCGACACGAGCAACTTTCAGCGATTATTGTCTCCTCGAAAGCCGAGGAGGTAGAGAGACAAAGCGTATATAAGAGAGACTTTCCGTATCTCTTACACGACGCAATCGTTTCCTTTGTTAACGCCGCAAGAAAGTTAGGCTATATGCGTGCGTGTTCGACGAGCGGATCGTTTTTGCTTTGTAGAATCGCTATGAGCCTCGTTTGCGAGTTTCTTGGAAAATTTTTTCGAGGAGATCGTTGGTTACGTCGGGTTAAGGCTTCGATGATAGCAGCGAATTGTTATGAAGATTAAAATATTGAAATTATTGGCTACGTATTTGTTTTCTTGCTCGCGATCGCTTAACATTAAAACTACCCAACGGTCATAATGATCGATTTCATTCATTTTTTTTTTTTTTTTTTTTTTTTTTTTTTTTTTTTTTTTTTGAAGGTTGCTACTTTTTATTATATTATGACTTGTTTCAAACCCACATTATTTATTAATTTACAATATACATGCGTGTGAGTGAAATGAATTCATTGTTTGTCTTGCCTTGCGTTTTATAAATTTAATACAATTTCTTTAAAATAATGATGTTTTTCAGCGGGGCAGCAATTTTATATTAGAGTACGAACTTTATTCGGTCAGCCGCATTAATTTTAAATAATGTTGATAATGAATAAATAATAATACCAACATTGTAAAATTTATAATAAAATATTCAAAGCAATTAGGTATTTAAATCTCTGGTATTATTACATAAAAATGTGTAAGGGTGCTTTGATAATTGTTTCTTTCTTTCTGATAAAACGGAAAGAATACGAAATAGAAGTCTTTCATTCTTAGTCACAATTGAATCAGGAAACCTTTTTGAAAGAAATACAAATAAAAGCTTTCTTATCTTATGCAATGATTCCTCTTATACTTGTTTTTTTTTTTTTTTTTTTTTTTTTTTTTTTTTTTTTTTTTTTTACGTCAGTATATATGAAATTGATTTTCTTTCAAATAACGGCTGGCAATGCATTTATTTTTCTCCCTTCATCGATCAACTGAATAAAAAATTGATATTCACGTATTTCTAAAATATGCACACTTGTTAAATGATTACATAATGATAATTATATCTATATGATAAAGAATTGGACATAATTCGAAGATAAATAATTAAAAAAAGAAACATTTTTATTCGTAAAATTGTTTATAATTCTGCTAAGAATAATCCATTTAGTTTTATAAAATTTAATAGTTACCTTCCATGTGCTGATTTTTCATAATTTTGGTGCATTTTAAAATATGCAATGTGTAATTGCTTTCGTTGAACACTTTTTTTTCCAGCCGCGAACACAAAAAATGGTCGCAATTTTTTAATCTGCGAATACTGAAAAAGCGAATAAAGAGCTTTAACAGTATAATACATTCGAAGCATAAATAAACTTTATTTGAAAATCTATCGATTTATTCGAAATAATATTTATTATTTACTAAACTAAGTTAATTTTAATGAAGATTCAACATTATAATAAACTCGTATAGTTTTAAAGATTAAAGATACGATAATTACATGATATTACATAAACATTACTATGATCAATAAATAAGACAAATTTTTTTTTTAAATTCTTTATTTATTCTTTTAAATCTATTTCGTTGCCTTCAAAGTAGTCCCCGCCCGACGCAATACTTTTATGCCAACGTTTTTTCCAATCCTCGAAACAGTCAGAAAAGTCCTTTTCCGGAATTGCCTTCAATTGACGCAGCGATTCACGTTTAATCTCCTCAACCGAGTCAAAACGATGTCCCCGGAGTGGTCTTTTGAGTTTATTTAACATCCAGAAGTCACACAGCGCTAAATCAGACAAATACGGTGGTTGTGAAACGATACGAGTTGAATTTTTGGCCAAAAAGTCGCGAATAATCAATGCGGTGCATTATCGTGATGCAAAAACCATGAGTTGCCTTGCCACAATTCCGCCCTCTTTTTGCGAATAGCTTTACGCAAACGACGCATAACACTCAAATAATATTCCTTGTTCACAGTTAGGCTCGGCGGAAGAAATTCTGAATGCACAACACTACGATAATTGAAGAAAACTGTCAACATGACCTTCATTTTTGAACGACTTTGACGCGATCTTTTTGGTCTTGCTTCACCTTTGGCACGATATTCGCTCGATTGATCGGTTGTTTCTGGATCGTAGGTATAGATCCATGTCTCATCTCTGTAATAATGTGTTACATGACGTTCTGGTAGTCAGAATCAGCATCTCTTCGCACACATTAACCCGACGCTCTTTTTCATAAAAATTGAGTGTTTTTGGAATCAATCGAGATTCGACGCGTTTGAGACCCAAATGATCTTTCAAAATTGCTTGAATCGATCCAAATGAAATGCCGACAGTATCAACAAGGTCTCTAATTGTTAACCGACGATCTTTGAGCACAAGGTTTTTGATTTCTTTGATGTGTTTCTCGTCAGTTGATGTCGATGGTTGTTCTGGATGCTCTTTGTCTTCGACGCTGTCTCTGCCTTCTTTGAACTGTTTATACCACTTGTAAACATTTCTTTCCGACAAAGTCTGCTCATCGAAGGCCTTCTGCAACACTCTGAACGTTTCTGCACAAGAAATTTCATTCCGAAGACAAAATTTAATGCAACTTCTTTGCTCATTAAAATCTGACATTATAAAAATCACCGAAATTACTTTTTAATGTTTACAAAAACGAGCGTCACTTGCAAACTAATGAATATATTGACATGAAATTTGACACAGATGTCTCTCACAGTGCTACCAACTTAAAAAAAGTTTCGTCAAGTCGATAAACCCGCGAAATTTAAATTGAAAATCGGTCTTACTTTTTGATCATAGTAGTACATATATGGGTCGAATCGGTAACCTTCTTTTTTATACTTAAACATTATTTAACAGAATTTAATGCAGCAAACTATGATGAAAGCGTAAGAAGTCTAAGTTTATTTCCTTTTTTCTATATCATTATATATTTTTTTTTTCACACGAATAAATTTTTACAACTTTTTTTTCCTATTTCAAATAATGCAAATAAACTTTATGTGAATTTATATTTTTCTTTCGTATAATTTAATGCAATATAAATATATTTTAATTTAAAAAACTAGCACAAATAAATAAAAATAAAAACAGCTAATGAGAAAAACTTTGCCTTATTAAAAATTTAAATATCCGTTTGTCTTTATGAGATATCAAAAATCAACCTTTATTCTTTTAATATCTTGCTCAAAGATTGTCACTCATTCGCCCTCTTTTATTAAGTTCCTAATATTCTCAATCCGTAAAATTTTCAATGTTTAAAATATCAGTGCATTTCTCGTCTAAAAGCAGAAGGTAACCATAAGCACAACACTTTCCAAACAAAATCTTTCTAAATTAAATACGCAAACGTTTGCAAAAAAAAACAACCATCGATTAAACAAAAAAAAAAAAAAAAAAAAAAAAAAAGTAAAAGAGTATACACTCAAGAAGTAGTAAAGTCAAACACAAGCCGGTAAATTTGAAATTTACATCAAGCACTAGAAACTCCTGCTCGACATTCTCTCTTCACCGAAAGTGGACGTTAAAGCGTCAACCCAACTCTTCCAAGAGCAACGGAAAAAGAGAGAAAACTCAACGGCGGCATTGTACACGCACGTACAGATATATATATATATATATACGATGAGACTTACGGGCCTCGGCCGCTATAAAAAACGCAAGAACGTAGAGAGTAGAGAGACGAATTTAGGATAACGTGCGAGTAGTGCAAGTGTATATGTACGAGCGAAAAAAGCGTGTGAGCATTTGTTAAATTGTCCTCGGACGTATATTTATGTACGGTAAATGTTAATAAATATTCTCTATTTCCCTCACTCTCAACGAGCGAATATTGACTAATACTGATTGTGAAGAATCGTCAACGAGGATGACGTGGATAACGTTGTTTGATCGAGGCGCGCGATGGTTTTTTCATGCGCTTAAAATTTTTTTTTCTTTTTTTTTTTTTTCTAACATTTGTTAATTTTTAATAAATAAATTTAACGAGGAAAAACGTTAAGAATAATTTTTTTTACCTAAAGTTATTATTATTAACGATAGTAACGACAGTGTAAGAATCGAATTGAAATTTTCATCAACGTATTTTATTAAATTTTCTACACAACGTCTAAACAAACGTACAATCAAAATATTTTAACAAACACAAACTAATCAATCCGACAAAAAATACCGTGTCGTTATAGTTACAACCCAAATTCCAGCTAGCTTTTCAAAAAAAAAAAAAAAAAAAAAAGTCAATTTAACAAAAAAAATTACATAAAAAGAGTCACATTGTCAAACTATACGTTACACTTACGGCGCGATGATAATCCTCGTGTTGTACAACGAAAACAACGGGGGATAGCGGGTTAGGGAAGCTCGTTAAGCCGAAAGTCTCGACATCTCGCCAACCGAATGCGGAATTTCGCGCTCTTTTCGTCTCTTGAATCTCTCTCCCTTTTTTTTCCTCTCTCGTGTGCTTCTTTTCGCGAACGGTTAGCTTTAATTATCCTACTTTGTTTCGCGCGTTGTTTATCGCATTAAATGCAAATGGTTTCGAGGCTTTTTTTTCTCTTTCTTTTTTTTTTTTTTTTTCTTTTTTTTTCGTTTTTTAACGACCGAGTCATTTGTTTCGATATGATTGCGCGAGTCCGAACTTTGGATGGAATACGTTTTGATAAGTTTGTTTTGCAATTTAAACTTTGTTTGATGAAATATCTTCTTGCGTGTCTATGCGCGCATCGGGTGAATATTGTTTCATATCTTAAATTATGTTAAATATTTTTATGAACTTTTTTGAATATAGTCATTATAAAAAATTAAATATTGTTATTAAATGAAAATAAACAAAATGTTGAAACAATACGTTAATTAAAATTTGGGATGGAATGATTAATTTTTATATTCAAACGAATATATATTAATATTCCAAGCGAACCTTATTTTCATTCGAATTGCTTAAAAATTAATTTCAAATATAAATTATGATATAATAATGTTTGTCGGCAAACTCATTAGTAACTCTTATTGCTAAGAGATATTATATTATTAATAATTATAATTGATAACATCATTAACCGACTTGGTAACAAATTTCTAAAAAGGAACAATTTAGTTATTAATGTCATCTATACATAACGTTGAAGAATAATCAAAACGTACCTTATTATTTGCTAAACAAATAATAAACTCGATATGTCTTTGACTTGTCTTGATTCAAATACGTACAATTAGAAATATAGAAATACGCAATTTATAAAATATCAAAATATCTCCTCTTATAAAATTAAAAAAAAAAAAAAAAAAAAATGAACATCGAATCATGTAAATATAACGTACGACAAAGTAATTAGGTCGAACTTTCATATTAAAATCGTTTACAATGAAAAATGCGTTGAAATATGCGAGCTATATTCCGTTACATTAATATTTAAAAATTGAATTTCACATTCGGGATTTGCATAACGATGCCCGATTCGGCTTTTTATCATCCCTTATCAAAATATGACAAACGACGTCTACAAAAATTACATCGGAAATAAAATAATCTTCGCAATCCGAATTAATAATAAAAAGTTGAAACGACGAAACGACGAGACGATTTTTTTAATTAGCCCTGCGACGTTATACGCAAGTTATTCAAACATAATTTCGCCGCGTTAAATCAACTCGAAAACGCTCTTTAAATTTTTGTCTCTCTCGGAAAACGCATCGTAACTTTTATCGTCAAACAACAATGATGAATTTTTTTTTTTTTTTTTACCCCTAGTTTGTACTCGGAAATTTTCTAATTAATTCGTTACGGCTTCGTACTCTTTTGGAGAAAAAAAAAAAAAAAAAAAAAAGAAATACATATAAGAGCGAGAAATTAGCGCGGAATGTATTTGATGAAAAGCGAAACGTTCCGAGATTATTTTAACGTTACGTTTCAAAAATAAAATCCTGCTACACTTACTCTTTTCTTTATGTTATTATTGTTACGTCTGCGAAAATTTTAAAATCTATGAAATAAACATTTAATAAACGTTGCTTCGAAAAAAAAACTTTGAAATGAGAAACAACTGAAGCTCGAGCAAAAATGTAAGCTTTCTAAATGTTACAAAATTTTCGTATACATTGTAAAATTATTTCACGAAAATCTTTTAGACTTTTTTTTTTAATTCAAATACGCAATAAAAATGTATAACTTAGTTTATTTGAAAAATTCTGTTAACAAAATACGCACATTTATCCGTAAACGTATTGAAAACTTTCCTTTCCAAAATAACATTTTCAGATCCACAATATATTAAATTTAAACGTATCAATTATTTACTACGAATCTTTAATTAAATCCCAGCAGCTTTTAAAACTTTTCCATCTTGTATTTCCGATATATCCAATATATCCACTCTCATCACAATTACATATACGTATTCAAGATCACTCAAAATTTGTACCTTTCTTAAAATAAAAAAAAAAAAAAAAGAAATAAGAAAAGATCGAAACATTATAATACCATTTTTCGCGTATTTCCATTTTAGCGTGCTATCTTTTTCATCGCTTAAATCTTGCATGCTTTACTTTTTACTTCCTCTTTTGCTCATTTTTTTCTTCTTTCTCACGTTGCTATTATTTTATGAGAAAAAATTAACGTTGAATTACAATAAAATATTATCGTGCATGAATTCTCAAATAAAAATGATTCGTTTTTTTTTTTTGTTTTTTCTTATTTTCATTTTACTATAAGCGAATGGATTAATTTGAAATATTTTGCTGCATTAGCGTGAAAATTTTTTATATGCAAGATAAAATTATAATAATTATTTTAACGTAGAATTATACTATAACGTGAAAAGGTTACATAAATTAGACATTTTACATCCAATTTAGAGTTTTATCTCTAACGAACTATATTATGCGATAAAATTTTAATATTTCAAGCATTCAATGAAAATTTATTTTCATGAAAGACTCATTATAATTAGTTGTGAAAACAGTTTATTGACATGAAAAATAATATTTATTTTTAAACATTTTTTTTTGCACACAAATAATCAACGTATTTGATGTTTATATACAAATATTTCCAAAGCATAAAGTACTCATCATTACGGGTAGTATAAACGACTCGAGTCAAACATAAATTTAAAACTGCAGACATTTTCTACGCAATTTAAACTTTAAAAAAAAAAATATACATATATTAAAACATTCGATTCATGTAATAAAGAAAAAAAAAGGAGGGAATATCTACAAAACCGTAATACAACTGATGCAACTTTTTTTCTCGTCGCTTCGTCTCTTTCTTACGTCGCCGATCCGTTTTGCAAACAGACTCGGGGAATCCCCCTTGTAAAGATCAAGCGGCGAACCAACAGCTCGTTGACCGGATGACGCGGACTTATCGCGAGCCTAAGCTTCTTTCGTTTCCGCGGTGCGCCGCGTACTTTTTCCCATTCTATCTCCTCGTCTATTTTAAATCTCACCTTTTTCAGCATTTTGCCCGCCGCGTCTTATTCGTTGCGATTTTCTTCGCGCCTTTTTGATCGCCAAGTCGCGAAAATGACGCGCGTTACAATTTTCAAGTATTCAATTGTGTATAATTCGAATAAATTTGCTTTAATTTTATCGTCTTGGTTTAATTTTTTTATTTATTTTAATCGATACTATAAAATATTCAACAAAAAATAAATAAAAATCGTTTAAATATCCTCGCATTGGGATTTCTTGAAATTTTATCAATTTAATTATTTAATTTAATATGCATAAAGGTATTTCATTATTTAAATAGAATTTTAATTTTAATAAATAAAATTTATTATTTTATTAAGAATCAAAATTTTATTTTGCGTTAAGAATCAAAAAAAAACAAAAGATTTAATTATTGTGAAATATGATATATTTATGATAATTCTATGATTAATCGCAGTAAAATAATAATTTTAAATTAAAATTACATTTAATTTTTTAATTGCTGTTACTTTATATTATTTAATTTTGTATAATATATTTTTTAAATTAATTTTTCAAGTTCTGATAAAAAATATTTTTAAAAAAAATTTCATATTCATGAAGTGTAATGTTTAAACGATTTTTCTTTGAATAAAAAAATTAATTTTAGCATTCAAAATTTAAACTTGTAAAAGACATTTCGATACCTTTGAAATCAAACGATATTTAAACAAAACCCAAACTACAATTGATCACTGAAGCATATATTTCACCAAAAGTAAATTTATCGACCTTTAATCGATAAATAAAAAAATTTTTATCACATTGCTTATAATTTTAGAATATGTAAACAAATATATAACCCTAACATTAAAAAATTAATTATTTATGGTATCCGACAAGAAATAAAAGAAAAATAATGGAGTTTAAAAGAACTCCAAATGTTGAAAAGTCAAAATAGTCTAACGAATAGGAAATAAATATGAAATTAAGGCTACTTTGATCAGTGAAAATTTGATTTTAAAAAATTTAACATTATTAAATAGAGAAACAGTCCGTCGCGGGATATACAATTTTCGCAATTTTCTAAAATTTTTATCACTAATTGCATTGTTCTTAAGGCGTAAATAAATTTATCAGGTTTTATTTAAAATAATTATAATTAAATAATATCTTAAGAAACAAATTTATAACTATCAATTAATCCTCGTTGGATTCCAAAAACTCTGGTTATTCCTGACAATAAAATTTCATTAAGATATTTATTGAATTAAGAAAAGTGATTCTATACCTTTGAGACTAGAAAGATAAGTAGATTATTAATTAGATTAACGGTAAACGTTCAAAACGATTAGTGAATGGTTTAATTTTTCAGTTTTTACTTTGACGTGGAATTAGCAACAATTATACATTTTTAATAAGTCAATAGACAATATTTAAAAAAAAGTAAAATATTTTATTAACACTGTGTATAAATTATTTATCAGCAATTTCATTGAGTTGATAAAAATTGATCGCAAACGTTTAGAAACGAGAGGAAGATCGCAGTGCTATCGGCGTCGAATAATTTATTCACATATTGTAATGTACATATTATAGAGACATGTACAATGTTTACTCAAGAGCTTGCTCGAAGTTTATTAATTATTAGATACAAAGATTCGTCAACGAACCAGCACTGAAACGTAATGTCGGTTCGCCATGAATAAATCAATATTGGCTAAAGGGACGGGATGCAAATAAAGTTAATAAAATTATAAAGATTACTATTAATTTTTGTTAAAGTTACGGTAAGTTAATAGAGCTTTTGAAGGGCAGCTTTTAAATAAATGGTAAAATCGACTTTGCCGTGTATGCTAAGTATTTAATTTTGACTTGTAACTTAGACAAATGTAGAAAGTTGAAAGCGAAGAAATTATAACGATAAATTATGCAAATCGCAAATAACAGTTTAAATATTAATTATGATACGAATTAAACGCCCATTATATTGAAATATGACGAATAATTCATTAAGTTTTTAAAAATAATTTTAATTAAATTAAAAACGTAACGATTCCGAACAATTTTAAAAATTTCGTGCAACTAACAAAATTGAAATGTAACAAATATTTTTATAAAAAATTATTTTAATGTTAAAATGTACGTTTTTCTCTTATAATATTCTTTTTAAAATAGCTTTCCACCGACTTTTCTTTTTATTCCTCTCTCAACTTTCGCATATGTTTTATTTCTTTATCATATATTCTCTTTCTCTAGCTTTTCCTCCGATTTAAATTTTATTTCTGCAATATTCGATTACTTCATTCTTTTAAACCGAATTCCCGATTAGTTTATTAAATACATTCCAGTCACTTCACGCGTTTTTCCTCGACAAACTTTCAATCGTGAAAATTCCGTCATTCTATAAAAAATAAAAAAATAAAAAAGAGAGAGAGAGAGAGGGAAGAAAGAAAGAAAATACTGTTCAAGTGAATATGTAAACTTAAAACCTTTATTTAACGGTTGACATTACAAACTCATTAAATAACAAAGTGAGATAAATCGCTCGAAAGGGCGTATGAAAAATTATTAGAGAAAAACGCGCGGACAAAGACGCAGCTCACAAAGTTAAAAAAAGAAAGAAAAGGAGTAAAGGATCTTTGATAAAAGACACACATAGGTGTCTACTCTATACGCAGAAATTTTTATTCGCCCCTTTCAGCGCGCGTAGAAACCCAAAGGACTCCTCCCGCGACTTCTCTCCTCCAGTCCTTGACTTCTTTATATTTCTTTCTCATCTCTCTCTCTCTCTCGTATATAATTCTTTACGAGAATTAGCCCGGCTTTTTCTTTCTCGCCTGTCATCACTTGGCCCTTTTTCTTTTTCTCCCTTTTTAACTCACTCCAAGGTTTTTTAATTTACCAGTTATGATCATTCTTACGCTCTTATATACTCCTTTTCAGTTCGTCGTCATTCTCAGGCTTGTTACCGTCAAAGCTAACACGGAGTCGAGAGAATTCATACCGAATTGAGGTTATGTCGTACCGGTTTTTGAAAAGTCTTACTAAGAGTAGGTAATACACTGAGATACGGTAAAAGCCTTTTTTCCCTTTAGATTATTGCGCTGGAAACGTATTTCTTTTTAAGTTTTAGACGAAGCAAGTAGTATAACGTGAATTTGGTCAGCCATGTGATAAAATTTCATTTTCCTCAATTTAGATACTTCTTTCGAAGTACCAAAAAAAAATCATAAATATAAAATTAAAATTATAAATAAAGCGTAAATATAATCTTATTTAGAAGTTTTGTAAATTAAAAATTATTAAATTACGCAAAATTGGAAAACTAAAATAGAAATTTACTAAAATTTAAAAATAATTTATAATTAATCTTACTCTCATGTCAATTCATACGAGATATTTATAAAATATAGTACAAATATAAAATTTTAACATTTTCCTCCATTTTATTTAATTTATATTTATTATCCATTGGATGGAAACTATTATTAACAATACATAACACGTGTTTGTGTATTTCAATTTAAATTTATTTTATTTGTAATTCGTATCATTTTTATTATTTATTCCACTTTAATTTTTAATTGTTATTGGACAAAATTAAATATTTATTCATATAGTGTCTTTGATCTTTTATTCATAAATCAATAAAATTCAACGTATTATTATTTATATTGACATTATGAGAATATTTCTGAAACGTAGCAAAGAAAACGTATTTCGCCACTTGTTTCAAAATTTTCCATTTTAACTTCATGGACATTGTGTAAATTACTTTCCTTTTTAAATTCAGATTCGTACTTCAATACTAAATTTATAACGTAGTAGCTACAATATAATAGAAATTTGTGAAATTAAGAATTATTTTGAACAAATGAGCCATAATTAATAAATGATCGAATTAAATTGTCGCGTTATTTGATATTTTGTACTATTTATGATAATGAAAGAAAAATCCGTAAATGTAAAAAAAAAACTGGAATAAAACAATTCAATTATTATGAAAGTAATAAAGTCTTATACTTTGAGAGTAAACAGTATTCTTTCATTAATTATTCATATTTTATTAAAGCAAATAACAAAAATACGTTAACCCATAAAAAAGAAACATACATAAATTATGAAAAAAAATCGAAAAACCAAACGCGAGCATGAAATTGTGGAACATTCATATCTACATCGGTTGAACGCGTATCCGTTTCTTATTATACATATCAACATATACATATATATATATATATATATATATATATATATATATATATATATATATATATATATATATATCGAAGAATCGAAAAATACTCGAGATTTATCAGCGTTACGCGATCGTTCGAGTACGTGGTCGAGTTATTGTGTTGAAACGGCAAGTCGCCGCGTAATATAGTTTTCCAAGTCGAGACAAATATTCGCGCATACACGCATACTTATACGCGCATATGCACGAGTATTGGAAGAAGCGAGCGAGTGTCGTAAAACACACACGAGTATAAACTGTTGGTATGGCGAAATTTTTTCGATTTATTACTGATTTTCTCGGTATAGATTAAACTGCGACGAGGAGCACGTGTCAAATAATAATTTATTATACTTAGTGTTTCCTTTATTTTTTTTTTTTTTTTTTTTTTTTTTTTTTTTTTTATTATTAATTACGTATTATGACTCATCGATAACTTTTGCGGTTAGTTAAAATTGTTTACGTATTTTATTACAGACATTTTTTAACGCACAAAAAATTTTCTTTAAAAAATTTCCGATAATTTACAACTTGAATAAAATTTCTCTTAATTATTTATCATTCGAATTAAGCAATAAAAAAAAAAAAAAAAAGCAAATACACTTTATTATAATAATTAATTTACCAGTGCAAACATAAAAAAATTTTACCACGAAAATTGTTTCTCATGTGATATTAATATTAAAAAAGAAAATCGGATTTTAGTTTGTGCGAGATAATGTACATAAATTAATGCGTATGAAATTCGGTAAGTTATATCTTTATTCAGACCTTATCTGCTTATGCATACAAATTGAAATGATATTATTTTACGTATTTTAATTGAATATTTTTAAAATTCTCTTGTTTTTTTTATTACTTACTTTTTTTTATTACTTTAGTGTAAAGTCTAGACATTTTTAAAATTAAGTGCATTATATTTAAAATTATAAAAAAGAGACGAAATTTAAATAAGTATTTGAAAAATTCAAACGTACAAAGGTGCAAATTTTAATGAAAATTTTTTTTTAATGATTTAAATAGATTTTTCAAACGAAATTTAAAAAATGTGAATGAGAAAATGCTTTTAATTCGTCTATAACCGCTGTCTTTATACCAACAATCATATGGGCTATAAATTTCTTTAATAAAATTGATAAAATCGTCTAATTAATTATGCTATTTAATTAATTTCTAAACCTCTAAGATCCACTTTGTGGATATATACTTAACCATATAATATATTCATTAAATCGCTCGACTAATGGCTTTTCATTTTTACAAAAATGATTTCTTCCCTCGATTCATTTTTAAATTTTATTATTATTTTATTACACATATGCCGTATACTTAAATCGCACGAATTGTATAAATTTATAAAACAATAAACAAGATGCAAATGTATGAACACTCGTGATAATAACAATAATACACCTGTACAAATACGTATGTCATTCGGCACGGCATTCAAAAATCTCATTCATGCGGCCAACAAAATCTGTCCATTCAAAGCCGAGAGAAAAATAAAAATAACGACGAAATTATTTAGTCAACTTGTGAATTGCCCCACTTATCTCTCTGGAGTATACGTATATCTTCGTCCTAAGTATACTAATTCTCGCCGTAACTGTAACATCCACACACATATACACACAGACACACACACATACACTCATACACAAGTAGCCCGAGGAGAGAGAACAAGCGCGCGCACACACGCGCGCGACTACGCTGGTCCCACAGAGTTGGACGCGTGACACAACGCGCTCGAGTATTATTGCAACCCGCCGCGAGCTCGTTCTCCTTTGCCGTACGGAATTGTCGTATGTATATGTATACACATGTGCGCATTTATATACGTACATACGTGGATATATATATATATATATATGTGTGTGTGTATGTATGTATGAACGCTGGTAGCACTCGCGAACGTTTACGCGACGACCAACTGTCGAGTTAATATTCACGCGATTTCGAGGCGAGCTTGAATATATACCGGGAGTATATATCTAAGCGCTAGCTTTATTGTCCGACCGCTCGCGCAAGGATAAAGCCCCCCTGTGTTCTTTCATTACACGGCTTTTTACTTCCTTCGATATTAAACTTTATTGTCACGGTATTATGTGTAAACTATTGTCAAAAGCGCGTTTAGAATACTTTATTTTATGTTATTTTGCTTTAATTTTTTTCTTTTCTTTTTATTTTTTTTCAAATAAATTTCGAAAGACGGATTAGGAAAGAGAGAAAGAGAAAGAAAATGAAGCGTTTACGCGATGACGTTTTACGCGATGGAGATTGAACAAGAATAAGACATTTGAAAAGCTACAAAGTGAGCGTATACCGGTAATCCGATATTTTACGGAAACAATTTTCCCGCGACAATTAAGCGCCGAAGGAACGATTTTCCTAAAAGCACTATATTCGTTCCTCTGAATGTTTCGCCGACTCTTGACACACATTTCCTCGCGCCAAATGTTTCATCCGTCTTTATTATTTCACGCGGTCGATGGTGACTCTTCTTATTGAAAATGACGAAGTAACCAAAGCCGTTTAATTATAATTAAGAGTCTGAATTAAAATTTAAAATCTGCATTGATTTAGTTCATCCGCTAAGCAATTCACCATTTTGACGCGATTATTCTTTAAAGGTGCGAAAGACGTGAATGTTTAAATCGAAATGAACGGCGATCGATTAATGGGTCAAATATGAAATTATTATTATAAATTAGTATTATCTTGTATGAATGTTGCAATTAAATTTTAATTTTAATATCAAGCAAATGTTGAAAATTAATAAGAACATTGCGTCTACTTGAAATGAAAAATAAACGTATCGATCTGTTTGCATTATGTATGTAATATGTGTATTATGACGCTGTAAAAATAAAAATTTTCGGTTTTTAAAATAAAATTTAAAAATTTCTCGCTATATCTTAACACTTGAATCCTAATCATTATTTTTCACCAAATGAAAAAAAAAAAAAGAAGCTCGATAAGCCGAATGAAATTATTCGCGATCGTTGATATAATTAAATCGTTGAATATACTTATACATACATATATAAATACATGTATATATTCACGTAAGTATTTCAACAGGACGCATGGCGCATGGCCTACTCAATGGAATGGCCTCGTGGGACTTGGCACTCTGGTTTCTTCTATCGGCTCTTCTCTACTCGACGATCGGTAAGCTCATAAAATTAAACGACGAATCGCGTATGTGACAATAACGCGAGAGCCGCGATTTACAACCTTAGCGAGTGCGTTTATGGTTTCGATGAATGAACTAACCCCTTATTTCCTACAATATATACATATAACTATATTCTTTGTGTTCTATTCGCTTTCTCTCTTACTATTCTTTTTTTGTTTTATTACCGTTGTTTACTTTGTGAAATAAATTCGTTTTGCTTTAGCGATCCCTTTTTATTAGCAAAGAACGAAATAAAACGTATACCAGGGGGAGATGTCAAAGTTTCGAGTTATTTTTTATGCATATATAATATATAGCGCAATGTACGTGCAAATATCCTTTTATCGAATTACCTATTTTATGGTATTTGAAACTATTATTTGTTTTTATATTTAAATTATTATGAAATATAAAAAATATATTCCTTTCTGATAAACTTTAAATTATTAATATAATTGTCGAAAAATATTTAAAATTAAGTAACAAAATTTACGTAAATAAAAATAATTAAATTTCCATAATTTCTGTACACTTATTTCTACATTTCTTACTTACAAAAATAAAAAAATTAAAGGTCCAATTGGTTTTAAAACCATAGTAATCGATATTTCACATTCATCAATATTTCATATGAAATTGCACGATATCTCGAAATCATATAGGAGTCTAATAATCAATAATAATCGTTACAAATCCAAAGAGCTCCGCGAATAAACTCGATGAAAAATACGAAGCGATAAATTCAAAAAGGAGACGCAAAAACGTTTGTTAATACGTTCGAATATTGAAAAGAAGTGGCGTTAATACACATCGTATGGAAAACTATCTGTTAAAACCCGCGTGATTAAAACGCTCGGTGAAAGCCAAAGCAACTCCGCGCGTTCATTCTCCCGTCCATTAAATTTCACGCGTATCTTTGATAATAAAAACCATACGTGAAAGGTTACAAACGCGACGATGTAAATAACATTGCGGATATTGTAAATTTTTGATAAATTCGTAGTTTTCTTTTTTACGGTGGTATGTAACTTTAGATGTTTTTTTCCGTCCACTGAAATATTTTCTCGATGTATCTGCTCCGTATATTTAATGCTAATTAACGAAATGTTAATAAACATAAAAGACTTTTTTTAGTAAAAGTAATAATTTTATTTATTTATTTATTTTTTATCAAATTTTCGAAAAGTATATATTGCTCTATCTAATTAGTAAAAAATTATTCGTTTTTATGTTATTTTTTTATTTATTTTTTTATAGTTATTTATGATAACTTTTTTTATGAAAAAAAAAAAAAAAAAAAAAAAAACAAATTTTTTAAAAACGCGGTCAAACTATCGAAATATCAAGCATAAAATTTTTTTTTTTTTTCGTCGAATATAGCGTCACGTTTAGTTTTTTTTATTCAAATATTTTAATTTCGTTAATTATAACTATCAAATTTAATATAATACTTGAAGTTAAAAGATATATAAAACATCAAACAGTTTAACCTTTGATTTTATAACTATATTTATTTTATTCATATACATTTAAAAATGACCTATTTCGGCAATCAACTATTCGCTGTGAAAATATTCGGTGGCTAAGCTGGGCGAATCGAGGAAAAAAAAAATGATAACGAAAAGCGACTTTATTCACGCATAATACGGTAAAATAATAAAACAAAGGGAAGATTAATCGTAACCGCGCGTTCGACTGCGCAGCCAAGAATTAAATAAAAACTTATATAATTCAATTAGATCTCAAGCCGTCGCTTCGTTTCCAATGGAAAGGAATCCGTTGGCTAAAAATTGTCCCTCCCGAATTCGAATGCATATATTTTCGCGATAAGAGAGAAAGAAAGCTTCGGGACAGCAGCTGGGCGGTTATAACAAAACGGGAAACTCGAGAAACGAGTCGAGCTGTATGATTTTTAAAGGTCGAAATTCCGGAAGGCCGTGAATCCGCGGTAACTTTAATAAATGTCTCGTTTGTACGTACGAGTCGAGACAGTTTGTATCCGAGCGTATGGCGTTTAATACCGTGTGGACGTTGTACAAACGATGAGTTTCCTCCCCTCTCTCACTCTCTCACTCTCTCACTCTCTTTTACTCTGTCTCTTTATCTGTCGGTGCGGAGGTATGAGACGAGCAAGCCCCGGCTAGTCGTTATTAATTTTTAGATGTCGGAAATATTGCGCCGTGGATTTTTGCGTTTTTTCCTTTTTTTTCAAGTTTGTTTAAGAGGCGAGATTGGTTTTCTTTTTAATCTTTTATTACCTCTTTCTGTCTTACCCACTCCGCGTGCCTATTTTTTAAATTTATTTTTGACGTACGCAAAATGTTTACGGTTTATGTTTTCGGAAAAAGCACAAGCATAACTACGTTTCTTTATTGGTCTTTCTAGCGCGAAATTTCGAAGCTGGTTTTTTCTTTGTAAAATATAATTTAAAGTGTTTATTCTTATCTTTTTAAATAATCGAATTATTATCTGCATATGAATATATAAAATAAGTTTACGAAAATGTAGAGTCTCTTGAAAATAATTCTGATAAAATGATCAAACTCAAAATACTTACGTCTCAAGCATCAACAATCGCTTAACGAATACCTAATGCATTAAACTATAAATATTTAAAATTTTTCAGGTCAAACGGTGCCACGCTTTGAATTGGAGCCGGAATTTCTCGCTCCTCTGGAGAACCACACGGTTACTCAAGGTCGTGACGTCTCTTTCACCTGCGTCGTTAATCACCTTCAGTCTTACAAGGTAGAGCTCGCCTCTTGAAGCCCGCGCAATCGTTCAACCGGAGAAAATTTACATGACGCGCTTAAAATGACGATTTAAACGTGTATATAGACGAGAAAGTTTAATTGAAGACTTAAAAAGCGTTGTACTTTTATTATAATTCGAACGCTGAAAATTATCCTTATTTAGATTTGTTTTACTAATTGCTATTCTCTCGGTGTTGTTGAATTAGTTTTTAAAAGCATTTATGTCGGTTAAGCGCGAAAGTAAAATACGCTTGTTATAAGTATTTTGAGAAATTATATTTTAATTTATTTGCGAATGAAAACTGGTATTTTACTATAAATTAATCAACTGAAATTTAACTTTGATCGTTTAAGTAATAGTAGTTATCTTAAAAGAAATTTCTATACTCGCTTATCTTGTTTCTAAAAATTACGTATTCAAATCTAATCGAATATAAATTAAATTGGACATCAAGTATCTTTAAACAGTTTCAAGTTTAAACTCTACAGTTTTTATTTCTTTTTTTATTATTCATTTCATTTTCGTCAAATTTCATTAAACGATTTATATGCTTTTGTTATAGTTTGAATTTAAAATATATTAAAATTTAAAATTCGAATTCGAACGACGAAAAATTTTTTTCATCGCGTTAACTTTTTCAAATTCATACAATACACTTTACTACTAGCAAGTAAAAAGACAATTTTTGGATGGCTTTATGTATAAAAAATATTGATATCGCTCATAAAATGATAAACCGATGCATGATAATTTTTCCAAATACTATTTTAATTATTAAAACATTTTTTTAATGTCGAATAAATTCATAAATTTATTCTGTTTTCCAACAAGTAGTTGAATTACAAAAGCTTTTATTTTGCAATATATCAATTAGATTATATGCAGAACCACATTTGTATTTTCCAAAGCAATTATAAATTTTTAAAGTTTTATTTATTTTTTAGTAGAAAAATTAATTTTAATAGAAAAAACGGAGTCTTAATTTTTAAACTCCGTTAAAGGATTAGCAAATTAAAAAAAAAAAAAAAAAAAAAAAAAACCCTAAAGTCTTATCTCGATTTCATTAAATTTAATCGTAATACAATCACCATCGTCTAACACGGTTTACATATTAAACGAATCGCACAATCGATTCGAATTAATATTTTATCGAATTAACACCGTCAAACTTTGAAATTCAGATGAACGATGCGAGAAAAGCGACGACTATCCGTTATGTAAGACGAAAATCAATTATTCAAGCGCGCGCTCGCGCGAGCCACTTTAATGCGATTTGTCCCGTCTCTATTTTCTTTCAGCCGAGAAAGACCGCCGTACTTATACCGGTTCACAAGCCCGATAAGCCTCTTAAAGGGTCATCTTATCTTACCGCGGACGCTTTATTGATGATTCATTAGCGGAGGTGTTACTTTTGTGTAGAAATGCGCGATCAACTGCCATACGCGAAAATACTTTGATTTATGCAATAACTATTTATAATAATGACAAATTTATCGTTTTTTGCTTAATGCTAAAAAAAAAAAAAAAAAAAAAAAAGTAAAAAACAAAAAAAAAACGCGTAACGTTATTCGTCGATAACGACGTAACCAGTTTATTGCCGCTTTACAACAACGTAACGCTCATTCGCACAAACTTTATCCACGCAATGAAACAACCAAGCAACCGCTTCACCATCCTAACAGGTCGCCTGGATAAAGTCCGACTCTCGAGCAATCCTAGCGATGCACACTCACATGGTAGCACCGAATCCGAGGCTCTCGGTAACTCACAACGGCCACAACACGTGGAAGCTCCACGTGGTTAACGTTCAGCCCGACGATTCCGGGACGTACATGTGCCAAGTAAATACGGATCCTATGAGGAGTCAGGTGAGAGAGACATCGACGATCGATTCGAGCATACCTCCGCGACGATTAATCTCCCGTGAATCTCGAGAGTACCTTCGAGGCTTTATCCCGAAGTGCAACGCTAACGCGTTGAATCGAGACGCGAGCTCGAGTACGTATACTAATCGAGCCTATAGTACCTTCACGGTGCTCGAGAGGTGAATATTGTATTATCGATCGGCTCGATCGGGCTTTTTTTTTTTTTTTTTTTTTATTTTTATTTCAAGTAATTTTCATTTATTTCATTACGAAATAGTTATTTCGTAATGGATTTGTTTCGATTTACGTTTCTTGTTGCTTTGTAGATTTTAATCGATAAAAATTAATGGAAAACGAAAGAATTTTACCAAACGGTTAAAATAAATTTTACATCAATGATAAATTAACTACAGGTAATAATAATTACTCATATTAAATAATCCTCTGTTTTGATTATGCATAATGTCAAAAATAGTATTCAATTTCTTGTAATTTTTAACCCAAAATCTAACGAATATTCGAGTAAAAACGTTTGAACAAAGTATTATTCAATAATTTTGTAAATATTATTTTTATAAAGTCAAAAAAATTATATTAATTCGACTTTTATGTACAATAAAGTTAAACCAATTAATATAAAATAAAAATAAAACGAAAGCAAGGTATATATTAATATATATATATATATGTATATTTAATCCGCGACAACAAAATAACCGGCAATGAACAAATCGCTTCTGCGCGCAATCCAACACTCGGACAGATTGGCCACATGAAGGTCGTGATACCGCCGGATATAATGGACCTGGACGACTCAATCGACCGGCTAACGAGCCTAGAGAACGGCGACGTACGTCTGCGGTGTCGAGCTACTGGCAATCCCAAACCCGAAGTCACCTGGCGCAGAGAAGACGGCCGTAGCATTATCCTTCGCACCGAGAACGGACGACACGTAGGTGAGAGCTAGTCGACATTCGTGATCGATTTATTTTAATAATACGTATTCACGGCCCTCACCCACGAGGATCTTTGAATTTTATGGGAGGATATATTGTTGAATTACGCGAATGAATTTGTTTTATTTTTAATTGTTTTATCGTATCATTTTTAACAAAGCGCAATTAATTTTACTAAAAATTTAGTTTCTCTACGACTATTTTTTCTCTCTCTCTCTCTTTTTTTTTTTTTTTTTTTACTTTTTTCTATACTATATCCCGATCAAATTTCAAACCGATAAAAAATATTTTTCATTTTATTTAAACGTTTTTCTTATTCGATGATAAAACTTGATATTAAACTTATACTTTGTTTTTCTTTTGTATTATACTTGTTTATTATTTTCATAAAAATGCGTCGTAATAAAATGTGCAATATTAGATATAGGTGTAAAATAACATAAATTTTAAAAAAATTCGCTCGAAACTCTATATAAAAGTATGGTTTGAAAAATATAGCAACGATTTACAAAAAAAAAATTTTTTTATCCAATTCCACTTCTTGGAATTTAAAAAAATTTGATATATCTCACGCACACATATCCACACATATATGTGTGTGTATATATATATATATATATATATAAAGTACATTTTCATCGTTTGCATCGTTCGAAAATGGAAAAAAAGAAGAATCAAAGAAAGAAAGTAAAAAACACAGTTCGTCGAATGTGCCATTCGCACGCACGCGTTTTTTTTATCCTTCCTTATTCTGCGTATAACGTCTGTTTTTCCTTTCTCTTTCTCTCTCTCTCTCTCTCTCTCTCTCTCTCTCTCTCTCTCTCTCTATCTCTTTTTCTTCGAAGCGCGTGTCACGTTGCGCGATTTTTCCATCTCATTTGCGCGACGAGAAAACGTTTTACGGCACTCTTTCTTTTTTCCTTACACGCCGGGTATTATGCGCCTCTCTCACGAATTTATATACATATACATGTATACGCTTGTCTATCTATGCTTGTGCTGGTAGATTAAGTCAAACATGTCACCGTAACGTTGAAGTCTCGTTTCTTCGGTGAACTATATATAATCGCGTAGTCCACGTTTTATCCTTTTTCTTACAAGATTCACGCGCTTGGGTGAATATGGATTTCTATATTTGGAGCTAGAACGAGGATGAGATTTTATGATAACCTGTATCAGACGTAAATTTGAAATCGCTTATTTATTTAGGTCGAGCTGTTAATGTGTTTGTATATGTGTGTTGTCTCTTGCAAAATTAAATTTATCTCGTGAATTGATTAAATTTTAAATAGAATAATAATGTTAAATTTACTTGTATTGTTATAGTATTAAGATGTCGAAAAAAATAAAATTATTAAAAATTAACTTTTGAATAAAAACTCAACTAAAAATTAAAAAATTCCAAGGCGCACTTTTATCGAAAATTTTATGTAATAAAAAATTTTGTTTCCATGAATCTTTCAAACTTTGTACTTTTTTTTAAAAATTATTTTATCGGTAATTTTAATAACATCGATTGAAAGAGTTTTCAATATTATCGCGTATCTCAACATCCAAAAAAACTTTGAACTTCCAAAAAAAAAAAAAAAAAAAAGAAAAAAAGAAAAAGAAGAAAAAAAGGAATGGATATAAAAACATATTTTTATTCTCTTTAAAAACTTGTTCGAACAACTCGCTTCTCTCCATAATCTCATTTTTCGATCGCGAAAACTAATTTGAATTAGCGAGCCGGCCCGTTTCGCAAGTTAAAAGTCAAACAAAAATTAACTTTATTATCTTTCCGCGTATAGTATCCGTCAAAAATGTACAGTTGGTAATCCCGCATATATCCGAACAAAACTTTACAAAACATCCCAGATTAATTCTTGCATATACCACATGCTCATTCGCGCGCGCATAAACACACACAGACAGACAGACAGACACACACACACACACACACACACACACACACACACACACACACACACACACACACACACACACACACACACATACAGACACACTCAATTTTTCGCGAAGCAAAACTCTCGCGCAATACGAGGTGTGTGCGCGCGCGCGCGCGCACGTGTGGTTACGAAGAAAAAATATAATAAAAAGTCTTTACACGACACGCGCTTATCGTTATATTCAAAAATGGCTATTACGCTTGAAAAAAATAAAAAAAAGAAAGAAATTGCCGAGGTATGTAGGTATACACATTGGTAGGTATACACACAGTATGAGATATTAAAAAGTTATATTACGCGTAAATTGCGCTTACTCCTATATTACTAATTACACGAGAGTTAAAACGCGTTTTCTTTAATAGCGAAACGTTAAACTACCTTGCGAAATTTAATACACTTATAAAATAACTATATAGATAAACAAAGAGAATTCCTCAACGACTATCCGACACGCAGAAGCATCAAACATCGTCGACTCCGATCCATATCGCATTCTTTAAAGCCACGTCTCGGGATTCCTGCGTACATACACCTCTTCCTTATACCGAGCGTTCACACATCGCCGACGTACATAAACATTCCATGTATAAGCAATAAATGCGTCGGGTAACGAGACGAGACGAATATCGCTGGGCACTTTTCATGATGTGTATGTATAGAGAGAGAGAGAGACACCGAGTGATCGATGAACGTTGACTCTCTTGCTCCTTCGCTCCATCGGTAGATAAATGTATTATACCATATACATATATACGTATACGCGCTTACAAGTTTGATGGAGAACCAGCGCTTCATCTTACGCGCGTGTATCGTAACGCGCGGATATCGGCGACGTCTCTTTCCTTTACTTCTTTCTCGATAGTAAGAAAGAAAGAGAGAGAGAGAGAGAGAGAGAGAGAGGAATTTCGCGAACGCGTAAGCTATTTGTATACATGCGCTTACGTATATTTTTCCAAGCTAGTCCCGTCGACGCTTTATACACGTAACCGTTTATAGAATGAGATAATGCACGATGGACGTTAAAGGATGTATCTCGTGCGTTTTCCTACGGGCTAAGACGGATTCGTCGTATAGCGCGTGTATGCGTTAAAAAGAGAAAGAAATGCTATGTTATTTTTGAATGTATATGAATACGTGCTTGGATATAGTATGCGCTCGCGTTTCTATAACCATTGATGAATTGTTACGTAAGGCTTGTTGTTTTTTTCTTTTTTTTTTTTTTTTTTTTTTTTTCTTCTGAATATGAAGCGAAGGAAGAAATGATAAATTTGATGGAAAAAAAAAGTTGTCCAGCTGTTGAAACGATTTATTTAAGATTGTACCAAACTTCGCATAAAAATATAATAATTCTTTTGTATATTCGTTTATTTGATATTAATTTCAAATTAAATTCATCGTTACATTTTAAATTATATGATATATTTTACATGATTCATAAAATCAAAACTCATTTATATATCGTTTATATATCATCAAATTTTCTTATTTTTTATTCATAAATCAAGTAAAAGATAACATTATTCTTTCTTCACATTTTTAAACTATAAAATCGAATAACATATTTATTATTTTGAATATTAAAACTTAACATTTGATTATACTACTAATACATATATTAACGCGATTCGTCAAGTTGTTTGAAAGTAGCACGGCGAAGCTTATATAATATTAAGTTGCGTTCTTCTGAATCTCCTTATTGCATTTCGCTGAAAATTATTATTACAAACATTAATATATTGTGTAAAAAAACACTTTTATTGATGATAAATTTTGTTATTATCGCGTATTATGTTTTAAATTATAAATATATAAAATTAATAATTATAAAATTTCAAACAAAATTCATCAAAATACCATCAAAATAATAAAAGTTTTGTTCGTTACAATTCAAAATTTCATATCTATTGTCTAATAGCCTCAATCGATTTAAATTAAATAAAACTACTTACGCAACCGATATTTTCTAGTACACTCAAGTGTACATTCAGTTTTAACGTCTCGCAAATTCACTAAAATAAAAAAGATTATTTTTTCAAAAAATATAATTGAGGTAATTTAACATTCTAGACATTACTTACATTTAAAACATCTTCTTACGCAATCGCGAAACGAAGCGTTAATGCTGTAAATTTCGGTACGATTATTACATTTTGAATTTTCAGCAGTTGCGACTGAAAATAAAGTAAACAAAAGGTATGAAAAATAAATATTTAAACTTATTTTCGATGTATAAGGAAAATATTTTAAAACATCTAAATTGTATTTCATTTCATCGTGTTAATCAATAATTTTATCTGTTTCTTAAATCATTTTATCAATTACTTTTTCACTTTTTATGATAACTCATAAGATTTTCGTGAACTTTTCAAATACTTGAATGTATAACGAAAAGCGCTACAACAAAATACAAATAATTATAGCTTTATTCTTGTACTTCAATAACATACAATTTTATTATCATTAAAATTAATATTAATGATAGAGCATTCAACGACAGCTTCGTAGATCAATACTCACAAATATCCGCAAATATGAAGTAAGATAAGACAAACAATGAAAGCACAAATAACTTCATCTTAGAAAGTATATTCTTTCAAGTGGATAAAAGTAATTCTAACGCCGCCAATATATGTATATATATATATATATATATATATATATACTGTCAAATTAGACGACGGATGTTTACTCTCGGAGCTTCTATTACTACACTAACTCAACAAGATTATAATTCAATGATTTACACAGAAATTCTGGTATACAATAGCTATCGTCTTCCATTCATGTCTGCAAGCCGTATATACATACACTTTACTAACATTAGCCTAAAGTGACACTTTCTCGAAAGCTAATGTCATTACGATATAATTACAGCGTTTATACGCAGAGACAATATCATTTACCATTAACGCCCTTTTAATGATTTTTTCCTTTGTATTCGATGGAATAAATTTGAATCGATTATTTTTTTTTATTTTTTTTTTTTATTTTTTTTTTTTTATTTTTTTTTTTTTTTATGTAATCAGCGTGAAAAAAAAATAAAAAAATAAAAAAAAAAGATAAAATAATTTGTATACGTGCAAAATACATCACGACAATTTTTCGAGCTATATTTTGTTTCGAAGCCGCTACTTTCTTAAATTTTCTTACTATTTTAAAAAATGTTCAAAAGCTTTTAAAAGATTTTCCTCTTTCAACACAAAATGTAAGATAATGCAATTTAAGTAATGTTATTTTATTATTTTTATGCACTCTTTCATCAATATTAATATCATACAATCCATTATAAGAGTAAAAAACATAACTTAGTATACAAAAAAAAAAAAAAAAAAATTTAAAATAAATAAATAAAAATTTAAACAACGTTATTTATGAAAAAGATTTTCCTCGATTTTTCTTTAAAGTTTCGCACGCGAAAAAAAAAAACAAGCCGTAAAAACACTTTAATAGCGAATAGAAAGTTTCGGTTATAATTTTTTAACAAATTTTTATAATCCACTATACATCCTATTAATTAAGGTCATATCGAATCCCGATAAATTTGTCTGAAAGTTCTATTATAAGAAACAATATAGGAAATTTGCTTACGGAAGAATCAAATGAAAAGGCTGTACGTATATAATTTCGTTTTCTGTTTCCTCTTTTAAAATTCTTTTAATGGGCTTACTTACCTCAGATATTCAAGCTAATAGTTTTGTTAACGAAAATGTCAATATTCTTCAAATATTTATTTATAACTCGTGAGCTCGAAAAAATTAAAAGAAAATATTATTAACTAATAGTATAATGTAACACTTGTACAATATTATAAAGATAAAAAAATTGTACAAAATCGATTGTAAATTTTTTATAAATTTGATTATTTAATCGTAGCTCGTTAAATTGATATTTATTATTAATAAGCGAAGAATATACGTGCCTTGTTACTTTCAAAATAAACGAAAGTACCTATACTTGGTTTAAGTGCTCTTACTATCACATCAAAATTAAAACGATACTTAAGTTTTGTAATTTTAATGTGTCAACGATGTATGTATTATTGTCATAGAAGTAAAAATAGATAAAGTCGTACATATTTTAGTATGAATTTCTTATGCTGTATATTTCGTTTTCATTACAAATTTATTCTATTAAAAAATAAATTATCGATTTGATAAAAATTTAATTTGCCAAAATCATTACATAAATATTTTCCAAAATAACATAATATCATAAAATTAAAAAGTAACCACAAATTTTCTCACCAATCTATATATCTTCCTCTCTTTTGTTAAAAAATTCAGCCGTGAAAACTCACAAGAGCGAGCAGTTACATCTAACGGGGATCCAGCGACAGGAGATGGGTTCTTACCTCTGCATCGCATCGAACGGCGTACCGCCGAGCGTCAGCAAGCGTTATTACGTAAATGTTCTTTGTGAGTTGATGGGCAGTTGTTGAGAATTTTTTGCGCAATTTACAACCGATCTTATCGTTGACTTTTTTTTTCTCTCCTATTCTTCATTATATATATATACATCTCGGAAAAGAAGAAAGACGGGGATGGAAAAATTGGAGGCGTTGCTTTTTCATTTTCTAGCCGGGCAGCTTCTTTTATGCAACGCCCGAGATTTAATTCTTTTCGTATTCGAGAAATTTCTATTGTTTGGTTTTTGTTACTTTATTTTTTTTTAATCGTTTTTTTTTATGTATATATATATATATATATATATATATATATATATATATATATATTTAATTAAATTCAAGTACGGCAAAAAAGGTATGATATAATTTTACTTTCTATATATTTTTTCATTGCCTTTTTATTATTCGTAAATATGATAAATGTAATTAAAATGTTTTTCAATAAGCGCTTGTCAAAAACATTTTTCTAATTACGTAATGTCAAATTTAAAGGAACGAAAAGAACTTAAGCTTGATTATAAATCGTATTCATACGTTTTTAAAAATAGAACGTAAACAATTTTAATTTTATTTTTATTTAATTACAATTTTGCATGTTTTGATTCACCGCGATAATCCTTTTTTTTTTTTTTTTTTGTATAAGCTAAATAATTTAATGATTCTTTTAAATACTCTTTTAAATAGTCAAGCCCACGATTAAAATAAGGGATCAAATTGTGGCCGCACAAATCAATAGTAACATCACTTTGGAATGCTTTGTCGAATCTTCGCCAAAATCACTAACGACATGGTACACAAAAAATGGTAAATTTCTTTAAATTTAAAAAACTTTAAAATTTAATGGGATTCATTAATTATTTAGTTTGAAAAATTTTATTGAAAACGTAAAAGAAAGAAATAGCTTAATAAAATAAAAAAAAAAAAAAGAATCAAAGAAACATTAATTGATTAAAAAATATATGTAATTAGTTTTTTATTAATAAAGATTTAATAACAAAGATAATCCACGTTTTTCTAGGTGTAAAAGTTACATTAGACGAAAGACGCATAATAACGGAGAATGCAGTCAACGACTACACTTATCAAATCAATTTAACGATACGAAGGGTTAGATTTTCGGATTTTAGTACGTACACTTGTTTCACGGAAAACTCATTTGGAAAAACGAATGCTATTATTCGTCTTAAAGGTATGATGAATAAACTAAATTTTATCAGCATTTTACAAATCTTTTCAACGATTCAACTTTACAATAAATATATTTAAATAATAAATATATATATATATACACAACATTTTACAGAAAAACAAAACATAAAAGCAACGTCTAATCCACACGTTTCTCGTAAAAAACCGGCAATTAATTCTCCGATAAAAGGCCGAAAATCCCACAACGGCATGAATTCGATCAACGATCCAGAATTGTCGGACAAAACGAGATTCGAGGCATCCTTCAAAGACGAGTTGTCGTCTCTAAACGACGAGGACGAGGAAAACGACGAAGACGAGGATGGGATGCCGAAACACCTCGATGCCAAGTACTCGAACTTTCCCGCGGCTCCGGGAGCTCATTATGGATCCACGGATTTTCCTGGTTCGCAATATTTCAACGGGGCAACTTCGACGACGGGAAGATTCCGAGAAGCGATTGCTGGATGTTTGGCAATTTTCTCTCTCCTCGTACGCTGAAATTGAAAGTTTATATTGTGCCGGTTATTGTAAAATATGGTAAATTAGATTTTAATGGAAATTGACGAATTGATTAAATTTTATGGCATTTTTGTTTAATTAAATATGTTCAATTTTTCAATATAATTAATGATTAATGTTTCTTTTTATTTATTAGTTAATTATTATATTAACTTTGTGTGAAATTGAATAAAAATAAAAAATAAAGAATTAATTTATTATGTAATAACTATAAAAATTATGAGCATTTTACTTATTTTCGAAATCGCGGCTCAAATTGATTTGCCATAAAATTTTATTTTATTCATTCAATTTGTCAACTTAATCAACATAAATATATATTTACCATTTCTAAACAAGTTATAATTTAACAACAAAGAAAAATTTTATAAGACTGTTAAAGTGTTAAAAAATTTCAGTTTTATTCATAGAATATTTTTTAGAAATATCATTTAACACATTTATTAAATTTTAATTACTTTTGTTTATAGTTTTATTATTTGCCATAATTTAAAGTTAAACTTAATATAGAAGATGTAAAAATATTTTATTGTTAGAATGAAAAATATCGCTTTAATAAATAACTCTATAAACAATACATAAATGTAGAATAAGAGATTTTTTTTAACTCTTTAAACTTTCATCGGTAAATTAATCATTTTAAATACTTTTTTCATTTTTTTTTTTTCTTTTTTTGTCTCGATATAATTATTGTTTTGATGTTATTTTTTACAAAAGTTCGATAGGCAATCATGTAAATAAATTTGAAAAATATTTGTACGACAATAAAATAGTTGCAAATAATGTAATAGTGATACTTTAATGTTAGTAGTAATATATTGCGTTAATCTTTTCTACATTTTATGTAATAATTATATGTTAATGTATTTCAAATCAAGGAAGTATCATGCAAAATCTAAGTTTGCAAAAATTTTAATCTGTAATAAGTAATAAAATTAAAATGTAAACAAAATGTGACAATAAACTTTGTTTTCCAAGAAATTTTTCAACTTTTCCCCCTATGGAAATAATAAATATACAAAATTGTATAAAAAATATTAAAAAAAAAAAAAAAAAAAAACGCAGAAAATTTAAAAAAAAGCAAAAAAACATTGTTTTTCTGTTAAAATTATGACATATATATTATATTACATTTTTTATGCACAATTTTTTACATTAAATATTCCTTGCATGCAATTGGTTTTTCTACCTTCAAACATCTAAATCATTTAAATAATTTTTATAATTTCGCTCATTTCACAAATACCTTGAAACAAGTTTGTAAAACTTGCGTAAACTTACTTAGACAAAGTGTACGTAAATTTTACGCGAACATTTTTAATAGAGTCTTACTCGAAATATTCCGTCAATGTTATTGCTAAATGCAAAAGCTAGGTTTTTTCAGCATTTGCAATATTTTATAATTTTACTAAATTAATTGATTGTATTATATATCATATGAAATAAAAATTTATTGTCGAATTGCAACAAATTTATGTACAAGTTGAATTTAAAATCGCCGCTAAGCCAATGAACTGATCACATGATATTAAACATTGTGTTGATATGTCGAATTTTCTTCAGCACGCATGCGCTCTGAATCAAACTGTTGATTAGCTGATTTAAGCGCGACAAAATTAAAGTTTAAATTACTTACGAACATTTTCTAAATTTTTAATCATTATTTTTAATCGTTAGTATACATTTTATTAGAATTATTTGATATTTTTAAATTAAACATTCATATCTTTAAATATAATTTATTTTGGTTAAATTTCATTGATATCGCAATAAATATTTTTTAATCTATTTATTTTCATAAATTTAGAGGTTTTTATATAAAAATACTTAATAAAAAAAATATTATATTGAGGAAAAGATTTGCCGAAACAATAAGAGAAAAATATTTGGCTGACAAATTTGTAATTAAAACATTATCATACAAAGGTCAATCTCTCCAAAATAATTTATGTATGTGATTATTAAAAGTAATAAATAATAAATTATAAAACGTACATAAGTATTTTTCTAAGCTTTAAATTTGACGCCCTTGAAACAGCTTTTTAACGAGATAAGTCACAAAACGCAGACGCGAAAAATTTACAGAAACTGAAAGCCTTATCGTGGTCCAGACTTTTTTATGAGACTATAAATCTCTATACTTGTTTATAATTTTATTCGTTGTTAAATACTGATTTTTACTATGCATTTATAGTAACAGCATATAATTTTATTTTATTCATTGTATTAAATTAACTGTAAAAATATTTTTTCATAAATCATAATGCGATAAAATATTTTTAAATATTCAGAAACATAAACGCGCAGTGTAACATTCGATCTACGTAAATGTTTATCTAGTTTTATAAAAATATTTATAAAATTAGAAATAAATGTCATTGGTTTTCCTTTCCAGAAAAAGAGAAATGAGAAGTTTCCTAAGAAAGGAGAATCCTTTAAAAAAACGTTGACAAATAGCTTTCCAACGACCGGGAAAAACTGTAACTCTTCGCAATTTCTCGACCTGTTCTCATTCTCACGGAACTCACGCGTATTTCTTAATTAAATTTTCATCCTCTTTAGCAGTATACTCACATAAAGTTGCACCTATACATACAGAGCACAAAAAAAAAGAGGAAACAGCTCAACCTACATATTATATTCGACATCCTCTTCCAAAAATCGACCCACTCGCGCTCTGTTCATGAATGTAAGTGTGTAAGTCAGTATATACTAGCAGGCACTTGTACATGCATATCTGTACGCTCATGTGTGTACGTTCTAGAGCAAGTTCGTCTGGTTGCGGGGATCCAAGGGGGCTCCGGTTTACTTACACGCGCGTTGCACATTGACGTTTTCAGCCGCCGCCGAGAGAGACAGTGTACAACGGGAAAACGACGTGTGTGTACGTACACACGTCGTGAAGCGAGAAACTTGCATCCTCGCGTTAAAAAATTCAAGGAAGTGCACAGTTAATGTAAACTAAGGAAAATTGTTAGCTGTAAGCGCGCGTGTGCATATTGTAAATATATGCGCGCGCTCCTTCGTGTATATACGAGTGTGTGCAACATGGCGAAAACCCGTAGCGGCGCGACTGATCGCGCTGGGCCTTCGAGTCTCAGGGGCTATCGTCGTCGTTCGGCGGCCGCAGCAACGGTTACGGTTTCGTCCTCGTCAACCTCCTGAATGTTTCCTCATCGCGTCACTGGAGGCTTAGCACCTCCAACCAAAAGAAAAAGAACGAGATTCCAAGGATAACCATACATATACAAAAGTGTATATAGCGAGCGCACCTACTCGGGGAGCGCCGCAAAATGTCTACGAGATCGCAGCTAACCAAGGATTTGAACGGTAAATTCTGAAATTTTTTATCAGGAATAATTTTAACATGTAATCGTGAGTTAAAAACTAGGATAATTTTGAGAGCCGAAGCATTTGCAATTTATTGAAACATTCAGTTTGCTTTTTCGGGTAACTGCTCCACCTCCCCTTCGAAAATAGTCTGTTTCTATCTCTGTCCCTCTCTTTCTTCATTGCCGGTATTGACGTGCCACTGCACACACGCTAGTTCTTTTATCAATTTTTTACTAGGTCTTAAGCCCTTTTTTTTATTCTTTTTGTTATGAGTTTTTTTTTTTCAATTTAAATCATCTCTTGGCATCGAAGAATTTGCTAAATGCAGCTTAAAAATTGTTTTGATACCAAATAAAAAGAGGCATGAGCAATGCATGAATCATCGTAAATTATTTATTTTTCATGCAGTGCATGAGTATTTTAAGTGATACATATAGGAGACTATCACGTATTAAAGATCATTTAAATTTGTTATTAAAGAGAAGGTTATGTTATAAGATCTGAATAACTGTCATCATACAAATAACACAAATGAAAATATGCTATAAAGTCATATAATTATTTAAGAATTTAAAACATGAAATAATTTATTATATCTATATAAAAAAATTAATATTGATTGTTCATAGTAATTATAACAATGTTATTAAATTTTTTATATTTTTATTTAACCTTTATTATCAAACTTTATTTTAAAGTATTAAAATACAAACACTTAAAACAAGGTTGTATGAGTCATATAGAAATGAAGCAAGCTAAAGTACTATATATAGATATATATATATATATATCTACAATTTTTATTTCATAAAATTATTTATTATTTTACAAATATTTAAAAAATTAAAATAATTAATAATTAATATTTTTTATAACTTTGAAAAGTTAAATTTTCCTAATAACGTTTGTAACTATAAAAATTTATGACAAACTTATGACATTTATTATAAATTAACGTGAAATATTTATTAAAATTTGTATGTCATGTAAATCTGTATATTTTTATTTATTTTTATACTTCATTACAAATTTCAAACGTATTGAAAACAAAACTTATATAGTACTGAAACATGACTGCGTTGTGAATGATATGCAAATCATCCACTTACAATGTAAGACTTGTATAAATTACAATATGTACTTGCCATTGGCCTTGTAACAATCTAGTAATTTACTGTAGTAAAATTTAGTTTATCCTAATTTGTTTAGTTTATTTATATTCTAAATAAATTTAAATATAATACTATTACACTATTTGAATTAAGAAATTAAATCATTGTTTTTTTATCAACTTTATCAATTTACATATGTAAAGTTTCAAAGACAATCAAATAAATTTTATATTTTTTACAGAGTCGGTTAAGTCACTGTTAGGGAAACATGTTAAAATATTGTTGAAGAATGTTGTAAAATTGGAAACTAAACCAGACAAACTTGAAAACCGTGTCTTAGTAAGTATCATAACTTTAAAAGTGTAAAATATCTAATTTTATAATAAGTAATAAATAATCTTAAATATTATTATTCAATTTATTACAGGTTTTCTCACCATGTCGACTCTTCCTTTTGACAGCAAAAGTACCTACAAGGGTTAGTTAAAATTTATATTAATATCATTATGCATTAAATCAATTTTTATAACTGCTAATAAGTATTGTTAGCAATGATGTATACTAAAATACAAATAATTTTATTTTAAGATCGACTGTCATTTCCATTATTTGGAAATAACATCAGTCGAATCCAAAAGAGCCAATCAACTATCACTCACTGTAGGAGAAAGAGTTTACAACTTTGTTACAATGGGTTTAGGCAGTGTAGATACTTCCGAAGTAGATGCTATGATAGAAGCACTTCATACTGCTATTCGAAACATATTTCCAACAGTACCTTTGAAGTAAGTTCAAATATTATATTTAGTGAGATTTATGATATAAATGACTGAATATTGCATATTTTGAATTTGACTAGCAACTTGTTTTCTTAAATTTGTTTTTAATAAATATAAATACATTTTTTGTAATTTAACCTGAAAAAAATACAAATAATAATAAATAAACTTAATTTATTTTCTCGATATTTATCAAAAATAAATTTTTCCAAATACTAAATTTTAATGTTAAAATTTTAGTTACATTATCAGAAAAATTGATGTGATACCAGTCAGCAGACTTCAAAGTATACGTGGTAGTGATTTAGCTAGAAGTACAGAAGCAACTAGACATACAGGGCCATGTGGTGGTTTTTCTACACAATATGCCTGTATGTGTGATTTGCATTCTGTACCATATAGAGAAGAAGTTGCTTGGGTAAGTTGATTTTTAACTTTTATATATTTTAATAAATGCAATAAATAGATCGTACTACAAAATTTTTTTATGTATTTATCTAGGATGTTGATACAATATATTTATCACATGATACAAGAGAATTAGATCTAAGAGATTTTGATCATCTTGATCAAAAAGACTTAGTACCGATTATATCTGCTTTGGAATACAATACATGGTTTACTAAATTACGTGTATCTCATCTTAAACTTAGTCATGAACCATTGGATCGATTGTTACATGTATTAAAAAGATCTCTTTCAATTCAAGAAATTTACTTAGATAATATTGGAGCAAAATGGTAATATTTTTCTCAATTTAAAACATTTAAAATTCAAAATATTGTATATTAAAATAATCATTTTTCAGGGATTTTGCACACAAACTATCTTTAGCATTAATTGCTAATACTAATGCTGTATTAAACACTATAGATTTATGTAGTAATACAATTGAAGATAAAGGAGCTACAAGTTTGTGTGGTGCAATTGCCAAATTAACACAAGGTAATTAAAAATTCGAAATCTTTAAAATTACATACGTTTAATGTAATTATTACTCAACAATTTCAATTAATACATGAAAAAAATTATTACATTTATATAAAAGATTTGTTACTCTAAATAAAAATTTTCAATGTATATGAAAAACATTTTCAGTTAGTTAAATTTATATAAATCATTTTTATTAATATTTATATCAAAAATTTGCATTTTTAGGAGCTGCTTATACAACTGGACCATTGGGCAAATTACCTAAAGGCTTACAAAAGTTAAATTTAGCAAGATGTGGTCTAACAGGGAAAGGTGTTGGTCAAATAGCTCATGCTTTAAGTTTAAACCGGAATATGCCCACTACTCTGCAATACTTAAACCTCGCCGAAAATACTTTAAAAGATGATATTAATGTAAGTTTGTGCATGATTTGATTACATAGTTTTATTAAAAATTATTATTGTAATTATTAAAATAACATTTGTGTTTTATATAGAACTTATGCAGTTTCTTAGCTCAACCTAATGGAATAACACACTTAGATCTTAGTGGAACTGATACAACATTAGAATGTGTAAGTTATTTTTTTCTATTAATTAAAAAATGTCTAAATAATATTATAATAATTTAAAAAAATTTTATCTAATTAATTAATGTACTGATAAATTTAAAGTAAAAATAAAATTTATAATTTTAATATGAAAAATTTTGCAGCTTTTCGGTGCTTTGCTACGGGGCTGTGCAACAAATCTAGTCCACTTGAATGTCGCCCGTAATTCGTTCTCAAGCAAGAAAACCAAAGAAATTCCCCCAAGCTTTAAGCAATTCTTCACGGCTACCCTCTCTCTCAAGTACTTAAACATCTCGTTTTGCAAGTTGCCTCTTGAGGCGCTCAAGCATCTGCTGCTCGGGTTAGCCTGTAATGAAAGTACAGTTGGTCTTGAGCTCGACATGAGCGGTAATAATCTTGGCTCAATGGGCGCTCATGTACTTGAATCTTGCATCCATGGAGTTAGATGCATCGCGTCCCTCGATATTTCAGACAGCAGTGAGTATATTGCACATCTTTAAAAACGTTATGTAATATATTAATATTCTACTCTTTATTTAAATAAAATTATTTTTAAATTTTTCTTGCGTTGATTATTGATTAAAAATGATTAAAATATTAATATTAATTACAAATTTATGTAAATAAAATTTTTCCTCTTTTTTCTCATAGATATGGATGTAGATTTGGCGCAAGTTATTACTGCTATCGGTAAAAATAAATCTATTAAACAATTATATATGGGGCGGAATACTCTTGGTATGAAAAGTAAGCACATAGCTGTGGTGATGGATTCTCTTGTCCAAATGCTCCAAGAAGAAGATTGCGTACTTCAAGCGCTGCATTTACCTGATTCACGTCTCAAGGGTGACCTGTACAATCTTATTAATGCTCTTGGTAGTAATGCCTATTTACGAACTTTGGATATCAGTGGCAATCAAATCGGTGATCCAGGTGCAAGATTGCTTGCTAAAGCTCTTCAAATCAATAATCATTTGAAGACCATTATTTACGATAGAAATAATATTACTCTACAAGGTTACGCTGATATCGTTCATGCTTTAGAAAGGTGAAAAAAAATCAGTTATACAACAAAATTTTTTTTTTTTTAAATGCACTTTTAAATTTCAATATTTTATAATTATGTTGAACTTTAAAAAATATTTTTTTTTCTTTTTACAGAAATTATAGTGTTAGACACATGCCGTGTCCAATATATGATCTACAAGCATGTATGAAAGCTTCCGCAGACAAAACTGAACAGTTGACCAAGAGAATTCAAGATTTACTTCAACGTAACGTTGCACCTTGCAGAAATAGTCATGGTCAAGCCTTCCGGTTACAACAGGGTTTCTTATTAAGTTCAACACAGCATATGGTTGATCGGCTAGTTGTACAGACACAGGACACCATGAATGCGATTGCAGTGGAGAGTTGTATCGCTAATGAAGACATCAACTATGCAAAGGGATTAATTAAAGATGCGGATAATTCAAAACAATTACTACCAAGACTACATGAAGTGTTACAGAGGCGAGATGAGAATAATCCTGTTGAGACTAGACTTATTGATACTTCCAACCAGGTGCATAAGGTTGTGACTAACTATTTACAGGTAAATGCATAAAATTATATTTTATGAATATTTTAACAATCTTTTGTATATCAAAAATATTTGTTATTTTCATAGGACTCCTTAGAAGCAATGCTTAAGTGTGCTAATGAACAATGTCCTACTATACTTGAACAAACCGTCGTTAATAGAGATGATGATTATGATGACAATGAATCCATGACTTTAGAAGAACATCTTCGAGGTTCTTGCAAAGAGAAAAATAAGTTATCCTTAGAATTTATACAAAGTACGATTACTGAACAGGCTGGAGCTGATATAATAAACAGAGTAAAGTAAGTATAGCTTTAAAAATTAAAAATTACAAATAAATCATTTTAATTGTATTTTTACAATAATAATTTGTGCAATAACAATTTTAAAAATCAATTTTCGTTGAATTTTGTATTTATTGAACATTTGTTAACTTTCAATACTCATCTTAAAATTTATGATCTGTTTGATATAAACAGTAAATATTAATATTAAAAATAATGTCGTTACAAATTAAAATGTAAAACATTTTTATTCTAGTGAGTTAAATCTAGCGGTAGCAGCACACATCTCCGACCGCATTACCGACCAAGTGATCGAATCTCTCTCCGCTAGTTATAAAGCGCTTATCGGCGAGTGCGGGATTCGTACGCGGAGCAGTACGCCGGATGTTTTGCGACCGAGCGCTGGCTCAACGAGCAGCGGCGGTGGCAGCGTAATCGGTGTAGGAACGGGAGGCATGAGTTTGAGCATGTCGACGGGTACACCAGTCATCGAAAGGACAAGCCTCGCCATGGACGAGGAGGAAGACCGTCGATCTAGTGGACGAGAGGGAAGTGTTATTGAAAATGAGAACCACGCATTGCTAGGAAAAGCTATGGGACGACTTTCCGCCGAGGACAATTCGCCGATGGTGAGCTTTTCGATACTTAAAAGATATTTTACGAGGTTGTGGCTTAAAAAGTGTAAATACTAAGATTTGGTTATCTGTCAACATTTTTGTTTAATTTTTTATACTAAATAATTTACTAATATTTAAAAATTAAGAATCAAAATATCAGAATTACTTAAATAAAACGTTCGATTATGTAATCTAAAAATTTTCATTATATACACATTTAAATATCAAGAGTTTCAAAATTTTATTTTACACTTGTCATTTAAATTGTTGTAAAAACGTAAATTTTGATTTAAACTTTTTCGTAAATTTAATTTATTTTTTAAATTAATGTTAGACTCATTAATAAAAAAATGTTTATATTTTCATCTTCAAAGCACATATTAATAGACATCAGTGTCTATAGCTAATAATTAAATTTTTTTAATTAATAACCATTTAATGCTTATTTAATTAATTTAATAAATGTATATTTGACACTAATGAAAAAACGTTAATTTTGTAAAAATTTTATATCATTCATTACACAAATATTTTCATAGCAATATTTATAAATCAACAAAATATATAATTTAATAAAAATTGACTTATATTTGATTATATTAAATTTGAATTTCCACCAAATCTAATTTTTTTTTAAAGTACAGCAATATCATCTAAGTGAGATAAAGTCAAAATTCATTGTTAAACGAGCAATAAAGTCATGAATCAGAAATTGTTTATATTGAGATTACGTCGATTTCACCCAATGGAAATGATGCATTCCAAGCGTGACGAATAGAAAACACGCATTATGCTAAAACTAGTCAGCATTGATCCATTTTTACTTTTACTTAAGTTATTTGAAAGATTTCTTTACTCTGATCTTAATATTATCTTTGATAAAATTTCTGCATAATTTATTATAGTCTAGTAAATCGCAAAAATTTAATAAAATTATACGTAGATGCAGTAATAACTTTACATAACTGACCTCAAATTCTATATGGAATATATTATTTTATATTATAATTAAAAAAAAATTTCAAATATTATTTATATTTATGCAACAGTTACCTTTTTATTGTCACCGTATAATTTAAATATAAACAATTTCGTTGAAACTAAATGTTAATTATTTTGAAGAAGAAAAAAATAGTGTATATGTCTTTTTAATTATGGGTATCATGGTACTAACATAATGGCTAAAACTCATTCTGCTTTTTCTTACCGCATGACTTGCAGTTGGATTACTTGAATCTCGTAAGTATAAGCGCTTAATGGACATTTACTAACATTTTTAATTAGTTTAACTTAAACAGACTATAAATAATAATAATTTATTATTTAAACAGGCAACGCCACATTTATCAAATAAACGAAAGAGTTTACATGGAAGAAAATTAAGGCCTAAATCCGTAGTGGATTCTGTCGAAGGTTTGTCTGCTGATGACATTCCAGATCTTTTACCATCGTCCTCGTCTTCATTACCTAAGGGTCAACAAACTGAAGGTAATATATAATAATTTTAATATTCTTGATTTACTAAAAAGCACAAATTAATATTTTATTTTAATTTTCTGCGACTTCTTTCAATTTATTTTCTAATTATTATTTAAATATTTTTAATTAAAAAAGTTTCTTTGAAGACATTGCTTTCTTAGATGTATACGTGATAACAATTAGCTAAATTTATAAAAGAATATATTTTTTCCTAAACTTTTAATGCCAAATTTCTTTTCTTAGGAGCATCCGAGAATGAACATTCGTTAACGGAATCCTTAGATTCAGTTTCCGAGTTGCCGTCAAACGCCGGTGTAGGTCAGCAATTGCAACATTTGGTTAAATCAAGACCGCGTCGAACAAAAACGCGAGCTCCAACGAGACCGATGCTACGACCCGATCAGCCTCAATCTAGCGACGGTATAGCACTTGGCGAGGGTCTCGATGTCTTCTTTAGGCCCACTACACCCACTACACCGCTTGTTGGATCGCCAACAAGTGACGATAGGTGAGATATTTTAGGCTTGAAATTAAAATTTTATTAAAACACAATAAATTACAATTAAAAAAATATTTTAAATATTCCGATTTTTTGTTAATTAATACTTTATAATTTTATAATAGTTCGTTGACAACATTCCCAACAACGGCGTCCGCTAGTCAAGACGGCGGCAGCCCAAGTCCTTCCGTAGCTAGTCAAAAAAGCGAAGCGGTAAATAAAAAGACCGCACCGAACGCATCGATGTTAAAAACACTGCACGCAGAATCGTCGCCGCGATCGCGCTCCAGCGATGATGTAGCTAAGTTCTCGCCGCTCGTTGGTCGTCGATCGCACGGTGACTCACCTCTTACGGCCTCACCACTTGCACGGCGGAATACCGTTGAAAGCGCCAGGTGTAGTTCCGAAAAAAATACACAAGATTCTTCAAGCGAAGAACAATCTGGTAAGACTTCAAATATGGATTTTATCGATCATGTCTACATTTATTAAAATACAGTTTTAAAAAATTGATTATTTAAATATAAATATTTTTATAAAATTTAATGCTGTTTTATCTTTGTTTCTTATAACTATTAATTAAAATAATGCATCGGTTAATTTATCATTATTCTTAGGGCAAGTATCAATGCCCAACATTGACAATAAAGAGCAGAGCGGAGACTCGATTGAGAGTAGCGGTAAAACCGTTATGTCTTCAGTTAGAAGATTTACAGCAGCCAGTCATGGTCACACTAGCCCAACAAATGGAGGCATTGCAAAAAATTATATTTTAGAAACTGCTAAATCCCCAGTATTGCGCTCATTAACAACTAAAAATAATCAGCAACAACATGGCGATCGTCGTTCGCCACCAACCACTGCCCCAAAACCGAGACCTTGGAGCATGGCTACGGATAGAAAATCAGGTATGTGGTATACGTTATTTTGTTAAAAACTAAACTAATTGTCATTTGTTTATTTAATAATTATATCAAACATATTTTTAATTAAAATCACTTTAAAAAAATTAAAAAAAAAAATCATTAATTTTTAGGCGAATTTAATCAGTTGCTAAGTGATGGCTCGAGTCCAAATACATCAGCAGGCAATACGCCGGACTCTGGCGACGCATTAGACGAATCTACTGACAGTGGAGTTTGTGGACCCGCATCACTGCCTCCAAGTCTCACGGCCAGTTGCATCGTTGGCGGTTCTCTTGGAACTACTGGCGTGGAAAAACGCTCGGTTAGAGAACTGGCAGCGAGCCTGTCCAAAAATGCCAGTTCAAATCAGCCGAAATCAGAAAAAAAAGAAAACGGTAAAATTCGGAGGAGCATAAGAAGCGTGTTTTATAATAACAGTTGAAAATGGCAGGCTTTATGACACGCACGATACGCTTGTAATACACCATGGATATTCACTGGCTGCAAGATGAACTGTTAATTCATTAGGGTATTTCTTGCACAAAAACATAAAGTCAGATATTTATTAAAGTACAAGTATTTCAAATCAAAATACTTTAACATGTACATGTGATTTTAAATTGAACCATTGATTATTTAAGTATAATATTGATATTGATGTTAATCAAATATTTTAATTTATGTATATCGATTGAATGATATTTGTTGAACAATGACGTTTATATATAAAGGGGTTACATACAATTATAATCAGTTAGGTAGTGCAAGAATCACCTTAATCGTCGCTCCTGATGTATTTTTTTTTTTTTTGTTTTTTTTTGTTTTGTTTTTTTTTTTTTTTTTTTTTTTTTTTTTTTTTTTTGCATTATTTATTTTATGTTCACAATCATTTGACATTCATCGAGAGGCTGTATGCACGAGTATGACTTTTATTTTTTTTGTTTAGCGTTGCTTTATGTATATTTATTTTAGAGCATTCCGCAGCATGGAGGTCAGCTCTGCGTCGATATGTTGATCCCCCGCCATCAACACAGCCATCCTCTCTTAAGGTATTTTTTGTTATGGGTTTATTCTTTTAATGAGAATTTCTGTAATATGGCGCGTTATATACCGGTATTACCTATCCTTTGATTTGATTTCATTTTACAAATAATTTGTCAAATTGTTTTCATTTTTAACTTTTTGATAAAAGCTATTAACTCGGTGTCGAATGTTAACACCGAAAACATCACTACCCACTGCTTTATTATGAGTACACACTAAAACAATTTTTGATATAAAAGATACAATAATTTATATAATTTTTTAATTTTTATCTATGCTCGCACGATAAAAAACTGCTTTCCACCTGATTTTTGCTTATATGTTTATAGGCACCGGAAGCACAGAGAGAGACTGAGCCTAATCGCCAACTGGCTTTCAAACTTCGACGCACCTCATTTCTTCGCGATTCAAATTTTAATTACGATAACGATACAGTCGACGTATAGAGAAAAAGAAAGAAAAGTGTTATAAAAAAAAATGCAGTGATAATCGTTGCATGGTATTTCATGAATTAACGTGCGAAATATAATATAAAGTATAAGGTCAATGCCGTTGTTCAAAAAATTTTCCCTTTGTATTATTAATGAACGTCAGAATTTTTTATGAAAAGAATTTATTATAGATTTATATTAAACTATGTTAACTATATTATTATATAAAATTATAAGACGTAGATGCAAAAGTAGTAACATATTTTAAATTTATTGATGTAGGATAGAAAATATTTTTCATTTTAAACATAAATTTAATGCTTTTATAAATAATTATTTATTTATAATTAAATAATTAACTCTAAAAAGATTGCAAGTTGTAGAAAAACTTGTAGTGCAAGGAAAGGATAAAGGAAATTTTGAACATCGGTGTTGGCTTTTTAAAAATCTAGCATAGGACAATTATTAAACAAAAAATGATATGGAAAAAGTTACTGTTCTTATAAAAACTGCCCAGCTATTATTAGCTGTACAGTGCAAAAGTAAAATAATTATTTGTATTATAATCGAAAGTACTACTGATGATATCACGTAACAAATTATATAATACTTCCCTTGTTTTTCTTTCTTTTTCTCACTTTCTTGCCACATGCTTTAAAAAAAAAAAAAAAAAAAAAAAAAAGAAAAAAGAAAAAAAGAAAAATTCTATATACTTAGATACATTTTTTTACAACGAAAATAACGAAACTAAGTTTAAAAAAAAAAAAAGAAAAACACAAACGACTTTCCACAATTTTATATACTTACCTCAAATGTATTCCGAAAACGCAAACAAGTGTGTATGTAAGGGCCAGCATTTTAAAGTGCCTGCTATTTAGTTCTGATAAATAACGGTCTGAATTTATCTTATCAAGTATATTCGGACTTTGTTTATCATAGGCAGGGTACTTAACCCTATGTTATTTGCACACCTCATCATCTTCCATTATTCTTGCTCTTTTATGTTTTTGAAACTATGTATCTTTTTTAATAATTCAAAAACACAATTGTATAAGTTTAGAAAGTATTATTACATCACAGTGATCTCAGATTTTTTATCCATTTTTACTAACGTTTCACAGTGTGTGAAACGACAACCTTATATTTATTGTATTATCTGTACGCTTGTTGAGTCAAACTAAATTGCAAGAAATTTTTAAATATTTTTAATTTATTAATGAATTAGCCAATAATAATTAATAATTATAAATATATTCTAATTTCAGGTTAAATTTAATAAAGTGCAAGCATTTAACGTCATTGATAATATTTATAGTTAATGTATTATTAAAAAAGAATATAGTTTCACATAATGCGCTATAATTTTAATTTTCTGTTAATTGCGCAAACTCTTCCATATGTATTCAACGACTTTTACCGATAATCGCGAATAATTGATATTTATAAGTGTGAGTAACAAAAAGGAAATCGATTCAAAAATAGTCAGCTCGTTTATTTGACTAGTTTTAATAATTATAAGAAAAAAAGATTAAACCTATGATTCCAGCTCGGTGCTCGTCGTTAATAACATGCAAGCTTGCTCCAATTTACCTTAGAGTTTAAGAACATTTTGGATGGTGTTTTAATATTGTATTTACGTTTTATTTATTTTTTTTTTTTTTTATTTTTTTTTTTTTTAATTACCGTGCACGCGAGTGCCAAAGCGCTAACGTTGTTTTTATTTTTTATTATATTACTTGCTGATTTGTGCGCGTATTCGCGCACGTGTAAATAGACGTGTGTATAAGCGAATTATTTAAGGTAGACGATGAAAAATTTATAATTATACCTTGTATTTCTACAAGCGCCTAGTTATTAGTGATAAAAAAAAAAAAAATAAGTATAAATCGAGCTGTACACCATACACAGAGCGATTGGATATCGTGATTTTTTTTGCTAGAAAAATATTGAGAGAATGATAGATTAATAATGGAAACGTGAGATACTGCGGCATGATTCCGTACGTTTGGTACAAAAAAATTAAATTTTACAATGGAATGGCCAAAATTACAGACTAAAATTCAATCAATTATGACAATGAAAAATTATTTATTAATAAATATATCGTTATTAATTAATTATGCAAATAAGTTTTATAGTAAGCAAAATGTATTACAAATGAAATCAAAATGACATAAGCTTATGATTTTTTATCTTTAAAATAGATTTTTTTTGTTACTTTAAATGCTTAATTTTTAAAATTTTAATATCTTTGCCATAATATATACGATGCATCAATATCTCATTTTTCAAGTACATTAAGCAGTAAAAATGATGGTATCTTTTTTCTCAGTGTACAAATCAGAAGCGATTTTGCAATAAGAACGTAATTTTATCAATTATAAAGAAGTGTTTGAAAAAAAGGCAAAAATCTCGTCGGATTGCTTGAGTGCTCAATTAAAGCTCGATTTTTTTTTTTTTTTTTTTTTTTTAAGTTAATTATACGCACCTATGATTTTCAATATTAGTTTTAATAATTTAAAAAATTTTGTTTCTATTCTCATACTCGAATTTTTATTGATTTTAATAGTAAATATTAATGTACACAAGTGTTTTAGAAATATTTATTAATGTATTTTTATCAAGAAAGAATATTTGAAAAGAGTATTGAAAATCATTTTTTTAAAAAGAATAGATTTTTTCGTATTTCTTAACCAAAAATTAATTTAGGAATTGAAAATATTTTATGCAACAGCATTTCCAAAATTTTAAATCTATACAACACCAGTTTTGATAAAATCTATTCTTTAGAAGTAAAAAAGAAAATAATTACAGTTTATTTTCAACTCATAGTATTAACAGTTATTAGTACTATCAATAATAACATTGTAACCATCACTGAAGCAAATATGTAAATGTAACATTTTTTATTTTATGTTTAATATTTTAAATTATTAAACATACATATTGAAAATCAGAAGTATGCAATTTTCAGTTTTATAACTATTGGGCCAGTGAAGTTTGATCTGTGAACAAATAGTTAAAATCATGTTGCATAATATTGATCGAATCTAAAAACTGCGTGTGCCAAATTAAAGTGGAAATCTTAGCTGAGATTAAAACACGCGAATGACATTAGGTAGGAAAAAAACCTAGTTGAGAACTGAGCAAAAAGAAATAGAAGAAACTTTTAACAATAAGTATTCAAAAGACTTGAAATTTTTTTAATATATATCTTGAATCTGATGTTATTTTAACTGTATATATAAAGGAATTGGCATTTAGCGATATTATATTGTATTTTAAAGAGAAAATTTTGAAATTTTAAAGAACAGTATAATTGCAATCATGTTCTGAGTGTTTTGCTTTTTATAATATTTGAAAAGATTTTTTTTAACCAGGAAGAAAAGGTGGTAATGTATTCTTAAATTTACAATATGTAAGTGTATGCGTGCGACAGAGTATGTGTGCGTGTATATAATTTTTATTTATACGGTTGACTGAGCGCTCATGGAGGTAGATCTTATTGTAGGAGCATTTGATGAATGGATATTGACCGACTTGCATACACAAGTCCGGCCGTTGTTTTCTGTATAATTAAATAACTTACATTCCTTATATATTTTGCCATGAGCTGCGTTTATTGATTTAATAATCACTGTCTTGTCATAATTAGAGTTATATTAAATTACTGATATTAATATTGTTATTATTGTATTATTTTTTATTGTCATTGTAATAATTATTTTTAACAAATTATTAAAGTTGTACACGAAGCGCGAAATATTTGGCGGAATTGTATTTAGCATGGGAACGAGATGTATTTACGCGTATATCTTTGACGAACAATAAAAACACGAAATCGATTTACTAAATAAAACAAACGAGTTATTTAATTTTATTGATATTTTTCTAATGAATATTTTTTTAAGCAGTTTATTTTTTTAATAATTCAATTGATTAATTTTTATTTAAGTTGATTTTGATTTCAATTATTTAAAATTAATCATAAACGCTTAAATATCGCTTATTGATACACAAGCAGCAAATATCAAAATCCTTTATATTTTCTATATATGTTTTGAATTAAATTTCTACTGACCTATTTTATCGAATTAACAAAATTTTAACTATTTTTTTAAAATAAGTTAGTATAAAAATATATGTTATTCATAAGTTTTTACAAATTAAAAACTATTTAATTTAATTAATCAATGCATCAAAAATAACAATTGTAAAAATTCCTACACTATCATACTCTTTGTATTCCGAGTGTACAAAATTTGAGTAAATTTCGGCTACACTTTGTTTAACAAAGTGAGAATATAGTAGACAAACGTAAATTAAATTCTAGCACTATGAGTAATAGATTTAAAAATGAATAATATTTCTATCACAAAATCATGACAATACCCCCATTACCGAAAATTGAGATCGTTTCTGGACCTATCGAGCGCAATTAAATGAAAGAAAATCTAAAAAATCTTAAAAATTTACATTACAATATATATAAGTATGTCAATTTTAACAGAAAACTACATTTTTCCTTTTTTTTTTTACTTATTTCTACATTTCTTTACGTTTTTTTTTTTTTTTTTCTATTTTTTTTCGCAATTTTACAGATTTATTATTTCCATAGGGGTAAATAATAAATTTAAGTCTGCATGCATTCTAAAATAAGACCTGTCCCGTAATTTTTAGTTTTTTGTCTCGTATTTTGTATATTTAATATAATTCCAAATGTATATTTAAATTTTGCATTTACTTCTTTCATATAATTTTTTAATTCGAGTCATTTCTTTATAGTCTATCATGCGCGTTAAAAATCTAAGATTTTCTTGGTATGTGCCACGTCATTGTCAACAATCGAGCAGACCCTCGTATATTTTTGACCTTGTTATATTTTGAACCTCAGGTTGCAAAGCTCATATGGAAGTGGGGGCAGGAAATTGACAACGCGCATGGCATTGCATGTACCAAAAAATAATTTCGATTGTAAGTAGTGTGCAGGAGAGAATCACATGCGATAAACCGAGAGACGATGACTTCGGTGATTGTAAGGTAGCGAGTTGTGTTTTAGACGTAAGACTGTTAAAGTAAAGTTTAAGTTTAGATTTAAAGATTGGATGAGAAAATATGTCTCGTACAAAAGCTTCAGATAAACTCAATGGGAACAAAAATGAGCCCAGTGTCTGGGTCCGGGCATTTACAGCCAACTCCGAGTGGCCTGACAAGGTAAACATAACCTTAATTACTTTGAACTATAAAATTCATTTTAACGCAAAATGAATTAACATTTAATGTTAAATTTTAATTTTAAATAAAATTTGAAGTCAAAATTTAATTTTGTTTTGTAAACTTAAATATTATAATATGATTTCAGATAGAAAAAGTTCAATTTATAAGTTTGTACATTCGTTTTTAAAACAACAAATATGTTAATAAAAATACGTAACATTTTAAATTTATTATTTATTTCATAATTATTAAATTTAAATAAATTATTGCATAAAAATAAGTATAACTTTTTCTTTCATAAATTAATAGTTAAAGTTCTTAAAGTGTAGTATTGAAAACTATTTTTTCTTTTTCACACAAAATTCAAAACAATAATTACTTAAAAATTACAGCAATTAATTTTGAACAATAAAGAACTTTTTTATTGATAAATTAATTTCCCCAAACTAAATAAATTATTAAAATAATGGTTTTATGAAATTAGGAAGAATTCCTTGATGTAATTTACTGGGCCAGACAAATTATTGGAATAATTGTTGGCATTGCGTGGGGCCTAATACCTTTAAAAGGATTTCTTGGACTGTTGTTGTAAGTAAACTGAGTTATATCAAATCATCAAGCAAATTCATCATATAAATACTCAACTTAAAAATTTTAGATTTGCTCTTGTGAATGCTGGTAGTTTATATTTATACTTCAGTAGTTTTCAACAAATAGATGACGAAGAATTCGGCGGAGCATGGGAATTAACCAAAGAAGGATTCATGACTTCATTTGCTGGATTTTTGGTAAATATTGGCAACTTTAATTGATTTTTGGCAAATTAAATTATTTAAAATTAAATGCTACCTATATTACTATAAAAAAATATAATTTTTATCACTATTAAAGAATTAATTATAAATAAACATTAAACTATAATTCAAACATAATAAAAAAAAAACATTTTTTGTGACAGGTAACATGGATTATAATATATTCTGGTTTACACTTTGACTGACAGGCACTTCTTCCACAATCAAGTATGATAAAAATGTATAAAAGGATGTAATGAACAATTGACTTATGAGTACCTTATGACATTCCTTTTTAAGAAATGTTTACAAAAACAATTTTGACGTGAGCAATTTTAAAAGATATTCATACGTATAAAAATACATTTATTTTCTGGGTACATATCAAATGTGCACAGTTAATTAAAAATATTGAAGTTCTATTTTCTATTATTTATTATCCAACCATAGTACGTTTGCGACCTCGAGCCTTTACATCCTCATATTTAACAATAATTTCCTTTAACTGTGACTTATTTTTGTAAAATTTTTGATAACTTTTATATATTAGTTGAAATAATTCTGGTATTTCTGCATGTGCACTTGTTAATGACCTTTCTAGAACGTATAAATCTACAGCAGCATCTTCAGCTGTTGATTCAACACGTGCCAAACCAAAATCTATAACGACTAATTGATCTAAAACTATAGATAAAAAATAAAAATCAGTTATATTTATTAAAAAAGAAAATTCTAAGAGTTAGTATAATTTATTTTAAATATAAACACAAATATGTTACCATCAGTTTGTGGTTGAGCATTAATAATTTCCGAAACATTTTTCAAAAGAATATTGGAAGTTGTTAAATCTCCATGGACAATATTTTTTAAATGAAGTTTAGCTATTGTTTGGCCAAGAGCACCTGTGATAACATCCATCAAAACCTTTGCATCTTCTTTTCCAGAAATATATTGTTCAATAAAAGTTTTAAGCATTGTAGCATTTTCAATGTATTGCATAAAAATACTTCGTCGATTGTAATCTACAAGATAAACTGCAGGTGTACCGACGCCTAAATAGAAAACAATTGTATCAACATTTAAAAGTTTTGAACCAAAATTAAATAATAAAAGAAATTTAAATACCTGCTGCTTTTGCTCGAATAATAGCTCGAGCTTCGGCTTTGATTCTTTCTTTCGTTAATCGAGCGTCTAAATCTGGATGTCTATATTTCTTTTCGAATCTTTCTTTTATTAGTACTGGTTTACCAAGATACATCCCTTTATAAAGTCGCGCTTCTGCTCCTTGCGCAATCTTTTCAGATTCTGGTAAATTGTACACCATAGTTGCGAGATCTTTTAATGCAATTGAAACGAAAATTTTATTGATATTTACATAATGTTAAAGATTTTTTTTATTTGTAAAAATGAAATATTTTCACAATTTTATTATTTTTTTTTTTTTTAATTTTAATAATTATTATGAAAAATGATTTGTATTTATCAAAGTTTTTTGTATGTTTAATAAAAGGTAATAAACCTCTACCATTTTTATAATATCAAAACTAATATTTTATAATGTTAAAAATTAATTAAAAAATTTTGAATTCTATTTTATACTTTTGATAGAACAATTTAATAATAAGTACATGAATTACATTTTTTTGTAAAAGTTTTATTTTAGAAGCTGTAATTACCTACAAAATTAAATGTTTCTTTTATTTGTTATTGATATACTTAACATACACTAATGCATAAATGAATACGAGACAAATAATAGCAAGTTACTACGGGATATCCAGCAAAGAGAGAGAAAGATTAACACTCGCCTTGCGCTAGCTGTTAGCACTCGCTAATTGCGTGTGCGCTGAGCTCGCGCGTGCGAGCGTGAATCGATCGTACGTGTAATACTGGCGAGCTACTTGCTGTTCTGGGAAACGCTAGTACAAGACAGAAAGAGACGGCGAGATATATCCCCGCGAGATCACTCGCTTGGCGTCCTGCGCTAATCGCCCTGCGCGCAAGTACTCGCTCTCGCTAGCTGCTAGTCAGAACACATATAAACACATGTACATCTATCTTTTCTTTGTCGCGCACTTGGTCACGTCTATAGAGAAACGTGTATGTTAAATTTTATTGTACAAGAAATTTACTCTTTTTCTAGTTTAATTTAATGTACTGAAATTAATATTATTATAAAGTGTAAAAACGGATAATGAATAATCTACTATATGTGCAATGTAAATTGAGGAAAATCTTATGAATTTCCCATAGAAAAATCGTAAATGACATTACTTTTTGAGACATCAAAGAAGTGCTCTTTCATGTAAAGTTTTTATTATATATCAATTTGAAGAAAAGGTTTTCTAATATAAACATAAAATATTGAAGAGAAACAAGCGCAACACCTAGCCATTGAGGTAAATATCAACGTATGTCAAAAAATCAACGTATGACCAGAAGTTTGCAAAAAATTTAGAAGGGTACGAAAAATTACAAGATTAAACCTATACAGTATAAACGATGCAAAAGAACACCTGTTAACAGTAGTATCGAGAAGCATATCTAGGGGTGCTTTCCGCGACATACTCGTCGCATTGGTAAATTATTCTTTTATGTGGCCCACGCGGGCCTCACCTGAGTCAAAACGGAGGGAAACAGAAGAAGATTAGGAAGGCGCATAAGGAGGAATATGAAGGACGAGGTGAAGATGGACGCTAATCGGCTGATAGCCGAAGTCTATAAAAGACCTGCACTGTGGAATCAGCGGCATATATCTTATCATAACCGCGAAGTGACTAACCGTGTATGGATGGAGATTGCAGGAATTTTCAAATTACCCAGTTAGTGTTTTATTTATTTATTTTTTTTAATCATATTTATAAATTACGTTTCTCTTTCAATACTTTATATTTGAAATATTTTAAAAGTTGATATCACATTATTTTTATATGTACAGAACATAGAAGCAACAAATGGTTTCTTTGTTTGTTTTTTACCTATATAGATATGCGTCTTTTTAGTTGAATATAGTTTTGTTTTATTTTACTTTAATCTACAATTACTACTTGCTTAATATTTGAAAATAATTATTTCAAATTTTACAACTCGTTTGTTATTTCAATGAATTTAAAGCACACTATATTTCACTTTTTATGGTTATCTACAAACCTTACCTAACCTTACCATTATAACCTCAGACTTTTCGCGGTATTCGAATTGTTAAATTCGTTAAATTCGAAAAATAATTTTTTAAAACAATTTTGTACAGAAGATTATGTAAGTTGATTTAAAAAAATTGATTTTCGTTGAAATTGAAATTTAATTCTTATATTATAACAAATTAATATTATTTTGTTGCCTTAATATAAAAATATAAAAAAAAAATTTTCTTAAATTCAGTATAAATATTAAATGTTATATATTTAATTTTACACGTATTAAAAAATATTTTAGAAATTTTAGAATTTTATCAAGCAATTTTATAATTTGGTTGATACTGAAAAAAACTGATTATTTTATCTTTTGTATAGAACCAGTTCTTAAAGCTAAATGGAAAGGTTTAAGAGATACATTTCGTGCAGAATTAAAAAAAGAGCAAGTTTATCGTAAAAGCAAATATCAGAGAAACCGTCCTCTTTGGATTCATTATGAAAGTTTACAATTTCTAAAAGAACAAATGTTACCAAGACCACCTATTTGGGAACGCAGTACTCGATCATCCAACCGCAGCGAAGATGATTGTGATGGATCTCAAAGACACCGTCAAAATTATATAAATGGTGACGATGATGATCTTCAAAGAGATCATGATGATTCCTTAACTGATCATCTATTGCGTTCATCTATAGCTAGGTTGTGTAATTTGTTTTAAATACTAGTTAATTTACTTATAAAAGATACTTGCAGTCTATATTTGTAAAAAAATGTAATATGTCTTTACATATTACAATTAAGATAAAATATAAATAAAAAAATTTTCTTAAATATAGGTCAGCAGAGAGTGTAGCTAGACAAGGAGGAGAAGTTAAAGAAGAACCAGCAGAACGTTTTGATGATCTAGAATATCATATTGGTTCTCCTTTAAATAGGATAGGTGATAATGAAACTATGTTACAAAATCTTTCTCCTGATCAAGTATTACTAGGAGCCACTAGTAGTGGAAGAGATGGAATATCAGGAATGAATGGAATGGGTGATAGTGATTCAAGTGTTGGTATGGCAATGGACCCACTCGACGGGCATCATTGTGATGACAACTATTATTTTCTTGTGAGTTTATTACCACATATGAAGCAGCTATCTGCTGAACACAGAATGTTTCTCAGGATGAAAATCCAAGAATTAGGTATTTATTTAATTGTTACATTTTCAAGATAATTATCCTCAGATTATCAGTTTAATAATTAAATTAGATTTATTAAAATTTTTTCACTTACTAATTTAATTTAACTCCTAAATTAATCTTGCATAGTAGAAATTTATTTAAAAAAGATTTCATAAATAATTCCGATTACAGTGTATGAAGAAGTATATAAAAAAAATTCGACAAACTCTCAAGAGAATTCAAAAGAAAATACAACGACATCTTGAGTTCAAGCTGACGAAAAAAAACGTCGTCAAACTTATTTAAAGTTTTTGGCGAAGAAACGAAAAGACTGAAAATCAAAGAAAAACTTTTTTCAACGCTACTTTTTCTTGTTAATGCACCTACACTATTTTCTTGTCGATCGTCTGCATGCAAGTTTTCTATTTCTAACTTTAATGATTTTAAAAAAATGGCTTCGGTAATATAAAAATATGTGAATGTTACTTAAAGAAAAGTTAATGAATTTAGCTCTATCAATGGCATAAATTAATAATAATCATATTAAAGTTGTAACATGAAAGAATATAGATTATACAATGAAGATATAAGGAAAATATATCACAAGTATTGCATTAAATTTGCATGATAAAAGCTGTCATATAATGATTATTAAATTAAAGAATCAGAAGTATATTTAATAAGAAAGTCAATCAGTGAATTAAATAAATTAAATTATTTTTGAAAGTAAATATATATGCATTGCTATATTAATTAATAACTATAACATAGAGTTCAATCAATTATGAATTCTTGTTAATAATATATCAAAATATAAACAAAGATAGCATTTAAAATATAATAGAAATGCTAGTATAAATAATAATAATTATAAGAATTCTAGAAAAAAATGCAGGGACGATATTGAGACAATTCTAAACAAGAAAATAAAAAAATGAAAGATGTCAGTATTCACTAATGTAAATTCATAATCATCATAAAAGAAGATTAAGAAATTAGTGTACTGTATTATCTCAAATTCAGACTGGAGAAATCAGTATGGAAATCACAATTGAAAATTATTTGAGTTCTATTTAACTACAATAGTAAGTTTATCTATATTTTACTACTTTTTATTGTAGATAGTCTTTAACCAATATTATTGATTTGTAATCTCATTTTAAATATTTTTTAATTTAAGAAAAAATTTAAGTTTAGTTTACATAACAAATTTTTTATTTTATACATAGAGAAATAAATTCAATAAATTTATAAAATCCATTAAAAAAATTAAAATATACAAGAAGTGCAAAATAATAATATATAATTATTTATAAATTCAAATTTTTTATTTTATTTTTAATATTGTTAGTAAGAATTAAAGCAATTTTTTAAATGTTTATTTAAATATGATATTTAAACAGAAATTATTTAATTACAAATTTTCTTAATTTCAGATTATAACAGTTTTTCTCCTTAATTACTCGATTTTAACCGTTAAACCGAACAAAAAACTCATTTCTCTCATTTGCACTTTACAGCAAAAGCGCATCGCCAGCATTCATGCGCACATACACGTGCCGTAGAGAGACGCTAGGAAATCACGCGACGAGGGAGAATCTCAACTAGCGTCAACGACCATCCAAGTGTACGAAGACCAACGTACCGAAGAAACATTGCGGTTGTATTGTCTAGAAGCATTGAGAATCACTGGTGCTTTCTCGTACCTGCCGCCGTTACCGCCGACGACGCCGCCGCACGGAAAGAGAGGGAGTATCGAGGCGCACCTGTGTGCGTATACAAGTATATACATACCTTATATCTCAGCTATTTAAAACACAGTCAGACGATGCAGACAAAGTCGAACTTATACACACAATAATACAAACTTATACACATATTCTTCAACTTCCTCTTTTTCTCACACTTTTATGCTCCGTCTCTCTTGGACGTTAAGGTTTAGAAGATCGAATAATACTATATCGCATGATGAATCGTGTTAATATGCCATTTTGAAATGCAATTTTGTAGTTAAATTGCAAAAGCTTTTATCTATTATTTAAAACGAGTCTATAAATTCATTTTTGTATTTAAATTAAACTTTTCCTTTTGGAGAAACGCTTGAAAATTAAGAAAGTTATATGGGTATAATATTTTACGATTAAAGAATGAGAATGAAAATTTTCTTTAAATTTATTATACAATAAATAATTTCATTATATTAGAAAGTTATAAAATTAAAAAAATAAAAATTATAAAACGAATTAAAATTAAATTTACATCTGCGCGTTTAAGTGAAAAATAAATTTCATGCATAGAGATAAAATTATGCACGCCTCAATTCCCAAAGACACGAGGAAACATTCATATAAATAAAGCATCTTCTGTTCGCGTTTAAACAAAGTCCGTTTACCCGATAATGAGACAAACGGCAATTCAGTTAACAAAAGCATACTCAGTTATACACAAGTATACACGGGTATACAAAATGCACTCCAAAATCCAGGGACCTCCCTCCTACCTCATCGACGTTGCAGGTTGTGTCGGTGTATAATACGTTAGAGAGGAACGGTCAAGCTGGTTCGGGCGCATGCGCTTGCGCGCGCTCCGGAATCCTATCGGTGGGATACACCATCACGGGACTGGCTGTCGCGCGTATACCTGGGTGCCAGAGTGAGACGGGTTGAGTTAGTGGCACCGCGCTCACCGTACGAGGCGAACGCGGAGGAGAGGCTCTCTCAGTCCTCTCGCAGAAAGTGTGTGAGAGCGCGTGTGCGTCCGTTTGTGCGATTGTGTCTCGCGAGTGCGATACATATATAGATGTATTAAACACGTACAACCTTTACACACGGGTAAAGAGTGAAGCTGCGCGGAGCGTTTCACACTGTGAGAATCAATCGTCTCGTTTTGTATCATCGACGATCTACGATTAAATACAGGTGCGTTACGTTGTGAGTTTATGCGATCGCGATCGCTAGATTTGTGTGTTTGTGTGTGTATGTGTATGTGTGTGTAAGTGAGCATACTGCAAAATTTCACGGATAAAAATAATTGAACAACCACGACGACTCGAGAAATAGTTCTTTTCGATCAGAAAATGTTACTTCGGTGTGTCTTGTTTTTTTTTTTATTTTCATCTTTTCAAACCAGTCTCGCTTCCTTTGACTATATAGATACAACGCTCGTATCTTTGCGGGGAGTACGAGGATAACGCTCTGTAATTTTTTCCGGCTTCGGTACGATTTTGCGGTATAAATTGCAGGGAAGAATTAATTCGCGGCCTCACAGTTTTTTTTTTATCATCTCCCATCAGGTGTACGTCGTCTTGTATACACGTACATACACGCGCACACACCGTCTGTTTATTTTTCGATTCTGCGCGCACGCTCAGAACTTGTATGCAAACGCTTGTCTGTATACGCGAGAGTAAGCGGATGAGAGGTAGTTAGAGAAAGAGAGAGAGAGAGAGAGAAAGAATGAGTGGCAAGTGTCACCGCGTTGTCAGAGACTAAGCTGCATGAACTCCGGGATACATACTGTGTGTAATCGGGTCGGGCTTCTGGCATATGAATACACCCGAGTCTGCTATATGTCCTCGCAAAATGCTGAGGTGAAACACGAGAGACCATAGACGATCTCTTTACAATGTATCATTCTCCCTCTCGTTTTCTGATTACTCAAAACTGAAGTACATCCATTTGTCGCATATGTTTTTGAACGTGCGTTTTTAGATGAAAATTGTGATTTTTTTTTTTTTTTTCCCCAATATGGGATCAAAATTACGAAAAAGAGATAAAGTAAAAAAAATATCTTGCATCTTTATAAATTTTAAGTTCAATTTTTTTTTCTCAAAGAAGTAAATTAACGTTGATATAATTAAACCGAGAGTAAAAAATTTAATGCAATTAAGTAAGGAAACGAGAAATAACTTGCTCAACATTCGCTCGTTGAATAAAATTATTTTATAAAAAGTTGATAAACATAATTGAATGATGAAAAGAGAATCGCTCGAAAATTCTTCGTTAATCATGACAATTTTCACCTTGAAGTATCGTTAATTCGACGGTAATTGTTTTATGATATATTCGCTGCTATTGTACAACTAACCCGTGAAAGAAGTTTTAAAGATTAAAGTGCATACCTATATGTATACACAAGTTCATCGTTAAAAAATAAACGGAGAATTCCATTGTTCCATATCTTTCGTATAAATCGTTTTATAGTCACGAATCATTCGAACATTTTGATTGCCACACATGCATTCGTGAGTACGACATACACACGGGTCGACCTGGTATATAAAAAGCATCGAAACTTTTTATTGAAACACAACTTTTTCCGCATTTTATATTACGCCTCTGGCACTCGGTCGGTGCCACCGACAAAATTACAAACGGAGCAATGCGAGATTGTACGCGTTCGAAAATCGTACGTAACGAAATCTATATTTCGCTCAGTTGGCTCGTTATATACTCTCGTTTCTTTTGCTCTCTCTCTCTATATATATATGTATACATTGTGCAAACCGCTATATAACGCGTCGTGAGATTCGATCGTTAAACCAAGAGTTCACCGATGTATCATTCGAGCGGAAAAAAGAAACGACGAACGAAATGGGAAAAAATAAAATAATGCGATTTGGTTCTTCAACGCCAAGCGCGAACGGAATTTATCGAGTCGATTTTTTCCGTTCGCGTTCTTTGCTTGGATTGCCTGCGTGTGTGCGTGTTTTTTTTTTTTTTTTTTTTTTTTTTTGTAACGGCACGTTGCGTGCCCTCACTTGTAGTTTTCACGCATCGTGAGTGAAAGAGAGAGACAGAGAGAAGCAGAGAGAGAGAGACAGAGAGACAGAGAGAGAGAGAGAGAGAGATTGAAAAAGTGTACTGGGCCAGTGGGTATAATACACTTCTCTCTGGTGAAAGGTTGATTTCACGAAAAAATGTTGTTCCCCGCTCCAGCGTTGGCGCTTTCGTCGATTTAAAGCAAGAAAAATGCGCTTTTCGAATTTATAAAATTCTTTGAGAAAATTCCCGGCTATACTAAAATAACAGATTTACTATTTTACCGACCGCTTGGATTTTTATAACAAATTGTTGCAGGTAAATATTTACATTCTCAAATGAAAATAAAAAGGTTGCGCCTAAAAATCGAGCCTTCGATTGTCGGCAAAGTTTTTATTACACATCAAACCGCACGAAAATTTCTAAAACATAACAATGGACAGTATTGTTGCTTTATTTCGATCGTATTTGTAAATTGTTACCAAAGCATTAAGCTTTCGAGTATACAGCATATGTATGAATAACGCATAAACGATATTAGATTATATCACAACCAGAGTAATTTTACCTTAGTTAATGTTACGTTAATGACAAAACTATCTCTTTCCAAGTATAATTACCTAAAAATACTAACAGTTTTAGGATTTTATAGTTATTCAGTTATGTGTCACTTCACCAAACTGGCTTTTCTTACTTAACGTTACCGCGCACGAAATATATCTTTTAATAATATTCAACGTCACGATAAATTTTCCTTTCATTGTCTTTTTCGTTAAATCGAATTAACGGTCACGTTTCGTTAATGCACGTTCGAAAAAACGTATCGTCGTAGCGTCAATTTTGGAAGACGTTTTTTTTTTGTTACTCGCATGAGGCATCGGCTGTCGTGCACTCCTAGGGCTTTAACCCGACAATGTACGCGAGAACTTGGGTAAGAAAAGAATTGAAAGTGTCTAGTCGTAGCAAGGTTAATTTTAAGTCATATGAACTGTGCTTATTTCTTTCAAATGCTTGAATGTTTTTTTTTTTTTTTTTTTTTTTTTTTTTATAACTATATGAATATTTAACATTTATTCGTAGATACGGTATAATTTGTTTAATCAAGTAAACTTTTATGTGAATAAATTTTTTTATAAGATTATGGGATAAACATTTTTTTATCCTATATATATGTATCTATATATGTATATATATATATATATATATATATATATAATTAAATAAAATTTATCCCATATATATAATTTAAAAAAAAAAATGCTTTTTTTAAATTAAATTTATTTAAAAAATTAAAAAAATTTCGATGCAAAAGCTAATAATTGAATTTATATAGCACATGAAATTGTATTCGAGAAATTTGCTGACTTGATAGTGTAATTCCTCATGGTGAAAAAATCGATGACATTTTATTTTTTTAAACACTCGCGATATTTTGGGTAATAAATGCAAATGTATAAAAAAATTCGCAATCGCAGTCGGTAAATTTTTATTATGTTTTTTATCATTGTATCGTGAAAAATTTCTATCGAAGATGCCTCCATAAAATAAATTTATTGTCCTAAAATAGTCACTATTCGCTTTTATTTAAGTGTAAAAGACGAAAGCTTAGATATTTAATTCTTTGGCTGTATAATGATAAACACGAATTATTATTTTAAAATTATGGCAGTTTACCAACAATTCCAATTATAAACGATAAAAATAGAAAATAAATATAGTTAAAATTCATTTAATAAATACATTAAAATGAATTTCGTAAAACGTCGCGAAATAATTACAATTGTTCAGTTAACTTTTATATAATATTTAATCAATTTATCAAGTAATTTACAAAAAATCGTATTATATAAAATGAACTTTTATACCATTTTATTTTACTATAAAGTTTTTACGCAAGAAATATTTGTTGACTAATTATGTTCAGATTTTTAGATATTTTAATAATTTTACACCGTATCGTCCGATTTATCGAACTTTTCTATTGAAAACTTTCTATAAAAGTATTAAATAATTTGCTCGTATTAATGAACCTTTCAAAGAGATTTAATTTACAAACAACAATCAAAAATATTCGACAATAATTTAGAAAATATATATATATATATATATATCCTACACAATTGTAAGAAAATACAAAAGACAACATCGACGGAGACGAAATAAGTTTAACTTTATGACTCAAAAGAGAAGGTCCAAAAAAAAAAAAAAAGCCCACTTCTTGTAGCCGTGACAACGACGAGTCGCAAATCGCGCCGTATAACTCGCCCACGCAAATTCGTTTTCTCTCTTCGTAAGAGGATGTCGCGCTCTCGTGAACGCGCGTACCCGAGTAGCGTATATGTGTGAAAACGCGCGTAAAATACCGCGCGTGGATGAAACGTCGAAAGAAAAATGGCGAAGAAATGCCAAGTAAAGAGAAAATAAGTAAAGGTAAAACGAGATAAACTCGCGTTGGAAAGAATAAGGTACGCGAGCTTTGCAGCCAGTCTCGAGAGATCTATGTATGCGTATGTGTATGTGTGTGAATACGAGTAGTTTTATACCTTTTATATGTAACGCTCGTTTCCGCGGTAAAACCGGTTAAAGGTTTAAGCCACTCCGAGGTTAAGTGCACACGCGAAGTGAGACGTTTTTGAAATAATTTACGGTGGCAGGATATATCTTTCTATACTAGGCTTTCTAATATTACCAAGAGAGAAAGAGAGACATTTCATTTGTCATTTCTTATAATAAAATTTTGATTTTATTTTTATAATTTTTTACAATTCGTTTTTTTTTTTTCTTTTTTTTAAGATGTAAACATGGTTTGTTTGTTTTTTTTTTTTTTTTTTTTAATGCTAAATAAATGTAGATAAAAACTTAAATATTTTTTTTTTTTTTTTAATTTCACATAATACTTTAATCTACTTAAATCGTTATAAATTAAAAAAATTCGGTTACCTAATTTAATTTAAATAATTAGAAGCGAATAAAAAAAAAAAAAAGAGTAAAATGCTTTCTAAATTTTTAAACGATTCTCATTTGTACTCATTTTCGCCTATAGATGCCCGATGTTTGTTTATAATATTACGTTTATTTCCATAAAGCTATATATAATTACAAGTAACAGCGGATTTTCTCCAATTAAAATACAATCGATATCGAGCTATAATAACAACATTATTATAACGATCTCATGTTTTTTACGTGCACTAATCACTCGAGAGAAATAATAAAGTTCTCATCGTGTTTAAATTTAACGATGTGAGTACGTATACATACGAAATAACCGAAGGAAAAAAAAAAATGAAAGCAGCCGGCCGGAATAAATCAAGAGGAGAGAAAGAAAGAGGGAAAAACGTTGAAAAGAAAAAAGTAGAAAATTGTTCCGAAAACGTTTTGGAGCGCGAGCGCATACGAATCGTCATGCGCACACTCGTGTACGGATACATAGAAAATCTTATGCATACGCACACGTACATACACAAGTACGTGTTTAACATACACACGCTATAATAGAAACGAAGAAAGCGCGTCAAAGCGCTCACCTAATCGCGAAGCGTGGAAAACGCGATATTCGCGGCACCGACACCTCGAAAGTAAAATGCATACGTTTGCATATTTGTATTCGTTCGCAGTTCTCGCGTATAATGCACTGATTTGTCGCATTTTATTTATTTTTTTATTATTGCTATTATTATTATTATTATTATTATTATTTATTTATTTTTTTTTTTTCAATGTTTTCAAAGAATGGTAAATTGTGTTAATTTTTTAAAATAATATTTATTTTCGTGTTAACGAATGTTTTAGGTAACGATTGTGCGATTGAGAAAATACGTTTTAAAATTATTGTAAAAAATGTATATATTCGTTTCCTTTTTTTTTTTTTTTTTTTTTTTTTTCTATATTAGATAACAATAAAGGATGCGTATACTGTATAAAAATCTAGTTAAGAAGCACGAATCAGTTATATTATTACAATGTTTATATAACGATTAGTCGTTAAAAAATTTATTAAATCAAATTAAAAGATAGGAGATAGATTAGAATGAATTTTAATGGATGTATAATAACGATTTTTGATGCTTATTATAACGTGCAAATAAACTTACGTCCAATGTTTATATAATTATAGTTATTGCGTGAGAAACGCACAAAATTTTTTTTTTTTTTTTTTTTTTTTTTCTTCGTAAAAATATTAATTAAAAGAAAATGAGATTGCTCGATAACACTTCCTGCGGTGAAAGTAATTGCAATATCTAACCTACATTAGTTTATACAAAAAAAGAAAAATGCGCCTGTAACTATCTTAAAATTTTTTCTATACTCGTACACTTTTATTTTACCAAATAGATTTATCATAAGTACTCGCATGCGACGTTTAACTTATATTAACGAAAAAACAAAAAAATAAAATAATCCGCGTTTAATTTTTAAACGTCATCTTCGTCTATTTTTAGACAAAATTATAAAGTCGCTACAATTTTATAGAACGTATTATTCAAATTTATTTAAAAATTCTCGTCGAAGCTAAAAATTTCGCAAAACGTGCGCCAGATACGAATTACAACGGGCTGTATAATTTTATTCACGAATTACACGTATACGATGCAGAAGCACTAAAAATATACGTTCCAAACTTTCGAATGCATAAAAAATCATCCTCGAGGAATATCCGTCATTCAAAAGGACGAAAATTAGCCGAAAGGAAGTTTCTAGGTTACGTCTAATCTGTTACTTAAACGAGGATTAAATTATTCGTATAGTGGGCGTAGTATATTCCTTGGACATTCGAGTAACATACTCTTTTCGTATTCGCATACGCAACCGGCGCTATTGTATTCTAATGAAAATAAGGCTAAATTTCCTAATTATTATGATGCGTGCATATATATAAATTTTACCTTACTAATAATATCTCCTTAATTGTCCGTGTAAAATGGATAACGTATTGTAAGAAAAATCGATTACGATTATTGAAAAGTTTGCGCAATGTATAATATGTTTTCTATTAATTTTGTCGGCGCATTCGCAAGCGTAATCTAATTAAAATGAATTCTTATGTATATATATATATATATATATATATATATATATATATATATATATATATATATATATATCTATATATTTTAAGCGTACATATTATTTTATGTTACTGAGAAAATACATGTATTCTCACGTTCAACATTTGCGTTTTTTACCTTATGCAAGCGCGCATTAAAATTCTTACATAAAACAAGCAGCCAATAATCCATAAATAAAAAGTTGTTCTAATAATACTCCGGTATTTCTACTTCAATTAGACATCGTTAAAAAATTATTATACGAATACAAGAACGCGCGGTTAACGCTTGCAGGAACAAAAGATAGCGATGAAATTTCCAACGCCAAGTGCGCTATGTATTATTATTATAAACGCTACAGTTTCCGTCAAAAATAATTCTTTTTTTTTTTTCTTTCGCGTTCGTAAATACTGCGTAATAACGAATATCCGTTCGCCAAGATTCTCTCACGCATCTATCGAAAGCGATAAAGAAAAAAAAGAAGAAGAAGAAGAAGAAGAAGCTTCGCGATAAAAATCAAAGAAGAATCGCTGGGATCAAGAAAGCATTTGTGCAACATGATTTTCCTTCTCGTTTAAGCGTACAAGAAAAGTAAAAGTACACACTCACACAGTCTCACGGCGCGAGGACGTAATTGCGATTATTCACGCGCCACGTCGGCGTTATACTTATCGCGATGATAATATTCTCCCACATCCTTCGGTTGTATGTGACCCGATGCGCGCCGACAATACAATGCCGTAGCGCGTATCGAGCTAAACGAAACGCGCGCGCACAAAGAAGAATAGCAAAATAAAAGGAACACGCTCCCTCCCTCTATTCCCTAAGCGATGAGACAAAACGATTCAATCGTACTCATATACGAGTATGCATACACGTTTGTATGTACACGTGATTCTCCTTGCGCTTATTTGCGTTATGCTAATTTATACGCATTCTATAGCGCACCGCTGCCCCGTATATCCTTTTTCTCATGGGTCTCGCGTACATACATATATGTACGTTAACGTCCGGAGAAGAAGTCTCACAAAGTGCGGGGGTTCTTGTTTACGCTGAGAAAAATCGAACCTCTCTCTCTCTCTCTCTTTCTCTCTCTCTCTCTCTCTCTCTCTCTCTCTCTCTCTCTGTCTCCAAGAGTTCATGCACGTAATAGACATTCTTCCATGTATACACACGTACACATACGTAGTCAAACAACGTCCTATACATTTGTACGGATACTCCGGTATGTAGATGTACAGGATAAGATCGTTGCGCTAAACTATCACCTGTACTCGCTTGTTCATCGTTAACTTCTTTCTCTTTCTTTTTAAGACGAAAAAGTGAAAAAAATTAAGAGCGAACGAACGTATCGCGTATGTACTTTACAAGAGTAAATTATATAGATAAAGCGCGTCGTAGAATGTATTTATATATAATAATGTAGAGAATACACGCGTTGAAGAAGCCCCTCCGGTTTTTATTAAAATTATCAGCCCGGTGTATTAGGTAATAAATCGAGCGGTACCGAGTTAAATATTTACGCGTGTATACCAAACATTTATATGTTACGTACGGTACAACACCGCCGAAGGAATTTACCGGAACGCTTGAAAATCGCGTCGTTCGTATAATAATAATTCGCGCGTATATGTGCAACGGGTTTTCGGTACGTACCATTATTTGAGCTTTGTTATTCGATTTATTCGATTTATTCAAGCGAGGAATACGCTGTTTCTCTCTCTCTCTCTCTCTCTTTTTTTTTTTTTATTTCGGTTATGTTTTGTACGTTTGCATCGATGTTTTTGATCGAAATTATGATATATACGCAAGGAACGTTACGCGTACGAATGCGAGCGAAATTTACAACGTGTTTTACATACGCGAATGCACGTATAGATGTATATATCTATGTACGTAAACGAATACACGTACGTTATGTGTATGTACACAGCTTTGTCGGATATATATACATGTGCTCGAATGGAAACAATAACACAGATGGATATCGTGCATGTGTATATGCACGCACGTACGAGTTATAAGCGCGTAAATTATGATAGACGTATCGTACGTATGAGCGTAGAATGTGCACAATCGTAACTCGTTTAATTATTTCATCTCGTTTTTACGAAAACATTCGATGAAATGTATACATTTTCCATAAACAGTACGTTAATAAAACGAAAAGAAAAAATGAAAAAAACAATCTTAATGGGTTAAATAAACTTTCCACGTTTCGTAAAAAACTGAGCACTTTGTAACGAAATTCGCTAATTAATCGCGAGGACAAACACGATTATTTTTTCTCAATTCGTATAAATGCGTACTCGGGGTAAGTAAAATCGTTTGTCTAATAGACGCAAATGAAAAAAACTGAGCATTAACGTTATCCGAATCGATCGATCTATGGTATTTCCAAGTAATTATTACGGAGAATTCCTTCCGTGACGGTACTACATCGTGCCAATTACACTCGTGCATTAACCAAACGGTCAACACCGCACAACAACACCATTCTTCGTATTATATATTCATTCAAATTCAAAGCCACATACACTCACGCAAAAAAAAAGAAAAAAAATAAATAAATAAAAAAAAAAAAAAACATTTGTATAGAATGTACACGAGATCTATCGTAAAAGGTATACAGCAAGTATATATAAGTAAAAGGGATCTCGCAAACAATCTTATAGGTATACCACGTCGAGGAGGAGAAGGAGGGAGGAGCGGCGTGCAGGCATCCAGATATCTCGGGCGTGAGTCACGCGCGCACGGCGCTTTATAACGGATCGGAGCCGGCAACCTGCGGAGCAACAACAGCGAGAGAAAGAAAAGAAGAAGAAGGAGGAGGAGGAGGAGGAGGAGGAAGAAGAGAAACGACAACGGCGCGAGGAAGGAGAAGCCGGTCGCGCTGGTGGAGGAGGTGGAGGAGAAGACGTAGGTGTGGATTCACCTCGGACCGAGCCGCTCACGGCGATGGTCAGCTCCCGGAGGAGCGAGGGCCTCCAGAAGGAGGCCAGTAACGTTCTCGGTATCGATAACGCTGACAACTCCGCTCTCATCGATCCGTCCTCGCAGCCCAGGTGAGTTTTTTTCTTTTTTTTTTTTCTTTTTTTTTCTTTTTCTTTTTGCGCACACGCATCGTGCCTCCTTTTTACTCTTTCTTAAAAGGTTTACTTATGTGGTTAGAATTTTGTGCGCGTGTGCGTGTGTTTCGAGACGAAGGAGAAGGAGGAGGGAGAGGATGTGGAAACTTACCGGACACGTGTGAATTTGCGTTCCCACGTGATTTCAAGAGTACATCTTTTTTTTTTTTAATTCGCGCGCCGGTTAACCGTTACAATTTTCGCTTTTATTGTTGTTTCGTTCGATCCCTCCCCATGTGAGAATTGTTGCGAGAAAGTGTTTTACTTGCACTTTTTGATTATTTTCCCATGGTAGCTGTGAATTTGAATGCAATTTCGTGGAAGTGACTATTGGTGAACGAAACTCGAGAATTCGTGCGCGCGCCCCTTGAAAGTAAACTATGCGACTTTGATAACGGTATAGTAGTAAAAGTTGAGCGAATAAAGTTTGTTGCTTAATTTAATCGCGGTTTAATCGTTTGTTTTAAATTGATAAAATAAATACAGCTGCATTTGATTTGCGATCAATTAACCTTGAATATTTAAAGGATGCATAAATAAAACAATGATAATCTTACAGCCAATGTATTTTGAGATTTTAATCGGTGTTAAAACATGCATACGAAGTGTACACAAGTGACCAATAAGACTCTGATAATCGTGTATATAAATTGAAAATATTTTATGAGCAATAAAATAAAAAAAAAAATTATTTGTTACAAACAAGCCACTAGAAAAAAAAAATAGCGTGTCATCGCTATTACGTGATTCTCAGAATATCCGGTAAACGGAATCTTATACTTTGATATTTCTCGGTTGAACGAAAAATAAATTTTTCAAAAGTTTTTTTTCCAACGTTTTAAAAATCTTTCACGAATATCTCACGTTGTACGAGAATCCATACTAAAGATGTAAGCAAACCAGGACGACGCAAAAGGAATGTCGGATGATTCATAAAAAAAAAAAAAAAAAAAAAAAAAAAATCATAAAAGAATGAAAAAATGTAATTTTATTTTGCGAGGGTTGGCATATAAAAAAGAAAAAAGATTTATTGCGCAAAAATGTGTCTCGTACTCAAGGATTATTATTCTAGTATTAATGAATTTCGTAATTATTTCACAATTATTACATGTATATCAGTTGAAGTGAAAGGTCTACTAAAATTTCATAATTCACTTACTGCGTGAGTATTAAAATATTTACGCGTCTCTCCGTCTCTCTATCTCTCTCCTTTGATATAAAATACAACTCATTAATTCACGAAAAGTTTACTAAATAACCTTTGGTAAATATAAATATTTTCGTTTCATTTCAAAATATTACCTTCTTTTAGACGCGTTAGCGCGACGACTATTTTACTTTTTGATTTTATCAGTTGTAAAGCGGTTAAATTGTTCTTTGTGCAAGCGAATATGATTGAATATTTTTGTTTTCTCTAATGTAAACCGTTTAAAAATGTCAAACAAAGATAAAATCGATACGCGTTAAAATTTAAACAATTTAATATACGGCTTTTATTACTTTGACAAAATGAATAATAATTATTGATTATCAATTCACAAGAGGTATCTATAAATAGCTTAATTAGCGAAACGATAATTACGGAAAATAATTTAACATCGTAGAACGCAGTCGAGGTCGAGTAATATTTTTAAAAAATTGTTTTCCCACAAACAACCGAATTGCGAGTTTATTGTGTGTAAGTACAATTACGTTTAACGGACATATACATGTATACGTATACGTAAAAACCCTCGCGTACAAGTACATGCGTCACGTAATTTCTTTTGTGCGGTTTTGTGTTATTTGTCGCGCGGCTTTTTCTCTCAGCGTGAGAGAATTTTTTTAAGAGCCTTGACCTTCGTGAGATAAATAACTTATAGCGCAGAACTTATAAATGAAAGAAAAAAAAAATTTTGTAAAAAAATTTTATTCGGACAATTAAACGAGATAACAAAATTTTTTTTTTTTTTTACTTTTACTGCTAAAATTTTTTACAATGTATATATTATTCTTAAAAAAAAAAGTGTCTTCTTTTATTCTCATTCTCAAATAGACATTAACAATTCTCTGGGAAACTTACTCATTGTTTTTCTTTTGATAATGCCAACAAAAAGAAACAAATGACTAAAAATGCATACAGAGGAAGATTAGCTGAAAAAGAGATTTTGCGAAAGTAAAAGCTTCGCTAATAATTTTTTTTAGTTTCCTTTACGCGTTAACGTTTAGATTTCTTAGTAAGCAATTTTCTTTATTATTAACATTATTAACATTTTAATAACTTTCTTGAATTTTTTATTTTTTCAAGAATTGAATTTTTATTATTCTAATGTTTTGTAATGATTGAATTTTATAAAAATCATTTTGTATTTTAAAAATATTATTTACATTTTAAGAAATAGTTGATCGTAAATATTTTTTGTCAAAGATTCTTAAACAAAGGTTAAATTATTTTATTTACTTATTTAAACGATTTAAATGATTCATCTTAATATATATATATATATATATATATATATATATATTATCGTTGAATCAAAGATAATCAGTAACAGTTAACAATTAGCATCGAACTCGCATTATATAACTGAAATTCTCCAAATACGAATGATGAAAAAAGTGCATATTTTTATAATAACTCACAGCGTCGTTCGTAAAGAAATTTATTCTTAAACCTTGTCAAATAAAAGCAGAATTTTAAAGGCTCGCCTCAACCGAGGCCATATATCCATAACAATAAAAGAAAAAAAGAACAAAGGTAGCGACATCCGCGCAGGTAGTTCCAACAGACCGGCGTTTTCATAACTAGGACTCGTGCCTGCGATCGTTGCACCTACACCTGCGGCACTCACGCACCGCCTTCCCCACCTTCTCTCTTTCTCTCTTATACAGTCCGCTATATAACCAAGCTATACATATATAATCGAGAACATGCGCGCGCGCGCGCTCTCGTCCCGGTTCGATTTTCAGTTCGTCGACTTGGAGCCGGAGCGAGCCGAGCTCCCTGCTGCAGCAGCACCGAGTGAACAGTGCGCCGTCGACGACGACGACGACGACGACAATCATCAGCGGCCCCGACAGCGGCCCCTACTCGGCCAGCCCCGAGCGCAGCAGCAGCAGCAGCAGTAGCAGCGGCGACGCCGCCGTTGCCGCCGCTTCCGCCGTCGGTAACGGCGCCTCCAACGTGCTCGGACCTATCGGTGCCCTCGCACCCGACGACGAGGAGCGCTTCGAGGCTTTCGGGGTCATCGACGACGCCGACTCGCCTCGAGGTAGCGGCTCACCCGCGGCCTCACCCACAGCTGGCGCTAATCCCAACAGGTACGTTCTTAATGTGACACTGGTTCATGATTTCGTGGAAAAGGATGGGATTTTAAAGAGAAATGATAGGTTGCGGAATTTCATTGACCTGAGAAGGGTTTCGTAAACAGGAGTGTATGATTTTGAAGATGTACTGTTGATGCATGTAAATATGACATTTAAGAAAAAGTAGCGAATATACTTTACTCAAAAGTTTACGGTTTTCTAATCGCCTGCAGTTAATAAATTTAACGGTACTTTTTAAACTACATTTTCATGCAAAATAGATAATTTTAATATTACTGTTAGTTTTGTTACATTATATGCGTGTACTTCCAATGTAAATAAAGTAATTATTTGGATTTTTTTACAAACTATTCAATCATTTCAATTTTTATAAATTCATTCTAATATTTTTTTTTTTTTTAAATGATTGTAATTTTTAAATACGTTACGTTTATAAATTTTCATTTTCATTTTATTTGTGTCAAATATAAATTATTAAAAATTAAAAGCTTTAATATTTGATGCTTAAACAATAATAAAAACAAAAAAAAAAATCAATAGTAATTTTAAATATTTGCTTATTTCAGAATAAATGCGATAATTTCTAATGAAACATTTATTTTTTATATAAAATTTATTATGCACAATGCACAATTATTTTGAATATGAAAAAAGTAACATTATTGAATTGGTTCGTTTCTCAGAAAAATCTACAAAGTTTAAATGGTATGTTCATTCTGAGGTTTAAAATAACAAAATTATAACTTTTTAAATTACTTTTTAATTTACTGTCTATGATAGTTTTAGATGAAAGTAAAGATTTTTACTTTTTCTCAAGATATTTTTAAAACTGCATCATTTTTATCCAGATACATTTTTCAATTTTAATATTTCGACAAAATTTCTTTCTCTATAATACTGAAAATATAATTTAAAAAAATTTAGGATTTAACGACTATTATTAAAAAAAAAAAAAAAAAAAAAAAAAAAAAAAATGCTGGTTTGCAAATCGTTAACAAATCATAAAAGTAGGTACTTTGATTTCCCACAAACTCAAATGTTCATTCAATAAATTTTTGTTGACCTCATTCCTTCTCGGAAGTACGTATGTTTACTAATAATCTTAATTTTCCATTTGATGACATTTTGCTTCAGTAGCACCATGTCGGGCATAATTGACGTTAGTTATGATTTAATATTCTTTTGGTTTTATGAAAATTTACTAACGATTTTCGATTGCGGCTAGTTTTAGTTTCGACGATTTTTTAATCACGCACAATAATTTTAACAATAAATTTTATTTCTATGACTACTAAAATTCAAACTTTCTGGATAATCAATATGAATACATTCTCTTTTATTATAAACATATATCAATCGTTTATTTATCAATCGTAAGTGAAATATATTTTCAATTAATTTTTCAACCAATCAATTAAATCGATCTTAAAGATTAATAAGAAAAAAGAAAAAAAAAAAAAATTTTTTTTAATCAAAGATTAAAAATTTAATTTAAAATGAGTCGCACTTAAAAATTAAAACAATTTTAAAATAAATTATTCCATACGCATCCATATATAATCACGTATGTTAAATTTGCAGAAATCCACGCAGTCCAAATTCCATGCTATTGGGCAGGCACACGTGGCTTCGGACTTCGCTCGGACGATCGCCAGCTGGGTATGTATTATATACATCTCGTAAGCGTTGTAATATTATCGAGTATTAAAATCTTTGTCATTTGCGTTTCGAATGACGAATGAAAAAAAAAAAAAAAAAAAAAAATTTATATTCGTCGATATTTACGTAACGTAAGATAAAATATAAACCATTGATAATAATTGATAAAAAAGAAAAGGTAGCAAAATAAAATAAATACAATAAGCAGGGGGGGGGGGAGAATGCGATACTTCCGCCTTAGACTAAAAGAACACCGTCATTTTTCGTTCCCACAGCGCCAACAGGAAGCGACTAAGTTCCAATGCCTTAGCTAGGTAAGTGTCTATAGTTACATACGCAACGCAGGTTGAGAAAATATAGCGTTCTGAATCTTAAGTGTGATGTCATTGCAAAAGTGAACTGTACAACGTCAACCTATGACGTTTGCATTACGGTTTCGTTTTGAGATGCTATTTTTTTTTTTTTTTTTTTTCCTCTTTTCAATCGTCGCTCATTCGCGGTGGTGAATAACTTTGTTGTATCCTTGAAATCAATTTGATTGCATAAATCGATCGAACGAAATTTATAAATAAAGATGATTGAAAAAGTTAATCATTGAAATCAACGCATTTAAATTTATCGTGACAATTTGCAAATACTCTCGATTTTATTTACCATTAAATTTTCACTCGTTCAAAGCTGTATTTTCTTAACGTGAGTTTAATCTTACTTACACTTTTGTTACTTTAAAACAAAAAAAATATATATATATACATGTACAGTTTAATTTAATGTTGAAACACACATCGGCTGTTATTAACAATCTAAGAAAATAGCGACGTCGATCTATTAATTGAATCAAAGCCAAACGCGCGGTGTTGTCGCGACGAAATTTACGCCCCTATTGATAACCAAAACAAACGCGTATGATAAAACAAAACTAATAGATTACATATTTTAAAAGTAACAAATCGTTCCGTTTTTTAATGCTCATGAAAACTTTATGCGTTACCGCATAATGATGCACGTATAACTTTGGTAAATTCGAAGAAAAAAAAAAAAGATAAATAAAGACAATATCCATTTTGAAGTAACAACGGTAGTTAGTTAATCGCCAGCAGCGCACATATTTCAATTGTAGATTGCAGTTCGATATAAATAACTTGGGCATTTTTATTTTACAGTCAACTCTACAGGAGCAGCAGCTTCAACAGCTCGGGACGCGGATCAATCTGCGACACGGCCGACGACGTGTACAGCGACGTTTCCCTCGAGGACGATGTCATCGACCTGAATCATCGGGTAAGTTTCACTTTGTGTTTTCTATGAATACTTACTTAGTTTGTCCTTCTTTTTTTTCTCCCTCTGTCTCTCTCTCTCTCTCTCTTTCTCTATAGTTTTCTTTGTCAAGCATACACTTTTTTTTCCACGAAGTTGTAGAAGTTAATAACGTGCACGGTCACTCGATGTTATCCTATATAACAGCTCTCGCTTCGAGAGAAGAAAAAAAAAAAATAGAGAATTTTGCGAATGGTGGACTCGTTTGTTTGTTTATTAAGTGTGCGTTTATCGCGCGTGTGCCTGATAATTGCATTTATCGAATTAATAATGATGTATTATGTGAATATCAATTATTATATTTTTTTTTCTTTTAATTCCATGGATCGGCGTTTAGCGTTCAATTTTAGAAAGTAGTCGAAGTAATGATCTGTTGTTATTAGAAAATAATGTAACACACTTCTAGAGCTTATATTTAAACTGTCTACGATTTATAACGATATTCTGATTTCGCTTCAAATGGATGTTTGATTAGCAAATAAAAAATAACTTGATTATAAATAAAAATTTATTTAAGACGCTAAAACATCTTGTCTATATTTTAACGTTAAATCACTAAATATAGAATTTTATTCGTTGAATGATTTTAAACGTAGAATCGTCATTGACGATTGTTAAAAATAGAAGGTCGCAATTTCAATGTTAACAGTATCTAAATATTCGATAGTAAGCACCATCTAGACGAATTTTCCTTGAATGTAAAATAACAACGATTTAAAATGTACAAGAAGTGTGTACGCGTATTAAAGTAAAAATTAAAAAAAAAAAAAAATTTCGAACAAAATTAAATTTTCATCGTGCAAACGCGTGTAAATTAAAATTGCATTCGATACGTAATGCGAGTGAGTCATTTACCCCGGAATAAATTTAGTAAGCGACTTGAGAATCGTTCACTTACAGGCCGAAGGTTGTACGCATTGACAGTTTATTCTTAGCGACTCGTTTATATTTCAAGTGTATAGCTTATATCTGCACTAAATCTACTTTACGTTATAATCCGTTTTTATAAACATCGCGATATCATTGTAATACGATGCGTTTTCAACGTAAATAAATTCAGCGCATTATAAAATTACGCTTGGGTATTATTAATTTAGCTAGGATACGATACGGTTATTAGATCAAAGGAAAATTTTACTCAAAATGTTTCTTTTGTAAGTTACATGGTTAAACCTTTGCATAGCTGTAATTGAATTTCAAATAGAGTTCTTATAAATAGATTTAATATTTAGTTAATAGATTATATATAATATCTATATAATTACATATAGTTAATAGATTATATAATAATATTTTATGTTTAGTTAATAGATGAAAATATTTGCGATGCATTATTAATTGAAAATATGGAAAACATTAATGTTTAGTTTTATAATTTATTTTCACATTAAGAACACAAAATAAACTAAGTTTGTAAATATCTTAAAAAATTATATATATATATATATATATATACACCTTGGTAAATTAAAAAAAATAAATAAATAATGTTAAATTTATAATATAAAAAAATTTTAATTATCAAAATATTCAAATCATAAAAAGAAATCAATTAAAACGAATGCATGAAGTTGTTTGCGAATTAAAAATTTCATTTTTCTACTGTTACATAAAATATTCAATAAAACTTTCAAACTGAGCTCAAATCTTTCCGGCCATCTATCCATAAATTTTCCGTAAAAGTAAAACAAAATTTTAAGTCAGAAAACAAAAAAACAAAATGTTTAATACACCGTCGAATATCAATTAAAAAGTCAAAAAAAAAAAAAAAAAAAAAAACGAAATTTAACAAGATTAATAAATAAAATTAAAAAGCGAACATAAAAAAGAAAAGAAAAATGGCGTGTCCTGTAAAAAAGTCGAAATTTGCTATGATGATAATATGGCCGGGATGGACATTCTTTACGTTTATTATCATACTCTTAGGCGCTATGTATTTCGTTTTTAAGAATTTCATTAAAGATTTAATCGGCGATGGTTTTGGTGGTGGTGGTGGTGGTGGTGGTGGTGGTGGTGGTGGTGGTGGTGGTGGTGGTGGTGGTGGTGAAGGTGGTGGTGGCGGTGGCGGTGAAGGCGAAGGAGAAGCCGCTTAAGTTCAAAAAGGTTTGTTTATCTATTTGTTTGACAATTTTTATTTTCTACGCTTGTATCCGTTTCAGCGTTTTTATCGGTAACTATTTGTCGCGAATTTCTCGAAGCGTTTATCTCCTTTTTACCGGCGAGGTTTTTAAGAACGTTCTACTTTTTTTTTTTTTTTTTTTTTTTTCGTACAACTCTTTGTGGTTGTATTTACTTTCATCGGTAGATGTAGTATTGAATTTTGAATTATTTGAAAATATTTCATTTGAAATAGATATTCCGAAATTATCGTTACAAAATCGTTCATTTTTGCTATAATTTTTTAAATACATTTTAATTATGTGATTGAAAGTTGCGAATAATTTGTAATTAAATTTACGTTATTCCTATTAGAATCATAATCCATATCGCTTAAACTGAAAGTCATTCTCACGCTCTTTAAATTCGTTTTGCAAATTAATGATCAAAAAAGATGCAATTACACGCTGCGGTTAACAGTAAGAAAATGTTCCTGTTTTAAACATCGAACCTCCGATACTTTATGCCTAAGCAATTTTATTGCTTCCAGTTGTGATTATTCAATTTTTTTTTTTTTATTTATTTATTTATTTTTTTCTCTTTAGTATAGCGATCTATAGTTGAGAGTAAAGAGAAGTAGGATAAGAAATTACAATGCAGTATTGTATAACCAAAATATACCCTTTGAATATTCGCAATACTGAGTTGCACAAAGTATTACATTCTCGAGTTTTAGACATCTTGAATTACTTTGTAAAACAAACTTTGTTTATATCAATGCAACAAATCTCTTGTTTTATTAAAAAATTTAAATACAATATTTTGTTTATTAAAATGAGATGGTGATTTAAAATAAACAAAATAACAAGTAAAATTAAACAAAATTTTACGATAAATAAATATTACGAACTGCCGCGATTTAAAGAAAAAAATTTTACAAATTTAAATTGATTTAATAACTGAGATATCATTTAATTTTCAAACGAAAACGATGAATTTCTCCACAAATAAAATAATTGAAGTTTAAAAAAAAATTTATTATGTCTTTAATCTAGAAATAAAAAAAATGTTACGTCATTAATACGAAATGGATTCGAATGATTCCTTGCTCTAGGCGTACTTTGGCATAGTTCCAAATAAGTGTTACGCTTCTATAACGTCGTTTTTGTCGGTTTATCATCGTAACCACACGTTGTTTCGCATAAAACCAATATTTGTCTCTTTAATCAAATTTCGTAGCGTTTAGTCAAATTATTTTGAAAGTTTCATTTTAGAATTATCAAATTTATCCAATAAATTTATACGTATAGCAACAATATTTACTTATATGTAGTAGAGTAGATAAATGTTTATTTAATTATTCATTCGTATCAAATGCAGTTGCAAATGTTAAAATTAGTTACACTTAAATTAAGCATGAAAATAGCACAAAGATTAAAAACATTGATATAACTAATCGGAGATCTTATAATTGTGTTAGAAAAAGGTTATCGGTTTTACAAAGCTTCCGTTCCAGAAAAATAATGGGTTTAAAATTTGGTCGATTATTTCATTTTCAATTGTTACGTCGGCAAAATTTTATCACAAATTGCGTGTATAAAGTTTCTTACAAAAAAAATGTTGTCAAACAAGAGCATTTTTGAAACAATCATCAAAACATTTGGTTATTGGGTTAATTATGTTTGTTTCTGTATTATTCGCTAGAAAGAATTATGTATAAACATTGATTCTTTGCTAATAACAACACTAATAAGCGTATTTATTATTATAAATGTGCAAAAAAAAAAAATAAATAAAAAATTAAGATATTACAATATCGAAGATAAAAATTTACAAATTTGAATATATAATTAAATTTTCGAATATTGTAAACATCTTTTCATACAAAATTAATGTTTTCGCAAAAAAATTTAATTGTAGTAAAATTGAATAAGTAACACGAAATTCGTGATATCGACTCTACTCTGCAGAATTCTGTCTTATCTCTTTTATATTTAAGTTTCCGTCCTTATCGACGCTTATTTCTTACATCGTTTTTTAAATCGCATAAAATCATTGATTTGATGTTAATTTTATAATATTTTTTACTGTCCGCTTTATTTGCAATTATGATTATATTTATTTGCAATTGTTGGATTTTACTACAAGTTATTTTCTTCATTAGACTTAGATAAGAGATATTTCATTAATTTCAAACGATGAAGAAAGTTAGAGGAGTGTAGAAATACTTCTTTAAAAAATTTAATACTTAATTTAATTGACAATACGAATGAATTACTATTCGAATACTAAAATACGTCATTTTAACAAATATACATTGCTAACTACAATGAAAATTACCTCAAACTTAAGGATAAAGTAGTTTTCAACCAAACCGTCGGCATCCGCATTTAGTGAACATTTTTTCTTGTTTCCTAAAAAAAAAAAAAAAAAAAAATAAAAAATAAAAAAAAAACAAAGGAAGCAGCCAAGCTGTCTCGGTCAAGCTCATTTTAATCTTTCTCCCCTCTCCCCCTCCATTCGTTCTAATCCAATAAAGCGTATCGGTAACACCTATTATTAACCAAGCCCAGTAAACTCAATTAAAATTAATGAGACTACGAATAATCATGTGCACGAAAGGGGGATGAGTAGGAAGGGGAGAAAAGTAAAGGTAGGGCACGAGATGGGCCCTACTCGACTCAAGTTGTCTTGTTCATTTTCTCTCAGCCGAATCGAGTACCTATTATCAATTTTTCCTCCTTTTTTTTTTTTTTTTTTTTTTTTTTTTTTTTTTTTTTTTTTCTTGTCGACGATTGTCCATCACTATGCGCGATGTACTTATCTCGCTGTGAGTAAAAGTATAGTCTCGATGCTTTTGTGTGTACAGTGATCGCGTGAATGTAGATAGTATGTGTGCTGTTTTTAGAGAGAGACTTTTATTATTTTGAAATAAATTATATCGTTTGATTTTTTTTTTATCGTGTCGAAAAAAATTTGACGAAATAAAACGTAAAATGTAAAACTGCTGATTTTTTTAAAATAAAAAAGCACTATTACCAACCTAAAAAATCAACGAAATTGTTTTCAATTATAGTTCGTTAAAATTAAAACAAAAAATTTCGTTAAAATTTTTAATAAAAATCAACCAACGCGCAAAATCGCTCTTAAGCATGCATACATATTTATATCTTAAAATGCACGCGAGCGCCGCGATCTTGCTAATTTCACCGTGCATGTCGCGCTCAAATCCAAACACACATCGTATCCATCCATGTGTATACTCGCACAATGAAATCGTTAAGGTGCAACAAGCCCCTCGTTCTCGTCGCGCCCCACCTAACTTAAAATCCTCCTTGTAGCTTAAGCAAGCGGTGTATCCCTTCTTCCTAACACTCCCGCTTACGCAAACACGCGCACGCGCGTACATGCTCGTACTCGCGCGATCATCTTCGTCGTAATCGTAATCGTAATCGTCGTCGTCGTCGTCGTCGTCGTCGTCGTCGTCGGCGGCGGCGGCGGCTACGTCGTCGTTGAGCGCCGCCTCTCTCTGTCTTTCTCTCTTTTTCTCTCTACGTTAGGGGCGCGTGGGGGCCCCGCCGCGAATACAGAGAAACTCGGCGCGCTTAGTGTGCCGTCGACGGCGACTCGCGCCGAGACCGCATCGCCCTCGCGCGCCTTCCCTGCGCGAGCCGCCGGAGCCCCGCCTCGTGTTCTACTCCTCTCTCTCTCTCTCTCTCTCTCTCTCTCTTTCTTTCTCTTTTTCTTACTTTATCTCTCGGTCTCGGTGATATTACTATACGACGACGGCTACGACGTCGTTTATGCGTTGTCTTGTTTCTCAATGCGCGGCCAGTAGCGTGTGTCCCGTCTTACCTCGTTTCTTCCGTCATTCTATAGCTTTTATTTTTCCTCTGTTCTTTATTTTTTTTTTTTTTTTTTTTTTTTTTTTTTTTTGTTTTTTTTTTATCGTTCGATCGTTTTGTGTCATATGTAAGTGACTATACCTTCCTTCTTTTCTTACTTCCTATCTATACCCATTCGGTTTCGATCTGTCGCCGATGTCGTTGTCGTTATTGTTATTATCGTCGGTGATATAACGCGCATGAAACGCGCTGTACGGTCGTAAGTCGCGAGTTATATAGATCGCGGAAAATCGGGCACGGTTTTATTGTGAATATTTATATATATTTATATATATATATATACATATGTGTGCGCGTGCGAGCATGTGTGCCGATGGGTACATGTGTAGATACTACATGTGGACAACATCGGTGGACTCTGTTTCTACTTTTTGAGATTAGCGTGAGGAGTTGTTGAAATCGTGTGTGTATTTTTCCTTCTTCTCTTCTTCTACTTTATTTTACTTTATTTTATTTTTGGCAACTGCCGTTATCCTCCGCCACGAGCATCAAAATGCTCGTCACCGATTTTGCGTTAAAAGTTCATCCGAGATTTACTCGTTTCTTCTCATCGAGAATATAGAATCTTTCTGGTGACATTGAAACAACGGCTTCTTATTTCTCTTTCCTTTAAATGCAATTTCGAATCGTATTGTTTTAAATCTTGGAGCAATGTAAAGCGTTTGCCTTGGACATTAGATTACAATTCGCCGTGGATAGTATGAGTCAGAAATTCTGCATACATTTTAACATCCGAGCTTATACAATGAATAATTATATTCGCGCTTATAAATATCGCGTTTATCGATGTATTCTTTGTCGTGTATATATATAGATTACATCGATTGCACGAAATAAACACATTTAACAGCTGATAAATGTATACATCGAGAAGGTATTGCGACCGGTTGGTCTCGTAAAATATCACTCGCAGTCGTACACATTTTTTTGCGTCCTTGTCTCGTCCCCTAATTTTTATACACAGTTCTTGTTTATCAAATTCGATAGAAAATAAAACGAAAGAATAAAAAATTTTGCAAAAAAAAAAAAAAAAAAAAAGAAAGAAAAAAAAAACAAGGTCTCGCAACGTTCACATGTGCATTTCATTATCCAATTATGTTGTAAACATAAACGAGATAAAAGATTTCGCTCTGTATCGTCGTTTGAGCGAATAAAAATTGACCGCGTGCGAGCCGAATGGATTCTTGAGAAGAAACGAACGAATCTCTTAGACGATAATAAATTATATATTTTATTCGATTGATAATCTATACGTTACGACATCGTGTTCATAAGCAATAATAAGCAGTTTTGTTTTTAATTAAAAACTAACTATTAATGACGTTTGTACAAAGTGCATATTTTTTCATTTAAATTTTTTTTTTTTTCTCTAATTCAAACGGTAAAATATTTTATTATTATAATAGAATTAACGTTTTTTATCATTGCACAAAATAACTGTTTAAATTAACGAAACCAAGGCAAATTTTACGTTCAAAGTAAATTTTCCATCGACGATATGTTAAAAAAATAAATAACATTTTTTCTCTTTTAATTTGAATCACGAAGTTATTATAATTAAATTGACATTCGTTTCGGATAAATTACTCGAGTCTCGGCGAAAGAAAATTTCTTTTCCGCGCGCAAATATATCTGTAGCTATTAAGGAAACCTTTTACGGTATACGTACGCAAAGTCACTAAATACGTAACTCGTCGAAGCTCACATACATACATACAAATATATCCGTAGATATACTTTCAGTTCGGATAAATACGCATGTTTGTACGACGGAGACTCAATGTTTTATATATCAAGGGCCAAGAGCTTAAACGAATCAAGCCAACGAACGAAGAAGAGAATCACACACGCGCTTGGTGTCTCAAACAACTCGTCGCTTTTTGCCTCGGCCCAATGTTAAAGTTCGAGTAAAAATTTCTCCGTATACTTACCGAGCCAACAAACTCGGTGGGGCCTTCCCATAGCCGACGGAGACTAAAAATAACCTCGAGCACACGAGGCTCTCGAGGCACGAGTCTCAACCGCTTGTAAGTTCGAGTTCGCGATCGCGCGAGCTAACGAGACCGAAAGCGACGACATATCCCGCAAGGACAAAATTCACGAGGGTGCCATCTTAGCTCCACCTTCTCCACCGTCTCTTTCTTCCTCCCCGTTACGAGGCGATATCTCGGAGAGTCCGCGAAGCGCCTCGGAACGAGCGGCTCGAGAAAGCGAGCGAGGATCGCGAGTAGCATGCGAGACGATGGAAGCCGGTACGGAGGAGGCGGTGGTGGCGGCGGCGGCGGCGGCGGCGGCGGCGGCAGAATCGCCTTCGCGACGCCCTGCCACCGCGAGTGATCGATGGGCCTGCGTCGGCACAGCTAGCATAGGGAGTAGCGCGGGTAGCGGCCCCGCGTCTCTCGGCTGCGGCAACAACAACGACGGAAGCGGAGGCGGCGGCGGCGGCGGCGGCGGCGGTGGCGGCGGCTCGCCCGGACTCGAATACGACCTCTGGGAGGGACAGTTTCAATTCGTCGGCGGCGGCACGAGCGACAACGCCATCGTCGACCCCGAGGACGTGGAGGTACTACCAAAGGCGATTTATCGTCGCCCTGCCGATTTCGAGTACGTCGACGACGACGAGCTCGTCGAGGAGGAGCTACTCCTCGCCGGGGGTCTCGTTACTGCGCCCGCGCTGCATCAGCAAGTAAGCGGCTGGCTATATTTGTCAAGCGACCGAAGCGCTTTTGATGTCTTCTTCTTTATTTTTTTTTTTTTTTTTTTTTTTTTTATTTAATTTTTTTTTTTTTTTTTTTTCCACACTTCTTTGAACGTGTGAGTGTTTTACGTTTCGAGGGTGGGAAGTAGGAAAGGTTTCGAGCTACCGCTGTCGTATTCCCGGCGAGGATGACGAGCGCACGCCGCGGGCGACGGTTTTAATGTGGTTCGGGAGGATTTTGGGTATGTCGTACTTGCAACGGAGACCCGAAAGAGTGAGATTATTTTTCAAGGTTTTGAATGTTTTGCGGATGCGCAGATAATTTTATTTGTTTTTTTTTTTTTTTTTATTTTTTTTTTTTTTTCCTTTTATTTTTTGGTAAACATTCAATTTTGCATAACTATTTTGAATAATGCTGCGATATTTTTAGTTTTTGCTTATCCTTGATAACTATTTCGTTATAATTATTCAACGGCACAAACTTATCCTTAATTTAATTATATCTGAATTCTGTAATATATTTTCACTATTGAAAATAACAAAAGTTTTGCAATTTGATATTTTAAATTCCTCCAAATTTAACGAGAAAATCGTTAGCGTTTATGAAACAAAGTATTTTTTTCAAACATAACAATTTATATATAAATACATAATTAGGCTAATTTCCATATAATAGAGAACACCTATCGATAAGAATTTGTTAACCACCTTAAGACACCTACAGTGCTTTCTAATACAATTAAAAATCTCCGCCCATTATACTTTAGAAAATCAAATAAAAATCGTACAATACTTTTTTCTTGGGATTTTTTTTTTTTTTTTTTTTTTTTTTTTTTTTTTTTTAATTTTAATCTTAGCATTATAACCATCAACAATTTAAAAGTTCAACGATATTTCTGCGCGTAATAATGTATTATTATATAAAATAGTGGCAAATTTTCGTAAAACGAAGGAGGTAAAAAAAAAAAAAAAAAACTCGCGTGTTCCACGAAGAAAGTCCATCGGGATTCATAGACGTTTATCACGATTCGCATAACCACTGTTATGTTCGCGATAACTTTTGCCCATGCTTTGCGTGCTGCGCACTCGAGCTGTTTTATAGTATTAAACGGTTGAAAGCCGACTAAGTATAAAAATTTAATTTTATAAATAATTGAATGAAAGAAAAAAAATTTTCATAGCTCGTATGGTTTTTAATGTCTAGCTCGTTCGATGAAAATATTCGTTAACTCTGATGGTAGCGGAAGTAATCTTATTTTCTTATACCCATACGATAATATAATATAATATAATATAATTTTCTGCTTATATACGCTATAAGCCTCTACATCGGTAAGTAGACTTGGGTTCAACCGAGTTTAAATCGATACTCATCGGTAGCTATTGCTTTGTCGATATTTTTTACGTTTACTTTCCAGCTACCATTACGTACTTCTGGTTTACTTGACTATTATTTTTTTTTTGTTAATACCTTCCAAGTTAATTACTAAAATAAAGTGTAAGTAATTTGAAAATTTTATCGTTAATCATTGTGTCTTTTTTTGTTTTCTACGGTTGTGAAATAAATCAAATTTATTTTCGCGAAGAATTGTACATGTCGCATTTATTACGCCCATTACTTTTTATCTTTATCACCAATGAATTTCGTACATTATTGTCGTTTTTAATTAAAAGTATAATTTAATTTTCAATTGCGTTTTTTTTTTTTACTCAAATAAAGAACGAAATAACGGACGAAAACGGATACCAAACATCTTTAATAAAAATTTTTAATTAAAATATTTGAGAGTAAATTAATTGTTTTAGATCTATAATACATTTAAAATTAACGAATAATAATCGTAAGACATGAAAAATAACATTTAAACGAAATTTTAAATTTAAACAACTCGAGGTCCACTGCAATTTTCTCATCTAGTACTTTAGACGTCGTCGTCGTCGTCGTCGTAGTCGTCGTAAACCGCGCGAAATAATTTCCAAAAATAAACCGCACCAGCTAAAATAGAAGCACGAAACGTCGACGACGACAATAATACTTACGCGAGTACGGCGTAAAATTTTCGATACGTGTTATACGAGATGACGCATACGTTATTACGATCCTTTCTTTCAGGTACAGATGATTCAGGAACAGATGCACGTCCTCGTGGACACGCAATCGGCCGGTGAGGAAAGGTACGCAAGGGTCAAGCAGGAAAATGCTACCCTCCAGGCGAGAATACTCATGCTCGAGGAGGCGTCCAAGGACGCCGAGGCGCGTGCCGAAGAGAGGCTAGAGGTGCGTTGGATACATCTTGTTTTTATACATCTTATCTGGTTATTTAAACGATTGATCAATATTATTGGATCGTTCGAACGCTTTTCTTTTTACGATTGAGTGAGAATAATTTATCGTTTTAATTTATTATATTAAAATAGGAATTTAATTAAATCAAAGTTCATAAATAATTATTGATGTTGTTTCAGTTTATGAAAATAAATAAATTGTTTTATTCATTTTTTTTTTTTAATTCGCAAGTTAGTTATGTTAACTTTAGTTTATAAATCTATAATTTGATAAGTAATGAAAAATCTTATCAAAATTTTTGAGGCTCTTATCAATCAATAATATAGATAAAAAAAAAAAAGTAAGCTTCTAAGAACTACATTTGTTACATTTTTACCTATTTTTTAATAATTAAATAAATCAATAATGCAATAAAATGTGTTACATATTATCAAGATAATTTCAAGGCAAGACGCCTTATCTTACAATGAAGGTTACTATATAGTTAAAAACTAATTATAAACATTTCTAATTAATATTCAAAGTTTAAAAATTGAAAAAAATTTTCGATGGTAAAATTTTTTAGAATCAATAATGATAAAAGCTAGGAAAAATAAAAAAAAAAGTATAACAATAATAATGTATTTATCAACCGAGAAACTTGAACGTCGAAAAAATTGCAAACAAAAAAAAAATAAATAAATAAATAATAATAAATTTATGAAATAAAAATGTAAAAAAAAAAAAAAAAAACGTTACATTGCAGGCGGAACAACGGAGACACCGAGAATGGGCAAGCCGACTGGAGCGTGAAAAAGAGCTGCAGCTGGAAAATCTCGCGATAAAGCTGCAAGCGACGGAGCTCGAGAGTACGCGCACGCGGGAGGAGGCGTCGCGGCTACGCGAACAGCTGGAAAAACTCCGGGCGGAAAAGACGCGTTTGGAGCACGCATTGGAAGAGGCTCAACTGGACGTGGAAAGGGCGCGCGAGGCCGAGAGACGAGCCAGCCTCGGTCTTACCGAGCTCAACAGGACGCTCAAGAGGACCGAGGAGGAGCTCGCTCAGCGCATCGACGCCGAGCGCAAAGCCGAAGAGATGGCACAGGAGATGGCGAACCTACGGCTACGGAACAAAAGTCAGTTGAATGATGTTTTCTTTTTTTCTTTTTTCTTTTTTTTTTTTTTCTCCATCGATGTCGCTAATATTTTATAGAAAAGAATTTTTGGAATTTTAACTGATAACTTGGATATTTTACACACTAATATCTTGATTTGTATACAATGTTAAATTACATAACGTTAATCTATGTATTATTGATTATATGGTAAATTTCATACATACATATTTCCATAGCAGGATTGTTTTAAAAAAATTTTGTTCTTTAAAACGATTGAAATTTTAATTAAAAAGTACTAATTTATTTATAACAATCATTTTTAGATTTAGAAGAATCTCGAGACGAACTGCAAGCAGCGGTAGCGGCTCTACAAGTTGGTCGAGAACTTTTAATGCCAAGTGGACAAGACCCAAACGATAATACGATCAATAGGAAAAATAGTCCAAGTCTTGCTACGGAATTACTCTTAACTGGATCAACGCATGATCAGGTATTTTATGATTTCTCTTGAAAGTTTATTTTCGATGTTTCTCTCAAACACGTTTAACTAACTCTCTTAATTTTTTCTTTGTAGGCTGACGGTGTCGATAATGGAAAGTCTGGCATTAATGACATATGTGATAATTTCACGACTCTTGCAGAAGTACGTAAAATATTCTTTTTATTTTTTACGTATAAATAAAATGTGATTTTTTCTTATGCTTAAACTTAAGAAATTGAAAAAATATTCTTTACTCTTTAAAATAATTAGTTTATTTAATTGTATATCACTTTATTAATTTTTAAGTGTCATAAACAGCGATTATAAATTTATTTGTTTCTTAGGCGGTGCAAGCTCTAAAAGAACAGCGTGAGGTTAATACTCGCCTTCGATCTTACATTGATGGCATCCTCCTAAATATCGTCGAAAATCATCCGCAATTACTAGAAGTAAAGCAGCCTCACTGACACAAGGCCGCCAAGTCCGATGTTGCTGAACAGAATTTCAGTAACATCGTACAGCTAAACAGCACAATAACAAAAACTGCGGCCGTTGCGGCCCCGATAAGAATGGAACATAAACACCACAGTAATTGTAAAGTGTGTCCGCCTGTTAGCCGATATTGAAAACGGCGAATAAGTGGCAATCCACAGAGAAGAGAATTCATGAAATTACTGATAACTGCAATTTCGAGAGAAAGAAAAAAAAAAAAATAAAAAAAAAAAAACAGGAGTTCGGTAGAAAAAATCGATCTTAAGCCTGCATCATGTTCATTCTACATATGAACATTCAAAATCTGTGATGGGATAAAACAGAGCTTCGTATTTCTGTACATACGATTATTATTATTGTTTTACTGTAAGCGTCTATTAAATGATTCTATTTTTCATGACATTAATTGATATAAAAGTTTTTTCTGAATCAAACCATATTCCTTGATTTTCATCCTTTCCAATTCTAAATTCTTAAATACATTATAATATAAAAATAATTTTTCAAGAGTTTTTATATAATTTTCTTAAAATTTTTTAAATCATAATAAAAATTTAATAAGAAAATTTAAAATAAAAAGATTTCATTTTATTTTTGAATATTATATTTTAATATGATTAAGATATACTTCATTTAATAATTTTCTCTTAAATTTTTTATCACAATTTTTCAAACAATACTTAATGCTTTAATTTAAGAAAGCTGTAGTCTGATTAAAATTTAACTTGTAGATTATTATAAATAAAAAAACTAATTTAAAAAAATAATTATCCACTAAAATTCTTTGAAATACAAATGAATAGAAAAATCCAAATACTTATTCATAAAAACTCTTTTATACTTTTTAAAAAGTACGTATATGTGTATATATTTATTCTGCTACTTTGGAGCACAAGTATTTTAGCAGACGCCAGCAACGTGTAACCGATCAGCTGATCACTAATGTCAAAATCAAAGTACGAAAACAAATAGAATTGAAGCAAGATATTGAAAAGAATAGAAAAGCAATGGCAGAAAAAGATTATGCACCGTTAAGTGCAGCTTGTGTTAAATCATTAAACGATAAACTTTACGAAAAACGTAAAGCGGCTGCTCTTGAAATTGAAAAGTGAGGTTAAATAATATCTATTCTGTTTTGTTTGCAGTCTATTTTTTAAAATGAAACATTCCATTTTTTAGTTTTTCCAAATCTTTAAAATACTTGTCAAATTTTTTACTGAATATCTTTTTATCAAGAGTTAAATTTATTTTATGTAATTTTTTAAAGGATGGTCAAAGAGTTTGCAGCACATAACAATACAGTTCAGATCAAAAGATTATTAAAAGTATTAGGACAAGACTTTGCTAACTCACAAAATCCTCATAGTCGAAAAGGAGGCTTGATTGGATTAGCTGCAATAGCAGTTGGATTGGGTAGTGCGCATACTGGAAAGTATACCGAGGACCTTATTCATCCTATTTTAGCTTGTTTCTCTGACGCAGATCTAAGAGTTAGATATTATGCTTGTGAAAGTCTTTACAATGTTGTAAAAGTAGCAAGAGGTGCTGTTTTACCTCATTTTACAGATATTTTTGGAGCTCTTAGTAAAATGGTATGCGATACTGAACAAACTGTGAAAAATGCTGCAGAATTATTAGATAGATTAATGAAAGTAAGTGGTATGCTCATTTATTTCACATTATCAATTTTTATATAGTAATTTAAAAATTTTTTCCACTATTTTCCATGTTTTCCACAGGATATTGTCACTGAAAGTGGAATATTTGATTTAGTTGCTTTTATACCAGTAGTTAGGGAAAGAATTTATACCAAAAATCCTTTTGCACGTCAGTTTATTATATCTTGGATATCAGTTTTGGATGCAGTACCAGATATCGATCTTGTAATTTTTTTACCAGACATTCTTGATGGTTTATTTAAAATTCTTGAAGATCCAACGCAAGAAATAAAAAAAGCAACTGATACAGTTTTTGTTGAATTTCTTCGCAGTATTAAATCAAATCCATCTAGAGTTGATTTTGCTGGAATGATGAATATACTCATTTTACATGCACAAAGTCCAGATGAACTTCTTCAATTAACTGCAATTACTTGGATGGATGAATTTGTTCGACTATCAGGTCATCTTTTATTGCCATATACTTCTGGTATATTTACTGCAATTCTGCCTTGCTTATCTTATGATGGTGACACTCGCAAAACAATAAAAGAGACTGCTACACGTGTAAACAATAGTCTTAAGATGTTAATAATTTCTAAGAATGAGGAAACTTCTGTTGTAGATAGTTTAGATCTCTCTAGTATTGTTGAAGTTTTAACAAAGCATTTGATGTTGCAACAGATACCTGTTCAAACTAAAGTAGCTGTTTTAAAATGGATTTACCATTTGTTAACACACTTACCAGAAAAAATGTATCTTCATATTGAAGAGCTATTTCCTGTACTTATGAAAGTTTTAAGTGATAACTCAGAAGAAGTAGTTCAGCAAACTTTAGTTGTCATGGCTGAATTAATTGGATCTAAATCTACTAGTACAACGCAAAACAAATATTTCACCAAATTTATAGTAAATTTGTTGAGATTATTTTCAAATAATAGACATCTTCTTGAAGAACGAGGTGCATTTATTATAAGGGAATTGTGCGTTCTTTTGAATCCAGAAAATATCTTTAAAGTTTTGGCAGAAATTTTAAGAGAAGAGCAAAACCTTCGATTTGCTTGCATCATGGTCCAAACTCTTAATACAATTTTACTAACTAGTTCAGAACTTTTTGAATTAAGAAATAAATTAAAAGATTTAAAAACAGAAGTAAGCAACAAAATTAAACTTTATAAATATATTTTTCAAATTGTAATTAATCTATTTATAATTTAGGAAAGCGTTAATGTATTTATGGGTTTATATAAATCATGGTGTCATAATCCTGTAGCTACTGTTGCTTTGTGCTTACTCACACAAAATTACAATCATGCGTGTAATCTTATTAAATATTTGTATCCTTTTTATAACATTACCTGATAAACTTTAAGAACAAAGTAGAGTTTTTGAAATAATCTATAAATTTATTTTTTCTTAACATTTATTACTTTAGTGGAAACATTGAAGTAACTGTTGAATTTCTCACTGAAATTGATAAATTAATACAACTTATTGAATCTCCAATTTTTACATGCAAGTATTTTTTTAAATAATTTTAAAAAAGTTATAAAAATGTTTAAAAAAAAATTAATTTAATCTTTATCAAATAATTCTTTTTTTCAGTTTTGAGATTGGAGCTCCTTGAAAGAGAAAGAAATGATCATTTGGTTCATGCACTATATGGAATTCTTATGATTCTTCCACAAAGTGAAGCTTTTTCAATGTTACTTCGAAGATTAACAGCGATTCCTCCAAACCCGATAAGTTCATCTTCATCCAAAAATGATATAAAAAAACCAGCCGAAGAACTGAAGTGTTTAAGAGATCGTATTGATTTTAACGACCTATTTAATTACTTCATTGATATTCAAGAAAGGCACAAAGAGCAAAAACATAAACAGAGGCAAGCATTATTAACAGATGCAAAAGAAGTAACTCATTTAGATATTTGATAAGTGAATTAATTTTTTTATTATTACATGTACATTTTAATACTGTGAAACGCTAAATTTTACAGAAAGTAACTCGTCATTCCACAGTAAAAAAAAAAAAAAAAAAAACAAATTTTTTGTCCTATTGTTACATTTTTCTATTTCAGTCTTTACCAGAAGCTATTATGCTCTATTAACTTTACGTATTTCTATTTACTATGAGATCAATATAATTTTTGTATTATAAAAATTATATCGATTTCATTTATGTAAATTAATAATTTTAAAAAGTATACGTATAAGTACAAATAAAAACTATTCGAAAAAATATAATAAATGATTAAAAGCAGTAAATCATTTTTATTTTTATAAATTTTATAAAATAAGACAATTTATTATTGATAGTATTTTATACAATGAAATAATAAAGTAATGAATTATATAAATTATTATTTTACTGCTATGATTTGAGTTTTTTGAATAAAATATTTTCTTTTGAAAATTTTTTATTACAGATATGTAGAAAAAATATTAAAAAGTATATAATTTTATTTTGTAGCAATCTCAATTTATAGCTTTGATTTTTCAATTAATTAATGCTGTGTAAATGTATGCTAAAAGGCATATATTGAAAATTATTTTAAAAACATGAAAGTTACTAACATAGTTTTCAAATTTGAACGCATGGTTACATAAACCATTTTTGTAATTAAAAATAAATTAGTAATGGCAATTATAATTTCTATGTATAAATCTTTAGTTAATTAAGATGAACGAAAATTTTATAATGAATAATAATAAAGTCTATCTTTTCATTTGAATTTTCTATTGCTTCTTACACACACATTAAAATTTCTAATTAATTTTTGTAAATTTCATTATTTTTTACATTAGATATATTATTTTTGAATCATCTACTTCAATTATATTTACAGTGCATCTTGCAACATCATTTATACATTATATTCAAATTACTAATTGACATGCTGCATATAAAAAAATAATCTTTTTCTTTTAAATTTTTTTACATCATTATTTTTATTTAATTAATTAAAAAAGTAAAATTAAATAATTCTAATTGAAATATTTTATTTAATTATTGATTATATATTTTAAATATTTTAAATGTACAATCATAAATTTTAATAATTTATACAAGATTTTATATAATAAATAAAAATTAATAAAAACAAAGTAATTTAAATTTATTGCATTATCATAATTTTAATTTCCCTTTCTGTTAAAAAAGAAATATATAATTTTCAAATATTATTTAGTAAAAATTGATAAAAAAAATTATAAAATAATTATCTGAATTTTATTTTTTAATTTAGTTTTTTTACCCTGAGTTGAATTTTAATTGTTATATATCCAAGAGAAGTTAAAAAATTTGAAATATTTTGTCAATTGTGCAAATGCTATTTTTTGTTGTTCGTTAAGATATATTTTTTTTAATTTCTCGAAATTGTCATTTATTTCTCTTGTTTATAACTATAATTATAATTAATAACGTCGGTTTTATTCGTGCATTAGTTATATGAGGATTTAGAACACGAAAACAAAACCATAAATATTTTTTCTCTAAACTTTAACGCATAACATTTTCTTATATAAATACGTTGTTTAATTAATTTTCTGCAACCACCATTTGAAAATCTTCGTTAGATGATGACTGAGGCGAAGTTGAAGCTATTTCATTAAGCGTCCACCTACTTAATTCATCAACTAATGTATTATTCTTATAAAGTATTAAAAGTATTTGTTCTTGAACTGAACAAATATCTTTCCATTTTTCTTCTTCCATTAGTGCTCGACGTTTTTTACGTTCATCTATTTCGCTTTGTGATTTTTTTGTGCTCTTATTGAACTGTTTACTTACACTAGGAAGCCACGTATCAATCGTCCTACAAATAAGATCATATCGCTCCTTACTTTCTTGGGATAGCCGTAGTGAAAAAGTTTCCAATACTCGATCGTAATTGTCCATATCCTTATCGAGAATTTGTGTCTGAAGAAAGACTGTTTGAGCCATTTTGTACCAATCAGCAAGACACTCAGAACGTTGGGTAATTGCAGGAATTACCTGCTTTTCTAGTAATTCTTTCATGCGACGTCCAGTTTCAGTTACCTACACATTTTTTATATAAAATTATATAAATGATATAGTTTTTGTAAAAATAATTATTTATATTTTATATTTGTTTATTTTACCTTAATTCGTTCTAATACGTGAAATTGTTCATCATTATATGTAAGACTTCTTGTTGCTCTATCCCTTAAAAGATGTTGCCAACCATCTCTTAAACGATCAACTAAAGTTGTAGCTCTTTGACTAGCTTTACCAGCCCATGGACACCATAACATGCGTGTGTTGGTATCCCACTCGCCTTTTAAGCAATTTTCTTTTACATACCTGTAAAAAAAAACATTAAATTTTATTACTTGAGTAATGGTGAATATAAATCAATTAAAAAAAAAAAAATAGTTTTTACTCCAGGATTACAATGTATTAATTAAATTACAAATATTAATATAAATATTTTTAATACCTTTGGTGTAATTGAGTTATTGCAGGTGCAAGTTCACCAAACAATTCATTACTTTTTGAATCTAAATCTTTCTTCCAACTCTTTGCTTCAAATGATGGTAATGTTGTATTTTGTGAAGTTGATGACAAATTTGTACTCATTGATCCCACTGATGTTCCAGCTGTTGAAGATGATCCTTGATTCATACGAATGCCCATAAATACTTGTCTTACTATGCTTTCTCCTCTTTCAACAGCTATAGCTAAGTCTTCTATAGCTTTAGTAAAATCTTTTGCTCGTTGACATTTGTCTAAAGTTTTAGTTAATTCTGCAGTCAAATACCCAACAAATGCTGTGACAGAATCCTGTGATAATTTACTGCATCTTGCTATCTTATCAATTCTTCGTTTACATTCATGACCAACTGAACAAGCTGTTTTTGCTTGACTAGCATCAGTTTCGACAGACACTAAACTAGCAAAAACTGGAAACTTAGGAAGCTCTATATCCATTGGAACAATAACATTATTATTTTCTCTTGAATATAAAAATAGTGGTTCATCAATAAATGTTATTGGATAACCTCTGCCAGGTGTTGATTCATCTATTAATTGTAAAATGGGAACTTGATTCTTTAGGAGTATTTGAGACCTAGGTGGAATATTGGTCTGATCTTGAATGTGAGCTTGAAATGCTGCAAAGCGTTCGTCTTCTGGGTGTAAATAAATTTTTATTAAATTTCCACCATGAATATCAAAAATATTAATTGCTGGTCTTCTGCATAAAGTATCAGTAACTCTAGAAAAAAAGCGATCGAAACTCCATATTTTTTGTTGATCCACTTCCAATAAGCCTGCTAGTAATGGAGTAACATATTTTTTTAATCCAGCACTTAAACGGCAAGTTGTTGGTAACTCTCTACTCCAGTCAATTGGTCCATTTTCTGATGATTGCGCGCCAGCTATAACACCTGAAGCTTTCTTTGTAGTTATGTAAAACATAGTTTCTCTATTTCTGCGACCTCCATATGGTCTAAATGGTAATTGCCCTGTAGCTACATGATACAATGTCACACCTATAGACCAAAGATCCACTGTTGCTCCAAAACTCTTGCCTACAGGTTTTCTAAGGACTGCTCGTTCATACATATCTGGATGAAGGTATTCTTCTGTACCATATAAGGATACAAACTGTTGATCTTCTTCTAATTCACGTGCAGCGCCAAAATCAGTTAATTTATATATAGTGCTACCATCATCAGCTATGAATTTCATAATGTTTCCAGGCTTCAAATCTCGATGTATCAAATTATTATCTCTTAAATGTTTCATACCAGCTGATAAATGTTCTAAGACAAGTAAAAATTCTTCTTCTGCTAAACCATAAGTATTTTCAGGATCATCTAAAATATTAAATAAACTACCTCCTGTACACAGCTCCATAACTATAACTTTTCCACGACCATCTTGTTCTTCTTCTATAGCTAACAATTTAACAATATTTTCATGTTTAACTTTTCGTAAAACTTCAAATTCACGCACTTGAACATCATGTGGGCGCATATGACTGACTTGATTAAAAGTTTTTACAGCTACTGGTTCTCCATTATTTTTATTTACTCCTTGAAATACAGCACCAGTTGCTCCTTTTCCAAGTACACTTGTTGTACACCATACATAATTAGCAGAGCCTCGTAAGAATGACATAGTGATTTGGATCAATCTATATATATATATATATCTAAGTGTATAATAATTATTAGAATAAAATTTATTAAAATGTCATTGTTACATTATGAAAATAAAATGCTAAGTCATGATAAAATATGTATTTAACAATATAAAAGTTTAATTTTTTATTTCATTGTAAATATATAATAAAAAATTATGCTTAAATATAAAAAATAAATTAAAAATTTATTTAATTTAAAAAAATTTTTCAACTTAATTGCAAGAATAACTTACCATCAAAAAATTTTTTTAATTTTCTTTTGCTGTTAAATGATATAAAATATTTACATTTATATGGGTAAAGTTAAAATGTATTGTTCAAATTAAAAAAATGTTTATATTACATCAGATCATTTGATTATTATATTGAATTGAATAAGCATTGTCAACTAAGTAGCTGACTTTTATCTTTGTTATTTTTTTTTTATATAAAAGAGTTTTCGTCATATGATTATTAATTTTTGATCTAAAAAAAAAAGTTAATATAAGATTTACTAAAAAAGATAAACCACTGTAAATGAAACTGTCTCCTTATAAAATACACGTACCAATAAACATATCGATAAATTGAATATTTTAATCCAAACATTTATAACGTTGACGTTCTTTTATTGACATTTATTGACGTTCTTTTTCGAGGTTATGTTCGTTGTCAAAATATTCAAGACCCTTGTAAAAAGTAAAGTAACGGCATTCTCTTGCTATTATGTCACTGGACTGCAAGTTATATTTGATATGTATATATTAATAATTATTATTTACAAGTACGTACTTGTAAATAATAAATAATATTCTATACTGAAAGTTTGTATACGTAAATTTTGATTACTATACGTAACATGAAGGGTCACTGGGAAGTCCCGAAATAAAAAGAAAAATGCTTATCTGAGAAGTTGTCCGCCTCATATTTTAATAATTTTTACAAAAATAAAAATATTTCACTAAAAATTTTATGTATTTTTGCTATACATACATTTTGTAAGAACTTTTTTAATGCGATTAAAATTGTTATGATATAAACTTATTTTCAGATAAATTTTGTAAATATTTTTTAACTTATTATATAAAATAAATATTAAAATAAGTTATAAAAACATTTATTTCATGATACAATTTTTTGTATAAATTATTTAATAAAAAATCAATGTATTTGGTAGATTTATTGCTTTATATTAATGTAAGATCTTTATTTTAAATATTCGCGCTTGATAAAACGTTAAAATGACCATCTAATAACGGTAAATACTATAATTGCTATTAAGACGGTCACATGTCCTCGCATTGTTGCACATATATATGGTGCACGTATACATACTATACCTACACTGCATAATATAGAAAAAAACAACAACAATTCATGCATCTGACCGTTTGTGCGCAGCGCGGATCGCACGGCGTCGAGAGTCCGTTCAAGTGCTATGTGCATAGCTTCGTTTATACGAGAACTTAACTATGTAGACAGTGTATATATATATATATATATATATATATAAAGGACATAAACATCAGAATAAAAAAGTGGTAAGCGAGAGGGAAAGTTACGAGAACGAAGAACAAGAGAAAGAACACTAGATTGTCCGATCGTGTCCAGATTTACTGCAGCTTTGTGAATATTGCGTTCTCGGCGTGGAAAAAGTTTTCACGATTCCTAATTTCCACCCAATTGTTGCTATTATTGCAATTGTTAATAATACAGTTAAGAAGAGGAGAATGCGTAATAAATCGGTCCATTATCGACACCTACGATTCTCTTCATGTTTTCGAATTGTCCATAGTGTTTTCAGTGTCTGTGTAAATACGTGAACAGCCAGTGACTCCAACTTCGTGTGATCTGTCCTATACTCGTGTCCACAGTGAAGTGTTTCATCTTGAGATAAAGAACTTTAAATCATTATCTGTGACTTCTTGTGAACGAAATAAATAAAATGGAATAAAAAGAGAAAAACAAAAGTAGAATAGTCCAAAAAGAGATTGCGTTTACTCGATTCTACTTTTTGGTGAACGGAATTGTTATACTTGTTTTCATTAATTCTGTTGTCATTGTTAGGCGCCGTAAGACTTTGTGGGTTTATTTTTTTGCTTTTTCAAGTCACTTGGGGTAAAACGGCGCCTGACGGATGAAGACGACGCGATGGACGAACCTTCAACAGCCAATATATCAGGTACATGTGCACCCATACAAGTGTTTCTTTAGCTGAGATATTTTTATGCTGAAAATAAGAGTTTTATTTTGGTTGATAATTGCCAAAACATTTTCAGTTTCTTTTAAGTAAACATTTTTGAATTACAACTTGATGATCTAATATCCTTGGCGATGATCTAATGATAGGGGGGGATATATTCATTCTGGATGTTTTTCTGTCTCTCTCAGTTATTGCTCTAAAGCATGTGGGCGTACAAGTCCTTTCAAAATGTGATCTATACACTTGATATTAAGCTTGTTTTTCCTACGATTATAATTTTTTTATTTTTGCTCTATCAATTAATACAATTATTATTTAAATATCATTTCATTTTATCAAAATGTAGCAATTATTGATATTTTTTAATAAATAATATTTATTTTATTCATTTTTTAAAACTAATAATATTTATATAAATTATTAATTGTATACATAGATTTATTTACAACATTTAGATTTTTAAACTTTTAACATACAAAAATAATTTTATTTCTTTGTAAATTTTGAATTCTTTTATTTAAAAGTTAATTAATTAAATTAATTAAATAAATGATTCTTTATTTATTATGTATGATAGCAAAACAAAAGGAAGTTGTTTTATCTTTATTCAATATTGTAAGCATGCATATAAATATATTTTAATCGATGTTTACTGCACTTGTAATAAATTTAATAATTATTGTAAAAGTATATATATATATATTTTTTAAATATAATTTTAATAAATTTTATTTATTTTATAAATAACCACTTTATATAATCAATTATTTAATAGATTCCAAATCCAAATAGAATTTAATACAAAATATTATAGAATTTAATAGTATACTATGATTTTATAGATCCTGGTGGTGGTGATGGGAATAGTGGCGATGCTGAAGAAAAAGATACTTCAGCGTGTGCTGGTTGTCTCAATGTTATTGATGAGGATGAATTTATTCAAGCACTTGGACAAGAATGGCATATTGACTGTTTTCGGTAATAATTTACAAAATAAAAATTTTAAAATCTATAAAAATCAAAGATTATATTTATTCAAAAAATGTTTATAAATTAGATGCTCAGCATGTGATGCAGCATTGTCATCTTGGTATTTTGAAAAAGGTGGACTACTGTTTTGCAAGGATGATTACTGGGCAGCTTATGGTGAGGCCTGTCAAGGCTGTGGTCATGTCATCACTGGTCCTGTGATGCTGGCTGGAGATCACAAATTTCATCCAGAATGCTTTGCTTGCAATTCCTGTGGAACTTTTATTGGGGATGGCGAGAGCTATGCTCTGGTGGAAAGATCAAAGCTTTATTGTGGTATTTGTTATAAACGACAGATGCAACCACTTAACAAAACAGCAAATTATCCATTTGTTAGAAAACCACACAGTATAAGACTGGTAGAGATCCCTCCAAATACCAATAGCCAAGAGAAGCAACGGGGAATTAGACTGACACTAGATACTGCACCAAGTCCAAGAAACTGTGGTGGTGCATTACTTCGTATATCAGAGTAAGTGAAATAATAAATAATTTTATTATATAGTAAAATGGTTGGATAAATAACGGCTATACTAAAAGTAATAACTGCTTATAAACTTGAAGCAAATTGTAATTTATCAGTAAGACAAAAAATTGTTTAATATTATAGTTTAAAGCATTGTTTAATTGTAATAAAAATAATAAACCCATTAAATTCATTAATTTTTATATAATAAAAGTATATAAAATGAAAATTAAATAAGATTATGTTTTAAATAATTTAATTTAATTTATATGTATTAAACAATTTTTTATTTTTATTTTAAATTACAATCTACAATTTATTCAATAAAAGATGAATAATTTTAAATTATTTAATACGTTCAATAGATTGAAAATGTTAACACAAAGAAATAATGAAAGAAAATAAATTAAGTAATATTTAACTTTTGATTTAATTTATATGCGTGTTAAGCATAAAAAAAGGAAAAAGTGAAGAAAATTATAAAATTTGTAATGTAGTAAAAATCGAAGGCTTATAATAACTCTTAACTAAAACGCAGGTTGTTAAGAAATGTTCGTGGAAAGATCTGTAAGCTGGTGGCCTCTATGACGGAGGTTCTCTTTAGGCTATGCTGCCACTTCTCTAATTATAGGTACTACCAATGATAAATCAATAATGAGCACATGTAATTTGTCATATAAATGCAACTTTATATCTATAAACGTACAAAGAAACTGCAAATATTTTGCCTTGAAATATATAAATAGATGTTGCAATCTATCGATATTCCTTTACTACATACATTGTCAAGGACTTTCTTTAAGTCGCATGTTTGTTACTTTTTTATTTTTGTCTTTTAAACATTTTTTAATTTAATAATGAATGTGTAAGTATGGCTGTTAAATAATACTCAAAATTTTCAGTCATAGTGGCAGACTAAAAATGTCTTTAAATGTAGGTGAAAGAATAATTCTTAGAAAAATGTTCTTGGTTTAAAATCTTATTATATTTTAGTATCTTGACATTTTTAGTCCATTTATATTTTATTATAAATAAATAAAATTTTACTAACTTCTACATAATTTAAATATCAATAAAATGGTTTATATTATTTTATTTTTGTTAGAAATACTCTACTACATATATTTTTTATCAAGATACTGATCATATGCTCTGTACTTAATATTCATTTTATGAATAAAATAAATTTCATTAAACTAATAGTTATATAAATGAAATTAATAATTTTTTTGGTGATGGTTCTAGTTACTAATTTATTCTATAAAAGCTTTTTTTGGTTTAAGCTACATAATTCTTGCATATTATGCACTTTGCTTAATGAAACAAGGAAAAACTGCATAATTGGATAAGTCAGTGTGCACCTTAAAAGATGCATGATTTGTCACTTTTATAGAAACAACTAAATATTTTATATAACATTTGTAAGACGAACTATAAATTAAAAATTAAAATTAAATTTTAGGCTTAATGTATCTAGTGATCTTATGTCTCTACACATTGGAGATCGTATACTAGAAGTTAATGGAACACCTGTAAAAGATCAGCCAATTGAAAGCATTGAAAATTTAATAAGATATTCGGATACAGTTTTGCAGGTAAAAATATCAATTTCTTCAAATCAATCAATTTCTCCTAGAATCTAAGCATAAAATGTTTGTGTTGTAATTATCAGAAAATTTTTATAAAATAAAATTGAGTCAGTTTATCAAATTATTCTGCCAATGAAAATTAATTATTTTAAAATAGAAATTGTTAAAATTTCATTTAAAGAAATAGAAATTGATAATGTTATTGAACTTGTGACATCAATTTCGAAAATAGAAAGTATAAAAATGGAAATTTATAAATCAATACGTTTTATTTTATCTTATAATGAATGTTTGTTATTTTTAATGTCAAATAATGAATAATTCTTATTTCAGCTCACAATAGAACATGACCCGGATGCAGTATCACGGCGACCGACATTTTCCACAGCACACTCATCAATTATCTCGCGGACACCGAGCCCGAAGACGAGTCCCGATAGCAAAGAGAGATTATTTAAAAGACGCGATGAGGGTTACATAAGCGGAACCAGAAGCAGACAGTTACGAAGGACTAAGGATCCCAAGCAGAAAGAACGTAGCAGTTCAATGTCCCGATTACTTGACGGGTACGTTTTATTTATATAAAATATTTTGCATTAGTTGCCAAGATATTTGTGATGATAAAGCACAATCGTCTGTAAACAATTTTTTTTGAAATTTGATTTCGAAAGAGAATAATTACTTTTATTCAAGGAAATATTTTTCTGCTTTGCAAGATTAATCTTAATTTAACAAATGTTTATTTTAAAAATGAAAATAAAAATTTTGATATCAATATTTTCAATATTAATATTAAAATGTAATTTATATTAAAATATAAAAAATAAATCAATTAAATCTTCTAATAATTAAAATTTAAAAACAAATTAACAAATTATGGTGTATAAAAATAATTATAGCCTTTGTAAATAATAATAGTCTTTTATGAATAAACAATATTATGAGTAATGAAAATCAATGCCCATCGAAGTAGGTCGCTAACTATTTTGGTGCTTATAACGTAATCGATTATTAATGTCACAATTTTAGAACATCACCGACGAATCCAGCTTGTGACCTGAGTCGAACCCGATCATTTCGGGTCGAACCAAAAAGCCAGAGGATATTTAGGGCCAGTGACCTCGTTAAAGGAGAACTGCTTGGTAAAGGATTTTTTGGACAAGTTTATAAAGTTACTCATCGAGATACCAACGAGGTCATGGTGCTAAAGGAATTATATAGGGTCGATGAGGAAGCCCAAAAAAATTTTTTAAAAGAGGTTTGTTATTATTTTATTATATATAATCAAATATTAAATTTAATTTAAAAACTTTATCTGTGAAAAATTAAAAATATCTTAACTTTTAATTCAACAGGTGGCAGTATTACGTTCCCTTCATCATAATAACGTGCTACGTTTTATTGGTGTCCTCTATAAAGATAAAAAGCTTCATCTTGTAACTGAGTTTATATCAGGTGGTACACTTCGAGCTCTATTGCACGATACAAGCGAAACATTACCGTGGGAACAACGCACTTCTTTTGCCAAGGACATTGCTGCTGGAATGGCCTACCTCCACTCAATGAATATCATCCATAGGGATTTAAATTCACATAATTGTTTAGTTCGTGAGGACAGAACTGTTGTTGTAGCTGATTTTGGCCTAGCGAGAATAATACAAAATGGAAATGCCCCCGATAAAAGTAGTCCTGGTTAGTAGAATTTTCATTTTCATTATTTAATGTTCAATTTAACTAAAGTTCAACTTAAAATTTGATTAAAGGTGTTTTTATTATTTACGTAAATTTTAAAATATAAATTCTCAATTAAATATATGTTGTTTGTATTGGAACTTATATTTATATGCATTGGAATGCACATTTTTATAGCAGGTAAATATAGTAGACGTTCAGATGGTGAAGTACGAACATCGCGTAAAGAACGCAAAAAGAGATATACTGTAGTTGGTAATCCTTATTGGATGGCTCCAGAAATGATGAAAGGAAACAAATATGACGAAAAAGTTGATATATTTAGTTTTGGTATTGTTGTATGTGAAATAATTGGTCGTGTGCAAGCAGATCCTGATTACCTACCGCGTTCTTCGGATTTTGGTCTGAACAAAAAGGCCTTTAAAGATAAATTTTGTGCAAATTGTCCAGAATGTTTTTATACAATAGCCTTTTTGTGCTGCGATTTAAATCCAGATAAAAGGCCGCCGTTTGAAATTATGGAAGTTTGGTTAGAAGGCTTAGCTATGCATTTGTCTGTAGATGCTCCTCTGCCTCCAGATTTGGACTCAGATATAAAAAATTACGCCGGTCCAAGTCCTAGCACTAGTGAATCCTCAACGCCAGATGTTCTCAGTCCACAATTAAAAACTATCACGGAAGGACAGGTAAAATACTAAATAAATATTTAAAAAATTTAAGAGTAGTAATATATTTTAAGTACCCTATTTTAAAACTGGTTTTTAATTTGTAGGTGCATCGAGAAAAGAGAAGAGCAAGTGGTTGTGATGATAGTACGTTAGAATCAGATTTTTATTTACAAAGTTGCGAATGTAAAGAGAATGTTGAAGTACGCGTAAAAAATGCCAAACAAGGAGAATCACCTATCATGGATAAACGAACGGAAAATATTAATGAAAAACGTTATTCGAGGCAAAATATTAAATCAAAAGAATTCACTGTCGATGCAACAAGTAACAAATCGTCCAGAGTAAATTCTTATTCGAGGCAAAGCAGTAGAAGTAGTACTTGCAGTGACGAGGCTGGTACAACAACAAATCGTAGGCGAAGCACTAATCCTTCCAGAGCTAATCTGGTAAGTATTTTTTTTTTTTTTTTAATTTTATTTTTTATTAATTTTATATTTATAAATATTTCGAAAGAAAATTTAACATACTTAGTATTTTGCTTTAATTTAAAATTACCATAATTTTATTAAAAAGTTAAATTAAAAAATATTGGTAACTAATCAAATTATATTAGTATTTACTATAATAATTTAATATAAAATTATTTTATACCATCAATTTATTTTCTGAACTGTCCATTAAATTTATTCTAATTTTTTTTATGACATCGTTTTTTTTTTAATAGGCATCGTCGGAAAAGTTTGCATTGGATAAATATCCTAGCATTGAAAAGATCAAATACATCGGACAAGCTGATGGTCCGTGCATCGTTCCTACCTCACCCTCTAACTTTAATTACAACGAATCCAAACGATCCTCCTATCGAGTCAATCGTCCTCGCAATGAAAACAAAAAGGCACAAGACGACTCTTTAACAAATGAAAACGTAAATTCAAAAGCAGAAAATTCTAAATTCAAACCCCTCAATTCAACGGGTAATCTCGTTGGTATGTACCTGCGCCAGATTGGTAAATCTATCGTTGCTCCTTCAGAAAGAGAAAACTCGTCGTCTTTTTCACACAGTAATAAGAGTTCGTACAACGTTAACAATGATGAACCAAAAAATAAGAGTTCGGTGACTACACCATTAAGACGAACAAAAATATCGCCAACGAAGGAATCGCCTTCTAAAAGCGCCTTCACCTGCGATTCGAGTGAGTGTAAAATAAGCGAAGATTCTATAAAGAAAAAATCGAAGCTTAAAGCAAACGAACCAGAGGTTACAAGAAAAAATAGCAATAAACGTAAAAATAAAAAAAGAGAGAAATCTGATCTTGGATACGTCGAAAATTTTTCTTTCGACGATTCGAATCCTCAAAATAACGAAGAATCAAAAGACAATAATGTAAAGGAAGAAAATGAAAATTCTAGGTATATTGAAAATGAGTTACTTCTTGAAACTGACTCGGATTCTTTCGATTTATATGATGAATATTATAAAAAAGGAAGTGTAGAGCGTCAAGATAGTTTCGGTTCTGATAGTGCCGTTGGCACTATGAAAAGTGACTTTTTTGCCGATATTGATCTTGCCAAAATCAGAGATGGATCCTCAGCGATATTGCAAGAGCTATGTCGAACATCAGATAAATGCGCCGCGACCTCAAATCGCGCCTCTTCGCCGTTTGAGAGTACAGCTCTTTGAAAGAGCGAAAGATATTTTTTTTTTCAATTCTATCCTCGCGAACCGGGTTAAATATTTAAAGAAAATTATTTTTTATTTTTCTAGAGTGTTTGGATGTGTTTTAAACTGTGTTTAAAAATCGAAGTTGATGTAAAGTGTTTTTCAATGTTTTTCTATAATGGAATTCGTCGTAACCCTGGTAAAAAATCGGGTTAAAGCAAATGAATTTTAAAATAGAAGAAATATAAATTCAAAACTGCACAAATGCACTTTTTAAAGTTAAACAATTTTAAAAAGTGAAATAACTTAATCGGTCATTTATATCTGCAGTTCTGCTTTACAATTTCTTAAAAACATACGCAATAATATTATAAGACTGGATAAAAGTGGAATTGAACTGAACAACTACTTTTGAACAATTTGATTTGATTCTTATTTAATTGAACATTTTGATAAATAAACGAGCAAAAATAATAAAAACTGAATGAATATTAAGCTTTTGCTTTCTCTTTTTACCAGGGAATACTATCTCAGTTTGAGATTTTAGATGTACTATTTAATGTATACAGTAAATAGAAAGATTCATGTTGTTTTTGAATTTTTCTACAAATCCTAAAACTTTGTAGCTGTAATTGAAAGACTTAAATATTTAGAGTAAAATTAGAAATTTTAATAATGTATTATGGTTAAAGATTTATAAGAATTTTTAAAACACATCTACGCACAAAGATTTAAATAAAATATTAATTTCGTGTTTGAATCCTGCTAAAATTTTTAACAATAGATCATGTTAGTATAAAAAAAATTCTCGCAGAGTGAAAAAAATGGTGATTTAGTTTAATAATTTTTTGAAAGACAAAAATTATTCTGTCAATCTATCTATTTTAAAAATTTTAACTGTTTATACAAATTATTAGTACAAAGATATAATTTCAAATTTAATTAAAGATTAGCTTATATGTATTTTAGATAAAATTATTAGGACAATGTGAATTAGCATTTAAGTCGAAGCTGAGAACTTTATATATATATATATATATATATATATATATATATATTCAAATTAAATTTGAATTCTAATTTGCAATGTTCTGAGAATACTTTTTTTGGTGGCATTAAAAAAAACTTTAATTCATAGTAATTTCATGGATGGATTGATTTTCATTATTTTTTGTCATTGATTTTGTTATTATCTTTATATTTAATTTTTACAAATTATGTTTATTTACGCACATCGAGTTTAAATTTTATATAATGATTTGTATGTTTTTCACGATTGATTTGACTTACTTTTACAATATCATTAATTATTAAATTTTAAACATTTTATGTTAATTTTCAACAGATACATTATTATTAAATTTATTAATTCTAATTTTTTTCTCTTGAAATCAAACTAATGCAAAGACGATCATATTATCGTTGTTATTATATTAATTACAGTTCATTTTTTATATAAAATTTTTTACTGGCAAACGTACCATAAATGGCGCGTTTTTCTAATCAGTATTATGGCGAATCTCGCTTATTCAATATATTCAAAGTATACTTGTAAAAAAAGACATGATTTTTTTTTATTAATCATGTTAAACGAAGATTATGAATGTATCTCAAAAGCATTCGATACATTCCAGTTGCAGGTATGAACATCTTTTGTTGTCAAAAACTGAAAATCTTTTTCTACAAAATGTTCTCGATGACTTTGTGAAATTAATAATTTTTTAATTTTTTTCTAAATCAATCAAAGTATAAACTATAAAGCGTAGTAACGTCATAATAAATAATTAGTTTACCATTAAAAAAAATAATGAATCATTAAAAGAAATAAAAGTGATATTATAAAAGGTGTTCGTGTCTGATGAATTGATATAAATTACGCTTTTATTTGCGTATTCTAAATAAAAGCATTCCAAGTATGTATTAGACCGTATGTTCCGGTTGCTTGCCAAGTTGGTCGTATATTAGATTTTAGGAGACAAAGTGAAGACCAGCTAAATATTAATAATAATAAAAAAAAAAAAAAAAAAAAACGCTTTCCTAAGTACATACAAGGTGTCTTAAAAAAGGCTTGTAGAAATATAACGTTTAGACGTGTCGCGCACTCTTCCTTTCTTTTTTCTGAAAATATGTACTTTTTTATTTTTGTAGAGAATAAATTCGATGTTAAAAAAAAAAAAAAAAAAAAAAAAAAAAAAAAAAAAAAAAAAAAAAAAAAAAAAGAGAGAGAGAGAGAAAACTTCATTTTTGCAGCATTGATAATAAATTAATTGCAATAGATAAATTATTAAATATTAAAACGTACCTATGAATTTTAAATATCTACAAAAATTTTAACATAAACTCTATATTTATAAAAATAAATATTTCAAAAATATGTAATGATGAACACGAAATAGTGTAAATATTTACGCATTGTAAATCAGATACTTGAATAAGTATATTTTAATAAGAATAATAAATGATAGTCGAGAAAAAAATATATATTTCTTTAAAACTGAAAATTGTTTTAAACAGATAAAAACTTACAAAAATGTCTATATCGGTGAAATATTCTAGATGAATTTAATTTATGATAAATTTTAAAGGGTCGTAAAACATAAAATAATATAATTTATTATCAATGCTTAAAATGAAAAGAATAATTTTCAAAAAACGTCGAATTTTTCTCCGCTATTTTAGACTGTCGAATGGGACCGATGTTGTATATCGTTATGTCGCGATACATTTGAATTACTGAAACAGCGTACTTTATTAGCAGTATGATGTATTGTTATTTCCACCTCCAAGTTTATTCGTCATCTTCATCAATCCAATAAATTTCAAGTTGTCAAAACTTATAATGGCGAATGTAAAGCATCGATTGTTACTGGAGATGTGAATGAAAATACATAGAATTGAACTGTTCAAAGCGCTTTGAAATGTACATAGTTTTGTATATATAATTGAAAATTTGTTAACGTGTTCGATATAAATAAAAATCTCGGGAAAACATCTGTTCGAAAAACTTCACGTTGACTTTATACAAAACTTAGCTATTAGAGATTTTGTAATATTGTTGTTATATTTAAATTATCATTTATCCGGATTGGAAATTTGCATAAAAAAAAAACAAGATAAGATTATAAGAAAATAAATTTTATTTTTATTAACGATAATTAAAGGTAAAATTTACAGTTTAAATATTTTGTTTTAATTTATATATTTAATTTTTCATTTCAATTTTTTCTGACTTTTTTTTTTTTTTTTTTTTTTTTTTTTGTTAATGATTATGCAAGTTTCCAATTAATCCTAGATACATCGAATGCTGGATAATTATTAGATTTTATCATCGAATAGAGTTTTTAAATAATTTCCTAAGTACAGTAGTGCCTTTATTTTAAATTATTGTCATTGTAGTTCAGATGATTGCCCGAGCGGGTCACATTTATGTGACAACCAGCCATCTGCGTTCATTCAATGCAATATGTACACAACCTAGAAATATGCCTAATTTTTTCCCTTCCCTCAGAGATCGTTTTATCGAATTAAAAATCCAGTATTTATATTATGCAGTTTATGCTGTTGCAAATGTATATTACACTTTTTCCAAGAGTGTATCAAAAGCAGGATACAATGGGTTTTTCTAACTCTTATATCGTACTATCATATTTTTTATAGTTAATTAATATATAATATTATTATGTAATAAAATGCACATGTATTTTCAATTTGTGTTTTAATATCCTTAAATTTATTCTTTGAAAACTTATTATCAGATTAATACATTGTAAATTTAAAAGATATTTGATAATTTTTATTTGAAAATTTTTTACATCATTGTATAAAAATTACAAGCAATTAATTTTAGTATTTTAATATTCTAATTCCTTTCAATTGAAATTCATAAATGTATTTTATCTTTATTAAATAGTAGTATTTTTTGATTTAAAAATTTTTTGAATTTATTAAATCTGTTTTTAAATATATTTACGTCTTTAGTGTCATTACAAAGTTTCAAAATTATGTTAATAATATTTTAATATTTATAAAAATTAATTTGGATGTAAAATTTTCTTTCTTACCGATAAAGCAAACGAATTTAAAATTTAAGCTGTATATGAATGCCTAGATGGCGTTAGCTGCTAATTTCCAAGAAATGAAATCCCATATTTGTTACTTTTATATCGAACTAATTTTAAAAGTAGATTGAACTTTAAAGAAGTTAGTGTTTATTTAGTGAAGTTAAATGTGTTTTTAACAATGTGAAAAATTATTCAGTTTAAATTTATTATGATGTTTTTGTACAGTAAAATAAAAAGTAAGTGTTTTAAAAAAGTTATTAAAGTGAATAAGTAGAAAGGAAAATGAACAAAAATTAATCAATTTTGAGAAATGGATATAAACATTATATTTTGGATCACAAATTGTTTTTATGGTAAGAAATTTTCTTTCAAATTTTTTTTTAAATTTTATATATAAATATATATATTTATAAATCTTATTTATTTTATAAATCTTTATTATAAAATGTTATATGACAATCATCACACACGCATACATAAATATAATCTAAATTACGAATTATTTATATTTGAAAGTTTATAATACATTAAATAACTTATTATTAAGAATGTTTTAAAAGCTAATATAGTATTTTAGTAACTTTAATCGTTAGAACAGTTAACAAAAATCCTATAATTCAATAAACATTGTCGTTTTATTGTAACCGTCGCCATTTTTCATCATCAAAAACGAGTAGAGGACACTGTAAGAAACTTGTATAAGTGAATTCGAGAAAAAAACTCACGACATTTTTAAACGATGTGCTTTTTTTATGTTTTGCTCTGTATTATCATTTTATTCGGGCCTCCGAGTTTGTTTGTCCGCGTTGACATTACTTTCCTCGTTCCTTTTCTCTCTCTGTCTCTCTCTTTATCTCTCTTTTTCTCTGTCTTTCCGTATTTCCACGAATTCACGCAGGTTTTCTCGTGATGGTGGGCTTGGCTACATTCGCTCGCTATTTTCCTCCTCGCGGTTTCTGCGCGCGATGCTGAATTTAAGGTTTCCGCGTCGACGTTATCCTGCTATAAATTTCCACACTATATGCAGTCGTTTCTACCCTCGTCATTTTCTTTTATTCTTTTTTTTACTCTTGTGCGTTTCTCTCCTTTTCCGGCTCCTCTTTCTCCAAAGGACTTTTTTCTTTACTCGTTAATCGAATTCCTCCTTTTTGGTGTTTGAGGATAAAATGAGGGAGAAAGTTTATTTTCACAGATTTTATTCGGGTTTCTTTTTTGAAGGTAATTCGTTTGTTTTTAGAATATTAGGAAATTTATATATATATATATATATATATATATATATATATATATATATATATATATATATATATCTTTCTTTTTCTTTTTTTTATGATATATAGATTTATACGAGTGAGTTTAAATAATAGTGTTAATTTGATAAGCATCTTTCTAGTTTTTATAAAAAAATTGAAATTAAATAATTTGTTGTAAACTATTCGGTATATTCAAAATTATTTTTCTAAAGGAATATGTTTAATGATGAATGTTTCAAGTCCATTTGTTAATTAGATAAAACAATATAATGTTATTTTTTTATAAAGGGGTTAAAACTTAAAACGAAAGAATTATATGTAGAAAATTTCTAAGAAAATACCAAATAAAAATGTGCAAATATGCACGAGCATTTAGCCTTGAAAAATGTTTAATTTCGTTTCTATTTTCTTGGCCGATTCGAGTAAAAAATCGACAGCAATTTGAATTTTCAGGGAAATTGGCCTTCGATCTGCAAATAAAATTAGGTCCGCCGATCGCATTTTATATACAGAAAGCGTAACAAAAAAAAAGCTCTCTTATACACCGCTCCTACGTGCGCAGCTGAGATCCCATCTTATCAAATCGAGCATCGCGCGTTATAAACTTGTGCATCGAAGGTCAGCGCCGATGTGCACGTACACATACGTAAGAGCGTAAACCAGGGTATATAGCGACAAAAGAGAAAAAAAAAAAAAAATGAAGAGGCGCACGCGGGGGCCCCATTTACATTTTTCAGTGATACACCTAGCTCCGGCTTCAAAAGAAGCGGCTTCCTCTTAACCTTACTACGGCTCACCGAAATAATCCCAAACACGCTCGCACACGTACGCCGAGAGCAGCTCAACTCGTTTATGTATATATATGTGTACGTATATACGCGCATATTTTTTTCGAGGCTATATCATCGCGTCGTCGGCGTTGGCGGAAAATCACGTACAAAAAACGAACCCCGTCCAACAGAAATTCCTCTTACTCTCTTTCTCTCTCTCTCTCTCTCTCTCTCTCTCTTTCACTCTGTCTTTCTCTTTCTATCTGCCTACTTCGGTATGAAGTCCTTCCCTCTCCGTTTCTCCTCCTTCAATTTCTCCTCCTGCGGGTGCAATGCGTGTGTCGTGCGCTGTACACAACGGCGGTTCTATCGCGATAGTACCATTATGTGGATTCGTGATTTGCATATTTCAGAAAGTGCTGCTGCACACAGGAAAGCATAAACAAGTCTTGAGGAGCAAGAGAAGGAGGAGAAGGAGGAGGAGGAGTCTCTCTCCTTGTGAGAGAGACAGAGAGAGAGAGAGATGGCAGTGGGAGAAAGATGAGTTACACGCGCGGAGATTTTGTGAAACGCGCGCGCGTAACTCTTGCCCCGGCGTCGTCAGCGTTGCTCGCCGTCGGGCTTTCTTCTCTGTTGCGTGATGCTTTTCAGCATCGTGTGTATGAGAATAAGAATGTGTGCGATAAGTGTTTATTTTTCGGATGTTTATAGTTGTTAGTCTCTAGATATTTAGCGCTGCTTATTAGGTCACTAAAATAATGAGTTCCTTTTTGATAAATGATCGATGAATTTTTCAGTCTAAATGTAAATTATTGTGATCATTTTCGATGACTAATTTTGTCTAATTTTTATTAATTGCCGAAATTTTACATTTTATGACATTATTTTTGTATATCATATTTTTTACAATAAGTGGATAAATAAAAAGTACAAATATGATAATGCAAGATGCATCGCAAATAAAAATCATTCATTTTATTCGTCTATCTATGTAAAATAGTATTGCGTCCATTAGTCTAATTAATATAGATTTGTAATTATTACAACGTATCAAATATATATGTTAGTTTGACAGTAATTTATTTGATTGCCCAAAATTTTGTAAAAAAATTAAACTTAATCAAAGTCAAATTCAATTACTTTTATAATAATTTATTATTTTTTTGTATTAGCATAATTTAAATAACGACAAAAATATAGTTTATCGAAAAGAAAATTTTTTTTTATTCAAAGCACGCCGAGCGCGGTAACTTTCTCTCTCAGTTAATAGATTAAATTACATTATTTCACGGAATTTTACGCGTGTGGTTTTTCAAAATTTTCTCCATTACGTGAAAGCGTTTGGAATCTCATAAAGCGCCACCCTCTTAACTCATTTCCCATCAACGCCGTAAAAACAAAAGAAAACTAACGACTTCCTGGATAATCGGAAATCCTTTGAAAAGCTAAATCTTACAAAAATCTCGAAGAACTACCGAAAAAAAAGAGAGAGTCCGGTAGGCACGGTAACTGCTGAGCAGCGATTACGCATTCATTCCACACCTGCTACTGTATTTTTCTCATCTCTCTTATTTCTTGCGAGAGAAAAGAAAGAGGAAGAAGTCAAGGAGAGAAGAGATAAAACAAGGGAAAGATCTCTTTATCCACTTTTGTTTCTCTCTCTCTCTCTCTCTTTCTCTCTCGTTATCGGTCACGATCCTCGCGTGCAGCGTTGTAACGAATATATCTATCTTTGTATTATTTTTTCTTATTTTTTTTTTTTTTTTTTTTCGTTGTATTTCGGACCGATGAGTCGAGAGATATGCATGCGTGTATTATATTTTGGACGCTGCTCTCCTCGTTCGTCGTTTGGAAGGCGAGACACGCGAGGGAATCAGAGAGAGAGAGAGAGAGAGAGAGAGAGAGAGAGTGAGGGAGAGGGAAAGAGAGGCTGCGCGGACTTATTCTTGCCTGGAATACAATTCGCCGAGGACGGTGGCGTACGTGTGTGGATGGGTATAGAGAACGCCGACGAGAGGGATTTCAATTTTTCGGCAAATCGCTCATTCGGCTTCTCTGTCTGTCTGTCTGTCTCTCTCTCTCTCTCTCTCTCTCTCTCTCTCTCTCGTGTTTTTGTTTAAGCCGCTGTGCCGCAAGACTTCCACGTAGGAAAAAGATTTTGAGAAAATAAAAGAAAAAAAAACAAAACTCCACACAGTATTTCTCTTGCAGCTTGATATATTTTAAAAAATTTCTTTTTTTTTTATAAACGTATGAATCAGTAATCATAAGGATAGATGCGATAACGTATGTAAGCATTTTGAATTTAAATGTTTATTAATGTTGATGTGAATTTTCTCATTAGTTCTTAAAAATATTTTTAAAATTTTTATCGGTTATCATTACTATTATAATTTAAACGTTTTTTTTTCTAATTTAATTCTTTGGATATACATTAAATAACGTACAATTTTTTCAATCGGTCTTTACATTTTAAATGTATGATTTATGAAAGAAATTTATGATAATTTAAAAATAATACGTGTTTTACGTCATTAGACATATAGTTGAATTACTTATTATTCATTTTTTTAATGCTCTCTTCTGAATTTTACGTGAGCAAAATGTTTGCAAACATAAAAATAAATTTATTTCACGAAATGTATATTTATGTAAATGATGTAAGTATGAGGATTACTTTATCGCATCATCAAATTTGTATGACTTCACTACAATTTGGAAATTGTCATCTCTGAAATTTTAAAAAGTTCTGCAAATAAATTTCAAAAAGATATATAATTTTTTTTTTTTTTTTTTTTTTTTTTTTTATGTTTTACAATAAGAATAGATAAGGAATATATAACGAATATATTTTTATATTATTTAAAAATAAAACAGTATTCTAAAATTTTTGTTCCTTTAAAAAAAAAAAAAAAAATTAGCTTTTTATATAATTTAATGCATTTAATACATAAAAAAATATTTAACTGTAAGTCAATTTAGTACGTTAGCTCAAAACTTTTGTAGTATTAAAAGTTTAATCGTTATTTGAAACATTTATGTTTAAAGCAAAATATGAATTCAGGTACATTTAAATACAAATACAGAAAGGCTTAAATTAATACATTAAATTATTGTTAAATAATTTAGATTTTATTTTTATTTCCTGTGATTTTTTTCTCGACTAACTCATAAGTAATATAAAAATAAAAAAGAACAATATAATATGAAAAACTAGCGAGAAAGTGAGAGAATGCTATATAATAGTGTTTAAAGTAAATAAAGGTAGCACTTGACGCTATAAGAAGTAGATAAAAATCTCGTTAGCTTTTTGATGCTCTTTCCTTCTCAACGACCATCTATAATGTACGCATTTGTACTTTTGAAGCTATATTTACACGATTCAAAGGTTATGTCTCCTTTTTAACGTTAGTTACCGTCTTCTCTTTATCTATTAAACTTGAATGTAATAATGATTTTGAAAAATTTACATGTAACTTTAACAATATTTATTGTTATTTATCTTACTATATTGACTCTTGCATTATGTTTAATTTGTTTTAAATTTTTTTTACTAATCATCGGAATGTATATTATATGAGAATAATTTATTAATAATTTCGATAATAGTATCTATACATGTGTATCAGTTTTACTTTGAAAATTGTTGGAATAAATTTGAAATTACAATGATTCATTTAAAAAACAATTGAATTTCCAATAAGTATCTGTTTAAAGTTGTCAATTCCCATGTTATTTTTCCCATTACTATCTTGTAATATTAGCATAAGAATTACTTGTAACTACTAAATATTCTTATTTTTCCGTGTTCACTATTTCCGAAAATTTATAGGATCTGTCAAGGTTTAAACATCGAAACGCTTGATTTTCAATTACATTCAGTACCACGAAAAAAAAAAAAAAAAAAAAAAATATGCGCACGTTCACGCAATGGAAGCGATTTTTATTATATGCGTTGAGCATTACCATTAAGTAGGTACGTTCTAATGCAGTGAAAAACAAAATTTCAACCATTGACTATTTCACATTTGTTAAACGAGCGAAGATAGAGCGCGAGGGAAAAAGGCAAGGCGAGGTAAATTTTATCGGGCTTGCATCACTCTTGTTTTCTAGTCGATAAATTCCTTGTTCCTCGATTATTTTGATGCAGCGACTGGGTAAAAGCATTCTTTACGAGGGTTTTTCCGGTAAATTATTGCTTTTCGTAAAGATTGTTCGTATTCGATCTTCCCATAACGTTAAAGAACGTTGCACATAGGAAATAATTTGGTTTTATAATGGTTTTTTTTTTTTTTTTTTTATTAAATTTTAATATATTTAAAAGATCCAATACTGTTTCTTAAAATTATTTATATAAAGTCTTATATTGTGCGATTTTCGAATTTATTACTTTATATAAAATATTTATGTTATATAAAATCATTCAAACGAAATTATTCATCGACATTACAGTAAATTTTAAATGTCAAAAAACATATAAATTTTTCATAAAATATTCAAGTAAAAATACATCGCTTACACACACAATCGAGATTGACTAAACGTTACAACGGCGGATTAATCTTACCGACCCATCGCTTCCTGAGATCGAGAGGAGTAGTCGCAGGAGGCAACCGAAAACGTTACACAAACTAAAAAAAGAAAAAAAAAAAAAAAAAAAAGAAAAAAAAAAAAGCGAAAAAGCACGTCTCGTCAATCGCGAAAGACGCTCGCGCCTTCTTATGTCCCTCATTACAAATTCCATGTACGTGCGCGAACTCATCGGCTCCCGTTTTTTATTTTTTATTTTTTTATTATTATTTATTTTTTTTTTTTCTTCATCTCCTACTTATCTGTCGGTTTCCTTTTCTATCTCTTATTCCACTTTATTATGCTTAGCGTCTTGTCTTTTGTTGCTTCTTTTTTTAGTATCGTTTCTTTTTACGTAAGATTTGGTGATTCTTTTTCGTAATATAATTATATAGTTGAGATTGATTTTTAGAAAACGTAAATTAGTAAAGATTCTACAAAGAATTGTTATTGATCTTTTTTTTTTAATAAAAATTTGAAATTCTGTGAAGAGTATGAAGAGTATAAAATTATACTTTGAAATAAGTAAAAATTTAACTATTAATTTAATCGGAAATTAGCTATTCTAAATTATAGATGCATTTTAATAGAAAACAAAACAAAAAAAAAAAAAAAAATTAGAATGCTATTTACGAGAAAAAATAGTAATAAATTTCAATTATTTAAGTCTTCTTTTTAGAATTAAATTATCTATTGTAGGAAAATGTCTGATAGTTATTTTTATAGACGTCTTTGGAAATATTGTAAACCGGAAATCCGTAAGAAATTAGATTTTTATGTTTAATGAAGTTAAATATAACTCCAAAAGAATTATTACCAATCTTTCATTTTATTTGTATACCTGGTGATATCTGGAAACTGAATTATTTGTTATATACTGAAAATTTTAAAGTAAAAGCAAAAGTGTTACGACCAGAAATTAGTTTAAAAAAATTCAAATTGTTATGATTACTATTTTATGTATAAATCTACTTTGAGATTTGTTAATGTCATAGTTTGTCCGACACACAGATACGAGCAACTTTTTTCCAATCCGCTCAATTTCTGTCTTCGTCATTATTAAAAATCTCTCATTATTAAACATCGTCAACAAAGATATAAATACTAAAACTTTAACCGAGTCCAATCCAGTCTAATATCTCATTCTTCGTTAGCATCCCCGGTCAAATGCGTACCCAAGTCGAGGGTGAAAATTGCGCTCGTGTTTCTCACCGTAAAAGAAAAATAAGCAGAAAAGATATCGCGGCATATTTTCGAGACAGAGAGAGAGTGAGAGAAGAAAGAAGAGCCGAAAAAGTCGGAGCACGTCGTCCTAGTCTACGCAATCGTCGACGTGGTCGGGGCGACTGGCGGCTTTGGAAGCCGGTGTACCACAAAAGGGCCGCTATCCTTAAGATCAGTGTCCACTACCAGGCTCAGGTGACACGGTTATATACTCTCTTTCTCCATATTTCCTCTTTTACTCTGCGTATACGTGTGCGCGCGCGTCTTGTCTATGAGGTGGCGCGAGAGGTATGTATATCCTTATACCGTAACCGCGAGAGACGTGCCAGCGGTGTATATACACTCCGTCGCCAAGCGACGACAGCAAATATTTACTGCGCCCGGCCGTTCTTAAAGGATATCCCGCTGTTCGCGCCGATGAAGAAAGTGACGCGGTAATAGTTTTAGCCGGGTGAAAGATGAAAAGTTTTCACTGCCGTTATCGTCGCATGAGAATTTGTTTTTACAATAGAATGATGATGCGCTTGTGAAATGGAAACAAATGGTAGAAAAGGATAAGTTATTTAAAATATTTCATATTTCATCTATAGTCTAACTAAAGCAAATTTGATGTTACGTTAATTGAAATGAATAAGAATTATTTTTGTTTAACCAACGATAAACTTTTTCATAAACATAAGAAATTATCTATTTCAATCTGAAGATTTGAATTTTTTGTATTCCACAAAATCTTATTATTGAATTCAAAAGTTATCCTACTTGTTAATTCAAGATTTTGCACTCGATAAGAAGTATTACATGAATTTTCAGTGTCGAATCCATATCTTGATTCGGACACCGTAAAAAATATCTTTTTTACCCTTCCTCCGAAAGACCGAGAAAAAAAAGATGGTACTAGACGTAGCATATCAATCTAAACACATCTCCAACACTTAACACGAAATGTTCAACGGCTTACAATGTTATACAAGCTAGTACAACAAGGACACATCTATATACTTACGCATCAACGATCCCGTCGAACCGCTTCTATATACACAAGTAAACATACATGTAAAACGCTCATCAACTCATTCTGTCACCCTCCCCCTCCCCCCCCCTATCTCTTTCTCTCTCTCTCTCTCTCGTTTTTCTCTTTTGTAGCAAAAAACCAAAGCGGGTCTTGGCTATTATGATCGAATCCTCAATCCCAGTTATTCCGCGTGTCAACACGCATATATCCCTTTTTTTCAGCAACCTCTCATTCTATCTCTTTCTTCATCCTGTATACAATAAGCACGCGGATGCGGGCGCGTACATACCCAAGATCCAAAAGGCCGCATATAATGCGACAGGGCCGCGTGTACAAAGGTGGCCTAGGCATTAGTTGTACAGACGAATCAAAGAAGCGAAGAAGGGAAGGGAGAGAGAGAGAGAGAGAGAGAGAGAGAGAAAGAGAGAGTGCCGACCCCCCGTTGGGGTATCGGTTACGCTTAAAACCGCATTTAAGGGCCTGAGTCCCCGACAGGGAGGAGTGGGAGAAGAGAGTAAGCGAGCGAGAGTTCCCTCTTCTTTCTAGTGGGGCGACCCGACGCTGGCGCCAAGGAGATTCGTATCTCAGTGCGCACGAGGAAACCGTCCGATGGGCCTTTCTATATATACGCGTATACAAGGTGAAATGAGCCAGAAGAAGGAGAGATCCGAGGATTTTTGAGATGTGAAGGAAGAAAGAGAGAGAGGTTGGACTGAATAATTAATTTATTGTTCGTGCTGCGGGAGCAGCGGTAGGCTGGATCATCCCGAATTTATGTAGGAGTTGTGGACTTTGCACAAGTGGACCTAATGATTTATTGACGTTTACATTTTGTGCGTGAACGAGTTAAGTTGACGCGATGAGACCATTGCAAATGTCCAACTTTCTAATGTTTGGATGTATAATTATTATTTCGAGAGTATTTTTCTTTGAAATTAATTAAAAAGCAATTATGAAAATTACCGTTTTAAATATAAACGGTATTTTCATAAATTATAGCTATTGAAATTTATAAATAATAATTTTTAAAATATTTAGTTAATAATAGAAATTGAGTTATCATTAACCAGGATAACGTATTACAGTTATAATTTTGTTGAAAAGATTTTTTTTAATCTAAAAAATTGTCGATAATTTACGATCGATAATTGAAAAAGAAAAAGTCTCAAACAATCTATAATTTCGATTTTCACGACCGCGATAAATAACGAAGGAAACCATCTCACGAAATATCCTTCTACATTCAATTCCAATTCTCTCCGAGTTCGTTTTCTCGACCAGATATAATAGCCGAAACCAATGACTCTCTTTCGCTCTCACAAACACGCCGGACTCGTCAGAAGAATCAACGATAACATCTGATTCTCAAATCGATCCCCGGTCCAAGCTTCTCTTTCTCGAAGACTTCCCTGTCCAGCCACGGCTTTCTAGATGCGCATGCAGGAGCGAGTCCATCGACAACAACAGCGGCGCCGCGCGATCTTTTTCCCATGGAAGAAATTGGTTCGGCACGCGCTACTCTCTTGCCTCCTCCACCTCTTTACCTTCATCGAGACACCCAACGATTTATGTACTTTTGCGTGACCCAAATACTACTACTATCCGAGGACGAACCTGCCTCTAGTATAATGGTCCATATTCCAGTGTACCAGCGAGAGACGCCTTTAAAACGACAGCAGTCGCCGTTTCTTTTTCGAATATAGATACTCTTGCTCGACTCTTTCAGCTGCGCGCCGGTGTTGTATGTTATATTGTGTCCGATCGCGTTTATCTTCGTGCATTGTTCTTTTCGGAGAGAGGAATCGCCGAATTGTATCCGTGCGCACAGCTTGTATGTAGATCTGACTCTTTGGGCGGTATTTTTTCTTTTGATATTCCTTAGGGAGGCTGCGTGTGTGGTAAGAAAGGATAAGGATCGGTTGGAGGTTTATCATCTTGCTGAGTTTCGGCTAATAATCTTATAAATCAGTTTCTGATTATCGAGGTTTATTATATTATTGTGAAGAATTTTAAGTATTTAAGGGTTACGCAAGGGATTTCGATAAATGTGCTTTAAATTTATGGCTTATTAATAATATTTTTACAAAAATAACCATGTCAAATTCCTTCAACCTTTATGCTTTAAATATTCGATTAAGTTTTGTTAAATATTAGGCTTGGATTTTATCGTAAAAGAAAAAGAAATAAATCTAATGAAAGTATCATTACTTTAACTGGATATTATTTATTGTTACTTGATAGATCATTCATAATGTATGCTGCTATATGTAAAACTCTATAGGAAAAAAAAAAAAAAAAAAAAAAAAATATAATAGTATACAGCAATCTAATAAATAAAAATAAAGATATATTAGTGTATATCAGTTAGTATTAATAAACGATAATGCAAATTTTCCAATCTTTAAAACGAACCGCGTGACTCGCGCGCAATCGCTGAATTTAATGTTCCGCGTAAAATCCCAACGGAACTAAAGAACTGTACCGCAAGCGAATAATTCCACAGCAAATCAAGTCTCACCGAACCGTTAATAATATCCTTTTCCCATACCGTCCAATATAAAAATTCTCTCGCGACGATATTGGCCATTGGCGGTATAAGGGAAAAACGGGCGCGACGTCCGGCCACTTCTTCGCGGCGCTTGGATAGATGGTAATAGGGCGTGTATGCGTGTGCGGCCGAGCGAGGGACGATAGCAATGGTAGTAGTTGGGCCAGAGTTATGTTACGGTCGGCCATAAACGAAATGAGAAAACTGTCCGGCCGCGCACTGAAAAATCTCCGCGGAATACAAATGCCCGATTTTACTCGGTCGCGCCAACGTTTTTTCGTTCGCGTAATTTTCTCTCCCTTTTTACTTTTCTCTCCTTCTCTTTTTCTCCCTTTCTCGCGGGAGAGATTACGATAAAAGAGGAACAGCGGGGAGATAAGACTCGGGCGGAACGATGGCGAAAAAAACCGTAAACCGCGGACACGCGGTATATGGAAAAACTGATTGTAAAACGTTGCGGCGCGTTTGAACTTGTTGATGAGAAGAAAGGATAGACGAATGAGTTTTATACGATAGCTTGTACGTATGTAAGGCATCTGGGCGATATACTTTTAGTACATAACTAAAACTTTGTATGTAAAGTTGAGCGAAGGGAAGATTTTGTCATAAAAATCTTTTTGTAGCGAATTAAAGTTTTAGTACAATGTAAAAAGATCGGTAAGAATGCTCGATAAATAAAAAGTTACTGTCTTTAAAGGAAAGTAATCGAAACTCATGCAGAATCTTTAATTGTAAGGAATTCATTCATTTTTCTAATTTAATGTAGTTTTTTAATTAAGTTACAAAATATTAAACAATCGAATAGTTAAATTACATATTAAGTTAAATAATTTTCATTCTCACATTAATATTTATGATACGTTGGTTTTCAGCAACGTCATTAATCATAGATAAACTTTGATCGATATTCAAATCAAGGCTATATCCTAGTGTCAAATAGTAAATACTCATATACATTCTCTTCGTACGAACCGAAAGAAAAAGAAATCAGCAAATCGAATCCCCGCTTTCTTATCTCGGTTACACATCGAAAACACATTACCGAAACGCCTCGACTTGTTCGACTATTCCGTGTTTTTTTTTTTTTTTCCAATACTTTCCCACGATACCGTTACGTCGTCGGGTTATATACACTACGACGACACCTCGCCGTAAAATTCCGTGAAAGCCACAGTTACCGCTTTCATTATTTTTTTTTTTTTTTTTTATCCTTCTCGAATCAATCTCCGTCGTCGACTAGATATTAAGAAGCAAAATCACTGGATGTATTGGCGACAATTTAGAAAGAGAAAAAGAAAATGTCGACGGTAAGGAGAAATAGAGAGAGGGTTACAGCGACAGGTTTGTGCGCTTCATCGGGCTTACAGCGCGCTAAATACCGGCGGCGGCGAGTCTCTTTGGTGGCTTGTCGCGCGCCATGGGGCGCCTAAGGTACAAAAGCGCCGACTTATTTATACCACCGTAAGCCGCGCAGCGCCATGGACGCCCTATCATTTTTATATTTTTTCTTTTTTTATTATTTATTATTTTATTTTATTTTATTTTTTTTTTTCATTTTAATTTTTAACTTTTTGTATTTTTATAATTCGTCGCTATCGTACGATCGACCGGTGACGTTTTGGTTAAAATTTCGTGCGGGCTTGCAATTTATTGTCACATGTGAAACATATGTTTGTGTTTGATGTACACTACTCAAAAAAATTATGAAAAAGAAATTTCATGCCGAAAAATGTCACATCTTTGTGAACAGTGGTCGTACGAAGACCAAGCAAATATCGTAATAATGTTTGAATCTTTGGCTTTAAAATAATTTTTGATGGATTTGAATTCAATTAACCCTTTTATGATTGATAAAAATGTTGAGGTTTATTTTGAGTTTCAAAAATTTGAGAGTTAGATTTTGACAAATTTATTTCAAAAAATTCGCCTGCTCTATTTTGTTAGCGTGATTCTCCCTAAAATTTTTCTACGATGTTTTTTTCGGGGAGTTATATAAATTTTGACGTGACACTTATATTTTTGGTATAGGTATTTGCCTCTATTCTATATCAACAATTGAAAGAAATTGGTCCCTATAAGATTGTCATAAATCGCGAATGGTTCGAAGCTTCAAATTTATAGAACTCAAAGCACATCCAAGCATTTTTAATAATTTTGATCAAAGAGTGAATTAAATCTAAATCCATCAGAGATCATTTTAAAAATAAAGTTCCGAGCTTTAAATAGAAATTTGACTGATCTTTGCACGATAATTACTTACAGCGATATGACATTTCAAAGCTTTGTCCGATTTTCGGCATGAAATTTGTGTGCCATAATATTTTTTTTTAGTATGTAATTTGGTTTTGTTAAAATTTTATTGTTTTTGAAAAATTTGCAGTATTCCACGTCATAAATTTATATAGATTTTACATAAAAGGATTTTCGATAATTTCATTGAATTTTTAAATCCTCGTGAAATACGAATTATTATTTATTTTCTTTTTAAACATTACAGTCAGATATCAGAATAAAAAAGTATTATAATTTTTACGAAAGTTATTGAGTATTTAAATTAATGATTGGAATACGATAAGAAGATAAAGATCGAAAGTCGTTTGTGCGTAGTCAGAAGAAGGTTACGTTCATAATAACTGTTAAGATATTGCTTATTTTAATTTTCTAACAACCTTTAATTAAGATGATAATTTTACATTTCAATGGAATGTCAAACATATAGATGTAGCTTTTTAAAAAATCTAGTAAAAATTTGTGTATTTCAATTTTGAATATAATTGAATAATAATTGAATAGTAATCTACTCGAAATTTTATCATATATATATATATATATATCGCATCGTTCGTTTATTTTATTCCATCCTCATTTTTAATTCAACTATCTACAGCAACAATTTCTCATCGAATATCAAACAAAACAAGAAAGACAAAACAAAACGTTCAACAATCTTCCACTCTCTCCGCCCAGAAAACTCGACTTTTCAAAACCCGCGAATTAAATTCATCTCGATGTAGCTTTTTAAAACCTCCGTCGAAGCTTATGATTATACACCTAGCATAACAGCTGAAGTAGCAACGGCAGCAGACAGCGAATAGAAAAAGAACGAAGAGAAAATGAAAAACAGATGGATCGCCGCGTTGCATTATGTTAATACAAGGTTTCTCTCTCTCCGCGAGCGTCGCCCGTCTCTTGGCTTAACCATATGTTAGCAACGCTCGTTATACAAGCACAGCAGACTAGTGCAAGAGAATTACTCTCTCCTGTTATACATCGTGGAAAAGATAGCTCTCTCTCTCTCTCTCTCTCTCTCTCTTTCTCCATCATTACCACCCGGAAAAAGATGGCTTGGTAGTTTTAATCGCATTAGCGGCAGGTCATCGCGTCAAAATCGAGCTCGATTGTCTCTCTCTCTCTCTCTCTCTCTCTCTCTCTCTCTCTCTCTTTCGGCGGAAAACATTGGACATTACCGACATAGGACTGTATAACCTATTTGTTTCTAGTTTATTCGGTTTTTCGAGATAGACACCTACATGTATACCGTTTCAACGATGTGGAAATAAATTATTGGTATCATGCGCGGTATAATTAGGTATATTGATTGTTCTTAGCTTATAATTAGGGAAATTTATTAATGATGGATAAAGATGGCGATGCCTTTTTCGAACTTTTAAAAAGTGAAATTAATCGTAATTATTCTTCTGTTTAATTTAAATTTAAAATTTGCTTACTTTTTTTTTATCAGTTAACAAGTTGATCAATACAAAGTTTATAAATAAGTAATTAAATTTTATCTCAAAAATCGATTTACGAACGAAAAAAAAAGACAAAAAATATCGCGTAATTTGATTTTTTCAACAAACGCAAAATTCCTTCTCGTTTGCACGAGTGCCAAGCCAGCGTCATTTTAAAATTCAGAACGACGTCATTATAAAACGAGCACCAGACAACTTTCTACCTAAGTACTAATTGAAGTCGTCATCGCATCGACGACGAAATAAAAAATAAAAAAAAAAAATAAAAAAAAGAAACATCAAGAGTAGAGTAAAGAAACATCGAAGAGCATCAACAAGTGATGCGCCTCGGTGAGCGTGACATTAATTCATGCACTCGCTTGTACTTATACACATGTGTACAAGTATGTGTACACATTTTGAGTGAAAAAAAAGAGAGGTAGAATGAAAGAGAAAGAGAGGGAACGAGAGAGAGAGAGAGAGAGAGAGAGAGAGAAAGCAAGCAAGCAAGCATCATAGCTCAATTTGCTACGTGAAAAATAACGTGCAATTAAACGTCAGAAGTAATTTCTCTTGGCTTATCAGGATTTATGATCTTTCTCGGACGTGCATAGCTCGACGTTGTTCTTCCTGGACGCATATTATTTTGCGTATAATGCCCGTGTAATTATACCAGCGTCAACTTTTGTGTCCAAACACGTTTCGCTTTTGTTTTTCTTTTAACCGTCGATCGCGATTAAGGCTGTTTTTCTTGACGCTCGTATTACTTTTCAACATCGGACAAATTTTGATCAAAATTTTTTCTTTTTATTGAAGCACGGCATTACGGGTAGTTTCTGTATTTAAAATTAAATTTTTCGTTTAAAATCAAATCGTAAGACAGAGTGTCGTCATCGTAACCGATATTATTTACAATATATCCATATTGATCGCACTAAATTCTATTCGAATCTCAAAAATAACTTTATACAATCCTGCAAATTTCAGCGGACTTGTGATAAAATTGATACTCGTACTTTATCCCATTATATGCGAGTGCATCGGCGAGGTTTGCACGAGAGGCGCTTTGTTCCCATAAATACACCGAGATTAATACCGCGGCGTTACAAATCTCGGGAACGATTTCACGATGCGTGATGCTTTATCGTCCGATATATAAGCGAGAACGAACGTATATATATATATATATATATATATATATATATATATATATATATATATATATATATATGAATATAGATATGTACGTGGCGAGCTTCTCTGGTATATATACGTCGTGGACGTAATAAAAGCAACTTAGAGAATCCATAGGTTCGAGTCGAATGTGACAGACTGCCGGCAATATTGTGCATTCCAGTCTTTCTGTGTGTGTGTCTCTCTCTCTCTATCTATCTATCTATCTTTGTTTTGTCATACGTGAGCGCGTCCCTCGTGTTTATACGCATATAAAGGTGCGCGCGTGCGATCGCTATCTTTCCGTTAACGGAAATTCCATTGGGTGCACGCTACTCCCTACTACATTTTTTTGCGCTCCGCGCGTGCCCTACGAAGGAGGAGAGAAAATACGCCCGAGGGCTGTAACGCACCGAGTGAGAGATTCGTACATTTTTCTATATGTACGATTGCGGCTGTTTTTTTTTTTTATTACTTTGAGAAGTTGAGTTTTACCGCGTACGATGTATGGAATATTCGAGGGATAGCGAAATTTCTTCTCTTTTTTTTTCGTTGGAAATTGAAGGGCAGATAAGATATCGTGCGATGCTGTTCTTCTTAGAAGAGATGGATGTTGGAACAATTTGTTTTAGGTATGCTATTAGACTTGATTTATTTGAAATAATTATCTAAGCATTTTAAATCGATGTTAATATAATGGCTTTTTATATAAATGATTTTATTTTCATCATGATAATTAATCGAAGTATTATGTTAAAAAATTTTTAATACAATTTTCCCAAAATATATTTCATTTTATCTCAATTGTTTTATATTTGATTACAACTTTTGCAGTCTCATAAAAAAAAAAAAAAGTTTTAACTAAACCGCATGAACAGATTTTAAAATTATACAAATCATCAAAACTCTGCATTACAACATTGATGCTGCATCGGAAAGAAAAAAATAAAGCATTTCTCACAAAAACATACGTAGATAAATACCCACGTCACAATTTCTCAATAATATACTCTCGAAATGCTTGCAAGCTTACGTAGGATTATAGTACAACACGAAGAGGCGCCATTAAGGCACGGGTCCACGTCGTTTCCGTCGAAACGAATCTCTCCACTCTCTCCCTCTTTCCTCCGATACATCAGCCGGTTCGCGTGGGCGTGATGAAGCTCGAGAGAGAGAGAGAGAGAGAGAGAGAGAGAGAGAGAGAAAGAGAGAAATGGAAGAGCGGTTGTCCTCCGGGCGGCTAGCGAGCAACCGGTGATTATGCTGTCGACACTATCTCCTTCTCGCGCGCATGAAAAGAGGCACAGGAGGAAGGAGGACGTAGCTTTTGGTGGGAGTTAAGAGGAAGAAAAAGTCGACGTGGGTCCAAGTTGAGGCAATGAGTATAGAGGAGAGAAAGAGAAAGAGAAAGAAATATGGGATTCGAGAATTGATTAATTCGTTCGATCGCTCGCGATGAGTATAAGTGTGATGGGATTGTTAGTGCGTTCGTTTTTTGAACGTTTAGAAGCCCGTTGAATTATGTCAGATGGAAAATTTTTTTTTGTTTTTATAAATTTTATTAAAGCTGTAGAATTAGAGAAATAATGAGTTCGTTGATGCTTTTAGAAGTTTTGATGTTTCCATAATCTAGCAATTAAAAAAAAATATATATATATATATATATATATATTACGGTAAAATTAAAAATATCTTGCTATTCATGCTTTTAGTATTAATGAGTGACAATTACATTAATATTGTAACAAATTGCTATCAATTATGATTGCATATTCGCAACGTATGCGATTTGAGACTGGCTCAATTGACACTAATTTGTAAACCGTGACACAATGAATTTTTGCATCCGTTAGTCTTATTTAATAGTCTTTAAGATAAAAAAAGACACATCTTTATTAAGACTATTAAATTTGCATATAAATAGAATATTAAAAATTCCAGCTCGTATAAAAAAATAATGATAGTATCTTTTACAAAATTCCAATTTAATTAAAAATAGGAAAAAAACAATATCACCTCGAAAAAGGCAGGATTCGTTAATTCACCAACTAATTAACAATACCTCTCACAAAGGAAAACTCGCTCGACTTATTCGCTCGATGAAAATAAATCTAGAGAGATCTCGTACAGAGACAAGAGGGAAACAAAGCAAAACTATAACAAAACCATCGACAGCGCATCCTTCGCTCCTTCGCGTATCGTGCCAATTAAGCGCGACGACTGCTCAGCGCGAAAATCAATGGAAATTTTTGTATCCATCCCTACCGAGAAACTCGCGTGCGACAATCGTCAAAGAAGCTCCCGCGAATATACTCTCGTCGGTGTACCTCCTCGGCACTTGGCCTCTCCCACCTCGTTTTCTACGTATGCATACAACGCTGACAATTGCATGGCATTCGCGCGACCCATAACGAGCGCCATATTGCGCGTACCGAAAATATAACGCCCGTACACGTACTGGGTTTCTTATACTTGTATATTCTCGGCGAGCTGTTTCTGTATTGCATACGCGTATTCGTGGATGAACACACGCGTAAGTATCGCGCTCACGGTGTATATACAATAACGCTGCACGCGTGCACGTACACGCAGGCCTCGCGGTAAAAACATTGCCCAGAGACGAGGACGAGGACGACGACGACGACGACGACGACGACGACGGAGTGTGCAGTCGAGGGGGGCGTGGCAGCTCCCTGGTGGTCCGCCACTGGCGTAGGATTATACGGCGACCTTTTCTTTCTTTCTCTTTCTCGCTCCCTCTCTCCTTCTCTGTTTTAACTATATAACGAGAGGCTTACACGTTTCTCTCTCTCTCTTCTTCGAGCGAGACTTTTTTTCAAGCGCAGTTTTATGTTTATGAAAGCGAGTGAGAGAGAGAGAGAGAATACGAATATGCGCTTGCACAGATTTTTTTTTTTTCACTTCTTCTTTTTTTGGAATTTTCGAAGCGATGGTTTTTGCCGAGTGAATTTATCGAAGAGTTTCTGGAAGCAAGCTTGATTGCTCGAGGGAGCTTTGATTGATTTTTATCCTGATTGCATGACTTTGGTTTTACGGAGTTTTGTAATACGCTGTTTATAGGTACATCCAGAATTATGTTTTATTGTAATGAAAATATTTTATGTTTCGTTTAATATTTCATCAAATATAACGATGCTTCTGGCAATAATATAGATTTTTTTCTTTTATGGTAACCATAAACAATTTTTGAAAAATTTAATATCAATTTAACGACAAATGCGACTGCAAATTGATTATTTAAAATTATTCTCACTGCTTTTTAAAGTCGTTTGGAAAAAAATTATATCTAGAATGATGCAGTTTCTTAAAATTTTACGATTTTGTATTTCAACGACATAAATGCATTTATTAATAGTTGTATTATCCTCTTCCCCTTCATTATTAATACGTATTTAACCATTTACATCTTCAGAAGCTGCTATTATTGCAACATAATATAAACTAATTTAATAAATTTACTCGCTCTTTCTTAATTAATCGCTATTATATAATAGCAAATGCAGTACGAAATGAGATCAATATATACGTTTATATATTATATAAATACCACCTGTTAATTTATGGAATTTTTATCGACATAATTTATCGATAAAATACGCGACTGATAACTCGATGTTTCGAGAGCTTTTCTTTCTTTGCGAGAGTCTACTCCGCCGTATAATACTCCGTGGGCGACGGCACGGACACCCATAAAAATTTCATATTTCATTTTTCCTTTCCGCATTTTTCTAACGGAGAAATGCAAAATCGGTATACGAGAATAATAATAAAAAAAAAAAAAAAAAAAAAAAAAGAGAGAGAGAGAGACTAATCATTCTTTCGTGAAATATGTTTGTACTACGCGTATTCTATGCAGAGCGACACCGAAAATTCGTAAATTACATACACTCCGCGTTATACTTTTCTCCCTCGGTGTAGCCCAACGTTCGCGTGATGTATTTTTATTCGCTCGCCCGTTCCATTTTCATTACGCGGTAAATCATGCGAAACTTTTACTGCCCGAGTGTATGCATATATCGTTGTATGAGAACCCGTGTGATTTATAGATTTTTTTTTTCTCTCGCCGGGAAAAAGATAGTGGAAAAAATTTTTAAGGCGAAATCGGAAAATTCGATTTGCGAACGAGATCATGTTTGTTTATTTTTTTTTTTTTTTTTTGACTTTCCTGTAATTGTTTATTGCTAATTGATTTTTCACTGACAGCATGATGGAATTTGATTAAATAAAACGCGAACGCAATTTGGTACCGGACTGTAGCGTAACATTGATTGCTAAAGATATAATATATTTATACATATATTATCGTATTATCAGAAATTTATTTTATAATAAAGTTTTAAAATTTTTTTTTAATCGAAGCCTGTTATTTAGAATGTATTTCTGACACCGTTTTCTTGCTACTTTCATATTTATAAAGAAAAAATGTATGCTTCATAGTTGAAAGTTAAATGCTTTACATTAATATTGTAACTCATTACACCTTTTTTAATTAATTCTATTATTTTTCAGTTACATACTTTTGTTAATAAAACTATAAAAATAACTATAATATAATATTTAAGACACTTTCTATTAATTATTTCCTTCTGATTATGGTAATTTTTTTTTATTGCATTCTCGATACAAATAAAAAGTAAGAACATTCAATATTGAAAAACGCCGTTGAGAATAATCGAGACATTCGAATCCCTCGTAACTTTTATAAAATGATCATTAAAAAATAAAATTCGTTACTTTTAAGAAACAAACATTTTGCCCAATACTCGATGTTAAAATTTTCATCATTTATTAAAAAAGGCGAAAACGTGAAACGTTATTACCAATAAATTCTTCATTATCCACTTGTCCTCGACTTGGCAAAAGCATCGCGAATAATTATAAAGTATCGAGATATACAATAATTTTTTTCTTTCTTATTTCAACGGCTTAAAGGCTTCCCAATTAAAATGCTTCCACGATAAAATACGTGAATACCTTCGCTTTCTCTCTCTCTCTCTCTCTCTCTCTCTTTTCAAAAGCACGACGAAAAAAAGTAAATTAAAAAAAAAGCACAGCCAAGCGGTTGAAGAAAAAGCCACTGCAAACACTTGTTTATGTCACCTTTCGGCTTCTTCTTTTCCTCTCTTTCTTTCTTTCTCTTATTCACGCGAAAAATCGGTCCTTATCTTACCAGAATTCAGGCGCGTAATCTTCTTGGTCCGATCTCTCTTTCTCTCTTGTCAAGAATGAACTTCCACGTGTGTCATGTACGAGACTTGAGAGAGAAAGAGAGAGAGAGAGAGAGAGAGAGAGAGCGCGCCGGGGCGTTAATTTCACTTGAAAAATCGTAAAATGCAAATGAACGAAGGTTAGAGAACAAGAGCGAGAGAGGGAGAGGATGAAGAGAGTTGGTAGAGTGGTCTCGATTGGCAAATTACGAAACTGCGACTATACCGGGGCCTTCTTTGAGACAAAAAAAAAAAAAAATCGCGCGAGTGCCAAGGTGGTCGAGATAATTTCGCGGGGCCCTAAAAACGACCGGCTCGAGTCTTTCTCCTCACCCCATCATCTTTCTCTCTCGGTTATCGAAGCTGAGAGCGAGAGCAAGAGCAAGAGAGAGAGAGAGAGAGAGAGAGAGAGAGAGAGTGAGATTGTAGACGATGCTGCAAAAGTCGGGACAAGGAAGGAGAAGGCAGGATGAGACGAGAGGAAAGACTGAATGAATGGGAGTCACGTAAAAGTGCCGAGCATTTCGCGAGTTGATGTTTCTTCTGGACTCTATACGTCTTGTATGTTTGTTCTGTCTCTCTTACTTATTCTTTACGAGAAGGACTTTTCGGAGACGCTGAGGTTTTTGATTTATGCGACGTGCGGACCTTTTTTTTGTTTTAAGAGGTTTTTAACCATTGATTCGGACTTTGACATTACGCGTTAATAAGTAACTTTTTCTACAAATTTTACAGATTTACTTTGATTCAATTTTTTTTTTATTTCTTAAAACCAAAGTCAAAATTCTTAAATTTTTTTATAAAAATTATAGTTTTTCGCTCGATGTTTATATGTGACGTAAATTAACAATTTCTCAAAATATATAAATGATACTTGCAGTGAATTTCTGTCTCTAAAAATACTGGTAAAATAAAGCAAAATTTTATCGCTTCAACAACGCAATTCCTTCAAAATACGGATTGTAACGATACATTTGCTTAAATCAATCTAAACATCAAAACCTTTAAAAGTTTTATTAACCTACTAAAAAGTTTAAAAAGTATAAAAAAATCACGAAAACACGGGTGATAAATGAGAAGAAGGACGAATAAGAGAGCGAGAAAAATCGCAAACAAGCAAAACGAAAAACCAAGCGCAGAAAGAGAGAAAGAGAATAAGAGGACGGATCTCGTTTGGTCGCATAGCCCATCAGAGGCATTGAGAGAAAGAGAAGTTCGGTCATAGCTATACATATAAAAATGTGTTGATTATAGGTTAGGAGTTAAAGGACGGGACCGCAGCCGGATATACATCTTCCACGACGTCGTCATTCTCCGGACGCGCTCCTCTTACCTTCCTCGCATCTAGTTTTTATTTTCGCCTCGTTTTATAACGTGTCTCTCCTTCCTCTTTCTTTCTCTTTCTCTAAGTTGTATATATATATATATATATATACACGGTAAAGTTTCACGGTTATTCCCGAAGAATACGGCGAAGTATATTAAGAAAAGACACGCAGCGTGTTATTTTCGCCTTTTTCGAGAGGAGCGCGAGGAAATAATCGATTTCGCGCTGTCCTTCTTTTTCCTTAATGCCTTCGGGGCGGATAAGCGACGTGGGCGAACTGGCAATTTTCGGGCCTCGTTTTCAGGAGTGAGAGAGAAAAAAAGAGAGAAAGAGAAGGAGAGCATTGATTAATGCCACCTGGTTATCACCTGTTTCGGGCCGGTTATATTGCGCAACCATGATTTTTTCGGATCTCACACGACGAGCGACGAAGACGAAGAAGAAGGCGAAGTAGAGAAGAAGAGTATACGAAAACGATGACGCGCTGCGCGTAATGGGATTGAATTTATGATGTATCCACAGGTAGCGAAGTTCGAAACAAAGGTGTACATTAGAGGATCTTCGGGTTGAAATGACGATTGAATTACTTAATTATCACATGATATCTCGCGTATAGAGGATGAATTGTAGTCTTGGCGTACTGCGGTAGAATATGTCAGATGTTGTACGTTACGTTCCTTATATTGAACGTTCAACTTGCCTTATTATCCTTGGTAGATTGATGTAATTAACAATTACAGTAATATTGAGTTATTTATGAACGAGTAATTATTGAGTTATGTATGCTTTTGATTGTAAATAATGAAATATTAGATTTGAAATGAAAGATGATTTATTCCAAATGAAGGTTTGTAATCATTAATGAAATTTTTTTCATCTAATTTTTCTCATAGATTTGAAAATTTATTATTTCATTTAAGATTAAGTTTAAAAAAGAGAAAACAAAAAAAAAAAATATATATATATATATATATTTATTATAGTCAATTATTCCAGCAAGCCATAAACATAACTTTCGTCTTTTCAATAAATTCCAAATGCGAAAAATAGTGGAAGGAGGGTCAATTACAGACGTAACCAAGCGCGCTCGCATACCATATGACACTTTCGTACGATAACGCGTGCGGCACACACGTAATTTCCGCCCGCGGTATTTCTCTCTCTCTCTCTCTCTCTCTCTCTTGTTTTATTTGGCTTAAGCTTAACCAGTTTCGCGGCGACGATTGAGTCGTTTCTCGAGACGCGAAGAGGTGCTTGATTGATCCGATTATTGCATGTTCGAGACGCCGCTCCCGACGTCGTAATAACAATATCGGATTCTCTCTCTCTCTCTCTCTCACTCTGCGTGCGCTTGCCGATTATGAGTCTTTTACTTTTACCTTGACTCGTCGTTTTCTTTATTTCTTTTTTCGTTCTTGCTACAGATTTATTCGAACGTTTAGAGAGCCGGTCATTAGGTGGTCGGACGTAAGGACGCGTACACTTTTTACTTGTCACCTTGAGTAATTTTTTAAGTAGTACGTGGATTGCTCTTTGATAACTCGAAATTGTTAGTTGTAGATGTGAGTATTAATCGTGGTTCGAAACCTTGGATTATTGGAGGAAAATTTTAAGCGTAACTCGCGCGCGTCGTTTTGTTTTACGATTATTTTTACCGTTGATGATAATCATTTTTATACATTCCTTTTTTTCTTTTATTTTCTTTAAAGCGTGTTGCGTACGTAAGCTTGCATAAATCGAAGATAAATGTACGCGTCAAAATTTTTAAGAGGTCATAATACATTTTCAGGCGAAATGTTAAACGCGGCAATTAATACGAATTAACAAGGCAAAATAAATTGCGAGATAAGAAAAATTAAACAAATTTATAATCGCGTTCTTCGACTCTTTTAAACGCGCGTTCTCAAAAGTTTCGTTTTATATTCGTTTATTTATTGTTGTTCATCGGTCGTTTTTAACAATTTAATACATCGGGAGTAATGCGAATAATAAACAGCTTTGGAATTATGCAAATGATGTTAAAAAGTAGTTTATAATCATTGTCAAAATAATTTGTATATAAAGAGAAGCGCGATGAGTTTTCGTGAAGCACCTGCCTTTATCGCAGTTCACGCGTATATACACACGCGTATACACGTATAAATAAGACGTCTCCAGGTATTATAAAGCACAATCACGCAAAATGTTTAACAATTTTATTGGCCTACCGTACAATACGTATAATGCACGCGTTTTGTTTGTATGTTATACATTTCGGCAAGCGGATATATAAAAAAACGAAACGCGGCGTTTCGTTTTTATTCTACCACCTGCACAACGCAATAAACTAGATGCAATAAACTAGAGCTTGATCACGTAATGAGCGAAACATTTTTCTTCGAATATAACTTAGTCCAAATTAACGATTGTATAAGTGTCGGACATCTGTTTGCGATTCTTTTTCTCTTCGTTATTGTATTAACATAATTGGGAGGATAAAAAAGTACGAAGTTTTTTTATTACTCATTACCATACGGGAAATAAAACCGATGTTAATCTTCAATTTTCAAGCATCAATCTATTACGTTTTAAAAATATTATCAAGTTATCTTTTGCAATTTATATTTTGATGACGCGTGCAACATCCGATATTAATTATTTTCCGTTATTAATAATCGTGGGAAAGACAAGGAAAACGAGAAACGATTAAACACGATGCAGATCAAATAAACGATTTGACATTACATTTAACCTCTAGGCTTCGCAATCGTTCGAGTGCTCTCGTGCTTTCATAATCGGTCAGCTACAGTCGCGGAAAATATTCTATATCCGAGATGGCGCCGATTGACACGAGTATCCTGTCTCGTAAATCTGTGGTACGAGTTTTACGCGCGTGCAGTCGTCGGGCGTTAATACGTTCGTTCGAGTTTCTCAATAAAACTAATAAATAGCGGAGGTTATAGGTTTAACGAGGACGCTAATGCAATCATTAAAGTATATTTAATGATAATTTGCTGAAAAATGTTTACATTGAGTAAATTTTTACATTTATCGTATCCTTTACATCAAACATAAATACATAAAAGTATACGTACTTGTTTCGAAAATAAATATAATAAATTTCTTACCATACTCCCGATGTAGAAATCGAACGATTTAAAAAACAAAAAATTAGCGAACAATTTCCAAAGTGTCATAAAACTCAAATCTCGCTGTTATCGTATACGTAGATATACACTTTCATTCAGAATTCCCATACGCACGCTAAAATGCTCGTATCTCTCTCTCTCTCTCTCTCTCTCTCTCTCTCTAGCCCGAGGCTCCGGATGCAGCAGCCTCCGTTTGTTTGCTCAAGAGAGGAAGAGAGACAGCGAGAGCTGAAGGAGAGAGCGAGAGAGACGGATTAAAAATAAATAAAAGGCAATAAGTGAGGGGCAGCGCGCGCGAGCCGCGAAACCCATCATTACGCGAGGCGGGCCCACCTTGTTAGCTCCTTCTCTGCTTTTGCTTGATCTCTCTCTCTCTCTCTCTCTCTTTTTTTCTCTGGCCCTCTCTCTTCTCTTCCTCAACTCGTGTGTAATCTTGCTCGGAGAGTCCGGTATAAGCAAGAAAGAGAGAGAAAGGCTTCGTCGTCGTTATGTTCATCACCGGGCGGCCGAACGGCACCACCGCAGCGTCTCCTTCTCTCATTCTCGCGAAAGGATATATATACGTTATATACACGCTTTGATTTCGTGTTGTACTTATACACATATGGAGTGTTTCCTCGGCGATTATATGCGAGGATGCGCGCTTACGAATTTTGAATAAGTGCTCGGACTAATGAGATCGGGAGAATTTCTGTTTCCGTAGGGGTCTTATAGCTGTTCTCTTTTTTCCTTTTCTCCTTTTTTTTTTTTTTCGTGCTTGGTGTTGTCGATGATTAACATATCCATGTTTTACATGTTATTTCGAAAGAGGGCTTTTTCAAAGCCTTCTACTTAATAAGAAAAAATGTTTTTAAGGAAACTACTTTGGTGGGATTTAAAAAACTCGGTTTGAAAAACGTGAATAGTTTTTACGTGCAAAAAATAATTTCGAATAATTTCGAAGATATTTTTGACAAAGTTATTTTCTTAAAAATATCCAATCCTAATATGAATTATGATTTTTACTAGAAAACTCAAGATAAATTAACTGTAATTTTTTGACCGTCGATAATCATGTGTTACCAAAGGTGAAAATTAATAGCGGCACTTAACCACGACAATTTGAAATGTTCCAACATCTTTGATTCATCCATTCAATGATATGTGCAAGAAATAGTACACGTAAAAACGACAAACAAGACAAAGGATCATTCAATAAAAAGAAAAATAAGAAGTGAACATAGCAAAAATAAGAAAAATAAGAAAGGCGCGATGAGAAAGAGAGACGCAATATTCGAGGCGCCTGCGATGTTAAAATTGCCCAAAATTCCAGGAATTCTTTACCTTTTGCTGCTTGCTTTGTCTCTCTCTCTCTCTCTCTTTCTCTCTTTCTCTCTCTCTCTCTCTTTCTTGTTCTCTTTTACTCGAGTTACGCGCGAGTAATTTACGAGCTACCGCTCGTTATCGTCGAATAGTATAATTCGAGAGCTATATTGAAACATTTCTGAGCAGCCTCGTTTATACACATAACGTAGATATACGTAAGCGTGTCGCAAGGTGTGGGTTAATTTTCGTTGGGCCATTCTTTTTCCCTCTCGCTCCTCTTTTTCGCTCATTTTTCTCTTCCTTTCTTCCCCATACACTTGTAAAATTGGCCCGAATACGATGGCAATGGAGAGACGACGATGATGATGATGATTCTTCCCCCGGGCGCGAGAACTACAGGTGTGGGCTTCGCTTTTCGTTTGTGGCTGATGCTCGATCCGTTTCTTACCCGGTATTCCCTGTGAGCACGTATAGGTGGCGAGTGTTGCACCATCGTCCAACGTGAGAACTCCATCCGGACAAATATGCAGCCTGGCTCGTTGCGTGAAAATGGCGATAAGTGAGCGATTATATTATTGGACTTTGTTTATACCGTGAAATGTTGGTTTCTCTAAAAGTTTGAAATTTTGCGGTAAGATCCTTTTTTTTATTTAAAATTTCTTTCAAGCATTTTTATTTTTGGGAATACAAGAAAAAAGAGTTTAGATGATTTTACCATTTGTTTTTTTTTTTTTTTTTAAATTAGGTAAAGTATAATAATCTAGGGTTAGCGCACACTTGAATTGTATTTACAATATCCATAATCAAGTTTCGTTTTGCATATCGAAGTTCTAAAAGTAGATCGAGTCAGAGCTCGGCAAGACATTTTTTTCTTTTTAATTTTTACTTTACGTTGTTAATTTAATTTTTTTTTCTTTTTTTTTTTTTTTTGTTTTTCAATTTTAATAATTACAAAGAAATCGTAAACATTGAACGTTGTTAAGATGAAAAGAAGAATATTAATCTTACGCGCAATCAATGTTTTATGTATCTTACTTGAAAAAATTCAAGTATAAGAAACAATCACTCGATTCGCCGATGTTGTACTTTGTACACGCGCGCGTATAATTTTAAAAAATTTTTATCGCATTTTTACCATAAACGAGGCACCGGTTAAAAATGATCGTTAACATAAAACGAGAGACGACGACGACGAATCAAAATAATAAAAGATTTATTTTCTTCTTGCCAAAGAGCACCGGAATTCGATGAGAAAACATATTAAACCGATAATTTCCAATAATTACGCGAGATTTTTTTGGTAAAAAAAACACTCATTACCTTTTTTTATTCCCCCCCCCCCTCCCTCTCCTCCAATAAACAATACAAGCTCGTTTCCTACAAACGGAGAATACATAAACCTTACCTACCCACTCGTATCCCCGACTAATATTCATCCTCCGCAAGAACCTCCTTCGTTTTCTTTTTCATCTTCGCCTCGATGCATTAAGCGTCCCACTTAATCGATACAGAGGCGCGCGCGCGCGCAAGGAACATTAAACAAGCCGTTCGAGCAAGCATATAAGAGAGAGAGAGACAGACAGAGAGAGAGAGATAGAGAGAGAAACGATGCTTGGCCTATTCTCCGGGGAGGCCACGTAGGAGCGTAGGAGTGCCGTATATGTGTGTTTATGTATGTAAGGCGCATCGGTAATGGCTAATAGCCGCGTAATTGGACAAAGCAGCCGCAAATTGGACCACCGGCCGCGCTTCGGGTCGCCGAGGGTCGTATAAACCATCGTCGTACTCGTCAACGTCGTCTTCGTCGTCTTCTTTTTCGTTTGTATAAACGACGTCCCTCGTCGGCGTCGCTTCTCCTATTTGCATCCGCGTGCGCGAGCTTACGCAAGAGGAGTCGATCGCGGACGCTTACGATGACTCGAATCGAGGCCTCGTATGTGGATATAAGTTATGGGTGTGTGGATCAGGCTTTGCTTCTTTATTTTGTCTTTTTTACTCGATGATCGTGTGAAGATGCGGTTTAAATTCGACTTTTTTGTGTCGTACAGTAGAGAATTAGAAACGGAACTATTTTTTTGTTTTTTCATTGCAAAAATATAACGATGATTTGTTTATAATTTTATAATAAAAAATTTATCTTTTTGCAAGTCGTTATATTTCAAGAGAGACACACGAGACTGGAGAAATTATCACAAGGGCAGCGGCGTATGTCGCAAGCTCGTTACACCGCAAAATTGTGCATAGAACGCTACGGTTCTTGTGTTTTCATTTTTTCTTTTTTTCTTTTTTTTTTTTCGTAAATTTGCAATTCCACGGTTTTTGCTGCAATTACCTATCCGGGAAATTGTCGGTTCTGCTTATAGTCTTAGCTAAGCAAGGGAAGAATAATTTCTCTTACGCAATCATCAACTTTGTATCTAAAAATTCATCGGGATTGCTGCAGTAACAGTCCGTATATATTTCTTGGCCAAAGTCGTGCACTCGCTAAACCGCACCGACAGTCAATGCTGTTTTTAATCGACGGTTGCCTTACGCATATATGTACGTAGAAGAAGCGCTGCTTCTTGCATCGTTCTGCGGTACTTTTATCATTCGCGCCTTATGTATCGTGAAATAATTTTGTTTTTTCTCTTAAACTTTTTTCTTTTGATACTTGAACTTCACCGTGTAATTAATATTCTGAAGTTTTTCAAACGCCCAAGATTTTGGTGCGCCATAACGAAACTCGCAAGCTTTAAATTTTCGATCGTATTTCCACCTACGCATTTTTATCCTGAAAATACTACCTAATCTATCAACACCTTTGTACTCGTATACCCCACGCCGTTATTTAAAACCCCGACAAATTAAGATATCAAGTAGATAGTCGCGCCAACCAACCGTCGCTCTCTCCATGAGGGCAAAGAAGAACTTGCTCGTTAACCTTTCTCTCTCTCTCTCTCTCTCTCTCTCTCTCTCTTATTCTCTCCTCTTGTACGATCGACGCGTTTTTGCATAATTGCAGCGCATACTTGGGCGCGACGACTTACGTCTTATCTCTTGCCGACGTACCTCCTTCTCCCATTATACGTACACATACATATGTACACACATTGGTTGCACGCGCGGGCGCCGAGAATAAAATGATTTATCGTATACCGCGCGAGCGCGTTATGTACGCGCGCCTCGGAGAATAGTTACACATGTATATATATCGTGGACTATTCGCGAGCGCTAATGGAGCTCGACGACGACGATTGGATAACGCGCGTTTATTGCGCGTGGGTGGCGCGGCGAAATTGTACCTTTTGTACACGACGAGAGAGAGAGAGAGAGATGGAGAGGAGGAAGAACTGCCGATGCTACACCCACGGTTGTGTATCGGGCCGGGATATGTTGTTATTCGAGAGGTGTGCTTTTGTTTCCTTTTTGATATCTTAATTAGACGTGTAGTGTCGCGCTTTGTTGAGAACGGCTAGAGGAGCTTGTCGATATTTTTTTTATTATACTTTTCAAGTTGTTACCTTCCTTCCTCCTTTTTTTTTTTTTATTGAAAGTAATTTTAAAAATAATGAGATGGTAATGTTTATTAAAATATTTTTATAAATTATTATATTTTTAATGCTGAGATACTCGTTAAAGTATTATATTTCTTTAAAAATACACGTAGGTATCAATTAAATATTAACTTATTTTATGAAATCTAACAATTTATCAGTTAAATCAAATATCACGAGTTAATTTGCAATTAACTTAGGTATTTGTTAATTTTTGAATTATATGTTAAAGTGCAATGATAAATTATTGTTTTACTTTTATCTTATAAAACGACGAAACAATACGAAATTATTCTTTTTACGTTGATAATTAATGGGTAAGTTTTAAACGATGATGAGATAGGTACAAAAATTTTAGAATGGAAACAGGTATATGTACTAAAGTATGTGGTTCTCTTAATTGAGCATTGAAAACGATGAGGTGGAGGATCATACGAAGATCGATAAAGATAACGCGGCGTCATAATTGTAGAATAATACATTGCCTTTATATATACAAATTCATGTATATGTTATTCATTCATTGTTTAATAAAATATGAAGCGCATAAAAACATCGTCTATACGAATTTTTTATATTAATTTTTTTTAATGATGGCTTATTTAATTGCTGCACATATTTTAATAATGTTTTTAATTAAATTTACACTTTAAAGTGAGTGCATAAAATATTTTTTGTATAAAATTAGAGTGCCGTATTTGAGAAATGAACATAATAATAAAAAAAAAAAAAAAAAAAAAAAAAAATATTCCTAATACTTTTATTTCAATAATATTTTATTCAAGGACATGTCAATCATTGAAAATTAAACTTTATTAAATGAAAATCAAAAGTATTCACAAAATAAATCGTTGAAAAGAAAAGCATATGACAAATTCCTCAATCCCAAAACGCGATGTTAAAATCGGCATAGATTAGAATCGCGCATACCGGCGATAAAAAAGATTAATACCAAGCAACCACTCGAAAAGCCGTTTCCCAACGTCTCTCAACGTCCTTATTGCGCTAAAGCATCGGCGTACCATAAAGCATTTACCGAGCGTCGTTTCGCGGCTCCGTTTTCTCCTCCGCCGATGTGAGCGCCGAAGCCGAAAAGAAAAAGAAAAAAGAATAAAAAAGTAAAAAAAAAAAAAAGAAAAAAAGAAATGAAAGAATCGAGACAGAGCCGAGCAGAATAGATTCGCATCTCTTGCGCGAAAGACAATATAAGGCGACTCATTGTTTCGCGTATTTTTTCGTCGCTGCCCCCTACGTGTACACGCTGGCGCGAGTGCGAGCGCGCATACCTTTGACGCGCAACGAGAACGCGCGAGAGAACGCGCGAGTGAGGAAGATAAAATATAAAAATAAAAATAAAAATAGAAAAAAAAAAAAATAATAAAAAAAAATAAAAAAAAATAACGGCGAGATGGAAGGATAAGGGAATAAAGGAGAGAGGGGAAAAACGGATGGATGGAGTGACACGGTGTTGGTACAATGGGGAGGAGTGTTGGAGTGGAGGTATGTATACAGGAGTAGTACTTCGAGTTTTTGGTTGGCTTAATTTAGGATCTGCGCTGAGGTGGGGAGAGAGAGAGAGAGAGAGAGAGAGAGAGAGAGAGTGTGTGAGAGAGCAAGGAATTGCGATGGGCGATCGGGAAAAATGGAAGGAAGTCGGGAGAGCGTATAAATTTTACATTGTCTTATGAAATTCTTTTTTCTTTGCTTCTATTTCTCTCTCTCTCTCTTTCTCTCTTTTTTTTTATTATTGTCGTTTTGTTTTACGTAAAATTGTTTCGATGTTCATCTATTTTTAAAATGGAAATTATTGCTAGAAAGTAACGATCATTTCATTATTGGTTATAATTTCATGCTCGTGCACGGGTGTATTATATTCATCGACATATCGGCTACTTATTTTAACTATGCATAATATGCATATACTTTTTGAATATTTATACAAGTAATCATAAATAATTGCTTGAAATTATACGACAGTGGATAATTTTTTTTTTTTTTTCTGAATTTAAAGACGTAAGTAAAATGTAAAAGTGTGAATCGCGCGACGGAGTCATCATTCGCGCGCTGTTAGATGACAGAAATATATAATTAACTGATTTTGCGATTGAACGTTCAATCATCCTAGCGCAACAACTACTTATAATTCCTCAAAAACATATTGCAAGAGACATCATTACGAGAGCAATAATGTAACGGAATGAATTCGCTGGAATTTTAAACGAGCGACGGGGATTCCGCGAGTTTGTATGTTCGCTCCGTCGCCACCGCCGCGTTGTAATTGTGTATTATTTCTAATTAGTCGTTCATTATCATTACGAGCAATTACAAAGGTAATGTTTTTTAACCGCGTGATTGTTCACCGGTAGCGTAATTGCTTTTGCCGTAATTACACTTAAAACGAGGTGAAATTTCTCCATTGATTTTCAATAGTGACATTAACGGTATAACGACTTTTAGTTGTAACAAGTGCATGCTTTTTTTTTTTTTTTTTTTTTTTTTCACCCACGTGTGTAAACGCATTCGAAAATTGCTATTAAAAGACCTATAAATTCAAGTGAATTCAAACGAGTGCATCATCATTAACGATTTAATATAGCTTGTAAAACAAAAAATAAATTCGCGTCGCGTGATGCATATTCGTTGTAATATAGTCGTAAATTAACTGTATGCAAACTACAACGTGTAAGACCTATATCCAGAGGAGCCGCAAAAATTTCATCGCGATAAATAAACGTTTAAAACAATCGTTTTTGAACGAGTCACTCGTTGTAACGAGATATAAAGAGAAACGAACAGAGAAAGGGAAAAATTAGACGAGGCAAATAAGCGACGACAAGACGAAATAGGTGCCTCGAAGATTCTACGCTCGCGATGTCGGAACGAATTGCACCGATTCCACAACGAGATACGATTATCTTTATATATACAAACACAAATACACACGCCCGACTCGCAAGTAAAAAGAACACACGAGATCTCGGCGGATTATACTCGACGCGCCGATTACACGTCTGTGCGCGCGTTTACGTGCATATACACGCTCTCTGAGATGCTTTATTCCAAGGAGATAGCCATCGCGCTGACACTTTTGCCAACGTTATTTCAACGTCGTTTTAATTGAATGCAGTACTCGCAGTTGTATTGCATATACGTACAGGAATGGGACTTGGAAACTCTTCGAACAGTCAAAGAAGGAAGCTTTTGTTATTATTTTCATTCGAAGCTCACTTTTGGAGATTTTGGCGATTCTACTCGTATTTATGACGCTAAAACGATGAGTTGTCATTTGAGTAATGCTTATTCAGTTGGGTTAATAATAAAAGCGATGTCGTGCAATTTTTATGATTTCCTTAAGTTTATCCATTTATTTTAAAATGATAAATCTTAAAACAAAAATATCTTATGTTTTTCTGAATTACCAAATATATTTTTTTCCCCTATTTTCACTCTCGATGAAAGGATATCATTGCGAAAGATAAACCTCAAGGTATCAAAGTTGTTTTTATTAGAAAATTCAAAAAGTAAAAATTCTATGTTCGATTGGCGTTAATATCGGAAATGGCGACCGCGTAGCGCATTACGGAGACTCGGTACACGGAGCGCAACGAGACGCACAAAGAAATCTCCAGCGACGGCGACGGCGTGGGTAGGGATATATTTACGGTATAGTATCAATCGACTACATAGATCCAAACAAGACTTCTAAAGTATATACATATACATTATATGTTTGTGTGTGTGTGTGTATGTGTATGTGTGTGTGTGTGTGTGTGTGTGCACGTACTTGACGTATCCCATAGCGTGCCGACTAAGAGATTACTCTTTTCACTCGACTTAATGTCGCGCGCTCACTCGCCGCTTTCCCGGATTTTACGTACGCGAATGTGGCTTGCTAGCACGCGATCATTTTTCTTGTCCCTCATATATGTATATATACACGTACCCACGTACACATACACATCACGCGTAAGTCTCGAACATTCGTCCCCCAGGAGTTAAACTACACGGCACACGGATGGGATTAGCGCGCGTGCGAAATTATTTAGCGGCGGGAACAAGGAACTTGATCGATAGGAAGGAATGCGTTGGTCGAGTTTGATACGGCAAAACTTTGTTTTTAGGTCTCGACGATGATGCTTGGATTTTTATACTATATTGCATTCATTTTTCTTTGAGATTAATATTGCCGGTTAAACATTTAGCAATAGTTTTATGGATACTATTTTTTATATAAGAATATATTTCGAGTATTGCGAATGTGTGAATTTTTCACATAATACAAATAATAATTATAGATTCTTTTTGCAACTATTTCACAATTGATGCATACTGCACTGCAGATAAATATAGTCCACATGCCGTTTGCTTGCAATTAAAAGCGCTTGCGAACAATTGTTGTAAGTCATATTTGTCTTAATTAAATAATTACGCTTCATGGTTATTTTCATTGTTGTATGTCGACTGTTGGAATAATTCTTAATCCTATTCATCTTTTGTTATCGTACGTGTATTTAATTGCAGTTTTGTTAAACTTTTCAATGTTTACTGCTACAAAAATGTTTTAAAAGATTACAAATAAATTTTTCGACATAAAGAACTTTTAATGACTGTATCATATGAGCTTGAAACACGTACATCCAAATAAATGTCATCATTTTTCACACTTTATTTTGCATCAATCTGCTAATTAATATAGTTGAATATTTATATGCTTGCATTTTAAAAGTCGAAAAACATTTAAAAATCAAAAATGGCAAATAAATCAATAATTTCTATACGAAAAGTTAAAAATATTCTCAAGTTCTATAACACTTTCAACGTTCTTCAGTCTATTCAAATTCACCGATTTCCAAAAAAAGAAGAAGAAACGTATCTTCGCCGAAAAATCTAAAAATTCAAGGCTCCTCTATAAGGCGACATAAAATTGCAACGAACGTCGACGCGCTAAGCGAGAAACGAACTCACCTTTCTTACCTCTCGGCAATTCGGTAAGCACTTATCTAAATTCTCGCCATTTTCATCGCGTTCACCTGTTATATGTATACAAAGGAAAAAAAAGCTCGCCGCTTCAATAGTGTAACCTCGAAAATTTTAAAATTCAGCGCGAATCAAAATCGCGCGCACAATAAACGAATCGAAAACTCCTCTGTCTCTTTTTTTCTCTCTCTCTCTCTCTCTCTCTCTCTCTCTTTCTCTCTGTCTCCCTATCTTTCACTTAGTATCTCGCATTAGTTTTCACGACGCATATGAGCGCCGTTTGCCAAATTCGAGAAAACGAGCGGGCTCACGTATCCGCGCGTGTAGACTCGCGTAACGAGCCGCGCGAGCGCGTGTGAGCACGCTTTTGATACGTATGCGCGCGTATACGTGTACGGGTGTGTGTTTAATTCTCGTGTACGCGACGTCGGCGGCCGATCAAACGCACGTCTCGCCTACGCAGCCGGCATCACCGGCGTGATGTGTGCAGGAGGGGGAAGAGGAGGAGAAGGTAGAGGAGGATGAAGAAAGAAATGAGGTAAAATGCGCAGCGCGCGTCGCGCGTGATGAGCATCGCACCGATTGCATTATATGCGCGCGCTTCCAGTTTAGAGAGAGAAAGAGAGAGAGAGAGAGAGAGAGAGAAAATTTCTGCTAGAGAGATGAGTGAGAGAGAAGGAGCGAGAGAGACGGAGAGAAATCGTTGGATGGATGGTATACATACGCTTGCATATGCTCGCGCGAGTGAGTGAAAGGTGAGCATATCGCTGACCCGGAGTTAGCTCTACATTTTATGCACGAGTAAGAATGAAAGGCTTTTACAAAGGAATGCGATTTGGAAAATTGTAATCGAGAAACGATTGGTGCATAAAATATTAATGCTTATAACCCCTATTTATTGCGATTTTCAAAAAAAAAAAAAATGGATTTACAATATTTCACGAATAATTACTGCGGGTTTCGATAAATCTTTAGTTAAGTTTCGAAAAACTAGCGAGAAGTTATGGACATTGATAGTTTTTTAATATAAATGACAATATTCTTTTTTTATATATTAATAAATAAAATTGCCTTTGAAAAGTATTTTCAATTATTTTTTTTGCAGGGACAAGTAGTTTTGTCAATATTTGTTAACTAAATGTTTGCCCTCCTTTAAAAAAAAACAAAAAAAAAAAAAAACATACTTATTCTGTTTCGTTAGTTTCTTTAGTTGATAAATATACTGCAATCGTATTTGTAGAACAATTTGAGTTTAAAATTGATTTCCATTACAAAAGATATAGTTTAGTATGCAGATCTAATTGAATAATTATATATATTATAGACCAAAATACATTTCAAAACGTTTATCCTTTAAGAAGTAAGAATCTTCTAATCTTATATCTTCAACCAGTACTATTCGTTATCATTTTAATCGATTAAAAAAACGATTAAAAACGTCGTAAATATTCATGCAAAAGATTCTCACTTATTCCCGAAATATCCGCGATCAAAAACAAAAAACAAAGAAAACAGTAAGAAAGAAATAAAAAGACGCGACGCTTTCAAAGAAGCGGTAAAGTATCAAAGGGCCCAGTGTTGGATTACCGAATGTTTCTACGTTGCTGTTGATATACCGCTTTCGCGAACTCGTGCTAGGTTGACGGATCACAAAAGCAATGGTCGAAAAAAAAAAAAAAAAAAAAAAAAAAGAATGTAAAAGTATACATATAGGAAATAAATTTTGAAGAAAAAAACACCCGCATGTGCGCGCGCAAAAATTTTTTTTTTTTTTAACGCAATTCGACGCAAACAGCCGCGCGTCGTCCGTACGTTCGACACATGAACTACTGAAGAACAATGGCCGCCGGCCGGCGCTTCTTTGCTTTTGCGATTCCATACGCGCGCACCTGTGTGTACGAACGTATAGGTTTGTTCGTTTGTGTAATTTATATAATTTTACGCTCAACGTTGTTTATTAATGGTTTAAACGTAACGGAGGTTTGCAGCTTATTGGATTTACTATTCCGTTTTAAAAAATGATGACTTATTTTTTTTAAGTAACCACCAAGTAAAAGTAATCGTGATCGATACATTTTTTCAAATGTATGAAAATCAATTTAACAATGATTTTTGTCATTTTTGGTTATTAATTTACTATATTGTTAACATAAATTATTAACTTAAGAGCTTTCTGAAGGGTACGAATTTTCTAACATACAATAAGAATAATGATATATTGTTGTTGATATAATTATAAAATAAAGTTTCAAACAAAAATTAATTGTGTTATTCAAATATCAAATAATTATTCCTATCTTGATAAACGTTAACGAATAAATATAATTTAATATTTTATCGATTCACATAAAATATAACTCGTACATCGCGCACTTATCCTCAAATTACGCGAACGGTTGAATTACTAGTATATTGCCGGCCGGACGTACGAAATAATCCAAAATACAAAACGTAAGGAGAAAAAAAAAATTACCGGTACAAAGGGCCGAAATACCATCGATCAAACGGTTAACTGCAGCTTGCTCAGAGAGAGAGAGAGAGAGAGACTTATAGAGCTCAGTTGGCTCTTAAATCACATTATTCTTTATGAATAGCCGATCGCTTATTTATACCGCGCGCTCACGTATACAAGGACAAAAGAATAACGCGAGGAAGATGGCCACGCGTATAATGAGCAAAAGCACGAAAGACTGATAGAGAAAAAACGAGAGGAAAGGAAAAGTGAATTGTACCGAATGAAAGAGAGAGAGAAAGAGAGTGAGAGAGAGAGAGAAACGAGGAAGAAAGAGAGGGAGGGACAAACGAGCAAAACGTGCGATAGGCACATGAAAGGCCACACCGACCGCGTACGTATACATATATATCTTATACTGCACATGTATGCGCGAAAGGAGTAAGAGAGAGAGAGAGAGAGAGAGAAAAGAGCGGAGAGGTAGCGATTCGCGCACACACCGTACATACGTAATGCATGGGGGCCACCGCGCAACTCCGCTCACCTGTCCCTTCGGAAATTTGGATTTATGCACCGGTCCGGCTCGACGCGTGGGGCCTCCCGTGCACGTTGTTGCACCACGACGTTCTGTCTTCTTCCTCTATACCCTCTCTCTCTCTCTCTATCTCTATCTCTCGTATCCACGCCGATTATTTATACCTGTGTCCAACGGCGAGCTGGGAGGCTTTTCGGAAGTTACCTCCTCCTTCCAGTATATCGTACCCTCGGCGCCGGCGGCTATGGCTTAAGTCGACGTGAGAGGGAAAGAGACTCTTCGATTTTTCGGCTTAAGCGCACCACGCAAATTTCGTCCTTACGGTCTTTTGTATTGTTCGCGATGGCCAGAACTTTTATGTGCTTAATTTTTGCCTATCGGTATTTTACACTGCGTTTTATAATTCGATTGTTTGTGCTTTAATGTTGTCGTAGTTGATTTAGTGCTTTGATGGAAATAAGTTAAATATTTAACGTTTAATTATATCGTATGAGTGGTCAAAGGATTATTTTAAAAAATTTTTTGTTCATATAGAGAATTTATAGTGCTTTCAGAGGTATTTAAAACGATATCGATCATGATCGAGAAGTTTCACGGGTAAAATATTTCAACGTACAAATCGCTCGAGAGAAAATCGTAATAACAGCGTTTTATGAATCAGAAGGTGTGTAAGTAAGATATCCATCAAGTTACTTCGATAAATAATTAATCGGCGTCCATTACAAATACTCAAATTTATTATCTCCCTACCTAAGAATATTATTGCATTTTGTATTAAATTGCTTGATTTATTTGCTTTCGTTGCATCACGATAAAGTAATTACCGTTTATGAAGTTAACGGTAAAAGTAGCAGCTTTAAACAATCAAAGTCTATCGAATGGTATCATTAATATAACAAATGTTTCAACTACTGCTTCTTTCCTTTATAATTTATGATAGATTAATTAATTCTTTTTTAATTTTTTTCTTTTTTATTTATTATTTAAATCTAAATATAAATAAAATTTTCATAGATAAATTAAATTATTAAATCTTATTTTTAATAAATATACGTATGTAGACATACTTTTCTTTTCAAAAATTTCTTTTGCTCCGCGTATAATATAAAAAAATTCAATTACGTGAATTTCTTAAGCATTTTATTATACATATATATTTTATTATATAAATGGAAAATTCTCTCAAATCTAATTCAGTGAGAGAGAAAGAGAGAGAAAGAGAGAGAGAGAGAGAGAGCAAACCCGAGTGTACAATGAATTCGTACCTTATCGGAAGCAAAACAAACTGTTTATTCGATAAATTCAGCTAACTGACCACTCAGAGTATGCCGCGCGTGGGATATGTATACTCCCGGTCAACCGAGCGGACAGGCACACGTAGAGGATTACACCCTCTCCACGGTCCTCTCTCTCTCTTTACCCATCCACTCATCTCTCTTTCACGTCGGTTTCCACTACGAGAAGCCTTCCCTCAGAAAGCCAGACGGAAATGTATAAAGACCAAGAGAGAGAGAGAGAGAGAGAGAGAGGCAGAGGGATAGTGGGATAGAAAGCGAGTCCTAGGAGAGATGAGATTCCAGGCGTGCACCGGGTTGGTGCACTGTTTGCTCACTCCTCACGGCAAAAGCAGCCCCAGTAGCATCAGCATCACACAGCAAGGATCAGAGAGAGAAAGAGAGTCCAGAAATCTATGGCGTGCACCGATGCCGGGGAAATGGCCGATCTGTACTCCTCTCTCTGTCTCTCTCTCTCTCTCTCTTGCTCTTTCTACGTGTACACGATTCATTCGCGTAGACAAGCGATAGAGATAGAGAGAGAGAGAGAAGATGGAATGGTCAGTTGTAGGTGGACGTTGGGAGGTTCGTTAGTCGATTGAGTTAGAGCTCGCTTGCTCACGCTCTCTCTAACTCTCTCTTCCTCTCTTGCGGTCAGTGCTGATTAGAACAAACGGAGCGGCCTACGCGACTCGATTTCGTGAGCCTGACTGCATCGGCCATTCCAAGTACAACACGCGTCTCCTGCTATGTGTATAAACTCACGCTCTCTTCTCTCACTCTCTCTCTCTCTCTCTCTCTCTCTTTCTCTCTCTTTCTGTATAGAACACCCATACGAAAATGTGTATGTGCGTATGCATGTATACTTGTCGATAGAGAGAGAGAGAGAGAGAGAGAGAGAAAGCAATGGGAAAGTATATACGAGTCAGAGCTAGGGGCTCTTCGAAATTTCGCGTTCCGTTTCCGGGTTATGTGTGTGTACGAGGGCTATATGGCTCCGATGTATGTGTATACACATACATCGCGTACATAGTTAGAGAACAAGTGAGAGAGAGAGCGAGAGAGAGGAGCGCACGTGAGCCGAATATACATACGCGAATGACTGTTACTCTCTTGATGTATATGTATATATATACATATATATATATCAGCGCTCTGTAATTGACGCGATACATTCTATGAGTTTGCCCTAGGTAAATGTACCAGAGACTGACCATTCTATCTCTCTCCCTCTTTTGGTTGGTAGACCTCCGGGCTACTTGCTTTTGCGCGCCACGCGCTGCCCCCTTTGCGCGGAGGCGGCAACGAATTCGCGTACCTTGTATGAATGGATATACGCGAAAGAGAGAGTGAGAGAGATAGCTAGAGAGAGAAAGAGAGAGGGAGAGGGAGAGTTACTGATTGCGAGCGGACGAAAAGTTCGTTGTTGCCTTTTTCTATTTTCTTTTCGGCTATAGTTGTCCGCGGTGCGTGACGTTGCTCCACTCTCGGATTCGACGCTTTTGGAAGATGTGTGTCACGTTGGCTTTTGTCGTTAGCCGCTTCTCTCTATTCTGCTTGTTTTACGCTTTGGCTTTGTTTAGGTGTACCTTGACAGCGTGGTTTTGTGTTTAGATTTGGGATTGCTTTATTAAATAATAACGTTTTATTTTTACTAGATTATTTTATTTATTGTACACTCTTGCAAAAAATGTTATTCTTTTTTATTATTTACTCAAAATTATGAATTATTGTTTTACTTGAATTTTTTTTAGTACTTATTGGTAAAATTTATCGTTGTTCATCGATTTCAAAGCCTATATTTTTTTGCTCTTATGCTTACCTTTTAATTTTCATCTATATAAATCTGCATAAATTTTTCCAAGGACTAAATTATAATAAAATATCAATAATCCACTCAATCATATTTCTAATAAACATAAAAACAAGTTCTAATCATCTACTCTCCGTATTCTATTCGTTCTCTTTGCTTCCAATCTCTCCTATGAAAGTACAACGAGCTGTACGAGTCAAGGGGTTCGCGTCGGATCTTTCAAGTATGCGCACAGGAATAGCACACAGAGCTGTCGGAGTATCCCGTGAAGAGAGAAGGAGAGCGAGAGTGAAAGAAGCGCACAGCGATTGGAAGGGAAACCGACGCGGAGACACAGCGCATGCAAATCGTGAGTTTTGCAGCGACGACACGGCAAAGAGTTATGGAAAAAAAAAAAAAGAAAAAAGAAAAAGAAGAAACGAAGAGAGAGAGAGAGTCAGAAGCGCGCCAATGAGAGAAAGCACCGAGAGAACGGCGGCGCCTTTCGCCACCCAATAAAACGACCCTTGAAAAACGTCAAAGACCCACGCATATACATATATTCGCGTCTGCCTCCCTCATCGAGAGATTTTTCCTTTCCTCTTCTACTACATGCCTTCTTTACTTCTCCGCCTATTGGTTTGGAGTTTTTTTTTCACTCTTCCCTATCTTGAGTGTTTTTTTTTTTTTTTACGGCAGGGAAAGTCTATACTTTGACATTTCCTAGGGCGGAAGTGTTGATAGGCATTCTTCTCGGGTTTGCCTTTGATAACAGGGAATTGTTGCGAGGTCGATTGAATCCTTCCTGTCGCTATGCTCTCTGCGACTATCAAAGTCGACGCCTGTTCTAACTTTGGATTGACGTAATTTTAGATTGACGGAGAATTAACGGTTATAGCTTGTTTCGAAATTAATTATGCTTGCTTTTTAATATCGTTATCGAATTCATTCTCTTATTTCGTTTTTAAATTCATTTTTGATATTCTTTTTTTTTTTTTTTTTTTTTTTTTCATTGATTTGAACTCCATTAAAAATACATTGTTGAATGATTTCTGTTTTAAACTGAAACTGTTTAAGTAAATTTTTCAATTTTTATTAAATTTGATCGATTTGTTATTTAATTACTTGATTAAAGCTTAATATAATATTAAACGAAAGCGCGCGATTGATATATATTTTTTTAAAATTATGATTATACATAACAATTGCGTGTTAAACTATAATTATAATTTTATTTAATATCTATTTACGTTTGTAATTAACGTATAATAAATTTACAGAACTGCAACAAGTTATTTGTTTAGTATAATAATAACAACGTTAAAAATATTTCGCTAAACAACAGAAAAGTAACTCCAAAATTTTACTTCTTCATTTTTGTTTGCCGGATTGCGCAATAAGATGAAAACAAAGTACAGAAACGCGTCGTGGAAAGAAGAAAAAAGGTAAACGAACGCACGTAAATAAGTAAGCACCGTGAAAAATAGGGGAGAGGGGAGAAAGGAAACGAACAATCGAGATGCAAAATTAGCCGTAGATTGCGCCCGTCTCGGACTATCGCGAGCTCATTCGCATTCACGCGCTCGTCGCGCAAAATCTCAGATACTCTCGATATTTGCACACTTATTTCGCGGACTCGTTACCGCGCAACGACGATGACGATTCGTGATTCGGTACGCACGCGAGCTAAATCCGGTGCACATCGGAACGTGCGAAACGAGAGAAAGAGAGAGAGAGAGAGAGAGAGAGAGACGGAAAGAACGAGCGCGAGATTAAATTGTGCGCGGCGCGTCCGTTTGAGTGCTTTTGGGCGAATCTCGTACATATATGACAGACCAAAATTAATTGGTGGGCGTGACTAGAATAGAGAGAATTTTAGGTGTCTTTACTTGGAAACGAGGAAATAGTTTGTTATAGAGTAATAAAATTATATTATAAGCTTTCGTTTTCTTTTGTTTCTCTCTCTTTTTTTTTTTTTTTTTAATACCATATACGTATATAGCGGTACATTTTTTAATTATGAAATTCTTTATAGACAACGTTAACGTCATTTCTGGCATTACAAAATAAGACTATGAATTTGTTTCAAATTCCCGCATTTATTTCAAACAATGTTATTAACAAAAAAATAACTCGAATTTAAAATTTCCAAACCTAAATTTGTCGGTTTTCTGAGTTAATAAACGAGTAAACGTTTATACAGTATAGATTACAAAAATTAACCTTCGTAAATACTTGACCGAAAATTGACCGCAAAAATTATTTAAAAAAAAAAAAAAAAAAAAAGAAAAAAGTAGAGAGAAAAAGATAAATGAAGAAAAACTTCGTAATTTAATCATAAAATCAAGAGGCCACTTGACCGAATGCCCAAAGAATACCAAAAAAAATTTTATATATATATATATATATATATACATATACAAATACGTGCGCGGGCGTACGTAAAAAAAAAAAAGATCCAACGAGAAAGCGAAAAAAGGAAAGAAAAAGATAAAAAAAGAAAACAACAAAAGTTGAGTCGAGTAGCCCCCGAAAAAAATACGAGCGCGTGCTTTTACGTGATCGCGCTTGAAATATATACATATATTCTCCCATTCACTCGGAACGTTTCGGGAGATCGCCACTTACGTATTATACGTATCCTCGTCTCTCTTTCTGGCATGTTCTCTTTCTCTCTCTCGCTAGTTTTCATTCATGCCCAGTCGCCGTTGACCTCGGTCAGAGCGTTGCTTCTCTCTCTTTCTCTCTCTCTCTCTCTCTCTCTCACTCTTATGCGCTCGTGCGTGCGCGCGCCTCGTGTATAAACCGAATATTATACGACTTACACGCGCACATCGCACTGGGAATTTTTATGATTCTATATAAGTACGCGCGTGTCTCGATATGTCGCTCGTACTTTGTACTTTGTACTTTTTTATTCTTTTTTTCTCTCTCTCTCTCTCTCTTTCGTGTATTTGCTTTTTTTCTTCGTCTATTTTCAAGTGGAGAACGGAATTGATCGAAGATTTTAATTAGACAAATTTTTTTTCTCCTTTTTCTATACAACAATAATTTAGCATATAGGATATGCTTAGGTTATTTTATGAACGCTTAGAGCTAGGATGTTATTTGTATGGATTAAGAACGGATATTTTTTGTAAAATTGCTTGCGATGTTAATTGTTTTTTGCCATATTTGTTGTTTATCTTAAACCGATAGTTACACTTTCATAGTTAATGCAAATTTTTCGTTACATGTTAAAAATTAAAAAATTGTTATAGATTTAAAAAAACAATTTACTTTATCGTTCACTTCAACTCGAGTTCTAAGATCGATCATTTTTTGTTTAGTAAGACGAATGATTTTAATAAACGTCTTCGCACAACGTTCAAACTTTTTCATACGTCCAATCACGTATTTATCAAAACTGCATTCATATATGTATATTTTCAGCCTACTAACCCGTACGGCGACTCTTACCTACGGAGCATCGTCAGCGTGTAAATGGTTTCCATACGCGCAAGCGCCTTCTCGATCGTATTAACATTTTTCTATACGTCCTCCTAGGCTGTATGTCATTCTATACGTCCTCCTAGGCTGTATACGTCCCAGGAGAAAAAAAAGTTAACAGCGCCACTGCTATGTATTTGTCGCTTCATATAGCCTAGCATGTGAGTCTTCATCGAAACTTATATTTTCGAAACGCGTAATAAGACTTATGTATGTTGAGCGAAGGAGAGAGAACGAGATAGCGATAAGAGCGCGCGCACCATTGCTCCCACGTGACCACCCTATCTCTGTCTCGCTCTCTCCTTCGCTCAGTATGTACATTCAAGCGACCACGGGGCTCTGCTTTTCTTTTGTTTTCTTTCAGTATAGTGTATCGTTGTGTCGGTAATATTCGTTCTTAATATGTGAGAAGAAGAATAAAAATGGACAATTTATTAAATAATAAAAAAAAAAAACGAGTGATAGTGACAGTGATGAAGAATGCAAACGTGAATTAAATAAACTAATAGAAAAAGCAAAATCTAATATAATCCCGCAAAATTAAAAAATTTAATAATAAGTGATTTTAAAGTGATAATTTTTTAGTTTATAATTTTGTTTGTGATTTAGATAAATGATTTAAAAGTTTTTTGTGTGAAGAAATTAAATTTAAAATATTTAAAAAAGTTACTGTTTTTTCATGTTAAATAAGAGACTAAAATTCATTGATTATACAAAAAATGTGTTAAACAAATATAGTATTGTTATGATAAAAATAACATAAGAAAGTATTTATATTAATTATAATAGTATTAATATTATTAATAAGCCTTCAAATCTTATAAAAAAAACTTTTGTTAAAAATATTATTCTGTATAAATATTTAATAAATATACTCAAGAAATTTATATTTTTCAATAAATAATAATTGTTCAAGAATTAATTTTATTTTTAAATATTAATCCATTTACTATTTTTTTTAATTTCATAATTTATATTTATATTTACATTATGTTGTCTGTCACTTTTTGACACACATGTGCATGTACGCGTGTGTGTACAAAATGCGCATGCGTTAGCAGACGATATCTGTAGTTTACGAACTGTCAGTATGGGTTCGAAATTGCATTTAATTGATATGCAACAAAATAAAATTAATTATTCTGTTAACTAAGTAAGAGTCTTCGTACGGGTTACAAGGCTGAAAAATTTTTTAAGCACCATGAGTGAACCTCGCGTCATTAAAGCTTTCGGCTCATATTTTGTGGATGGATAGAGGCGCCTTAGTCGCTCGCTGCGCTCGCGACTGCGGCCCTACTATCCATCCACAACATATTTTGCCTCAAGCTGTAATGACGCGAGGCTCGCACAAGGTACATAAATAACTAATATATGTCCAAACCTCGTCAAAATTCACGCGAGCGTCGCGCGCTCATTCTTACGAGCCGTTCTCTCGTTTCTTCAATGAAAAACAGAAAAAAAAAAAAAAAAAAAAAAGTAAAAACTTTTTTTTTCTCCGTTTTTACACGCGGCGACTAAGTCGCGTTCGCGTTTACAACTCGCTCGCGGAACGAGTTTCTCAAAGAATAAGATACTCATCACTTCTCGTGCGTCTCTCGCGCGACGTCCACGTACGTGCCTAAAATCGCTGCGAAGCTAAACGCGAGTCTTACGTCGAGCCTGCAACTGTATCGTATGGTTACAAGCCGATTTGGAAAACGCGTCAAGTCGTGTATTTTGTATGCGCGCGCGCCCGCGAACGTTGATGAATTTATGATTCGGTTGCGTTTAAATACGAGCGCCCGTAGGGCTCGGGGGATTTTTCTTATTTTTCACTCGTTGTGCATTTCGCTTCGACTCGTTGTGATCGAGTTTTACTTTTAGGGATAAGCCGTGATAATTTTAAATGCTTTTGTAATTAAATATGATTTATTTTATCTCTCGAGCTAGATTTACAGCTTTTGTTTGATTTTATTGGGGAGACATCGGGAAGTGTTTATTTATACGTATTTTAAGGAAATCAATGAAAATTCTTAGGTTTCGGTAATAGTAGACCAAATGTACTTTACAATTATTTTTGCTTTTATGAAGTATCGTTTTCATTTGTTAAATCGATAAAAGGTTCTGTACATTATTAAAATTTTCAATAGGCAAGATAAAATAAAAATTGAAAATTTTATTAAAATTTGCAGCCTACTATTCGTACTAAACTTAACAAATTTCTTAATTTTATTTCTACAGCTCCCTCATACGGCGCACAAATATGAATCGTCTTATATCGATAAGTTCCGTTGAATAACAATTAACCGCAGCTTATATACGGTCAGTCGAATTCTTAACGATTCCCCGGCATCCGAAAAGTCCATCGTCCGGCCCATTTATTCTCCATTCTTCAAAACATCGAGCATTATATTCCGATAAACATGCATCATGTTCCCTTCTTTCTTTCACAAACATATAGATGTATATACATATATATGCATACGCGCATCGATTTATTCGCGTAATCAGCGGTAAAGATCGAAGAAGAACTCGAGCTCTCAAGAGACGATTGTCTAATATATTCCCTTTATATATATATATGTGTGTGTGTGTGTGTGTGTGTGTGTGTGTGTGTGTGTGTGTGTGTGTGTGTGTGTGTGTGTGTGTGTGTGTGTGTGTGTGTGTGTGTGTGTGTGTGTGTGTGTGTGTGTATATAAATACAAGAATATGCGTTGCGTCCCGTACCGAGCGAAGAGACAATACCAGCGCTCGGCCAATAAAATGCAAGAACCGTACGAGCTTGCATATACATATATATAAACACACAGATACGGGGATCGCTAGTATGCAAAGTACGAAAAGAAAGAGACCGATAGATATCGCTCGTCCGTGTGTATACGGTAGCAAGAAAGGGTTAAGCTCTCTTTCTCAGCGCTCGGAATTATCAAATCGCAATTTATCTGCCGATTGCCGAGGCGCTTCTTCCTCTTTATTCTCCCTTTCTTCTTTCGACGTGTCGCTCGCTTCTCTTTCTCCGCTTTCGTATATATATATATATACGCGCACACATATATTCAGGGGAGAATCGGCCACCCAACTAGAGAGGCCTCGATCGGTCTCATCCTTATTTCAAGCGGAATTCGGCCGCTATCTCTTTCTCTCTCTCTCTCTCTCTCTCTTTCTCTCGTATAGATATATACACGCGAGGCGCCACGGAGCTCCTCCTCCTTCTTCTGCTCGATATTCAAACTAATAAATTATACGAGAGCTAACCCCGTTCTTTCTACTTGGTAGGTATAAGGCTCCACGTTGTACGTATACACACATCTATATATATATATATATACCTGTATAGCTACGTGTTATATATATGTGCAGTTAAGGAGCAGACGGTATCGTTCGTATACATATTATGAATCATCTAAAACAATGGAATGCGCGGTTGACCAAGAGAAGATCGTCTTTGGCCGTAAGAGTCCAAAGAGCGCAATGGTTTTGTAGAAGGTGAATTTTAGGATTCAGATATGCGCTTAAATGTTAAATCCGATAAGGTAGACTTGACTCGATGATGAGTAGAAAGTATGAAGTTAAAGATATGGATACAAAGTGCATATATTGTTTTTTTAAAATTTTTTATAATTACAATAAGCCACGTTTATTTCTAAAAATGAAAATAATTTTGAACGTAAGAATGAATTAGAATAATCTTAGCAAGCATAGAAATGAATAATTTTAGCAAGGTAACGAACGCTGCAATTCTTAACTAAAGAGTATCAAAATATTTACCTCAAACTGAGACGCGTGCTCACAACGCCCCGCACTTAAACAAATAAATAACAAAATAAATGACGCGACGCATCGAACAATATGTCCCATATTCCCGTACAATCATTCGAAAACTTTGTACTCTCGAACGATGGACCTATAAAAACTCTTCAATCTATATCGTATCGGATAAAAGTTATTTCAAACCGAGAGATAGAGAGCGTTCGGACAATAAGCGACGTATCTCGCCACCCAGCGTACTAGATTAATCGGCGCTTGGAGTAGTACCGTAGAGCACGAGGTTACAGCGACGTAATGAGGGGTGCGGAAGAATGACGCGAGCGTCGCCCACGACATAAATCAGCGCATCCCCCGCAATGCGAAAAACTTTTGCCTCTCTCCTTAATGCCTGTTTGGTCAACAATGCCTTTAGCCACCCCCGCGCTCACGAGCCGTTAGCTTTTCATTTTACAACGCGCACGAGATACGCGCACCCTCGGTCCTTCCAAAATATTCTCTCTCTCTCTCTCTCTCTCGGTTCCCAGCTGATGAGCAACGTGTGCGTAAGGTCAACGCGAGGTGGATTTGTCTCTCGATTCGGCACGCGCCGTCGTCTTCCTTTTTTTTTTTTTTTTTTTTTTTTTTTTTATTTTTAAGAGGACACAACGGGGGGTCAGTTGGTTTGAGAAAGGAGAGAGTAAGGGAGGAATCGGTTGTCAGTGCGCGATGAATGGTGAAACGGTGGCCCGATAATTGGGAGGATATTTATGCCGAGTGGGAGTGAAACGTTTGCGTAACGGGATTTTGATTTGGAAGACCTTTGGTTCATCTGGGTTAGACGATACATTGAAAAGGCTCGACAGCATATGGTTCCTTTAGTTGAAGGTATTTATGGGTGTGTGGTAGGAGGGAATGAACTAGAAAATGTTGCGTATCGTTAGCTCTTTTTCAATTTCGATATATTGGAGTACTTTTGGGAGGAGACGTCGCTGCTGTTAGACGTTCGACTGCCATAATGGTTGGACATAAGGATAGTTAAAATTAATGATGAGATCGTGGATGACTTAATATTATTAACCGTTTAAAATTAATTGAAATTTTCTTTCTTAGTTCGGTTGTAAGTAATGAAGATGGTAAAATATTTGAACAAGGGACATTTGGATCAATGGTAAAATATTTTTCTGTACTCTCGGGATAAATTTAAATAATTTACTAAATTTTGCATATTCGTTTTAAATATTCACGAATAAATGTTGTAAAAAAGAAAATCGAAAACATTTTTTATTTCGAATACGAAATTCATCGAATTATTTTAATAATAAATTTACAAACGGTTTTTCAGCACATTTATCTTTTGTTATATTTACAATCGAGCAAAAATAAAACGAATGAATCCGCGTTTTTTAACGTTTTAAACGCGTAAAGTTAAAATTCTGTATCGAAATATCGATGTTGCGTAATAATAATACATTTACAGTATAGGATATAGAGAGAGGGAGAGAGAGATAACGAATACACGAAAGGCAAAATATAGGGAAGGCAAAAGCCGGAGCACTTGGAGGCATCATTATTTCCATTGAATACGCAAAGTTAGCCAAGCTTTTGCGGTGATAAATGAAAGGCGCGGAAATTTAAATCAGAATAGCCCGGATACCGAGCAATATGTTCGAAATCGCATTGTTCGAGCGAACTTTGGATTTCGTTCGCCCCCGTTACAAACAAAACTCGAGCGTTTGAATCAACAAGTTACAGATATATAGTTATGTCGGTAGATTCTGTATTTTATGGAATGTAAAGAAAAAAAAAAATAAAAAAAAAAAAAAAAAAAGAAAAAAAGAAAATCGAAGAAAATATAAAACAACAAAAAAACAAGAGGAAAAAAATGTTCTCGATGATGAAAAGGTGAAACGATGCTTTTTACTAGGAAAACATCAATATTTACCGTTACGCAAACTACGGTTAAACTTTTATAAATTCTGGGCTGATTTTTACAATAGTTATTTAAACAATGTTAAATTTTTTCTCTTTCATTTTTTTCCAACTGAAAATAAAAATGTAAACGGTATTTTTGAGTGAAAAAAATTGAATATATTTGTGTTTTAAAACATGTAGTATTTTTTGTGATAGTTTAATCGATTGTGTAATATTATCTATTGTGTATTTGTAAAATGATCTTCTTTGTTAAAATTAAAACATTCTTTTCGTAAATCATTCATTTAATAAATGTAATAATTTTTTAATATAATTATTGAAAAAAGGAATGAAATTGATATTTTTTTATCTTTAATTGAAGTTGATATTTTAATCTTTAATTAATGTAAAATTTGCAGATTAATTACAAAACTTGTAATCTAAAAGTTTATTCTGTTCTGTGCTACAAAGGCAAATTAGATTTTTTTTTATTTACTTAATGATTTAGAGAACCAAGTAACAAATGCATTGCCTTACGCTTTACATTATATATTTCACTCCAACTATCAAAATATCGTTTTAATACCATTTTCATTCATTTTAATTAACAATTCGATTCTCAAATCAAAACCATTTGTTTCTCTTCCCCAATTAAACACTTATATCACGGATAAAAAAAAAAAAAAAAAGAATGAAAAAAGAAAGAATACAACGACAAGCTCACCGCGGAGCTTTTTATCATCCGGCGAAAAGTCTCACCCGGGCTTTCGGATATCGTAAAAAAAAAAATGCGACGCAATCGCCGGCAACTATTTTGGATTTTAAATTAGACGAAAAAAAAAAAAGCAAAAAGTGCCCCAAGGGATCATTCCCATGCGTTGTTTAATTCGATACTTCGAGCGCGTTTTATTTATTTTTCCGCGCGTATCTGTCTCTTTTTCACTCGTTGGCTAGTTGGCGTTATCTCCTTTTTTCTTCGTCTATATATATATATATATTTATGCCCATGTTGTTTTATATTTCATTCGTTTGTTTTAAACCAAGAGCGGCTAATGAATCGAGGATTTACGAGTTTCACGGCTCGCTTGCCTCCGAGCTAACTCTACCGTTTTTTGGAGTACGTAAGCGAGTGTATTATACCTAACGCACTTGTTTAATGCGGTGTGTGAGCTTTTGGTCCTTCTTCGTCTTCTTTCTCTTTTTTTTTTTTTTTTTTTTTTCGTTTGTTTATTTTCTCTGTATTTTTTTAATACTTACGTGGGTTGCCATTAATGCTTGCGTTATAAGGTCGAAAGGGGTGAGGCACGACGAGGGAACACGAAATTTTTTGGGGGAAGACGAGGGTACGCCATGAAATATCTTTCGTGATTTTCCTCTTTTTTGTTTTTTTTTTTTTTTTTTTTTTTTTAACTTGAACTTACGGTTTTGAGGGTGAGTTAAGTACGGGCCAAATTTGGTATTCGTGGGTTTTTAATTTCTTATGTACGTTTTAAGTTTTACTTGCCGAGAGCGGACACATGAATTGCGAAGGTAATTTTCTTTCGGTATTTATGGTATACAGTTTTTAAAAATGAGTTTGAATCATGATAAGGTTGCGATCAAATGTATAAGTTCAATGTTAACAAAAATTTTGAAATAAGATATGAACAAAGAATATTTTTTGTTCAAAATTACAAAAATATTATTTTATATTATATTCTGTTATCAAATATTTTTATTATTTCTATTGTACTTTTAATTATTGCAGCACATACATAATTTTTTTACTAAATTAGAGACTTTTATAATAAATTATACTAGAAAATATATCCCAGTAGTTTTTATAATGTTATTTTGTAACATTGTACAATTCCTTTGACACATGTCAATATTTAAAATTTGTATAAATTTATGTATGTATCATAATAAAAATTACAACATTATTATCATAAAAATAACGATTTATTTAGTACTAATTATATAAAACTCGATAATTTTGCCAAGAAAGTTAGTATATTCCTCGGCTATAATATCACCATTGTAAATTTTATAATAAAAGTTTCTCAGTGAAATATACTCATCCGAGTACACTGGCAACATCGCATAAAAAAAATAACACTTCAATAAATAGCGCACATAATTTTCCCGCAAAGTAACCTTCGTGTTTCCGTAAAAATTATATTCTCAACTTGCGAACTCGCCGAGCATAAATTCCACGGAAAAGTATACTCGCCGATATGAAGAAACGCAAAGAAATTCCCTTACACGAGCGACCGTCATTTTCAAAGTATAGTACCGCTCACACATAACGAGAACATCCCCTTCCGTTGCGATTTACGTACAAACGTCGCAACGTTCGCGATACGTTCGAGGAGTCGGCGAAGAATCACGCGAGTATATACACGTAACCGTCGGCTCTTACATAATGCGCGTCATTATCTTTCTCTCTGCGGGGAGACGAAAACCTCGTCTATTCATTCGACGATTTCCTTCCTTCTCCTTATTTATCGAACAATGTGTACGTGTTCGCTCGCGGGGCCGGAAAGCCGATCGCGAGGATTCGCACTCGATCCGATCCCTCGCACTCATCGGAAAGAACCGCAGTATCCTTCCGTTCTTCTTATTGCCGGATTGATGTTTCTTCCTTTTTTTTTTAATCTTTTTTTTTATTTTTTTTTTATTTTTCAAGAGACTGCAAGCGTGGTTAGACTTCTTGTCTTGGGTTTGAGGAGAGGCGACGGATTCCACGCTTGCGAGTCACGCGATTAGGAAGGGAACTCGTTGTTGTGATGGGACATGAGTTTACTGGTTTGTAACGATAATTACATTATTTAATTTTAAAAATTATATGCAATTATTTTTTACGTAATCATTGAAATGACACTTTTATTTATTATTATTAAAACGAAGTTTTCTTTTTATTAAAAATAAAATGCACATTTTTACTTTGAAGTGGTTCGGAATATTTTTTTTTCTCAGTGATAAAAGACTTGTTATTAATTTCCAATAGTAAACAATGAAAATCGCAGTGACAATATTATTTAATATGGAATTATTGTAAATAATGTTTATTTTTTAATAAATTTTTACCAATAAAATACGTTATTTCATGTTAAAATCATTAAAAAATAATCTTTATACTACTGGCTAATTTGATACAATAAAAAAAAAAAAAAAAAAAAAAAAATTATCGCACGAATCAAACATCAAGTCAATAATCTTGCGTACTTTCAACTTCTAAAATCTTTTCGATTGTTAATTTTTGCGGCAGCGCGAACGAACGAAAAAAAAAAAAAAAACCACGTAAATTAAACCGATGCGCGCTTGCATACGCACACATGCAATATACGCACAATCGCACCAAACTCATATATCGGTCCGCAAAACCACAAAACGCCATACTGCGCGCCTCGGAATCGGCCCATTATGTACGCTCCTATACAACGTATCTACACATATATACACATACACAGAGATATATATATATATATATATATATACGCACAAGTTCACGTCACGCGAACTTCGGCCGCGATGTCATTATTGGACGCGCGTGTGTTTGCCTTCGGGAACCAGATGTCCTCCTTTCGATACATATAGGTATCGTGTATGTCTTCGTACGTGTGCAACGTGTGTGTGTGTGTGTGTGCGCGTATATACATTCGGGAGAGCATGCAGTCGGCCACAGATATCCGGCTTAACGGGAATGACCTAATGACTCTTTGTGAACATTATTCCTTACCGGCGAAACGGACGGTGCGTTTCCTTATTTCCGTTCTTTTCTGTCTGTCTGTCTCTCTCTCTCTCTCTCTTTCTACCTCTTATATTCTCGCGTCCTTTGATTTGCGCGCGGCTTCGATTCTCCTTTTTAACCACGCGGAAGTTATAAGCCGAGCGGCCGCGAAAACGCGCTTGCGCGCTAGCGTTCTTTGCTTTTATTTTTTCTTCTCTCTCTTTGATTTTTTACCGGGGCTTTGTTTTATTGTTCGCCGCGCCGTATGTCGGATTCATCGGCGTAGTGCGTTTCTTTTTTACCTCTCCTCTTTTTCTTTCTCGTCGAGCGTATAGCCGTCGTCGATGTGTCCTCGTCGTTTAGTGCACGGGGGTGGGAATCGAATCGGATGGGTTCTTCTTGGGAAGCCAAGGTGGGACAGTCTACATGACGGTGGTGAAAGTCGAAGAAGGCTCGATTGATTGCTTCCGTTCTTACTGCTGCTGTTGCTGCTGCTACTTCTCAAGGATTTTGTTTTCTATTTTTTTTTTTCTTTTTAACCTTTTTCCTATTGTATAGCTGTGAAACGAAGGATCCGCGCGCGCTTCACCCCCACGAAATTCAAACGCGACTGCGCCTTAGTTTTACGGTTTAGTTTCCGCTTCTTGTTTAGAAAGGTAATTTAAAATTAGTCGTGTAGAAAGCTATTTTGGGGCCACGAAATTGGTTAATAAAACTGTGGCTAATGACTCATGTCTTATGTGTGTCCGATTTGAAGGCTAAGATTTCTGTGTATCTCGCTTGTGCTATCTTTATATTCTATTGTAGCGAGGAATGTGTACTTATATTCAATGTGTAATTCAATACAATCTATCTCTCATCTATTGCTTAGTAAGTTTGATAAAAATTTTTAGTAATAATATTAAATGCTTTGCAAAATTATTTTTATAAACTATGTTGTTAACAATTTTTATGAGACGTTGATCTGTTATTTATATCTTTGATACGTAAACGATTTAAAGTATGGTTACGTGCTTTAACATTTTTTTTTTTTTTTTATCAGTAGATCAGCATCAGTAGAATATTTACAATTAGCATATAAAAATTTTTGTGAAAGTTAAAGTAAAAATATTCAGAGAAGTTGAGAAATATTTTAAAGCTGTCTTGGTAGATCAGTCAAAATTAATGCAACTCATGATAAAGATTTCAGAAGGTTACTTGTAATAATTTTTTTTTCTCGTGTTTTACAAAGACAAGATAATATTTACCAAACTTACTTCTTTTGACCCGCAGATTATCGTGACTTTAATGCTAATTTAAGACATTTGAGAAAAAATTCCTTCTTTTTTATTTTTGAAACTTTTATGCAGCTGATATATTTTATAATAAATTTTAATTTAAATTACGTCAACACATTGTATACAAAAATTGCCACTGTCGACCTTAATACAAAATACGATGCCATATCTTTGATCAATATCATTTTTGACTTCTTAATAAAATTTTGGCATTAAAAAAAAACATACTGTAAAATCATCCATTGTCCATACATTATACATTACATCGTTACCTAAAAAATTTTTGGCGAAAAACGCATAAGTTTCGCATTGCGTGCCCTACAACAACGTCTCGAAGAAAACGATCTTATCCTTATCGCGCTTATTTCATATGGCGAGTATCAAGTTGTTGCGTTTCGGTACGAAAACAATCTCGAAAAGTTCGTTAGAACCGTGCCGCCGACACAATACTATCGTCGTTGCGTATACCATCTTTTCGCTTTACATGTACATATGCACCGCCTCGCACGGGCATACGGGCTAAGATCAAGGCTGGTAGATTGTACGTGAATTGCATTGGAAGTGGAGTTTGTGCGTGTACTTGAGAATCCCGATGAGGAGGAGAAAAAAATATTAATTGTACTCGGACTGCGCTCTGATTTTAATTGCGAATGTGCAGTGCTCGATTTTGAGATAAGTATTGTAATAATTGCGCTTGGAATTTCATTTTCTTTTTGGCGATCGTTCGCAGTTTTATTTTTATTTATCGTAGATTTATTGTCTTGGATATTTCTTGCGAGCGTTTAAGAATTATATTTTCTTTATATTTATTATCATACGAAAAATATTAGTCAAAAAGTTTTGATGATATTAAAAGCGTAAATATAAAAATCATTGTGCAAAATACAATGGCCCCAACACATTTATTTTTCTATTTATTTTTATTTTTAAATGTCGTAAACAGTAGCCGCGCACTTAAATATATCACATATAAGAAAAAAACAAAAAGAAAAGTCAAATGCCAGGAAAAATATGCCAGCGATGGAACTCGCGCTATATCCGGCGCCACTCGCGAGCAGAGTGTTTCAAAGACGAACGACAAAGCGTCCCTCAGTATTCCGACGTTCTCAAAGAAATATATATATCTATATACACACGCGCGCGAAGTTCGATCGAACTCCGCGTGCCACCTGAAAAGAGAGAGATAGATAGAGAGAGAGAGAGAGAGAGAACAAAGTGTATATGCGTACGGAAAAAGAAAAAAAAAAACGAAGGAGACGCGCGAAGCGCCGGCGCGTTTAGCCGCGCGTTCGTATACAAAGTAACCCTGTGATGTTAAAGAAGGACGAGGTGGGATGACGAGTGCGACGTAAATGAGCCGATTGAAGAGATGCTTGTGTCTTTGAAAATGCATACGTCAGGGAAATATATATGTTCCGGCGAGGATGATTGAACGATGCTTGGGGCTTTATTTTTAACCGGATACTTTGCTTGCGTTGTCGGAAGGGTTATTAAATAAAATGTACGAGATTGTAAAAAGTATTTTGGAAACAAGAGGTTTAAGTTAAAAAATTAATATCTTAGCGTCGTTTATTTCTTTGAAAAAAATATTCCATAACCTATAAAAAATAACTCGGTACTTTGGATTAAAAAGAAAAGATAAAAAAAAAAAAAAATAAAAAATAACTTACTGGCACATAATTTGTCATTTAAATAATTGTCTAAACAAGCGATTTTTTCGCCACGGGAAGAAGGGGGTCTCGAGGCTACCAGATTAACGCGATAAAAATGAAAATGTCCCGCGTGATCCAGGGCAATAAAAAAGGAGTATACTCTCCGTCGTGGGTGTCAACGATTCTGGACAAAACGAGCCCAAGGGATAAAGGAGTGTATACAAACACGAGTCGACATTAGCGTGAAAATCTGCATAAAACGACGCGCTTATTTCTACCGGCATCCGGATTATACGCGCGACGAAAGGAATAAAGTCAACCCAACCCGATATTTACGGTGAGATGTAATATGTATGTTTGTGTGAGTATGTGTGAGTTTATACGTGGGTGTAGTTCGTGACGACGAGTTTAACGTCGCGACCTCCCCTCTTTGATTAATGTGCTTTTTTATCCGGCTTGTAGAAAAGAAAGAGAGAGAGAGAGAGAGAGAGCGAGGGGGGGGGGAGAAAAAGTATGGAAGAAGTATTATTAACTTAAACGGTGGTATAATGTACTTCTTTGCTTTGGCGGATGAGGTGAGACGGTTGATAATGATTTGCGAAATTTCATTGTTTTAAATTAAATTGTTTTTGCGTTTTTAGTATTTACGTAAAAAAAAAAAAAAAAAAGTAATCACAATGTATCGAACGCAATCGATTACTTACATAGTATTTATTTTGAGTTTCAATCTTTATAATTTTTATTTATAAAAAAAAATTTGACCAAATACAAAATGATATATCAATCATTTAAAAATATATTAAATAAAATAAAAATAAAAATAAATCGTCGCTAAAAGGCAAGGCGCCAAACGTGTGTCATCATCGCATGGCATCTCATTTTAATCAACTCGACGATTCTCCATTTTGTCATTATGAAAGGGCCTGAATTAAAAAGCATCGAGCGCGCACCATAGGCGCCGGCGATTGATGAAAATATAAAGCACATTTCAGCGGGCTATTTATTGTCGCGCGGACCACCGTCGAACGGTGGCGAATCTTTTTCATCCGTCTTCCGCCGTCTCTTCGTAGCCGCTCGATACTCGCGCGGAAAAAGTGGCAGTAGCCGGAATATATAAGCGCGGAGAGACGCGCGTAAGAAAAAGGCGAGGGTCTCGTAGCGCTCGAGGTACGTTGGTATCCGCGACGGGTTTAACCATCGAGGATCGCGTCGATATGTTTTGTGTTTCGTTCTAATTGATGCGAAACTGTACGGTCTCGAGGATGAAGAAAATGAGAGATTACCATGCGTCGTTGAATTTTTTTTTCTCTTCGACTTTACTTGCCAATTTACTTATCGGGGTAGCTTGAATTTATCAGTAAGCGAACGCGCGGAGCGGATGGTACGAATTAATGCGTCGAATTGCTTTTGATCATTGTTGACTTTTTATGCACATAATTTTGAAACGTTGATTGACTTTTTTCCTTTATTTTTTTATTTTTTTATTTTTTTTTTTTAACTCGCTCGCAGTTAATTAGTATCAAAAAGAAAAAGCAGAATGTAATTAACACTTTTGATCCTTTAAAAATTGACAGTATCGATATTCTATGTATAAAAAAAATCATAATATTTCGAATTTTTTTCTTTCTATAAAATTCAATATATAATAGTTTGCAATAGAATAATTAATACCGTTTAATTTTAAATCAATTTATACGTTTTTAATACACATACTCCATACTACGTGCTTTCCATAAGCAATTAAAAATGAAATGCGCATCAGGCCCTTTTATCATTAACCTCGTCCCTTCCCAATCGTTTACAACGTTAACATCGTCCATTTAGCGAATCCGTAGTAAGGCTCGCGTTTTCCGCGCTCGCAATTACAGAGAAGATAGCGATCTCGTCGGTGCTCCGATGAATTTTTTAACGGTCGCACTGTTACCATTTCACCGCGAGGACTTTTCGCTCGTTACGCTCGCTTCATTTTATTTTTTTCTTCGTTCGTTAGTTCGTCAGGAGTTCGACGATATCGAGACGAGATACATGGAGGGAAAAGATGCGTTTGATTTTTTGCGCGCAGTTTTTTTTTCTTTTCTTTTCTTTTATTTATTTATTTTTTTTTTTTCGAGGAAGATTTTTTTCCGAGATCGGAGCTAGATACGCGCTCGTGTACGTCGAAGGATCGCGCGTAACGATCGATGGATTTTCGCCGATATTTCTCTGGTTTACGAGCTGCGCGCTTCGACGTCTCGTGTATTCGTGAATTAGCGTGATCGGTGCCGTCGATGCTTGGAAATTTCCAGCTGACGTTTTCTTAACGAGCGATTTTTTAACCTTGATTTTTCTGACGCGTACGCTTTACTGCGAAAAATTTTCTTGATATATTTTTTTCTCGTCGATCAAGCGAATCTAAAGCATAAAATAAAATAATAAACACTTAAATATAAGTTATCCTTATTTTAGATAACTAAAAAATAATTATTCTTATCGCCAAATGCACGAATATAGGAAATTGTATTTTTATCACAGTTGCAGTTGAAAATATTAAAAAAGGTTTTGTAAAATAATTTTCGGGTTCCAAATACAAAATTTTTTACTTTTTTACATCTATTGCTATGTTTCTAGTAAATTTTTCATGTTAATTCGTACGCTTTTTAATATCCAAATTATTTCTCCATTACTTTATCCATATTCATAGTCGCGGGAGTTTAAAAACTTAATCTCGCATTACAAACCGCGAGATAAACCAACAAGAGCGATTAATTCTCGTGAAAAAAGAAAAACAAAAGAAGAGGAAGGAGAGAAAGAAACAGAAGATCGTTACAATTCACGTAGAGTCGCGTCGGCGTTAGCCCAACCGAGCGGCTAACAAAAGAGCAATTAAATCGCAATAAAGAAGGAAAAATTTCACGCACCGTAGCCGCGTGGCCGCGCGTCCACTTTATTATACAACGCGTCGTGAGCGCGCGCGCGAGTAGGTACGCGTACGCGTATTATATCCTCTTTCCTTTACTGCGCACTTGCGCGCTCGAAAACATCGGCTCTTTCATCCAGTTACTCTCTTACACACTTAATTACACTACAACTTGTGAGGTTCAATATAATTAACCTTATTTACAATTCGTCGTCGTCGTAGCGGTCGTCGTTGTCGTCGTCGGGGTTTCGCAACGATACGAGAGCGCTCGTGCGACGTCCCTTGTTTTTTTTTTTTTTTTTTTTCTTATTTTTTTTTTCTCTTTTTTTCTTCAATGCTCGCGAAGTCACGAGCGTGTGTTATCTTGCGAATACGAGCGTGTGACGAAAACGTGTATACCGGCTGCGCGATCTAAATTTTTTTTTTTTTCTCTTTAGATGTCGAGTTGTCGGAAGGATTGAAAGTTTTTGAAAGATCGAGGTTTATTTTTTTGTTAGAATTATTTTAACGATTTATGAGAAAAATATGCCGCTGCGACATAATTTTATAGATGAATGATACAGAAGATAAGCGTTTGTCATGGGTAAACGTTTAATTTTTTAAGCTTTAATGAATTTTATAATGCTTTAGAAAATTATGAGTTAGTGAAGAAAGAAGTGTTAAAATACAAGAAATAACAATCTATGTCTGATTAACTTTATTTTACGCTAGTTAGAGCAGGAGATTAGAATCTTGATTTTATCGTTCGTGTGTAATAGAATAATTACTATAGGATGGTTGTCCCACGATGCATTGTGAAAAAAAAAAAAAACGGTTATGCATCCAGTTATTTGTTCGCTTTACCACCACGAATTTATTACAAAGGCCAAATAACGAGATAATTTTTTTTAGAGAATACGAAATGCAAGTCCATTCATTGAGTGCGGAATAATTCGTCGGTGTCGAAGAATCGGTAACGGTACAAGCGACGTCGCACTCCTAAATACCCATATATGAAAGAGAAAAAAGCGTAAAACCGCACGGTGTACGCGTTCTAAACACAAAGAGGAGAGGAGAAAGAAACAAGAAAATACAAACCGCTTCAAGGAAGTACTAAGAAAGAAGAGGCTCGAGCGAGGATGAGTCGAGTTAGACGCGCGTAGTAGGCGTAATGCGCTCGCGCTCGTATAAAAGCAAAATAATCAACGACACATACTATATACACACATATGTACATACATACATACACATGTATCGCAGTATAGCGCGACGGGAAAACAAAGGAGAGGAGGCCAATAATTTGAAGGCAATTTGGGGAAGCAGCCGCGCGAGACTCCCGGACGCGCGCACACGGCTGTCACGCCAACGCCTAATACGCGCGCGCGCGCTTTAGCAAATGAGAGAGAAAGAGAGAGGCATAACACACGTGAGTCGTTGTCACTCGTTGAATACAGCGTGACGACGATATGTATTATACCTGCCGTATACATATACACTGGCTTTTTCTGTCACCGAGAGAGTCGCCACCGCATGATTCGTCGAGCTACTGTTATGGCCTATGCTTTTTTTTATATACCTATATCGTCTCTCTCGCTCCGGTTCTTTTTTTCTTCCTTTATAGTCTCTCTCTCTCTCTTTTTTTTTTTTTTGTTTTTTTTTTGTTTTTGTTTCGTAATGATATAGCCGAGTCGTTGCTGCACGTTATTTTCTCATTTTCATTACTTTTTTTTTTTTTTTTTTTTTTTTTTTCTTTTTAACGTTACGTATGTTTTGTTCAGGTGTGCGAGCTTGAAGCCTTTTTCAAAGTGACGTTTTTTACACTTGATTATGGTCACCCCCGTGTGGAATGGCATTTTTTCTTCGTGTAAAATGTGGGGACTGTGACGATGCTTTTTTTTTTTTTTGTTCGAGCTAATAAGGGGTATCATATATATTTATTATTTTTTTTTGTTTTAGGATATTGCATATATATCTCGAAAAATTTTACAGAAATTTAATTTCTTACTTTAGTTAAAAACGCATTGATTTACTATCGGAAAAATTCAGAAATTATTTTCGTCTTATAAACTTTGTTATTTGCCATGAGTGTAATAAAGAAATTAATTTTGTCGAAATCATACGTACATAACATCCAATAATTATATTATCACCAACGGGAAGCAAGCAAAGAGAGAAAAATAAAGTCGAATATAACTTCTCGTCACCGCGACGTCTAACGATTCTTAAATAAGAAAAAAGAAAATAATAAAAGAAAATAAGAAAAAACATATAGACATCGCGGCACGAGCAATTTAGAGCTCAAGTTCGAAGAACGTTTTAATTCATTCAACGAGAGAAGTTCTTCTTTTTCTCTCTTTTTCGTACGAAGGCTAACATTTCTCTCTTACTTCATCATCACCCAGCGGTGTATCGGCTTTTTTCTTGGGTTTCGCGTCGCCGTGCCTGTCTCGCACGCCCGGTGACTTATTCATTAAACCGCGCGTAACAAACTCCTTACTCTACGCTCGTTATAAGCTTGTACGGCTGTGCATCGTCGTATTTAACGAACTACAACGTAGGTGTAAACATACCCGAGCTTACGTTACTTTGTAGGCGTGGGCTTCCGGTCACGTTGGTCGCGACACTCGCGACTATAATGTTTTCACGTCGATAATTGTGACGATGGCGAAGCGCAAAACTCGACGGTTGCAAAGAAAAAAAAAAAAATGTCTTTTAAAGCAGAGGTTGTAAAGGTTGTTTCTTATTTGGTACATTGTAGTTTCAAGTTCTTAATCCAATGATGATTAATAATTCATACATTTTTTTTTGTAGGTTTGCAGTTTTATCGTCGCGTAACGTAACCGCTTGATATCAATCTACAGGGAAAACGAAACTCGAAACAACTAAAATTGTTGAACATCAAATATATTTTAATGCAAATTTTGATATTTTATAATCATTTCGAATTTAATGTTTTTTTTTTTTTTTTTTTTTTTTTATTTTATCAGTATGAAATGAATAAAAGAAAGCTTACATGTATTTTTTATCGTAAAAGTACGATAAAAAGAAGCAAACTAGACGTAATTTATAAATTCGCGTAACAAAACTTATAAAAAAATAAAAGTTTTTATGAAAAATAAAAAAGAAAGAAAAAGAAAAAAAATGTGAAGACACGCTGATCGGTATATACGATTTTTAAATTCATCGAACGATACATCGCAGCTAGGAATAGAAAGCGCTTGCGCTCGCGCGCTACGATTTTAAAATCCTGCTTCTTTTATTCATCAGAAGACACACTTGACAAGTTTTTATAATTCTAGTGCGCAATTAGTGATTACGGCACATAAAAAGAAACGGTATAACGTCGGACGCGTGTCGCTTCCTTTATAATTTTTCCCTTTTTATAATAAAATTGATATTCTTTCTTTATATTCATTGCGTTGTCGTCGTTATAATCACAACCGAAGAAATGTGCCCTCTTTTTTCCAGCTCAAACTTTCAAACCGTAACTTTTGTTAACCTTAGCATTCTTTGCTTCTTTTTTTTCCTTATATAATTCGCATAATTTTCTATGTATATTTATAACGGATCGTTCACCGTCGGTTAAATTATAAAATTTTCAAAATCGATTCTCAAATAAAGATAGAAAACGCCTAAAAAAAAAAAAAAAAAACAATATGAAGAATCGATGGTGGAATCCTCGAACGATAAATAATTTAACGATTGCTAAATTTTAAATACTTTTACGTTCGGCATACGAAAGTGAATATCCGACCATAAGTTATATAAACCAGCTCGCGCACCCTTTTAACCGTTACGAGTATATAAATTATAGGTTGAAACGTGCGGATCAATTAGATTTCAATGAGCTAGCCTCGCCGGGCGCGGAATTCCCTCGTTCGCTTATACGTTGCAAACGCGATGCATTCGAACGTCATTTCAAGCTGCTCGTCGTTCATATATATATATATATATATATATATATATATATATATGCGCGTGTGATATATACGTTTGTAGACACAAGTGCGTGTATATATATACATATTTATATCAGCGCATGCGCTTCCTATATATGGAAATTAAAATTTCTTCGGGTCGAGCGAAATGCAAGTTTGTCGAGGTGTAATAAATTATTTATATATACTCGGATTAATCTTGCTGTTTTTTTTATATAAGTGAATTATAGTTAATGATGTAATAAAAACGTTTATTTCCAGAAAAGTATATCATTCAGTTGGCTGAATAAATATTTTATGATTCGTACCGAGCATCCGATATCGATTTAATTTATTACTTATTTAACCTCGCTAAGTAATCTTACGCTATAGGAAAAAGTGGATATGATTTTTTAAGATTACTGATCTATTGGATCGATCGAAATTAGTATTTCCTTAATTGCTTGTACGACATTTTAAAAATTCATCTTTTAATCTTCTAGTATTTCATCTAACAATCATAATTACGCTAAAAACAATTACGAAAAGTCGCCCTAAAGAGAAAAAATAAGGAACGGAAAAATCTGTGCACGTTGATCGTTGCACGAAGAATCGGCGCGAGTTGAGCGAAACCCAAAGGCAAAATAAAAAGATGATAGAAAGCATAAGAAATGGAAGAAGTCGCGGCGCAAAATAAGCGCAGCAATCGGAAACCCGCGACTTCGGCGCGTCGCACGCGAAAGCATGCAAGCTCGACTTCTATCCCTCGTTTCTCTCCTTTTAGCATTCGACACGCCATTCGATGCACTTATAGCCGTATGCGAGCCTGTATTTCTCGATGGAATATACATGAGAGTCTCCCTCTCTCCCTCTCTCTCTCTCTCTCTCTCTCTCTCCCTCTCTCTCTTGTCCTCTTTCTAGCTTTGACGACGACGACGTTTCCGCGTTCGCGATCGATTTAATTTGCCTCTCCTGCTGTGAGAGAGCGTCTGACTAATACATATCTCTTTTTCTCTCTCTTACTCTCGGTTATACGTATTTTCGATGCATCGTCGTCGACGCAGCGATGATTTCTCTCTCTCTCTCTCTCTCTCTCTCTTGTAGCTCCCTTGCGCTTTCGCGAAGTCACCGGGGGAAAGAGTGTGCAGTTGAACGAGCGAGAAATAAATGCGACGCATAAGCGTGTATGTGTATGTGTGTATATATGGATAAGTCTCGCATGCCGCGAGTATATGCAATGGTTGAAGGGTAAGCGACTACTGCTTCGATATTTATATCTGATAATTTTTATTGAAAATAATGATTAAGTACTCGGTGTGTTATTAGCGTTTTATTATTGCGAGATTTAACGCTTTACTCGAGGATCGAGTCCTTTTTTTTCTCGAATATTCAATGTTTATTAATTAATAGTGAATAATCTTTGATTAAGTTATGCATATTTATGCGTTTGAGCCAGAATTTATATTACTTTTTTACATTTGTCGCTGGTTTAATTAAGATTTAATTTGCGGTTACTTAATTTTACATGTGTTTTCTAATTTATGGTCTAAAAACAAAATTTCTCTTACCAACTTTTGAAAAGTTGTATAAAAAATTTGCGAGCACTTTTTAAAATTTTTCTTGATAAGTAGCTTTATTTATTACAATATTAATAAGAAGTAAAAATATATTAAATTACAAATATTATTTTATAAAACTGTAAACAATGATACTAATTTCATTAAATTTTCATCACTAAAGCAGAATAAGAAACAACACTTTTATTTTTCTTATGCTTAAATTGCCCGACGAGAAAAAACTATATAATTGCGACAAAAGTATCATTAGAACTCGGCGCGCACATTGGCGGTTTGAGCGTACAATCGATTATCGATTACATTCAACGTTTTCTCTCGACTATCTCGTGCATTATATATTTTACAACGATGCGCTGCGACTTTTGTTTAAACGAAGTTTAAGAGCGAGGAGAGACCACGATCGCTTCGACGGCCTGGTGTATATAGTTTTACGAAGCAATTGTACACTTCCACGTGCGTATAATAATCGAGCAATTGCGTGTAGTTGGGTATAAAGTTGAAGGATTGCGTTGTGCGTGCATAAAGGAACGTTCGGTAGTGTTAAAAGAGCGTAATTTGTTGGCTTTCGTTGCAATTTGCGGGAATAAGTTTAAATTAATGCAATTAGAGTAAAGTGATTGTTGTTTGTTGTTGTTATTAAAATAATGATCATTGAGTCGTTTATATTTTAGAATAAATTAAGGGTAATATTTAAAAGTAAAATATAAATAAAAATAAAACCTGTATCTGGTTATTATTATGACGGCAAAGTCTAGTATAATACTAGGATAAAGAATTATTTAAATTAATGATTTTAAATAATTTAAAATACTTCAAATCGGTCTTTTGAAAGCTTATTCAATAACTGTACAAGTTGATCAAATCGGTTAAAAATTTTTCATTCAAATAATCGCCGACATCGAATTATTGTCACGCAAACGTCTGCGCAACAATTGCTCGATTTTTTCCAGCTTACATACCTTACAGTCATTCTAGTTTATCGGGAAAAAGCGAGAGAAAGACAGTGACGGGCCCCGGAGATCAATAAAGCATTGTTTTGTCATGTCACAATAAATACTTTTTATCGTTACGTGCTTGATCTAATTATAACACGGTAGCGTTTACGCGAGGGGGAGAAGAAAAAAAATAGACACGATTATCGTTTCGACGCGACGCAGCACGACTAACGCGCCACGGGTATCGAAGCTACGACACACACTTACGCTTACATTTCCGTGCGCGTCTACTCCTACTACCGCTTTTTCCATGCACGCGTGCAATTATCGTCATTGTGCATTATGAATATATGGGGTGGCTTATGCGCACGTCGAGAGACTCGATGCCGACTGTGGAATGTATGCGCGCGGTACGCTTTTAATAAAATTGATTGCGATAGTTGTAAAATATGAATTAATTGTTTTTTTTCTTTATCTTTTTTACGACAGACCATAAACGACTAGATCTTATATAGAATATCTTATAGTCATTTTTCTTTTAATAATAATAATTTATCAAATTTTTATGATAAAAATAAGTAAATTATATTCTGTCCAATTAATATGCAGTTAACTTTTAGTTATATCGAATTTTAATATTTTGAGTCTATTATTTGCAAGTATTGAATGAATATTTCCATTTTTCAATTTAATTTAAACGGTCATTTAAAACAGTTGCATTTTTAACGAAATTTAATTTTGACAATTAAAAATTAGCATCGTTATTTATTTCATCGCGTATGCAAAGGAAACTCAACCATCCTTTCAATAAGAATCACCTGAACAGTAGTCAATCAACGATAACCAACATAAATTTTTTTCGTATCCAATGCTCGGACACGCGTGCGTATATACATACACATAGCTCCAATCGCGACGTCTCCCGGTGTCTCAGTCAGTCGCGACGACACAATGCGATATCGCGAAAAGACATACGATCTCCGAAGCGATACATACGCATACATGCACGACACACACACACACACACACACACAAGTGAGCGTGTTGGGGCACGGAATGAAAATCGACGTCTTCGGCGCCAGTACTTCGAACCGAACCGTCGAATTCAACCGTTTCTTTCTCTCCTATAACTTACTAACTCGCACGAAGACGACGAGGACGGTGTCCACCTAGAAGAAGAAGAATAAGAGGGAATCGATCGTCGGTCTCTCAGAAAGCAACTCCAGCAGCAGCGACAGCGGCAACGACGGCGACGGCGGCGGCGGCAGCGGCATCCCCGCGTGTTTATAGTACCCACCATCGATCCTCGTACACATTAACGTGGGTGGCCACCATGATTTTTCCTCTCTGCTCTCGCTTTCGTTCCTTCTTCTCTTTTTGCGTATAATCCTTCGCGAGAGAGATAGAGCGCTTACCTACACATATACAAGCGCGTGCATCGAACGGAGGCCTGGAGAATTCTTTTTCTCTTCGACACCTAGTTCGCGTACATTCAAGTACTCGATGCACGTGTGCGCATGTGTACGTGCGAGGCGGGCCAGTGAGGCCCCAATCGAAGCGAGAGCAAAGAGAAAGAAAGAGAGAGAGAGAGAGAAAAAGAGTGAGAAGCATAGGACGAAGATGAGAAGAAAAGTGCAAAGTGAGAGAAAGAGAGAGAGACAAGGAGAGAACGAGAGTACGGGTGAGTAATAAAGAAAGAGAGAAAGAGTGAGAAGGCGCGTACGGGTTAGGCCCCCCGTGGGCTTCGGAACCAACCAGAGCCCCCAGAAGAGTCGAGCCACACCTCTGCGAACTGCATGTGCCGCTGCTTATAGTATGTGTATTGCTCTCCTTCCTTCTCTCTCCCGCCTTTACTCTCCGAGCTACTATATACTCCTTTGAGACTCACCGTCACTCGAATTTCTTTCTCTCTTTCTCTCTCTCTCTCTCTCTCTCTCTTTATCATTTGGTAAGGGAGAGAAAGGGAGAGAGAGAGAGAAAGTGGAGTGTCTCCTTGTTTTCTCGTTCGGTTTAGCGTTTCCTTTTCTCTCTGTCTCTCTCTCTCTCTCTCTCTTTTGCTTTCTCATTTTTATTTTCTTATATTCGCCGACTGCGACTACGCTCGCCCCATAAATCGTCTGCGCGATCCGCCAAGATCAGCTTTTTTTCGTTTCGCAAAGAGGAGGTGGGGAGTAGAAGGAAAGAAGTACGAGAGAAAGAGAAAGAGAGAAGAATCGTTCCCTTTCTTAACGCTGAGAGAAGAGCGAAGAGCAAAGAATATTGAGGGAACGAGAGCTGGAGCCATCTGGAGGACTAAATTTCAAGCTCACTGCAAGATGCAACACAGTGCAATTTGCTGTTGCATTTTGGAAAGGTTAAAGAGTAAAAATTTTGAAAAAAATGCGTCGTTTCTTGCAACAATATAGCTTTTAAATCTTATAATTTTTCAAACTTAAGTTCAATAAGAATTTAATATAAAAAAGTTTTTATATTAATCGTGAAATTATAACAATAATTATTTTTCATTGGAGTATTGTAACAATATAACAACCAAATATTTTAAAATAACTAAAATGGACGGCTATGCAAAGGTATTAAAATTTTTATGATTTTCAATTATAAATTCTTTAAATTTTATACATAATTTAGAAAATTTTATTCTTGTAGTATGTTTTTGAATACCTAAAAATAAAAGTTAAAATAAAATGTAGATCTTTTATAATTTATACATTATTCGGATGACTCAATTATGAATTATAATACGTATTCGTTAATACTTCTTCATTAAGACAATATGTCTCCGACTCATTTTATTTTGTTGCTCACGAATATCTTATACATATATATTTGAAACACATTACTAAAAACAGAATGAAAAATATTATTCTATTGTAAAATATTAAAATACAAAAATTAAAATTAATTTAAAGAAGTTGGAAATAAATATGTTAAGTTGTCGAATTTGTTTGTTGTTTAAAAACATTTTATTTAATGTACATCTTCGTAAAAAAAATGGACTGAAAAATAGGCTTTTAATTTCAAATTCCGCATCATACTTAATTATTTGAGCGAAATTTTACAGGCTATCGTTCGAAGAAAAAAAAATGGTCAGTTTTCTACAATCTAACGTATTTCACTCAAAACTTACTACTTAATAAATCGATCTTAAATAAAAATCTTAAAAAAAAAAAAAAAAAAAAAAAGCCGATAAAATACACAAACAAACGACGATCTATACATACTCCGAGCAAAACTCATCAAAGTCGCGAGTTGCGGTTGACAAAGTATCGTTGCATCGCTCGGTGCAACCATCGTCAGCAAGTCGCGCTCTCCTTTTCTCGCGGTGTATACAGTAGCGTGAGACGAAGCCATTTCGCTCGAGGAGTGTCCCTTTGTGTGTTTGTATCAACGTACATACAGAATGCTGTATATGCATGAATGCATCTATATGTGTGTGTGTGTGTGTATAGCATATATATGCAGAGAGAGAGAGAGAGAGCGAACGCGGCAGGGTACATACTCACGGGGCGTCGTTTTATGCATACCGTGTCGTCGTGTGTTGTCCTCAACGCCGCTGGCGGCGGCGATTGGCGCGGCCAAGACGACGCTATTATGCACGCGAGAAAGAGAGAAAGAGAGAGAGAGAGAGAGAGAGAGAGAGAGAGAGAGAGAGAGAGAGAGAGAGAGAAGGTCTTTATCGACCTGTACGATTCTGCCGTAACGGGTGTATGCACCGGCTAATGTCGTTGCGATGCGTATGCAAAAGCAAGAGGTAGACGCGGTATGCGTGACGCGTATTAGAAATTTTTCCGTAAGAGAGAGAGAGAGAGAGAGAGAAAGAGATGGAGAGAGAAAGGCGAAGAATTACTTCGCGATACGTTGCGAGGAATCTCTTACGATTTTATCGCTTTTACAGGCCGGGGAAGAATCAAGTCTATCGGTGGGTGGAGAAAACTTACGGCGCATGGATTTTCTGATAGACGATTGGTTAGTTGCGTTAGGCTGATATTTCATCGTATCTGGTTTCGATGCCTTTAAGGTTATTTTTAATCATTCACTGCGGAGTTTTGTCTATTTATTTTTGTTTAAATTTACTGAGAGTTAAGAAATTTTGATTTTTTTTTTTTTTTTTTTTGTTTAATTCAATTTAAATCATGCGATTTAATAAAACTATAAGTTTTATGTGTTCGTATTAAAATATAACTATTTGCACTCATAATCGAGTATGAATAAAGCTTACAGTTCTTTTCTTATAAAAACGTTTTAATATTATACGACGCCTTATAAAAAAGTAACGAATAAAGGATTCTGTATACAAATGTTTCATTACGTGGTATAATTTTCACAATTAATTATACATTTATCTATTTTTAATATAATGATTTTAAGCACTTTTCAAAATAACATTATACATTATAATTATGATTATAATAAATAGATTATAAGATTTTTATAAATAAATTAATCCTGTAAATATATTAATCGATACTTTGCTTACAAATTAAATAGTTCTTTTGAATAGTAATTGAAATAGTTGAACTAAGCCAATCATTCATAAACATTAATATCTTTTATTTTGTTACGTATATTATTTTTTTTTTTTTTTTTTATTTAACTCTTTACATTAGAATTATATTATTTTTTGTCAATTAATCAACTATTTATCAATAAATATAATTAATAATGAATTGCTCGAATTTCCTGAAAATATGGGATACACATCATTAAAATGTGAACACCTAAGTAGCTAAGTCTTTTATTCGTTCGGAAAAAAATTATTGGAAATATTAATTAGTCAGCATGCAAGTTTTCGCCTACGCATCAGCTCGTAACGCTTCAAATTTTTCTCTATAACGCACATATTACATAAATTTAGCAATCAAGCCCGGGAGCTCGCACATACTCGAGACACATCGCGCCGAGTCCATAAAACCTTGCCTAACGCATCCATCACTCAGTAAAATTTATTTATGGCTTTCTCTCTTTCTGTCTGTCTGTCTGTCTCTCTCTCTCTCTCTAAACGCACTACACATCTGTCGTCGCGCGCACATTGTGCAAATGTGCCGACGTCCATTCTTCAATTGCCACGACCTTCGTCTTCTCTCTCTTTCTTACTCTTAAACAAGAAGCTCCTTACAGAGTCGACGCAACGCGAAAAGCGCACTTATATATATATATATATATATATATATATATATGTATATATATACAACAGCCGCAGTGATTCATCGCTCGGTGAAATGATGCGACGAGCCTGCATCTATATATTATAGTATGTACATAAACGCGGTACGTTTATTTGTTATCGAAAGAAAAGAATTCGAGAAGACTAGTTTTTATATTGCATATAAGTATAGTTTGCGCATGCATGCACGGATTCTTTTTTATATATATATGTATACGTACATATAAACGTGCGCAAGACGTACATCGTATACCATATCGTCGCTCGATCGAGAAACAAAGAGAGAGAGAGAGAGAGAGAGAGAGAGAGAGAGATAGTTTCGCGGTCGCATGCGGGGCGTTGTGTGCACGCGGCGCATCGCAATTTCCGCGGCCGCGCGTCACACAAACGTCCGCGAGGAGAATTATTTACGAGCACGCACCTTGTCTCCGACTCTTCGGTAGTTGTATGTAATATACATATATATCCCTAAGTCGCTTCGTCTTCACGGTCTACCGTTGTCGTTTTACGAGGTTTCCCCCATCTCTCCACCTACCCTCTCCCCTCCTCACCTTTTATTTTGAATACCGGCGTACTGTTCTTTACTCGCGCGATTTTCGTCATTTATTTTTAATTTGTTTTGTCGAGTTTTATCGATGAAATATAATTTATGTATTTTTTATTTATTTATTTATGTTTCATTTTTTCTGAAGTAAATTTTAGATTTAATTTTCATGCATATATTCATAAAGGATATTTCACATTAATTAAGTTATGCTAATTAAATAAAAATTATAAATCAAATATTATTTTTTTTTATGCTCATGTCATATTGATAATTGATCATTATATTTTTATAATTTTATCTGTTAGAGTTATATTCGGTATTGGAGTCACAATTTTTTATCAACCAGTAAATACTCGTGAGTACAATTTATTTTATTAATATATATTTTTACTATAAAAAAAATTTTACATTGATTATTTTTTATTTTTAATTAAATTGACATTTAATTTTAAAACCAAAACAAAAAATTTAAAAAAAGAAAAAATACTTTAATTTACACAAATTTCTTTAGAAATAATTTATAATTGGCTAAGAGCCATTAATTTACCTTTTAAGAACTCTTTCTTTTGAGCGTATTAATAGCAATCGCTAAATTTTATCTTTGCCAAGGTGACAAAGCTACCGGTACAATTACAAAAGCGTACAATAGTAAACAACGTACGTATAGGCGGGCTTACTTCATCTCGATTATATTATCTACCGGTAGGCTTTCTTTCTCTTTTTATCCCGAGCCCACGCTTAGATTAGACTTAAAAGCCACTTTGTAAGCCCCGATAAAACGGACCGTGCGTAATCCCTTGCATCTTTCAGCGGCTAATTAACCGTAACTCAAAAAAGATAATAAAAAAAAAGACAAATAAAGAAAAAGAACGGAATGAAAAAAAGCAGGTACGTTTGCGTACGCAGACACGCACATACATACATACATATATATATATATATATATATATATATATATATATATATATATATATATATATATATATGCACATGCACGTGGGGGCGCATTTGTCACACACGTGTAGCATTAAGCTTTTCGATGAAAGTCGACGAAAAAGGGACAGAGATAGAGAAAGAGAGAAAACGAGCGAGAGAGAGAGAGATGGAAAAAATTCCGCAAGAAATCCACAAGATAATCGCGCCTTACTTACCCACGTGGATGGGGAACTTAGTTCACGAAGGTGTACGTACGTATAATATAAAAGCGTGCGCGCTTTTATCCACGTGTGTGTGTGTACGTTTATATAGCGAAAGGGTGAGCTCGGCGCGGCAATTATCGGCGAGAGAGAAGCGGAGAAGTGGATAATTGGAACGTTTGTTAATTGGAATACTCTCGCGAAACACGCCCACGGCCAGGATTTACAGAGGCGCCATTGCGATAATCTTTCTCTCTCTATCTCTCTCTTTCTCTCTCTCTCTCTCTCTCTCTCTCTCTCTCTCTCTCTTCCTTTCTCTTTCTCAGTGTTCGTGCAGGCCGCATGAATACGCCGTGTAGCTTTACGTAAAGCCGAGAAAGCGAAGAAGAACGTAGAAGAGTACAGTGATGCGTCTTACAGTTTTCTCTCTCTCTGTACGAATATACCTCTCGCGATCAAAATCTAGGATTCCTTCACCGAGCGGGATAAAACGATCTCGTTCGTTAATTAAGCCTGAGTTGATCATCGCTCTCATTCTTACTCTCTTCAACCTTTCCTTTTGGACGAGCCAGGCTTGTAAATTGTGCGATTAGGAATAAAGAATTTTGCGTAATCGAAAAGAATTTTTGAGCATTGCACAAGTGAATCGAGTAATGGATAAAAAAAAAAGGGAGGAAGGGAAGTTTTCAATGATAAATACGGTATTGGAAATTGTGAGAGTGTCGGTTTTTGTATCCGAGGTTATCACATTTTTGTTAATTACTGGCAAAGTTTACATATTTTATTTTATTTTCATAAAGTAAAAATTTTATTGTTTTATAAATAGACAAATATAATAAAATAAAATTATAAATGCAATATACAACCATTATAAAATGTATAGAAATTAATAAACGATTATTATTTTCTTATAAAAAAATGATACTAATACATAATAATAAAAAAAGTGACAACGTCATCAAAATTATAAAGCATTAAAAAAATCCATACGTACGCATTAAAGCCACACGAGGAACTCGGGCGCGTATCGCAGGCAGGTTCAAAGATCCTCTCTCCCACTTCCCCTCTCTTCTCTAGTGCTCGTATCAATGCACATTAGCCTTCGTACTTTCACTCTTTCTCTCTTTTTCTTTCTCTCTCTCTCTCTCTCTCTCTCTCTCTTTCTACGGTATTCGCTCACTCTTACTTGTTGTCTTCGAGATGCAGCCCTACCGCAGGAACGACCTCGGCACAATGAGGAGGGCTGCCCGAGGAGAGCGAATTTAATTAGCTTTACCGTTACCGAAAAAAAGCCCCGAGAGTTCAAAGCAAGTGCCTCCTGCGAGCTCCACTTTAAAAAGAGCGAGCGAGCGAGCGAAGAAGAGAAAGTAAGAGATTAAGAGAGAGAGAGAGAGAGAGAGAGAGAAATGATTTGCCGCTGCGTGTGCACTTGAGTCGTGACGTGGAAAAGTGAAAATTTCAATATTTTTCGATATATATGTGTGTGTGTGTGTGTATGCCTGAGGTTAAAGCGATGCGTGCGCGATGTCGTTTGAAATTTTTTTAATGATTATTATATCCTCTAATCGCGATATTTCTTATAAATTATTTTTTCTAATTGAACGTTAAATTTTTATGAAAAAAATATTAAATATTACAATATAGTTTTTTTTATTCTATCAATATTCTATAATGAATATTTTTAAGAGTTTTTTAATATACAAATAACGTCATTAGAAACATTAAAATTAATATTTTGTGACACGCGAGTAAAATTATTGTTATGATAATTACTAGCGATTTAAAAGAATATTACAAAAGAAAGAAAAAAAATCAAGCCGACCATTAAAACAAACCACTTTTCGCTGCACTGATATACAAATAACAAGTGTTCAAAGTATAAAGATAAGATGTGAAGAAAAAGAGCAAAAGAGAATGAAAAAGAAAGAAAGAGAGCACTTACCGACGTATAAAACGAAAGATATAAATGGCGAAGCTAATAGAATCACATTAAACGTGTGCAGGCAAAGCTTTCCCTTGGCATGAAAAAAAAAGAAAAAAAAAAAAAAAAAAAAAAAAAGGAAAAGAAGAAAATGATCAATCATCGTAAAAATACGGCCTCACTTGTTCGGTCCATCGACAATAAAAGTGGCGCGATAGGTTCCCGGTGGATAGGTAGACCAATCCGCACCGATCATAGCCGAGACGGAAAGCCTCTCTTTTAAAATATGTCTGCGTATGTATACGTGAGGGGGCGTAAGAACATGCGCTCGTAAACGTGTATGTACGCGCGTGTAATACACAAATATGTATAGCATGTACATGTGTACATATGAAGTTAGAAACTCGGCTCGTTAAAATCGCTAACTGACCTATCGCATCATCTCGATATATACGCGCTCTATACGTGGATAATATGTTTGCCGGTGCGATAACGTCACGAAAAGTCACCGGTGCTTGTTGTACTATGTGTATATAATCACATATAACTCGCAATTTTACAAGCGGCGAAAGTGCGCGAAAAACCGATGCGTTTTAGTACCTGGGGTTTACGCGAGTGTTATATTATTTTTATGGCGATAGAGTTTATGCGTTAATATATTTATTGTGAGCGGTATAGTTGTACATTTTTGTGTGTTTTAAGATCGATGATATATACATATTTTACATTATCATCGATCGCGGACTAATAACGTTTATTCTTTAATTTAACTTATTTTCTTTTTTAATAAAAAAAAAAAAAAAAAAAAAAAGTCATCAATCGACACATTAAACAACTCTTCCTTCCACGAACAAGCAAACTTGTACAATTAAACGGAGCAAGAAAAAAAAACGAAAAAAAAAGCAGCTACATTTTCCACCGCAAGTGTTACCACCTCGACTTTACCTCGGTCTTCTTTGCCTCTCTCTTTCTCTTTCTCTCCCTAATTGACTTACGCACCGGACGAGCGAGCGAGCGAGCGAGCGGCTTTTTTTATATACGCGCTCAGCGGCGACGTTTACGCGCACACAAGTATACGCATACACTCTTTCTCACTATAACAGATACACATATGTGTATACACTCGTATCGTCGTTGTACGTCGGCGACAGCGTCGGGCAAGCCGCGCAGCTCACGGCGAAATAATAAATCTTAGGCTTAATACGCGTAATTAACGATCGGCGACGGCGCCGTGGCGCGACGGTCCTCTCGCTCTTTTATTTCTTGCGCGCATTAAATGGCCCCTTGCACTCTACGTGCCGCATTATAAGCGCGCCCAACGTTTTACCTCAAGTGTCGATAAACGTATATTTATCGTATAAATCGCTCTCTCCGGCTCTTTTGAGCTTCGTACGTATATTTCTGTATATATTATAACGTAGGAGTTTTAGACTTATCTATGTGTTTGTAAAAGTTGTAAGTTTGGTAATAAAAGTCAGGTGGACAAAAATCTCTCTCTCTCTCTCTTTCTCTCTCTTTCGGCGCGCTTTTAATAAGAAATACAGTTTTTGTTAAGTTAGCGAAGTCAAGCTTATTTATTTTTATTATTTATCGACTATATTAAAATTTTTTTCGTTATGTCTAGTGCGGCTATCTTAAAAGGTAGCTTTAGCAGAAACTTCAATGAGTGTAACGTATTGAAAATTTATATTTTTTCTTTCTCTTTTATTAATAATTAACATACTTTGTAAAGAGTATAAAGTTTAAAAATAGATGATAAATTTATCTATAATAATCATGCATTATTTGACATAATGATGTATTTTGTGAAAAATATTTTGATAAGATATAATAGTAGCATAGCTACATTTGATAATAATAATAATCAAACTAAATAATAAAATTATTCATTGAATGTTCTAAACCTTAAGTTACTTTAAATAAAAACTTATTTGAAGTATGATCGGTTCAAATAATTTTTAAATTAACGATTGCATTTTATTGTGAATATTTATCATAAAAAAAAAAAAAAAAATAAAAGTAACATTTAGATTTTCCATTTTTTGAATAATGTTATACCAAAAAAAGACGTTTCTCGTCTTAAACATTAAAACTGCAAAAATATCTCGATTGCGAATCAACGTTTAAAAATCTTTTACGCATAATTGCATATAAAAAAAAAAAAAAAAAAAGGTAAAAAGAAAATTTAAAAATCAAGATTAACCACAAAATATATATATTCTCAACACAACTCTCCCGTATACGCACTATACTTTCACCTTAACATTTCATATCTTCGAAAGCTACGTCACCCACATACATCCATATACAGAGGAACAGAGAAAGAATGAGTAAGATCAAGCAACAGAGCCGTTTCCTCGCTCGTAGGGAAAGAGATCGAGTGCGCGAAAGAGGGACGCGGAGGGAGGGTTAACGCTGTAGGAAGCAACCGAGCAAGCTCGTCGAGGAAAGGGGTGAGGAGGCATACGAAGCAAAGCCCGCAAATAGCTCGGCTGGCGGCGCGAGGCCAACGGCGTCGTCGTCGTCGTCGTCGTAGTCGTAGTCGTCGTCGTTGCCGAGAGTAGTGTATAGAGAAGCGCGCGCGCGCACGATTCCGAGTTATACGAGCGTAGCCGGTTTCATCCCCTTTCGCGTTCCGCGGTGTCATCGTCAGGGGGCGCTGCGGTTGACACCCCTTGTGCGCCCCATCGTCCTCGTCGTCGTCGAGTTTCACCTCCACCTCCGGTGAGAGCTGCTGCCTTGCTGCTGCTGCTGCTGCTCTTCTCCTTCGCGACGAGCGGTTACAGTTGCCAGCAGCATCCGCGTACTCCCTTCTACCTCTCCTTCTCTTCTCTCTCCTCTTTCTCTATCTCTCTCTTTCCCTTTTGTACTTCTTCTTTTGCTTCTTCTTCCTTCTTCAACCCTCTCCCGCTGACGATGGTTACGATTCTGCAACTCGCTATCTCGCTTTCTCACTCGCTTTTGTGACGCGATCCGCTTTCCAACCAAACAAAACACTGTCTCAATCAGCTCACCCTACTACTCTCTCTCTCTCTCTTTTCTCTTTCTGGGGCGTCCAAGAGGATTAGGGGTTTTACCGATATAGCGCTTATAGCATCGTAGAACAATTTGACCCGTTAAATCTGCGTTTCGATTATCGCCGAGGTGGAGAGAGAATATATACTTTGCGCGTACGTATCGCTCGAGGGTGAATCGATGTGCGCGCGCGCGCGTATGTGTATGCGTAACTTTTATATACTTAAACGACCGAACCGAGCTTTCCCTGTAAGAGAAAGAGAAAGGTAGAGGAAAGCGGTGAAGCGATGCGTTGGTTTGTTTATTTGGCGTGGTAAAAGAGAGAGAAAGAGAGAGAGAGAGAGAGAGAGAGAGAGTGAGTCGCACGGAAAAGAAACATTTAAAATTTAAATTTTATTTGATTATATTTGAATTTAATTTCGTTACATGCGCATACCAAGGCAACGTAACCCACCCTCGAAAAAAATCCGTCTCTCTCTCTCTCTCTCTCTCTCTTTCTTTCATTCTCTTACTCCTTTTTAACCAGTACGACTCTTCCCTCTTCATCCCCTCGTTTTATTTGACTTCTCTTTTTCTCCAGCTTTATTCGTTTTCTCGGCACTCCTCCTCTTCCTTCGTATAGTCGTCATGTCTCTCGAGTCTCTCTTTCCCTCTCTCTCTCTCTCTCTCTCTCTCTCTCTCTCTCCCTCTTTTTCGTTTTCTCTCTGTCTCTCAGCATTGTCGAGCTTTGCTCCCTTGGTCGCCCGCCCACTGAATCGTGGCTTTGCGTCTCTCTTCCCATTCTTTTCCTTTCTCTCTCCCTCTCTTTCTCTCTCTTTTACTCTCCCTGGAGCAAAGAGTCTTTTTCGCGTGGGAGCAAAGCTGCGCTTCGTCGTTTGCAATACAAATGAATTCCGCGAATTTCGCGCTCCTGCCGGGGTAATAAGATCTCCCTCACGGTATCCCTTCTACCTTCTCTTGCGAATGTGACAGACAGAACTACGGTGGCGCTTGCTGCCTCGTGAGCAAGAGGTGAAAGGATTTCACCATGATTTATAAGATTTTTTTCTCTCCTGTGTTACCGTTGCCGCTGCTTCTCTCGTAGTTGCTCTTTTTTTTTTTTTTTTTTATTTTCTTGCTTTAAAGTACTTTACCGTTAATGTAATTTGCAGGTGTTGCGGTGTGTATTTAAAATGGCTTGGTCGCATTAGCTGTTTTCAGGTTACATTTTAGCTTCGATCCGTTTGAAAGCTTTTTTTAAAAAATTGAATTTTCATTATATTGTTACGTTATCGTATTTATTAAATATCTTTGTTAATCAGCGATCGTGGATGAAATTACTATGTAGTATATTTTCTCACTCCATCCGATCGAATTTTCAAGGGACATATTGTTTTTTTCGCGCGGTTAAAAAAAAAAAAAAAAAACATTGCAGATCTATCAGGGAAAAATACGGCTTAGTCACTGACTTGTGTTGGGACTTTAACGAACAAAGCGTTTAAACTTGAACCTGCAAGAAGGAAACTCGTCAAGATGTACACACCTACATGTATATATATATATATATATATATACACGTGCGTGTACGTAGAAGACGCCATCGCCAACTTCGTAGTCGTCGTCGTGACTTTGCATTATCGCGGATTTCAAAGAGCGCCATGAGCCACGGGAATTCCATGTCGTACGATGCTCGTTCTCGATTACGTTGAACTTATTCGTACGTGTACATAAATGCGGATATCTACGACGGCTGAAGATCGTTGCGATCGATGTGCTTTGTTTTTTTTTTTTTTTTTTTAATGTCGTTTTTTTTGTATTTTCTTTTTGAAGAATGTGAAAAATATGTGTGTAGATTGAACAATAATTGCTGCTTATAATGAAAATTTCAAAAAATCATTTAATCCCTTGATATACAATGACTAATTGAGATCGTCATGCCACTGTGGACTTTGACGAGTCTGACGAGTCAAGAGCTGTTTTCGACGAACGCCCTGCAGTCTGTTATTAATTCACTCAGTCGCTTTAGTCTTCCGTGGATACACATTTGTTAACGGTGTACAACATAGTTCACCCTCCCATCTTTTCAAGCAGCATTTTTCGGACACGTCAAATTCCGTTTTATTTTTATGTTAAGTTATTTTGTTTTGTATAATTTTTTTTTTTATAAAACGATAATACGTCAACATCGATTGAATAAAAATAAGCAATACTCACATAAAGTTTTGAATAAATTTTTGTCATTGTAAAATTTTTCAGTCAAAAAATCAATCGACTTCGTTATACTTGGTATATCCTTAAACGAATTTTCTATATTAAAGTAAAAAAAAAAAAAAAAAAAAAAGAACAAGCGAGACTATCCCGTTCTTCATTTCGAAGAAGATCTTTCTTAAAGAAGGCGATGAGGTTAAAAGTATCAAAATATCGTAGTATCGTGTTCCGTTGCAAGAGAATAGAGCTAGCTCTATAATGTAAACAAAATCCCAATTTCGTCGAGCGTGCAACTCTTCTTCATTAAGCTCGTCTAACCCGCTCTTTATGAGTTTGATAACCGTTTGATAACCGCTTCAAACGCCGCCTATCCGTTTTCTGTCGGTCTGCGTACGTATACACACACACACACACACACACGCGCGCGCGCGCGTGTTTCAAAATCTTTTAATCTAATTTCCATGTTTGCTCTTTCTTATGCTACACAAAACGTAACTCGTATATTATTAGCTTTGTCGGAATATAACTCGATGTTACTCAATATCTAATGAAAATTAACATGGTAATATAATTATGATATAGTGTAGTAACTGTAATGATGTTTTATGAAAATTACTATTGTATTTATGTGAACTTCAGTGCATAATTCTAAATATATAAAAATATGTCTAGAAACTGACAATATTTTATACAACGGTTTAACGTTATTGAAAACATGATTCATTTAGAATATTTTCTATTAATTTTAATCAATATCTAATGACAACAAATTTTACAAATATATCCGGAGAATATTACACAATCGATATTTTACCAATTAAAAATCAATCGAAATTTTGAGTATACATTCTTCACGCATGCGCATCAAAATAAAAAAATTTTCAAGGATCAATCGAATGCCCATCTGTCAGGCGATTTCTTAGAAAGCTCTTTAATTAACAAAATAATTAGTAAATTAATTAACCGCACACGGCGGGGAAAAATTCTCTATTGATTTAAATATATCGTTGCTTCGAGCGAAGTATATCTTCATCCGGACAAGCTCAAGCTGCGCGCGCGTGTAGACATGTATACAAAAATTCGCTTAAATCGTGCATGTATGTATATATATATATGTATATAGATTCTTCGATACGTTACACAGGTGCACATCGTTCACGATCATAAATAATCGAGGGGCTCGCGGCCGACCTACAAAAATCGTACTAACTTACCGTAGAATCGAATTAATATTCAATAACTACACATTATGCCCTCCTCTCCTTCTCTTTCTACTTCTTCTAATCCAATCGAGACGTGAAAACGAGCAAACGAGCGCGTAGCTATATGTATATATACATCGACGAGCTCGATCTCTCCGTAATTAGTTGGTAATAATTGTCGTGTCCGATTGGGTAGGTTACGCGAGGAGCTCCCGAGACTCCTGGCACACACACCTGGCATCGAAAACTCAACGGCACCGGGAGCAGCAGGTGTATGGCTGCCGGGCCATCGATCGACTCGCCTTTTTCTCCGGCGCTCACCGAAAACTCGTTCGATATCGCGTCTACTCTCTCTCTCTCTCTCTCTCTCTCTTTCTCTCTCGCTCTTGCTCGCGCGTCTGGCGCCGAACGTCTTTTGCGTTAACACCGCTCGTCGCGACGAGAGCGACGGATGGAAAGTGAGAATAAGCGCGGTTGTTTGGCGTAATCGCGTTGATTTGCCTGAAAAGTTAACACATATGATGGGGTGTGCTTGAGAAAGCTCTTTGTTTCGTAAATTTAAAGACACATAAATAATATCTCTCTCTTTCTCTCTCTCTCTCTCCCTCTCTCTCTCTCTCTCTCTCTCTCTCTCTCTCTTTAAATAACTACAATAATTATTTAGATTTAAACGTATTAAATATCGATTTATTAATATGATTATTACTGATTTGTTATAATTATTCTTAATACTACATTACTTGAAGTAAAAACATACGCGTAGGTAAACGGAACAATTATTTTTATTAAATTCAAAATTCAAAACTTTTGTAGTGTAAAAATCTAAGCTCTATATATTAATGGCGTAGAAACTTTGAGATGGAAAATTTAGAAATGTGTAATTAAACTAGCTTAAATTATACGCAAAAGTTAGTCTCTTGGGTACGATGCAGTAGAATCAGTTTAGTACGGTAAGACGCGATTTTTACAAATCTATCCTATGTCATTTTCTAAATATTTATGAGCTTTTTCTTAGTTTTTAAGAGGATAGTTAAATAAATACATCAAAAAAAAAAAAAATTGAACCATTGAATTTATGTTCTTTCGTGGTTCTTAACAGTAGTATAAACGTAACATTGACCATCGCTTATTACTTTTTACCGTTATAATAGATATGTCATAAAATTTTTATTTTCGTACCTTCTATTCCCCCAACTATTATCAATGTTCGAAAATTCAGTTTTATCTCTACTGACAAAATTGATTCTAAGATTCAGTAACAATCGCATTACTTTTAACATTTCCCTCTCCTTATCTTTCCTCCTCCCTCCTAAATCGTCATAAATCAAAGAATTATCGTCGATAACAGCTGAAAAGACGGTTTCGAGCTCGCAATTATAAATTCCAGTGAGCCAAGAGCTCGCAATTACCCCCGTGAAAATCACAAAGTACCACCGCTGCCTTCCTATAGATCCCATCTCTAGTTAATTCTCGTGTGTGTAAAGCGCGCGTAAGCTCCAACGGCGCATTGAAAAATAAAAAAATAAAAAAAATAAACAAAACAAAACAAAACAAAACAAAACAAAACATAACAAAACAAAACAAAACATAACAAAACAAAACAAAACAAAAAGTATCGTTCGGGTAAAGTTCCAAGCGCGTCGCTGAGAAAATTACGCGGCCGTTAAATTAGACTGCGTATATAAGGGGATTGTTATAAGGCAAAGAAAAAGAGCAAGATTGCGGTGTATAACGGCGGAATATGATAAAGTCGAATCGAGCGAGAGACGTTTGATTACAAAGTTTAGACCTCGTGAGATTGATACGCAGATATGAAATTTTTATCCATCGACTGTTATTTTATTTTTATTATTATATTTATTTATATATATACATATATATATATATATTTTTTATTTTAATTTATTTTTGTTTATTTTTCGCGCGCCATTTGAATTTTGACCTGCGTTTGTTATCCGCGCGTCTTGTCTACGTGATTGTTTTGTATAAGAGGCGAGGTTTTGATAGACATCTTTCATTTCTGTGAGATCGTGTGCCCCGTGTTTTGACGAGGAGCGCCAGAGAGTAGAATTTCGTGTACGATAAAGTTTTACATAATTAATTTGTATTAAGACGAGAGAAAGAGAGAAAGAGAGCGACTTATATTCTTTTAAATTTCTTTTTCTGCTAAACTCATCGATCAATCAAAATATAATTTGATTTTTTACACCATCGGACGCTTTGTTAACTACCCGAAGAATTTTCTGATGCGTCGTTAAAATTTTAATGCTCGAAATGCCAGCTTGATCGCGTCATTGAAAAAACAAAAACAATTACTCCTTTTTTCTCTTGGCTGCTTTTTTCTTTTAATTCCTAATAGTTGCCGAGCTTAAAATTCCATCCAAGCATAGAGAGAACAAAACAATCGCGAAACTTTCAATCGCTTCGCGCAAACGATATCAATAGCCGTGAAGCATCAAGACAACTATCAATGAAGATGTTTATATATTTATATGCATGTATATACATTTATATCAGAAGAATCCGCTTCCCTATAATCAGAAAGCTAAAGAATTTTTGAATATCTCTTCATCTCAGGCTGACTTTGTTCATACTCTCAACATTCGCCATAAATAAAGATCTCGGTAAACATACTCATGCGTTACGATGCACGCGCGAAAGAATATGCGCGATTCTAGACTCACTCGTGCGGTTAAGGAAGCCTCTAAGCGAGAGACTAGCTTATATAGAAAGGGAGAGAGAGACGCGTACCTTTCACGGTGGTCCAAACGGTATCATACGAGAGAGAAGAAAGACGGAGATAAAGAGCTGGTAGCACGCGCCTCTCCTTGTACGCGTGCGCACGAGCGCGCGTGTGTGTGTGTGTGTGTTTCGGCTAATTTTCGTGCGCGCACGCACGCCGTAATATAGACGTTCTTTCTCTCTCTCTCTCTCTCTCTCTCTTTCTCTTTTGCGTCGAGGATTGGTTTTAAGCGCGCATATGCATAGCTAATGAGAGCGAGCTAAGACTCGCTCCGATTCTAACCACGCGGGCGAGTATATACGTGCGCCAAGGTGTACAGGTTTGTTGTACGCGAGCGAAAAATACCGGCGTCGCCACGTGTGTGGCCGCGCGCTCGCTTTCTCTCGAGCTCTGAATTTTGCCGCGGTTATACTTTTCCCTTTATACTTCGTTGTCTTCTATATATATATATATATATATATAAGTTTCAGCACGAGTCAAACAACGTCGTTTCGTCTGAGTGCTTGTACTGATTATGTTTTGCGTTTGTTATATAGGAGCTACGTAAATGTATGGATGTATCCATCTAGATACTCGTATGCAAATGATAGATACTACGCGAACTCGCGCGCTTTTCGAATTTTATCGCGTGCTCGCTTGGAGCGCCTTTATTTTTAAGAGTCCAACGGACGGTTCTTCTTTCAGCTAATGCTACACGCTTGATTGAGAATTGATTTATGATTGATACAGAAACGAGAAGGACGATGATTACTTTATTGATTTTTTTTCTTCATTCGGCTTCGATACGGGTTGATTTTATTAATGGATTCGTTAAATGTTACTTGTACATTTAAAAGCTGATATTTTTTTTTTTTTTTTTTTTTTCTTAAATAGATCATCTATTGGTCTTTATTCGACTTATTATTTCTTCCTCGTTGTCTACCTTAAATATTTACTTAAAAATAATTTTTTTGATAATATTACCATTATAAGATAGTTATTACCTTGCCTCTAACGATTTCAAAATCTCCGTTTATAAATGAAAATCTATAAAATTTTAAACTCGCATGAGAAAACAAGAACTTAAGAAAACCCATCAATACTCGCAGATGCACGCTCACATACATCTCAAGGTAAGAAATGGTATATACGTTTACCTAGTAGTAGCGCGAAACCGCGAGCCAAGTCGTAACGTTGCGCCCGCGAAAACAAAGAGAGGAAGGAAAGGATAAAGGAGAGGAAAAGAATCGAGAGAAGGTCCATTGCGGCGTCGTGCCGCGGCGGTGGCGGCGGCGCGGCTTCTTCTTCTTCTTCTTCTTCTTCTTCTTCTTCCTCGCCCACCGGTGAGATCCGGCCTTGTTGGTCCTCGCGTCGCGGACCACCACGACGCGAGTTGCGCTTCTCGCGTAGCCTCGAGGGAAACGCGACTTGCTCTCTCTCTCTCTCTCTATCTCTTGCTCGTTCTTTCTTTCTTTCGCTCGCATTTTCGCTTAAGCTTTGTCTGTCATTATTGGCTTCGCGATGCGCGTGCGAGCGGTTCATCGTGTCTCGTCTTTTATTCTACACTTGGGAGAAATATGCTCGTGTACAGAACGAAAGATGACGAGGGATTGTTTTTTTTTTTCTTATTTTTCGACTTTGAGATTTTTGAAAAGACGTATTATATCGTATTTGAGTTTGAGTTTTTTTTTTTTTTTTTTAATGATCTATATTATATATTACATTGCAAAACAAATCGCAATCTCTCCTGAAATCTTTTACCATCGATATAAGAAGCTTATTACAATTGCAAAAATGTTCACCGTTGGAATATTTCGATTCCTCTTGTCTTACCATAATTAGAATCTACTACTGTTCTATCTAATTTCTCGGGACGACAACACGCGGGATTCTCGACTCTTGTTTCCTCGAACTTACAATCGCGAGTATCTCTTGTCCGCCCATTGTACGATTGTACCCTCGTACTTGTAACTATGACGCTGCTCTTGTTCTAATTCCATCGTACCCTATAACTTAAGACACAGTCATTCGATGCAAGACACGATTTCTCCCCTCCCTCTCGCCTTCAATTTCATTGCGAAGGAAATAATAAAGAGAAAATGACGGAATTGAGTTGACGACGTGATATTCTGGATAGAGTGAACTTTCTACCGGTGATGTTTCATAACTAAGTATTGATTAGTAACTTGATTATTAGCTATTTAAACGAATAGACGTATCTTGCGATAATGGAATTACCTTTTTGTTTAAACGTTAGTCGTCGAGTGACATAAATTTTCATTTTCAACCCATAAATATCGAACGAGTAACAATTGAATATTAGTCCGCGCTTAAAAACAGAGGTCGTCCCAATATTCAATTCACATCAAATCAAACGCTCTCGAAAATCTTCGTATTTTTCGCGAACGACATCTGGACCCGGTCGAACATGTATCCCTTTTTCGACAATCGCGCGTTCACGGAATGCAGAATTTCTGTTTCGAGATTTTTCGTGGGCGGCAGTGGTGACGTTCTCTCTCTCTCTCTCTCTCTCTCACTCTCTTTCTCTTGTCGCGCTTCTTCATTCGAGCTGAAGGTACATATACATTGTTTTTACTCGCGAGTCGACCGCAACGATTTATGTACTGCCTCGAAGAATTCGGGCTGCGCGACTTTTATGTATTTTGTATATTGATTAATGCACACAAAGGAGGAGTTTTTTGTTTACGTTATTGATGAGCTACCGGTGGTTTTGACGAAACGAGCTTTTCGTTTTGGGTTTGTATATACTGCACCAAAGCCGTTTTTAGTTTTTGAATAAGGAATCGTTTTAAGTCGATCGTTGAAAATGATTTAAGGGTATTGTTGCGATTCGATTTTTTGGATAAATTTGCATATCTTATTTTATTAAAAATAATTTCGTTATTCTTGTTTTATGCAATGATAAAATATATCATATTGCCATACTTCTTAATTATTTTTATCAAATAACTTACTTATGATTTTTTTTTCTCCATCGAAAGCGTAAGCTAGTTATATGTCGACTCGAAGTGCCATTCAAACACTCGAACGAAGTACATCCTAACCCTACAAAGAGTCAACGAATCGAACTAACCGACCACCAATCGAATCAATCACGCTAATTGTAATTTTTCGCGCTCATCGAGCTACACATCCTCCTCGATTTCAAAGCTTACGCATATAACTCGGAATATCTCCCCCGTCCGTGTAGTTCTAGAATATAAAATCAAACGCTATCGTATCAAAGATTCCCATGGCTTTCCCTGCTCTATCTATTCTCCCCTCTTAAATTTTACTCGAGTGTTATTACCGGACACACACGCACCCGCACACGCACACGCACACACTGTGCGTCCCGTGCTCGACGCTCGCGCAATAAACCGAGAACGCGCCCGTAATGGAAGGGAGATATATCGATGGAAATTCGGCACGGCGGCTAACCGGTGTCAAGCGATGCAGCGGACATTAACATAAGAACGCCGTGACCAATCGCGCCATTCGATCCGCCGATCCGCTCTTACCACCCGTGATAGCTTTATTATTTACTACTGGCGCTTCTCGATGTTCTCTCTCTCTTTGTTTTTTTAATATTTGTTTTTCTTCTTTTTTTTTTTTTTTAGCTTTTTAATGATGTTAAATTTATCAATGATTATACGTTTTTGTCAGAGGATCTGATTGAAATTATAAAGTAAATTACCTACAATTTAATGTTTTTCCACACTAATTCACTCATTCTCAAAATTCCACTATCACGTATACAGTTTATAATATCTGTAACCTCGTTTTGAAAAATTATCAATCGCATCAATCGCGATGACCAGTTCCTCTTTACAGTTACACCAAAAAGATCGCCATATTATCCTCGGTAAAGTACGTCGATATCTCCGTTATTACTCGACAAATATCGGTCGTCTCCTTTCCCCCGCTTCTTTTATTTTTCATCCTTACATCGAGAGATCAAAGCGGAACTCTGAAACAATAATAATCGTACCGTCACATAGTAGGGTTCTCTCTCTCTCTCTCTCTCTCTGCGTGTTTCATCCCTTTAGAATGACTATGAGAAAGAAGACATCAAGCCAAATCACCGCGTGCCGCAAGTTCGCACGCGTGCGCTCGCGTTATCGTAGCAATAAATAGAGTCCTTGTTGTGACAATGACTCTCGGCTTCGGGCCAAAACACAGCGGGACGTCGCGTGAAAAATTGTGGAAAACCGTTCGTTGTACTCTTACCGTACCGAGCGCGCATTATGCGTCATTGCGCGATGTATCGATTACCGGGCGCGTGCGTAAGCGACGGGTGGAATTTGTTTTCGAAGGATTCGTGTTAGAGGATGAATAGTTGGTGATTTTGTAAAAATACTCGAGAGGAGATGATTGAGAGATTGGTTAGATTTTGAAAAGTTACGTATTCTTGTTTATTACATTTGAAAATGTAGCAAAGATTTATTTCGATGATTATTTTTGTTTTCTCTTGCAAGAAATTTTGTTATACTTATTCTATAAATATTACAAGTAATCTAATCTTATTAATGATAAAATAATAATCCGAGCAGTAAATCAAACATTATGTGCAAAAAATAATTATAACTTGTATATGAAACGATTAAAAGGAAGTTTAGATACACAATTGTTTTATTTAATTAAAAAAAAAAAAATGAATAAAAGCACATTTATAATTAATGTACAATTCATCTATTTCAATATCTAGTATTTAACTAAAATAATATTTACTCTTAATTAATTTATCTGATAAATCTACAAACAATCATTATAACAATTTGTAAAGGCAGTATAATTATTGTTTATTTATTAGAAAAAAAAAAAACAAAAAAAAAAATCCAAAACACTTATAAGCTCGTTTCATAATATTTACCGATAATTTTGCAATAGGAAGTAAATATTATATAAAAGTCGCATAATGATTTCGAGAAAAGCATATCTACACTAGCATTACAAGCTATAAATCATTAGGCCAACCAACGAAAGTGAAAAGAAAAATCTAGCGTACGTAGTAGTAGAAGAAAAAAAAACACAAGTAATAGCATCGACGAGCAAGAAAAGTAAAAGAAAAAAAAAAATAAGGAAAAAAACACCGGAGAGAAAGAGATCCGCTAAAAGCGAAGCGCGCACTGCGAGGGAAAAGTCACACACAGTCGCGCCGAGGGGATAAAAAGGAAGAGAGAAAGTCAGAATGGCGATATACGAGGAGTAAAAGGAGAGGAAAGAAAGGAAGATCGTAGCGAGCTAGCTACAGGAGCTCGGGGCACAAAAAGGGTGGCAGGAAAAAAGCCTGAGCGAGATAGAAAGTAAGAACGGATGATGGAATTAAGGGTGAAAAAGAGGGACACAGAGAGAGAGAGACAGAAAGAGAGAGAGAGAGAGAGAGAGAGAGAGAGAGAGATAGAGAAAGAGAGAAAGAGAGAGAAAGCTCGATAATACGTCCTTGCTTGGTGGATACGCGAGGGTGGATTCTGGCGATGCGCCTCCGCACGCTTTGCGAGGCTACCGCGCGTAACCCGGAGCGCGCGTGTATGTATGTTTGTGTGTGTGTGTGTGTGTGTCTCTGTACACGCCGGAAGTCGACCGGTCACGTGGCTTAGCCAACACGCAATTGTGTCCGGCATAATAAAGCGCTCCCCTCTCTCTTCTGCTCTACAGCTACTTCTGCCGCTCTCTGTCATGTTTATAGCTCGAGTGGGAGACACAGAGGGATGGATTCATTTATTAGCGAGAGAGAGAGAGAGAGAGAGAGCGAACGAACGAGTGAGTGAGGGAGGAAGGGGGGATAGAGAAGGCGCTGGTTCAGTGAGCCGACGTGAGCGATTATGTACGGGGGTTGCCAACGCGGAACATTGATTTATGCCCATCTGACAGATCGCGCCGTTCACGAGCTTGGGCTCTCTCTCTGTCTCTCTCTCTCTCTCTTACTTGTATACTCTCGTTTGGTAGCTATCCGCATTCGTGCGTGTTTCGCGCTATTTATCTTGGGAATCATCTTGCTCCCTCTCTTTCTCTCTCTCTCTCTCCTTTTCTCTCTTCTAGCTTTCTCGCTATAAACTAACTGTTTTCTTCTTAGTCTGAATTTAGTTTTTCCTTGTATATATGCTATTTAGGTAGTGTCATCCTTTACTACTATTATCTCGCGAAAGATTGGCTAAACCATAAAGGTGTCTGATTTGATTATTGATAAAAATGATTATAAGTTAAAATTGTGTGTGTTTATTTGATACATAATTTATTATTTTTCTTATATCAAATCAAATTCATATTTGTATATTACGACCTTAAATGAATAACAATTGAAAATCTGATAATGTTAACAAAAACATTTTTTGTTAAATTGGGACAAATGTGATGTTCATAACATATGACTATTTTACAAAATTTTTAAAATTAGATAACCATCGCTTTTATCTCAATAATCAATTGCAATCTATTCAATCTATTACACAGGCATCGCGCAATCCCAAATAGATACATAAATTTAAAAAATTCGATATTTATCAATAGACAAATCTTAACGTTTCCGGTGCTCTTCTGCTCGGCATAACATCACTTCTTTCGGGGGCTCATTCATTCCCTCTTTTATTTATCTCGCCATAGATCAGCGTTTTTCGATTAGAGTAGACATATATTTTGCGACGACGCTTTGGGACTCGAAACTTCGAGAAACTAATATCCTATCCTATATACCCACATCAAAACATACACACACGTGTATATGTATACATATACACGCGCTTATAATCTATACATTCGAAAAGAAGCTTTACCATGATTATTGAATGAAGTCAATGGCCAAAAGAGGCTTTTGGCGCGCTCGCTTATACTAGCTATGTATATACATACGTATACGAGTATACCTACACTCCTTTGCAAACTGGATCTCGTCCAGCAATTTCTTCATCTTTCCTCCCGCTTTTCTCTCTCTCTCTCTCTCTTTCTCTTTCTCTTTCTCTGTCTCGCTGGATCCTTTTTATCTCGGTGTCGTCGTGAAATACGTCGTGTGCTTTACGACGGGCTGTGAATCCTTACCCCTTTCTCTTTCTCCCCCTCTCTTCTTTTTCTTTCCTTACTTCCTTCTTCGAAAAGATGAATGAAAATTTTTCTCCCCCCCCCCCTCCCCGCGCGAATGTTATTGGTTTTTCTTGGCGGATGATGAAGCGAACGAACCCCCGAGACCGTAATTCTTTTTTATTTTTTTGCCCGCGGTGAAATCGCTAATTCTGGTTATGGTTATATGCGCATAAAAGTATATTTTATCATCGAACGTTTACGTGTATGTAAATAAATTTGCGGTAAGGAATGAATTCTTTTTTTTTCTTTTTTTTTTTTTTTATATTATCTTCGTTTAATTAAAAAATTATATACATATTTTATCAATTGTCGTAGCAAATAAATTGGATACTCGGATACAAAAATAATATTTTACATGCTGCATTAAAGTTTCAATTATTATACTAGTATAGTATCAAAGGAATTCTGTATAAGCATACACGTTATAAAAAACAATCGAGGATTTGTGCAGAAAACCTAACATATAACATTGTCGCGTAATACAAACGATGTATATATGTAACGACAAAGCAATTAATCCAAAAATCACAGGACGATAAATAACGTAATATAAGCAAAAGATCAGAGCCCCGTTGTTGGGTGTATATATATATATATATATATATATATATATATATATATATGTATATAGTCGAACTGGTACGACCTGCGTGTATAATACTTTTATCCACAATTAGGCGCGCGCGATCGTATACGTATATACTCGTATAGACGCGGTACAATATTATACAAATGATTGATTCGTATGAACGCTTACGCTTGTACGAAAGCCATTAAATCCATAATCGCCCTTCTCTCCAACTGCACGCGCTCGCGCGCTATCTCTTTCTCACTCGTGTAGCAAACAATCGGTGCGTACACGTGAGATACGCATCCGTCGTACGTGCGTTATAGATACACATATATACATATATATATACATATAAAGCTTGCACTCGTCTTTCTTTTTCTCTCCTCCCCTTCGACGCATCGCGTAATCCAGCCGGAGCCTTTGTATAAGCGGCCGATTATTTGTTAGCAATTTTCCGAGCTGTCGGCGGATACGCATAAACTCTCCCCTCCTCCTCTCCCTCACCCCACCCACCCATCTTCTTCCTCTTCTTCTTCTCTCTTTTTTTTTTTCACCCTGGCAATTGCCTCGGCGCATTGCGGTCATTGTCATTGTAATACTCCTCGATGGGAATAATGGATAATGCGAAAGTGGTGTACGCACGCGTGCCACGACGCGCACGAGTCCTCAATTCTATATATATATATATCTATATATACATCGCTATCGTTACATTGCCGGTTCGTCGTGCGACTCTCTTTCTCTCCGTACTCGTGCGAGTCATCGGACGTGCGATGCAACGCATCGTCTCCCTTCGTCCGTTTTCTCTTTCTCTCCTTTTTTTCCCGATGCTTTCTGTGTCGCCGGTTCCTTGTTTTTTTTTGCTCGGTTCTAGGGTAGATTTCGATTTGTCCTTCCTTTTTCCTTTGACGCGAGTAATTTTCGCTTTTTATTTGTTTGAAAATGGTGTGAATGAGACGCTGTTTGTATGCGTTTGTTTCCATGAATTATTGTTTAAGAATGTGATAAATAATGCAAGCATCGTGTTATTTTTAGTTTTATGTTTTTTTTTTTTTTTTTTTTTTTTATCTTCAAGAATCTGCTGTACGATGGATCTGAAAATAGAAATTGATCATAAATTTTGAATGTATTTGTAGTAATATATGTATTTATATGTTATTTAAATATTATAGGATTTGGGTATTGATTTTAATTTAGTTTATTTATCAGAATTTTCAATTGATAATTATTTTCATAAAAATTTATGTAATTTAAAGAATAAATACTATTTGAAATTTGAATAATAAAAAATTATCGATCCTGCACAATTAATAATAAATTTTCAACCTATTTAAACTCATATTATTAATATGTATTGATTATCAGTAGCATACATTAACAGCATTAACAGATGATTGTCTTTGTGAACGATCGTTTAATTGGATACAATATACGAAACTTGCCGCAAATCTCAATACGAATTTAAACACCCCCATGCATAACGAATCGTTACAAACGACGTATTATAATATCGATCGAATAAAAGGAACATAAAAAGGAGAAGGAGAAAGCAAAACAATCGTCCGATTGACCTAGTCGTAGTCTTTGGCATTAGAAACTCATCCCCAGCCTGTACACGAGAGAGTATCACGTATCATCGAGTCAAAATCCCTTCGGAAGCGAGGGCCGCTGTCCCGTTGAGCCGTAGTCGAAATCATGGCTCGGTCATAAGATAATGCAGTGTTTAGTCGTGGAGAAGCGTCGCTCGGCAATCAGCATCCCGACGCGCGTCGGTCGTACATGTAACGGGAGGGGAATACGAACCCTCGTTTCTATAGCGGTGTAATGACAGAGACCCGCGCTGCTCTCTCTCTCTCTCTCTCTCTCTCTCTCTTTCTCTTTCTCTCTCTCTGTATTTGCACCGTAATCCCATGATGAATTATCCGCAGGATCGCTCCGGAGAGAAGGACGAGTTAGACGTATATATGTGTACAGATAAGGTCTATTAATTTTGCGTTATAAACTCGGCTAGAATGAAAGGGAGAAAGAGAGCTAGAGAGAGAGAGAGAGAGAGAGAGAGAGAGAGAAAGGAAAGTTGTGCTTTTATATGTATATAAAACACTGGTGGATGTAAAGTTTTTCGCCACCGCTCGGCTTGTGCTTTAAACCTTGGAGAGTTTTATGCGCTCTTTTCTTTCTACCTTTCTTCGTCTCTTTCTTTCTCTATATAGTGCCCGTTGGCTATTTTTTGCCTACACATACACACGCACGCACGCACGCACGCACGCGCGCGCGCATGTATATACACTCTACCTCTCCGTTTTTTTATCCTTTATTCGCTATTTTTCCCGTAGCACGCGCGCTCTTGATAATCAAGCGAGCGGGGAAACTTGCGCGCAAGCGCGCGCATACGCCGATTTATTATGGCTCGTATAAAGTTTTACGCGAAGCCATTTTCAAAAGGATGTATACGTATTGTTGCGAGGAGAGATAACGTCGAGGCTAACTTTTCAACCGGAGACTGATTATACATACAAGTGGGGCTTTTCGTCGTCTTTTATTGGATAATCATTGGTTATTGTTTTTTTTTCCTTCTTCGCCTCCTCCTCCTCCTCCTCCTCCTCCTTTTCCTCCTCTTCGTTCGTTGAGAGAGAAATTTAAGCGAAAAATTAAACAAAGTTTTATACGCTGAAAATTGTTTCTCCAAGGAAATAAAATTTGTTTATGAACTTCTAAACGACTAATTTTAACAAAAAAAAAAAAAAAAAAAAAAAAAAAAATAGAGTTTTTACGACGGTAAAAAATCTTTGTAAACTATAACAATTTTAGATACTTTTATTTTCTTTGAAAATTTTACATCATAAAGTTCTCACGGTATCTTCCATTAATTTTCTAAAAAAAATATTATATAATATTTATAAACAGCCGACATTGATTAAACCTTTACACGGTTAAAGATAAATTAAGAGTATGAATTTCAATTTTATGAATTTAAAAAAATAATAATAATAATAAAATCCATTATTTTTACTTTAAAATATCAACTTCAACTTCATATATATTACTTAACGTCGTAATTAAACTCCGTGGTCTTACAACATACACACCGCGCTGAAACGCGGAATTAAAAAAGTAGGAAAAAAAAAAAAAAAAGATGAAAGAAGACGAGGCCAAGAAAAAAAATAAAAGACTCACAAGCGACATCTTGTAATGACATAATGGGAATAGCGGCAACCGAGTGTCTCTCTTCTCGCGACTAAAGAATGAAATGAGTCGGAGTTGTTTTCCCGACGACACGACAACATTCCTATAAAACGCGTATAACATGCAACGCCACGTGTTACGCAGTGCATTAAGGGCGCGCTTTGAAAAACGAAAAGAAAGGCTAATTATTTCGATGCGCAAATGTACGATTTTATTCCAATCATAAATCGCCGAATTTTTACTATTCACGTAACAAGAATAAAAAAAAAAAAACCATTCGAAAGAGTATCTGTAAAAACGTAAAATATATGTGACAAACAATTAATTATTAATCAGCCGCATTAATTAATACGCATGGAAGTAAAGGAAGGCTTAAAATAATCTTTGTCGGCGACTCGATCGTACCTCTTCGATCAGCGTCGCGAGTCGCGCGCGGCGTACGCTCGATATTTGGCTACGAGCGATCGATCAAACGGAGTCCACCGAAAAGCCGAAGATTCTAAATAAGGCGCGACGTCGTGGCCGCAGCGCTTCTTTGCAAATTTTTTTTTTTCCCCCTCGCGAGTTGTAATCGTTTCGTTGTAAAGGTACGCCAGAGTGTCCATATTCGATTTCGCGCGATACTTCAACTGCTATTTATTCAAAGTGGAAAAAAAATGATTGGAAGGAGTTTGGCGGCTTCGTGAAAAATGATGCCGTCTGCTTCTTCTTCTTAACTTTTTTTTTTTTTTTTTTTTTTTTTTTTTTTTTACTTTTTTCTTTTAACAAAGTTTAATTGAATGCAATTTTTATGCCAATTTCGTTTAACTTTATTCAAAATCTTTTTAAATAATATAAATCAACGTGAAAACCTTAATAATGTAACGTTATGATAGTTTGTTTAGTCAAGAGTTCATTTAAAGCGTTGCAAAAAATTTAGCGATTGTTTGGTCAAACGCTTTTTACCAAAATGTTCAAGCTCAGAACGAAATGTCGCGCAAAAATTTAAAGAAAAATAAAACCTTGCTAAAGAAAAAGAAAGGCGCATTCTCCAAAGTATTGCACATGTCCGCGCGTAGAATTTTTCCCGTGAAAGCAAAAGAATTCTTCGGTAGCTACTCGTAGCCCCTTCGCGACTTAGGATTTCAAATCAGCCGGAAAAAAGTCCAGCCACGTAGAAATGTATGGCGCTCCCTCTTGTCGAAAGTTCCCCTCGAAAATTGCCAACCTCGTATACATATTCCTCTTCCTTGCGATATTTTCCTCTGAGCAGAAAGATGAAAAAAAAAAAAGAGAGAGAATTTTGTACGGAAAGGTTCCTTATACGCTCGCCCTCTTTTTTTTTTTTTTCGTATCGGGCGAAAATTCAAATTACCTCGCACGCGTGTACCTGTTCGCGTCTTTTTTGTTTCTTTTACCTTCTCGTACGTTTAGCCTCGAATTATTATGTTGTCCCAGCTTACCGTCGAGAGAGAAACAAAAGATCGTAGAGGAATCAGGTGGAAAGCGAGAAATTGGTTGGAAGAGGGAGTCGAGTTACCGTTGAGAGTGAAAAATTACGGAATGTTTTCGGTTCTTCCGTCGGGTTGACTTATGCGTTGTGACTGATGTCTGGTACGAAAGTTATGGGAAACCTATAATTAAATTATGGCTCGAGCTGATCTGCATAATTTTATCATTGATTTTTAAAGTGGAGATTTTTGAGCTATTTGTTGTTTTTTTTTTCTTTTTTCCTGTGCGTAGGATGATTTAGAATGTGGGTTAAGAATGTTGGTTTTGGATGCGTTGATGAGACTGGGATAATGCGCGGATGATGGTAATTATATATTTGAGATTTTTATTGACTTGCCAGGAGGCTATTAAAAAATGGTTAAGAACTAAACTATGATTAATTGATTCGAATCTGTAAGTGTACTGTTTTATGAAACTGATGTTATAATTTACCATCGAATATTTGATAATGATTATGTTGAGGTAAAACTTTTAATAAACATAAAAAAATAAAATATTTTCAACTGTAACGTAAATAAATATTTTTTATCTTTTTTATTTCAACAAACAAATTATCATCGGAATATCCTTGTCGGTTCAATTTATATAATAATAAAACGCATACGGAATAAAATCTAAGAATAATTTGGAATAATAATAAAAAATTTATCAAACAGGCTTTTAATTTATCGCAACAAACTATTATATTTATATGAGTTGCAGCATAATAACAACTTTATAAATTTTAAGTACTTATAAAATTAATTTAAAAAAATGCATTAACATGTATCGTTATTTGAATGCATAAAAAGGAACATTATATTTTTTATTTATACTTTAAACTTCGAGGCAAAAATAAACGCGCGTTTAATTATTTATAACAACAACAATCGTCGCCTCACTCTTCAGCAACAAAGAGCAGAGGAGAACAAGGAGAGTCTAATTTCGAATTCCAGCGAGCGTTCGCCGCGTATCTAAAATACAAATGATTGATGCAAGAAGAGAGCCGAACAAAAAAACGAGTCGCCAAAGCTCGGCAAAAGAACGAAAAACCAAAATCCAAGTAGAAGCAACGGCAGCTCGTCCAAACTAACTTGGTCGCTCTTCCGACTAAACCGTCTCTTTCTCTCTTTCTCTCTCTCTCTCTCTCTCTCTCTCTCTCTCTCTCTCTCGCTCGCTCGCTCTTCTTCTTCACGTCCACGAGATTCCTAACAACTCGTGTCCTTTAGCGCTCGTGTTAATTGCCCGCGAAGGCGCGCAAAAAGAAGACGACGAAGAATCGGCGATGCGCGCACGCACCGACCGATATCTTTTCCCCGTGCCAAGCCAGTGTCGTCCCAAAAAGAGGGAACAGACGCGCGCGCGCGCGTGCAAAGGAGCGTTTCGTCTCGCTTGCCGAAAGTTAAAGCGAGCGAAAAAAATGAAGGCGGACCGAGAAATAAAGAAAAAGAAAGAGAAAGAGACAGGGAGGGAGAATGAAAGATACATACATAGAACGGGCGAGCAGGTAAAATCAAAATGTCAAAGATGCGCAAAAATTGTCGGCGTCTTTGGAGGACACGTCCATTACGCGTGCGCGCGAGCTTGTTGAATATGCTCGAACGGTTCCCGGAATGCAGCTGTGGATCTATATATATATATATATATATATATATATATTTAAGTGTGTGTGTATGGGTATAGCGTATAGGAGTAGCTATGGGATACGAGAGATGGACTTTACATCTTTTTCCTTAGTTCGGCACATAAATAAACGTTGGCGGACAGTTGCTCTGAGAGTTTCTCTCCCTTTATCTCTCTCTCTCTCTCTCTCTCTCGGATCTAGGCGCCGCTCTTTTGTCTTAGGCTAATAGAACACGCGTTCCTACGCGCTTTTCGTCTCTTTCTCTCTTTCACTTTGGCGTTTCGGCTGAAAGCGCATATATATACATCTACGACTCGGAGGAAAAGAGAAAACATTTTTGGTAACATATCGCTTGCTCGATCACTTTGCACGTGCTTCTCCTCATATTTCGTTCACGCTCGATTTTTCATTTTTGCGTACTTTGATCTAATTAAGAATATCTAATCTTATTGCTTTCTTTGCCTTTAACGAAATAATTGTCGTTTATGTATTAATAGTCAAGCTGACAAGATTTGTTGAATTGTTGTATTTCATTATTCGTTTTCATATTTATGTCACAATGTCAATCATCTTCCGTTAACAAAGTCTTTAATTTCTATTAGCAATAAATCTATATTCTCTATCACAATTTATTATTTATTTATCATTCAAAAAATAATAACTCTTATCTACGGTGGTTTATCAACAGCTCAGTCGACGATTACGAGCTTTCGATATTTTCTAATTCGCAGCAGTAAATAAAACAATAACCGAGCAACCGTGTAGACAAAATAAAGAGTCGAGTGTACTCGGAGCATACAAAGTATCGACAACGCATATTTCATAACCGCAAAAGTACGCAAACGCTTAGTGAGAGCACTACATTTAAGTTTGAGCCACGCTCTTTCTCTCTTTCTCTTTTCTCTCTTTCGCTGTATCCGTACGCTCTCTTTGTGATGTATTTATTAGTTTCTGACTTATAATCAAATTTAATTAGCGGTCAACCGCACACGCACTGCTCTCACCGGTCGCCGTTTATACTTTTCGTAAATGATTTTTTTTAAGTTTCTTCTTTTCCTTTTTTTTTTTTTTTTATCATTTTCGTAAACGCTCGCTTCTTAAAATTTGATCGCCGAAAGATTGCGCTTAAGATAGCATTGTTGTTGCCGTTACTATAAGGAAGAGAAATTCATCCCGTACATTTTTACTTTTTGCCCATCAAAGCATCGCACATACCTGCACATACATAGAGAGAAAGAGAGAGAGAGAGAGAGAGAGGAGACCCCTTCAGCTATCACTATAAGTTCCACCTCCATTTTATTACGAGGGCCGCGTATACTATGTATAGGTATACATGCACGTAAACTTGCACCGGGGAACGTATTACGGTAACGACTGGCGAGGTTATCTACGGCGCACGGTTATCGAGCCAGCGGTGAAAGAATCCAAAGAAAAGTCCGGAGAACAGCCGGTCATAAATAACCCCGTTGCTAATCGCACGTTTTCTCCACGCACATTTTCATCGTACACGTCTACATATACATATATATATATACACACACACACACATGGAAGCGTGGAAGAAATAGTTTCGTATAAGAAGTCGCGAGCGATCCTCGCGCCGTTCGCGTTCATTCGCGCGCTTTCCTTTCATCTTTAAAAGTACGAGCGGCACGCGGCCTTCCCCGATTGCACGCGCGCGTTAACGTCGCCTTCGTTATTTTCCATTACGGCTGATTATTATTCCCTCGATTGCGCTAATTGCTTTACTTCCATTGCCTGTATGGGTTTTTCAGTGACGGATACAGATACAGCGTGAGCGCGTATATTCATTGAATTTAGCGTTACTTCTTTTTGTTTTTATCTCTGGCGGTTTCTCTTTTATTTTAAAAGATTTTTAGATCTCGGCTTGTGAAAAACTTTTTAGATGATTAAAAGCAATGAGTTAGGATTGAGATTTGCTCGTTTAGACATTTTCTGCAAATTATATTCGTTTAATTTAATACATTGAATAAATCGAATGATATCTATTTCATTCGATTACATATCAACAAGAAAATAATCTACGCCAGATAAATATTTTCGTTTAAAATTTTTAATTTTTGAAGTATTTCAATATTTAAAACAATACTAAATTGATTAAATGTAAACTTTTGTTTTTGTCAACTCTTACGCGTCTAAAATAAATCGTAAAAATAAATTATTAATCTTTCGCGTTAAAATATTAGTCATCGACTTATTATTTTTAATTAAAGTTCAAAATCAAGTTCATCAACGAAATACATTTGAAAAATTCCATCAGTCGGTTCTTCTCTTCAACCTGTTTACCAAATTTCAAGTCACACTAGGCTGGCGCACCGTTTTCCGACATCCTTATCTCGGACTGTACATCTTCATGCGTGACCGAAAGGTGTACTCACGAAAAATGGCCGTCGTGATCGATAAGCAATTCTATATATGTGTGCGTATATACATACAGACGGGCGTTTAGAAAAGATGCATTCCTCGCGCGCGTTCACGTATCGAAGCGACGGATCTCTAATTCCACCTCGTGTTTCGGGGGCCGATGGCCCGATACCGGCGGGATTGCGATGTATATAAGCGCCATTAATTTGGTGGCAGCGGTGAGAGAGAGAGAGAGAGATACGAGAAGAGAGTCTCGTTTGCCTAGCTTCTTATCGATGGGCTTCTGGTTGGAAAGACTTATGACGCGAACGAGAAATGTTTCTTCTTTCGCTTGTGCGATACGTTTGAATGTTCAGGTGGAGAATTGATCGATATATTTTTAAGTTTAAATTTGTGTCTTATACGACGTTGTCATTGTTTTATGATAATAGATTAGTAAATTTTATATTTTTAATGGTATTAAATTTGTGGAAATGATCTAAAAATTAATAAATTCGTTTGCCCAAAATAATTAGTAAGATCCCAGCAAATTAGAATAATGATTCACAAATATATACTTGAATTGAAAATTAAACTGGAGATCAAATGAAATCATAAATACAAAATTGGCTCGACATTTTCAATTACGTAAGAAAATATACGGAACTCCGCACCAATTCCCCGTCAATTATTTCATTCAATTAACAAGTTCGAGCACGTATTCGATACCGACCATTTAAGGTGCGACATTTTGCCAACACTTTGAGCTCGAGTTGTGCGCGATGAAAAAAGAAAGAAAAAAAAAAAAAAAAAGGAAAATAAATAAAAAGAAACGCCGCGTATGTGGTTCAATCAATCCCAATCTCCCGAGTATCTCACGTAAAAATAAAAAGTAAACAAGCGCTAGAAAATCTCACCGCGTTTGTGTATATGTATACAGGTTAACGCCGATATTCCAGGAACTCTTTGACCATCCGACGGATTGATAGAGGCCAAATCCAACACTTTTCGATGCAAAAAATCGTCTCGTAACTCGCGGCTCTTCCCGTAATTAAAACTCTCAAAAAAAAAAAAAATAAAGAAAAATAACAAAGCTAAAAGACAGAGAGAAAGAGAGAGAGAGAGAGAGAGAGAGAGAGAGAGAGAGAGAGAGAGAGACGGCGAAATTCAGGATCGCCCGCGCACACGTGACAATCGTGAGAGTAGAGAAGAGAGTCGGTGAAGAGCCACTGCTAAAGCGAGTGAGCGAGCGAGAAAGGGAGAAGGAAGAAGCGCAGGAGGAAGGGACGCCGTCGCCGAGAAAGAGAGCACGCGGCGGACTCCTGGCGCCACGTCTCCGGGCGCATACCACACGGCGCTCTCGCTCGCGTTCCCTATAAGCCTGCTACCGTTCCTGCCTCTACTTCTTCTTCTTCTTCTTCTTCTTCTTCTTCTTCTTCTTATGTCTCGTTCGTCGCGATCGACTCGCGATCGAATCTCTTCTCTTGGTTTCTCGGTGCGCGTCTCGATACCGCGAAGACGTAGACCGCGCTCTCGCTTCGAAAAATGCCTAACTTATTCAATTATTATTTTTATATCGGACCACCTCTATGCGAAACGTGTACTTTTGAAAACGAGCGACCAGATCGTTGATTTCTTATCTGGCAAAGCGAGCGAGTAAAAATGAGAGGTACGAGGAAGGAAATTAATAAACGAGAGAGTCGGAAAGAAAGAGATGTAACTGATTTTGTGTTCAACGTTGAATGAACTCGATCGAAAGAAATATAGCTGGGTAATTGGTGTGGTAATGATTGGTTTTTTTTTTTCTTTTTCTTTTTCTTTCTTTCGTTGCGATGGCTGGCGATGATTATAATGGTATTGTGAGCACGCGAAGAAAAAAATTGATGAAGACGGGTCCGTAAATGATTTATACGTAAATGTACATATGCCATTTCTTTATCGATGATGCTTTGTGATGTAGTGTACAATCCAATGTATGATACCCTATGGTATAATATAAATAATAAATATAAATTATTATTACTATATATAATATAAATAATAAAAAATATAAATTTCGTCATAAAAATGCATAATTTATACAAAATCTTATATTGTGCATAAAAAAGCGCTTTAATAGAAACTTGTCTCTTTTGAAGAAATATGTTTTATTTGAAGTAATTGATGAGGTTTTCTTTAAAAATAGTAACAAAATTTTCGATTTAAACAAAGACAAAACAAATTGAATTAATTAAATCTTATTTTGAAAATAAAAAAAAGAAATAAAATAAAAAGTTTTTCATTCCTCGGATAAAACCGAACCATAAACTAGATTTCTAATTAACAATGTTAATTGAATTCTCTTTCAAAGATAAGTTCACCATAATTCTTTCATATTAAAGCTTCAATTACGTCAGTCAAACCTGATTTTTATTTTCATTAAAAAGAGAAAGAGATAAAATGATTAAAAGAGAGAGCGAGAAAGAGAGAAAAGCAAGTATGCAGACAAAGCAAACGAGAGAAAAGCCTTCCTTATCGCTTGGGTGTATACGTATCGGCGTTCCAAAGGAAGAAGAAGCGCGTCGAGAAACGAGCAAAGCGTGCAGTGTCAAGCTCCCTGTGTGTACACGTACACAAATGTGTGGGTTTATATGGGTGTTTGTGTGTGCTTACGTGTGTGTGTGTGTATGTGTCTATGAGGCTAACCTAATTAACGCCGCGGGTTGAGCCTCTCTCTCTCTCTCTCTCTCTCTCTCTCTCTCTCATTCTCTCGTTGTATATAGAAAGCGCGCGGTGTACACGCTGCTGCCGGTGGCTCAAGCTCGCCGAAGCGTCTAATTGAAATCGTCGTTCTCCTCGTCGTTCGCACGCGTATATCACGCGAGGGGGGAAAGAAGGGGGTGGGAGGCTGGGCATAAGAGAGCGAGATAGAAAGAGAGAGAGGATATAACAAGAAAAGGGTGCCAAGGCGAGTTGACTGAGAGAGGAAGAGATGAACTGACAGAGACAGAGATGTAGAAAGGATGGATGAAGAGGGGTGCTAGCGGAAAGAAGGAAAAAAACGTGACAGAGAGAGAGAGAGAGAGAGAGAGCAGTCGAGCAGTTTTCGAGCGTGAAACGCTGAATGCGAAGATGAAAAATTTCTCGTAGTCAAAGGATCGGAGCTTGAAAGAGTGAAGATTCTTTAGTTTCTTTTTTTTTATATGTACGGACAATCTTGATCGTAGAGACTATTTGAAATCATTGAGAAATTAATGGGTGATTAACGATTGAAGTTCAATTGAAAAATTAATTTTTTCAACAATTCGAACTTAAATTTATTATTACTGCAATCAATAGTTGAACAAAAGTATGTTTAGTAAGACTATTGATACGCTAAAAATTATAAATTAAATTAATTATTCAAGTATTAGCATTTTATCCTATCATTTTACTTTAAAAAAAAATTGTCTATTACTAGAAACAACATTGTACATGCATTTATACAGTCCTGTAAAGTAGTCTTCGTGTTTTCAAAATTTCTGAGTAAAAAACTTGCAGCATCGTGAAATGTAGGTCAGTCAACATCGAAAAAGCTTACAGCAAAAATGAAAAAGAATAAAAAAAAAAAAAAACAAGAGAGAGAGAGAGAGAGAGAGAGAAGCAAACTCACTAAAAACTTTTCCTAACCTTAACTTCCAAAACGAAAAGAAAAAGCCTAGAGGAAGCCGAATATTCCAAGAGCGCGCCCGCATAAGCAAAGTCTTGGTCCTCGCGGCGAAGTCAGACGTCGAGATTACTCTCGTCGCGTAGCCGCAAAAGGTTCGGAATGCTTCGCGCACGAAACATGGAACATACACAACATACATACACACAGAAAGAGAGAAGAGAGACGAATCGTAACCGAGGACGAATATCCCGAATTCCAGGATCGTCGTTGTCGCTGAACCAAGAACGAAGTTAGCGCAGACCGGCGCGAGAGGTTCCGAAAGCCAATATAACGACCGCTGTTTCTTTTCAACTTTCTATCTCTCTCTCTCTATCTCTCTCTCTCTCTTTTTCTCTCTCTCTCTCTCTCTCTCTCTCTCTCTCTCTCTCTCTCTCTATCTCTCTCTCTCTCTCTTTTTCTCTCTCTCTCTCTATCTCTTTCCCACTCTCTATCTTTCCCATAGGCGAGGAACGACACGACGTTTCACGCGAATTTCTTTTATAATAAGGGGGGAAAGAGAAAAGAAGGGCTGTCCATGCTAAAGAAAGAAGATATACATATGTCTTATGCGTCATTGCGTAGCATCTCGGTTTTGAGAAAGGGGAAGGACCTCTTTTTTACGGAAATTCACGCGACGTTTCGTCATAACGTGGGATCGTTTGAATTTTTTTTTTTTTTTTTTTTTTTTTTTTTTATATATTTCGCAAGGTCACAATCGTTATGACAATACGGAGAAAATAGACACTGTCATTGTTATTAAAATATTTTGTAAAATAATATTGGTTTGTATGGTATGTGTATTAAGAATAATAGTTTGTACCATTGTGCAGTAAATATTGAAATTTTATAGTTAATAAAATTGTTTGAAGTATTAAAGGTAAAGCTTTTCTGCAAAAATCGATATTACTTAAAAATTATTAATATATTGTAATTAATTATTTGCATATAAAATAATATCTTACATAAAACAAATATAAGATAATTATTAATTTAACCTTAATTCAATTTATATTGAGAATAATTTATTTAGACATACGTTTCATTCCATTCAAATTTAATATAGTTCAGCAGGTATTATAAACGCGATTAATTTAAATAATCTTACTCGGTATAAAGATTAAAAATAAAATAATTTTATTAAATCATTTAGCATGTTTGTTTGGATATTCCTGAGTGGGTTGAGAACGGATGACAAAGTTTGGGTTCATAGCGAGAGACTTATAATGCCGGATCCATTGCGCTAATTGCATTTGCCTTATCTAAATCCTGTAACAGAAAGAAAATCGCATTATCCTAATACTCTTTATACCTGAGCTGAAATTCTTGGAACGTTTGTGTAGATTAAAGAGATAAACACTGAAAACTGACCACCCCTTTTTCCTTCTCTCTTTTTCTCTTTTTACAAAGCAAAATGTTTTATGTCCCAAAAAATTTTTTTAATTTTAAAGCTAAAATATCTCACTGTGTTAATAATTTAAAAAAAAATATGTTAAAAACTACATTCACCAAATTTTTCTTTATTCAAGATTGTGTTTTAAATCAATATATAATATTCTACATAGTTGGCACATCGATAACGAATAACAGAAATCGAAGCTTATCCTGTAAAAAAGCGGATCCCCTTACCGTGCCCCAAGAATGAGTCTAGTGACAGGAGCGTAGCAGAAAACAAACGAGACAACGAAGTTTCCAGCACGTTGTCAAACGCTCTTTCTCGAGATATGCGATTCGTCAAATCGCGAAACAAAACGAGAGCGTTCTCTCTTTCTCTCTCTCTCTCTCTCTCTCACTCTCTCGCTCTCTTACACGCACACACGCGTGCATACATAAGCTGTTCAAACTTGCTCGCGTTCTTTCAGGTTATCCAAAATACACAGTTAGAAGAGAGGAATGAAAACGAGAGAGAGAGAGAGAGAGAGAGAGAGAGAGATACTGGCTTCGGTAACGCGTTAACGAGGCTGAAACAAAAGAATCTTTCGGGGCCTCGAAGGCGAGCGCGCGCTCTAGCTCGCTCTCGTTTACGAAAGATCGAGAAGGAGAGAGAAGCAAGCAGCTAAGAGTAAGAACGGTAGTAAGAAGGAGAAAGAGCGACTGGGGCCCGTCGCGCCGCTAACTGCGGGGGGTTGGTGGCGCCACGAGCTGTCATCGCGCGTCGTCGTCCCCGTCCTTATGGGGCCCGTGGGCCTCGTTTCTTCCCCCTCTCTTCTTTCTCCCACACATATACACAAGCGTATACATAGCTCGGGAAGAGGCCAGCTTGGAGAGAGAAAGAGAGAGAGGAGCCGTCGTGTCGCGTCGTGGAGCGAGCGCAGGTAGAGAATTTTTCGAGCCGCTCGTTATATGTACGCACGCGTTTGCTCCATCTCTTCTGTAACCCTTTCCTCTCTCTCTCTCTCTCTCTCTCTTTTTCTCTCTCCCTGTCTTTAAGATACAAAAACCACCCTGCCTTTCTTCTTTCTCTCTCACTCTCTCTCTCTCTCTCTCTCTCTCTCTCTTTCGTCTGAGGCTCAATTCCTCATGGGCATTTCGAAAACACAGATCTATAGATGAGATAGGAGTCCCTAATGCCCGTGTATATATCTATACATACCCCTTTAACCTTCTTCTACTTCTTCGGATTCTAGCGCTGCTCGCTCTTCTCATTATCATTTCCACGCGGGCACACGAGATCTCGAGTCCCGATCGGAAATCATCCGTGTTTCCATTTGTCCCCTCGCGCCCCACCGCATGTCCCTCTTCTCTAACTCTTTCCCCGTTGTTGTTCGGCTGTCTGGCCTGTCTGTCTTTATCTCTCGAGGATAAAGAAAGAGAGAAAGAAAGAAAAGGTTTTCGGAACACGGGAGCCTATTTGTTCGGACTTGTATTGACTTCTGGCTTTTGTTGCTTAGTCTGATACGCAGAGTGACAGTCAACGTTGATGCGATTTTTATAGCTAGACAAGTTTATTGGCTATTACGTTATTTGAGATGAACGACGAAGGAATTAAATAGTACACTGTGATGAAATGCTTTTCCAAATTTTTTTAAAAATTATCGTCGTTAAGTTGATTCTTAAAACTTGAAAGGTATTTTAATTATATGCACCTGGAATAATATCAAATTTATTTAATAAGAGATCAATATATGATGGAAAAAAAAAAAAACAAATGAATAATAGTTAGGCATCTTATCTCAGCATATTTTTTAATAAACCTATATCTCTACTCTGAGAGAAAAAATCTCTCAGCAAAAATACCATCCCAATATCTCGAATAACCCACGGTAAAACCTACATCTACAGCTCTCTTTATCCCTACGTTTCTTCTCATTCCCCATCTCGATACACGTCTATACATACGCTTACGATCGTATAGAGAGAAATCGCGTTGCAGCATCTTCGTGGCGGCAGCCGTGCGCTCACGGTTTTATCTATATATACACATATACACGCATACTCGTAACCGATGGATATATACATAAGATTGGGCCCTCCCGAAGATCATTCGATTCATCGCGGCGTGGCGCGGCCGTGTGGCGCCAGCGTGTGTGGTCCCAAGACGGCGCGCAAGCGCATACCTTTCTCGCGCGTGAGCGCAGGCGCAAAGCCGTAGGGCCCCGCGGACTCTCTCACTCTCTCTCTCTCTCTCTCTCTCTCTCTCTCTCTTTTACCTCGATATATGTATATACTCTCAGCGAAGGAGAGAGAAAGAGTGGACTGTAGATGTCTTAAGCAGATTGGCTCGACGTGCTGCCGCCGCCGCCGCCGCCACTGCCTTATTCTTTCGTTCTTCGCCATGCTACTCTTGCTTATGTGTGGCTTGTATGCTCGCTTGCCTCTTTATCGATTTGTCCTTTTATATTACCTTTTTTGCGCGGTTTTGCCGCTTGATGCCGAGGCGTCTTGCTAAAGCACGCAAAAATGCTGTGATTATTTTTTGCTTTTTGGTTTTTTTTTTTCCGGGAGATTGGTTTATGGTAGTTATTAAAAAATTTTTAGAAAAATACAATGAGTTTTTTAAAAATAAAAATTAAATTTTTTGATCATATAGGTTTGTTGAGCGATGATTCGCTAATTTAATATATCATCGAAAGATTAATTTTGTTTGTAAATTGAAATATCTCGATAAACTAGTAGTAGATCTAACTAATCAAGCAAACATTTATAAATTTCAAAAGCATACATTTATTAATACGAAATAAATTTAAAGATATCAAAAATTAATTCCATTCATAATATTACGCTCATGTGGGCTGAATGTAATTTCTATATTGCATTTAAAAATCCACTCGGATTCATATCACCTAGATCCCCAACCTGATCCACGACAAATCCCTCGGGCGCAGTCTTTCAAAATCTCCAGTCATCGCAAAACGCCTCCTCTAAGTACACACAAATCGCCAAGGTATCGATGTCCTAGCCTCTTCCCTCAAAAAAGTACAACAAAACAACGAGCAAAGCGGCGCCTCACTCCCACGTCTCTCTCTCTCTCTCTCTCCCTCCTTCTCTTTCGTTTCCAAAGCCCATTAGCGCTCAATTATTAAGCCCACTCAACTTATGCAAAGCTCCTTCTTTCTTTCTCTCTTTCTCCCGCTGACAAGCGCATTATATGTATACCTCCGAAAAAGAAAATACCAAGACCGCCGGAAAAGAGAGAAAGAAAGAGGAAAAGAGATGTAATTGAAACTCGACGTGCGCCGCGGGGTAGCTATTGCCTTCGTATCCGCTACCGTCTTTGCCGTTTCTCTTTTTCGATCCCCTTTTCTTCTTCTCCCTCCTAGTGAGGCCCTAATTTTAAGTAAATTTCCGGGCATTCTCCCGTAAATTGGTTAAGCGCTCCGAACATTATGTATATACATACATATATAGGTATGTATACCTGAAAGAATCTGTATCCTATGCGCTACTTTTCTCTCTCTTTCTTTCTCTCTCTCTCTCTCTCTCTCTCTCTCTCTCTATCTTTTTCTCAGTTACACGCGCTTTTCGACCATTATTATACGGTGGTTATTGTGCGCACGGGCGCGTGTGCAACTGGGCTGTCACTCCGTGCGAGCGAGATGGGTCGTCGCTTTTGTCGGTAAACGGGAAAGAGAAGAAGAGAGAGAGAGAGAGAGAGAGAGAGAGAGAGAGAGAGAGAGAGAGAGAGAGAAGGCCACCACCGTACCGAGCAATTGGATTAAACGTATCCATTACTATTGTCGAGGCGTAAGCTCACGGCGAATGAGAATGAGAAAAAGAGGCCGCCTTTTCGAGCGTTCGATGCCTTATCTGACTGGCTCTATTTTTGCCTCGTGCATAATCCTGTACGAGTATTTTTATAATTTTTCTGTTGACGCTTCAAGGAGTTTGCTATATCTTCGTTGCATATTATACCCACTACGCATTTATCTCTTTTTTGTCTTCTTCGGCCTTTTCTACACGATTCGTTTGCACTCAAAAGTCTTTATGTCATTCGGAGATTGGACGAGGCGCCTTTTCAGATTTCGCATTTTTTCCGCGTTCTTGAAATTTAAGTATTTTCATCACGGTGCAGCGATTTCTTAAAGATTGCAGATATTAAAATCCAAGAACATTTTTTTTTTTTAAATAAATTGCTTAATGATAAATGTTTTGTTTCATTTAAAAAAAAAACTTGGCGATCTTTTTTTTTACTTTAATTAATAAACATTTAACGCAAAAATATTAAATAAATAATAAAATTTAACGATGCGCATTGTATACAAATAGAAGAAAATAAAAAAAAAACTCTTTTCAAAAGAGAACTAAACAAATATTTATAAAAACGCGTCGCTCAACGACCATCCACATTAATCTCGAAAAAATACAACACGTAAAAGCTTTAGTCTCGAGTAAAATAAATCAGACATCGCCGTTGAACTTCGAATATCGACATCGTCCCATTTCTCGCATCGGCAAATCGACGGAAGTTCATCATGAGCACCGCGCATCGGTTGCGCTCACAAGTGGTGGGATTAGCTTTTAAAGGTTTAGCCTTCATCGTATCCATAACCGAAAAGTCTCTCAAAAGCAAAGAGACAGATACAGTACTCGCGTTTTTCGGGATCATCTCCGCAGCGTTCGCTCCTTTGCACTTCGTCATCTAGCCGAGCGTGTGCGCAGTGTCTCTTAACCGTGACGCGATGCTTCTGTTCGACTTTTCATCCAAGGAAGGGTACTAAAGGAAAGGAAAATAAAAGATAGAGGAGTAGCAGACGTAGCGACCGCAGCAATTATCTTCGAGGATGGGATTCGTTCTTAAGAGATACGTCTTTAATCCTTTCCTTTTTTTCTTTTACATCTCATCTAACGTGTATATATCTCGTTTCGCTAGCGTACCGCTAACACCAGACCCATCGTAATGTAGCCTTGGTTTTTCTTGTTATGCAAAAATAGCAGCAACGTTGGCCGGGCTAAAAGATCTCCGCGGAACTTTCGCGCCGGATTGCTTTTCTGGTTTTTAAGCCGAGTTTATAAAGTAATTTCGTTGAGCTCGTTTAGCAGCTCTCCTACTCTCTTTTCTTCTATCTCTCTCTCTCTCTCTCTTGCTCTTCTACGCGAGGGCGCGTGCAGCGCTAGAAAGTGGCCGCTTTTTTTTCGCTCGATAGCGCACCGTGCGACCGCACCGAATTTCATCTTCGCTATTCGCCTTGCTCATTTTTTGCTTGCGGTTCTAATACGCTATATATATACATATAAATATGCGTGCGTGTATGTGTAAACTGCAACGATGGGAAATTTTACTTTTACTTGCGAAAAACTTCTTGAGCAATTGACTTCTCAACATTTTACGCGAAAGATCTCATAAATTTGTTATGTAGCTTGTTAACGCACGATGATCGTTTAGTTGAAAGCGCAAAAAATTCTTGTAATTATCTAAAGTAAAATTTATGAAAGAAGGTAGCTCGATCTTAAATTTTATACGATTTAATAATAAAATATTTATTTATAAAAAGTTACTGTATTCGAATTTTATATCGAACATTTAGTTAGAAACTGAGAGTATTTTATATTAAAACACATGTCCAATTGTTTCAAAATAAAGAATAATTGTTTCTTTCGCAATTATAACACCGTGTAACCCACATATAGACGAATATAATTGAATAACATAGTTCGCTCACATACGATAAAATTTTTCAGCACGATAAAGCATCGTAACAAAAGCAAAATCCTCGACTTAATAATAGGAAAATCAGAAAAGAATCTGCCGCATGCAGCAACGATAGCTTGTGTTGTGCGGTACAAACGCACCGCGCCGAAGCAAAAGAAATAAAGAAACAAGACGAAGAATAAGAATAAGAATAAGAAGCGCAGCGACGCGGGCAAAAAGAGAAACGCATATCGCGCAAGTTTTCTCCCCTGAATCCTTTTAAAGAGAGAAAAGAACGCTACTAAAGCGCTGTTCTCTTTCACTCTATCTCTCTCTCTCTCTCTCTCTCTCTCTCTCTCTCTTTCTCTCGCTCTCTGTCTTTTTCTTTCTTTTTCACCGAGCCGCTCGAAAATGCTGTACACGCCAGGATAATACCCGGACAAAAGGGAACGAGGATGCGCCGAATAACTATTCGCACTGTGAATTCGGTAAAAAGGAGAGGAACTGATAATAAAGAGACACACCGAAGAAAAGGAGGAGCGGAAAAAGCACGCAAACATAAACTCAGGGATCCGTTTAACGGGATGATCTTCCGAACCGAAAAGAGAAACATTAAGAAAAGATGTAGTGGTGTCTTCCTATTTTTTTTTTTTTTTCTTTCTTTCAGATCGTATCATTATTTTCCCTCCCTCCCCCCCCCCGCGCGAGCTTACGTTTTAGGGCTAATTTCATTCTCATAAAAAAAAGCCCTCGATTGTATATCTCGCCGTTTTTATTCTCGACTCAAAGGTCGCGCGAGGCGCGTATGTATCGTCTCCGCGGCGCGTTTGTTTGGACCGCTCGAGGCGGCTAAAACGACGCGCGTGCATAATCGCGCGGGTACCGATTTATATACGTTGCTTGTTTAATTTTTGAATTGTAACGGATGGAGGAATGGCGGACTCGTAGATGGATGAGAGGAATTGTGAAGGATCGATGTGGGATTTAACCTTTATTCGATGTTCCTTTTCTTGTGTAGGTAATTGACGTTGAAAGAGATGTGTATTCAATTTGATGGGTTCTGAACATTTTTCAAGCGTAATAGTTTGCAAAGAATTTTTAACGCCTGATGCAAACAGTAACTTCACTTGTTTACTAAAACAAAATTTTATTTTATATAAATTTAAGCTAAATTGAAATTTCGATCTAGTGTAACTATCGAGTAATATTTGAACTATAATATATAACCTTAAATACTTCATTTATACCTATATGAAATGAAAAATTAAATTCGAGTAAGAAAAAAAAAAGAATAAACATCAATTATTTTCAATCTTCAAATGCTATTACAAGCATATAAGAGCATCGAAGCATTCGCATTTTAGTTTTGTATAATCACAGGCTTTCGGATAAAAGATCGAAAAAAAGAAAATCAATGCTCTTATTAATAACAAAGTTTATAGCTATATAACGTAGATATAATAGCGGAATGTTAGGGATGATTGGATTATATCGACAAAGCGAAAGCAGAGGCAAGTATAATCGATCAATTCGATACTCTCTTTATACACAGATGATAAAACGTGTTATTATAATTATTTAAAAAAGAAAAAATTAATCGTTTCCTTTATAATTTATATAGACAATGTGGCGTATATCTGCATCATAATTGCAAAGTGATTTTTTAGCGATTTGTTCAATGTAGTGAGTGGATAAATCGGCATTTTATATCTACGACAAAATCAAAAATCAAGGAATTAACTTAAGAATATTCAAGGAAGATTCGATAAATTAAAGTACATTAAATATACTTATATAAAAAAGAATAAGAATGCTTAAAAAACGAAAACATGGTATAATATTCTTTATAAAAGAATAGAAAAAAGTTTTTCTTATAATCATAATATAATTAAAATATGACAATACCTCTTACTCTTACTAAATTTCTTTATCTTATTCATAATTAAATTAAAATCAAACAACGTTCAAACAACTAATTAAAGATATAATATTCAATGCGCAATTTTACACTTTACAAAGAGGAATAAATCCGCGAGCATATAGCCCCGACGGTTAAAAGACCACAAGAAGGAGGAGGAGGAGGAGGAGGAGGAGGAAGATGAGGAAGAAGAAGAGGCGGCAGCAGCAGCAGCAGCAACAGCAGCAACGAAGGCGGCAGCGGCGGTACATAGAAGTAAGAAGAAGAAGAAGAAGAAGAAAAGAAGCAGAAAGGAAAGAGCTGGCGTTGGCGTGCGCAGAATAAGAGAGAAAAGAGGAAGAGAGGAACACCCCGAAGATGCCGAGATCGAGTTAAGATAATTACTCGTTTGTTTAAACATTTGATCGGCCGCCAAGGGACGCCCGGAGCTTTATTTTGCTCTCTTTTTTCGGCGCGACGACAACGACCATACCGCGCTCTCTATCTCTCTCTCTCTCTCTCTCTCTCTCTCTCTCTCTTTATCTTTCTCTTTCTATGCATACGTAAGAAATGCATATGTGGTGCTTGGTTCGCGTGTGCGCTTTTTATTTCACGTATACGCGTTTCCATTTGCTATCACGAGGAGCTGCGCCTGTATCGCTATTCTTAATTCATTTATTTGCTTCTGTATCTCTCCTCCTTTACTCTTTCTTTAAGAATGCGATAGGTTCTTACTTCCTTACGCGCACGTGTACGTGTCTTTTCAATACACGCATACACGGATATTGGAAGATTTCGATTTTGGGCAAAACTCTTCGACGGATAAATTGTGCTGTATCAGCGGCATCGTTATAGCTTGGAAAAGAATGGGGAAAGAGAAATTTCGATAATTTGTTAGAAAAAATACTAAGACAAAGAAAAAGTTGTAAAATTAAAAATTTTCAGATAAATAATTCCGACAATGATCGGATGGTATAAAGAAAAAATTTATTTTATATAATATTGCCCATCCTTGTTAATTTTTCCATTCGATTAGATGCATGTATTAAAAATATTAAGCATTTAATTTACAATTAAAGAATTATGTGTAATAAATCAAATTGATGATTACATATAAAATACAACCGTCAAAGCGTATGCATAAAATATATTATAAATCAACAGTGGCTATAATCGTACGTTGTTGTTAATAATTCAAATAATTGTACAGGTTGAAAATAACTCAACTTATATATGCGTAAGCTGCCTATCGCGGCTACTCATAGATCAAATCTTACAATGTCTTACATACCATATGCACAATGGTATACAAAAACGTAACCGCTATACCGCACATAAGGTTTAGTTACTGGTACAATTTTCCATGAGCACCAAGTACATATACGTGCAAGTTTATTCCACGGATGCGCGGAGCTCTCGGCGTACAAAGTTGCGGTGGACGCTTGGTCGGTAGCGTAAGCGCTCGTATAAAAATATATATTACGCCGACCCTCGTATACGTTTGTGCGACGAAAAGAGGAGGAGGAGGAGGAGGAGGAGGAGGGAGAGTGAAAGACGCGTTATCTTCGTTACCGCGGGACTATAAGAAAAAGCTCGAAGGAAGGGCTGAATATTCTATTTTCGATCGCGCGCGAGCGCTTTGTTACTTTATTCGCGGAAATCCTACTGACAGATATGCTTACCGGTAAATCGATGGTCCCCTGCTTGTTCTATTTTGATTTCTATTTACGCATATATATATATATATATACATTATTTTGTGCAAGATTTTTTATTTATTTTAGAACCAAAATTCAAAGTTGTGAAAATTATAATTTCCTTTCTCGATTAAAATTTAAATTAATTAGCTTTATGTTCATCAATGTACACATTGTTGCAATAAAATACTATATCTTCTATGTAAATCTGTACAAATTTTAAGCGTTAAAAAAATTATACGACGCGAATAAAAATAAATCCGATCAAACGGTAAAAGTTACGAGGAACTTGGACAACGAAGCGACTTTTATGCTGCACGCGAGAAAAAGTATACAAGATGCGCATTTGGAGAGGCTCATTTATTCAAGGGTTCCAAAAACTTATGATTCGAAACTAGCCGGTTTGTACATTTAAACGCGCGTTGTGCGTTTATACACAGCACGTCGAAAACCCGAAAAATGACAAGATCCTAAATCTCAAGGGGGGCCTACTTCGTGAAAGCGAAGCCGCATGTACAAGCTCTATTGAAAAGCGGCGTAAAACAATGGCTAACCCATAAATAACGAGATTCATTAATTCGACTCATATAACGCATGTTTATATATATATAAGGGTGCGATTATGTGGAAGAAACTTTTTAACTGGATAGCGACGCCGACTACGAAATTTTTACTACCTCTTCTTTCTTCCTAGTCTCTTCTTTGTCAGTATTTTTTTTTTTTCTTCTTCGAGCATCCGAGATCGTAGTAAAATTGATCGAGGTGCAGAGTTTTTATGACTCCCGCGTGGACTTCATTTTTTTTTTTCGGTTCTTTATTAATTTTGCGAAGATTAAATTATGTCAAAATTTGAATCGACGATATTCAAAACAATTATGATTTTTCGAGAGCCGAGATTTTTTTATTTTTTATTTTAATTTTATGGGAAACAAATTAATCGTATCATATTTTAATGTTTATTTGAAAGATAAATTATTAATTGTTGAACAAAAATATGACATACGTTTAAAAATAATAATTTGTAATTGAAACATTAGCAGAATTATTATTCAGTGACATTTAAAAAATGTACATTTTATAAGTCTTTGTAATTTTAAAAATAATTGAAACGTACAAATAAATCGAAATTCGCTTATTATAACTTATCAAAGCAAAAGCTCGTTTGGCAGTAAATTCGAAGAAGTGACATGAAATCGCGAGGCAAAGTAAAACGTAGAAGCGAAAATAAAAAAATTTTTTTACAGAATCGAAGATGTGCATCGCTCTATTTCTATATCCCTTTTTTTTCTCTCCCTCTCTTTCACTTCATCCATCGCGAGTAAAGGGACAGCTCGTACGAGGCTTGCACCGACGACGGACGCGAAAAAGACGGCGCGCGCGTAGCGAACACGTAAAGTTAATGAAAAGCTCGCGCGGTAAGAAGGAGGTTACCCGAAAGAGGCTCAAAAGATAGGACGAATGAAAAGAGGGGAAGACGGAAGGAAAGAAGTATACGGAGGGGCGGAAAAAGGAGAGAGAAAATAATACCGAGGAACCGGTGAAAATCTGTCACGCGAGGAATGGGACACGCGACAGAAGCGCTACTCTTTTCTATATCTAACTCTGATGGTTCTCGGAAAATCGATTAACTGGCTAATCGGCCTCTCGTAAAAGCCGCCGATACCAAATTCATACTCGTTTCTCTCTCTCTCTCTCTCTCTCTCTCTCTCTCTCTCTCTCTTTCTCTCTTTCTATATCGCGTGATAGACCGTATATAACGCAAAAACCATCCCTCGAAATTCATGTATACATTATATATATATATATATATATACACGTACATGAAAAGGAGAAGGTGGAATATCGCATATAGATTTATGTTCCACTTTTTTCTTTCACCCATTCTCCTTCCCCCCCCCCCCTCTCTCTCTCTCCATTTCCATTCGCCATAGCCTTTTTTCTCATTCTCTCTGTCTCTGGTTCTATTTCTCATCCGAGGCCTCGCTTTTTTCCTCGTTCCATTTCCCGGAAGTGAAGCGACCGCTTGACCAAATCGCTTCGGCGAAAGCCTTCCTTTTTCCGTGCGCCGCCGCTAAAAGAAATAACCCTCAGCGTGCCGCGCGTCCCTCTTTCTCGCTTTATTTATGAGCATCTTCTTTTTTAACCCGAACGAGTATACGTATAACAAACAATGAAGCGCGTGTGCGTGCATTCGGAGACACGGTGTTGTCAAGATCGCGAGACTCGCGACTCTTTTTTTACTCCCTTATCTCTCTTTCGTTCTTTCTCTGTCTTTCTTTTGCATAGCTTGCTCGATTGGTATCTTGGCGAGCGTCGCTGCGCATTTTTACAGCCAAATTCTCGATCGATGAACGCTGCTTAAATGTCAATTTGCGATTTTTCGTATACGATCAATGATTTTTGGACTCGATCTAATTTGTGCGACAGGTAAACCATACAGCTAGTATCTATACGGCAATTTTTTTTTTTTCACGACATGGTTTTTCTTTAGCTACGCAAGGGACCAAAGCAGCGCGAACTAAAATAGCATCGAATACGATTCTATACCGACTATTTATTCCCCCTCTATAGTGTGGGGATAAGGAATATACCTATGGAATAAACGCGGAAGCGCTTTTATACATATACACGAATAGTCGCGCGAGGCTAATGCGTCGCGCGAGTTATTGCGTTCTCTTACAATTCTCGTGCAAGTCTATTTTTGGACAGCCAAGAGAGAGAGAGAGAGAGAGAGAGAGAAAGAGAGAAAGAGAGAGAGCTCTTAAAACAGGAGGGGAAAACTCGTTGGTGCGGATGAGTCGCTGACACAACGTGCTCCGTTGAAAATACGATGTGACGAATTGGGGTGAACGAGCAACTGTGAAATTTTAATGCGGTGGAGTGTAAATTTTTAGTGGGAGTTTAATGATTCGCGGTTTATGTATTCGCGTTTTGGGCGAATTATCATGCGAGAAGTATTTTCGTTTATGAGAAATTTTACGCGTAACGTATATTTATTATTTCGACAATTATAGTAACACAACGAACGAGTCTATATAATTTTTCAAGCGAAACTTTATTGGACCCGCGACGACTCGAAACGAATAAAAGGAGAGAGAATCTCATAAATTCGTTCCCAGAAACCAAAAGGAAAGGAAAAGAAAAAAAAACCATCGATTCCGCATCCTTCCAGTAAATAATTACAGCGCGCAGCGAGTGAATAAACCAAACGCACAACACATGAATCTCCTTAGCGTTCAATGCTCACATTGTATTCAAATTCGCTCCTCAAATAAAATAAAGTCCCTTTTAATTGTAACGACGAGAGACCGCGATATCTATGAGAGAAGTAGAATAAAAAAAAAACATTGAAAAGTTCAATTAATAAATTTATCGTTTAAGAATACTTGCGAGGTGGTAAAATTTTTGCAAAAGAAAATTAAATAAAAAGTCGATCTTTGAAATTTTGCGTAAGCTAGCAGAATACTTCTCTGGTTATATATATATATATATATATATAGAATCGCGTGCGTGAGAGACGAAACTTTTCTACGTGTACGTATGTTTCTTGTGTAGATAGATTCTTTCCCTTGCTCAGCTTTACAGACGATTACCTTCTTTCTCTTCTTCATTAACTACTACCTTCTCTCAATGTCTCTCTTTTTCTTTTTCCGACAGCTTTTTGCATTTTCTTTTATTTTCTTTGCTGCGTTCTTAGTTTTATTTACTTCTTGTTGTCCCTCTTTCTTTTTTTGTGTTCTTCTTTTCGTAACTTTCTCCCACTCTTTTTCACTATTTATTTTTACATTCGTCTAAATCTTTTTACATTTTTCTTAACAATGATCAAACGCGCTACTGTTTTTTTTTTTTTTTTTTTTTAATAATATTTTATTAAAACTAGATTAAGCAGAACGATAAAGAGACAAAATTACACCCTCCTTACACACACACACACACGCGTACAACAATATATATGCGGCTAAATTTTTCTCTCCAAAGGAATGATCGATATTAGTCTCGATGCTTACGAGAAAAGTAGCAAGATAAATACAAGAGTTTAAGGGAAGTAGAAGGGAAGAGCGAGTAACTGTCCTTGTTCTTTTTACGGTCATCCCCGAGGATTTTCCGGAGCGAAGAGGAAAACTCGATCACGTACAATACGTAAGGGAGAGAACGTAGTTGCGGCTCGCCACGCAACTTCTGAGCCGACCCACGAGAAACATACAGAGAGAGAGAGAGAGAGAAAGAGAGAGAGAATGCGCACGCGAATTCTTGGTACACAAAAGAGCGCGCGCAAGCGTGCCTTTAACTATATGACAGAACGGACGCGCTCTCGTATACTCGGTACCTACTCGTATATACTTGGATTACGTGTTGTTAAACGTAACGACGTTATTCTTTTGCCGCTCTACTGTTTATGTAAAACTTTCGCGAGCTGAGAACGTTTTTATCGATTTTACATGTTTACTTGTGGGTTTCTGTTTCTTTTTAAACTTAACGTTTTACAATAAGTATTCAGATAATTTACTTTGTTAATAAGAACGTATGAGAAATAAACCATTGAAACGATGGGTTATCGTGCGTGTACTATATATGTATACATTAAAATATTGATTTTCGATTAAAAATGACTGCTTTGAGTAAATATAAGGCAAACCTAGTATTTCATTTAAAAGAAGAGGCTTTTCAATAACCAAGCAAAAATTATTTATGTGTATATAACCTAATTTAAGTTGAGAAACTCAACGAGCACAAAATATTCTCGGTAGAAGCTCGATCGTTCTCCGTGTACATACTACATCGAGTCATCGTCGGTTCGAGACGAGTGCTATCATAGATAGAGATAGAGAAAGAGAGAGAGAAATAGAGAAGGAACAAGCACGACGACTACTGCGACTACTACGGGGCTGGTCGTGAATGCAGAGCTGGAGAAGGAGGAAGAAGAGAAGTAGGAGAAGGAGGAGGTTTATACGCACACACGTTATAGGTATATACACAGACGCGGAAGAGGGCAAACAGGCAATAGAGATAGAGAGAGAGAGAAGAGAGAGAGAGAGAGAAAGAGAGAGAGAGAGAGAGAGGTAGGAGGGTGTGCTCAGTGGCTGGTGTCCACCTCCTAGAAACGCGATTCTAGCCTCTATCGATCGCGCCCGCAGGCTGCCCTGGACTTGTACCTATATATCGCTTTCTCTCCAGTCGAACTCTGGACTGGACAGTCGTTGCTGCTGCTGCTGCTGCTGTCGCCGCCACCGCCGCCACCGCCGCCGCCGCCGCTTTTGCTCCTACTACTACTGTATACCATCGGATCGTGACCCTTCCTCCCTCTCTCTATATCTTGGCTCGGCAAGGCAGTCATCCTCTACGGCTGGGTTCACGACTCTAGCGGTGCGCCGGTCTTCTATAACTCCCTTCCCCCCACCCACCCCCCCCCGTCTTCCCATGGAATATTGCGCTTCGTCGAGGGGATGATACTGTGGTCTTTTTTAGGGGGTCGGTTTGAAACTACTGAATTGAATTTTAACGATATAATTTTTCAGAGATTTTTATAAATTTTTCGCTTTTATAACGTAATCTTTTTTTTATTGTAAAAGATATGTATTTTCAATATACCGATTTACTATTATTCGATTAATGATTTGTTAAAAAAATCTTGCATTTATATCGTTTCAGTTTTGCTGTTTATAAAAATTTTAGTAGGCGATAATAATCAATGATAAAAAATATATCTTTCATACATTACTATAAATATTAGTCCTATACAGTGTGAATATTCGTTGTCGCGCTCCGTAGCGATATATTACTTTGGTTAGATGTCATCTTGTATTAGCGAGTCGTTTGTCGTGTCACGAGTGTATTAAATTAGATGGTCAAGAGATTTCTGGATTAATAATTAAATCTCTCTCGCACAGAATCCTAACGCTATGTAAACTGTTGGTTTTGAGATGAAAAGGTGAATCCCTTTTTTTCAACGACGATTATTCGAACTTATTGACATCTCAAATTTAAATAATAAATATTTTTAAGCGTTTTTTATTTCGCCTCTAAAAGTTAGACGGTGCACTCAGCTTTTAAAAGAAAACATTTATGCGCTATCTATAAAATTCTTGAAATGATTTGAAAAAAAAAAAAAAAAAAAAAAAAAGTAAAATAACTTGGAAAGAAATTTTTAAAAGTAAAACAAAATAATTCTTTGACATTTAAAAAGTCTATATACATATATCAAGAAGTATAGAATTCACTTCAAATGGAATGCGAGTGAATTCAAGTTGCAAAAATTACTCGAAAGCTGGAATCTCAAACTTTAAAGTGCTACTTGGAAAAGTTACGCGTTTCAGAAGTTTAGGCTATTTTATCTTTTTTTACTAGTTGCCCATAAATATTGCACACGTCGATGTATTATTCTTTCAATTTTTTTTTTTTTTTTTTTTTTTACTTTTGTAGAATAGAGAAAAATTTATTTTGTTTTTGATTTCAATTTTGAAAAAAAAAAAATTTTATCAATGTTGTCATTATTACATATCTATGTTTAACATTAAATCAGATATTTAACATCAAATATTGGTTATCTTACATATTATTTTACTACATTAAAATAATTGAAGATGTATGTCTACATATTTAAAATACTCTGAATGTAGTAGTAAGTTAAATAATTAATTAAACTATAAAATTTTAATATGTACCAACTATATTAATAAACAACTAACAATTCTTTAATAATTATCTAAAAAGGAAGCAGTGATAAAAATAAGTCAAACGAAAGGAGAGAATCGACAGCAAGAGTTAAGAAAGAATCGACTGGCCATCTTTCAGACCAGGCATCGTACAGGCAGACCACTTCGTTTTTTACTCGCGCAACATCTCTCTCTCTCTCTCTCTCTCTTTTCTCTCGTCATCTTTCTATACATCTCGTCGTGCGCGCGACGATAAGTCAAAGACAGCCGAGAAGCGAGATCGCAGTCGGATAAGCTGCCGAGACGAGGAGATCTCTTTCTCTCTCTTTCTTTCTCTTTCTCTTTCGGTCCCGAGATTCTTCGCGCGCAGCGTCGATTCGGTCGGGCGCAAAAAGTATCGGAGCTATCGAGAGAAAAAGGTGCTCGAGAGATGTGAGAGCTCGAGAGCCATTTTATTCCTTCATAAAACACTCCAGATGTCGTTCCAAGAATTGCCGGATACTTCTTCGGACTTACCCCCCTCCCCCCTGACTTCGGACTTGACTTGTCGTCCGGCGTTATCTAATCGAGTGTTTTTCACCCGTTATTGAATTGGATTTCGAAAGAATCGACGAAATTTTGCGACTTTTTAATACTGTAAAATATTTTTCGATTTTTTAAAATTGTAAATAATTTTTGATGGTATGAAGTTTAGAAAAATTATTGAGATGAAGATAACAATGATAATTATGATCCTCGTAAAAAATACATCCATATATTAACCGTCACATTAACACAATGTTTAGATAAAAAATTATGTTAAAATTTATAAACTCTAATACAGCAAGAAAATTAAATCATTTTGTAAAAATTAAAATACATGAAAAATATTTTTCTTGATTATAACTTTTCAATTTAATTACTTTGGCAATTAAGATTTCAACGTATATAATTCAATTTCATATGATCAATTAAAATTTTTATTATTCAAACCTTTGAATACATTTCAATATTTTATTAATATATGATATAATGTTTTCAATCGACGCTTTTGCATTTATAAAAGTGGTTACTACGTTTTTTTTTCCGAACTAATATATATTCTAGATAAATAAAATTATTTTAGTATTTTTTTTTTTTTTTTTTTTTGAATATAATGTATGTTCGCGATATCTAGATTCAAAAAAAAAAAAAAAAATTTGCAGTAATTTCGCGTTACCGTCCAATTCCAGGATACGATTTCTCTTCTAAAGCTCATGTGAAAATAAAAAGAAGCGAGAGAGAAGGAGAGTAATAAAAACAATAAGAGGAAAAATTCGCGTTTCGCCTCGAGTACAATGCAATACGCATCTCGCGATCTATTACGGGGCGCCTCGTAAGGTCCAATCGAATCCGGCCATCGCTTCTCTCGTACACGTACGTGTAGTACACCTTTCGAACTCTCCAACGGACAGAGGAACGAACGAGCCTCTCTCTCTCTCTCTCTCTCTCTTTCTCTCTCTCGGCAGCGCTCACTGCGCTCGGATCCAATTATCTCGGTGTCCCTGCGCGGAGATCGGCAATGCCGCGCCATTGGTCTGTGAGAAAGAGCGAGAAAGAGAGAAAGAGAGAGTCCATCGAAGAAGAAGGGCCCGTGGGACCGTTTGTTTTGTAAGTCTAATCGCGTCGCGTCGCGCGAGTTTCTCTCTCTCTCTCTCTCTATCTCTCTCTAGCCTCGGTGGTCCAGGGCCGAACGATCGCGACAATCGTCGCCGTCGCCGTCGTTGCCGCCATTTTATTTAAAAATAAAAAAAAGAAGAAGAATCGAAAGAGAGTGGTGCTCGGTTTAAGCGGCCTCGCGAAGGGCAGCAACGATGAAGTCTATGCTGGAGCCTTGGACGCTGCTCTGTATATACCTATAAGACGGTAAGAGTAAGAGAGAGAAAAATCGGCTCGAATGGTGGCGCCATGGCCAACGGTTCTGACAGTCACGAGGTAACAAAAAACGTCGAGTCGCGCCGCGATATGCTATGTACGCGAAAGAAAGAGAGAGAAAGTTAACTGGCCAGCGGTGTGGTTCCTCTCGACTTGATCTTCTTCTTCTTCTCCTACGTCTTCTCCCACAACGAGAAGTGAAGAAGAAAGAAAGAGCGAGAGAGAAAGCAGTTTATAACTTTGATGCGCTATAATACTTAATCGATTCCGGAGTTTCCGTCCGTGTGCGGAGTTGTTGGTTTTAGTGCACGACTTCGTTCTTAAAGAGGGGGAGAAGGGGGGGGGGGACGAGCGCGCAAATCGTTCCTGCGTAATTTCGATCGTTCGTTTCCTCCGTTTTTCTCTTTGCTCCCGGTTTTTCGTTTTCTCTCTCTCTCTCTCTCTCTTTTTTTTTCCATCACTGGACTTTTTATACTCGTGCGGTGTGCCCGTCGAGTTCATTCAGGATTTATCGATGCTTTCTTTTTCTCTTTTTCGTTTTAGTCAGATTGGTTGTTCTTTTTTCTTGTGCGATATTATGATTTCAAGGTAATGAATGAATGTAACGTCTTGACGTTACCGTGTTCATATTTCGATTTCTTGACGATAGAGGACAAAGTTTATTTTTTAAGCATTTTGAGAGTATTGATGACAGATGATAGCGTTTATGTATTCGTTAATGAATTTTCCAATTACCATCACAAAATGTAAAAAAAATTTTTGTATGAAAAATTATACAATTAATTAAAAAAAATTCTTTGCCTTTATTCTTTCTCTCTCTCTCTCTGTATTCCAAATTTACAACCATCCTTCCTCTCTATTTCCATTTCTCCCCTTTCTCTTTTGCCAAACATTACACGTGTATACATATCTTTTCTCCTCGCTAATTCTCTCATTCTGTGTTCTTCCTGCTCTTGCTAAAATTTTTATCTCTTCCTCGCTCTCTCTCTCTCTCTTTCTCTCTCCTCGTTTCTCCGTATACACACATAGGTCCAGGATAGCCACAGGCGGAATATGGGCAATATTTCCTTGAGAAAAAAGGGTCGATGGGAGGGGGAGGGGGAGAGAAGGAGGAAAGGAACACGGCAATGGTGGCGGGTTATGCCCTTACTGGCGCCAGAGCCGAGAGCTCGCTGACAGCCGCGCGCGCGCGCGCCTCTGCACACGCGCCGCGGAAGAAACCGAGGAGAGAAGGAGCGAGAGAGGCGTCGGCGCCGACGAGCGAGGTAGGTGGCCACTTTCGAAGACGTATACACGAATATATATATAAACACGCGTAGGTGTGGGCGCCGTTCGACCTAATCGACTTTGAGAAAATTAATAATTTGCGGTTTTGTTCAATGCGCGCGACTGTTTGCATTGGAGATGCAGCGTCGCTTGGCATGTACCTTTTATTTGATACATCTATATGTGCACGCTTCGGGTTCGAAGAATTTTGATTGGACTTTGCGGATGTGATAGTAATTATGTGGTTAATATAGTTTTCGAGGCTCCGTTGTTTTTTTTTTTATTTCTATTTTTTTTCTTTCTTTGTTTTTTTTTTGTATTTTTTTTTTTTTTTTTTTTTTTTGTGGGATACCTTTTAAAGATGGATATAATGAAAAACACTTTCGAATAGGATTGTAATGATATGGATGATAATAGGCTAATTGGCATGGAGAGGTACGCATGAATTACGTTGAGAATGCAGCGATAATGAAGAGTAAACGTTTCTTTTTATCATATATATGTCAATTATTGAAATGAAAGAAATTAACATACGATTCTATTTAGTGAATAATTAGTGTATATTTTGTGTATTTTAAATTATTACGAGTTTCAAATTCATAGCATTCACGCTATAAATATCAAAATACAATAAATTTTGTAAAAACACAAAATTGTTTTTTTTAATTTTAAAGCAATAATTAATTTTCATATTAAAATAAATCATAGCGTTAATAAAACTTCATTAATCATATTATTCTTCACAAATACTCTACAAAAACACAATGAGAGACAATGAGTGTGTGTGTGTATGTACGTCAACTCATACCCCCACATAAAAAACGAAAGAGCAACAGCAGCAGCAGCTACGGCACGGAGAGCACTAGTGGCTTCCGGCTGCAAGAGAGAAAGCACGCGCCTTCTCTCTCTCTCTCTCTCTCTCTCTCTCTCTCTCTCACAAGTAAGGAAACAAAAGAAAATAAGGGAAAATCCTCGACGCGCGTATACAATTTAAGAGAGAAAGAGAAGAACGGATGTAATGTAGAGAACCTATGGAATGCTGCAAGTCTTTCTCTTTCTCTTTTTCTCTCTCTCTCTCTTTCTGTCTCTTCTTGATATAAAGACGCCAAAAGCCCCATAAAACTCGCGCGGTAGCTAGTACTACCTTTTCCTCTCTCTTTTCCTCGTTTCCTAACGTTTCTCCTACCCTATCTCTCTCTCTCTTTCTCTCTTTCTCTCTCTCTCTCTCTCTCTCTCTCTCTTTCTTGATTCTTTTTTATTTCTTTCTTTCTCCATGTCACCCCTTGCAAAAGAGAAAGAGAGAAAGCTTGTTCTCTTTTCGCACGGACTAAAGAAGTTTCGGATTCAAGACTACTTGCGAGAAAAAGCGGAAATAAAGAGACACGGTGTGGATATACTCGTACATATACTAAAATGTAAATATAAAGACAAAGAAGAAAATAAAGTTGGATTAAATGAAAAGAGTGATGGATTTACTTTTTATTGATAGAAGAGAGGTATGATGATGTCTTTTTGGTAAAAAGGATATTACGTCTTTTTGGAAAACATGATCGATCAAGCGCCATTGAAAATCAGAAGATCAAAGATTGATTCGCTTATCGAAATTACTTGAAATCGTTCTTATACATTCCTATTAATGCGAGAAATTATTATTGCAAATGCGTTTTTAAAAAGTTACGACAATTATAGGCGAACTCGTAAGTAGAAAAACTTTTCAACTTTTTTTATTCCAACGTCTAATTTTAACTATAACCATTTACTTACGCATTTTGTAAGGCAAAATACGCAAATGGTTAACTATAACGTTGACTTTTGTTACTTAAATATAGAAGAGCACACCGTAAGTACTAAGCACGACGTTCGCTCTACGTAGACGTTAAACGATATTGTTACGGCACGGCACGATAATGGGAAATGCAAACAAAGTGTGTCGATGATTCAGAAATAAACAGTGCAATAGAATTATTGTCATGTGGCTGCACGAATATATATGCGTATATATAAATCGTCTTGTTTCCTTCAACGAAGTATAAATATTATACACCGAAAATGACGGTGTGTTATTTTCATTTTTTTTTCTTTGCTAAATTTTAACGATACAATTGTGTCGATTTATATCTTACGTTGTCCCGATGAATTTTCGCTATACCTGACAAATTTTTCCATTATTTTCTTAATAACTTGGAAAACGTAAATTTAAAAAATAAGAACAAATATATATGTATATAAAAGCTTTAATTTCTTATTTACCTATACGCAACAAATAAGTAGGAAGAAGAAGAGTCTTTCCGTAAATCCAAATGCGAGCTGTAATATTTGTCTCTGTACGGGAATAGAAGAAAAAGGAAGAAACGCGCGCGCAATTTCAAGGGAAGGGAATCGATGATGCTTCTTTTTCCTCCCGCGCAACTTCTTTCATGTGGGTGGGTGGGTGTGTGTGTGTGTGTGTATGTGAGCGCGTATATAAACGTATAGGTACCCGTATCCGGCTATAACTCTTGCGTAAATACCAGAGCTGCTAGAGAGAGAGAGAGAGAGAGAGAAGCCGGCGATCGCAGGAAAAGAAGCAGCAGTAGCAGTCCCTCTCATACACTTTTATTTTTCGTATCCTCTCTCTCTTTCTCTCTCCTCCCCCCCTTCCCTCGCACTTCTTCTTTTTCTCTCACGACGGACTCTCGGATTCCTCCCCTTTTATCTTACACTCTCTCTCCTTCTTACTCGCGTATCCTTTCGTACCGGGGTTGTTTTCTGCTTTCCTATATAATTCTACAGGATTCGGGTATGTGTTTGCTACACACCAAAGCGCGATTTTACTTGTGCTGTGTATAGGAAATTATATTACGTTGCGCTAAAATTTTTTTAAAAAATAATTAAAGTTTTCTAGAAAAGTTATATACTTTACACATTTTCTTTTCACATTTTTTATAAAAACGTCATACAATATTTGTAAAATGATATTTCCATTTATAAAAATAATTATCATTATATGTATATTTAGTCAAATAGAACATTAACATAAGATTAAAGACTGTCTATAATTGTATTTTAATTTTTAAAACAAAAAATACTATTATAAAATATTTTAAAATATCACAAATTTTACTCACAAATCAACACGGTAATTAAAATTCCTTCGTAGTTACTTTTTCAATTTTTTTTTACTGGTGTTAATTTTTAAAAAAAATCTCTAGATCCTTTAAAAAAAAAAAAAAAAAAAAAAAAAATAAGTAACGATAAAAAAGAAAAAAAGAAAAAAGCGACGAGCGCTGTGAACAATTAATTTAAAAAAAACAGCGGACAGCGTGCAATTTTGTTGTGAACGCGAGCCCCGCCATCGTATAGTAAATTTAACGCATACCTGAAGCCGCTTACGCCCTCATAAATTAAAACCCTCGATAATTCAACACAATAAACACGTCATTAGCTCAACGACAATACTCGATTTGGCGTACACACAAACACACACACACACACACGCGCGCGCGCGCGCGCGCATATATATATATATGAGTTTCAAAACGTTGACGTATATTTTTAGCAAAGTATGGATTATATGAAAAGATCGAGCATATCCATTCCCTCGATCCGTTAATCGCACATTGTCTAAAAAGTTTTCGTAAAGAAAAAATGCTGAATTTTTGAGTTTTGATATTTTTCTTGTACTTTTTATGTTTGTTTATTTATTTTTCTTGCGAAATATGTATTAACTATGTTTCGAGTTTTTTTTTTATTGACAATGTTAAAATTTTAACAATTTTAGATACTTATTGGATAAAAATGTTTAATTTGTCTATTTTTAAGAATTTCAAAACTTTTTAATGCTGTATAAGAAAAAAAAGAGGAAGATATACTGTTTGTATAATAATTATTACAAAAAAAAAACAACGCAAAATAAAGAAATTTCATTTTCACTACAATCTACATAGTAAATTTACAGACAATCGCGCATTGAATAATTAAACTTGAAAGCAGAAAGGTTTCTTCGACACACATACTATATAGTACATACACTATATATATATACGATTACAGCTATCTCCAGCAAAGTGCAATTACACCTTCTCTTACCACATTAACCCCTAAAACTTAAAAAATGCAACGCGCCGAGATTACTTTTTCGATCGTCCGTGTGTACACTGTATATAAATGTATACGAGAAACGTTGAAGCGCGAGTATACATAGAGTTAAAACGTAGACTCGAGAATACGCGTCGCTTATACGCGAGTGTATGTACAATAAGCGCGAAATAAAACAAGGCCGCCGCGCGAATTAGGAACGAGGCTCCACTAGCAATGGCGTCTCTCGTCCACACCTACGCGCGAAAATCGCGACGTGGAGGGGTTGGTCTAAGGCTTAACCGACCATTGGTCACTCGACACGACTATGAATGTGTGAAACTACAGGGTGTAAACGAGCGAATGAAGCTTAGAATTTTTCGTACTAATTAATATTTCAAAATTACGCGACGAATGCGTTATTCCGACCTTGAACATTTACAGTTGAATGTGTGCTTCAACTTTGGAGTTTTAATGGACGTCGCGTCATTAATGTGTATTATTTAAGATATATTTTTGAATTTATTATGAGGATTGGCGACGTTACGTAATCATTTGATTGAATCATTAAGCTGTCTTGTCTATTTAATGCCTTAAATTTTTCGAGCTTTTTACAAATTTTTATCATTTGTAATATTCTCACACATTTTTTTATTGAAACCATTTTTTACACTTTCTAACGTCTTTGAAATTAAATATTTAAAAACACTCACGTACTCACAAAAACACTAGCTTCGTGATTTTTTTTATCGAACGCACGTCGACATGCTGTACGCATTCGCCAAATTTTCAAGAAAAGAAAAAAAAAGGAAAACACTTCCGAACGTAAGAAAAAAGAAGTAGATAAAGGCACTTTCGACAACGAAAACGTCGAAAAAAATGTCAGAAACGACACAGCGGAAAATAAAAACGAGAGAGCCTCTTTCCAGTCTTATAATTCGACGAGTAATTTTTCTCGAATTTCCGAAAAGCGCGCACGAAAAATCTCGTCCTCGTCGCGTCATCCATGGCGCACTTCGAGCTGCATAAAAATCGAAAGAGAGAGAGAGAGAGAGAAAGAGAGCAAAGGTGGGGACCGATGGTTATAGAGCCGATGATTGGCCCTCACCTACGGGGTGGTTTTTCGAGCCGAGCTGTTCCGAAGAAAAGAGCGCCGCCGGGTCGTGCCCCACAAAAACACGCCCTTGTTATGCTCTTTCGCTCTCTCCCTCTCTCTTTATCTTTCTCTTTATTTCTTGCATGCTACACAGAAAAAGAAAAGAGAGAAAGAGAGAGAGAGAGAGAGAGAGAGAGAGAGAGGGTAAGAAAAGGAAGAAAGAGCAAGTTTTTAATAGAGAAAGTAATGTGGATATGGTTGTTCCCCCCTAGTCCCTTTCTCCTTTATCTTTTGTGTTTCGTGCTCGCATTATCTACGAGTCTTCTACTATTCACTTTTTTTTTCGGGAGGATGGAAACTGCGTTTGTCGATAGGTGCTGGTGAACAACTGTCGTGTCGCTATTGGTGATTCATTGGGATTCGAAATAAGATGGTTGAGACGAAAACGAAAGTTTTAATTATTTATTTTTAATATTTTTTTTTCATTCTCGTTGATGAATCTTTTGATAAATCTAGATTTCATTTAATATAAAGCGAAAAAATTATTATTATTTTTTTTTTTTTTTATTATGTTGATTTTGCCTTGACGTATTGCTTTTCAAAACTTGACTATAGTTAATTAAACTTTAAATTAAATTAAACAATTGCTTTGCAAAATAAATAATTTTTAAGCTTTATGTTTATAGAATGTTTTCGCGCTTGTATAATAACTTATTTCATGTGTTCTATATGTGTAAAAAAAAAAAAAAAAAAAAAAAAAAAAAAAAATGTAATGTCCTTAAAACATTTTATAAAAATCCTTTTGAACAAGTTAATAATAACTCAATAGTCAAAGCCCTCGACGCGCCACAGCTACTTTTCCCTTTTCAAGTCGCGCTTCGTTCAATCATCCAATAAACATAAATAAATTTACAACTTCCTTTCCGCTGTAAACAAATAAAGAAGCAACGCAAATAGAAAAAGCCCCTAACAACTCGCAGCATCCCTCGACATCGAAAACCCAAATCGAAACCAAATGTAAACATTCGTATATATCGACACAAAGAATCACCGGCATTGTAATCCATTGTCCAAGCGTGCACGCGATAACCCACAATGGAATTCGGCGAAAAGCAAACCGCGTAAATATCAGGGATAGTATGTCGTCGCTCGTCGCGGAAGAGCGGAAAAACGCGCGGGACGCGAATTTTGAATGAAAAAAAAAAAAAAAAAAAAACTAAAAACGGGAGCGAAAAATAAAAGAAAATAGGAGAGAGTGAGAAAGATGATTGGAAACTCGATCCTTAGTCCATCGAGGATGGTATGGGGCGGGCGCACAAGGTGTGTGCGTAACACACAGAGAAGGGTGAACGATTTCGCGGTAAACACAATGGGAAACGATCGAACGATAGGTTTACGTTCATACGTGTATATGTAAACTTACGAGAACGTGTGCGAGCACGGATGGATTTCGAGAAAAGAGAAGAATGGAAGGAATTGGAATTCTATGAGCGAACGCGGGTTGCCTTGCTTGCGGACAAATTAGAGGGGAATGAGATTGTGTGTGAGATATATATGTAAGAAAATTCGAGATTTCGGAGAGGAGCATACGGTTCGGTTGTCCCGGTCTATTCAATTTTCTGTAGTGGGTATTGACAAAAATTTTTATCGTTTTTTTTTTTATTTACAGTTTAAAATATCGCAATATTTATAAGTACCCGTATTATATTTAAATAAAGTAAATTTCGTTTTTATTTCGTTACTTAAAATAATGCCCAATGATAAATAAAGTACTATATGTATTGTACGCTCTATAGAATAACAACAACGTATATAAACGCTTGGTAAACTTTAAACAGTGTCAGGAGAGCAACGCGTCGATTCTTGCCTTACCGAGTGTCATCGATATAATCGCATCGCGAAGCGACTTATACACGCTCGAAGAGAGTGAAAAATTAACCAAGCGATCAATCCATTTTAAAGCAAACGCATATACATATATATAAATATATACATATCCACAAGTGAACATAAGCGACATAAGCAAACACCTTTCGACGAGGCGGAGACGAGGAAACCTATAGAACCGGCGTCGAATTCGCGGGAACACGCCCACGAAGGACGTAGCGCGCGAATCGCGTTTAAGGCGACACTACGCTCTCGTATTTTTCTAGGACGCGCGCTTTTGCATATTTTATTTCACGGCGTGTGTGCATCAAGCGATATTCCACCGGCGATGAGATACGACGAAGCGCGCAAGAATTTCCAACTCGATTTTTATCGCGGAATCCCTCGTATCGTGTGATACGTGGTTTAACCGAGACGATCGTTTTTCTTTCTCTCTCTCTCTCTCTCTCTCTCTCTCTCTCTCTCGGTTTGCACACTCGAGAGTTTATAGACTCTTAGCACGGATTTAAGTTTTATGGATACTGCATCGATAATTGTTGTAGATTTATATCATCGATATTTTTGTATCGATAAGTTATATGCTCCAACTCTGTCTTATGGAACTTCTAATTTTCAATTAAAAAATTTTCAAACGACTGTTTATATATTTAATTAACTAATTATAACATACAATAATTTTATTTATTCTTCTTCTTTTATTATTAGCCAAGTATAAAATTAATCAAAGTGACGATTAATTCGTCTAAAATTTTAATGTTGAAAAATAAAACGCTTATGGAAAATTCTACAACACAATATTAAAGCTGCGAAAAATTTTTTAAATAAATTCATAATTAAAAAAGGTCCGCGCAACTTTAGCACCGCGCTCGCTTAACCCCGAATACGCGCGATACATTTCCGCAAGTCTTAGGCGAAGGGAGCGATATCGATTAACGCTCGAGACTTTTCCACACATCGGCAAGTAAGCAAGAGAGAGAGAGAGAGAGAGAGGATAAGCAGTCGCGTGCGAGAGCTTTTTTGTTTAACGTTTCGCTTATGTGTGTATATGCATTCGTAGACTTGTGCGTTAGCTATAACGTGTAATAGACGCGTGCCGTGCGCGAGTCGTGCGCGACTCGATCGATCCTCGTTGCTAATATGGTCAGTTTATATATACGCACGTGGGAAAAAGCGACAAAGTTAGCGAGAAAGTGAGTAGAAAAAAAAGCTATGCTTTTATACTTCATCGCGAGCATTAGAATTAATGTTTTATTAAGTCGATTTCTATTTTTAATGTTCCGTTATTCCTCCCCAGCCCCTTCTTGGCTAACGCGTTTTATAACGCGGGGATTATTAAAACGTCGGTTGTAAGACGATATGTAAAGGAATGCGTGAACGCGCGTACGTTCGAATGTACACATCGTTAGTAAAACTTTGACTAGCTTTCGACGATTCAATTTTTATAAGATTCGATTTTCGTTGACAATGTTTTAAGGTTTAACTTGCAATATTTATGGAATTTGCCGTATAGTGAGAAAATTTGTCAAAACATAATATAAAATTTTTTGGAACAAATTTTTAGATTGCATTGAATTTTTTTTTATAAACAAGGTTACATAGTTTTTATGTCTATTGTGCATTTAAAGTATAAAATAATATAAATTTTTGGTTCGCTTAAAATAAATATTTCATAAATGTTAACGTTCTCTTTTTACGATAAATTTTTATAAAAATTACCAAACTATTATGCAGCATTTAGACCAAAGTGTTTAGAAACTATCGAGTTTCCAAAGAAAAAAAAGAAAAACAATAGTTATACGAGCCACAACGTCAAAAGCCCCCAAAAAATCGAGAAGTATAGCGTTGGGAATAAAACTATAAGACATTTAGTAGAACCGTTCGCCCACAGTCTCGTTAATTCGTGAAGGGTCGATCGATGCGCGTAATAGCTTACGTACACAAGCCAAAGCAACGAGCCGAAAATCTCTCTCTCTCTCTCTCTCTTCTCTCGTTCGACACAATATATACACAAAATACACGCGCGCATCGAATTTACGCGAATACCTCGCGCGCAGCTGCAAGCACTGCAGTCCAAACACACACACACACACACACACACACACACACATAATCACGCGAACACGAAATCGTCATGTATCGCCCCGCGCTTGTACATCTGTACATCTGTTGGTCCTGTAACGGAACACCGCTTAATAGCATTAGAAATATATACGCCGCGGAATATATATATATACGGGCCGGCATTGTCGAGTGGCGCTGAGCGCACGAGCACAGATACGCACTCGATATCTACCAAATATCGCTCTCTCTCTCTAGCTGTCTCTCCCTCTCTCTTTATCTCTTATTTTATTTTCTTTGGCATAATGTAGAAAAAGAGAGAGAGGTCAGGGATTAGAACTAGCTTACGCGCGTACTTACTTACACATATATATATATATATATATATATATAGGTTATTCGCTACATCCCTCCTGCCAACTGTTAACGATTGTCGACCCTCCGTGATGCCTTGGAGCTCCCTCCTCTATGTTCGAGCACACATATTTGTGCGAGAGACTTTATTATACATATACGTATTCGTTTGTACGAGTGCTTCTCACTCGATGATGCACATTTACATATATATATATATATATATATATATATATTGTATGTTTCGTATGTTACAGATCATTCATTGTTTATTTACGTAATTTAGCTTGATTTTATTTTATTACGAGAGCTTTAATCGAAACGATAGAAACTCGAGGCGGGGCTTTAGATGTTTAGTTATGTATATGAATGGAAAAAGTACGATGAAGTCTAATTGAACGCGTTTATAACTTTTACGGGATTGTGGAATCATGGGATACTAACCACTATATGACGACGTTGGTTAGATGTACGTGTAAGTTTAGAAAAGATTAAGCCATGTCGACTGGTGAATTATTTTGTATTAGCGGTTCGAAGCACTTCTTTATATTATTTGTTTTTTTACGGATGCAGTACAAATTGATTGTTATTTTGGAAAGAAATTAATTAAAAACATTTATAAATGAATTATAAAAAAAATTATAAATATTTATTAAAAACTAAAATATATCATATCAAAAGTCAATCGCATTAAAAAAAAAACATGCTAATTACTTCGGTTAGCTCGATCAGCGTATATGTCATAACCCCATGTGGAAATTCTCGACATCCTATATGTATACATCATTCATCGGCATTACAAAAAATAATAACTCGGAGGAGCGTATTCCGTTCCGACAACCACCTGGGAGAGCGATAATTGTCGATGCACAAACAACAATACGTGCCTTCTGCGACTATACTATAAATATTGCGAATTGTTCATCTTTTTTTCTTTTTCTGGATGTTTCTCTCTCTCTCTCTCTCTCTCTCTCTCTCTCTTGTCACAGCGCCGGCATTACTCATTTTAATTATGAACTATACGCCGATGTCATCGTCGTAGTCGCGCTACTCGGCGTGAGCCGTCGAGGGTGAAATTATTGTACAATTTCCACGCTTAGCCTCCGCGATATAACGATAACTTGTGTCGCAGTTTAGAAAGAAAGAGAGAGAAAGAGAAAGAAAGATAACTGGAGGCGGATGTACGTGCGCGTCTTTTCCACTTCGACAAAGAGGAAAGCGCGCGGGTGAATACAATGCGAGTTGAAAGAAAAATAATAGGTAGAGGAGAGAAAGAGTGAGAGAGAGAGAGAGAGAGAGAGAGAGAAAGAGTGAGAGAGAGAGAGAGAGAAGGAGCAAAAAGATGTGACGCGAAAGAAAAGACACTGGTTAAAAAATATTTTTCTTGTAATTTTTATCATTATTTTTTGTAATTTACAAATTTCAGCATTAAAATTTATCATCAATTAACTTATTATTTTTATAAACATCAAATACGTGATTTTAATTTCTATTAATATTATAGATTTTCAATTTTTAACTTTTTTCTTTATAATTAAAGAAAACAAGAAATTAAATTAAAAAGCTTTTGTGCGATACACACACAATATATTATAAATTCTATTGAAAGTAAGAAAATATTCTGTTAAAGGACAAAATGAAAAAAAATGAATCTATAATATAGACTCACGGTAAATCAAAATTAAGTACATAGCGTTAAAGGCAAAAAATTACATATTACATGGTACACTTGAAGAAAAAAAAATTAATAATAATAGAAAAAAAAAAAAAAAGAAAACAGCACAGCGAACGAAGAAGCGGTAAAACCACCAAACCCAAGATAAGTTTTATTTCAATATATCTGCACATGACAAACAGTAAACTGGTATACACACTCGGCCTCTCTTATACATTAATGATGAACTTGAAAATAAACCGCGCTCAATACACGGCTATATTGTATATATGAATACACGTATACATAATGCGCTTGTCTTCGCGCGAGAAAGAAAAAGTTTACCACGCGCACGCGTAAACATAATGTTACGCGCGTTCAAGAAAAAAAAAAAAAAAAAAAAAAAAAAAAAAAAAAAAAAAAAAAAGAAAAAGAAAAAGAAAAAAAAATCAAATTTCCTTTAAAACATATTTTCCTCGCCGCAGCCGAAATAATTCCCGTTCTATACGATGTATATAATTTCGCGTTATGCGTTAATTTGTCAGCGTGCGTGTCGTCGACGAATTTGTGCGCCCCGTACGCGAGCGTCTGCGCGCACATGTACACACGCCGACAACCCTTTTTATGCCGCGCTGGTAAACGCTCGGCTAAACTTAAAAAGTACGTATATGCGAGAGTTCGCTTACATGTATACATGTACGAGTTTATGACATGTATGTATATATACAGATGCAAAATTGCGTGTGTGAGGAAAATTTGCGGTTTACCGGCTGGACATGAAAGGAAAGAAGTCGCGAGGTGTAATTTCGCGCAAGTCTCGTCGCGCTATACCGCTTGTTGAATTATTATTATATACGCGTCGAGCGTGAGCGCTCTTTCAGTATTTTCTGATTATCAACGTATATTAGGTAATGCGTAAATATGTGTGTATGCGGTAGCTTATATACGTATACAGACCCATGGGATATCCGGTTAAAAATTAAAACGCTGTAAAGAGATATACGAATGCGCGAGCTTTGAATTCATTATTTAAAAACTAATGATTTTAAAACTATTCGTGTTGTGTCAAGCCTTTTTTTTTTATTACTTTACAATTATTTAATTTATTTTCAGTTCAATTTAACGGAATGTTCACGTTTTTTTTTTTTTTTTTTTAATTAGAAGAAAATGCATACAAATTTAATGCAAGTATAGGAATAAAAAAAAAAAAAAGTATCTTTCTTTAATATGATAACCGTCAGTTTTTCAACAAAACGTTATTTATAAAAAAAATTGTTTTTTTTTTTTTTTTTTTTTTACTTTAAACAACTTTTACTCTGTTGGATTAAAAGTATTTTTTACTTTGAAATATAAAATTATCATTATATTTACGTAAAAAATTTGAAAAATAGAAACAAAATGTATTAACATTGCTTCAATAATGAGCTGGAATAAAAAATGTTTACAGAATTTTAATGAAATTTCTACTTTAACAAAAAAAAAAAAAAAAAAAAAAAAAAAAAAAAACATTCATTATTTTATGAATCAACGAATTAATTTTCTCAAATAAATAATTTTACCCATACAATTCTTATTATACAATAAGGCTATGCTTGTTTAAGCACACATAACGAGGCGCTAGTGTCAACATAAAAAACTCGCAAAGTTCTGAAAACAGATTAAAAAAAGTAAGCGTAGCAGGAAAAGCGCGAAAAAAACGTCTGTCCCTCTCTCTTTCTCTCCCATCTCGTTCTTTTCTTCGGCGCGTTGTCAGCCCTCTTACCGGCGTATACACAACACAACTACGGCGGCAGTTTACTCACCGGCCGCTCCTTTAAAAGTCCGCGCACTCGAACTTTGTGTAAAATCAATAATGCATTACCGCTATTAAGCTCGCGCATTGCTCTCGAGCTCGGGCACAAAAGAGCGGAAAAAGGCCGCGAAGAAGCCGACGAAGAAAGAGAAAACGAAGCGAGAGAGGAAAAAAAAGACAAAAAAAAAAAAAAAAAGAAAAAGAAAAGTACAAGGTGCGCGTAAGGAGTGTATACAAGGCTCATCATCTTCTCGTTAAGTACGTATCGACGATGTGAGCACACACGTTTACGTATACTCCTTGCTGTCGCCTTGGTGCATAATACATGCACTAGAGAAGAGAGGACGATAAAGAAGAAGAAGAAGAAGAAGAAGAAGTAGAAGATGAAGAAAAATAGAGTAGGTAGTCGAGAAAAAGAAGCGCGATTTAGTCTTGCTTTAAATCGTTATATATACATCTTCTTTCTGGATTTTCCATTTCCGTTGGTAAACGCGTTGGCGGTCGCGGCTAAGAAACGACGCGTGGGTTAATTGATGAATCGTGGCACGTGAAAAAGATAATAAAAAATAAAAATAAATAAAGAAAGACCTAACGCAGGAGAGATTCCGAACGAAACGGGAAATAAGAGACCAATGAGGATCGAGTCCTCTCGATTTCCGCTCACCGCGAGCAGCAATTCGATCAAGTGGAGATAGAACGAAATAGAAAGAAAAAGAGAGAGAGAGAGAGAGAGAGAGAGAGAGAGAGAATGAGAAATCAGAGAGACAAAGAGAAGCTGTCTTGTTTGGAGCTGCCGCGACGCAACGAGGGAAGCAAGTCTCTATTGTGAGCCTGTTGTTTTGTCCCGTCAGTCCTCTCACGCAGCGGTGAGAGAGAAAGAGAGAGAGAGGGGGGGGAGGGGAGTAGAATGCAATGTGATATCTATGAGGTTCTCTTTGAGTGTACGCCATATATGCACTGAAGTCGCCGCCCCAAAAATCTCAATCTTTATCCATTTTATTCTCTTTACTTTTACTTTCTCCTTTGCTATACGTGCCCCTCTTTCATTTTCTATGTTATTAAATTTTAAATCTTAAGGTGTTCATTGTAATATTTTTAAAGGCTCTGTATATCTTGTAAGAACTTTTAATTTAATTATATGTATATATATATATATATATATATATATATATATATATATATATATATATATATATATTTGTTTTTAATTTTTTTTATTTGTATCTTAGATTTTCAAAAATAATGATTTATTAGAAAGAAAAAAACTTTTAAAGTTATTTATTAAAAGTAGTTTCAAAATTTAAGAATATATTTCGAAAATTTTTAGTTATTTTATCGATTCTTGTTTTTTTTTTTTTTTTTTTTTTTTTAATATAATTGTAGAAATATAAAAACACAATAGATGTCCCATAAATATCTACTTACACGATGAAATCATCAAAATCAACCGGCGTATCCAAGATGTATAAGAAACAAATGCGAAGGAAAAAAAAAAAATTACCACTTCTTAACAATATCGTCCAATACGATATATCGAGTCTCCGCATCTCACAGCATCCGATACACCGAAGCATTTGTCGACAACCCGCCCCCATGAATCTTCAAGTCGTCCACGCGCTCCCATCATCAAAAAAGACGCCGCCTCGTGTGCCGTTACTGCCGGTGCACGTTTATTACCCGTATATGCACACACCGCGAGAAAGCGTATACACTTCTTTTTTTTTTTCTTCCGTTTCTCTCTCTCTCTCTCTCTCTTTTTCTCTCTCGTGCGAAAACGCGCCTAAACGACGAGCGAAGAAGTTGACGTGCGGAAACGCGCGTCTACTCGGCACCGCTAGCAAGAGACACGCAAAAGAGCCGCCTCTTGTACGACACGCCGACCGCTCGCTCGGGCGCGCGCGCGCGCGGGCGGCTTCTCCTTTTTCTTACAAAGACGAAGAAAAGACCGAGAAGAAGCAGAAGGAGGAAGAAAAAAAAAGGGCAAAGAATGACGGCTGGGAGAGATATTGAAATCGAGCGGTAGAAAAACGAAGAGAGATGGATGTATCGCGATCGCTAAAAAAGAGAGAGGGAGAAAGGGTCCGCCACGTAATCCGAGCCCGCGTGATGTCCTAGAAAGCAAAACCTTCTCTCCCTTCGATGTGAGGGGTGGAGAAGGTTAGCCAATAATTAGGCCGCGCATTATGTTATACACCGCGATAGAAGAAATCTCAAGCGCGCCGTGACAAAGTGGCAGTCCTCCTCCTGTCTCCCTCTCTGTATACACTCTATGTATTTATATGTGCACATATATATATATATATTATATACAAAATAGTCGCTCGAACCTCCTCTTTCTTCCTGCGCATGCATGCGGCTTCTTTTCTTTTAACCGGCCGACCGACAGACCGACTGTGCTTGTGAGAGAGCGAGAAAGAGAGAGAGAGAGAGAGAGAGAGAGAGATTGTGTCTTTGCTTACATGTATACACCGACGCTTTGTCCGCCTTTATTTTCGGAACTCTCTGTGTATAACCCTTTTAAGAAAGAAAGAGAGAGAAAGAGTTCTCTCTCGCTCTCTCTTAACCGATGTGATACGTGGGACGTGCACACGACGCTAATAAAAATCTATGCGCGACGAATGCGGAATTTTGAATTTGGATTCTTACTGATTTAGTTCAAAAAATTTTATTAAACTAAGTTTCTAAGACAAACAAACTCGTTCAAAATATTATTGTACTTCGGAATGTTTTTAACATTTATTTTAAATTTATTTGACAGATGTGAATCAATTATCGGTAAAAAGTAAATTTAATTAATTTTAAATTGAAAATTCATCAACGAATGAGGAATATAAATTATTTATACAAATAATTTAATAAAATTTATAGCAAAAAGACATCTAAGGTACAATGCGCCAAGTGAATCGGTTTCTTAGAGCGTATACGACGCTTTTAAATAATGAAATGACGTCTTCGTTTTATTGATCTGTATCCATGATTCCACACAGCTCTGTGAACTATCGAATCAACACACTTTTTCGTTCTAAGGTCAGATAATAAGCGAAAGTTTGCTTTCTTCTTTTTCATTTCGATACGAATGTTCTGTGAAAAAAAAAAAAAAAAAAAAAAAAAAGAAAAGATGAGCAAATGAAATACGTCTTTTTATGAAAATTAAAACTTTTACTTTTTAAAATTACACTTTTCTTTTAAATTATTTATAAATTTTAAATTACTACTTTTTTTTTATTAAAAAACTTAAAAATCATAAAAAAATATGCAATAAAAATTTGCTTTTGTTTTTTATGTATATTATATTTACAAAGAATTTTCTTACAATTAAGTTGTCAGAACGCTACTATTACTTTATTTTTCAAACATGACGAACAACAATACTCCTCGCTAAAAGCATAAAGTACAAAATACACGAGGGAGAACAAGATTTAACGAAAAAAGCTTCAACCTCAATCCGCGAAAAGTACACCGTATGGAAGAGTCGCGAAAATCCCTCGTCACAATGTTCCAATTTTCAAAACGAGCTCACGCGCGCGCGAGCTACGAAGCCCGTTAAAAACCTTGATGCAAATCTAATTTAATTGTCGTTGGATGTCGTGCGGCGTTTGTTGTCTTGCGTATATAAGAAGATTAACCGCGACGAGTAAAAAGCTCGCGCTTTCACTAGCTTATATATATATATATATGTGTGTGTGTCTGTACTGCATACGGGCGAGCGATCGCGCAAATGAAGAAAAAGAAACAGAGTGAAGGAGAAAGAGGATGAGAGGAGTCACGGAAAAACGAGGAAAAAAGTTTAAGAGATTCAAGTGGCTGAAAGGGGGCGGCGCTCGAGCGACGCCCGGAACAAACACAGACGCGCTGCGCCGAAATAACCAGCGACGGAACAGAGAGATAGATAGAGAAAGAAAAAGAGAGAGAGAGAGAGAGAACCATGCGCGCGAGAGAGGACAAAAAAAGGAAAGAAGAAGCGAGGGCAGTCTTTCGCCCGGCGCCTCTTCGGCGCCACCCCACGTTAGCGCATCGCTCTTTTCACAGAAAGAGAGACGGAAAGAAAAAGCGAGAGAGAGAGAGAGAGAGAGAGAGAGAAAGAGAGGGAAGGAGAGAAAAAGGAGACGTTGCTCCTTTTCTCGTCGAGGAGGAAAGAAGAGGATATCGGTACGCTTATACGCTTGTGCGTGTGTATGTGTGCGTATACGGAGAAGCCGATATATCGAGCGGAACGCGGCCTCTTTTTACCCTACGCGACGACGACGACGACGACAACGACGACGACGACGATGAGATGATCGCGCCGCACACTGGCAAACAAATCGCTTTATGCCCGCGAATCTCCCCCTCTATCAACTTCTTCTTTGCACATTGTATACATACATATGTAAATATAAATACATATATATATATATATATATATATATATATATATATATACACGTATATGTACGAGTGAACAAATCGTTCGAAGCGGATATGCGATCGACTTTTCTCGCGCGCACTACTCTTTTTCTGTCACTCTCTTCCTCCCTCTCTCTCTCTCTCTCAATTTATTCCTTTAGTCGCGAGGATGTGAATTTTTCAGTTGAAGGAATAAGGGAAAGAAAGTCAATTCGTGAACGATTGAGGATTTCGTTAAATTTCAATTAGCGGAAAAAATTGTTCTTTTTTTTTTCAAACGTTTGGTTTTTCTGTTATATAAATAATTAATTAAAATCGTATCGTTGATTATTATTTATTTTTAACTAAAAAATGATATTTTTGACGATAATTTTGGTAATTATTTGAGAAATTATCGAAAAATGTGTGCATAATTTACATGAACTAAAATTTAATAAGTATACATAAAAATTGTTGCTAAAAATATATCAGTCTAAAGTCATGCAATCAATTGCTCGTAATATTATACAATTATTATTGGAATTATTTACAGTTAAAGTAAAACAGTACAAATATTCAACGGTTTTATACAGTTACTGTTCGTTTCAATATTTCTCAACTCTTTAATAAGTAAATTTTATTTAATATCATTATTGAATATTTATAGAATATCATTATTGAAAAACATTATATTTTCAACCGTTCACTGTATTGAAAACTCACCTCGATAACGAATTACGATAACCAAACAACGTTTTATTCTATAAGCAAATAATTGAAGTAAAATATCCGGAAATATTAACACCGTTGAAAATAAAATAATCCTAAAGCCGTACGTAAACGCGTAAACGTACGTTATGCTCGCGCTCAACAAGAACGTAAGAACTTTCAATCGACGTATATATTTAATCCACGTATCCGTCAGTTAATAACAACTACAAAACACTTTTCCACTACTTTCCCAATCCGAAAAAACATTCCATATTTCTCGTGTAATTTTCACACCGCGTCGGTCTGTAAACACGACAATCTGCGTCGTATACATCTACACAATCTTCCCTCGCGTCTCATACACTCGGGTGAACTATATTTTTCGAGCTCTCGCGTTGTTTCACAAAACCGGAAAAAATCGATATCGCATAAGCGAGTACGCATTTAATGACCAAAGGGTTCTGAGAGGTACGGATATGCTTTTGTTTTTTTCGTCGACCATGTGATTTTTCCGCATAGCGCGAATCGCGCAAGGGACAGAATTTACAAGGGATTGTTACACAAGTTGTTCGGGCAGCGACTTCGATTAAAAGTATCTAATTCAATTGTCGTTACTCCTGTCGTTTTTCAAGCTTTGGCTTGTTCGTTTAGTGTTTTCGTTGATACTTGTGTTTAACTTTTTATCTTGAGCGTATAATGCCTCTATATGATGTTAAAAAAGAAAAAAAGATTTTCGTAGACAATTTATTGCAATAATTATGTAAATTTTTACATTTATGTAAACGCACAGCGTCTTTGTTATAATTCAATATCATACTTTTATTAATTTTGATAGTTGATAAAGTAGACTTTATATATACGTTAACTCATTGAAAATTCAAAGTAAGAAAAAAGTAATTTAAATAAAAAATTACAACGAAATTAAAGTTATATATATGTTTTCAGCCTACTAACCCGTACGGCGACTCTTACCTACGGAGCATCGTCAGCGTGTAAATGGTTTCCATACGCGCAAGCGCCTTCTCGATCGTATTAACATTTTTCTATACGTCCTTCTAGGCTGTATAGACATTCTATACGTCCTTTTAGGCTGTATATGTGCCAGGAGAAAAAAAAGTTAACAGCGCCACTGCTATGTATTTGTCGCTTCATATAGCCTAGCATGTGAGTCTTCATCGAAACTTATATTTTCGAAACGCGTAATAAGACTTATGTATGTTGAGCGAAGGAGAGAGAACGAGATAGCGATAAGAGCGCGCGCACCATTGCTCCCACGTGACCACCCTATCTCTGTCTCGCTCTCTCCTTCGCTCAGTATGTACATTCAAGCGACCACGGGGCTCTGCTTTTCTTTTGTTTTCTTTCAGTATAGTGTATCGTTGGTCGGTAATATTCGTTCTTAATATGTGAGAAGAAGAATAAAAATGGACAATTTATTAAATAATGAAAATAAGACGAGTGATAGTGACAGTGATGAAGAATGCAAACGTGAATTAAATAAACTAATAGAAAAAGCAAAGTCTAATATAATCCCGCAAAATTAAAAAATTTAATAATAAGTGATTTTAAAGTGATAATTTTTTAGTTTATAATTTTGTTTGTGATTTAGATAAATGATTTAAAAGTTTTTTGTGTGAAGAAATTAAATTTAAAATATTTAAAAAAGTTACTGTTTTTTCATGTTAAATAAGAGACTAAAATTCATTGATTATACAAAAAATGTGTTAAACAAATATAGTATTGTTATGATAAAAATAACATAAGAAAGTATTTATATTAATTATAATAGTATTAATATTATTAATAAGCCTTCAAATCTTATAAAAAAAACTTTTGTTAAAAATATTATTCTGTATAAATATTTAATAAATATACTCAAGAAATTTATATTTTTTAATAAATAATAATTGTTCAAGAATTAATTTTATTTTTAAATATTAATCCATTTACTATTTTTTTTAATTTCATAATTTATATTTATATTTACATTATGTTGTCTGTCACTTTTTGACACTACTACATGTACATGTACGCGTGTGTGTACAAAATGCGCATGCGTTAGCAGACGATATCTGTAGTTTACGAACTGTCAGTATGGGTTCGAAATTGCATTTAATTGATATGCAACAAAATAAAATTAATTATTCTGTTAACTAAGTAAGAGTCTTCGTACGGGTTACAAGGCTGAAAAATTTTTTAAGCACCATGAGTGAACCTCGCGTCATTAAAGCTTTCGGCTCATATTTTGTGGATGGATAGAGGCGCCTTAGTCGCTCGCTGCGCTCGCGACTGCGGCCCTACTATCCATCCACAACATATTTTGCCTCAAGCTGTAATGACGCGAGGCTCGCACAAGGTACATAAATAACTAATATATTGTAATCCAACAAGTAAAACCGCTCCTCATCCACCGCGTGAAACATTTCACTCAAAAAATGGCACGCGGGCACCTATAGCCGAGTGTGTTGAGTATTCCCTGAAAATCCAAGGCTCTATTCTCGCGCTTCTAGTACAACCGCGAACGCGTACACGCGTCGTTCTCCCTTTATCCTCTCTCCATCTTTCTCTCTCATAGTGCTTCGTCATGACGCGCGGATAAAGTAGCGCATCAAAAGAGCGCGGCTCGTTTATGGTCCAGAGAGATTTATAGAGCTCTCTCGCGGGCTCGCCGCGATATCTTTCTCTCCGCGCGGAGAAAATTAATTTTCCGAGGGGCCCTATGACCCGAGTCGAGCTTTGGTGTATACGCTCGCGCTTCTGCGTGGCTCTTAAAATACGAGCCGCGCCTTCCTTCCGCTTCTTTTTTTTTTTTTTTTTTTCCTTCTCCTTCCTTCCTTTTACTTGTCTCATCTCCGCAGCCTCTGCAATGCGTGCGTATACCGACGACTTTTTTCCATCTCTCTCTTTCTCTCTCTCTCTCTCTCTCTCTCTCGTATTTTTTCTCTGCTTCTCGCAGTAGTCTTTTTTTCGCGACTTACTCTCCTCGCAAGCTCTCTTTCTCTTTCCTCTGACTCTGCGTTCGAGTTTCCTCTGGGTTTTTTTCCGATTCGCGATCGTTGCCACGACTCTCGGATATATACACGCGCTCGTCACTGCGGTTTCTTTTTCTCGCTGGTACGTTTATGTGCCGCTGTCACGAATTTCGTTAAATTCCTTTCAAACCGCTTTTTGACTTTATTTTTTTTTTAATTTAGAAATACTTTTTTTAGTTACAAAGTACTGATTATTAATAAACATTTTCGATTTAAAGTTATTTGTTACATTTTTCATAAAAATAATATATACAAACTATGTAATTTTCAATAAATTTTATGCATTTATTTTTTTGTTATTAAAATGTAACATTTAACGTAAACTGCTAATTAAATATTAATCAAATAGCGCTGTTAAATAGTTGAAAAAAATTGTCTTGTACATAGAAACAAATATTACTGTAAAAACATTAATTTCAGCTTTAAATTCTATCCTTTTATTACAACATACATTAAATCTATACACATAGTTGTTTATTTACTAACAATTTTATTACTATAATTAGAAGCATTCGCAGATAAATTCACTAGTAGACAGATCTACAAGGAATAATATTGATATTACAGTATTGCAACAAAGCTGTTTTTAGCACAAGCGTTCTTGCGCTCACTGAAAGCGTAAGCTGTATTGCATACATATATATGCATACATGCTGTGACACAAGTAACGACGCGTAGGGATAAATAACAACTTGTGCCTTCTTTTTATTGATTAGGCTTGATTCTATAAGTCACTACACTTAATCGACCTCAAATCACGACGACACAGATAGTTGAACTAAAAAGTCGTCAACTTCGCTTCTAACGGCGTTGCGTAATTTACACGCAGAGGAATAAAATTTGCTTTTTCATTTTTATTAATTTTTTTATAAATTTTTTTAATAATTTTCTCAAGATAAGTTATTTTTTTTAATTTTTTTTTAAATCTTTGCATCAGCCAGTCATGTCAAATTGAATGATGCTCCTTTGATAAAAAATAATTGAAAAAAAAAAAAAAAAAAAAAAAACAAATTACGACATATTATGATATCGTCGGTAGTGCAATCGCTTCTGATGTTTATGAAACATGAAACACATATGTATTGCAAATGTTTTTGAAAACCTATCGGCACAAATTCATCCATCAATTTTCTTTCCACTGGCATTTAGAACCCATCGCAAACAAGTTCCCGCGAAAGATCCAATCGAAATAGGGTCGCATCTCGCGCCGAAAGCATCGAATCGAATCGGAAGTGAATGATCAATCAACTAAACGTCCATAAAAAATCGATAATAAACCGAGACTCGAATCCTATAATCTACCAAAAGTCGGTGGCACGCATTCCTTCTCTTTCGAGTTTGGAATCTTTGGACCGTAATTACGAAATCATTGTTATTAAAAAAGTGGCCGAGAAATACACGATATTATGACAACCGTGTGACTTAATTCCCATCTCTCTCTTTCATTCCGCACGACGGCAAGATTATTAGCCGCTGTGTGAGAAAATAGAAGCGCGCGCGTGTGTGCTTATGCGTGTATATGTATATACACATAAGCGCGAGGGACTCTGGCGATATTCCACCCCCACCCTCGTGCGCATCGTACTAGTCGAGCTAACAACTCGAGCCGCGACGGAGCGAGTCTCGAACTCCTGATCTCGAAGCGGAGTGGGGGTAGCTGATGGAAGAGTGGGGATGTGGTGGGGGATAACTCGAGCGGGAGAAGCGGAACGGCGCTACGGTGGGCGGAGCTTAGAGCCAGCGACACGCCCAGTCTCGCTTGTGCGCGCCTCTTTCGTTCGCTTCTTTTTTCTCTCTCCGTCTCTCTTGCATTCTCTTCACCCCCCCCCCCCCCTCTCTCTTTCTCTTTCTCTTTCGCTCTCGTCAAATGTATTTCGTCGTAGATTATGACACGGTCTGCGCGATTATGACCAGAGCATTGAGAGAGCAGGATCCTCGGGATTTTTCTCTCTCTTTCTCTCTTTTTCTCTCTTTTTCTTTCTGTTTCTCTCGCTCTGTATGATCCACTCTCTTTCTTTTCATATGTACATAAACACATTCACATATGTATATTCTACCTTTGCACGAGTGTATGTTCATGTGTTTTTCTCTTTTTAACATCTCACGGCACTCTTCGCTTCTCGACTCTTGCTCGCTCTTTCTCTGATCTCACCCTGCTTTCTCTCTTTCTCCATATCTCTTACCCCCTCCCGCTTTCCTAAAGTCGTAACTTTTGCACCCTACGAGAGCGAGCAACGTAGAGCCGGCTATCGTCCGTGTTTTCTATATACTTGTACAATTTTACTTCCATTCTTTCTAGTTGATACTTGTGTGTCTGTACGAGTGTGAGTTTATATATGTGTATGTGAAACTTTCTGGATGGAAAAGTTTACTCTAGACACGGGGTTGTGTACTTGATGTGTGTTTGTTGTTCTTGTGCTCGAGGTTAATTGTAGACAGGGACAAAATAATTATTTTTATTGTATGATTGTTTTATTGACTAACGACACTTACTGGTGATTTTGAACGTTATGCATGTAGCAGATTATCTTTAAAATATTGACGCACTTACACTTGGTTGTGTCAATATTAAATATGTAAAATGGGTTATTCTTTAAAAATTATCATAATTGAATTAATAATATAAAAAGTATAATAATTAATTTATGAAAGAATTAACGTATTTTATTTTTTTTTTTAATACTATATGGAATCATCATACTTAAAAAATTTCTTCCGTTAAATAAAAAAAAAGATAAATTGTATCGATATATTGCCCCTAAAGTCAAATAACTAAATAAAATTTAATATTATAATAATAAAATTAAAAACAATTTTGTAACAATACATTATTACCAATCAATTATTGTTAATTGTTTTAATGGTGTAAATTATAAAATAAGCACAATAAATAGTGTCTGTAAAATCACGAAATATAGATATAAAAAGTTCGTTTAAAAATAATATTAATAACAAATTATTTATATAATTTAAAATTTAGAAAATTTAAACATTATTACAGATTTTTACCAAAATTTAATTTTTCAAGCAATTTTTCAATTGATGTGAAAAATTTCCTTGAAAAAGTTGAATTATTTAATTATAAATCAAAATATATCCGTATAATTTTTTTGACTTTTAAAATATCATTTTATAACTGAAAATTCTAGTAGTTAATATTTCTTACATAGTAACTTACGTAGTAATATTTATAAAGTCAATTATAAATAAAAAAAAATAAGAAAAAAAAAAATTATATGTTTTTTACATCAATAGTTTTAATTTAAATTATTTATTATTTTTTTCCATATATTTGTTCGTATTGTAGATTATGTACAATAAAATAGTACATTTTGTTCTAAGTTACTTTTCATAGAAAGTTGTTAAAGAATCTTCTTAACTTTAGACAATGAAAAAAAAAATATATATAGGTATACAGCAAATATTCTTAAAAATTGTGAAATAATTTTATGAAAACAACAATGAATTATTTTTGTATAATTTTATTTAAAATATATTCAACTGCTTATGGTAAATAAAAGTAATTTAAATCAGCATATTATTTTATCTTACCATTCTTTTATAAAAAAAAAAAAAAACCTCTTGAAAAAATTACATGTCCCGTATAGAGAAAAAAACAAGAAAACGTCGTAAAAAAACATTACTCCGATGTATCTCTTCCCCCACATACAATCGAATATCCGCTTTCATACACGCACAGAATCAAAAGAATCGCCGCGCCGGAATTACATTACACATGCCTGTCGCGAATATGAAATTTCCATCCGTACCATTTACCAGAAGCCTTCTCTTGCCAACCAGCTCTTACCCACTCTCCTCTCTCACTTTCCTATATAGCTATACAAAAAAATCGGCAACACTGTGACGTCGTCATTATAGTCATTTTCGCGTTGGGTGACAGACGCTAAGGCGTCGCGCATTCTCTAACAAACTAAAGCGGCATGAAGGACGGGAGGCGAAGAAGAAGACGAAGAAGAAGACGAAGACGAAGACAACGACGAAGACGACGAGGCAAAGGGTGACGGCTCGGGAAATATGGCTCTAGTCGGCGCGATCGAGGTTGAGAAGGAGGCGGGGGATTACCCTGACAAGGAGGAGGAGGAGGGGGGAGGAGAACAAGCAGGCTGCTGCCCCTTTAGATCGGGTGGGGAGAGCCTTTACTAGACGGATAGCACAAGTCCAAGTAGTGGGGGGAAGGCCGGCTGACGGGCGGGACGTTTCTCCTTCTCCCCTCCGCCGCACTCGATTCCCCCACTCTTTCGGGCGCGTCGGCCGCTCACGCTCGCCTCCCACCATCTCGAGTAGCTCCATCCTTGTTTGGCTCGCTGGCGAAGCGCAAAAGATAGCCGGCGGATCGCGCGAGCGCCAGACCCGCGTTTCTCTCTCTTTCTGCGTTATTCTATCGCTGCCGTTGCCGCCGCCGCTGCTGCTGCTGCTGCTGCTGCTGCTACCTCTGCTGCCGCTGCTCTTTTGAAGAGAACAAGCCTTGCGCGTATCTTTGTGGGTATTTGTATGACTATGAGTGAGTGTGTCCGGTCGAGATAACTGCACGTATGCAAGCGCAGAGACGGCAGCTCACGAAGAGAGCGACGCGCGCGCGTGTGAATTTCACAGCAGCAACCGCTGAGCACAAAACCAGCCGCCCACCAATCTCTTCGCGTGTGTGTGTGGAAACCCGAGAGTCCGTAGTAGATGTATGATATTCTACACATATATATATATATATATATATATATATATATATATATATATATATATATATGTGTGTGTGTAAAGAGAGAAGAAAGACTTTGACCAAGCGGACGCTTCGGTACTTTAGTCTTTTTTATCGTCTTCTCGCGAAATGACTACTATGACGAAATACATGGATTTTCCACGGATCGTGTGCAAAGTCACGTTTTTTCTTTATCCATTTTTTCGATATTCTTTTTAGTGTAATTTAATATTACGCTCCGTTCTCGTCGCATGTCTTGTATAAGCTTTTTTTTATTTATTTGAAATTGAACTTGTGCAATACTTTGATGATGGAATTTTTATGCAGTTCTAGTAAATTCTAAAAGTTTTCAAAGATTTATATATCACGATGAAAAAGTTTCAAATTAGCATTATGAATTTTTTTTTTTTTTTTTTAAACAATTAATTGTATAAGTAACGTTATCTAAAAGAAATATTAAACTGAAACATATTTTTAATGTACAACTGATAAATTTTTCATTCTTCAACATGAATATTTGGACCCTTACTAACATTTCTCAGGCAAATAAAAATAAATTTCTTTTTTTCTTTTAAAGTTATTCTATATTTTTTGACTAAAAATGTTGTTATTAACAAGTAAATCGTTTATGAAATAATTATGTAATGCATTTTTCAAATTGTTTTGTTTTATTACTGAAAATTCATTGTGAGCTATTGTACTACTTTTGACAATGAAATCAAAAATTTTATTTATATTTGAAATCATTTATCCTGCTATCATAAAATGTTTTTTTTTTTTTTTTTTTTTTTTTTTTTTTAATAAATTTCTAAATAAATATATTACTTTTATGCTTTATTATAAATAGATTTTTGGATATAAGTTTTATAAATATAAAACTGTTTGTTATCACATAATAAATAATTTGAATTTTGTACATAATACAGAAATGTTATAATAACAATACATATTCAAAGATTATATGATACATATCTTTTACAAAGCTATAACTTAACAGTAAACGCATGAGTATTAATATTCATATAGATGATAAGTTGGGAGTTGACGCTTTCTGACATTGGAAACGTATATTCTCAAGGAGTCAGTTTAATCACGATATTTGAATACTTACGTTGTATTAATAGCACCTTTTTTGTTGTGATATTCAATAATTTATCACACGTTTTATAATTTGCAGAAGTATATTGATAAGTAGAAATAAAAAAAAAACGTTGATATAAAATAACAAAACATAAACAGATATTAAATCCACGATTCATAGAAATATATTTTGTCTTGCATAAATAATTTTAATATTTTAAAAAAATGACTTGATTAGATAAATATATTTATGTTAACAACGTTTAATATTGTTAACAATCAATCGATCAATATATTTTTAACACTGAAATTTATCGATCAGATCAAGGAAACATTGTAATAGGGTTTTTAATAGATTTCTATACTATTTATCATGAAAAAAGCAATTGAAACTATAAAAAAGCTAATGTTTATAATAAAAATCATAAAATCAACTTTACAATTTCAAATAAATTACTGCACAATTGGTGTTAGTAACAATTTGAAAATACGCGTTACAGCACTCAAGTTGAAAGTAAAAATAATTATTACTAAGAAAACACGCAAAATGTAAGCAATTCAACGAAAAAAAGGGAAAGAGAAAGAAAAGAAAAAAGTACAATAAGTACCTGGTGAGTGCGTGCGCAGAAATCACACGAAGGAGCCAGCTAATCGGCCAAGAAACTCGCTTCTCGCGATATCCCCTCAGCCGTCGCTGCGAAACTTTCAGCATCTTACTCTCTAACCTTTTCTTTTCCTCCCTCTTATTCCCTTTCTTTATCTCGCTTGCACTTACTTACTCTCGTCTGCTTATGTACACACAGCAGACTCGAGACGAGAAACCTCGAGGAGAGCTCGGAGGAATCACAAGCGCGTCAAAAGTTTGACGGCACGCGCGTCGACTTCCATCTCTCTTTCTTTCTCTCGCTCGATCCACCATCCGAAAGTGATTGCGCGAAGAAAGTAAAGGATACAGCAAACCCACAAGCGATAGAAAGAAAGAGAGAGAGAGAGAGAGAGAGAGAGAGAGAGAGAGAGAGAGAGAGAGAGAGCGAGAGGCGCAAACGAGGAGAAAACGCGAGGGAGGGAGAGCGGGATAGAGCCAAGTTTCTCTATCGGGTGGCAGAAGAGGGTAAAGGGGGGTGAACTGTGGAGAGGGTGGTGTTAATGGGCGTACTCGCGGTTAAACACCCTCGGAGTCGCGAAAGAGATCGGACGAGCTTACGCCGCGCGCCAGAGTGAGACGCGAATAGAGGCGCGCGGAATAATCCCGACGACGAGGACGTCGACGCTGCTCGCGAGATTTTCCCTCTCGCTTCGTATCTATACGTGTGCGGCGGGGAAGGGGAGCAACGACAAGGATAGATGCAACCGCCAAGGTATCCCGTGCGCTAGAAAAGGACACGAGGAAAGGGGAAGAGAGAAAGAGCGAGTGCGCGTCGGGAAAGGCGTCGCGAGCAACGCCGCGCGGATTGGCGTTTGGGCGCCAATCCGCACGGCGAGCTCTCATTATCGCCCGGCAACTCGGCCTGCCGAGAGCGAGAAAGAGCGAGCGTGAAAGAGCCTCGTCGCTCGACGCGGTGAGGGAAAACCAACCGCTCTTCCTCTCTCTCTCTCTTGCTCGCGCGCCATCGTCGTCGTATCCGTCTCTTTCTCTTGCCAGCGGCGTTGACTGCTCGCTCCGATTCCCCCACCAGCGCCGATACTTCTCTCTCCTATGCTCCGAGTTCCCCACCAGCGCGCGCGAGGCGCGGAGAAAGACAACGAGCGCCGCCGCTGTCGGGCGCCACGACGCACACCGTGGGCGAGCGCAGGGGCGCGGGGAAGGGGGAGGAGGAGTAGCCTGAAAGGTCTCAGTCTTCGCGTTGCTGGCCTCCAGCATTCACGCCTCCCGCGAGCGCCGCTCGCGCTCTCGTCGTTCTCTCGCTCTCTCTCCGCGCACGCCAGCCACGGCAGCCCGTGCTCCAAAGCTCGCCTCGTAAGCGCGCGCTCTTCCACGCATATGTGTGTCGAGCGATCGCGTTCACCAACACGCACTCACACGCGCACAAAACGTGCACGCACGCGTAGTATAAGCCGCGCGAATCTCGCGTTGAGACGCGAGCGAGTACGCGCTATTTCTCTCTCTCACTCATTCAGCCTTTTCGAGCGAGATAAAAACGATTTGAGGTGGGGAGACAGAGGGGAGCGAGACTGGTTCGTCGCAGTGACGGCGTCTCGCTCGCACTCGCACGCTCTGGACGGTTCGTCGTCCTTCTCCGGACGTGTCGGCTTGGAGGGGGGACAGCGCGCGCACGCCCCGCTCCACGGCTCCGAGTCTCTGTCCTCGTCGCACTAGCGGCGCCGGGCGCTGCCCCTCTTTCTCTTTCTCGCTCGCTCTTACGCGCGCTCGGTCTCTCGGCTTCCCCGGGACTTTGGCACAGCGACACCTTCCCCATCGTCGTTGTGTGCGCGCTGCTGCGGCGGAGGTGTGGGGGTGAGGCCTCGGAGAAGGTGTCAATCCTAGCGCTGCTCAGTGACCATCGCGGCACCACCCAAGTAACACCTTCGCTTCGCGCGTCGCCGCTCCCTTTTTATCGCGCTTCTGCTGCACACCGTATCGCGCTCTTACGCGCTCTCTCTTTCTCTCTCTCTCTCTCACTCTCTTTCTCTGATTATTATTGCTCAACTGTCGCGCGCGTGTGTGCATTATTTCTCGCGAATACGCGTGACGAGAGTGTAGTACGTAGGAGAGATCAGACTTCAACCGACGAGGAAGACGTAGACGAAGAAGAGTCAAGAAGCAGCCGGCAAAGCAGCAGCACTTTTTCAGTCTCTGTCGAAAACCTTGGCAGAAGCGTCGGTTAAATTTTTTCGTATAGCACGAACAAGCACGAAAACTAACGAGAGTAGCGAAAAAAAATTTGCAGTGACAAAGTAGTTGCCTATACACGTCGTGTATACGGAGTGTGCGTGCAATAATATACATTCATAACCTCAAAAAAAAGCAAGGGTTGTCGCGTTTGGTGCGAGACAGACGAGCCGTTTGTGTCTTAGAAGGCAGTTATGTCGCGCGACGAGAGCAACGACGGTTACGAGGAACGACGTCGTCTTTAGTATTGGAGCATGTGTGCTGCAGGGACAGCGGCGATAACAACGACGACGACGTCGACAGACCGTCGGCAAGCGAGTCGCCGGCCGTCGGAAGCCGTCACGGCGTTGCCAAGCAGCAGCAGCAGAAGCGAAGGCGCCGCGTCGCGCACGCTACTACTGCTCTGAAGTGCACGTAAAAATAAAGGGGGAACCCGTGCGCGCGTGCCCTAACCGTTCTTTTTTTGTCTGCAAGTCCAGCATCATCATCATCAGCAGCAGCAGCAGTAGTAACGACGAATTTCTGCACGACGACTACGTATGCGCGTGATTGTGACAGTTGACGTAGAGCAGCCGTATGCGAGAATAATCTGTCGTGTGAGAAAACAGTGGTTATTGTTGTGATAGATATTCGATATTAAATTGTGCGCGGGTTTATTTTTATTTGACGACAATGACGAGATGCACCGATGGAACGGAGTGCCGTCGTCGTCGCGAGAGAGGTAGTGCTCGCCGCCGTGCTAAAGTGTCGACGTTTTATCATCTCCAAAAGCCCAGAGCTTAAAGAGTCTTAAAAAAACTTCGTTCACGCAAGCATGACAGCTAGTTTTCTCGAGTGTCATCCACGCTACGATCGGGATCTCTGCCTCGCGGACCTACAATGTGATAAACCGTGCGAGAACTAGAAATAGAACAAGTGTGCGCGTGTGTATATTGACATAGCAGAGAAAAAAAGGAGCAAGAAAAGAAGAAAAAAAGATAATAAAAAGAAGCGGAGCGGAGAAGAGGAAGAAAAGGATCGCGCGATTCGACCGATCGGACAGAGCGAGAGTGAAGAATTCGGTGCCTGGGCTCAACAGCTAAAACAGTGAAAAAACAACGCACGAGCCAGCAGCAGCACCGAGTAGAGTTGAATCTCGCGCGACTCGCAGGGCACAGCTCTACCCATCCTCGATGAGATTCGAACAAGACACGGCGTGCAGGGGTACCCACTGCGCCAGCACTCCGCTACCGGCCACGTTGCAGCAGCCTCTTCACCTGCACCAGCCCCATCACCACCTGAACCACCTGAGCAGCCCGCATCACCAGCCGCCGCCGCCGCCGCCCCCCGCGCCTCACCACCTCGGGCTCCACCGCAGCCAGGGCAGCCACCAGCACCACCTCCGTCTGCCCCACGAGCTGCACCGGCCGGCCGGCACGCTCCAGTCCGACACGGAACTGGCTCCGTACGCCGTCGCCGGCGGCAAGGAAGCCAGCAGCGGCGCCTCGAACGCGAGCGAGGAGCCGCCCGCGGCCAAGAAGCATCGAACGACTCCGCCGGCACCGCCGGCTTCCACGACCTCCGCCGCAGCGGCCGCCGAGCTGAGCAGCGACGCCGGCAGCAGGAGCAGCAGCACGACGCAGCAGCGCGACGAGGAGGCTAGCAGCAGCGAGCTCGACGCTGCCGCCAAGACGGTGCTCGGCAGGCCGGAGTCGGGCGGCCCTGGGATGGCGTACCCAGCGCCGGCCGCGGCACTCAACCGGCACTCGCCCTTCGCCTCGGCCAGCGCCGCCGCGGTCGCCACGAGCTCCGCGGCGAGCGGGGCCGGGAACCCGAACGGCCGGCTGCCCGCGCCCGCGGCCCCCCGGCCCACGGACTTCAGCGTCTCATCGCTGCTGACCGCCGCGGGCAGCCAGCTCGGGGGCTCGTCCTCCCAGGGTAGCGGTTCTCCGCCGCCCGGCGGTCCAGGTAGTCCGGCCGCGGCCCCGGAGACGCCGCCACCCCAGCGGGCGGAGCTCTCGACGACCTCCTCGAGCTCGTCCTCGCAGCCGAGCTCGGCCTCGGTCGCCGCAGCGAGCTACTTCGGTGCCGCGGCCCTCGCCGCGGCGGGCTTCTACGGACCCGGGGCGCACCTGCCGCCCGCGGGCTCGCCCACCGCCGCGCACCATCTGTCCGGCAAGGGCATCCTCGGAGCCTCGCACCACCATCCGCAGTTCAGCCCCCAGGGCATCGGACCTCCAGGTTAGTCTTTTAGATTTTTTTTTTATTAATTATCGTTTGAGTAATTTGTAAATTTGGAATGCCAAAATGGATGAACAGCGATGTTTGTAAAACGTGTTGGCATTTTTTATTTTTTTCTCCAAAAAAAGAGAAAAAGTAAAAAAAAACAAACGAAACTTTAGATCGAGGTACTTGGAAAGCGATCGTTCGACGACGATAAAAGCCATTAAATTATATAAAGACGTAAAAGTAGCGTGCGAACGGAACTTTTAATCGACGTTAAATTCTCAATTTCGAGTATCTCTCTGAGGCCTCGCGAAGCCATAAAAATCGCCATTAGTCCCCCGAACTCAGCGAGTCCGCTCGAACTCGAACGTACGAGACGAAAAACTTGTCTTTATTTTCGAGTGAGCGCAGGGACTATCGCCTCGCCTCATTCCGGTAGATTATTCCGTAATCTAGGCACGAAGTCTCGATGGTCGTTGAAGAGCGGCTACCGTTTGTCGTGTCGCTGTGCTCTCGCGCCATCGTTAGAATCAGACTTTGTCGTCCTCGTCTCTCTCTCTCTCTCTCTCTCTCTCTCTGTTTCTTTCACTCGCGCAGTTACTTTTCTTCTTTATATATGTATTTTTCTTTTTTTATTTTGTTTTATGATTCTCCACGAGCGCGTGCTATAACCATGCTGCACACGGCCGGTTTTTAAAATTCTAAACGATTCACGCGCTTTTGGGCTTTTTCACTGGCTGTTTTCTCCCTCTCTCTCTCTCTCTCTCTATCATTCTCTGTCTCTCTCTCTCTCTCCTTTCGCTATTCTCTCTCCCGTGATCGCGCGAGCGCGCGTCCTCGCCTTGTCCTTTTTACCCTCCGGGGAAATTTATGCCGGTGATTTGTACGAGAGAAAGAGAGACGAGCATCAGCGGACGTTCCAATAAAAGGACGAGAGGCGATTTTATTTTCGATGCCGCGAGTGTACTCACCGGAATCGCCAATCAGACGATCGTGTGAATACATATTTCGCGAGTTCCCAAATTTATATGACTCTCGATGTGTACGTGTCTGTCTCTCGTATTTGTATATCTTCCTGTTTGCGGGAAAAATAACTGCATATGTAAAGCGTGGGAAGCTTATTGCATTTGATTTTTTTTTTTTTTTTTTTTTTTTTTTTTTTTTTTTTTTATCATTGAACTGTTAGTTTTTTAAAAGGCTTTGCGTGAAAATAATTTTGTTTTTATTTTATAAATCGCGTCTTTTTTGAACTCGCAAACTAGTTGTTGGTTAAAGAGAGAAACCAGTTTATAAAAAGATAACGTTGATAGTTTAGAGTTACTTTCAATTATGTCGGTATGTAGATAACTTTTTCGTTTTTCGATGAATGTAGAGATAACTTTTTTTCCGATAATTTTCGAACTACTTTTTCTCTAATAGTTTTGGGAAAACAAGTTTTTCTTATGTAGGATATTTAAAAAAAAAAAATGAAGAAAGAAAACAATTGTTTAATTTGTTACAAAATGAACAAATTTTTAATCGCAAAAAAATTCAAATAAGTTTATAAATTTAAAGGTACAAAAAATATTCAGTATCCTTATAAAATAAATTTATTGGTTTGAAGAAAAAATTTATTTGCCCGCACACGAGAAATTATGTTTCCAATGAATGCATAAATCAGAAAGAAATGTTTATTCATCGAGGTTAAAAAATAATTGCAGTCTGTAAAGTTGTTTTCTTTATTGGATAAGTTCTTATTGAAGTGGCGTGGAACTTTCATTTGATCCTCGTAAAATTGTTCATTTCGCTTAGAAACTGTTAAGCCCATTAAAATTGCTCTATAGCTATAACAATTTTTTTTTCTCGTCTGAATACGTCACTCATAAAACGAATACTTTTGAGTGAAGTGTCGATATTCGTACATTGAATTCTACTAAGAATGAACCTAAGCGAATAAGATCTTCAAATATCGCGATCGATACGTTGCCTTATGTAATATTAATTTTTTATTCATTAAATTTCCTTTGAAACACAAGCATCCGACGACTTTTTTCTTTAGACTTCACCGAAGTTATGTTATATTTTAAAGAAATGTAAAAAAAATGCGCCAAGATTGCGTTTGTTTTTTTTTTTTCTAATAGTAATGCATATTTTTTTACAAAGTATTTCAATACATATAATATCATATAACCGTATAAATTCAGAATTTATTTAATTTTAAAAAAGTTTAGATATTAATTATTTGTCTAAATTATTTACCTTATATCGCAATATTTTTATCGAGTAATATATTTACATTTCGAGATTTTCCATTTACATTTCTTGATTTAGTCTTACCGTTTAAAATCCCATAAATTGTAACGATACTCCGATTTGAAATCTAAGATTTGAAATAATTTGTTTCCTCGCGATTCCATCGGCTCTTTTATCAACGAGCTAGAAATAAAATTTTATTACATTCGTACGCATAAAAACGCGCCTAACAACATTCATTTTCATTATCGTGCCATCTTAGACACATCTTGAAAATTGCCTGTACTATCGTTTAGTATTCGGAAAAAAATTAATTTTCAATCACTTAGGTACGTTATTTTTTATATAATAGTAAAAAAGAATATATTGATCCTGTGTAATAATATTTTTAAAATTAGATCACATAAAAGTTTCGTTGAAAAAGCATATAACTACATTTTGATACATGATTCAGGTATTACTTTTAATTTTAAAAGAATCGAGCTTTTAAAATTGCGTATTAAGTACATTAAAAGCGATCTATGAATGCTTGATTTTATCTATCCTTAGTGATAACATAATTAAACGCTTTTGATGAAAAAAAAAAAAAAGTATCGTTGGTATTTAAGAAAAAAAAAAAAAAAAAAAATTAAACGAATCCTGTTTCAAATAAACAGCGTCGCGGCATCGTCAAAATTTAAACAATTCGAATTTGTAGCAAAAAATAATAATTAGATAAAATTGGCCAGCTCCGGCATGATAACGCCTCTCAAGTTCTGGTCCGTCATTTTGTCTCCGCCTTCGAAAATTTGCGTCACACATCAAGCTTGCCTTTCGCATCGAAAATTTTCCAAACTCCTTCGAAAAATCTTATTCTCTCAAACGATTGCGTGTGTATGGGCACACTATCTTTTTCTCTCTTCTCTCTCTCTCTCTCTCTCTCGCTTTCTTTCTGTTTCTCATTCTTTTTCTCCGGAACGTCGTCCAGCGGCAAAGGCAGGAGCAAAATCAGTGTGTGACAGCGCTCGGCGCTCGCGCTCCGCGGTGATTAATCTTCCCAAGGGCACACACATACACCTATATGCACACATGTACGTATAAGCTCTGTACTCGCGACACTAGAGAGAGAGAGAGAGAGAGAGAGAAATGAGAAGCAACTCGAGGTGCGCTTATATACATTCGCAAGAGAGAGAGAGAGAGAGAGAGAGAGAGAGAGAAGAAAACGCAGCGCGCATTCGGAATGCGCTCCCGTACACGTAATTCTCGGCTGCTGCCGTTGCTATTGCGCCTCTCCTCTCTCTCTCTCTCTCTCTCTCTCTCTCTCTCTCTCTCTCTCTTTCTCACTCTCTTTCTCGAGCGCTGCTATATACCGCTTGCTGTACACCGCCGCTATAAACAAAAGCGAGAGAAAAAAATCGGTGCGACGAATAAGGCACCGCGCAATTCTTTCCGCGCTCAACTCGCTCTCGCACATTCACAATCGTTCGTTCGTTCTTTCGTTCGCGTCACCATTCGTATTCCCCGATATCTCTGTCCCTCTTTTCCCTCCGACTCGACACTCTCTGCAAATATCGAGCGACAATCGAAAGAGTAAAAGAGAGAGAGAAAGAGAGAGAGAGAGAAAGAGAGAGAAAGAAAGTAAGAGTGAGAAGGCTAAAATGCCAAGCGCGATCTCGGTCGATTTCCTCAGCGGCTGCTCGAGAGAATCAGAAGAAGAAGAAGAAGAAGAAGAGTAAAAGAGAGACGAAAGACAGTTGGGGAATGGACCGAAGCCGAGAATTCGATTGAAAATCCAAAGCGAGCTCGCGTTCCCTGTGCATATAGAGACTTCGCGGAGGCCTGACACGCGCCTAATTTGTTATTCGTCGTTCTCTATCTTTCTTTCTCGCTATGCATGCGCTTGCGTGCAGCGAAAGAGGCAAGAAAAAAAAAAGAAATAATAAAGAAATGGTGCGCATTGTGGTCCTTTTGAATCTTTATTATTTACCGAACACGAGACTTTTATGGGGATTATTATAGGTTTCTTTCTTTTTTTTTTATTTTCGCTCGAGAATTATTGGCTTGTTGAGTCAATGTTGCTTTAATCATCAAGTAGCGCACATTTTTCGTTTTATTTTCCATTTCGGTAGATTAGCGAAAAGTCGTACAATTTGATAATATCAAAGTTTTCTATTTCATACCATATTTTTATTTTAAAAATTTAGCATTGAAACAATATTATTCAAGCGAAGTATGTATATTATCGTAGATAGTCTTTGTTCAAAATTTTAAACAGAGATTATAAGTTAATATTTTTTTACTTTTAGTATGATTTACTCAATTGCAATATTAAAACGCGTTTAACCTTTAAAATTAAAATTGTCACTTAATTTGTTAAAATTAATCCTCAAGTATTTATTTTATTGATCGCCGGCTTTAAAGGTTGATTTTTTACAAAATTATTTACCAATAATGCATACATTTTATAAATCTACCAATGCATAATTTAAAAATTTACTTTTAAATTCTAAAAATTAGAAAATGATAGCTTATCGCAGAAAAAAAATGCACAATCAAAAATTCTTTCGAAAAAAAATGGGAACAAAGTCGTTGCAAAAAAATTTTTTTATTCAGGTATAAACTTCTTTAATCGTTTTCCAATAGATCCGTAAAAATTCTTTCTGCACATTTCGAATCGGCAAATGATCAAAAACCTCGTTTGAATCTTCCCTCGATTATACGAATAATTTCACCATTTTGACAAGCGTCACTTCGAATCACAGATTGATATATACATAGATACATGAATCCATGCATATATATACATATATATATATATATGTAACATGGCTATGTTTGAAAAATTAAAATTCTCCGCGAGCGCTTTTTCTTTGGCTTACATCGAGAGAGTGAATCACTCCCTCACGATTTTATGCCGATGCGTCAGTGTGTCTGTGTAATGTTTCGTATAAATTATCGAGCGGCGGTATTATAATCGCTGCGTCGGTTGCGTTTGGTTACGATTTTTTTTCTATTTTCATTTTCTTGTTTTTTTTTTTTTTTTGATTCATAATACCGATTATTTATCGGTTGCCCGCCGTGACGCGGCTTTTACTCCGCGGCGCGGTGCTTCGAATCAATCTTCTGGACACTTGTCTATTATTGCACGTTGGATTTAATATATCCGTAGATGCTGTGTAATCTTCTTAACGTATTATTTTACTTTATCGCTGATATAAATGGCTGATTAATGGAAAATATGCTAAGTTGATTTATAATTACGTTAGCGCATTAGAATAAGAAATTATGCGAACTGGTGCGAGTTGTTCTTATTTTTTTCTTCGATGTACATCGCGATTATCATAATTTTCTTGACAACTTTAATTAAATTTATAAGATAACGAGCGATACTGGACGCTTTGAATTATGGTCTATTAATGAAATGAAATCACAGTTTTTAAAAGAAAATTTTTTAATTTGATTTAAATAAATAAATATACATGCGTATATCTTCGTACACGTTTGTGAATTATTGCAATTGAAAAAGAATATTCGATTATGAAGCAAAATAAAATTTATTTCCGAAATGAAACAATTTAAACATATTTAATTACAATTCGCAAACAAATTTTAATATAAATTTCAATACACTGTCTTATAAAAAATAATTTTTTAAACAATAGCAACTATGAAATTTACTTGAATATAAAAAAATATCTAACGCACTCGGAGTTGACAAAAGTTTCGGTGGATTTCAGGTTAGGCTGCATGTGCATCATGCATTTATATTGATCTGAACTCTTTTAGGTTATGTGTGCGGTGCTTTCATGGGATAATACGTAGATAAATATTAATTTTTTCTTTGATTTCTTACTCGTAAATGGCAAAAATTTATAAATAATAAGCTTGCTAATTTTGAGATATTATAATTTTTTAATCCATCGTCATTTAATATTTTGCATTCATCGTACTCCTAGAAATTAATTTAACATGAAACGTTACAGATTGAAAGAAATCTTGTAAATCATACAAAACTTTGAATTAATTCGAGCGGTTCAACCAGCAATCGAACGAATCGAAACGAACCACGTGTACTTATACCGTCGTTGAGAGCGCGAAATAAAAGAGAGAGAGAGGGAGAGAGAAAAAAATAATTACGAATAAAGAAAAGAGAGGGAAAAAATAAAAGAAAAAACAAAAAGAAAAAAAACATCGTCTCCAAAGGCACGAGGTGCGCGAGTATAAAGCTCGCATTTATGTACGTTGATCATCGAGGTCAGGCTTACGGGCCGCTCGACGAGACAATAATCGCCGAATATACATTGTTTCCATCGCTTCGTTACCTCGGTACATCGAAGTTTTTCCTCGTTATTACGCAATTTTTTTTTAAAATTCATCATAGCTAAAGTGGAATTCTTCGCGAGGAACTTTTTATTACGACTTTATTTTTTCATTTTCATCATGTTGCAGAAACTTTTAGTACAACTTGGGCTGTTATAGGCAAGAAAAAAAGTGCCGGATGTACGTGTGATTTCATTTTAATCAATAGAAATAACGCGTATATCGGTTTATTTATTATTATTTGTTGAACAGTTTATAATTTTTATATTGACATAGAGACTGTAATCGTATTCTTCGTATCGAAAAATAACGAACTTGTTTTTAATATGCGACGTTAGATTTGTAAATAATTTTATGTAAATTTTTCATCTTTGAAAACACCCGCGCGGTTTATCAATTTTTATCGGGAGAACACTTTTTCGTAGCCGAAAATTATGCTCGTATCCCTCTTACGTTGGGTCATTCTGACAAATACTTCATAAGATTCTAATTTATGAAAGGTCATATATTTCTCGGTGAATCAGTTGTACGGACGATCGCTATGTGATTTATAACTTATGTTCCTAATAACTAATTTTTCACGTTGCGTCACGATGAGCTAACGGATATACACATAAGTATTTGCCTATTTCATTCGATAATTAGTTTGTCTCTTTTAGCGTGACGGTGGTATTCGATTTTCTTATACTTCACCTTTTACTCACTTGACAGCAAAAGGCTCCGCGATTTAGATTCGTTTGCGTCATGGACTTTCGTTAGAAATTAAAAATTATAATGCGATTTAAAATATTGTCGATGTTGTTGCTTTTATGGTAAATGTATTAAATATGTAAAAACTATTTTATATCGAATAGAAAATTTTTTTTTATCTTTTCGCATAATTTAATAATGCTTTGATTACATCGATAATTTAAATAACACGAATTGAAAAAAAAAATAATAATAAAATACGATACTGGATTTATTTATGGATTTGCACAGCTTTGAAGGAAAAAAAAAATTCTATTAAAACTAAACTTTAGTTAAAAAATTAACGTAATAATCAATTAATTGCTCTTTCCGCGTATATTTCACAAATCATTTACTCATATAAACTTTTATCGGCAAACTTTTAGATATTATAACTTACCGCGCAACTTAAGTTATGCACTTTAGTACCGTAGATATTTCACATATCACTCGCGGTCGGAGGCTTTCCGTCTTAAATCATCCATGCCAAGCGTATATACTGAACGGTAGCTATTTCCCGTTTCTCTTTTCTCTTCCATTACTCTTTCTCCTTCTCTCTCTCTCTCCCTGCGATCTTTCTTATTTTCGACGGCCAATTAAAACCGCTAATTGCTCGCTTAAACGTCACTCGGTGCTCGATAATCGCCGGCCAAAAAAAAAGATAACTCGCGAGGGAGAGAGAGAGAGAGAGAGAGAAAGAAAGAAAGAAAGAAAATAGCGCCAATACTCGACGAGAAGTAGAGTAAGACTAAAAAGGAAATAAAGTGAAAGAGAGAGAGAGAGAGAGAGAGAGAGAGTTAGAGTTAAAATGGAATATCTGATAAGCTTGGTATTATCGGCCGTGAGTCGCTAAATAGTCTAGCGTATATAAGTATTTACATCTTATAACGGAGCTGAAAAACGTGGCGTCAATACACGTGGAACGTTTACACACACACACACACACACACACACACACACACACACACACGATATTATACTCGAACAACACAAGTCGCCGGACTTGTCGTTTTTCCTAATGAGAAGGTAAGGAGAGGGAGAAGAGAAGGCCGCCTTAGCGCGCGCGCACACGACGGTGTGTAAGTCTTTTTAACGCGATAATTATAAATTATCGGGCGCGCGGATCGTTTTGCTCGACTGGTTAACTCTTACCTCTTCGAGATAGAGTTTAAGAGAGCCGCTCGCCGTACGTACACAAGCATACGCGCGCTCGGCGTTTAATAGCCGTACAGCCGAGAGAAAGAGAGAGAGAGAGAGAGAGAGAGAGAGAGAGAGAGAGTGAGAGAGGGAGACAGCGTCTATTGATCTTAATTAAAACTAGCTTTTATAATGTTGTATAAAGCAACGTTTTCTTCCTTTTTATGCCGCGCCCCATAAGCATCTACGTATGTGTATGTGTATATAAGTAGACGTGGTCGACGGGCAGACACGTGTGCTTTGGGGATCGGACGATGATAAGGAGAACCGTCGACACATCGACCGGCTAGCATTTCATACATCGATCAAAGGAGGCCTCTCGTTAGGCTTTTCTTTGCGACTTATTCTTTCAATTTTGTTTTTTTTTTTTTTTTTTTTTTTTTTTTCTTCATCTTAGTCTACTTTGTTAATTTGCTATTTTTCGTTTATAAAGTAAACGACGTTGAAAGAGCAAATGTCACACTAGCGGTGTCAAATGAAAATGTGCTCGATTTTAATATGATAATCATTGTGCATTCGATGCTTATTCTTTTCATTGTTTTTTAATTTTTTTTTCTTTTATTCTATTAAACATTGCGAAATGGAGAATCAAGAGTGGAACGAAAATAACCATGTGATGCATTGTATTTTAATGCAAGCGAAGCGTCGCTACTTTTTGAAGTTTAAATTTTCACGTTATTTTTGTTTGCTTCAAAGGCACTAATCATATTAGAGTAAAATTTAATTTATAAATTATATTTTGATATTTTAAATTATTAATTATAGATAAAAATATAAAAATAATATTATTAGTTTGAAAATTATCACGGTTTTATGTCAACTTAGAATCCCATGAAAAAATATTCGTCGGTCATTTTATATAAGATGGTTTTTAAATTATTCAAGAATCAATTATTTAAATAAAAAAAAAAAAAAAAAAAAAAAACGTATACAATTTTTCAATTGTTAATACACCATTTTAAAAATCAAAAAATTTGTCGAAGATAGAATTATTTCGCGAGATAATAATTACTCTATAAGGTTTAAAAATTACTAATTTAAAATTTTGTAGATACATGTACATGCAATAGTAAAAATTTATTAAAAAAGCAATTATTTAAGCTGGAGCCGAAAAAAAATTTGCATCGCAACAACGCGCGACATATCGCGTCGGTACGGCACGCAACGATCCGCGGCGAATTTCCTTTTCCTCGAACGATCGATAGGCCCGATGATGATCGAACGACAACAATGCGTTTTACGAGTTACGCGAATCGAGAAGTGTGTCGCGCTCGAGCGAGGATTATACCGAGAGTGCGAGAGGCTGACGGCGAAGCGCTTCTTTCAGCCTAACACGTACGTCGAAGACAATTGCTCTCGTAGATTGCTCTATTGACCCACGGCCGAATGCGTCAATTCTATTTTTAAGCGTCTCTCTCTCTCTCTCTCTCTCTCTCTCTCTCTTTCTCTTCGTGTACATACGCACGCGTAATACTTCGCGCGTGTTTCCATCTCTCGTATGCCTACATGTGCGATTCTTTGACGCCCACAGTATTCCCGCATGTAAGTTTGGCTTGCCCTAAAAATATTTTTTTTTTTTTTTTTTTTTTTTTTTCGGCGACGCGTACTATGAAACAAGTGGTAAAGTAAGAAATTTTTTAAAATTTTATTCGAATATGACATATTGACAATGAAATAATAATGTCTTATTTATTTAACGATGAGCGGACTGACTTGACGCTTAATCGTTGTACTTCATCTTTTATTGAGGCTCATTGAAAAACTTGATCCATGTGTATTGTAACATTTTACTTGCTCACGATAATAAAAGTATAAATCTCGTTGCTATTTTCATTCGCGGATTTTGTATATTCAGATAATTTTTTTTCTTTTTTCTCTTTTTTATTAAATGAATTATTAAAGTTTCGTTTAAATTTAGCATAGTATATAAGATGCAGGAAGATAAACCTGGAATTTTCAGCGTATTTAAAAATAACGAGACCAGCCTTTCATAATTTTCTCGAATCACGATCTTGAGCACATTATGGTTAAACTAATTGAAAAGTGCATTTTTATAAATACACGCGAAATATACACTGTTTCTCTTAAATATAAAATTAACAAGCTCATTATTTCTTCAAAGATTTAAAAACTGTTATTACACTTAATGAAACGGCGAGCAGTTACACGCACGCATATATATACATTAACGCAAATGCGCACAAAAATACAAGATAACTCTTTTCTCTCAACAAAACTTCAAGTCCGTCTCTCATTCTCTTATCCGTTAGGCTCTCCCGTTCTTAAAACAATAAAAATCTTGTACTTAGGATATTCCCTCAGTTCTCTCTCTCTCTCTCTCTCTCTCTCTCTCTCACTCTCTCTCTCTCTCTCTCTTATTCACCATGTTATTCTTTCATCATTCCGTTTGATCCGCTTTATTCCATGCCGCCGGTCTTACTTTACTGTTCTCTCTTTCTCTTTCGCTCTCTCTCTCTGTCTCTCTCTCTCTCTCTTCGTACGCCAGTGTATAAAACACATATACAAATGTACATATAAACGTATACGTAACCGCATTTACTTTTGGACTCTTTGAAGAACATCGGACTTGGTCGGCCCATTAAAAAAGCCGTCGTCGTCGTGTGCTAAGGAGAAAGACTACGACGACGACTACGACAAAGACAAAGGAGATTTTTCGGCGACGTTTCATTCATACGCGCCCTTTCCTTACCTTACCGGCCTCATGCTCTCCTTTCTTCTATCGTTCGGCATTATTTTTTTGCATCTCTCTTTCTCATTCTCCTTCGAGAGAAATAAGACGACTCGTACAGAGAGAGAGAGAGAGACAGGAGCGGGAAAGAAACGGATGGACGCTTAGCTTTTCTAGCCGGTATATAATGCAGATACCGATCTTAATGGGTCTACGTGACACGCTGTAATGCTTCGCGCGAAATTTTCGTTTTTCGTTTGCATACATGTATAGGTATACACATGTACACGCACGAGCGCGCAGCCCATTCATGCCTACGAGGATTAAAAAGTCAGCGCACGGATGAGACACTTTCGACGAGCTCGAGAAGAAAAATATACGTATACATATATATACTTTCACAGATAAAGAGCGAGAGAGAGAGAGAGAGGGAGGGGAAGGAAAGGGTTCATTCATAAGCGCGCGCAAAACCTGATATCGCGCCGTCGCGTTTCTTATTTTTCTTCATTCACCATTTTGTTATCTCTTTTTATTTTTGTTTTTTCGTTATTAAAACCAGGCACGATTCGAAAAACGAGTTGTCGCCGTAATACTCCTCTCTCTATATACCCGTCGATGTTAGAACGATTACTCGCGGGACGATTTTCGAGTCGACGGATGAATGAAATTGTGCGTGTACGCGACGCGAATCGTTAATTTTATCTCTCTCGCGTTTTGGTTTAACTGAAGAGAGAAAGAGAGAGAGAGAGAGAGAGAGAAGGGATGGAAACTTAGGAGCGCGTTTGTTATATCGTCGCTATATACTGTTATTTAATATTTTTCGGGGTCAGATCGGTGTAATCTCGCTCGGGATTTGCGCTTGCGTGTGTGCGAATTCGTTCGCTTTGCCTACGCGGCATGTTAATTATTTCCTTTTTTTTTTTCTTCTAAAAGATATAGAAATCATGATTTTTTAATGAAATCGTGTTTTAATTATTAAAAGAATGGAGATTTATTTTAAGATATGTATATCAGTGTAATCATTTTAAATTCATATAATTTTTGAAAATTTAAATTATTCCGGACGCGATGTAAGATTATTCTACTGTAAGGTGATCGTCTATGAATATAAAATTCTGTCGAAACAATATATTAACGTCTGCAATCGTTTAACTCAAAACTACATTTAAGTAAAAAGTTACTTTTTTCACAATTACATCCAGTTTTATAAATTATATTTTCTTTAGATGTTAAAAAACATAACAAAAACAAGATACATATAAAAATGTGGATTGAGTTTTGGATAAGAAACGTGACGGTTGATTTTATGAAGCAAATTTTTTTTTTTTTTTTTTTTTTTTTTTTTTTTTCATTATATAAAAACATTTTATTTTATTTCCAAGTGTACGTTTTCAAAAAATTGTTTTCATTTAAATGATTAAAATAAAATTAACATAAACATTTAAAATGCAAAAATATTTTTTTTTTTTTTTTCGGATTTTATATCTCTTGGATAATATTTTAAAATTATCGATATTAAACGGGACTGCAACCGAAGAATATCGTTATCGATATTTTTCAACAAATTCCCGTATTAAATGCCCCATAAGATGTGCATATTTTCCGTTTATTCGCGGCGCATATCATTAGCGCATACACAAGTTTTAAGATTTAAAATTAATGCATTTGTAACGGTCTATTCATTATTCGATGATTACTGTAATGTTAATCCGACGTTTTAAAGTCTATTTAGAAAACCTGTTCGCCGCTATTAATTTTACTTTTACCGGAATCAATGGGGATCGTAGGCGAACACGCGCTGCAACATTCAATACGTGTTAAAATTAATAGCGCTTTCTCGTTTTCTTATTTTCTCGCTCTTTTTATCATTTTATCGAGAAAAATGCATATCGATCGCGTATTGACATTTCATAAATGAAACAAATGATTTTTAACGTATTTATGAATGTATAAACAAAAAAAATAATATATTTATTTCACACCAGGTTTGGGCCTGGGTCCACAAACGACGGAGGAGGCGCACGCGGTGCTGGCAGCGGCAGCCGCGGCCGCGCTCCATCATCATCATCAGGGCGCGGCAGGCGCGGGCCCCGGGGCGATGAGGCCCCTGAGGCCGCCTCTGCCGCCGGGTATGCTGCACGCCTCGCCTCATCCCCTGGCGAGTCATCATCCGCTCGCGGGACCCCATCCCCACCTCGTGCCGCCCCATCCCGAGGAGGACGGGGTTGTCGACGATCCCAAGGTCACCCTCGAGGGCAAAGAACTATGGGAGAAGTTTCACAAACTCGGCACCGAGATGGTCATCACCAAGAGCGGCCGGTGAGTTTTCATTTTTTTCTTTTTTTTCTTTTTTCTTTTATTATATTGGTATTGGTTATGTGGCAATTCGAAAGAGTCGAACGATGTTCCTTGAGCTTTAGCTTTGATTGAAATTTATTTTTTATTTTTATTATTATTAAAATTATACGAAGAGTTTCGATCGGATGAAGAAATTCGAAACGTTTATTTTTCGAACGAGGAAACTCGAATATATAAAGATGTTTATTTTAAATGTAAAATTTTAAAATAAATTTTCAAGTATTAAGTGCCAAAAATTAATTGTCCGAAAATTTATTTTATAAATAGCATTATTTTTCATTTAAATACGCAATCTTATGTAATAACAAGCAAATGCAAACAAATTTTCATTCTAAATTCGCGTCGATGCTTTTAACTCGCTAAAGTATAATACGTAATTGCATAAAACAATAGTAAAAATTATCGCTAAATATACCAACACAGACAGCTCTATTCCCAAAAGCGACAAAATTTTCATTTAATCATTGATCTAAAATACGGGCTATTAATAACCCTGAGCCGGCAATAAGCGCTATATGCATACGCATATACAGATAGATAGCGCACAATCTCAAGTCCAAAGCATCTCGCGCTCACTCGTACATATTATCGTTCGCTTCACACCGCCCTCTCAACCGTCTAGTGCTTAAGCACAACGCTAAGCATTCAACGATCGCGAGTAATCGGCGATCATCTAATACGCGCGCTGGCAGCCGTCGTCGTCGTCGTCGTCCTCGTCGTCGTCGTCCCGTTTCCAAAATAATCTCTTACGTCGAGATAGAGAATAAAGAGTTATATGTAGGCGCGCTCAACGTTATCGGCTCGTTAAATCGCGCTCGCGACAACTCGACCCTTAACATTAGTCAAAAGCCACGGTTAACGCGCACACCGAGCCGCGACTTTTCTCGAATATCTATTTTCATTGCGTGCGATCATTATCTCCGAGCTTAGCTTCCACGTACAAGCTGCGCGTCTCGCACAAAGAGAGGGAGATCTTTTTCATCTCGTAAGCGCGTGAGCGAAAGGATTCCCTCGCGTTATACATTTCTACGTGAAGATTGTAGTTTTTTATTTGATCTCTCTCTCTCTCTCTCTCTCTTTCATTTGTTTTCTTTTTTATGTTGTTGTTTTTTTTCTCCAAAGCAAATTTGCTTCTTTGAGCGCAAATTGTGTTTATTTTGTCGAGTAAGCAACTTGATTATTTATTTATTTTTAAATCGTTTTAAGCTAAACGAATTTTTCGTGCTTTATGAAAATTTGCGAAAGAGAAAGAAATATATATATATATATATATATATATATATATATATATATAAATTTAGAAATACTGCATATAAATAATTCATTTGTGCGTTTATTTAAATTCTCATGACCGAAGCATAATTCTTGTAATAGAAGTTAATATATTAAGTACCCATAGAGTAAAAAGTATCGGAATGCTTTATATGGCTATTGATTGCTGGTGCGCGAAAGTTTAATGGCGTTCAAACGTTAAACGCGTGTATCTTCTAACGGATTGTATGAGAAACGTTTTAAAAAAGAAATTCTTGTTTAATTGAAGTTTCCTTTCGATATCGCTCCTGCATTTTATATTCTTTGCGTTATTAAAACTATAATGCTTATAATAATATTTACGACGAGCAAAGAAATCTATACTCCTGTATAACCGTTAATTTGTTTCAATTTATAATGATAAAACTTTCAATCTTAAATATATTAAAAAAAAAAAAAAAAAAACAAAGTATAAATAAACGATACAAGCGTGGTTATATCGATTATTCTCAACTTTCCATTGTAACATTACAAATTCATATAACATTAAAAATTCAGTCGGCAATCTGCAACTTTTTCATTTTTCCATCCTCCAAACAAGCATAACCGCACAGAAAAACAGTAAAATCAAAATTTTCAAATCACGCCAATCTCGCGTATACATATATACACGCACGCGTCGCGCTTCACGTAAATACACACACACACACATAAAGTTTACACATGTAAAGTTCCGCTTATCGACCGTAGCGGTACAACATATACATACATATACGTATATCGGAATCGCGCGCCGCGCGCGGCTTATCCCTACCTCTCATCGCGCCGAAACGCGACTCTGCGCGATTTTACGAAGGGCGGCACTCCCCAGCGTTAACTCTTCTTTATTTCTCTCTTTCTCCTTTCGTGTAAATTTCCATTCGCCGGAGTGTCATCGCGCGGCAAGTAAGCGCGCGTGTAACTTATGGCGAATTTTTATTTTCCTTTATTTTTTTTTATCGTTGAGGGGTTACGGACGAAGGAATGGTTTCTATCGGGATAAGCGATCGTGTGCACACGGGAAGATTGGGTGTGTCCGAGAAAGAGAGAGAGAGAGAGAGAGAGAGAGATCGAGAGTTCTGTTTTTTAGCTATATGTTTTGTTATTTTTTTATTGATTTTTTCTTTTTATTTTCCATTACGATTAGAAAACTTGTAGAAAAGGTGAATAACATGTACGGAGATAGTCGTTGTAATTGGTAACATACCAAGAGTTTTGTACTGCGATGGGAGATTTATAGAGATTTGCTTTAATGTAATGCGCTGGAAAAAGGTTACATTCGAATACGAAACGTATACTTTCTTTATGCAACTTTGAAATCATTATAATATCGTAATATTATTATCAATTTAAACGGAATAATTTATGTAAGATTTATTAATAAAAGTTGGTTAAAAAGTAGATAAACTCAGTTACCTCATATTTAAATGTAGATCGAATCTAAATTTTAAACGAGAAAAAAAAAAAAAAAAAAGTAGGTATCAATATTCGATATTGTACAATCAAATTTTTTAATTTTAAAATATTCGGCGTAAAAATGGAAATTGCCATACAATGGCGAATCGTCGGCGAATTCATCGAAAATTAAGCGTCAATCGCGTAGCATGAAAAGTAGCTCGTTCACGCCGAGTATATACGAGCTCAATAACAATTTTTTTTTTCCCCTACACATTATCCCATCCTAATTAGCATACATTACAATTGACGTTGTTGAAAAGTCTCTCTCTCTCTCTCTGTCTCTTCCTCTCGCTTTCCCTATTTCTCTCTCGATCATAACGCGATCGTTCTCGGTATGTATAAACCAAGTGCGATTCATTCGCCAAAAGCGCGATCTCTATGTTTACATACACACATATATATGTATATATATTGTACATGAACGTCGTGGCTTGATGAAAAAACGAGGAAAATATCTGTGGGAATGCGAAGAAAAAAAATAAATTTCATTGTTAGTTAAATTGAGTATCAGGGGTTACATGCAAGTCAATAATGAAATTCAAAGTTTTGTATTATTTTTCAGTTTTGAAAATGAAATTGTTTTTGTCACATTTTTAAATTAACGTAACGTAACGTAAATGTAATAAATGCAGAAGTCTGTGTATAATTAATTTTTAATTATGGAAATAATTTAAAAAATATTATTTAAAAGGTTAATTTTCTTATTATAATAATACAAGAGTATGCTCAAGTTAATCGTTAATTACGCGCCCAGTCGACGCATTAAACGTTAAAATTATACAACCACGTTCGAAACAGTTGTTGCGCGACGTATATTATTAGATAGTAATTCGAAGAAAGAGCTAGAAAATAAAAAAAATCTCCAACTTGCTATTAGTATATATAAAATATCAAGTAGATGACGTTTAAGCAAATCGTCGATGATTTAGCGAGATATAATTGACTATTTAAAATCTCTCCAGTTAACCGGTAGGCTTAAACTTTACATTTATTCGCGTATATATGTACGCGTGTTGATTTTATAAAATATTAATATTATCGGACTGTGACACGACAGAAATGTTTTTTTGTTTTTTTCTTTTGTATAACGTAAAGCTTGAAAATAATAACGCGGCGTTTATGTTTATATATGCATGTGCACTGCAAGTATTAACGTATACGCGTATAAAAAGCTTACGGGCGTTTCGTACAAAAAAAAACTTCACCTCGGGACTCGATTCCCATCGAGTCGTGCGCTGTATAAATCATTCGCTCGGGATGAAAAAAGAAAACTATCGTCCGCGCGTCAAAAATCGATCCAATAAAAATCAAAGTACGAAAATTTACATCCACCGTTATTTATCAAAAACACGCTTTCGTCGAGGTTAAAAAAAAAAAAAAAAAAAAAAACCTTGCTCTCACAAATACGACCTCAAAGACACTCGCACACATGCCATGTATACTCAGTTATCTCGGCTTTCATATTTAATGTGCATCGCAAATGCATGTGCGCTTGTTGCCGATTAGACTTTTTCCGCGGGTAGTGACTATCGCGTGAGCCAAACGAAAGGAAGGCGAACCCTCTTGAATCTGAGTATGTGTGTGTGTGTGTGTGTGTGTGTGTGTGTGTGTGTGTATGTGTGTGTTTGGTCTTGGTGTGGTATGCGACACACCGAGGCTGCCTCAATTATGTAGTTGCTGCTTGCTTCGGTTCCTTCGTCTATGCCTGTAAAGGTTTGTTTGTTCGCGAGCTGCTGCTGCTGCTGTGTGTGTGTGTGTGTGTGTGTGCGTGTTCGGGTTTTGATTAGGTTAGCGATTGGGTTGGGATTAATTAATTGGAATTGAATCGTCGCGAATGCCAATGTCCTCGATTTTGGGAATATTCTTAAAATTATGGAGACTTTTCAATAGTTTTTTGTCAAAATTTTACGTTTTTTTTTTTTTTTTTATCATTAAACTATTTAAAATAATATTGTAAGTATTCATAATTTTTGAATTAATTTTAAATTAATAAATTTAATTTTTTCAATAATAATGTATTCAATATACTTACATTATCCACAAAATATAAACTAAAATAAATGCAAAATACTAAATTAATAATTTACGCTCGAACGAGTAATAGATGTAAAAGTTGCAGTATGATTGAATAATGGATAAAAAAACAATGCAATTAATATAAAAATTTCTCAACAAATGCGATACGTGGAAATTTCACGATTGCATATGTATATATCGATTTTGTTCCATAAGATGTTTACCTTATATATAGAAATAATAAAAATAGCCGTGAAACGTGCAATCATAAACAAGAAAGTGTCTATTTCACGGTAAAGAAAGATGCAAAGTACGATTCGAAGGGAGGAAAGAGGAAGAGGGGGGAGGGAATTGGTATACATACACACATATCGGCAAGGTTTATCGTTGCGGAATCCCGCGCTCTTCGTACATTTATATACATACAAGCTCGTACGTGTACTTCCGTATGTTATTACTCGTCCGATGTGCGCCGCGTCCATAAATATATACAAAACGATCGAGCATTTACTACGGGAATCTAATGTGGGATTATATTAGCTTCATGCGAATTCGCTGGATATAGGTGCTTTATAATGCCGATAGAACATATATAAATGTTACGGTAAAAATGCAGCGATCGTGTGTTAAGAAATTGATCTTTTTCTCGCTTTTTTTTTTTA